>CM022182.2:8796806-10113759 GCA_011420285.2 Erysimum cheiranthoides
TCTTTGCTCTCTTATGCCTTTCCGCTTAAGCTCCAAACCGCAAGGCAACGCATCCATGGGCGATATCGCCACCTTGCTACCCCACGGGACGGCCTAGGTGGATCCATGACTTCTCAACAAAGCCACGCCCATCCGCTTCGGCAAAAGGCAACATCGTCCCTATACCCAAGTCAGACGAACGATTTGCACGTCAGTATCGCTGCGGGCCTCCACCAGAGTTTCCTCTGGCTTCGCCCCGCTCAGGCATAGTTCACCATCTTTCGGGTCCCGACAGGCATGCTCACACTCGAACCCTTCTCTGAAGATCAAGGTCGGTCGGCAGTGCACCCGCGAGGGATCCCGCCAATCAGCTTCCTTGCGCCTTACGGGTTTACTCGCCCGTTGACTCGCACACATGTCAGACTCCTTGGTCCGTGTTTCAAGATGGGTCGAATGGGGAGCCCACAGGGCGACGCCCAGAGCACGCAGATGCCGAGGCACGCCGTTAAGGCGCGTGCTACAGACCACGATCACGGCAGCGACGTCTCCAACGGTGTATCAAAAGCCCGGGCTTAGGCCACCGCCGTAATCCGCGTCGGTCCACGCCCCGAATCGATCGGCGGACCGGATTGCTCCGTTCTGCATCCAACCGGGACACATCGCCGGCCCCCATCTGCTTCCCTCCCGACAATTTCAAGCACTCTTTGACTCTCTTTTCAAAGTCCTTTTCATCTTTACCTCGCGATACTTGTTCGCTATCGGTCTCTCGCCCGTATTTAGCCTTGGATGGAATTTACCGCCCGATTGGGGCTGCATTCCCAAACAACCCGACTCGTAGACAGTGCCTCGTGGCGCAACAGGGTCCGGGCACGACGGGGCTCTCACCCTCTTCGGCGCCCTTTTCCAGGGAACTTGGGCCCGGTCCGTCGCTGAGGACACTTCTCCAGACTACAATTCGAATATCGAAGACATCCGATTTTCAAGCTGGGCTCTTCCCGGTTCGCTCGTCGTTACTAAGGGAATCCTTGTTAGTTTCTTTTCCTCCGCTTATTGATATGCTTAAACTCAGCGGGTGATCCCGCCTGACCTGGGGTCGCTTTGAAGACAGACAGGAGCGATCGACGGTATGAAGGTTTTGAGTTCACCACCGCATGTCGGGACGCTCCTAGCATCCTTGGCTCGAATTTTGGCCAACCGCGTGCGATAACACACGGGAGACCAGTTTTCGTCCCATCTCCGCAATGGATGAAGAGGGGGATGACGATTTGTGACACCCATGCATACGTGCCCTCGGCCAGAAGGCTTGGGGCGCAACTTGCGTTCAAAGACTCGATGGTTCACGGGATTCTGCAATTCACACCAAGTATCGCATTTCGCTACGTTCTTCATCGATGCGAGAGCCGAGATATCCGTTGCCGAGAGTAGTTTTAGACTTTAGATCGCAGCACAACATCCGCACAAACACCGTCTCCGGGTTGACGAATGCAGGCTGTTAGGTTATATGTTCCTTGACACTTTTCGTGTCGTGGTTTTGTGATATCCGGAAGCAACGCATGTGACCAGACCGAAACTTTACTCTCGATCTGGACAACATGTGAAACCACGGATTCGCAAGCATGGGATCGGTTAAGAACCCGGCTTACCGTGAGTAGTGATCGTTAGTTCACGGGTCGTTCTGTTTTGGACAGGTATCGACAATGATCCTTCCGCAGGTTTACCTACGGAAACCTTGTTACGACTTCTCCTTCCTCTAAATGATAAGGTTTAGTGGACTTCTCGCGACGTCGCGGGCGGCGAACCAACCACGTTGCCGCGATCCGAACACTTCACCGGATCATTCAATCGGTAGGAGCGACGGGCGGTGTGTACAAAGGACAGGGACGTAGTCAACGCGAGCTGATGACTTGCGCTTACTAGTAATTCCTCGTTGAAGACCAACAATTGCAATGATCTATCCCCATCACGATGAAATTTCAAAGATTACCCGGGCCTGTCGGCCAAGGTGTGAACTCGTTGAATACATCAGTGTAGCGCGCGTGCGGCCTAGAACATCTAAGGGCATCACAGACACTAAGGAAAGGAAGAACGGGCAAAGTCATGACCGTCATCTTTTGTACGAGGGACAGATGTGCTTTGGCGGTGACTGAATTGCTTCGAGCCACCGTCTTTAACTTTTCCGTATCCAAAATTTCAACCGACAACTCATTTACCAATGTGAACAAGGCAACTTATGCAATGTCGAAAGGAAAACAAGCGCCGATTTTTGTGCCTACGACTTCTCCCCGTAAAGGAGATGTCGTAGGCAACAATGGCAACCAAACCCAACAATTCCTTCTAGTTAGGTACGCAACACAGGCCCCGGATCCGATCATCGAGCGTAACATCGCCCGCGAATCAACTGAGAAGGATAGGTGGTAAGTAGTTCGATGCACGAGCACGGAGCCTACAAACACTAGCTATCCGATCACCACTCATACGCCGAACGTTCAATTGACCCAAAATCATCAATCATTCTCGCAACTCTTCCAAAGTATTCGGTTGAGAAACGAGAAAACAGACAAAACCAGGCCAAAGCCGCACAAGCGCGAAAAAAACTATGGACCCCAAACCTTCCCATCGTGAAATGGGAAGTTGCCCAGAACATCTTCAGAAAAAAACTCGAGGACTTTGAACAGCACAAGACCCTCAAAACTTACTTGCCGCGTCATATTCCTCAATTCACACGGTTAATGTGAACTAAGAGCGAAAAAGCAAGACGTTTTTCAGAGTTGGGAGTCAAATGCGGTTTTTAGTTACCTCGAGCCTTCCCGATTCAGCTCCAAGCCGCAAAGCAACGCGTCCATGGGCGACGTCGCCACCTTGCTCACCCCGGGACGGCCTAGGCAGATCCATAACTTCCCAACAAAACCACGCCCATCCGCTTCGGCAAAACCTTCCCATCGTGAAATGAGAAGTTGGCCTAGAGCTTGAGAAGAAAGGAATTAAGATTGCTTGGAACAACACAAGACCGTCCAAACGAGTATGCCGCATTTCAGTTCTCTTATCACACGGTTAATGTGATCTTAGAGTTTAGAAACACGACGTTTTACAAGTTTGGGAGTCAAGTACCGTCTTTGCTCTCTTACGCCTTTCTGCTTAAGCTCCAAACCGCAAGGCAACGCATCCATGGGCGATATCGCCACCTTGCTACCCCACGGGACGGCGTAGGCGGATCCATGACTTCCCAACAAAGCCACGCCCATCCGCTTCGGCAAAACCTTCCCATCGTGAAATGGGAAGTTGGCCCAGAGCTTGAGAGGAAAGGATTTAAGATTGCTTGGAACAACACAAGACCGTCCAAACGAGTATGCCGCATTTCAGTTCTCTTATCACACGGTTAATGTGATCTTAGAGCTTAGAAACACGACGTTTTACAAGTTTGGGAGTCAAGTACTGTCTTTGCTCTCTTACGCCTTTCCGCTTAAACTCCAAACCGCAAGGCAACACATCCATGGGCGACATCGCCACCTTGCTACCCCACGGGACGGCTTAGGCGGATCCATGACTTCCCAACAAAGCCACGCCCATCCGCTTCGGTAAAACCTTCCCATTGTGAAATGGGAAGTCGACCCAGAGCTTGAGAGGAAAGGACTTAAGATTGCTTGGAACAACACAAGACCGTCCAAACGAGTATTCTGCATTTCAGTTCTCTTATCACACGGTTAATGTGATCTTAGAGTTTAGAAACACGACGTTTTACAAATTTGGGAGTCAAGTACCGTCTTTGCTCTCTTACGCCTTTCCGCTTCAGCTCCAAACCGCAAGGCAACGCATCCATGGGCGACATCGCCACCTTGCTACCCCACGGGACGGCCTAGGCGGATCCATGACTTCCCAACAAAGCCACGCCCATCCACTTCGGCAAAAGGCAACATCGTCCATGGGAGACGACCAACGGGACTGAGGGTTCACATGCTTCCCATCAAAGCACGATCATTACCTATATAATTATATACGCGATAAAAACGTCTCAAACTCTCACACTATCAAAAGACATACGAATCACACATTTAGTGACAAAAAAATAACCTATAACAAATAAGCTTAAATTCCATGTTTATGTTTATGAGACTTTATAGATAAAGTCTCAGACTACACTTTATTTACCAAGTCTCATAGTAGATTTCACACTTGAAGTCTTAGCTATTACACCTAATTAGCACAAAAGTTAGGAAAAATTATATATAATTATATACGCGATAAAAACTTCTCAAACCCTTACACTATCAAAAGACATACGAATCACACATTTAGTGACAAAAAACAAAAAATAACCTATTACAAATAAGCTTAAATTCCATGTTTATGTGTATGAGACTTTATAGATAAAGTCTCAGACTACACTTTATTTACCAAGTCTCATAGTACATTTCACACTTGAAGTCTTAGCTATTACACCTAATTAGCGCAAAAGTTAGGAAAAATATATATATATATATATATATATATATATATATACGCGATAAAAACGTCTCAAACTCTTACACTATCAAAAGACATACGAATCACACATTTAGTGACAAAAAACAAAAAATAACCTATTACAAATAAGCTTAAATTCCATGTTTATGTGTATGAGACTTCGTAGACGAAGTCTCATAAAAGACTTCGTCTATGAATCGAGCGTTCAAAGACTTCACGGGTGAAGTCTCCAATGGGTCTATTTTTGCAATTGACCAAAGTTTGACTTTTTCACAGAGACTTCACCCGTGAAATCTCATGCAATTTTGAGACTTCATCCGTGAAGTCTCCCGAAAAGTAGGGTCTATTTTTGCAATTGACCGCACCTTTGAATTTTCTCTGGAACTTCATTTGTGAAGTCTCCTACGTCGGGAGACTTCACGGATGAAGTCTCGTAACGAGTGAGACTTCACTCTTAAAGTTTTGTCGCCTCTGAGACTTCAACGATGAAGTCTTCCTCGCGTCTGAGATTTCTATCATGAAGTCTATAAAAAAGGTCAATCTTAGTCAATTGCAAAACTTTTCCAGAGCTTGGCAGCCGAAGTCTCAGACGTGAAGGAGACTTCCGCGTTGAAGTCTCAGACGCGACGAAACTTCAAGGGTGAAGTCTCACTCGATACGAGCGAAGTCTCCGATGATTTTGAGACTGCTCCCGTGAAGTCTCCGATGATTTTGAGACTTCAACTTGATACTTCAGTCTTTTCCAAATTTCAAAAAACGTAAAAGTTAGACCCTTTTTCGACAGAGACTTACTGACGAAGTCTCGGTAAAAGGTCCTTCGTGCGGTCAAATGCAGAGACTTCATAGATGAAGTCTCCATTAAAAGTGCTTTGAAATTAAAATAACTTCCAATCGTCTACTTAGACTTCGCAGGTGAAGTCTCGTTTCAGGAATTTGGCGAGATTCAAGTAGAAATTACCTTGATTTGGTTTTTACAGTCGTCGACGGTCAATAATTGCTTCAACCACCCTTTTCCAGGATTACCCAGTTACTATTATGCACGAATCTTGTTAAATGCGTTAGATCGAGGGTTTTGGAATTTTGGATACGCGATTTTGTAATTTAATGGAATAAATTGGAGAGGATATCGACGAAAAGAAAGCTTTTGTCTCAATAATGGTCATTAACATCTCTATATTCGGTTGTTCCACGCACTTAGGATTCAGTTTTGGTTGGTAATGGTGGTTGGAGAATATTGAAGGCGATGACAATTTTGTAATTATTTTGTTTTGTAATAAACATACAGACTTTACGGATGAAGTCTCCGTAATGGCTGTATTGTAATTACTTGATACTTAAGAGGGCTATACTGTCTATGCATCGAACACGGAGACTTCATTTGTAAAGTCTCCATGTGGTATTATCGTGATTAAAGGACACAGGAAGGGTAGTTTATGTCATTTTGAAAGTTGGGGAAGGAGGAGTCTAGTTTTGGAATAGAATTCAATTTGGGGTCTATTTTCAAAACAAAGCCTTTATTTTTCGCATTTTATTTTTCTTCTCATATATTTTGGGATTTATTTTTATTTTTATACACTTTTCCTTATTTAGATTTCACTGGGGACAGCGAAATTTAAGTGTTGGGGAGGGGTTTGTTACTGATGCTTTTTATTTCTTTTGATTTTTGGATTTTTATGGGTTTTCTTGAGAGTTTGATTTATCTACTATGTTTTTGAAACCGTGCTATTCAATCTATAACATCATTTTCTGCAATTACCACGTTTAAGAGCAGTGACGTGCCAAGGTTTTCGGAGTACTAAGGTGAGTTTAAAAATATTTAGTTTTGTAGAAAATATTTATTTGATAACTTTATTAGAAAAAGGGGTGCTTGCTAAACTAACCACCAAATTTGAGTCAAATTGCAAATTTAACCACCTCCTTTTCTCTCTCGAACATTTGCCACTTTCTTCCAATCTAATCCTTATGTCTTCATTTTATTTACAAAACTGCCATTATTTCTGATTTATTTTAATTTAACTCGAAATTGCATATTACACCCATATCCTCATCTTCTTCTTTTATTTACGGTTGTGCCACCACCATCAATTTTCCAACAACCTTGAACAACCAAATTTGAAGCTCTTAATGCTTCAACAACCCGAATTTGTGAGCTTATATAACACCCCAATGCTATGAGAACTTCCTTTTCATCCATCTCCCCTCCATTTTAATTCAAGAAAATTTGCATGTGCATTCATCTTGTTATATGTCGTAATTCTTGGATAGTGATTAAATTGGTGTTGGGTTTCTTCGGTGGTGACTAAAGACGACGTCCTCAGTGCTTGATATTGCCAAACAACCACCGATAAGGTAATTTTCCGATAGATTTTTCCTATTTAACTCCGCGAAAGTAGACTTCATTTGATAGTCTACTGCTATGTGGTTAGTTTTGCAATTCAAAATTGTATCGAGTTTCGAGCCGTAGACTTCATTTGCAGTCTACTAAATTTCCTTTGAAAACAAAAAAATATGTTTCAGACTTCATCATAATCTTTCCGTCGGATACTTTGTTTGAAGTCAACAAAGGTGTATTTTTGCAATTGACCAAAATCTTGACTTACCAGTTTTGACTGCGTAAAGAAGTCTACCGCTTATATTACCGGAGTAGACTTCAATTTTGGTTAGTTTCGGGGTTGACCAACATATCAAAACATTGGCCGGAATATTATTGGATTAAAAAAAATTAGTTGACTGCAAAAGCAGTCAACTAAATAAATTAATTAAATGTTGGTCAACTCCAAAAATAACCACGCGCAGACTGCAAACGAAGTCAACGTTGCTGGAGACTTCGTTTGAAGTCTATTTTTGAAAAGTCAAATTTGGTCAATTGCAGAACTAACCACCTTGAAGTCTACTTTTTCTAGTTGACGAATAGATGAAGTCTACTTCTTTACGAGAAGTCTACCGAAAAGTCAATGGTTTGGTCAATTGCAAAAATAACCACATTAGACTGTAATCGAAGTTTACTTGTCGAACTTCCCTAGTAAGTCTACTCGTGTTTATGAATTTAATTGCAAAACTAACCAAAAAATTAACAAAAGAAGACCGCAAAAGAAGTCAACTATCCTAGTAGACTTCGTTTGTAGTTTGCTTTGTTAAATTGTAATTGCAAATATAGACCACAAAGTAGACTTCTATTTATTGTCTCCGCGTAGAAGGTCATAATTTGACATCAAGATGAAGTCGTCATAATTTGAAAACCAATTTATTGCAAATTGGTGAATAATTTTTAAGATTTTCTTGGTGTATTCTTTGATATATGTTATGTACTTCCCTTTGTATGTTTTTGACATGATTATATATTATACATATGGAGAAATCAAGTTTTTGGTTTTCTTAGGCAGTTAGGTCATTAATTTAGACTTATTCAAGAAGTCGACGGGTCTGAGTTCTGTGTGAAGTCTGTATAATTGAAAAGGTCTTTATTTGAAAATATATAAAGAATTTTTATGATTTTTTAGTTCGTTTGTTATATATCGGTTATGTACTTGCCTCTGTATATTTTTTTATGATAATATATTATACTTTTGGATCAATTAAGTTTTTGGTTTTCTTAGACAATTAGGTCATTAATTTAAGACTTCTACGGGTAGTCAACCATATAATGAGTATTTAATTTGCTCTTTACCAAATGTGAGATATTTGTGGAAAGTGGTGATATTTTCAAGTTAGTTTATTCGTTTGTATATCCATGTTGATGGTATTTGGAACACTTGTATATATAGAGTTTAATTTAGAGGGATTTCATGAACTTGAAGGTCTTCTTTACGGCGTGTAGTAGCTTTGTCAAGGACAAAAGGTTAGTGTATGACTTTGCTTCCATTTCATAATGTTAGAGATTTGCATCGTCTTGGTCTTGCAAGCTCACGTTATATAGATTGTTACTTAGAATGCATAGACATGCCAAGAGACCAGCTTTTGACATCTATGAAATGATGAAGTTGGACAAAATTCGAAAACTAAAATTATTTTTGCTTGTTTTCAATAATTTTTGAGATGGTAATAAAACAATTTTGCATTCTAACACATCAGTTATAAAAAAAAAATCGACTCTTTGGATTTTCTAATTGCAGCCTTCTTGAAGTATACAAGAACAAGTTGAGAAATGGTGAGAGGCCAAAGATATAATTTCCGGTTTGATCAATTGTGTATCTGAGCTCCGTTACCACCGATTGACGCCGTGAAGCACTGAAAACCGCTGCTTGAGCTCATCCACCACTTTGTCCACCACCGTTCCTGAAACAAGTTCTTTTTGTTGAGAGATTTCATCAAAATTCAAGAATCAAGAACCCAAAATGACCAAAAAATATTGCTGAAAAAAGGATACTGGTTGGTAATAGAGTGAGGACGCAACCGCCGCCACCATTAGTCAACCACCGATATCAAAACCATAATTATTCCTCAAAGAATACAACAAGAAAATCTTAAAAATTATTCACCAATTTGCAATAAATTAGTTTTCAAATTTTGCCGACTTCATGTAGATGTCATATGAGTAGACATCAACAATCCTCTACGCAGAGACAATAACTCGAAGTCTACGATGTGGTCTATTTTTGCAATTGACCAAACCGTTAACCTTGCAGTAGACTTCATCTATCCGTCAACTCCTTCATTTGTTCAAACTCCACCTCCAAGTGATTTTGGCGTGGGAGACATGTTTCCTTTTCCTAGCAATGTTACTGAAATAATAAAATCAAAGCAGAATTAAAATGACAACTTTGCAAAACACAAACAAGAACAAGCAAGATCATGATTGAAATTTAAGTTAAATGAGCTCTTCATGATTTAGTAAGCTTCAGACCTTGGTTGTAAGTAGAATAAACCGCTAGACATGAGCTTATAAATCGGGCATCATAGGAGACAAACTCCTCGACTTAGTTCTTCTCGCATCTGCATCATATGCCTTTAGTGGTTTCTTCATAACTTCAGATTCGCTGAATGGAATTTAGAAATTCCAAGTGGAGGTTAAACTAGACTCTTCAAGCTTTCTATGGACACCAGAATCGTTGAATTTGGATGTCGGAAAGGTCTTCAAAAGTGGCCCGTAATCTGAGATTAGAATCTGTGCGAAAACAGTATTTTTTTTTTGTCCTTTTTGCTCTAATTCTTCTAAAAATCTGTAAAGTGTTCCACAAACAAATAAATCTTCTAATTTAAGATCAGATTCTGATTTTCAAGTGAACAACAGAGAAAAAGAAATCCAAAATTGACCATTATTGCTTCAAATCAACAACCCAAATCACAATTACAACAACCCAAAGCAATTTTCCATTTTTGAAGCAGATTTTAGATAAGGACCAACTGAGACAAAGAAAAACAAAGCAGAGAAATTACCTTGGAGGGAGAGAGGATGACGGTGGCTAAGATGAGAGTGAAACAACAAGAGAGTGAAAGAAACAGAGATGAAGAGCAAAATAGATCTAGAGTTTTTAGTGTGAGAAGGAGAGAAAAAGAGAGACTGATGTTTTTTTTTGTGGTAGGCGGAGAAGAATGAAATAGATCTAGGGTTTTTTAGTTTTTATATTTGTACCCTTTAAACCGAGAAAACCGATCGCTTTGGATAAATTGTCGGTTATGGTTGATGGCAAAACAAAGTCAACCACCAATAGTGTACAGAGAAGTCTACTTAAGCAAACCCTAAATCAAATAATTTTAGGCTAATTAACCTTTCCTAAATCGACTAGTTTATATGTAAATATATTTTATTTCAATGCAGAAGGTCGATGTTGTTATTATTTGATCAATAGTTTTATCAAATTATTTTTTATAATTTTTCTAATTAAAATTTAAACTTTAATTAAGTAGTAGACTTAAATTTGTAATCAACCAGATCGACATATATTGCTGACTTCTCAAAATCAATAATTTTAGCTTAATCAACATAGACTTGTTGAAATTGACTCGTTTATATGTAAATATATTTTATTACAATGCAGGAAGTCTATGTTGTTATTATTTGATCAATATTTTTATCAAATTATTTTTTATAAGTTTCCTAATTTAAATTTAAATTTTAATTAAGAAATAGACTTCAAGTGTTAATCAACCGGATCGACATATCTTGCTGACTTCTCGCGAGGTGCATCTGTCATTTCGGCTTCTGTTTTTTGTTTCGTCTTAGAGGAGTCAACTCTAATTTCGCCACCCTTAGTGGTTATGTTTAAGAAATCAAGATTTTGGGGTCTAGATTTGCATTCTAGCCAATATTTTGGTCTAGAAATAGCAATTCCCCCTTAGAAAAATTCATATGAAATAAGAAAAAAAAAATTAAGATTCTGTTTTTCGGTGTTTAAAAGAATTATTTATAAGATAAAGTTTGATTAATCATCATGTAAATTTGCTTAAGTATACATATAAATTTATCATTGTTCGTTCTTCCTACGGTAACTTTAGTATTTGGTGTATACTATGTAAAATATTTTCTTAAAAGTATGAATTAAATTTAAAATAATGAGTTTAGAAACTGTATTTTGTAATAAAAGTTATAAACTTCAATATCTTGTGTAAAAATGGGCTTTCAATTTTGATAGAAAATTAAGACATGAGGCGGTTGCCTTTTTACTATCAAGGTAAGCACGGCTCTATTTGAGAGTTTCATCAGAACAGACGAAGAATGATTGAGTGCAGAACCATAAGGTGCCTAATGGACATTTCTAGATAGTCCCACATCCCAGTTGTATTCAGCAATGTCGGAGCATTATTCAGATATGGTTGTACCATTCTCTTGTTATAGTTAATCATGGTGTTTTGCAGGATATAAGATTTCTTTGAGCAAAAGGCTTTTGAATTTTCCTCTCCAGTTTGGTTTTTAATTATTTGGTGTATAAAAAACGAAAAAAAAAGATTTTAGGAACCTAAAGCAAAGGTTAGAAGCAATTTCGTGATACCACTATTTGCTTTGGAATGGGACTAAGTAAGGGTGCAGGCGTGAAAACTCCAATAAAACATGTTTTGTCCTTAGATTTTAATTTATATTTATGCAATTAAATAAGTCTGGGGAAGAAAATGAAAAAAAAAAAGATTTTAAGGATGGTCTTGTGTTTAATAGGATATTTGGGGTGAAGTTATGATGATAGGTGTTATTATGTTATGAAACTATATGGTAATAACTATAATTGTGGTGGCACTCTGGCTTGTTTTTGAAAGGTTCCCTGAAGGTGAGGTCATATCATTTGTTCCTCGTTAAACCTATTGAAATAGATCGCATGGAGAGAAATGGTTGTTGTAATATGATGGTCTAATCGTAGAATGGAATTTTTATTACCACCAATTTAGTTCTTTGTGTTTGCATGAGGACGAGCACAAGCTAAGTTTGGGGGAGTTTGATGTATCGAGTATATTATCGGTTTCATATACATGTTTTATTCGGTTTGGAGTATTTCGCTATACATTTGGCAGGTTTACACTGAATTTGGACTTAATATGCATTTGGAAGGCAATGAGGTGATTTGGAGCTGAAATGAAGAAGAATTGAAGATCGCCTGAAATGGTCGACCGACTGCCTAGACGATCAGAATAATGGAAATTTTCTCGCCGGCATTTTTCTCGACCCGTTTACTTCTGGATTTCTTCTAAACCCTAATGACGACCATGGAGACTATAAAAACACCTCTTAGGCTCAGAGAAGATGTGTACCCTTGAGAACTAGATAAGAGAAGTTACCTAGCCACCAAAGTTACCCAAAAGCTCTCAAGCAAACCCTAGTTTTTCTGCCTCGGGAGCCTAACTATGAAGGTTTCCTCGAGTTTTCCATGTTATTGTCTACTGGAGAGGAGACCATGACTTTACAATCTCTGCCCATCTAATATTTGTTAGTTTAATGCATTACACATTTCTTCATATGGTTCATTTGGTGTTTACTGTTATGTACGAGTAGATTCCTTTGCATGATCTAGGGTTTATGATTGTTATGGATTCATGATTGCACTTTAGATGATATTTTCATAGGATTATCTATTTTAATTGTTCTTAATGCTTGTTCTAAATTGATCACTTAGAATACTGATGCTAGGTTAAGCTATTCAATGACACGTTTTTAGTAAGACCGAAAACAAGTTTTTAATAGGTAATCTCATTATAGTCAGATAGATTTCGTTAGGATAGTTTATGAACAATCAAATATTTGTTTTACATGAGTTAGATTCCATATATTGAAAAGAGATTTCTGGTCTAGTCTTTAGCCTCATAGGTAGAATTGCCTAGACACAAGTTTCTTCTATATTATTGCCTTATGAGTTTGTGAATCCTTATGATTATATATAAGTGCAGAATCCATACATACCATAACATCCCTAGATCTGCGTTTTTATATTGATAGATTATAACCCACGTTACTTAGTTACTCTCTAAATAAAGTTACCTTAGAATCGAAATTGGCATTGAGAGGAATTCCTTTGCTTTAAAATGAAAATCGGACATAATCTCTGTGGGATCGATAACGTAAGTACTACAACTGTACAATGTGCACTTGCAGTTAATTGGGTGAAAATCTTCACACACCAATAGTCTTATAGAAGAAATCCATGTCAATATTGGTATAAGATATTCTAAGTTTTGGGCAATCCATTACTGCACCTGCTGTTGTAGCTAACAATGATATTCCCAAGAGTATTGGAAAGTCAGTTACACTAGCTTTGACCACACAAAATTGTGCTTAAATCACCAAAAATTTCCTATCCTCACTGGTGTACGAGGAATTTCTCAAATCGGAGAGGTGATAGAGGAATATGCAAGCTCGTGATGTGCAGATGAGTGTGCCAAGTTAATGATTCTCAGCTTCATCGTTACAGACTATAAACATTAGATTTTTAGAAGCTCGCGAGTGACACAAGGAATCGTGAAAAAAGGCCTGGTAATTAGGTTAAATTGCATATTTTCATCTCAACCCTCACTAAAGAATTGTGCCGTTTTATTTGGGACTTAGGCCTAAATCCTTATACTCCTTATGTTACCGGTGGTGTCTACTTCGTCCCTAAAAACCTTAAACAAATAGTCTCGTGGTACAAACACGTTTGGGACTTTGGAAGTATCCCAAATCATAGCTTTTAGACCTGACTATTCGTCTAGGACCTTTGGCCGACCAAATCTCGACTGCTATCATAGGGACTACATGTCGACTATAACAATAACTACTTCTGTGTAGTTGCCATCTGGAGTGTCGTGAACACTTGCTCTTCTCATGCAGCTTTTCATGGAGCCTCTGAATATTGATCGCTCTACGATGTTGTTTTCTCCATAGCCGGACATGCAAAACCTCTTGGGAACAAAGCACTTAGAAAAGGTGACTAGAATCATCTGGCAAGGCGTCATCTATATGATATGAACCAAATGGACACCTCTGTTATACCGGTTGAGTTACATGTATCTTCTATCACTTGTTGACTATGTATTTCGCAACCGGATCTCTAGATTCAAAGATAGGGCTCCAACCAACGCCTTTCAGATGCAATAATTATGGCTTTCAGTTGACATTCGAGTGACTTCTTCCACCGGTTCTTAAAGGCAAAGACTCCATATATCTGACCCATTTTCTCATTGAGCGGAGGGGAATAACTATTAACAAAATCCTACAAGGGCGGATCCACATAGAAGGGTGTTGGGTCAATTGACTCCTCATTAATTTAAAAAAAAAAAATTAGTAATACATATATTAGTGTCAATACGATCGCACCTTATTCAACCCACATAAAAAAAAATACATTTTTAGTGGACTTTATATTTAGTGGCCCATTAATATTCTTCTTAGAAAAACAATAAATCAATTCTAACTAAATAACACACAAACTCAAGCCTAATAACACCTAGATTACGTGAGTAGTTTTATTTCTTCTTTTGCCTTGCTTCAACTTTCTTTCCTCATCGTCTTTGACGTCGTCTTCTTAATTCAACCAAGTAAGTCAAGTAATTCATCGTCTTAGATCAAACTTTTGTTTCTTTGATATTGTTCTAAAAATATATTTCATATAATTATATATTTATATATCTATGTTGAAATTTGGAGAAAATTCATAAAAATACAAATTTTCCCAATCAGAATTACTGAATTAGTATCTAATATTTGTCATTGCTATGATATACGTAGTTTTTACAAAGAACATGAACTGTTAATTATTGTTTATGTAGATTTCAATCTTTTTTTTTCGGTTATAAGACAAGTAAGCAAACGTAGATTAAAGGTCATTGCGTTTGATAGCTTATTTAGCTTAACTAGTTTTGATTTACAGTTTTAAATTATTAGAAATTTATTCTTTGCAAAATTGTTTTGATTTCAGGAAAATGCAGGAAACTATGAGAAAGTTTTTGAAAAGGAAAGATCCATCTTTATCTTAGAGTTTTGTAAGATGTTTTTATATTTATCTTAAAAAAAAAATTAGCTATATTTTGACCCAGTAAAAATAATTCCTAGATCCGCCATTGAAATCCTACTCAGTTTAAAAGTCTAAAGTGAAATTCATTTGGGCTAGTTTGGGCTTTAACTTTGATGTTGGATTACTGCTGATTGGGCATTTGCCATAAACTAGTTTTGAGCTTGCAAACTTGATTATCTTTTTTTTTTTGTCAACTGAATATATTGCTTAGCTCAGAAGAGCCAATTTTGCGGAATGTTGTTTACATAAGTAATAAGGTGCGGCATGGTACGACTATGTCGTGCCAAACAGTCCGCCTTTACATTCTCGCTGCGAGGAATAAAAGATAAAGAGAAAGATGAGAATTCTTCCCTATCAGAAGCAATGTCCTCTAAATATACTGTGAATGCCGGCCAATCTTTTGGGGAAGACACCATCTTCACCAGGTCGGCATAGTCAGTCAAAAACGCCACATGTAGATTGCCAGCTCCAATCATACACCTCATTGCCCACAGCAGGGCCTCCATCTCCGCATGCAGGGCGGATAGACTTCGTCGTCTGTTGGTAGCCCCCATCGTTGTCACCATGCTATCTGACGTGCAAAACCATCCATAACCTGCAAAGTAGTCTGTCTCTTTCCATGAACCATCCACGAAACATCGATGACCACTAAAGGAAATCGGTAGAGGGTTTGAGTGTGGGAGGGGAGGATTTGGTTGTCCCAAAATGGGCGTGGTTGTTCCCTCCTCCTCCATTTGTGCCTGCTGCCAGGCCCGAGATTCCGTATAGGCCAATCTTGTCACCTCGAGGGGATCCTGATCTATATTTTCAAAGACTTTTGCATTTCTAGCCTTCCAAATGTACCACAGTACCCAGGGATAAGAATCGCTTAGGGTCTGATTTGGTTGCCGCCAAAAAAGGTAATCCAGATTTGTAAACAAAGATGCCGAAGGAAACGACTGTGGTCCGGAGGGAACCTGTGATAGCGCCCATACCTGACGTGCTGGTGGGCATTCGAATAAAACGTGATTAACCGTTTCTTCGAAGTGGCCACATCTAGCACAGACCAAATCACAATTAATTCCTCTTCTGCTAAGATTTGCAGAAACCGAGATACATCCATTAAGAGCCTGCCACATGAAATGTTGCAGTTTTGGTGGACATTTAATTTTCCAAACATGGGCTTGTAGCGGGATACTATCGGGCCCATATATCAGGGCAGGTGCCAGAGCTGGATGCGGAAGGCGTGCCGTGTGATATCCTGATTTGACCGTGTATTTTCCATTTTTTGTAAAGTGCTAACCAAAGGAATCCGGAATGTTACTATAACCTAAAGGAATCGCGGAGACTATCTCAACATCTGAAGGGTCAAGAATAGTCTTCAATTTGTCAAGATCCCATGATCTTGTATGATGATCAATCAAATGATAAATTTGTAAAGAGGGGTCCATGAGGGACCCGTTACTTATAGCTGGTCTCGGGAATTGAGAAGGTATCCAGGGGTCTTTCCATACAGAGATGGAAGCACCGGTGCCAACTCTTTTAATTAGTCCTTTTTTAACCAGAGAGCGAGCTGATACCATACTCCGCCATCCATAGGATGGTGAGTATGATTTTATATCCTCCATAGGATTCGAGTTTCGATAATACCGACCTTTAAAAACCCTGGCAAATAGTGAATCAGGCACTTCCATCAATCTCCACAACTGTTTTGCCAAAAGGGCCGTGTTGAAATCATTGACATTACGAAAACCAAGACCTCCCATATGTTTGCTGCTACATAATTTCTCCCACGCTTTCCAATGCATGCCTTTTGATTCACCTCCCGAGGACCACCAGAAATCAGCCACCGCGCTAGTAAGCTTGGAGGTAACTGATTTCGGTAGCCGGAAGCAAGACATGACATATGTGGGAAGAGCCGCAGCTACCGATTTAATCATAATCTCTTTCCCTCCTTTGGATAGGAATTTGGCCGACCAACTATTAATTCTACTTTGTAACCTATCACGTACAAAAGAGAATAGCTGTGTCTTAGGGCCCCCCATACTTTCCGGTAAACCTAAATAAGATCCCATGCCTCCCAGCTTTGTTATTCCTAGTACCCCATGAATCGTCCTTTTTGTTGAATCCTCAACTTTGTGGCCAAACTGTAATGAGGATTTTGCCAAATTTATTTGCTGACCCGAAACCTCCTCATATTGTTTGAGGATACCCATAATGACCTCGCATTGATTCATATTTGCTTTACAAAAGAATAAACTATCATCCGCAAATAATAGATGAGAGATTGGTGGACACTTGTTTGCCACTTTAATTCCAGTAATCAACTTTTCCCGCTCTGCCTTTCGAATATTGGCTATTAGAACTTCAGTGCAGAGGATAAAAAGATAGGGTGACAGGGGATCACCCTGACGAAGTCCCCGCTCCGGTGCTATTGAACCCCTCGGTTGGCCATTTAATAACACTTGATATTGCACGGACGAGACACAAAGAGATGAGTCCTTTAAGAATATACAGAAAAAGGCGTTTGAGAAGTATAGTCGCGAAAATTGTGCAAAGGTTCGCAGGGAAGCAAAAGCTGCTATGGAATTGAAAGGCTCATTGGCGAGATTGAGACTGTAGTACGCTCACAGCTGGTTGCTATATATATTCTGTTTTTATGTCATCAGTTTGTTGCTTGTTATATTTTGCTGTTTCAGTTTCAGTTGCTTTCTTGTATCTATGCTTTGGTGGCTTTGTTCCCATCAAGCAATCCAAGGACCCTGTGGCTCTTTTAATTTCGTTTCCCAAGTAGATTGCCATGTCCGATGATTAACTTAAAAGTACCATCACTCTGTTATCACATCAGAAATTACCATATGCTACCACGTTAATAGACTTAATGATTTCATGATAGATGTATCTTTCTTCTTTTTTCTCGCCTCTTTGTCTAACTAATTATGAGACTACTGGACCTGATATATGGAAAGGCACTGATTGCTTTGTTTCTGGGATTGCTACTGGTGGTGGGAAGTATCTTAAGGATCGGAACCCAAACGTAAGGTTGAGATCTCCATCTATTCATTCAAATGGATTTCCTATCATACTCTAGAGTGGTGTTTTTGCACGGTTTCAAATGCCAAAACTCTTCTTAATCATAAGTGTCATTAACTAAACCAACATATCTACACAATTTCTAATAGAAAAAGGACAATGTTGTTTCCAATTTCTAAACAAAAACTGTGAAATTTATCATCTACACAAATCGCCAATTTTGTAACCACTAAATTGTACACACATTTCACAAGAATCAGCTAAAAAAGTCAGATGTTCAGCCAAAATGAAATTAACGGTGAACAACTCGATGCTGGAACCGACGATGACACCAAGCACTACGCTGGTTAATCCGAGCATTTTCTGAAATGTCGGCCACTCGATCTCTCTCACCTCCTCTGCCACTCCACTCAAGAGCTCGTTCTTCCCTTTCTTCTCCTCCACCGCTTCCTTCTGCTCCATCGCCGCTTTTTTATATGCTCCCACATCACGCTTCCTTATCTCCCTTTGACGGAGTCCCCTCTGACTCAGATTCATATTGTTGGAGTTGGTTTTGGGCCGGGCCCGAAACCGGTCCCCTAAGGTTCTTCTAGAAGGGGTCACAATGAAATAAGAGTATTAAAGAGGTCAAGAGGCGTTGAGGGACCTCCGAGATTCGCGGTGAAGTGGCTCCGAGAATCCATGGACGTGGAGAGAAGGAGCTAGCGATATCTTCGAAAGTACTTATCCAATCTTTAAGTTTAAATATCGTTGTAAAAGGAGAGCAAGGCTCTCACGCATTCTTTAACTTGTAACCACTCTAAATAAATACAATCATAATTCTTTACATCATGAGTTCTTATTCATTCATCTTAGTCTTGTAGAATTCACTCACCGATTCTCCTTGTAAAACCTAAAAATCTAAGTGCGGATCTAGGATCCACACATATCCAGCTGTATCTCGGCTCTGTTCGATAGCCTTAGCCACCATATACAACTGTTTTCTCAAACAACTCGTCCCCAGAGTCCTTATATCAGGGTAAACAAGAAATATACGGCAACTGGAAGGAGGAAGTTTTGTTGGAAATGCTGGTTCCCCGAAGCTACGGGTTTTTTGTTTTCTTTTTCTGCTGAACGGCAAAGCGACATTTTTGAATTTTTCTCCATTGGGGATATAATTCACATATCTAAGTAATGATCATATACATCAATGAGTATAGTAGAGCAGTTGTAGCTTTAGGCTTTACCGCAGCCCACATGCCTATATACTAGTGGTTATATTATATGTATCAAAATTTTGTAAAGTTTGTTTTATTAATTTGTTCTGAAAATATAGTGATTCAGTATCAATTCGTCGGCGACGGAGAAAGTAACCAAACAGAGGTGTGTGTCGGCGAAAGTAGAGACAATGAATCAGTGACTACATTTTGGGTTCAAAGAAAGATAGCATGAGAATAATTCGTGCAAATATTCTCTATCGGCGGCGATGTCTCTCCTCAGATCCCTAGCTTCAACCATATCCCTCATCGGCCGTTCAAAATCTATGTACGGATCAGGTGAATCTATGTGCTTCATAATCGCTGTTTCGTCACTTAAACGCTTCAACAAGGCGGTATGTTTTATATGAAAAATGCCGGTTTAGTATGGTTTAGAGAACCATTTAATTATTTATGGTTTATGTCATTGGTTACTTGTATATATATATACGCATGTACATCTTTTACCAATCAATGAAGAAAATCATTATTTAGTTTGTTTCTCTAAAATGGTATCAGAGCGTGTAAACAGACTTTTCCGTTGAATCACAACTTATTTTGTTCTCTATTCCACTCGATTGATCATTATTAAGATGGAAGAACAAGGATTCCTCTAAAGTAATTAGGGATTTCATCTCGCTTGATAGCGTTCATAGTCCGTATTTTTTGCACGTTGCGGATCATCCGGCGTTATCGTTAGTATCCAATATATTTGATGGATCTAATTCAACAACTAGAAAGTTGCGATGCGTATAGCTCTGGAAGATAAGAATAATTTGAGCTTTGTAGATGGAACTTCACCTAGACCTCTTGAATCTGTTCCACTCTTCAAGGTTTGGAATCGTTGCAATAGTTTGATAAAGTATTGGCTCATGAGTGTGGCTAATAAAGAAATTTATTAGAGTTTTTTTTACTATGAGGATGCTACTGAGATCTAGACAGAATTGCATAAACTGTATCATGTTAGCAATTTTCCGTTAGAATTTGAGAGATTAGAGAGTAGATAGAGTAAGAAGAGATTGAGAATCTCAAGTGTGTATTAATATGTTGAGGTTACATCAGTTTATATAGAGTTTGGAGACACAAGAGGCTCCAAACCACCAAGACAAAATATAGTCGTTTATAGCCGTTACAGTCATATCGACCATCCATAGCGGGCATGACATGTGAGGAGGCCGCTATCAGCCTATTGTCGATTTTCCATCGTTTGTTACAACGGCTTGTCCATATCGGGCATGTGATGTCTGCTGTGACTATAGCGGTCTTGAGATGCCCGATATGACCCCGCTGTGAACTTTCTCATGTCAATACTCCCCCTCAAGCTAGAGACTTTGGAATCACCCTAAAGACTTTAAGCTTGGACAATCCATGGCAACACCTCATTAAAAACCTTGCTAAGGAAAACCTCATGGGACAAAACCTTAACAAGGGAAAAAGAGTGTGTTACACATGGACTAGAAGACATTTGATCATGGATGAGTCGGATCCACTAGCCCGAGCTTGCTGAATAATCGTTTGCAAACCTTAAGGCTAGCGGCTTTGGTGAATATGTCCGCCAACTGGTCTTCACTCCTTGTATAGCATGGAAGTATGAGCCCTTCTTTAATCTTCTATCGGACTTTGTGGCAATCAATCTCGATGTGTTTAATCCTTTCATGAAACACCGAGTTAGTTGCAATGTGAATTGCCGCTTGGTTATCACAGTGCATAGTGATCGGTTCTTCTCGCTCAATGCCGAAGTCTTTGAGAAGTGCTTTGAGCCAAGTCAACTCATTTGTAAGCTTCCTCATCGCTCTATACTCCGCTTCCGCACTAGAACAAGAGACCACCTTTTGCTTCTTCGTCTTCCAAGTCACTAAGTTGCCTCCAACGAAAGTACAATAACCGGTCGTGGACTTCCTGTCGATCCTATCACCAGCCCAATCCGCATCACAATAGCCAACTATCTCGGTATTGGCATTCTTGCCCATCCATATGCCTTGACCGGGACTGCCTTTGATGTATCTAAGTATCCTCTCCACCATAGACCAATGATAAACTGTTGGTTCTTGCATATGTTGACTCACTTGGTTGACTGCAAAGCAAAGATCCGGTCTTGTGAGAGTGAGGTAGATGAGTTTCCCAACCATCCTCCCATATCGGGAAACGTTCTTGTATTTCTTATCTGATTTCTCCCCCTTTCTATTGACCTTGTAACCATCCTCAAGCGGTGTCTTGGCCGGTTTAGAACCCATCATACCAGTTTCTTCTAGGAGCTCAAGAGCATACTTTCGTTGAGAAAGGAACAAGCCATCCTCGGATCGATAAACCTCAAGCCCAAGGAAATACTTCAACTCTCCAAGATCCTTGATGTCAAATGTAGAGTTGAGGAATGCTTTGGTGGCTTTGATTCCTTCCTTGTCATCCCCTGAAATGATAAGATCATCCACATACACAAGTACAACCACAATACCGGCACTTTGAAGGGTGAATAGGGTATCATCCGAATGAGATTTCTTGAAGTTGTGATCAAGTAGAGTAGAGGAGAGCTTGTGGTACCATGCTCTTGGTTATTGCTTCAACCCGTAGATGGCTTTCCTTAGCCTTAATACTTGACCGGGTGCACAAAGGTCTTCAAGGCCGGGTGGAGGAGTCATATACACTTCTTCTTCAAGCTCCCCCTGAAGGAAGGCATTCTTGACATTCATTTGTCATAGATCCCAAGAAAGGTTAGTAGCTAAGGAGAGCACCACTCTCACAGTGTGTAACTTAGCCACCGGAGCAAATGTATCCGTGTAGTCTTCTCCATAAGTTTGAGTGAATCCTCTTGCTACCAACCGTGCCTTGTACCTTTCAATGTCCCCATTGCTCTTGTACTTGATGGTGAACACCCACTTAGAGCTCACGATTTTCTTTCCTTTTGGTAAGACCTCTACATCCCAAGTGTGGTTTCTCTCCATAGCTCCTCTCTCATCACCTATAGCCTCAACCCAAACGTCTTCATCCTTTGCTTCTTCATAGGTCTTGGGCACAAAATGCTGCTCAATCTTGCTAAGAAAAGCTTGGTGTTCGGATGGTAGAAGGGCAATAGAACATACCGCTTGAATAGGATGAGCCACCGCTTGGTTGTTGTAGTAAACTTTCTCCTTAAGTCTTTCACTCCTTCTTAAAGGTGGTATCACTTCTTCTTCCACCACAGGAGGGTTAATCCTAGCACTCCTTCTTAGAGGCTGAATCGTTTCATCTTCAACTTCTTCAACTTGTTCTTGAGGTGGAATTGTTTCTTCTATTACCTCAACAACCTCTTGATCTTGGTCTAAATCATGAACTTCTTGTGGATCGTTAATAGCCTCTACTTCCTCTCTTGGACTGTTGTTAGATCCTCGTTTCCTTGCTTCTTCTTGTCTTACTGGCTCAGCATTCCCCAAGTGACTGAGTAGGTACCGAAGACAAGTCGCTTTATCCGAAGGTGACTGAGTAGGTACCGAAGACAAGTCGCTTTATCCGAAGGTGACTGAGAAAGATCCTTGAGTTCTTCCCAATTTTTCTTCCCATAGTAGCCTTGATCTTCAATGAATTTTACCTCTCTTGACACCAACAACCGATTGTTGAGAGGGTCGTAACACTTGTAACCCTTTTGAGTCGTAGAGTAGCCAATAAACATACATCTTGTGCTTTTGGCTTCTAACTTGTTCCTTTGGTCACCGGGTACATGCACAAAACAAACACACCCAAAAACGCGTAAGTGGTTAAGAGAGGGTTTAGTTTTAGTGAGTACCTCGAATGGTGATATGTCCATTAGGACTTTTGTAGGAATTCGGTTAATGAGATAGCATGCTGCGAGAACTGCGTCTCCCCAATAGATCTTTGGTACATTGGCATAGAACATCATTGATCTTGCCACTTCCATAAGATGTCTATTCTTCCTTTCCGCCACTCCATTTTGTTGTGGGGTATGTGGGGAACTTGTTTGGTGTAGAATGCCATGCTTAGCTAGATGCTCCTTGAACCTAGTACTTGTATATTCACATCCATTGTCGGATCTAAACACTTTTATCTTGGCATTGTAATGGTTAGTCACATAGTTTTGAAAGTTAATGAATGCCTCAAATACTCTATCTTTGGATGGTAATAATGTGACCCAAGTGTAAAGATAGCATAGCAATTAAGATCTTTAGTGGTTCTCTTAACCGATAATAGGTTCGATTTAAATTTAGGAACATAGAATGCTTCGCTTTTCTTGCTAAATAGATTCAAGTTTCCTTTTCCTTCTATGGGAATTCCATCACCATTCGCAATCTCTACTCTTCCTAAAGCCGGTTCTATCTTATCTAAGAACTTAGGATTGCTAATCATATGGTGAGAAGCACCCGAGTCTACAACAAGTTTATCACACGGTTTATGAGAGAAGAAAGTGGTACCAATATTTTTGTTTTTGAGAGCTTTGATGATTGCTTCCAAGTCACTCTTCCTCACATAGTCCACTGATGCAGCCAAGGCTACTTGGGAGCTTGATGCCTTGGTAGTTTTGGATTCCTCCCCTTGAGAGATGTTTGCTCTATGCTTGTTTCGGTAGAGTTTCTCCTTTTCCTTAAGCCATTCGGGTTTAAGGTGTGGGTGAAGACGGAAGCACTCATCCTTGGTGTGGCCATTTTTCTTGCAATAGTCACATGACTTCTTCTTTTCATGCTTGAAAACCCCTTTGTTTGTTGTGACAAGCTCGAATTTTCCTCCAAATAGACCGATGTTGCCTTCTTCCTTTTGAAGCTTAGCACACACATCCTCCATGCTTGGCAATTTGTCTTCTCTAAGGATATGCTTGATGAAGTCGTTGTAGGTAGGATCCAAGGTGAGGAGGAAACCGAAGACTTGGTCTTGCTTTCTTCTTTCATCTAGTATAGTCATGTTTGCTGTTGCCGGCCTAAGCATCTCCAATTCGGACCACAAGGTTTGAAATTTTCCAAGGTGGTCGGTGATTCCCTTGCCATCTTGATGAAGCTCATTGATGGATTTCTTGATTTCAAAAATTCGGCTAAGGTTTGAAGTGTTACCATATACCGATTTGAGAGTATCCCATAGCTCTTTTGGAGAGTCACAATACGAGTATGCCTCCAAAATGGATTTGTCTATGGAAGAGTAGAGGAGGCTTAGAGTAGCTTGTTGATCTTCCTCCCATTTTTATAGCTCTTCTTCTAGAGGTTCTTGTATTTCTTCTTTGGACAAGGGTTCCTCATCCTTTTTAACCTTCTTCTTGAGGGTTTTCTTTGGGCATTCTCTTGTTTCGACATGCTTCCAAAGTCTTTTTACGCTTATAGCGGTTTTGATGGTTCTAGACCATAAAAGATAGTTGTTCCCTTTAAGAATAGTGGAAACAAACATTGATTTAGACTTTTCATTGATGAACACATTAGAACTCATGATTTTAGTAAGAATGGGAAAGAAACTAAGAGTGAAAGATTATCAAAAGAGAATAAGAAATATTAGGAAAGTCGCTCTGATACCATGTTAGAATTTGAGAGATTATAGAGTAGATAGAGTAAGAAGAGATTGAGAATCTCAAGTTTGTATTAATATGTTGAGGTTACATCAGTTTATATAGAGTTTGAAGACACAAGAGGCTCCAAACCACCAAGAAACAATTTAGTCGTTTATAGCCGTTACAGTTATATCGACCATCCATATCGGGCATGTCATGCCCGCTATGGATATTAAACTCCAACGGTCATATTGATAGCGGACCCATAGCGAGTGTGAGGAGGCCGCTATCAGCCTATTGTCGATTTTCCATCGTTTGTTACAGCGGCTTGTCCATATCGGGCATGTGATGTCCGATGTGACTATAGCGGTCTTGAGATGCCCGATATGACCTCGTTGTGAACTTCCTTATGTCAATATTTTCCACGGATCTATCAACTAGAGCAAGAGGTCTTGACTCTCCGTCAAGGATCTATGGAGCTTTCGACGTATTTTATCAAACTGAAGAGTCTCTAGAAACGTTTAGCTTCTACCAAATCTCAGAGGCCTTGAGTTTGTCACTGTGGAAAGGTGGAGGAATAGTCGGAGGATGCAGAAAATAGCAGGATCATTTAGTTTCTTATGAGATTGAATGACTCTTATGCTAATATATATGGTCAGATTCTTAATAAGAAGAATATACCAAGCTTAAGTTCCATCTTCAATATGTTGGTTCAGGATCAGAGTCAAAGGACATTGGGAGCTAAAGCCAAGGGTTATGTGCTTCCTGTTGCTTTTCAAGTCAGTGGGAAAGAGAATTTTGAACCTCAAGTAATAGTTGAAGGTAGTGTTGCTGTTAGCTCGTCAATTACCCTCAAGCATCAGTTTCACCTCCACTTCTTGTTTTATTCAGGATCTTACTTAGGAGTTGATGCTTGGACAGGGTAGTCAAATCTCAAAGTTAAACATATTGGAGTCTAATTCAGATCATTCACATTTTACTTTTCAAGGTACCACTTATTATATTGTTTATTGCTACTAATGCTAGGCTATGGCATACACGCTCAGGTCATCCAACTTCTTTATCAAAAACAAATAATAAAATGGAGAATTCCTTAGTTTGTCCATTAGCCAAGCAGAAAAATATTTGCCATTTTCTTTGAATCCTCATAATCTTCAAGACAAGATTGTCCAATTGGATGAAAAGTTGGACAAAGTGAACAAGGAGATCAATGTGAATTTTCATTTTGATGCGACTTTAGTAATGTGATATTGATGATGGTTTTAGTTGTTAAACGTACTTGGGATGTCATTTTGTAATAATGGGAGATTTGATGATTTTGATGATGCTTTAGTAGTGATAAAACATAGCTCTCGTTAGTTTGATTCAATTTTCTTCTTTTCTGTCAATTTGATTCAATTCAGTATTCAAATTGTAAGACACAAGAGAAGATGCAAAACTTCTTGTCTTATTCACTGAACATTACAAATGTATTTATACACACTCGACCATATATGATCTTATTGTATTTATACTTTACATATATGATCTTATCGTAATATTACACTAATTTGGAGACCAATCCATATGGATTCACAACCCACAGGACGAGGTTACCTGTAACATCCCCGATCCTAAATAGGATCGTCGTGATGCACCATGGCCGAGTTGGAAGAAGGAAATCATGAAGTAAAGCTTAGAAACTTGACCATGATGGAAAAACCACTATTTTCTGAATTAAGTAATTAATTCAGAAAGTAGTGGTGATTCCTTAGACATCTTAATGTCTGTTGGTGTCAAATTGGTAGATTGCAATTTGGTTATATAGGGGGTGAGTATTAGTGGGTGTACGGTCGGCTTGAGAAGACCGTGGGATAGTTATACTCACCCAAACTCGGATAGACCGAGTCTAGCAAGGATCAAGGGAAGGATTAAGATCGAATCAAGGGAAATTCGATCAAGGAGGGGGATCCGGGATTGTGTTCTTCAGAGGATCAAGCAGACAAGTTCGAGACTTAGCCTAAAGTCCAGATCGGATGGTTAACTGATCAAGATATCATCTCAAGTCAGCTCACACAAGCTGGATCAGTGAACTAGTCCAGCTGGTTCAGCTCGATGGACAGTCAGGTAGCTCAGCTTAGTCAAGGAAGTGAAGTGATCCAGATAAGTGATTGGATCGTGAAGAGAAAATAATTTTTGGGCTGGGTGACCGAATGGCTACGAGCGGTTGAGCGGTTTTGGCCGAAACGGTGCCACTTGTAAGTTGCGTCGGTTTGGCCTAGAATCTAATTGGTGTAAAGAAAACCGTTTCTGTTCGCAGAAATGGACGAATGGCCCAATAAATAGGAAGAGGACGACCAAACCTTTCTGTTGGGAATGTCCTGTAATCAGTCTTGTACTAACTCTAGTAATAGTTGTGTGTCGAGATTACACATTCATATGATACTAGGTGGTCATGATGCTTTGCTAGAAGCCTCTTATGATCTATGAGTTGTGAACTCATTGCTAGTATTGTATGATCCTATAGGATCACACATCTAACAAAACTGGATATAATAAATGGAATTGACCATTAGGTTAATGGTCACATTAATGTATAATTGTTATACATTAATGTGAGAAATTAGAATCGGTGTCGATCGACACCATAGAGTGTGTCGGTCGACACCATGGGCAAACCGAAACTCGGTTTATGACTTAATTAATCAGAACTCGGTTCAGGGATTAATTGAGTTATTCCAGGTCTATAAATATATGATTATTGACGACCTGGAACCCTAAGCTTTGGTGGAGAAAACGCAGCCACCCTCTTGGAGTCTCAGGAATCCCTCAGTGATCAGGCACTAGCATCCTTGCGATCCGTTTTGTGTGCGTGTGTTTTCCCTTAGAGGTGCGGCATCTGAAGCACTATAATCTCGTCACCTGTGTCTTTTTCTTCCGCTGCAAACGAGGTAATTCGAGATCCCTATGTTATTAGATTGTTAGTTGTAAAACAAACCTCAGATCCTAGGTTTCGGATTTGTCACATAGTTCTAATAGGTTGATTAAAACTGGACAAGATCCAACAATGGTATCAGAGGCTAGGGGTTTGATCTAATGAATCTAATGGCATGTAATCTGAACTATGTGAATTTGGATTTTTAATTGGATTACAATCGGATGAATAGTTCATTATATGATGAAATTGTGTTCATCGAATCGCGATAGATTCATGACTCGCGCAGAGTGTCGATTGACACCAATCTAGTGTCGATCGACACTGTGCGACGACCATTAAATTTTTTTTAGGGATTTTGGTTAAAAATCGCATCATAAGTTTTCGTGAGTGTCGATCGACACAAAGGTGTGTGTGAGTCGACACAAAGGTGTGTGTCAATCGACATATGCCTTGCTGATGGATAGATCGGTTCAATTGGATTGAACCGGTTATCTAGCTTGGTTAAAATTAATTAAATTGGTTTAAATTGGATGATCTGGTTCAATTGGATATAACCGGTTATCACAATTAGTATAAACCGGTTTGAATTGGATGAATCAGTTCAATTGGATTGAACCAGTTATCTCAATTGGTGCAAACCAGTTTGATTGAAAATTGCGGTTAGCGATTCGGTTCAATTGGATTGACCGGTTATCACAGATCGTTTCGGTTCAATTGGATTGACCGGTTATCGCAATTGTGTCTGGTTTGGGTTGGTGTCGACCGACACAATTGTTGTGTCGATCGACATGGACCGATCATCAGACCGGTTCAATTCGATTGAACCGAATATTGGAATTCGAATCCGGTTTGACCGGTTGTCGAAGATCGGTTTATGTAGCCTAGTGTCGACCGACACCCATGGTTGGTGTTGATCGACACACTACTCAGATTTATGGTTTTTCGAACCTAAAATCACATAACCGGACCAGAATTCAATCACACTTCTTAGAATTAATTAAACTTAATTAAAATTGATAGTTTAATAGGTTTCTAAACCAAAAATAATACACATTACATGTGTATTTTCTCAAAGCTAAGTTCCTCGATATAGTCAACTGTCAAGACTTGCTTTGTCGTTGTGATGAGCTTGCAGTGCAAGGTGTCCGCGATTACGTGAGTAAGGCAGGTGGTAATGGTTACCACATGACTTAAGGGAATAGCTTGCTAACCTTCTTGAATACATATATGATATGTGTCAAGATTGAAAGTTCAGTTCCTCAACTAAATATCAAGTGTATTTGATGTCTTACCCAATCTTGTCAGCTGTCAAGGCTAGTTTCATTATGTGGTAGACTTGCAGTGCTTGATGCTCGCAGTTACATGAATGAGGCAGTATGTAATCTGTTGATGGACTTGCAGTGCTTGACGTCAACAATTACTTGGAGGAAAATATTGGTTTGCTTGAATGGGCTATCAGAAGTTAAGGGCCTAGAGACATCACTTGGATTAGACATAAGATGTCAATCTGCAACCAAGAGTCATATTAGATATGATTAGCAAAGAGTTGCTTACCTAGATAGCTAAAGCCGGGTGACGACCAGTGGCCCACTTAGGTTTTAGTGAAGTATGGATCTTGGATAATCATATTCATTGAGGAAACATTGTTTGAATATAATGAGAGTTTTCTTAATTGTTAAGTTTACTCAATAACTGAACATCCTAACTAAACTTTTCCTTTCACCTTTCTTTTATAGTTATGGCTAACGCCTCAAATCACAACACTTTCTCGTTGCGATCCGTCCTTGAAAAGGACAAGATAAATGGATCCAACTTCCTTAATTGGTATCGGAACTTGAGAATTTTTCTCGAGAAAGAGAGAAAGGACCACGTCCTTAAAAGAGCTCTCCCCGAGAAATTAAGGTCCAAAGCCTCACATGCAGAGTATGATGCTTGAAACAAGCATTATAATGATGTGGTCAATGTGCGCTATCTCATGTTGGCTACCATGAACTCGGACTTGCAGAAGCAATATGAGAACGTGGAGTCGCCAGTAGAGATAATTGCTAGCCTGAAAATATGTTTCAAGAGCAAACACGAACTGAGAGATACCATACGGTAAAGTATTTAGTGTCGTGTAAGCTACCAAAGGATGGTCCAGTGAGTCCACATGTCATTAAAATGACAGGTTATGTTGATAACCTGGAGAGACTGGATTGTCCCATTAGCCAGGAATTGGCTACTGACATTATCCTGCAGTCACTGCCGTTGAGCTATGATAAGTTCAACAAGAACTACATCAAGAATTGCTTGACGAAGACGTTGACTGAGCTGCATGGTATGCTCAAGGCAGCTGAGCCTGACATCAAGAAGGGCAATAGGTTTGTGAAACCTGGTAGAGACAAGGGCAAAGGCAAGGCCGTCAAGATTGTGAATCAAGATGGGCCTGTGTCTTTTGATAAGCCCAATTACGGCCCATATGATGTTGATAAGTGCTGCTACTGTAAGGAGCATGGGCATTGGAGGGAAAGTTGCAAGAAATTCATGGAAGATTATGAGGAGATGAAGAAGATGTATGAGACTTCTTCTTCAGGTACTTATGTTACTTCAAGTTCTTATGGGTATTAGATACCGGTTGTGGTGCTCATATTTGTTTAAATATGTAGGGCATGAGCAACATAAGAACGCTGAAGAAGGGACGAATGGAAATGAGCGATAGGGATGAAGCAAGAGTTGCTGCATTAGCCGTAGAGATTTTCCATTTATAGTCACCTTCAGGCTTGGTTTTAGAATTGGATAATTGCTACTATGTACCTGTTATAAGCAGAGATGTCATTTCATTTTCTTGTAAGAATTTGGATAATTTTTCATTTTGATAAAAGACTAACGTTGCTCTTTTGATCTTAATGACATGTTTTATAGTAGCACCCCATTTGAGAATGATTTTTATGTCTTAAACCAATCTAAGCATGTCTATAACATAAAACACCAAACGGTTCGAGTCCAAAGACTTGAAACCGATTTTTCCTTTGGCATTGTCGTTTGGCCACAACGGATTCAGAAGCTCCATACTGATGGACTTTCGGGCTCACTTGATTATGAATCATGTGAAATGTGAATCCTGTTTGTTGGGCAAAATGACTAAGGTCCCTTTCAACGAATTTAAGTGAAAGGGCCAGTGGCCCATTGGGCCTTACACATATTGATGTTTACGGCCCTATGAGCATGAGTGCCAGGGAAACCTCCAGTGCTTCATTACCTTCACTGATTACTTAAGTTGGTATGGATGTGTCCATCTGATGAGACATAAGTCAGAATCTTTGAAAAGTTCAAAGAGTTCCAGAATGAAGTACAGAATCTGGTTGACAAAATATTAAGTATTTGCGATGAGATCGGGTGGCAGCCTCCTCCTTCTTCTTGCTTTGCGCTTCACGATAACCTTGGCCGATTCTCGGAGACTAGGGGAGTGAGCAAGTTTTGTATCCTGTTACAAGTTTCCCCTTTCCGATGACGACAAAAGCTCCTCCGGTTGATACGGGAGTCACTTAGTTTCCACTGGCGGCGAAGAGGTCCCGGTGTAGACACGGTTTGAAGACGCTGCAGCTCGCCCGGGAATCACCTCTTCCGGCTCACCCTCTGGAGGAGACGGCGATGACCGTGACGGAAGTCGAAGGATGGAGCGAAAGTCGTCATTCAGCTCAGGCGGATTTCGGGACGGAAGTTCTGTTGTGTTGGGATTGTCCTGAAATCATTCATGTACTCACTCTAGACATAGTTGTAAGATGAATTGGAAAAATCTTACAACAAAATAAAATTTGGAAATAAATATAGAAATGGATTAGAGGTGGTGTTATTACTTCATTTCTGACCTCCTAACTTTTTTCTTTTGATAATGAAAAAGTCATATATCTGACATACTTACTCACATGTTTCTCAAGGCATCTTTTCCGAGGATTTTTCAAGTTGTAGTTTTATATATGATGTGGCTGAAATGGAGTAGTTTTTTAGAAAGAGATACTACACCAATTAAATTACAATTATTCGAGTCTCACGTGTCGGAATGGCCGGTGATAGTGCTGCTGCCGGCTGCCGGCTGCCACCAGTGAGTTACATATTGATTGATGATTACGTTATCCAGTCTTGTCAGAACCTCTTTTCTTTTCTTTTTGGTAAAATAAAAAAGTTACACGAGGCACTTTCAAATTCGTGGTCTTTAATGTTAGTTAGATTAACCTCTGATTTAAAAACATTAATATATAAGCATTGATAAACCTCTTTGATTCCACGTGTTACAATTCTAGCTTCCTGTCTATAGTGTCTTACTGGAATAACAACAATGAGTGTACACGTCTCAGCCTACATTCCCAATAACCCTAAAAATACTAATTAAAGGAATCCTAAACTAAGGCCATGAATGGTGAAACGAACCGCACCCAAAACCGCACCGCAACAGTGTTGTAACAGTGTCAAAATCTCTACATATATATATGTATGTATATATTTTCGTTACTATTTGGACCGCACCGCACTTCTCGCGCACCGCAAAACGCAGTTACCATTCGGACCCTAAGATGGAACGATAAATTATGTACCGAATCAACAGTGCTGATATTGGTAAACAATAATTACTTTATGTTAGAAGCTGAAACTTTGGGATGCTTACAGCTTACTTAGTTACTTTTGTCTCTTCATGCTAATGTTCTTTTTTTTTTTTGTCAACCTTCATGCTAATGTTCATAACCGATAGATTGTCGGATTTTATTATCATTTAAACCACATCTTGATTCGACGTAGTTGTTTTAGACATTGCAAATGGTGTGTAGTCAAAGAATACATCGCATTTAAACACCTACATGCATTAGTCTAAATATTTCATAGAGATATATACTCTCCATTATTAATTAGTCGAACTAGAAGAAATTACTTATACCATAAAAAGTATACGTATGCCTTTTTATCAATAGTGACAATGTTCGAAAGCTCACAAATCACAACCTAATGTTTCCGTTAACAAACTTGGCTACTTATTAAACAAAAAAAAAAGAAAAAAAAAAAAACTTGGCTACTTTTAACAATAAAACCAAAACAGAAGATATCGTGCAAATATATCTTATCAAATTTTATTAATTATACTAAATGAGCAGTCATCTCTCCAATAACTGCAACATCTTCCTTTAGCCACGTTAGCAAAATATGATGTGGCATGCTCACAATTTTTTGAGTTTCAATTGAACAAATAATTAGTTTTTATAAAAATAATAAATATAGTTCCTAAAAAAACTCCCACTTCAACAGTAATACAATAAAAAATAAACAAAATAGATAATGCAAAAAATTCGACACATTGTTACCAACTTCCTACTAGATTACGTGTGAATTTCTAAAAATTTCACAACATTTTCTGATTTTTTTACAACATTTTATTGAGAAGTAAATATTTACTAACCACAATCCAAAAAAAAATTCCACACCTCCACGATCACCACCATTCACGAGCAACCTCCAAATAACTACATTTATTCTATCATTTTATTGATCCATCTTTGCCAACTATTCTATTTTCAATTTCTAATTTTAAAATTTGAATTAAAAAAAAATGATATTATAAATAATATATTTGATAAACTATTATATGTGACTTATGTTATTTCGCAGTCCCGTACATAGCACGGGCTCAATACTAGTAATATACTAAATCAAACGCAATACCGCGCAAGATACGCAAAATCAACAGTAGAAACGGTGTCCACCAAAAATACCCAATTTGATGGTCAAGTGGCTATCGTAATAACATAATTGGTCCATACAGAAAACAAACAAAATTTAATACGGTTTCGATTTTTCTAAGTTATAAACCATGATTTAGATAGAAAGCATGCACGTATAATAGTGACGTGGCAGGGAAAGAGAAAACAAGTCTGTGATATTTCATACTACTATTTTAGAGTGGAGGAAACGGGCAGTACCACGTGAACTGAACCAACCAACTGATGACTGACTGGTGTGGCCATTGCAGCCATGTGGCTGCTCTCTTCTTTCTTTTCCCAACCACAAATGTTTTCCGTTTTCTAAAATAGACCAATGACAATTAGAAAAAAAGAGACCAATGGAAAACTAACGTGTAATTCAACTTTCTCCCATCACCTATCTTTTTCACCATAATTAATCAGCGTAATAAATACTGTAATTTTACCATAGTTTCATCGTTTTCTCAATCATCCAATGGGTTACCACTTAGCACGATTAATGCGGTTGCGATTGGAGTGCGACTTCTTATCTTTAATCGATCCATGAATTTTTAGGTCTTCACAATTCAAAAAAAAAAAAAGAAAAAAAAAAAAGAAAACAAAACACGATAGCTATGCAATGAGAGTAGCCACATCGTGACATTTTGACCTCAAAAATGGCAGTTGAACTCATTTGACATGTGTGTGCCCATGTGAGAGTGTATAATATATCTCTAAATTTTGGTATCTAAAAGTGGCCCATGTATATATATGTTTGAGTAGAATGTCTCGGCATCTAAATTTAGTCGCAATCCTCATAATCAAATCGTAAGCGGGTCCTAGCGTATTTATATTTTTATTTCTGATTTTGTAGGTAATCCAGCGAATACGACTAATCCAATATATATGTAAATTAAGTGGGAACCTACATACTATATTAAACATCTGGACTGAAGAACCGAGATCTTTGCCATTGCCGACACTATACTAACAGGGCTAGTGTATTACTATTACTTATGATTCATGTATTCATATATGACAATGATCAACTAAGAAAATTCTTAATTAGTTTCCTACCAAATAAAATGAATAATCATTGGTTCAAATTGTGGTTATATATATGCATCCCAGGATTGCGATTGATTCATTAGGATGATTATTCAACTTTTAGTTTTTTTTAAGTGAAGTATCAAACTAATGTGGAATTCTAACATCTCGATTTAATTCATATTATGTTTATTTGAAATCAACTAACGGTGACAAAAAGTGATAAATAAAATAAAATTAAATAAAAGTGGAAAATATCGTTATGCCGGGACAAGTGACAAATATAACAAAGTATAAATAGGTTGGTGCAAACACTAAATACTCTATTTTTAATTAGCATGAATATAATAATACTACAAGGTTTCGAGAAATATGAATATAGTTTGATTCATGATCTGGGCTATGTTTGATATATCTTTTTTAATATGTCAAGTGATCTTGTATAATGTTGACCTTATTCTTTTCAAGGTTTTTATGGAGTTTTGAAATTCCATGTTGAACTTTAATTTAGAGGTTTAAAATTCCATGTTGAATTGTGGGGAATATTCTTTATCTCTAGACGTTAACGCAATAGAAAAGGGAAACTTTCTGATAACCAATAACGTAAATTCGTATAGAATCCTAGATTCCACAGCAACAGTTATGCGTCAATTTAGACGGTGTTTAAATATGTACTTCTTATTAATATTTTTTTGTTAAAGGTAATATTTTAAATAGTAAGCGTATGATATTCCCAAAAGTGACCCACTAAACAATTCCTAAGTGGATAAATGAGTCTCCTTCTCTTATTACAAATCTTATCCAAACTCAATCCACATATATATATATATATATATACAGTACTGTATTTGTCAGTCTATGTTTTGTACATATAAAAAAGAGACACATGACACAAACCTTTCCACTGACGAAGAGGCACCTCTGTTTTAAGTCTACCCCAACAACGCCAATTGGATGCTTAATTGATATACTTCTAAATATAAAATCAATTCTACAAAAAAAAATTGATACAGTTTCGGGTTTTCTACGAAGAAATCCAACTAAAAATCAAGATCAAAATAGGTTGTCTACTGATCTTAACTTATACTATCTTTATACTGGTACGACTAGTTTACACTATAGGTCATGATTTAAGGCTCAATTGCAAAATGTTTATGTGAGTACATTAAGTATTGATTTGAATTTCTGGTTTGTGAAGTACACTAATATTTAGTAGCATTAACAAATTCAAAAGTGATGTGATTTAATATAATATGTTACGCTAAATAATACAGTTGCTTGACGCGCTACTGAATCTCCAACCCTTGGGAAAAAGAAAGAAGATAGCAAAAGCTATGGTGTCACAATTTGACATCACCACAAAAAGTGAAAATAGAATATACAATACGTTAATTTTCACCAAGATAATTGTCGTTCCAACAATTGTAAACAAAGTAGGGACGAAAGGTTTTGTCTAGGTTATTAATTTAATTCAAGTTGAAAAAGTGAACCACCTTATGATTAAAAAGAGCGTAATGTATTGTAATTATTAGTATGTGATGTGAGCAATCACCTTCCTCTCACCAGCCACACCACACTACTCGACCACTGGAGTGGGGGCAAAAGCCAAAACGACCTAAAAAGCGTAGTTTAATGTTGACAGCAACAAAAAAGAAAGAAAAAAGCGTAGTTTAATATACTATCTACGTGTTGGGTCTTATGTTAATACATATGGCGAGAGATTCCAATTAGTAACATATTGTAATTCATTCAATAAACAATGGCAAGTAAGGACACAAGATTAATGGCTAATCGGTAAAATTGGTTTGGATCCTCTTCTCTTTTCCATATCACGAAATGGCGCCGTTTGTAAGTTTGCAACACCAATGTCTAGCTGCTAAAAACGTCGTTTGCAAACATAACTGTCTTGTTAATGACGTTTTGCTGCTTTTAAGCTCAAAAGGCTTGGGCCACTATAACCCACTAATGGGCCCGACAATTTGCATCAAGCCTCAAAACGTACTATATGTGTGTATTCCAGAGAAACAGATAAATACACAACGAAACAAAAGAGAAAAGAAACACAAAAACATGAGATTACAACATGATTAAAGATTAGGAATAAAGAGAGCACATCAACATCTTAACACTGGTCAAGTGATCGATATTTTTTCCCAACTTTTTTAAAGCTCAGCATTCGCCCTGGACTTATGGAGGAGACCGAACAAACCGAACCGAAAGAACCGAATCTTTCGGTTCTCGGTTATTGACCAATTAGAAGAGGTAAACCGAACGGAATTAAAAGAGGCAGAGATTCGGAATCGGTTTCGGTCGGTTCGGTACTCGGTTACCGTTCGGTTTAATCTAGACCGAAAATTGGCAGCCATATATAAGGCAAAAACTAAACCTAACTTCATTTTTCCCCTTTTCTTTTTTTCGAGTTCTCCGCCTCTCTCTCTCGGCGAAACCACAAACCCTCAGATGAACCCTAATCTATTCATCTTCTACTGAATCAAATCGTCTCTGCTCCATCATCTGTTCATCTTCATCATCATATCCGCATCTCGTCTCGTCTCTCGGTGAAGAAACCTTCTTCTTCTTCTCCCTTTATTCAGTTGTTCCTTTATTACAACCTCTCCCAACTTCTGTGTTTTCTTTTATGTTCATGGGGAATCCATAAGTCTCCAGTCTCCAGATTAGTTGTTCATCAATTTTATGGCTTTCGTTTTCGATGGTTGCCTGATTTATGTCCAGATAGATATAATGTTAGGATGAAGAAGAGATCTACGAAGGTATGAACTTTTAACATTTTATTCCATGGATTCTTTAAATATTTTCAATAAATATTTGTTTTATTTAGCTAAAGAAATGATGATCTGTTTATGTTGCAGAGGCGATCAAGAGGGAGATATGGAGACTGATTTCAGATTTCGTCAAGCCACCGTTCACCGGCGACGGCGACCACTCACATGTGTTTTTACTTTTTAGGTCAAAACTCAAATATGTGGGTTTGGAAAAATTATGGATTTGGGTTTGTAATATTAATGTTTTGTCCAGCCCAATAGTGGTCTTTAGTTAAAAAAACTGAAAGCCCAATAAACTAACCCGATTGTAAGTAGTTGTCTTTTGGTTTTTATATACTTTGGTCTGTTTCGGTTCAAATTAACCGAATAAGAAAAAATTTCGGTTCAATTTGGAATACAAAATAAATCAAGAAACCGAACCGAATACACCGATATCCGAATGAACCGAACCGAATTTTTATTTGGTTCAATTCGGCAGAAATTTTGAAAACCGAATAAACCGAAAAACCGAATAAACCGACCCGAACAACCCGATTTAACCAAATGTCCAGGGCGACTCAGCATCGTCGTAGACCAAGCTCTCTTTAACTCGTTTTGACTTGTGCGACACGGTATCTTTAGCTTCCTCTGATTTACGCGCAACTGAGTCGTAGCTCTGCGACGCCTTATCTTTCGCAGACTGCAATGTCTCATCGGCTTTAGATTTCGCAGTCTCGTAGCTTTCCTTACTCTTCTCCTTCGCACTCTTACTATCTCTCGCTGCTTCCTCTTTCAACTTCTCTGCCTTCTCCTTAGCTGCCTTAGTCATATCGCTCGCCTTCTCCTTCGTGGCCTCAACCGTTTCCTCCAACTTCTCCTTAGCATCTCCTGCTTTACGTTTAGCTGCGTCCTTAGCGTCTTTGGCCTTCTCCGACACCGTCTCTCCCAAGTTAGGGTTTTTGCCGTCTTCGTTCTTGATTCCTACTTTCTCTTTGGCCCAGTCAGTCCAAGACTCATCGTTTTCGTCTCCGGACAAGCTGTCTTTTACTTTTTTTTTTACTTTTGAGACACGTCATCCTTAACTTGACCAGCTGAGTCGTAACTCTGCAAGGCGTTGTCTTAATTTCAAGGAACCTAAACCCTCGCCAGCTTTCGATTTAGCCGTCTCGTAAGCCCCTCCCGCTTTATCTTTCGCCGATCCAACCGTTTCCTCTGCTTTGCGTTTAGCCTCGTCTTTCGCGTCCTAGGCCTTTTCACTCGCTCTCCAAGCGTCGTCTTGGACGGTGGGGTGTGTGTTTTCGATGTTGTCTTCGTGCTTGAGACCGATCTTCTCCTTGGCCCAATCAGTCCACGATTCATCTTTAGCCGCTTCTTCCTCGATTGTAGCTTGTACACAGTGTTAGATTTGCGGAAGATAAGATTAGATTTAGTGAAATAAGATAAAGAACAAATGAAGGACAAGAGAGAGAGTAGAGAGAGTTTTGAGAAAGAGATTATCTCATTTCTTATAATTAAATAAAATCCTACTTACAAACTATATAGAGATTTTACAAAAGAATATTCTCTACAAGATGCTATACACACTCATTAATGATGAAAGAGACATGTTGACTTTTGTCTTCCCACTTGCATATTTCCAACGGTCATATTGAGGCTTATAGGAGAAGCTTTCATTTGTAGACTTGATGATGTGTCTTCTTGTGGGCCTTTCAGCTTATAAGTTTCTTATAACCTTCCTTATAAACTTTATAAGCTCTTATAACTTTCCTTATAAATTTCTGAGCTTATAAATCTTTATAAACTCTTATACTCCCCCTCAAGCTTGAGACACGTGGCGTCACCATGATGATCTACCTCGTTAAAAAACTTAGTATAGAAAAACCACTTGGGAAAAACTATACATAAGGGAAAAAGAGTGTAGAGAATTATGGCCTTGTGAGGTCCATGAGGCCAAGCTTGGAGTTTATGTACTTACAAACTTGTGGGCTGGCCGCTTTGGTGAAAATATCGGCTAGTTGCTCGGAGCTCTTGGTGTAACACGGAAGAATGACTCCTAGTTCAACTTGCTCTCGTACCTTATGACAATCAACTTCTATATGCTTCGTTCTTTCATGAAAGACGGAGTTGGAGGCGATATGTACGGCGGCTTGATTATCACAATGCATTGTGATTGGCTTTGATGATTCAACCCCGAGGTCTTTAAGTAGGGCTTTGAGCCACATCAATTCAGTAGTTAGCTTCCTCATAGCTCTATACTCGGCCTCGGCGCTTGATAATGAGACCACTTTTTGCTTCTTGCTCTTCCAAGTAACCAAATTTCCTCCCACGAATGTGCAATATCCGGTTGTTGATTTCCTACTCTCTTTGTCACCAGCATAATCAGCATCACAGTAACCTACAAGTTCTGCATTTCCATTGCAACCCATCCAAATGCCTTGTCCCGGTTCTCCCTTAATATACTTGAGAATCCGGTTCACTCTATCCCAATCTCGCATCGTTGGGGCTTGCATATGCTGGCTAGCTTGATTTACTGCAAAACAAATGTCAGGCCTTGTGATTGTAAGATATATTAGCTTACCTACAAGGCGACGGTATTGAGTAACATCTTCGAATGGAGCATCATCAAGCTCCCCCTTTCGGCTTGTTTTGTAGTCTTCTTCAAGTGGTGTCAACACCGGTTTTGCTCCGAGCTTACCTACTTCACTTAAAAGATCAAGTGCATATTTTCTTTGTGATAAAAATAGTCCCTCTTTAGAACGACAAACTTCTATTCCAAGGAAATACTTTAATTCCCCAAGGTCTTTGATATCAAAAACTGATTTAAGATAGGTTTTAGTTTCTTGAATACCTATCTTATCATTTCCCGAGATAATGATATCATCAATATATATAAGAATTACGATCATACCTTCTTGGCTTTGAAATGTGAAGAGTGTATGGTCAGCTTCTGACCTTTTAAATCCCTTCTTAAACAAAGTTGCACTTAGTTTGTGATACCAAGCCCTTAGCGATTGTTTTAATCCATAAATGGCTTTCTTAAGCTTGAACACTTTCCCGGGTCCAATGGTGTCTTCTAAACCAGGTGGTGGCTTCATGTAGACTTCGTCTTCTAATTCCCCTTGTAAGAAAGCATTCTTTACATCCATTTGCCATAGATCCCATTCCAAATTTGTTGCCAATGAGAACACAACTCTAATAGTGTGAAGCTTTGCAACCGGTGCAAATGTGTCAAGATAGTCTTCACCATACGTTTGAGTAAAGCCTCTTGCTACAAGCCGAGCTTTATAGCGATCTATCTCCCCATCACTCTTGTACTTTATAGTGAAGATCCAACGCGATGTTACCGCTTTCTTGCCTTTGGGTAACTCAGCCTCATCCCAAGTATGATTTACTTCCATAGCATTCTTTTCGGCGCTTACAGCATCTCTCCATTCTTTGTGCTCTTTAGCCTCTTCATAACTCTCAGGAATCCAATGTTTATCCACTTGACTAATAAATACTTGATGTTCCATAGGAAAATGTGCAAGAGTGCAGACGGCTTGTATCGGATGAGCTACGGCCTGACAATTGTAGTGTTGAAGATAGCTAGGCGGTCTCCTCTCCCTTGTGCTTTTCCTTGGTATAATTTCAACTCCATCATCTTCTTGATCAGTTGGCTCATATTCTTCATCTTCTGAGGTTACTTCTTCTCCAAGTGAATTCAGACCTTCCTCGGTTTCACTATAATTGTCTTCTTTATGACTTGAGCTCTCATCGATATTTGGAGTTTCCTCTTCTATCGGGCCATTTACTGGTTCTTGGTTCGATGAAGGTTCGTGTTGTTGCTCTGAACTTTCTTGACCCGAAGCTTCTTGATCTGAAGTTTCTTTATCCGTGTTGGTGTTCTCGATCCTAAGCTTCTCTAGTATGATTCGAAGATTGGTTGCTCGGTCCGATGGAGATGTAGATAAGTCTTTTAGATTTTCCCAATTCTTCTCATCATAGTAGCCTTGTGTTTCAACGAACTTCACGTCCCTAGACACCAATACTTTTCTTGATTCGGGGTCATAACACTTGTACCCTTTTTGTGTAGTAGAATAGCCGATGAAGATTCCTTTGACACTCTTAGCATCTAGTTTATCTCTTTGTTCACCTGGCCTTAACACATAACAAACACAACCAAAAACCCGTAAGTGATTCAATAATGGTTTATCTTTTGTAAGTACCTCAAATGGCGAGACGTCTCTCAAGATTTTGGTTGGTGTTCGGTTTATGAGGTAACAAGCTACTAGAACGGCATCTCCCCAAAACTCCTTTGGTACATTTGTATGAAACATCATCGATCTAGCTACTTCCATTAGATGCCTATTTTTCCGTTCGGCTACACCATTTTGTTGTGGAGTGTATGGACAACTTGTTTGATGAATGATCCCATGTTTGGCTAAATGTTGTTTGAACGCATGACTTGTATACTCTCCACCATTATCTGATCTTAAAATTTTGATCTTGGCATTATAATGGTTAGTCACATAATTTTGAAAGTTAGTGAATGCTTCAAGAACTCTATCTTTAGATGGAAGCAAAGTAATCCATGTGTATTTCGATTTTTCATCAATGAAGGTGACAAAATACTTCTGTTTTTCTCTAGATAAGCAAGGTGATGTCCATACATCTGAATGAACCAAATCAAAACAATGTTCATAAATAGTTGACGATTTAGGGAATACCGACTTGCAATGTTTACCAAGTATACAAGCTTCACACTCATCATTCTTAAACGAAACACTTGGTAACATAAGTTCTAAGGCACGAGAATGAGGATGGCCTAATCTAGCATGCCAAATACTACTATTAACTTTACTAATAACCGAGTTAAAACAAGCAGATAAACCGGTTGACAAATTCAAGTCCTTAAGCACATAGAGATAATCTTTAGTGCTTCCTTTGCCAAGAACTTTACTTGTCTCAATATCCTGAAAAAGAACATCATTAGGACTGAATATTGCCAAACAATTTAAATCAGTGGTGGCTCGTTTAACTGATAATAAGTTGGAAGTAAAGCTAGGCATGTAGAATGCTTCAGATTTCTTATCAAATAATTTCAAGTTACCAACTCCTTTAACCGGTACCTTATACTCATTTGCCACTACAACATTTCCTAGAGCAGGTTTTATTTCACTCATAAGATTAGAATCACTAATCATATGATGAGATGCTCCAGAATCAACAATAAGTGGTTTATTGGCCTTAAGAGTAAGAGGAGCATTACCAGAGGACTCTTTAAGAGCCTTAATGAGTGCATCGAGATCTGACTTCCTCACAAACTCAGAGGATGTTGCCAAAGCATTCCCTTCAACAATCTGAGTGTTTGGTTCTGATGTTCGTGCGTCGTTGCTTACGCTTACTTGATGTGCTCTCGGCCTGCGGTTACCGGCATTTCTTGGTTTAAGATGTGGATGAAGCGTCCATCACTTCTCCTTGGTGTGACCAACCATCTTGCAATGCTCACATGTAGGAGCATTCTTGTTATCACTTCTATAGTACCCCTTGTTCACAGAGGCTACTTCCACTTGGTTTGCGGTTACGAGCTCGCCTTTGCTCCCAAACAAGCCTACTGCACCTTGCTCCTTCTGGATCTGTGAGCACACCTCATCCAAACTTGGTAGCTTATCAGCCCTGAGCAAGTGCTTAATTAAATCATTGAAGGCTGGATTGAGCACCATAAGCAAGGCAAAGACCTTATCTTGCTCTCGTCTCTCATTCAAGACAGATGCTTCAAGAGTAGTTGGCCTAAGCATTTCCAACTCAGCCCATAGGCTTCTAAACTTTCCAAAGAACTCGTTGAACTCCATATCTCCTTGAGACAAACTGTTGAGAGCTTTCTTGACCTCAAACACTCTTGTGAGATTAGAAACATTCCCAAACACATTCTTCAAAGTATCCCAGAGTTCTTTGGCTCCCTCACAATATGAGTAAGCCTCAAGTACAGACAAGCTCAAAGATCCATGGAGGATGGCTAGAACAGACTGATCTTCATTGAACCACTCAGAATCAGCTGCTACCACTTCCTTTCCTCCTTCTTTGGCTTCCACTACAGAAGGTCTTGAGCTCTCCACATGGCTCCAAAGCTTCCTTCCACACAACACTGCCTTAGCTGTCCTCGCCCAGAGCAGATAGTTCTCAGATCCTTTGAGAACAACAGGTAAACGCACCGTCTTGTTTTCTTCCATTGTAAAATCGTACAACAGCTCAAGAACGGGTAGAGATGAAACAGAGATTTTGGGTTTTATGAAATGATTTTTGGGGAAAGAAAAAGACTAATCACCAGACAAAGCAACCTTGCTCTGATACCATGTTAGATTTGCGGAAGATAAGATTAGATTTAGTGAAATAAGATGAAGAACAAATGAAGAACAAGAGAGAGAGTAGAGAGAGAGTAGAGAGAGAGTAGAGAGAGTTTTGAGAAAGAGATTATCTCATTTCTTATAATTAAATAAAATTCTACTTACAAACTATATAGAGATTTTACAAAAGAATATTCTCTACAAGATGCTATACACACTCATTAATGATGAAAGAGACATGTTGACTTTTGTCTTCCCACTTGCATATTTCCAACGGTCATATTGAGGCTTATAGGAGAAGCTTTCATTTGTAGACTTGATGATGTGTCTTCTTGTGGGCCTTTCAGCTTATAAGTTTCTTATAACCTTCCTTATAAACTTTATAAGCTCTTATAACTTTCCTTATAAATTTCTGAGCTTATAAATCTTTATAAACTCTTATACACAGCACATAGCCATAAGTACCATAGATACCATAACCAAACCGTAGACTCTCCTCTCTAACCCCATTTTTATTACACTAATCTAAAATTTTCAACATGTGAAACAAAATCGACAAAGTGTGATTGTTCTATCAAGCCTATAACCACTCTAGCAACCTAATGTGATCGAATTCCATGAGAAAGGGATGAAGAATTAAGGTTTCCTCTAAAACAAAAGAGAAACCCGAAATCTCCATGCAACTCCAAAAATCGAAATTTTTACCTTGATCAATTGATGCTGGGTACGAGTGGATCAGATAGAGGATGAAAAACTAAACAATTTACACTCAAGAATGGCCAAAATCGATGGAGAATTGAGAGAGAAATGAGAGCTCACTATATGTATGTGTGTATGTGTGTGTTTTATAAGAAAAGTATCCAAGTTGTTATCTCTTACTCTCTTGTGTTAAAACGTTTCTTGTTTTCTCTCTAGACAAAGAAACAAAACAGATTGAGCACTTGGTCACAAATTCGCATCTCGGGTCAATCTCAGCCTTGGTCGAAGGGGGTTTGGTTTACAAATTCAACGCCAAAATATTCTTTCTTTGTTTGGCTTTGCGCACTTAACAGAATCTCCACGGGTGATAGAATGCAAGCTTGGAATGGTGGTGTGTCTACTAGCTGTGTTCTATGCAATGATCCGTGTGAAACTCGCGACCATCTTTTCTTTTCTTGTGCCTTCTCCTCGAGGGTATGGGAGAACTTGGCTGGTCGACTCATGCACATTCACTATACTTCCAACTTCGGAAACCTCTTGGCAATTGTTACAGGAACCACCTTCACCTCCTCGCTCCACTCGTTTCATCTTACGTTATGTTTTCCAAGCGGCTGCACATTCCATTTGGTGTGAGCGGAATGGCAGAAGACACGGTGAGATCCCTACAGCACCCGAGCAACTCACCAAATCCATTGACCGCAGTGTGTGAAATCGCCTACTCTCTCTCCAGAAGCCAGGGTCTTCTAACCTTGAAGATGGACTCCGCATTTGGCTAGCCTCAAGAATCTAATACTCTGCTCTTTGGTTTTTTATTCTTTCAAAATTTTAAAAGTTTCTATAAATTTGTCTGCGCCTCTATCTAAGGTTGCATATATTGTAAAACAGTTTTTTGGATCGAATAAATTTTACATTCATTCAAAAAAAAAAAACAAAAAACAAAACAAAACAGATTGAGAGATAGAGAGATGAGAGAACAAACTTGAGAGAGATGTGAGATGGTGAACCTCTAAGTGAAAGAGAGGAATAACCAAAAATGCAACACCATATGATTCTGCAAAACATTAAAAGTGATTGGTAAGAAGATACAGTTTTTACTTTGTTATGGATAAGATATAGCTTTGATCTATGTAAAAGTTTAATAGTTTAAAAGAGTATTTGGTCGTTGAAGTTTTTTGCAATAAAATAAACACACGTACTTAGTCACGACTCACGACTCACGCGTATCTAGGATCTCAATTTTGGATAATTGTTTGTTGTAAGAAATTTAGCAGGTTCCCTACCATTCTACCAACTACTACTATCTTACTCAGGTCCGTACAGCACACTATGCTGTGATTTTGTGTTGCATTCTACAAAATTACATTAGTATTTTATTCGGTATAAATGTTATGCTATGTTGGGATCATATGATAACACTGAATCATGTATTATTTTTCCAACTTCAATTTTTTTTTTTGTATATAAAATATGATATCCAACTATAAAGTCTGATTGTTTTACCAAAAAAAAAAAAGAAAAAAAAAATCTGATTGAGATGATATAATGTGAATCCAAAATATTTGACAGGATGATAAATAATTGATGTGGCTTTTATAACCACAGCAATTCTGGCGTGACTCTCTCCGCAACATTTCATGATCTCCAAAATTTTACTTGGCTTGCGACGTTTTTCAGGCAGCACATTACGTGCACGGTTGAAAGCCTCCACAAGAATAGGGGTCCATAATCTTTCCTTACCAACCACAGTAGCACGCACCTCTCAAGGGTAGGAGCAGCCACCTCGTCAATCTCCTTTTCTAGCTCATCTTTCTCTAAAAAAGGAAAAAAAAAGAACATCATGTAAATCAATCGGTTAGTGAGACAACTGATGATGAATCCTGAGACTTACTCTGGATAAGAACCGAAACAGCAAAACCATTATTGTCATTTGGGGACAAAATGTCGATAGCTTGATTTATCGAGCGCAGATTGTACCTCATCATATCCATCGTAAGCAGCATCGTAAGCAGCGTAAGCAGAGTCGTGCCTATGGGCATAAAAATAAGGCTTTTGCCATACACCCCCAAATTATGTAGAATTTTTGGGGCCCCAAAATTTAGAAAATATTGTTTATGTATATAGTGAAAAACTTTGGTTTAACCGTAATGTCTTAAAAAAATTATATATATATAATTATAAGATTTTGGAAAAAGGAATTTTTGAGTGACAAAAAAATTTGGAAAACGAGATTTCAAATTAGTAAATAGTAAAACAATATCTCAAACCAAAAATAAAAGTAAAATCCTAAATCTTTAAGAAATCAAGAAATTTGTAAGTTTATAAATAAAATTTTTGGTTTAGGTAAAAGAAATTAAAAATCTCAATTACTTTTAGATCTGTTCAGCTGTTTTCCACCTATTACTTTTATATTATTTTTTGTTTTTAATAATTTATATTACTTCTTTGTTTTATGTGTGAGTTTCATTAATGAAAATTTTTTTTATTACTTTAATATTATTTTTATGAGCAATCACCTTCCTCTCACCAGCCACACCACACTACTCGACCACTGGAGTGGGGGCAAAAGCCAAAACGACCTAAAAAGCGTAGTTTAATGTTGACAGCAACAAAAAAGAAAGAAAAAAGCGTAGTTTAATATACTATCTACGTGTTGGGTCTTATGTTAATACATATGGCGAGAGATTCCAATTAGTAACATATTGTAATTCATTCAATAAACAATGGCAAGTAAGGACACAAGATTAATGGCTAATCGGTAAAATTGTTTTGGATCCTCTTCTCTTTTCCATATCACGAAATGGCGCCGTTTGTAAGTTTGTAACACCAATGTCTAGCTGCTAAAAACGTCGTTTGCAAACATAATTGTCTTGTTAATGACGTTTTGCTGCTTTTAAGCTCAAAAGGCTTGGGCCACTATAACCCACTAATGGGCCCGACAATTTGCATCAAGCCACTTATCAAAACGTACTACTATATGTGTGCAAGGTTCTAAAAATCGGCCTAGGCGGCGACTAGGCGCCCGCCTAGGCGCTCATGAGCCTCTGGGCGCCCCGATTTTCGTAAAATCGGTGAATCAAATCGGTTTACCGGTTTAGACGTTAAAAATCGGGTAAATCGGTCAAATCGGTCAAATCGGCCAGTTTATTTTCTGATTTTTTTGTTTTTTTTTCCTAATATAACATTATTTTGAATAAATGAAAAAAAATAATAAAATGAAAAGATTAGAACAAAGATAATTGATTATTAAATTGTAAATTATGATTTAGTTAGTCTCAGTTTTTTTTATTTACAGTGACTAAACTATATAATTCTTATATAAAATAGGTATAAATATATATAAGAAGTTCAAATATGTAATATTTTTAGTATCTTATATTTTATAAATTATATTTTGTTATAAAAATATAAAAAATATTTAGAAATATAGAAATAATTCATTAACGCCTAGGTCCCGCCTAGTCCCCGATTAATCGATCTAGGCGCTAGGCCCCATTCGAACGCCTAACTAGCGCCTAGCGACTTTTTGAACCTTGTATGTGTGTATTCCAGAGAAACAGATAAATACACAACGAAAACAAAAGAGAAAAGAAACACAAAAACATGAGATTACAACGTGATTAAAGATTAGGAATAAAGAGAGCACATCAACATCTTAACACTGGTCAAGTGATCGATATTTTTTCCCAACTTTTTTAAAGCTCAGCATCGTCGTAGGCCAAGCTCTCTTTAACTCGTTTTGACTTGTGCGACACGGTATCTTTAGCTTCCTCTGATTTACGCGCAGCTGAGTCGTAGCTCTGCGACGCCTTATCTTTCGCAGACTGCAATGTCTCATCGGCTTTAGATTTCGCAGTCTCGTAGCTTTCCTTACTCTTCTCCTTCGCACTCTTACTATCTCTCGCTGCTTCCTCTTTCAACTTCTCTGCCTTCTCCTTAGCTGCCTTAGTCATATCGCTCGCCTTCTCCTTCGTGGCCTCAACCGTTTCCTCCAACTTCTCCTTAGCATCTCCTGCTTTACGTTTAGCTGCGTCCTTAGCGTCTTTGGCCTTCTCCGACACCGTCTCTCCCAAGTTAGGGTTTTTGCCGTCTTCGTTCTTGATTCCTACTTTCTCTTTGGCCCAGTCAGTCCAAGACTCATCGTTTTCGTCTCCGGACAAGCTGTCTTTTACTTTTTTTTTTACTTTTGAGACACGTCGTCCTTAACTTGACCAGCTGAGTCGTAACTCTGCGAGGCCTTGTCTTAATTTCAAGGAACCTAAACCCTCGCCAGCTTTCGATTTAGCCGTCTCGTAAGCCCCTCCCGCTTTATCTTTCGCCGATCCAACCGTTTCCTCTGCTTTGCGTTTAGCCTCGTCTTTCGCGTCCTTGGCCTTTTCACTCGCTCTCCAAGCGTTGTCTTGGACGGTGGGGTGTGTGTTTTCGATGTTGTCTTCGTGCTTGAGACCGATCTTCTCCTTGGCCCAATCAGTCCACGATTCATCTTTAGCCGCTTCTTCCTCGATTGTAGCTTGTACACAGCACATAGCCATAAGTGCCATATGAAACGGTATAGAGACAGATACACAACAGCTTTCTGTTTGGAACGCGCCAAACAAACGCTTGAATACTTTATTAATCAAATGAAACTTTCTGTTCTTCGTTACAAATGATCAAACCAAATAACCTAAGCTACCCACTTAGACTACCCAGCAACAAAGTATCCTCTCCCTTTTCTATCCTACGCTCCCCCGCTCAAGAACAATGAATAGAAAAGTAATCACACACAACTCTCACCACCTAAGCTATTTTTCTTTTGCTCAAGCGATGTTTCTCTTTCACCCAAAACTCTCAGATCTTGTGTGAGGCGGCTTGTGGCCTTAAGATCGATATTTAACCCCTTTGCCAAAACCCTTGTTTCTCTAGATCTCGCAATCTTCACAACCGGAATTATCTTACTCCACAAGCTAATTCCTTTCCTTATCTTGGTGAAGTGAATCTTCTTCAAATCTTCGCTCCAACCGCTTGCACAAGTAACGTGTATTTCTTTTGCCACGTCATCTCTGATTCCTCACTTATGGATGCAGCTCACTGTTCTTTATTCGCAAGCTGTCTTCTGCCACGTCATCTCTGATTCCTCACACACGAATGCAGCTCACTGTTCTTTGTTCGTAAGCTGTGCTCCTCAGCTTGTTGTTCTGCTGCATCATCACCATAGATACCATAACCAAACCGTAGACTCTCCTCTCTAACCCCATTTTTATTACACTAATCGAATACAAAATACTACGATAAGATAACTTATAATCTAGACTCTCTCTCTTTCTCGCGCAAGAATGAGAAGTATATGATAGATATCAATCTTTCAGAAAAAAGCTCTGTTGATTGTGATGTGGTGTTCTCCGAGGAATGGTGCTGCGATCGCTTCTCTGTTATGTATTAGTGGAAATCGAGATAGCCTTACGACGCGTGGCTAAGTACGTGGCGAGTACCAGCTTCCTTTGGCTTCTCGATCCTGGCTTCGTGTTAAGTGCTTCTTTACACGTGTTACATAACCAGCGATTGATTTTGAGTTAAAGTACTCTTGCCGACTTGCAATGTTAAAAAACGAGACTTTCAAGTTTCAAATCAAATCAACTAGGTGATGACCCGCGCCCTGCGCGGGGTAATGATTTTCTTTTATAATTTTTGGACGAAATTATAATTGATAATGTGTTACCTACCTAAATACTTTGGTAAATATAACTAATTTTTGTTATAAATTAGTATAAATAAACTAATGCAATGTGAAATTATGATAAAATTCATATATTTGAAGAGAAAAATATAATAAAAGTGTATTCCATCAGAAAATTAAATAAATAAACTTTATTGTTGTGAAGTGATTTTGGTCTAGTGGCAAATGATAAGTCCACAAAAGACAGACACCATCACATCAGGGATCAAGTCTCCGACTCTACAATTTAATTGTAGAAATTAGGCTAATGGGCCGGCCAGTTGTGGCCCAAATGTTGACAAAAAAAAAAAACTTTATTGTTATATCATGTCATTTAAAAATTACAAAACCAACGTGATTACAAAACTAATATTTTTGCTTAAATCAAATAAATTAAGATAATAATATTTTTAATGTTTTAATAATAAAATAATTGTTTGATAGCTAATATGAAAACAAATAAAAAATACTAAAACATGATAAAAAATCGTAATATAAAGACGTTCTAGACATTAATCATTATATGTATTTATAACAATGACAATGTATTAGTTTAGAAAATTTAAGAATTATATCATCCTTGTTGGCATCTACTTCCTCAATTCAACCTCTACTTTTATTGTTATGAGTTTCCGTGTGATTTCTCGTATCTCATTTTTATTGAACTTCTTTTTTGTTCTATAGTAACTCGCATCATTAAGCATTGCTTCAGTCATTGTCTTAACTTAAGGTATATATTTACTTTTGGTTTTATGACGTATTCACACTTAGTCGTTTCTTTTATATTGTAACATCCCGACCGCTACTGTCCGTGGGTTCCCACGTCCACTTTCGGTCTTTGGGCTAATCTTCTTGGTTTTGTCTTACTCTTGGTTTTATGACGTATTCAGACTTACTCCTTTCTTTCATATTGTAACGTCCGACCGTCACTGTCCGTAGGTTCCCACGTCCACTTTCGGTCTTCGGACCCATATACGTCCTTTTCCAGTTAGCAAAGATAAAATTGAATTGAACAACTATATAATAAATGTTTACATTTTGTTAAAATATTTACCAAAAACAAAAAAAAAACAGTGAAAGAATTTAGTTTTTTTTTAATAACTAAAATATATATACATTTCTTTTTTTATCGTTATACATGTAAACTTCTATATTTAAAGAAATATTTCTTTTATTTTGTCAAATATGTAGATCAAACTTAAGAAATATACATAAAGATGTTTTGGTAAAATCAAAACATATATAATTGTTCTTTTTCCGTCGACATTCTTTTCTCACTCATAAGTTTATGAGATATGAGACCAAGATTCTATGATTTTTCTTTTTATTCATGTAAATTTTATAGGATTAATATATCAAGATTTCAATATGAGAAAATTATCATATACCAGACTTATATAAAGAATAACAAAAACATCTGGAAGGCTCTCACTGGTTGTATTTCGGTATCGGTTAATCTCCATAACAGGGGAATTAACTGTGATGTTGTTTGTGCGAGGTGTGGAATTGGGGAAGAAACGATAAATCACGTTCTCTTTGAATGCCCACCTGCTCGACAGGTTTGGGCACTATCCCAGGTACCATCAAGCCCAGAATTCCCCTCGGCTTCTTTGTTCACAAATATAGATTATTTATTCTGGCGGCAGGCAAAACAGGATGTCAGTGACTCTTATCCTTGGATATTATGGTACATTTGGAAGGCTCGAAATGCAAAACTTTTCGAAAATATAGATGAGAAGCCTCCCGAGAGTGTTAGGTTGGCTAATTCGGAATCTCAGGCTTGGCAAAAGGCACAGGTGGAGGAGGAGGATTCTTCAAATATCCTTGTGCGTCAACCTGGATCCCTCTCACGGCCAAATCACTTCCTCTCCAGTTTTTCGGGATTTAGGTGTTATGTGGATGGATCATGGAAGGAGACGGATAACTTTGCAGGTTATGGATGGTATTGTACTTCCTCTGATTCAACATCAACAATGGGAGCGGCCAACCGGCGAAGAAGTTTGACACCCTTACATGCGGAATTGGAGGCTTTGATGTGGGCGATGCGATGTATGATTGGCGCTGGAAATCAACATGTCGCGTTTTTGACAGACTGCTCGGACCTGGTGAAGATGGTGTCTTCCCCAACAGAATGGCCGGCATTTGCAGTCTATCTAGAAGACATCGCCGCCGATAGGGAAGAATTTTTATCCTTCTCTTTATCTTTTGTTAATCGAAGCGTGAATGTTCATGCGGATAAGTTGGCACGAAATGTTCGTGTCCTACCGCATAGTGTTACTTTTGTAAACCACATTCCGCCAAATTGGCTTTCTTAAGCTAATCAATATATGCAGTTGTCAAAAAAAAAAAAAATAATAATAATAAAAACATCTGATTTATGGGCTACACATACACATTACCAACATACAGAAGAAGATGAACTATTCGTGTCGTCAAAATACATGAATTAAACAATGAGAATATCATTTGGTAGACGTACCATGTGGTTTAAGAGATTATTGTCATGACAGACGTTCATGAATATCAATCTCACCATATTTGTTCGGTTGCTCAAAAATGTTTTCATAGAAATCCAAGAATTTCACAAATATATATTATTTCCAGATACAAAATCAACAACAAATATAATAAAATTGAATCATTCACCCACAATCATTCAACAAATTACAAAAGACAATATGACAGCTAACAAAAAAAAACACACACACTAAACAGTGAGCTAAAGATCACCACCGTCACGATTAACTAATCTATGACGTTTAATTCATGACCTTCAATTACATATTTTGCTCGTCCGCTGCATTCTCACCGGATTTCTTCCCTTCTTGTAGAAGAATCAGATGAGAAAAAATTCCTTTCGGATCCTTTAGTAGAACCGTGTTAGAACTTTTTAATCAAATTTGCCAAATAAAATAAAATCACACAGACACACACACAAACATATACATATATATATATATATGAAAGAGTTCATATATTATGAATGCCCGCGAAATAGTTTTTTAGTGCCTGCGAAATTTATTAGGTGAATGATAATTATGAACTTCTAGTGTCCACATATTTTATTACGTGAATGATGATTATGAATTTGTAGTTCCCGCAAAGCTTAATATAATTCAATTTAAATTACAAAACATATTGGTGTTATAGTTTCAGTTGAATATTGTTCGATTTGGTTTAGTGTTGTTTGTTTTTTATTGTAGAAAAGCTTATTGAGCACTTGCAAACTAAAATCGAACTATACAGAATTTCAAAAAACAAATTATTATTCATCTAACTAAAAATGATATGTAATATATTTTTGGATAAAATTTTTTAATCGCCCGTGAAATTCATTAGGTAAATAATAATTATGAATTTATAGTACCGGCATATTTTATTACGTGATTGATAATTATAACTTTTTAGTGCTCGCAAAGTTTAATATGGTTCGATTTAGATGACAAAGTGGTGCTATAATTTTGGTTGTATATGGTTCGATTTGGTTTAGTGTTGTTTGCTTTTTATTGGAGAAAAATTTATTGAGTACTTGCAAACTAACATGGAACTAAACATAATCTCAAAATAATTCTTACTATTCATTTAACTAAACATAATATTTCAAATATTTTGTGATAAAACTTTTTAGTGCCCGTAAAATTCATTAGGTGGAATGGTGAATGATAATTACGAATTTTTAGTGCCCGCATATTTTATTAGGTGAATGATAATTATAAATTTTAAGTGCCCGCAAAGTTTAATATGGTTCGATTTAAATTACTAAACAAATTGGTGTTCAAAATAATATTTTTCTCCTATGCATAAGCACTCTATTTTCTCTATCACCTTGAATCAAAACTTAAAAGCAAGCTACACAAACACAGAAGCAAATAAGAGTAAGTGATATGAATCAAAAGTATAAACATAGCTATCAACTCTTTATCCAAATTTAATTTTTTTCTTGACTAAACTTTCTATAGGATAGTAAAAAGATCTCAAAGTTTCTGGATCACTGATCAGTTCGTTATATTCTTCATGGCTCACATTTGTTCCAACTCTTTCCACTGCGACACAATGGGGATTCCAAGCTTAACAGTTAACAATCTGTGCAGACCATTACAAAGAGGAAAAAAACAATGCGAGATTGACAATCTTCAAAGACGAAAGTGTATCACTTTCTTGAGTTTAACCCTAACGTGGTCCCATCTAAAAAGATAATCTTCACCCGCTGCAAGAGGAGAGCTAGTGTTATGTCCATGCATAGTGATTTCTTTATTGTTCACTCACAGTTATCTTTATTTAATTACCTCAAACCGTTATATTGTTGTATAAATGCCAACATTTTATAAATTACTAACTTACTCTTTCTTTTTCTATTTCTATAGACCCAAAAAATTATTTGATTTGTTTTGCACTGTCTTCTATTTCCACAACAAATAAGGAGAGATCAACTGACACCTTTTCTACTGCAACAACCATTTTTAGGGACTGTGTTACAACAACGGTAAAAAGGTTGTATGATGAGAAGTGTGAATAATCATAAGAGTTTGAAGGAATCCTTAGACATAAACTGATTCCCTTTACTTAGAGATCCATATTGCATCATGTAGAGAGAGACAAAACACACCAAGGTTGCTCTCTTCATTACCAATATTGAATATGAGTAACGGTTAGGGAAAGAGGTTGATTAACGTTGCGGCAATGGAAGGACACTACTTGCTACCGTACTTTATACCAAATGTAAAACAATATTGTTAAAATCAAAATGTATAAAATTTCCATATAACATGAAAGCACAAACAAACATAGTTGGACTTACTTTTTTGTTGTCGAACTGTTGGACTTACTTAAAGATCACTTTTTACAAGGTATCAAGTTAGTCTATTGTTGACATAATATTCGAGTAGCAAATTCAGCAAAAATGCCATGAGAAAGTTTTAAACGTTTCAAAGAACGAAATCTTTCCATTGTTCCAGCTAGGGGTTTAGAGCTTCTGCAGTTTCAAGGCCTTGTAAATTAAACCATTAGGAAAAGTGCATTTTAAGGTCTTACAAATCTCCAATTTTATCCTTGGAGGCTGACCATTTTGATGCAGGAACCTAGATAGACTATTTGTCGGGCTTGCGTATCTTGTCACCCTGTAAAAGTATCCTCATTTCAAATTATGATCGAACAGATAAGAAATTCCAGCATTTTATACTGCTTTGACAAACATAGTAGGCCTTACACCTGTAGAAATTAGAAACCAAATATGCCATAAGTTACGTTAGAATAATCGAAAAGGGATTCTTGAAACTATTAATTAGAGACAAACTTCTTACCAAATATTTTTGGTGATAGCCTCACCTCAGTAGAAATACACATTACAGCCGAAGAAAACAAAACGTTTAAAGAAACAATTTTTTTATACAAAGGTTAATCTAAACCCGACAACATGTGTTAGTAAACAAACACCATGCACAAAAGCAAAACTTTAAGCATTTGAACCAGAAAAGAAGGTGGCGTATGGTGGTCTGATCTGCAATTCAACAGAATTAGAAAACCCCAGTGCATAGACTATGAACTTAACATCCATGATCATTGCCTTAACCTGCAAAATTCAAGAATAAATCAAATAGTTGACCTCTTTTTTTGTATCATTTCGTATCACTTTCTTGTCAAAGAGACGAAAATCAAGAAACAAAGGATAGAAATAAACCCAACCTTTTTCTCCATCGACCGCAACAATGCTTCCGTCCGAACAAAACTTTCGGATTCCACACCTGATAAGTGACGAAAACAGTGGATTCATAACAAAACAGAAAATTTATCATTTGCATTGTCTAATTGTGCACTCGATTTGTCTTTAACCTACGGCACCAAAAAGGGTATAAAAAAAAAAATACCAAAATCTCAAGGGAAGTACCAATTATACTAATTCCCAGAAACTGATCCTTTGCTGCTCATTCACCAAATATATCTGCAACCAAACCCCCATTAAGATGGGACATCATCGTTGTCATTGTTTTGTAACAAAAATAAGGGCTTCTAGCTTTCACGCTTGACAAATTATACTTATACACATAGACTTATATAGAAACTTAGAACCTAAGAGCATATCCAATGGTTTAAAACCCTTCAAGGGCATGTGACCAGGTCCTCATCTCACACTTGTGTAAACCGGTAGATAAAGACCAACTCTATGTGCTGTCTCTTGAAACAGATTCTTGTAGATCGCAGTCTCATCCTTAAAGAACAACCAAACAGAGATACAAATCAAATTAAAGACTAATTATTGATTGAAGAACAACCAAACAGAGATACAAACAGAGATAGCAAAAACTTATCATATGAAGACGCACACATTATCATTTTGTTTAAAAAATAACAGGTTTTGAAGTTTTGATGGAAAATAACAAAACTTTACGAACATCTGTTGTTGAATAACATATTGATTTGATTAAGAAAACCTCCAGCATGTGATGGCAACGAAAAATCTTGTTCCCTCTCTTTTCCGTTACTGCTCACACAAATAACAGATAAAAACGTAAAAGTTTATAAAGAAAGGACGAACCTGTTATTGTGTTGAGCTTCTTTGATAAGTAAGAGAAGAAATAAAGAATTTAAATGGCTAATGATCTAAAAGCTCTATCATCATCACAAGTGTGATTAGTAAGAGAAGAACTTGAACTGTGTCTCTGTTTGTTCCTCCACCTTTCACTCTCTCTTTATAGGTGTGATTAGAGTGGAGAAAGAGTTGGGTTGGGTTTTGTTCTTTTTGTTCTCTTCTTCTTTATGCTTTGGCTTTTTTTTCATATTCTCTCTCGTGTGGAAGTGGCTCATTCTCATTCCTGCAAATTACTTCTTAAAGACTGTTCCTTTTCATAAAGTGGTAAAGAGAAAAGAATCTCCGAGTCAACCAAATCCAAATTATCAAACAAAAGCAATAAACTTTTACCCACGAAAACAACGGTACTAAATAATATAAACTCCTCTAAATCTCACATGACAAATAATATATTGTCACCAACACAATGGAAACTCATCTCAGTCTCACATGACGAACAATCTAGCATACATAATATATATTATATGATGCAGACCTGCAAATAATGAAGGAATCATTTTCAATCTCTATGTTGTCCTGGATTTAAAGCTTCCATGTAAAAAAGAGAAGCATTTTCTTCTTTTTTTCTTGGCTATTAAATCATTTCACAAGTAAAGCACATTGAAACTTAAAGTGACTCATAGCTAGATGAAAAAAAATTATCATTCAACTAATTGATAGTAATCATATTTACCTTCACTGAGCTAGGAGGCAATTTGGCCTCAGCATCCAAAACGGTTTGCAGTATTGCTTTTTCTGTGAAATCTTTACTTAGATCTTCATAAAGTTGATGATTCTCGAGGAGATGTAGTGAAGAAGCAAAAACCCAATAATACATGAGAAACGGACACAAAGTTTATGTGAGAAGAGATGCTAACCAAATGGAAGGAGAACTCTCTGCTTTCTCCTCTCCCTTGAAGTTGTGCAACTTCAGAAGTAAACCGTTCTAGAAGATCTTGCTCTCTTAAAAACACATTTTTCTGGCAGAAACAATACAAAGAGATGTTCAATAATAAAGTTGAGTTCATCTAAATAAATGATGAGAGGGAAAATATTTATTACCTGGAACTGCCTGCATCTGAGGGTATATGATGTGAGTTGAGTTGGCAAACAGGACCCGTGGACTGTTCATGTGCTCCAATCCCAATCCTTTGAAAGATTTATTTCTCTTCTTACACATACATATTCAGTAAAAGTCTCTTGCTCACCTAAGTTCCACATAAGAACGAAAATTTCAAATTGTATAGTCAAAACAAAGAAAAATGGATATTTTTTAGTTGTATATATAAATCTATTTAGTGCATAAATGTATACAAATTGTCAAACAAGTAATAAGTTTAATAGTAAGTTACTACTTACATGAAAAATACCGATAGTAAATTATAAATTAATAATATATAATCATATATTTATAAAAGTTATTTAAATAATCAAGTAATGTGCATGTGTAACATAGATGTTCACCTAATATAAATTTTTTTATTGGTGAACACCGGATTTCGACGAGCTAGCGATGTATCGGAATATGATGGTTATGATGTTGGTACCATGTCGTATGTTAGTTGATATATGTGGTCATACAATAAATATAGTTGTTATAGTTTACTATCTATTTATAAAATTAGCATGTGTGACCATGCCGTGGTGCTTCGTGTAGGTAGCTATTATTTTCCCGAAAAACAACCCTATAAATTTGATGACAAGATAGTTAAGTAAATTCTGATTGTCATATTGGGTTGGTAGGATTTGATTTTCTCTTAATAGTTACATACTTTACATTAATGGTGCAAGTCATGACTTAGATTGTAGTTTCCCTAGAAAAATAGACTTTTTTGGTCTCTTTCTAAGTTCATCTAGTGTTTGTCTTCTATTGGCTTTAGCCAAAGTCAAATCAAATTCATTCAATTAAACAAACAACGGGTCAAATTCACATCATATACTTGAAACTTCAAACAATGGAGTTTAAAAAATCCATATATTATATAAGTTTCTCTTCTTGAAAAGTATAATTGTTTCTTCTTACTCACCACATCTCTCCAACGGATCCAAGATTGATCATAGCTAATCTATCGGAAGCATCGATGAATTGTATGCTCATATCCATGAGAATCCATACATTCTTGAAATCATTGATGAAGTACCTTTCATCAATACTCCTCTTCATGTAGCTTCTGCTTTCGGGAACATTGCTTTTGCCATGGAGTTGATGAATCTAAAGCCATCTTTTGCTAGAAAACTTAACACATACGGCTTAAGTCCATTGCATCTTGCTATAGAGGAAGGTCAAACACGGTTGTTCTAAGTTTACTCAAGGTTAATCTTGACCTTGTTCGCCTTCGAGGAAGAGAAGGTATAATATTTGTTTTATGTTCTAATAAATCTTCATAAACTAAATCTTAATTGTGTTTGTTTTCTTGAAGTTATAATTGATATTTTGTGTTTTAGGCATAACTGTGAAATGATGAAAATGTTGAGATAGTTTGATTGTTTGAACTAAGGTACGACGCCATTTCATCAAGTAGTGAGAAGAGGAGAGACTGATCTTATGACAGAGTTTCTATTAGCTTGTCCTAATTGCATTATAGATGCAAATGTGAACGTGAAACCGCTCTACATATCGCTGTTTCGAATGATAGATATGAAGAGCTTGAAGTACTCTTGGGATGGGTTCAAAGACTACGTCAAATGGAAGCTGAATCGGTAGAGATGCAATTTTTGAACAAACGTGATGAAGACGGTAACACAGCCTTACACATAGCAGCATATAAAAACAGATTCAAAGCAGTAAAGCTGCTGGGAAAATGTTATGCGGTTAATCAGAACATTCATAACCGGAGCGGTTTAACTGCGCTGGATATCTTACATGACCAGAGAGAACATCATACGAACAGCAACATCGAAAACATAATCCGAAAATCAGGAGGTAAGAGTGGAAACTCTACCAAAATCCAAGAAAGTGTCAGAAATCTTGAGATCTCCGATAAGTTTCACGGAGTATTTGTTCAAGCAGACAGCGCGGTATAGGAACCAAACTTCTGAAGGAACACGTAGCGCGCTTCTAGTAATAGCCGCATTGATAATCACAGCTACTTATCAAACAGCTTTGCAGCCACCAGGAGGAGTATATACCAAGAAAATGCATCAGAGGAAAGTAAGAAGATTGTTGGTACTGTGGTAATTAGTCATAAATATTTCTATGTTCTTCGGAGTGTGAATAGTATGGCTTTCGTTGGAGCGATTTTCATGGCGTTTTGTTTGTTACCAGCTGGTGAAGGCTATGTATGGTGGTTTCTTTGGATAGCTGTGCAATTGTATGTTTCTTACTTGGTTTCGATGTCGGTTATATCTCCAGATACAATATGGTACTTCTCGATTAGTACGGGTTCGGTTATAATCGTTGTAATTGCTTACATGGTTGTGGTTTTCTTGCGGTGGAAGCGGTCTAAGAAGACGGTACCTGGAACAAGAAGCGAGTTGATTCTTGAAGGCTTGACAACTCTTGATTTAGCTAAAGGATCATAAGTGAGAGTAAGATTGTGTAGCTTTGATTCTATGTAACCAACACTCAATGAGATTATTAGTTTTTTTGTTAGATAATCACCTTTCTCTATGAATTTGATGTATATACTGTAGAGACAAAAGATCACTAACAAATTAACAATCACAAGATATATGATTCAAATACTTAAATGCTGCGAATAATGAATTTAGTAAATCCAATATTGATAAAACAAAAAAAAATGCATACTCTAAATGTTCACATATAATAAAATATCAGTTTGTGGAAGAAACAAAATAGAGTGTCTTTTTTGTTATACTATACGAAAAGTAAAAATGTTTTTGGGTTTCTGGCCAAACATATGTCTAATAACGTGTTAACTTCCTTATGTACTTCGAAGATATATGAATATTTCAAAATTTTATCTCGACCATTATTATTTCATAGTATATGAATACACATTAAATTAATTTCTTGCAAACTTTAAGATGTACTACCAAGTCCTCATATCCGATAGAGGGATATAGATACAACTATCAAAACTCTGCTAGATAGTCTGTAATCAACACACGATATTTAGTTACGCTACAACTGGCAAGAAATTCTCAAAATCAATCCACGTACTATTATGGTTTTGAATGGTTAGACTGTATGGTGTGTATCGAACAGTGCATACTGATATTTTGGTTTGCACAACATCGAACTATAGTATGGAGCTCAAGCATCCTATGTGTTTTCACCTAATCAAGAGCATACCGTCTATTGTTGCAGCTATCACAAAGGACTTTCTCATTATTATGTACAACACCCTAAATATAAAGACAAGGAATAAGGAGAGAGAAAAGGAGCGAGTTTGGATCAGCACATATAAGACAGTCAACAACCTTCTAAAATCAAACAGTTAAATTAAAGCACACAAGCAAGCACAAAAATGAATTTATCAATGAGAGCTTCAAGAAGATATTTTAAACCTATCCAAAGCTCACAAACATACCAGCAAGCCCCTCTTTAGAGGGGGTTACAACATCCACACTCATAAACAAAATTCAAAAATATAAAAGTCTGACAACAATCATAGAAGAAAATAAAAAGCCAAAGAAAGTGCAAGTGTCTTAACCTTCATCCATGTTACGTCCAGTGGTTGACGGATACAAGAAGCTCAACTTTATCTATATCACAAATCCAAGATTAACCAATAGAATCATACAGACAATAATAAATGAAATTATTATCTTACTATTGGAGCCGACAATATGAAGGGCACGAGACGGTCTGTTCTTGATGCGATCAATCATGTTAAGTTGAGGAATGATCTCTTTGTTCGGGTCAGCTATTATCAGGTATTTCGCCTTGTTTCCGTGCTATATTTTATATATATAAATTAATCAAAATTAGTATACGATCTCGTTGGCTAGTTAGATCAAGACTAAATAGTTTGGCCCGTATGCGTTAAATTATACCGTAAATGCTTCAATATTTTTGATCTAGTCTTTGTGTGATTGTATTTCGTCACAAGACAAACCAAGGAGCTTTACGCCTCTCTTCTCTAACTCATGAGCGTATTTGGCCATCGCATCGAGCTCTGTAGTGCATATTAGGGAATCAATCATATACATGATTTGATTCATTACATCTTCTATATATGTAAAGTTATTTACTGTCATAGAATACTCTAGAAGTATCGCTGTGTATATAACCTCATTCTGTGATTATCAATATACATAACATTCATCATCTTTATGGTATCAGAGCCATAGACTCCTAAAAACCTAAAAATTTTCTTCTCTCAGCCGTCACCAAACTTTCTTCTCAAATGGCGACTCCTCCAAACAACCTTACCACTGCTGAGGCTATTACCCTCACCCCCAACACAATTTTACATGTCAATCTATCCAGTGTCTCTAAACTCATAGCAACTACCTACCTCATGTGGAGTATCCAGATCCAGGCCATCCTGGATGGCTATGAGCTTGTCGGGCATCTTGATGGCTCGCGACCTCCTCCAGCGTCTACGGTTACTGTCAACAATGTTGTCTCTGACAATCCCGCATTTGCTCGCTGGCGTCGACAAGATAAACTGATTTACGGTGCACTTATTGGTGCGATCTCCACCCCGCTTCAACCGATAGTTTCACGTACCACCACTGCTCGTGAAATCTGGGAAAAACTGGCAGCTACCTATGCCAAGCCCAGCCGTGGGCACATCAAACAATTGAAGGAGCAACTCAAAGGCTACATTAAAGGCACAAAGACGATTGATGAATATCTTCAAGGCGTCACCACCAAACTTGACCAGCTTGCTCTCTTGGGTAAGCCTGTTGACCATGAAGACCAAGTTGAATTGATTCTTGAAGGACTGCCTGATGATTACAAGCCGGTAATCGATCAGATTGCTGCCAAAGATACAACACCCACTCTCACTGATGTCCATGAACGCTTGCTTAATCATGAGTCAAAGCTTCTTGCCTCGACTAACAACCAGCCTTCGGTGATTCCTGCTTCTGCCAACCTGGTTCAGCAACGCCAACAACACCACAATTCAAATCGCGGCTACTCCAACAACAACAACAACAACAGGCGCTTCAACAACAACCAAGGCTACGGTACCACTATGTCCTCTCCTCAGCAATCGTTCTCACCAAGACCTGAAAACCGTCCCTACAAGCCGTATTTAGGCAAATGTCAACTCTGTCATACTCAGGGGCATAGTGTCAAACGTTGCCCACAGTTCCAGGCGATGATGTCTCCCATGACTGCAACTCAAACCAGCCCATTCCGGCCTTGGCAACCTCGGGCAAATGTTGCTATTGGTTCCCCTTATGATCCTAACACTTGGCTTCTGGATTCAGGTGCCACTCACCACATTACTTCAGACTTGAATAATCTCTCTCTTCATCAGCCATACCCAGGCAATGATGGTGTGCTCATCGCCGACGGCTCCAATCAACCAATTACTCACACTGGTTCCAAAATTCTTCCTTCACATACTCGTCCTTTACATTTAAAGAATGTTTTATGTGTTCCGAACATAGATAAGAACCTCATCTCTGTGTACCGTCTTTGCAATGCTAACCAAGTTTCCGTTGAATTTTTCCCGGCTAAATTTCAGGTGAAGGATCTCAAAACGGGGGACCCATTGCTCCAAGGCAAGACTAATCAAGAGTTATATGAGTGGCCAGTCTCCTTACCTCAAGCACAAGCTATGCTGGCTTTCTCTGGTCCGAAACAGTCTATCTTTTCATGGCATTCAAGGCTCGGGCATCCATCTTTACCTATTTTAAACTCTATTGTTCAAGCTTTTTCTCTTCCTGTTTCTTTATCTTCTCAAAAACACTTGTCTTGTTCTGAATGCCTTCTTAATAAGAGCCACAAATTACATTTTTCACAAACTTCCATCACATCTACTCGTCCATTAGAATACATATATACAGATGTGTGGTCCTCTCCCATTGTCTCTATTGATGGCTTCAAGTATTACTTGGTATTAGTTGATCACTACTCACGCTATACGTGGCTGTACCCACTCCGTCAAAAATCACAAGTGAAGGAAGTCTTTGTTGCGTTCAAACAGCTTGTGGAAAACAAATTTCAAGTGAAGATAGGCACCTTATTTTCTGATAATGGAGGAGAGTTCGTCGCTTTACGCAGCTTCTTAGCAACAAATGGCATCACCCATCTCACATCACCTCCACATACTCCGGAACACAATGGTATGGCAGAGCGCAAACACAGACATATTGTGGAAACGGGACTGACACTACTTTCAACTGCAAGTATGCCGAAAGCTTACTGGCCATTTGCGTTTGCCACTGCAGTCTACCTCATAAACCGACTGCCAACTCCGGTTATTTCCATGGAATCTCCATATCAAAGACTTTTCCACACAGCTCCCAACTATGAGAAGTTAAGAGTTTTTGGCTGCCTCTGTTTTCCTTGGCTCAGGCCCTACAATCACAATAAACTTGAAGACAGGTCCCGAAAATGTGTCTTCCTTGGTTACTCACCAACTCAGAGTGCCTATCTCTGCTTACACACACCGACGGGCAGAATCTTCACTTCCTGACATGTCCAATTTGATGAGACGGTGTTCCCTTTCTCTGTTAATCAACAACCCAAACAACCAGTCAATGAACCAGAGCAATCGGCTTCGTTTTCTTCACCAACAGCAATTCCGCTACCGGCGATGACGACAATGGGTTCCCCGCCTGAGATTCTTCACCAGCCACCGCCATCATCACCGCCGGTGTCTCCAGCGCCACCTCCATTGCCCGTTGACACTCAGGTATTGTCATCTCAACCCTCTAATCTCGATCTCACTTCTCCCTCTGAGCCCACTGCTCATTCACAAAATGGGCCTCAATCCCAGGCCCAGCAACACCCAACAACAAATGAGCCCACTGCTCAACAAACACATGGGTCGCAACCCACGACCCAACCCTCAAACCCACCGTTAGTTCCATCCCCTTCCCCACCAAACCCCTCTTCAACGCCGATTATACCACCTCCGCAAAATCAAAATCACGAACAAGCACCACCTCAAAATATCCACAAAATGCAAACCAGAGCCAAAAATAATATCACTAAATCGAAGCAGAAGTTATCTTTAACAGTTACGACACCGTCAATTCATCAGGAACCACGCACTGTCCAGCAAGCTCTCAAACATGAACAATGGCGTCGTGCAATGTCTCTGGAATATGATGTTCAGATCACAAATCACACGTGGGATCTCGAACAACCAAGCTCAAATCAAAATATCATCGGCTGCAGATGGATCTTTACAATCAAATACCTTCCGAATGGAGATCTTGATCGGTACAAAGCTCGCCTCGTCGCCAAAGGATTCACGCAACAATACGGCATTGATTACACGGAAACCTTCAGTCCGGTGATCAAATCGACCACAATTCGGATAGTTCTTGAAGTGGCTGTGACAAAATCATGGCCAATTAAACAACTTGATGTCAATAATGCGTTTCTCCAAGGTGAGCTCACCGAAACTGTCTACATGATGCAGCCACCGGGATTTGTTGATAGCGATCGACCGAATCATGTATGCCGTCTTCGCAAACCGATCTATGGACTCAAGCAAGCTCCTCGCTCATGGTACTTATCACTCAAAAGTCATCTCTTACAGAATGGGTTTGTTAATTCACTCGCCGATGCTTCTCTCTTTGTTCATACAAATGGTCCCAACATCACTTACGTCCTTGTTTATGTTGATGATATCATTGTCACGGGAAACAATCCAGCATTAGTGCAACATGTACTCCAATCGTTTGCAGACCGGTTTTCGATCAAGGATCCTGTTGATCTCCATTATTTTTTGGGTATTGAAGCACAACGGACAGCACAAGGCCTACATCTCATGCAACGGAAGTATATTCGGGATCTTCTTCAGCGAAACAATATGCTCGATGCAAAACCAGTCCACACACCACTACCTGCGTCGTCCAAGCTTACAATTCATGATGGGATACAACTTGAAGATGGTGCACAGTACAGATCCGTTGTTGGCAGTCTACAGTATTTGGCTTTCACACGCCCGGACATCTCGTATGCGGTTAATCGACTCTCACAGTTCATGCATAAGCCCACGACAGAACATTGGCAAGCTGCGAAGCATGTTCTCCGATATCTCGCTGGTACTTTAGATCATGGCATCTTCTTATACAAGAACTCACCAATGATTCTACACGCCTTTTCCGATACAGATTGGGGTGGTGACAAAGATGATTATATCTCCACAAATGCCTATGTTATCTATCTTGGAAGGAACCCCATATCTTGGTCTTCTAAGAAACAAAAGGGTGTGGCACGCTCATCTACGGAAGCTGAGTATAGATTAGTTCCAAAATACGGCGTCTGAGGTCATTTGGATTGGATCGTTGCTTTCTGAACTTGGCGTCACCTTCACTGCACCACCGGTAATTTACTGTGACAACATTGGTGCGACTTATCTGTGTGCGAATTCGGTCTTTCATTCTCGAATGAAGCACATTGCGCTTGATTACCACTTCATCAGAAATTTGATACAAACAGGTGTTCTACGGGTTTCTCATGTCTCTACACACGACCAACTGGCCGACGCGTTAATGAAGCCATTGCCACGAACACGGTTCAGAAGTGCTTGCTCCAAGATTGGTGTGACAAGAGTCCCTCCATCTTGAGGGGGCATATTAGGGAATCAATCATATACATGATTTGATTCATTACATCTTCTATATATGTAAAGTTATTTACTGTCATAGAATACTCTAGAAGCATCGCTGTGTATATAACCTCATTCTGTGATTATCAATATACATAACATTCATCATCTTTAGTGCATACGGGTGTGAAATCCCCTAACAAAAATCAAGAACATAAAAGTTAAAATTGTAAAAAAAGTCATATATTGTGAAAATCCGAACTTAACCCGTTGAATCAAGATCTATGTATTAATATATATTGGGATGAGAGAAGAGGACGGTTCAAGAATCGGCAAAGTAGTCATGAAGCTTGAACTTGGCATATGTCGTCTCCACTTCTAGGTTATGCACCGTATCTCTTAGCGTGATCCGGCAGTTTATCTTTATATTAGTCTTATATATATTGATGTGATGTGAATGAATATATTGAGTTGATGATCGTTTAAGTAAAGATCACACACTGGTTAGATTCGGAGATCACAGTCAGCAAAAAAAAAAAAAAAAACCACTACTAATAAAATAAATATCACAAACATGATACATTGTTACAAGGCAAGAAGTGTTAAGTTACATTTCCACCTAATTAATGATCATTAGTTAAATATAACATTCATCTTCTCTTTAGTTTGTAGTATGATTTTTCATTGGTATCCGATCCTTCTTGTCATAAAAACTACCCAAATTGAAAAATACTTTGATCTTAAATATAACGAATGCAAAAGAATTCAACAACTACAACAAAAATAGATAGAGCATACGAAATTTCAATGCCATTAATATGACGACTTCTTTGTTTCTATTGTATATGCATCTTTCAAAATGATTCAATAGACTTCTGAATGCAAAACTAAACTTTTGTGTAGTACATTAATTTGTGCAAAACAAAACTTTTACTTTCTTTCTTTTTTTTGGTAATTGAGGAATCCATAATAAAAAAAAAAATTAGATACCTTAATTTCTTTGGAAACTCTTAAAAAAACAAATCTTCTTGTCATTAAAACATTCACAAAAACGAAATTTCATAGAATACTCAAACCCTTATCGAAATTAAATAAGACCATTGACGGACGAAACATGTTCATGCGTGCCGAACGGCTGAAACCAATGGCGCCATCAAGGCAGTTTTACAGCAAGGCGTCTCTCCGTCCGTTAATGGTGCTGAAACTTATCTCCAATGGTTTGCAACAGAATGTTAGGATGACCTAATCCAGCATATATGGTGGTTTTAAACTCTATTAATCGAACTTAGTTTGTATGGCGCGCAGGTGCTTCGTTCGAATCTGAAATAACCATGGCTTCAGTCTCATTCACACCATGACCACTTGTCACGGGAGGTGGACACGATTTCAAATTCGGAGCTTCTCTTTGCATAAGATCATATAGATGGTCTCTTTGCTTCGGGTTCCCACTACAATAATTAGTATTACAAACCTGAGCTACAAAAGAGCACATTGGATTTTGGTAAACATCAAGATTGCTTCCTACCTTTCAAGAAACATGATAGACTAATTCACATCCAAGACCAAACATTAGCCACATAAAGCCTGAATCAAATTAAACAACCTTAGGGTGCTCTTCATAATCCTTAAGTTACAGAGACTTACATTAATATTGCAAATAATTAGATTCTAGAGGTTCACAATGGTTAATCGGAGTGTATCAAAGACAACAAATAAAGCATGAATTAGAATATCAGCAGAGGAAGCACGAATTAATAAAGGAATCATCTTTTACTTTATCCAATGATTCGAATTACTCAGGAGAGATCTGGAAAACCCACGATCCAACAGAACATCAAATCGTACGTGAAATCCGACCAATTGCATCTTAAGTCATAAATCTGAATATCATAATCAAGAAGACGGATATGGAAAAATGCTGTTAAAAATATGGGATCATTATTAGTAGTAGAAATATATAATAAGAGAATAATTAAGTTAAATTAATCATGAAGTTACGTACAAAGCTGTCGTTGTTGATTTGTGACCAATACTCATAAAGCTCATCATGATTGATTTTCTCAACTTTTAATCTTCTTCTAGTACTCGATGCATCGAACAGTTCCAATGCAAATTCCTTTGAATCTTTTGTTCCTAAGAACAAAATTTCAAAAACCAATCGAGATTTACTAAATTTGAATTTAAAAATCTGAAGCTACATAAAATTACAAAACAAATTCAAACGTCATTAAACATGAACTCATAAAACTAAAACTCACCTATGTTCGGTTGGAAAACAGTCATCCTTCCTTTTTGATTAAAACTTACAGTATAAACATGTTACAATATCCCTTAAAGATTGTTGCTAGAAATGTTGTAAGATACAGGATCCGGTTTCAAGCGATCGAAAGGGGATCTTTTATTTTTTAGGTATCAATTCTGTTTTTGCTATTAATTACAAAAAGGCACACCTATAAAACATATCAAACGAAGGTTTGATTTTATGTACATATAAACTCACATATTCTGTTTTTGCTACTAACAAAAAAGCGAATTCTGTTTTTTATGTACCAATTCTAAACCGGACAAGCCAGCGTCTCCGAACACACTTCAAACTTATGTGTTAGACACACTTCGCAAGTGTTGGGGCAATTTTGTACGTTTAGACACAAACGGATCCAATAACTTCTGATCACTCCTGAAGTAACCCCCCCACAAGGAAATATATGAAACTTAAAGGTGAAGCCATTTGATTTTTCTGAGAATTTTGAGAAAGAAAAACAAAACTCACTCGGTGATGCCTTGTCTAAAGACAGTACCATCACCTTCATTCTCAGATTTGCAAATATATTCTAATGACCTTTCTCGATGACATTGGATGAATATGAGAAAACTCTTTCTTATCTCTCTCCTGCCTCTCTGTTCGTTGCAGTCAAAGATCAATAAAAAAAACAAGAATGTAAATTGTTACTAAAATATCATGCTATTCTTAATGAAAAGTTACGGATAGAAAAAAAGAAAAAAATAAATTCAATTTAGCATCATTGTTTGTTCTTACGGAACTCATGCCTTCATCATAAAGTTAATTAAAAAAGAGCATTAAAACGGAATACAAGTGATAGAGTCAAAACATTTGACCACAAAAAAGTTTGTCCAAAGTGTATTACCTTTCAGAAGCAGTGATGGCATCCCACTTTTTAGATATTTCCTTGGATCTGTTTTCAGATGAAAAAAAAATGTTAGTAAAATATCTCACTACTCTAAAATGAAGAGTTCAAGATAAAAAAAGAAAAAAAGAAATCAAACTCACATAATCATCAGATTTGTCCATAAGGAACTCCCCTTTATCACAAAGTTAAGAAAGAGCATTAAAAGAGCATTAGGTGGTTATAACAATTGCAAGGCGTATTACGGAACACAAAACTGAGGGATATGATTACCGGAAAATGAAGAACGGAGTCGGTGTCTTGTGAAGTTTGACAGTTTCCTAAATATCCCAACATATCATTAGTATGACATAACTCAAATAATGAGTTATCTTAATGCTAACATTCGATAAACACATGACCACCAGTCTATTATTGTAGGCTTTAATGTTCTTCTCGTAGGCAACCATGCGCTACACCCTGATAAGGTTCCTTGGCCTGAACTGAATCGTTGTTAACCCAAGTGTTAGACTTGCTTAACATTCGAGATAATAATACAATATTTACCAAAATAGTTCAGAGAATGTACAGTGTTGTCTTTGGATTTCCAAATTTCTTCAGAAGTAAATGCAATCTGTATATCCATTCAAATTTAGAACAAATACAAATATTTCAACCAGACTGTCAATTAGAAATAAAGAAAAAAGAGACATAAATGAAGTTTTAAATCACTCACACGAGCTAGGGACTGGTCCTTTGTCTTGCGGTTTATAATCTTGTACTCCTTGAAGTCCTCCCTTCAGATCAATAGAATCATATAAGCCACATTCAAAATATTTGACCTCAAGAAAAATGGAACAAAGGCGTACTACTGTACAGTGAACATGACGATTACACGAAAATAAAGTATGCATTCGGCATACTTGGTTTGATTAGATTCTTAGCCTCTCTTAGGAGATTTCTTCTTGTTCACAGAAAGGCTATCATCACTGAAAGATAAGAAATCAAGTAAGGAACAATTAAAAAAAACAACAAAAATTAAGAACAAAATCTGAAATCAAGGATCCAAGTAGAAAAGAGAATAAACACAGAAGAATCAACGTAGATCAGAGCTTTGTAGAAACAAGGTCCAATCAAAGAGAGTTATGAGGATATGTATGCAAATAAGGTAAACGAAAGAAAGACACACACGAGTTTAACGAGTTCGGTTAGCCGGAATAGCATCACCTACATCTCGCCGGGACCAAGCCCGGAATCCACTAGAGTTGTCACCAAGATTACAAGCTCTCTCTCAACTCTCTCAAACCCCTATTCTCTCTATTCTCTCAACTCATAAGTTATACCACAACTAGGTATCTCCTTATATAAGCAACCAATAAAACCAAAACCCAACAAGAATAGGAAACCTCTAAATAAAAGGAAATCTACCAAAACCAATAAAAGGAAACACTCGGCATATTTAGATAACTTCTAAATATTATAACTTGAGCCTCAAGTTATCTCAAGCTTATCCAACAAGCTTACCTTTTGGAATCGTGAAAGTAAATGGTTTAGATATAAAATATTCACAATTCTCAAGATGAATCCATCGTATGATAGATAAAATTATGAAATACTGTATTAAACAAACTAAACCCACAAAGTTATTACACACAACCAACAACAAAAAGAAAATCGATGATAGAGTTACTTACCAGATTATAAACTGCAACAGAATTCATCACGTGGCCATCGTATGAATCCAATCATCTAATTAGTGATGTAAAAACTGAACCCTAACATAAATCATATACAAATTTATAGCGAAAAAAGAATTGGTACATAAAAGATAAAACATCACCTGTCGATCGGATCCTAATAACACTTATTAATCAGGAAGTACGATCGTGTTCGTCTGTTTGCTCTCGGTCAGTTGAACGACCACTCATTATATGCATCGACTCACATCATTGTCTCCATACACCTGGGAACGTGGGCATCAAGAACAGGATGAAACTCAGTCAATTCTTCCATCTCAGCCAACAAAGTGTTAGGAACTACAAAACCCAAATGTTTGCATCAATAAAACATAAATATCAAGAGTCACCTCCCAGTTAACATAAGATGGTCCTCTTTTTTTTTGTCATCTCTGTCGCAACATATGAAAACATTTACCCTATTAGCCATATATATAATTAAGATTTTAAAAGTTAATTGAGTAATGTGACCAATTAAATTGTTTTCGTGATATACAACTCCACACTCAGCTATAAAACATAGATGGAAAGTATCAAATACAACTTTTGGCATAGGGATTATGCATCCGAAATATATTCTGTTTAATCATCATCTAAGGTCCATAGAAAAGTAATCAAAATCAATAAACTAATAACTATAAACACCCCAATTGCAACCTTAAATAAAATCGTTAATGCTATAAAATTAAAAACTTACTTGTGAGAAGAATTAAGTAACTTGAAGATGAGCCACATATATAAAAATAATAATCATACAGGTGAAGCAGCACCAAGCAGGTATTCTAATAAACCTCTGAACAAAAGAAAAAAGACGATTCAAAAAATTATATAAGCTCGTCAACAATATCAAAAGACCTTAGATACGATATGAAACCATATAGATCGGTAGTAATTCAACAGTCACCATAGTTTCACCTTGAAAGTTCAAGCCACGGTGTCCATGGATCGTCGTAGCTAGCGGCAAGTTTTCATAGAAAAAGCAGCCAGCGTGAAAATCTTCGGATGATTTCCCATTTCCAAATGTTGGCGGAGTAATATAATATAAACTGATTTCTGGTAAAAATATTCGTAACATCAAACATAAGTCTTGCAGAAGAGCACAAACATCCACCGTAAAACAATCGTGCTTTACATTGATCTATCTTCTTCAAACTCAAATCTTTTACTCAAACAACATCAAATCATATCAAACACAAGTCTTGCGTCATAAGCAGCTACAGTGCAAGCTTTAGACAAAAGCCTATTTAGCCATGGAAAAATAAGTATCCATCGGCAAAAACAATATGCTGCAAATCTGAATGCACACTAATATTGTAACCTAAAAGTTTTGATCACCTATATATAAGATTAGAAAAGCTGTGAAAAAATTAGGGTTTCATTTACGTTAGTTATTATCATAAGGAAAAAAAGAAAAGAAAAATTCCTTTTATTTTATAATGATAAGATCGAATCTTAAAAATTTACATTTTTTTACAATATCTTTAAAATTTATATATATACTTAGATACCGTCAAAAGAAGAAAGGTACATTTGAACTAAATATATATGGTATTATTGTCTTCAGAAAAGGAAATAATGAATAAGGCCAAAACGTAGAGCCCGTTTACAAATCCTAACAATAAGTCCATTAGATCAATTTAATTAACATGATTAATACTTTTTGAGTCCGTATATTAGATCATAATCGTGAGCCCATTATACTTAGATCGACATTATATTCTTAAGAGCCCATTAAACGATTTAATCGAACCATCATTAACCTAATTGACATAATTACCCTCATTAACATAATTAAAGGAGAGGGGCAACACAATAATTGACCACTCCCTCGATTATTCTCCTCGCGACACGTCAGCATCGAGCATTGTCAAATATTATATATATAGATGTCGATCGACACTGTGCGACGACCATTAAATTTTTTTTAGGGATTTTGGTTAAAAATCGCATCATAAGTTTTCGTGAGTGTCGATCGACACAAAGGTGTCAGTCGACACAAAGGTGTGTGTCAGTCGACACATGCCTTGCTGATGGATAGATCGGTTCAATTGGATTGAACCGGTTATCTAGCTTGGTTAAAATTAATTAAATTGGTTTAAATTGGATGATCTGGTTCAATTGGATATAACCGGTTATCACAATTAGTATAAACCGGTTTGAATTGGATGAATCAGTTCAATTGGATTGAACCAGTTATCTCAATTGGTGCAAACCAGTTTGATTGAAAATTGCGGTTAGCGATTCGGTTCAATTGGATTGACCGGTTATCACAGATCGTTTCGGTTCAATTGGATTGACCGGTTATCGTAATTATGTCTGGTTTGGGTTGGTGTCGACCGACACAATTGTTGTGTCGATCGACATGGACCGATCATCAGACCGGTTCAATTGAACCGAATATTGGAATTCGAATCCGGTTTGACCGGTTGTCGAAGATCGGTTTATGTAGCCTAGTGTCGACCGACACCCATGGTTGGTGTTGATCGACACACTACTCAGATTTATGGTTTTTCGAACCTAAAATCACATAACCGGACCAGAATTCAATCACATTTCTTAGAATTAATTAAACTTAATTAAAATTGATAGTTTAATAGGTTTCTAAACCAAAATAATACACATTACATGTGTATTTTCTCAAAGCTAAGTTCCTCAATATAGTCAACTGTCAAGACTTGCTTTGTCGTTGTGATGAGCTTGCAGTGCAAGGTGTCCGCGATTACGTGAGTAAGGCAGGTGGTAATGGTTACCACATGACTTAAGGGAATAGCTTGCTAACCTTCTTGAATACATATATGATATGTGTCAAGATTGAAAGTTCAGTTCCTCAACTAAATATCAAGTGTATTTGATGTCTTACCCAATCTTGTCAGCTGTCAAGGCTAGTTTTATTATGTGGTAGACTTGCAATGCTTGATGCTCGCAGTTACATGAATGAGGCAGTATGTAATCTGCTGATGGACTTGCAGTGCTTGACGTCAACAATTACTTGGAGGAAAAGATTGGTTTGCTTGAATGGGCTATCAGAAGTTAAGGGCCTAGAGACATCACGTGGATTAAACATAAGATGTCAATCTGCAACCAAGAGTCATATTAGATATGATTAGCAAAGAGTTGCTTACCTAGATAGCTAAAGCCGGGTGACGACCAGTGGCCCACTTAGGTTTTAGTGAAGTATGGATCTTGGATAATCATATTCATTGAGGAAACATTGTTTGAATATAATGAGAGTTTTCTTAATTGTTAAGTTTACTCAATAACTGAACATTCTAACTAAACTTTTCCTTTCACCTTTCTTTTATAGTTATGGCTAACGCCTCAAATCACAACACTTTCTCGTTGCGATCCGTCCTTGAAAAGGACAAGATAAATGGATCCAACTTCCTTAATTGGTATCGGAACTTGAGAATTTTTCTCGAGAAAGAGAGAAAGGACCACGTCCTTAAAAGAGCTCTCCCCGAGAAATTAAGGTCCAAAGCCTCACATGCAGAGTATGATGCTTGAAACAAGCATTATAATGATGTGGTCAATGTGCGCTGTCTCATGTTGGCTACCATGAACTCGGACTTGCAGAAGCAATATGAGAACGTGGAGTCGCCAGTAGAGATAATTGCTAGCCTGAAAATATGTTTCAAGAGCAAACACGAACTGAGAGATACCATACGGTAAAGTATTTAGTGTCGTGTAAGCTACCAAAGGATGGTCCAGTGAGTCCACATGTCATTAAGATGACAGGTTATGTTGATAACCTGGAGAGACTGGATTGTCCCATTAGCCAGGAATTGGCTACTGACATTATCATGCAGTCACTGCCGTTGAGCTATGATAAGTTCAACAAGAACTACATCAAGAATTGCTTGACGAAGACGTTGACTGAGCTGCATGGTATGCTCAAGGCAGCTGAGCCTGACATCAAGAAGGGCAATAGGTTTGTGAAACCTGGTAGAGACAAGGGCAAAGGCAAGGCCGTCAAGATTGTGAATCAAGATGGGCCTGTGTCTTTTGATAAGCCCAATTACGACCCATATGATGTTGATAAGTGCTGCTACTGTAAGGAGCATGGGCATTGGAGGGAAAGTTGCAAGAAATTCATGGAAGATTATGAGGAGATGAAGAAGATGTATGAGACTTCTTCTTCAGGTACTTATGTTACTTCAAGTTCTTATGGGTATTAGATACCGGTTGTGGTGCTCATATTTGTTTAAATATGTAGGGCATGAGCAACATAAGAACGCTGAAGAAGGGACGAATGGAAATGAGCGATAGGGATGAAGCAAGAGTTGCTGCATTAGCCGTAGAGATTTTCCATTTATAGTCACCTTCAGGCTTGGTTTTAGAATTGGATAATTGCTACTATGTACCTGCTATAAGCAGAGATGTCATTTCATTTTCTTGTAAGAATTTGGATAATTTTTCATTTTGATAAAAGACAAACGTTGCTCTTTTGATCTTAATGACATGTTTTATAGTAGCACCCCATTTGAGAATGAGTTTTATGTCTTAAACCAATCTAAGCATGTCTATAACATAAAACACCAAACGGTTCGAGTCCAAAGACTTGAAACCGATTTTTCCTTTGGCATTGTCGTATGGCCACAACGGATTCAGAAGCTCCATACTGATGGACTTTCGGGCTCCTGTTTGTTGGGCAAAATGACTAAGGTCCCTTTCAACGAATTTAAGTGAAAGGGCCAGTGGCCCATTGGGCCTTACACATATTAATGTTTACGGCCCTATGAGCATGAGTGCCAGGGAAACCTCCAGTGCTTCATTACCTTCACTGATTACTTCAGTTGGTATGGATGTGTCCATCTGATGAGACATAAGTCAGAATCTTTGAAAAGTTCAAAGAGTTCCAGAATGAAGTACAGAATCTGGTTGACAAAATATTAAGTATTTGCGATGAGATCGGGTAGCAGCCAACTCCTTCTTCTTGCTATGCGCTTCACGGTAACCTTGGCCGATTCTCGGAGACTAGGGGAGTGAGCAAGTTTTGTATCCTGTTACAAGTTTCCCCTTTCCGATGACGACAAAAGCTCCTCCGGTTGATACGGGAGTCACTTAGTTTCCACTGGCGGCGAAGAGGTCCCGGTGTAGACACGGTTTGAAGACGCTGCAGCTCGCCCGGGAATCACCTCTTCCGGCTCACCCTCTGGAGGAGACGGCGATGACCGTGACGGAAGTCGAAGGATGGAGCGGAAGTCGTCATTCAGCTCAGGCGGATTTCGGGACGGAAGTTCTGTTGTGTTGGGATTGTCCTGAAATCATTCATGTACTCACTCTAGACATAGTTGTTTGTCGAGATCAGACATTCATCTGATACTAGGTAATCATGACGCTTTGCTAGAAGCCGCTCATGACATATGAGTTATGAACTCATTGCTAGTATCATTTGATCCTACAGGGTCACACACCTAAGCGAACAGGATGCACTTAAGCAAGGAACGTGTAATGAGGGAAGGTGTTGATCGATACCAATTAGGTAGTATCGATCGACACTATGTGCGGACCGAAATAGAGATTTCGGCCCAATGACTTAATTCGTTCCGGCTCGGCCCGTGAATAATTAGGTCTTATCCCGTGCCTATATAAGGATATGAGGCACGAGATTTTATACACACTTAGTCGCCCCCTCTCCAAAAACACAGGGTTTCCTCAGCAAGATCTGATTCCAGGCACTAGCATCCCTGCAGATTCCTATTCGTGTGAGTGTGGACTACAGTAGAGGCGCAGCACGTGGAGCGCTTCCAGATCTCTGATTACCTGACCCTATTCCGCTGCAATCTCCAGGTATCATCGAGATCTCTATGATTCATTGTTTACAAACCCTAGATCCTAGGCTTCAGGAATTTTGTTAGGTTGTTAATAGAGATTAAAACCTGTTCAAATTTCTTCAGTGGTATCAGAGCCTTAGGGTTTAACTATTGAATCTAAAAAGCATGTAATTGAATTAGAAAATTCGATTTGGATACATATGATGTATAGGATGCTTCTGTGAAATTCGTTTCTGCTAAATCTCGTCGAACTAGGTTTCGTGGTGTCGATCGACACCATAATGATGGTATCGATCGACACTGTAATAAATAATTAGGTTACGATCCGAGGATCGAACTTCCCGAAACCTAATGGTATCGATCGATACAATGGTTGTGTCAATCGATACAGCCTTGCGAATGGTTAGTCGGTTCAATTGGATTGAATCGGTTATCATGCTTGGTCAAAATCGATTTAAACCGGCTGATTGCGGTTTGATGCGATTAAGTTGGTATCGACCGATACAAGTGTTGTATCGATCGATACCGACTGGTTATCGATACGGTTCCATTTAATTGACCGGTTATCGATCCGGTTCAATAGGATTGAACGGTTATCACAAATCGTTTTTGGTTTGGTTGAGCATCGATCGATACTAAGGTAGTGTCGATCGATACTGACCAATTGTCGAAATTGGTTCGGTTGGTTATCGGAACTGGTTCAATTGGATTGATCAGTTGTCGAAGACTGGTTATAGCAGAAGAGTGTCGATCGATGCTAGGGTATCATGAACTTGATACTAGTATCGATACACTATGCAGATTCTGGGTTAGCGAACCCGAGATCACATAACCGAACCAGATTTCACCCACTCCTTAGAATAATTAAAACTTAATAAAGATTAATTGTTTTAATAAAATCTAAACCTTCTTGAGTACATATATGATATGTGTCAAGATTAAAAGTTCTGTTCCTCAACTAAATATCAAGTGTTTCGGATGTCTTCCCGATCTTGTCAGCTGTCAAGACTCGTTTCACTGCGTGATAGGGTTGCAGTGCAAGTTATCTGCAGTTACATGAGTAAGGCAGTAGATAATAGGTTGATGGGCTTGCAGTGCATGACATCAGCTATTACATGATTGATAGATTGGTTAACTTGAGTGGGCTATCAGAAGTTCTGGGCCCATAGACATCAGGTGGACAAGACATAAGATGCCTTATCCACAACCAAGAGTCATATTGGATATGATTAGCAAAGTATTGCTTACCTAGATAGCTAAGATTTCGGTGACGGCCAGTGGCCCACTCAAGTTTTGGTGAAGTATGGGTCTTGGATCATTATATTCATTTGAGGAAACATTGTTTTGAATATAATGCGAGTTTTCTTAATTGTTAAGATTTCTCATTTCCTGAACATCATGACTAAACCATTTTATTTTGATTTCTAGTTATGTCTAAAACCCCTCATCAGAACTCTTTCTCGTTGCGATCCGTCCTTGAGAAGGACAAGCTAAATGGATCCAACTTCCTTGATTGGTATCGGAACTTGAGAATTGTTCTCAAGCAGGAGAGAAAGGACTATGTCCTTGAGAAAGTTCTCCCCGAGAAACTAAGGTCCAATGCCTCACATGCAGTATATGATGCTTGGAATAAGCATTACTATGATGTGGTCGATGTGCATTGTCTGATGTTGGCGACCATGGACTCGGACTTGCAGAAGCAATATGAGAATGTGGCGTCGCCCATCGAGTTGATCACTAGCCTGAAAGCGATGTTTCAGGAGCAGGCTCAAACTAAGAGATACCGGACGGTTAAATCTCTAGTTGAGTGCAAGCTACCAAAGGATTCACCAGTAAGTCCTCATATCATAAAGATGATGGGTTATATAGATAACCTGAGGAGACTGGATTGTCCCTTTAGCAAAGAGTTGGCTACTGACATCATTCTGCAGTCACTGCCATCAAGCTATGATCAGTTTGTTGTGAACTATAACATGAACAAGTTGACGAAGAAGTTGACTGAACTACATAGTATGCTCAAGACAGCTGAGCATGACATCAAAAATGGCAAAAGGTTTGAGAAACCTGGAAAGGACAAGGGTAGAGGCAAGGCCGTCTTGATTGTGAATCAGGACAAGCCTGTGTCTTCTTGTAAGCCCAAGTCTGGCCTAACCGATGTTGAGAAGTGCCAGTATTGTAAGGAGCTTGGACATTGGAAGAGAAACTGCAAGAAATACTTGGAAGATGCACAAGAGATTGAAGTAAATGTTACAACTTCAAGTTCTACCTCGTGGGTATAAATATGCAGGCACGAAGCAACAGTAGAACGTTGGAGAAGGGACAAGTGGAATTACACGCCAAGAATGAAGCAAGAGTTGCTGCATTGGCCGTATGAAATTTCCATTTATAGTCGCCTTCAGGCTTGGTTTTAAGAATAGAATAATTGCTACTTTGTACCTGCTATGAACAGAGACGTCATTTCATTTTCTTGTAAGGATATGAATGATATTCATTTTGATTAAAGACAAATGTTGTTCTGTTGATCTTAATGAAATGTTCTATGGTAGCACCCCATTAGAGAATGGATTTTATGTCTTGGACCAATTTATGCCTGTCTATAACATAAACACAAATCGGTTCTCTGGCATTGTCGTTTGGGCTACAGCGGATTCAGAAGCTCCATAGTGATGGGCTTTAGGCTCGTTTGATTGTGAATCATGTGAGAAATGTGAATCCTGCTTATTGGGTTAAATGACTAAGGGCCCCTTTTGACAAAACAAATGAAAGGACCTATAACTTATTGGGCCTTATACATAGAGATGTGTGCAGTCCGATGAGCACAAGTGCTAGAGAAAAACTTTTAGTACTTCATTACCTTCGCTGATAAGATCAGTAGGTATGAATATGTCCATATGATGAGACACAAATAGGAATCCTTTGAAAGGTTCAAGGAGTTCCAAAATGAAGTACATAATCAAATTTGCAAAAGTATTAGAGCTTTTCGATTGGATCACGGAGGAGAATACTTAAGCCAAGTGTTAAGTGATCATCTGAGAGAGTGTGAAATAGTTTCACAGCTCACTCCTTCTGGAACGCCCCAATGGAATGGAGGTTCCGAGAGGAGGAATTGAGCCTTATTGGATATGGTTCGATTAATGATGAGTCACACATATCTTCCATTATCCCTTTTGGGAAACGCTCTAGAAACGTCCGCGTTTACACTAAAAAGGTTCCATCAGAATCAGTTGAAAAGACAACACATGAGATGTGGATTGGAAATGTTCCAAGACTGTCTTTACTGAAATTTTGGGGTTGTGAGGCCTATGTAAAATGTTTACGATAAGATAAGCTCACACCCAAATCCAATAATGCTAATTCGTTGGTTGTCTTAAGGAAACCAAGGATTACTACTTCTACAACCGTTCTGAGAACAAAATGTTTGTTGCTAAGAACTATGTTTTCTTGTGAGAGATTGTCTTTCCAAGAAGAATAGTGGGAGTAAAAGTAGAACTCGAAAACATTCGAGAATCACAGGATGGCATCGATCGACACTAAGGTAGTATCGATCGATACTAGGCTTTGACCGTAAAGGAAGAGCAGTAGTTGGATCTACAAAGAGTTGTAGGACCTAAACCTGTGGTGCTTGAAGTTTGCAGATTCGAAAAGATACGTCACGATTCCGAGAAATAGGAATTTCTCGTGAACGACTGTCATGACTTGTTGATCATTGACAGTGACGAGACTGCGAATTTTGAAGAAGCAATGTTAGGCCCGGACTCCGAAAAGTGGCTTGGAGCCGCTAGATCCGAAATGGGATCCATGTCAGAAAACCGAGTATGATACTTGGTAGTTTTACCCGATGGTGTAAAAACCATTGAGTGAATGGATCTTCAAGTAGAAGATTGACGTGGATAGGAATATTCAGATATTCGAAGCAAGGTTGGTCGCTGAAGGTCTCAAGAAAATTCATGGTATGACTATAAAGAGACCTACTCCTCAGTCGCTATGCTTAAAACCATTCGGATTATCCTAGCAACTGCCGTTTATCATGGTGATAAAATTTGGCAGATGGATGTGAAAACAGTTTTCCTTATAGGAATTCTGGAAAAAGGATGTGTACGTAACACAACCTGTGAGTTTCACTGATCCAAATAATGTTGGGAAGGAATGCAAGCTTCATTGATCCATGTATGGATTGAAGCAAGCATCACGGAGTTAAAATAATCGTTTTGATGAAATGGTCAAAAGAGTTTGACTTCATCAGGAACGAAAAGGAACCGTGTGTTTACAAGAAGACTAGTGGGAGCGTAGTTGCATTTCTCGTAATGTATGTAGATGACATACTTCTTCTCGGAAATGACGTTCCGTTGCTTTAGTCTTTTAAGACTTGGCTCGGAAGTTATTTTTCAATAAAAGGCATGGGAGAAGCCGCGTGAATTCTTGGAATAAGAATCTATAGAGATAGGTTGGGTAAGCTAATTGGATCGTGTCAAGATGCTTATGGTGATAAGGTCTTGGACAGATTCATTATGCGTGATTCCAAGAAAGGCCTCATACCAATGTATAATGGCATTAATATTGGCGAGACGCAGTGTCCTTAGACACTGGCTGAGCAAGAATGTTTGAGTAGGATTCCTAGGCGTATGCAGTGGAACCTATCATAAAGGCCATGACCTGAACTCGTTCAGATGTTGCTTAAAGTGTTAAGCAAGACGAGTAGATATCAATATAATCCATGTGAAAGTCACTGGACAGTTACCAAGAATATTCTCAAGTATTTGAGGAATACTAAGAATTGGAGCTTGGTGAACTGAGGAAGCAATGGTCTCTATTGAGAGTGGTTAGATGGACAAAGACGATTTTCGGTCGGAAACTGGTTATGTCTTATGTCTATATAGCGGCGCGTTTTGTTGGAATGGGTTCCAAGCAGAGCACCACAGCCTGCGGTTTGCTGGAAAGAATTCCAAGCAGAGCACTACAGCCTCTCCCACGACCTAAGCATGAGTTTCACCCTTTAGCTGTAGGTATTTGAGATATTAAGATATGATCTTGATTCTAGTGGAAGTTGTAATGGTTTGAGCTATGTTATGATGTTCATGTAGACATACTTTGGTTATGTCATGATGAAATTGTTTCATGTATTATTTGATTATAAGATAATTGAATAATGGTCCCAAAATAATTTATGGCATTTTATAGGTCATCAAGTTGAGGACTTGATCATGGAACCCTATAAGTGATAAATGACATAGATTATATTTGTCCCTGGTCAAGGTTGTTAAAGTGGGACACTGACAACCGCGTGAAACTGGTATGTGAGTTGACTGATGACTAAGTTTCATGGAGTTATTAATAAGAGTATTAAAGTCAATCACATAGATATGTGTTAGAGAACACATGATCGGACATGACCCGCTAATGAGAACTCTACAGGATAGTTATATAAGTGTCATGAGAGGTTCTCATTACGACTATAGAGTATAGTCCTTAGACCTGAGTTCATCATGATTTCTTGCATATGAATTGGTCCGCTTTGACTGTGTCAAACGTCAACCGTAACAGGTGACTATAAAGGCATTGATTGGGTGTATCATGAAGTGTGTGTAGGAACAGGGATGGAACAAGATGGAATTTGTCCCTCCTATATAACAGGAGATAAATATCTCAGGACCCATCGGAGATTTGATACTGAGAAATGCGTGGCCGCGCTCAAACGAGGTGAATGTCAGTCGTTTGTCTTATCAGTATAAATCAGAGTTCGATGAACGTGATATTGGTTGAATGAGGATGACACGGCTCTTGCCTTATGCCATATCGAGATATAGCGACGAAGGGATTATGGGAATAGATGATTCCAGTACAAGTGGGAGATTGTTGGGACTGTCCTGAAATCATTCATGTACTCACTCTAGACATAGTTGTTTGTCGAGATCAGACATTCATCTGATACTATGTAATCATGACGCTTTGTTAGAAGCCGCTTATGACATGTGAGTTATGAACTCATTGCTAGTATCATTTGATCCTACAGGGTCACACACCTAAGCGAACAGGATGCACTTAAACAAGGAACGTGTAATGAGGGAAGGTGTCGATCGATACCAATTAGGTAGTATCGATCGACACTATGTGCGGACCGAAATAGAGATTTCGGTCCAATGACTTAATTCGTTCCGGCTCGGCCCGTGAATAATTAGGTCTTATCCCGTGCCTATATAAGGATATGAGGCACGAGATTTTATACACACTTAGTCGCCCCCTCTCCAAAAACACAGGGTTTCCTCTGGAAGATCTGATTCCAGGCACTAGCATCCCTGCAGATTCATGTTCGTGTGAGTGTGGACTACAGTAGAGGCGCAGCACGTGGAGCGCTTCCAGATCTCTGATTACCCGACCGTATTCCGCTGCAATCTCCAGGTATCATCGAGATCTCTATGATTCATTGTTTACAAACCCTAGATCCTAGACTTCAGGAATTTTGTTAGGTTGTTAATAGAAATTAAAACATGTTCAAATTCCTTCATGTTGAGCCACCGGAGCCCGTCTCGCCGTGAAAGCGGTTCTGCCGGCCGGATCGAGTCGGATCTTGCTCGGGTAAGTCGGAAAAGGCGGATCTAGAGACATAGGGGTTGGATCTGATGTTGGTCGCTTGCTTCGTCAGGAGCGGCCAACGGAGAGCCGATGAATCGGAGGTTAGCCACGCCGGGTGGTCTGTAGTGGAACAGGAGGCACACCGGAGAAAGATCTGAAACGGGAACCGGTCACTCTCGCAAAAGATCCAGATTTGGTGCGCCGTCGTGAAGCCGTGGACCATGTGACCCGCCGATGCTAGTGGCTTGACCTTTCCGTTCGCCGGTCAATCGCCAGGATCATGAGCCTAGGTTTCCGGCGCCGTCAACAGTTTTCCGACGAAACCCACTTTTGTAACCCTAGTTAACTTGTATTGGGCCAAGGCCTCGGCCCATTGGGAGGCCCACTTTTAAATTTCTAATAAAGTTTATGTTTAATTAAAAAAAAAAAAAAAAAAAAAAAAAAAAACTGTTTATTTTTATTTTTAACTTGACTACTAAAAGTAGATTCTTTTCAGAAACTACCACAGATTGCTACAAACTGCTCAACCAAGAAAGGAAACTAGACTCATTATACCATCACACATTAGGTGAAACAAAATATCACATGACGTCACTTATGTAACAACTCTAAACTCCAATTACAGTTTCATCCATGAAAGCATCTTCAATTTTAGTAAAAATTACTCTCAAAGGTAAAAAAGAAAAATCAACATAGAACTACTAAAATAATGAGAGCTACAAAATTAAAGAGCCATCACCTACTTTTTATGTCTTCTTCTATCTCCTCCATTGATTACGCTTCTTGATTAAAGTGCCCCACAAAAAAAAAAGCATACATTCTTCTTCTTCTTCTTCCTCTTCTTCCCCACACGTCCTCTCATGGGTCTCTCTTTTTTCTCTTCTCTCCTTCTATTTCATAGCTAAAGTTTACTCTTTTTGAGAATGTGACTCTTTAAATTCCTATTTTTAAAAATTGGGTTTGGGTTTTTCTGTTTTGACATCATGCAGACAACATGTTCGATGATATTACTGTTAGTGATGATGATAAGTGTTTCAGGTTTTTCTGACTTTGAAGCTCTTTTAGAGCTTAAGAAAGGTTTTCAGAGTGACCCTTCTGGTAAAGTTCTTACTTCATGGGATGTTAAAGCTTTATCCTCTGATAGGTGTCCGTTAAACTGGTATGGAGTTACTTGTAGTAGTGGAGATGTAACTTCCATTGATTTGAATGGTTTAGGTTTGCTTGGGAATTTCAGTTTCCCGGTCATTGTTGGTCTTCGAATGCTTCAGAATTTGTCGATTTCGAATAATCAGTTTGTTGGAACACTCTCCAAGATTGGTTCTTTTAAGTCTCTTAAGTATTTGGATGTTTCTAGTAACTTGTTCCGTGGTTTACTACCTTCTGGGATTGAGAAGTTGAGGAATTTGGAGTTTGTGAATCTCTCTGGTAACACTAACTTGGGAGGAGTGATCCCTTCTGCTTTTGGGAGTCTTGAGAAGTTGAAGTACCTTGATTTGCAAGGCAATAGTTTCTCTGGGGAAGTGATGAGTCTGTTTTCGCAGCTAGAAAATGTGGAGTATGTAGATATAAGCAGGAACAACTTCTCGGGTTCGCTTGATTTGGGTCTTGCAAAGTCAAGCTTTGTTTCCTCGGTTCGGTATTTGAACGTAAGTGGGAATTCTTTGGTGGGAGAGCTATTTGCTCATGATGGGATTCCGTTTTTCGATAGTTTAGAGGTGTTTGATGCTAGCAGTAATCAATTGTCTGGTTCTGTTCCTTCCTTCACTTTTGTTGTCTCTCTCAAGATTCTTCGGTTACAAGACAATCAGTTTTCGGCTTCTTTACCACCAGGCCTTCTTCAAGAGAGTTCAACCATCTTAACTGAGCTAGATCTTAGCCTCAATCAGCTCGAAGGTAAAACTTCAGCTTTCATTATCAAGACATTATTTGCAAATCTTCTTTAATATTTGTTACTAATATGGGAATACTTGTGGCAGGTCATGTTGGAAGTATAACCTCTTCAACACTAGAGAAACTCAATTTGTCTTCAAATAGACTATCGGGATCCTTACCGCTGAAGGTAGGGCATTGTGCCATTATTGATCTGAGTAACAATAATATTTCAGGAGACTTTTCAAGGATACAAACTTGGGGAGATTCTGTAGAAGTTATTCGGTTGAGTTCAAATTCACTCACTGGAACAGTACCTGGCGAAACTTCTCAGTTCTTGAGGCTGACTTCACTCGAGGCTGCCAACAATTCGTTGCAGGGCGAACTACCATTTATTTTAGGAACGTATCCTGAACTGAAAGAGATTGATCTCAGTCACAACCAGCTTAGTGGCTTCCTACCGAGTAATCTGTTAGTGTCTGCAAAGTTGACGGATCTCGACCTGTCAAACAATAATTTCTCTGGTTCACTTCCTCTTCAAGATGCAAGTACTGCAGGAAACTTGAGCTTGACCAATATTGGTCTGTCGCATAACTCCTTAGGTGGAGTTCTCTCAGGGGAACTAACTCGCTTCCGAAATTTGGTTTTTCTTGACCTTTCTTATAACAACTTTGAAGGTAATATCCCTGATGGCCTCCCAGACAGTCTAAAGGTATTCATTGTCTCTGCCAATAATCTATCTGGAAATGTGCCGGAGAATCTTAGACGGTTTCCAGATTCAGCGTTTCATCCAGGGAATGCCTTACTGAATGTCCCCATTTCTCCCGAAACATCGAAAGATAAAGCAATAATAACCTTAAGAAAGCATGGATCTCATATGAAGTCCTCTGTAAAGGCAGCCCTGATCATCGGCTTGGTTGTGGGTGCTGCTCTACTTGCTCTTGTTTGTGCAATGTTTCATTTTATGTTGAGAAAGCAACATGATGAAGAGAAGTCAGATGTGACAGGAGAAAAGAGCATTGTACAAAAAACTGAACCTTCTTCTTCCAATGTGATTGCATCAAAGAACAGTGTTCATGAAAATGAATCTTCTTCGTCTACTACTTCTACTCCCTCTATGAAGGTCAAGCTACCGGTTTCTTCTTCACGTTTCTCCCAATATAGTGACTCTTCATCATTTCTGAAAGAACATAGCTTGGAGCTTCACCCTGAATCATCCAAAGTTTCTCTTGTATCTTCTTCAACTCCACCACTGTCCAAGATCCAGAATTCACCAGATAATTCTAGTTCACGCCAAGCTTCTGTGAAATTGGATGGGAACTTGTATATTTTCGACAGTTCTCTTAAGCTTACATCAGAGGAACTGTCTCGTGCTCCTGCTGAAGCTATCGGAAGGAGCTGCCATGGAACGTTGTACAGAGCAGTTCTCAGTTCTGATGTTGTATTAGCGGTCAAATGGTTAAGGGAAGGGACTGCAAAAGGTAAGAAGGAATTTGCAAGGGAGATAAAGAAACTTGGGAACATCAATCATCCAAATCTTGTTTCTCTTCAGGCTTACTATTGGGGTCCGAAAGAACACGAGAAGCTCATCATATCAAGATACATGGATGCACCCTGTTTAGCTTTCTATCTCCAAGGTAAGGACATGGATATCACTTTGTAATAAAAATTTGATTGGTTTGTTCACTCAAAACTTGACTGTACATAGCACTCATTCTGTTTTGTCTGCAGAGGCTGGACTGCTAAACCTCCCACCATTGTTGCTGGAAAACCGTCTTAAAATTACTCTTGACATAGCGAGTTGTCTTAGTTACCTACACAACGATGAAGCAATTCCACACGGGAATCTAAAATCAACCAATGTTCTCCTGAAACCTCCTGAACTAACTGCATACCTAACAGATTACAGTCTTCATCGGTTAATCACACCAGAAGCCACATCAGAGCAAGTCTTGAATGCAGCTGCTCTCGGCTACTGCCCTCCAGAGTTTGCCTTCTCGAGTAAACCATACCCATCGCTGAAAAGCGATGTGTATGCCTTTGGGGTCATTTTGTTAGAGCTTCTAACAGGAAAGGTATCAGGAGATATAGTTTGCAGTGATCCAGGGGTTGTTGAACTCACCGAATGGGTACTACTACTCGTGGGACAAAACCGTGCGGCTGAGTGTTTTGATCAATCCATTATTGAGACACAGGGTTCAAAAAGTGCCTCTGGTGTTCTTATTGAGGTCTTACAGGTTGCTCTGAGCTGTATCTCACCGGCACCAGAGAGACCGGACATGAAGTTAATCTCGCAAGAGCTCTCCAGAATCATTCTCAAGAGGACAAACTAGAAGAGCTTTCAATGTCGCTGTAAAAATGCATTGTTGGATTCATTTTGGTTCCATTAATCCTGTTTTTGTTGTAGCATAAAATGAAACTGTAAATCTAAATCAAATAGTCCTACTGATTTCGATACAATAGGATTAGCATTATCATTGTTGTAAGTCTCATGTCCCAGCATGGTATAGAGCCAACTCATTTGGCTTAGCCTAGTTGATTTACCGTTTAGTCATAATGATGCTTGTAAGTGAAAGTCATAATGATACCAAGTCGCCAAAAATTTAGACATGACCAAAACTAAACCGTAACCGTATTTCGGACCGTAACCGGACCGGATGTAAACCGTAACCAGACCGTAACCGTATAAAACGGTTAAAAACCGTAACCGTTAACCGTAAAAAAATATTAGTTATGGTTACAAAAATTATTAACCGTAACCGTCAATTAACCGTAACTGTATAAAAACCGTCGGTTAACCGTACGGTTAAAACCGTAAAATTATAACCGTAACCGTTTAAAAATATTATTTAATTAAAATAAATTGAAATTTTATATAGATATTTAAGAAAATCTAAATAAAAATTAAAAAGTGATATTATTTTAACTGATACTAAATTAAATAATTGATTTTTTTTGCTAATCGAAAAATGATAGTATTATTTTAACTAGTATTAAATAAAATATTTGAATATAATAGATTCACGGTGACAAAGTCAAAGTGGATTGTGAATTAGTGGATGCAAATATCCATTATTATTTATTCTAATTAGTGCGATAAACATTATTTAATTTCTTTGTCATTTTAGTTTTTTAAATACTTAATTATTTTTCTAAATCTTGTTTTAAGTGGATCAAATTTCAAAGTGCCCACTAAATCTATTCTCTAACCCACTCCATCACTTATTTTTGTTAATCAAATCATTTGTAATTTAAAATATTTAAAATTATTTTAACATAATTTTTTTCTCAATAATATCATATCATCCAAAAAAATGTAACCGTATATAACCGTAACCGTATATAACCGTAACCGTTTTAACCGGAACCGTATTAAACCGTAACCGTTTAACCGTTTATTAAATGGTTAAGGTTATGGTTAAACAAAATTTATAACCGTAACCGGTGGTTAATAAACCGTAACCGTGATAACCGTAACCGTGGTCATGCCTACAAAAATTACATCAAATTTGTTGAACTTGCTTAATGTTTTATGCATGTGTGAGCAAAATATGTATGAAAACAGAATTGTGAAACAACTGTAACTAACAAAAAACATGAAAGGTATTTCATTTTGTTGAATAATTATAAGAGATTTTCGAGGTACAAATGAGAAAAAGGAAAAAAAAAGATTTTCTAAAATGCAAAAAAAAAAAAAAAAAAACTATACTATTTAGCATATGATTGAATTTAAAAAAAAATAATTATAATTTTTAATTTTAAATAGTGTGAGATGAATAAGAAAATTATTTGTTATTTTTTACGTTTTATCATCTCATATAAATTATTATGAATGATAATATTCATCGAAATCATATTTTTAAATGGAAAAAATGTATACTATTCAAACAATAATCTGAAATTAGAACTATACGCAAAACTAATTAATCAATTTTGTAAGGGGTAGTTGAAACTGGTCCTCTCACTCCACAGGCCATTAAACAGGCCAACATTTGATACATGTATCACATACACGTTCCTTTAATTATGCAATGTGAACACTTTATTATTTGGAGTATTTATTATGTTTACGAATTGGTCAATGCACTTCCCAACCTGATTAAATGGTAAAGCATGAACTCTATATTTTATATTTTAGTAACATAATCAAAATATTAATTGAAAATTTGTGCATATTTATTGAATATTAGAAACAAAGGGTCAAGTGCGACATTTCTTGTCTCCTTCCATTTTCTCTGCGAGACCTCATCATCATTTTGAGGAAAAGAAGGAAGACAAATCTTCTTCAGAGCTTCTTTATTTCAAGGTATGTGCAATTTCTTCTACTCATTTTCTTGATTTGATCTATGATGATAGATATTGAAAAATTATTTTTATTGTGTCCACATTTTAGAATCTTATGTGTTATATGGATGATCATAACTCATATGATATGAAAATTAGAACAAAGATATAATGAACGATTCCTGCTTATTTCATAGACAATGATACAAAACAGCGTGTGATGTTCATCAAAAAACTAAATTTATACCAAAAGGATATTGTGTGTTACCTTTTACTTTTGTAAATATTTTGTTTAGTTACGAGTGAAAAATTATGCAGTAAGTGGTATGATATTAATTTGTTTGGTCAAGTTAAAAATATTTTGTATGCATTAACATCTCATCATCACAATGTTTGTAGTGTATGATCATATTCTGTATTTTCTGTGTGTTTTTATTTTATTTTCTCATGATAAAGTAACTATCGTATATAAGTAACATTCTATATTTATTGTTTCTTTTAGTTGTTTTGGTGCCAATATTTTCACACAATTAGGTTGAACCACTGTCATTATTTTTTATCCAAAACAATGGTCAATCCGAACCAAAGCTGAAAGCTGTATTGACCATTTCTGTATTGACCTTTGATATAACACATTCATAAAAATTCTCAATTTTTGCTTCATATTCATTGAAATTCACTGTATATCTAAATAAATTAAATCAATATACTAGTTCTTGGAAGAATATTAATAAACATATTGTTTAAGAGTAAATGTTTTTAAACCATTCAACTAAATCAAAAAGCCAAAAAAAATATTTATGAAGTTACTTATTTATATATCGATAGAATAAGTTTTGTTTAGTTGAAGTATATATTAAAGAAACTCCATCTAAATGATATAATAAAATCTGTTGCTGGTGATATTGCCTAACGTGCACTCCACAATGGCACAAGGTCTTGAAAAAAAAAAAAAAATGGCACAAGGTCGTGATCTCCGCATACAATTATTAGACAATATTGTATTTATGTGAATTGTGTATAGATAGATATGCATCTTGAGGTGTCAAAAAATATTTTGTATCTGGATGGCATATTTTTCCTAAGAATATATAGATAACTGTCTATACAAAATTCAATCATTAATATAAAATATGTTTAATTGTTTAACTTAGATTCTTAGGTAATGGTTTAGTTAATACGAGTACAGTTAAGATAGAATGTGTTTTGAATGTCTAAAGAACCAAAACTACTACCAGAATCCTAGAATTCTAAAAGTGTATCAAATATTTGGTCTACAAAGGTGTCTAAACCTAAAATATACTAAAACTTTTGGAACTTTAAAAAACAGTGGTATTTTTTTAATTAAATTGTTTTTGCGATATTTATGGGTATTACTCTTAAAAAGAATACTATTTAAAAAAATTTAGTTTATAAATTTCTGTCCTTTTTTTTTTGGCAGCATATAAATTTTACATTTGTCTCTTGTTTTTACTTTGACAATTTTCACTAACCTACAGAACTGAAAAGAAAAATATATTAGACGTCAATACTCTTAACATATGATTTTGGAAATCAATAAATAGTATATTATACCGATATATACTATTGTTGAGTATAATACCATACATTCAAAAAATTATGTTGAAAAATAGTAATTTGATTTTTTGTTGGATTTTTGATCGGTTAAATAAAACTTTTCTATGAAGATCATATACTATTTGTTAGATTTACTAATTTTTATTTAAATTTTGAATTATCATTATAACACAATAAGCATTGATGACCATTTGGTTGAAATTTTATAGTATTAGTGTTTTAAGTAAAATATATGATATTTATAGAAAAGTTTAGTAATTAACACTTTATAACAATAGAAACTCATATACGATATCCCATGTAATATCACTAAATTTTGGATAGTTCAAGTAATCCAAATTACTCACATGACTGTACATATACGGTAGATAAATGAATGTGACAAAATGATTTGAAAGGATAAAAAAAATTCCACCTTAAACTTTTTATTGATATATATAAGAGCCCTATATATAACCCACTAGTTGTATTAGTGTAGTCATTATGTTATTATACGGATTTATTTTATGTAAAATGCTTAAAAAATGATTTGGTTAATTTGGTCAATTCTTGGTTAGCTCAATTTGAACACTACTTACTATTTGTATCATCAACTTGACAAGGCTCATTTACACTATGTGTATCATCATCATCATCATTTGGAGTTGGACTCCGCGGTTAACAAAACCGCGTTTTGCTTTTCTGCCTCTTAGCTGTAACCCATCACTCATTGCCTCTTACTCGTGCGCACGTAATTTAATTTTATTTATCTACAACTAATTTATAGTATTATATAACTAATGAATTGTTTTCTTGCATCAACTTGTTCACTCTCTCCCTTATTTTTATTTCAACCTTAATACATAGATAACTAATTCATAACTAATAATTACTGTATATATTTTTTCACCACATCCACATAACATACATTTCAATAATCATCTATAAATGTTAAATCTCGTATAAAAAATGAATTGGCCTGCAAAACTGCACCATATAAAGTTTGTAATCACATAACTATCTGAGTTATTTTATTCCATATTAATATAAATAATATTCTTAAGCTACAGAATATTCTTTACTACTTCATATAATAAAAGCTTTCTTTTTTGTTCAACTTATAAATTGTTTTTTATAATTTCATATAGAAATATATATATATATATATGTTGTTTATAAAAATAATAATTTATGTCTTAAAAAGGCCTTAATCTTGTCTTTTTAGACAAATTCAACACTAATCACGTCTTGATTTACTCCCCAACTTTAAATTTAAAAAAAAAACATCAAAAATATAAAATAAAATCCAATAGATTTTAAGTGGGTCCTACATAAACAGCGCGTGAAATCAATCGTTTCCTCTCAAACGCGTTAACGCCACCTTTATTTATTTTCAAACGTTTCATATTTTTTTCATAATTCACATTTAATCTCTTCTCTCTGTATTATTTATTTTCTTTTCAAACATTTCTCATTTCTCCAAAATTCAAAATCAGGAGTTTCACAAATTTTCCCAGTCACTCTCCATCAATGGCTGAACGAGTCTATCCCGCCGATTCACCACCAGAAAGCGGACAATTCTCCGGCAATTTCAGCTCCGGCGAGTTTCCAAGAAAACCAGCACCACCACCAGCGACTTACGTAATCCAAGTCCCTAAAGATCAGATCTACCGTATTCCTCCGCCGGAAAACGCTCACCGTTTACAATACCTCTCTCGTAAAAAATCAAATCGGAGTTGTTTCAGATGCTGTTTCTGCTCATTCCTCGCCGCGATTTTCATCCTAATCGTTCTCGCCGGAATCTCATTCGCTGTTCTTTACCTAATTTACCGTCCCGAAGCTCCGAAATACTCCGTCGAAGGATTCACAGTTTCCGGTATCAATTTAAACTCATCGTCTCCGATTTCGCCTAAATTCAACGTTACCGTTAGATCACGTAACGGTAACGGAAAAATCGGTGTTTTTTATGAGAAAGGAAGCTCCGTTGATGTGTTTTATAACGACGTTGATTTATGTAACGGAGTTTTGCCGGCGTTTTATCAGCCGGCGAATAATGTAACGCTCGTTAAGACGGCGTTAACTGGGAGTAAGATACAGTTGACTAGTGGTATGAGGAAAGAGATGCGTAATGAGGTGATTAAGAAAACGGTGCCGTTTAAATTGAAGATTAAAGCTCCGGTTAAGATTAAGGTTGGTTCCGTTAAGACTTGGACGATTACTGTTAAAGTTAATTGTGATGTGACGGTAGATAAGTTGACGGCGCCGTCGAGGATTGTGTCGAGAAAATGCAGTCATGACGTGGATCTTTGGTGATTGCTGATTTTTTTTTTTATTTATGTTTTGTTTTTTTTTTGCTGGGATGTTTATTTTTTTTGATGAAACATAATGTTGTGAATTTGTGGTTGGACGGCAAATATTTCAAATGAAGAAATTTTCCAATTTGAGTTTATTTTATGTAAGTTGAAAACTTCTTTTTTGTACAAAATTTCAAAGTAGTAGTTCGGTTTTGAGAAAGTAATAAGAAAGAAATTAAGAAAACAAATGCTTAGCTAAATAGATATGTTTTTGAAACAGTCAAATAAGTCTTTAAGAATTATTACTTCTTTATGCAATTAGGAAAACAAATGCTTAGCTAATGACTTATCTATGCTTTAGATTATATTTGGGTTTAAGCTATTATTATACTTTGGACAATCTACAATTTTAGTAGAACATCTTTAAACAGTATTGTTTTGGTATTTATTTTTTCCATTAAAAGAGTAATTAATATACAAATTTTAATTTTAATGGTGAAATTACAAAAATAAATTATATAATTAATTTAAAATGATGATTTGTCCATGGAGAGAGACTTCTTTTAAATATAGGATTAACACTCAAAAATTTTCTACCATAAAATGGTATGTTTTCAACGGTTAAAATTGACATATCAGAGTCAAGACTTTGATAGATAGAATAATCGAAAGATTCATTGTAAATCTTTATTGATTTGTTCTCACAAGTGGGTTGATTTGTGTAACGGTGATTTTCCGGATTTGTATAAATAATCGATAGATACGTCGTAAAAATCTTTGAGTAACAAAAATAATATTCGGATTTTGTTAGCGAGAATTACCTCGAGTCTAGTTGAGATTTCACAAATTATTATTATTATTATTTTTTTTTTTGTCAACATCAGCTATGTGTGCAACTCAACAATCACCCAAATTATTTTTTATATGAAGCAATACCTAACATCAAACTCAAATTCTCTTCCACAATCAATGAAGCAATACCTAACATCAAACTCAACAACTAACTCAAAATTGCTTCAAAAGAGTTAAGATTCTAAAGCAACTCTCTCAGGATTGGATCTATACGATTCTGATTTTTGGTACTCAGTACTCACCATAGGATTTATAGGTTTTAAGTTCACATCCATATATGTGATGCAACATTTAACAAATTATAGATGAGTTAACTACACCAAGAGACGACACAAATCTTAATAGGAACCATTATTCGATGCATTCTTTGAGTTCATTGGAGTCCTAAAACATACCTTATGCAATCAATCAAGAGAACTAAATAACATAAACTCAATGTTCCGAAACTATTCCATATGCTAAATCATAATTCTCACTTGTGAAATTAATATGCATTAAGCCCAAATTAGGGACTCAACTTCATGAATGTCTAGAACATGATGGTGTTCCCTCCGCAGCCCATATGCACCAGCAAGTAGCACATCGATCCTCCTTCACGGCTTCTCACGTCATTGATTTATATCATTTGGTGGGTGTACAATCAATAGAGATAAAAATACTTATAACATTGACCTCAAACAAATTTTGGACCCTAGGAAAAATAAATTTACATGCCTTTTTTACACTAAATTTTTTTTTTTGGTTTTTTTGGGTCCTTTTTTGTTTAAAAGTCTTAACCAAAAACCATTTAGACCCTGGGCTTTTGCCTCTCTCGCCACCCCCTAGAGACGGAAGATCATTGTCTAATCGACTAGTAAAATTCTATATTACTAATTGACTAGTAAAATTTTCAAATTACCTAACCATCTAGATTCGAAAATCAACTAATATACCAAAAAAATAGTCGTACTTCTATATCGAATTGCCTTAACTATTTAGATACGAATCATTTAATATAAAAAGTTAGTCTTGATTCGTAAATGAATTGACTAAACTATTAGGATACGAAATCAATTAAAACAACTTTAAAAAAATTGTTAAGTCAATCTTACATTAATGACTAAGCAAATTTCCTCCCATTGCATACATCTATATATTAGATATAACCCTACAATGATTTATAGATGAGAAACAAAACCATTTCTTACTCAACAAAAAAAAATGTACTAAACTTTTTATTTGTTAAATATGATTCCTGAAGACCTTTTGGTCGAAATTCTCCTAAGATTGCCTGTCAAAAGCCTAGCAAGATGTCTATGCGTATCCAAGCTTTGGCTTTCAATCATCCGCAGTCGACGTTTCATCAACTTATACCAATCTACTCGTCAGACACAGCCACGTGTCATGTTCGCAGTCCGTGACATATGCAATTGTTTTTGTTGGCAATTCGTCTCATCATCTCAACCACCTTATTTAGGTACCAGTACCAATGCAGTCTGTCGCATCATCGATACTTCTGCTATTCGTTGCGTCAATGGCTTGATATGTGTCGAACACACGAATCGGCTGTGGATATGCAATCCTGCTGCTAGAAAGGTCATGCAGTTGCCCCCACCCAGTACCCGTAAACCATTCACGACATGGTTTATGGGATACGATCCTATCAATAATCAATATAAGGTATTGTATTTGTCAAAAGATTACTTCTCAGGTCCAAATTCAGTGGAGGTGTTTACATTATTGGAGGATCAAGGTTCATGGAAAATGATCGATGGTGGAAATGCTCAAGCTCCCGTAACCAGAGGAACATGTGTCGACCGGTTTGTGTATTACGGTGCTTACACTGCGCATGGACCGAGATTTGTGAGATTCGATGTTAGAACGGAAACGTTTGATAATTCCATTGAAATACCGGCCGAGGCTCGTAATATTTATGGTACGTCTTTCGGTTCCTATGCCCTTCTGAACTACCAAGGTAAACTAGCTTTACTTGCCCCAGAAACTATTCGCAAATATGATTTATGGGTTTTGGAAGATGCCGAGAAACAAGAATGGTCGAGGGTTTCTCACGTTATTACTCGAAGGATGTGTTCGTTAGATCTTATTTGGCCAGGTTTGGTGGGTTTTGTTCCTGGTAGTGGTGAGCTTATACTTACAGCTAGTGATAGATATGATCAGCTTTATCTTGTCTATGTTGATCTTGAGAAGAGACGTTCGAGGGGAGTTTTGGTCGAAGGAATCAGATGCTCATATCCATCACCGTTGGTGCTTGCTTTCACGGATTACGCTGAAAGTATTATGTTACTGTAAGAAGAACAAGAAGAGTAATCTACATGATCACATGAGACATGGGTGAATGGGTTCTTCTTTCGTTTGATGTTGCTCAGTTTTTTCTTTGTTTGTTTTGTTTTCTTTCTGGATTTAATGTTTTAAGTTTATGTAGCAAGTCTTGTCCAAGTGAATTGTTTGTAAGACTTTAATTTAATAATGCTCATTTTCTTGTCTTGTTTCTTCTTCATTTTACATAATTATAAGATAATTAAAAGGCTTTTGAGTTTGATGTTAGTTATTGCTTCATCGATGTTAGGTATTGCTTCACCCAAATTATACATCACCCAGATTATTTTTTATATCAAAAGAAAGGCTATGTGTGCCAAACTAGAAATACACTGTTTACATATCAAAAGGTTTCACAAATTATGTTTTATAGTTTAGTTGAGATTTCACAAATTATTTCACGATATATATATATATATATATATTGTTGTTGTTGATATAGTTAATTTGTGGTTTTCTAATACTTTTTCTTTTTTTGTTTCTTCAAAATAATTTTCATCCGTTTAAAATCATCTAAACATTTCAGTAAAATGATTTAGTACTTTTAATTGTGTATTCACTTTTACGAATAAGAAATTGTTAATGTTTTCTAATTAATTATAATCGAATAAAACCACACTCTTATGCTTCTTTAGTTAACTATTTATGTCCATGACAAACTTAGATCAAACATCTATTGCCAACTAGAAACTCGAAATTTCTTCGTTTAAAAGCACATCTATTTGCCCAAAAAAAAAATAATGCAATTGTTTAAAATTTGTTAGCCTAAATGATTCATAATGCCTCATGGCTCATACAAAGCACAATTATTCCTTCCTCAAATTCCTCATATATTTTCACGTACTAATGATTCTGCAAACTGGTTGAGTATAGTAGTCCAACAAATCCTTCCAAGCTGTCCCAAATCGATCAAATCCTGGACCACAATCCTCCAATGTTGTCTCTTCTTGCAACACGTGAGCTGTAAAATCAATCAAAATGAGAGTGAATCATAACGATTGAACTTAACTTAAAAAAACTAATATGAAATTTTCTGAATTTTTTCCAAAAGGAGTTAAGTTTATATTGTTGTTTATAAAATAACATACTATTTATTATTATTTTCTTTGTGGATAAGGTTGATATTCATTTTGAAAACTAGTAATTTAGAATAAACAAGGGCAGCCACCTGCTTTTTAACAAAAATACTATGCAATTTAGAAATATAGCATTCATATTAGTGTGTTTAACGTACTGTTTACCAAATAAAAGATTCATAGTTATATAAAAATTTGAGCTGATGAACGACATGTTGAAAAACCTAAGCAAACAAAAAATGACTGGTTCAATATAAAAAAAAAAAAAACATGAAACACATTATAAAGACAAGAGACTTTCAAAGACTCAAAGTGTTCCGGTGAGAAAATTATTTGACAAACACATTGCTCATCATTACCTGTATGACTGCACCCAAACTCTTCAAATCCTTCATGCTTAACTCTTCTGATGAGTTCCTTGACTGGTCTCCGGATCTTGCCTACGTTGTAGTAGAAAATGTATAATGGTTCATTTTTGGGAGGCAACATTCTCGGACCTAAAATGAGCTCGTTGGTTTTGTTTCGGCCTAAGATTTTTAACTGAATTCTCCCTGACAATTCCGACAACATAGGGTTAAAACAGAATTCTTTCTTTAACCACATACCTCTATCAAAATCTAGTACCAATATATTAAAACGGTGAAGAGGATTATTTGACATGGGGTAAGCCGCGCCAAACTTGCCATTGTAGTTGATCAACGATCTGCGAGTTATGAGATGTGAAGGTGGTGTGTTATAACTCATCTTCTCACCTCTAATGTCAAAACAAAACACTCTTGGTTCCCTCTCTTGACTTATAAGCATACCAACATAATATACCATCCCATTATTGTGGTATTTTTGAAGATAAAAATTAAAATTAAAAAAAAAAAACAGATTAGTAAAAATTATCCTTGAAAGCAAAGAAAATCAATGTGAAATTTAGAATTAAATTGTTATTTCAAAACTAAAAAACAAAGTTGAAATAAAACTTATTTGAATCCAATCTAATTAAATATGAAAGTGAGCTAAATAAAATGACAGATTTAAAATTTTGTTAGGTCTACAAACTTATTATTTTAAGAATCAAACAAGGCTTTGAACTTTTTTCTATGAAAAAGAAATAGTAGTCGGGATTAGAATTTTTCTCTCACTCTACCTACTAGTCTAAACTTGCGTTTTCTACACAAACGGATAAAAAAATTAATTGATTTGTGTCTTTAATTATTAAATATTGTATGTTTTCATATATTAGGACATCTTATATATTTTTAAAATTGGTCTATCATAAAAAATTTGATTTTAAAATTTAAAAAAAGAAACAGATTAGTAAAAATTATCCTTGAAAGCAAAGAAAATCAATGTGAAATTTAGAATTAAATTGTTATTTCAAAACAAAAAAACAAAGTTAAAATAAAACTTATTTGAATCCAATCTAAATATAAAAGTGAGCTAAATAAAATGAGAGATTTAAAATTTTGTTAGGTCTACAAACTTACTATTTTAAGAATCGAACAACGCTTTAAACATTTTTCTATGAGATAGAAATAGTAGTCGGGATTAGAAATTTTCTCTCACTGTACCTACTAGTCTAAACTTGCGTTTTCTACACAAACGAGGAAAAAACTTAATTTATTTGTGTCTTTAATTATTAAATATTGTATGTTTTCATATATTAGAACATATTATATATTTTTAAAATTGGTCTATCATAAAAGAATTTGATTTTAATTTATACTTTTAAAATTATGAAAACATTTTATATATCTTTAAATTATTTGATCTTAAGTTTTATTTTTTAATTAAATTTAGTTGAAGGGTAAGAAGAAAGAGTAGAAAAGAGAGGTAAGAAGAAGAGAGAATATGATAGAGGTCTACAAACTTACTATTTTAAGAATCAACAGAGGTCTACAAACTTACTATTTTAAGAATCAAACAACGTTTTAAATTTTTTTCTATGAAAAAGAAATAGTAGTCGGGATTAGAAATTTTCTCTCACTGTACCTACTAGTCTAAACTTGCGTTTTCTACAGAGACGGAAAAAAAAATTGATTTGTGTCTTTAATTATTAAATATTATATGATTTCATATATTAGGACATCTTATATATTTTTAAAATTGGTCTATCATAAAATAATTTGATTTTGGAATTTTAAAAAAGAAACAGATTAGTAAAAATTATCCTTGAAAGCAAAGAAAATCAATGTGAAATTTAGATATACAGATCAAAGAAATATTGAAATTGTTGGGGTTTAGGGCCAGAGCAAGACTATTGCATATATGTTAGTTTATTCTTAGTTGAATGTTTTCAAAATCATGTATGTTTTACTTATGAATGTGGTATATGTAAAATTAAATCTTTAAACCTATTTATGAAATATATATATATATATATATATATATATATAGCATGTTATATTCAAAACACACAATTGTGGGGCAGAAAGTATAGACTAATTTTGACATTAGAATTTTTTTGAACATTTAAATATATGTTTTAAGCAAATGTTAAGTATTTGTTATGCATTTTTAAGATAATTTATCGACACTTACACCGTAGGATATATTTGTGTATATACATGTATATTTATATCTATTTTACAAGTTCATATCTCATCATCGTCAAATCGGGTGTCTATAAGTTCTCTATACAAACTTATACTCTATGTTCTTTTTGTTATCTCTTGTAGTAATGTATCTTTCATGTAAAAAAAAAAAAAACGCAAGGAAAATGTTAAAGTTAGCAAAAAGAATATGAACATTGTCTTGCAAGGAACTGGTTATCAAAACACTGTAATCGAATGGAATGACACTAGACATTCCTCAGGAAGCATTGTCGATAGCTACTCGTTTGCTGTATTTGCAGCTAACTTTGAGGCTTAGAACATTAGCTTTAAGGTAAAGCCATTATCAATAATCAATTATTTTATGAAACTCATTATATTCGTTTATGAGTTCTAATATATACTTTATTTTAATTGATCGAAAAGGAATTTCGCGCCAGAACCAGAACCTGGTATGGAAGGTGCACAAGCAGTAGCTAGCGCTGCAGATTGATGGAGACCAAGCCACTTTCTACGGTTATAGCTTCTATTTTCCTCAAGATACGCTCTTAGATGGTCAAGGAAGACATTTATTCTAAAACTGTTTTATTCAAGGGTCCATCGATTTCATCTTTGGCTATGGATGATCACTCTACCAGGTAAATATTGAAGTCTATGCATAATAGAATTTCAAAATACGACCTAACACATTGAAATTGTAACATGACTGTATTATTAGATCGATAGCAAAGTAGAGTGCCTCAGGAATCAGCGGATGTATCACAGCTCATGGAAAGAAATCAGAAGATGAGAAGATAGGTTTCTTTTGTTAACTGCAAGATAGACGGAACCGGGAAGCTTTGGCTCGGACAAGCCTGGAAACCTTATGTTACAGTCGTATTCTTGAACACGTACACGTCTGGAATCATCTCTTCAGATAGATGGAACATGAGTGATCCAACTAGTGACAAGTAAGTGGACTACTAACTCTTCTCAAATCAGCAACAAAATATCTCAAGCTATGTCACAGGAAGGTGTATTTCGGAGAGCATAAATGCTTTGGAGAAGAAGCAAGTAATAAAGGACGAGTTTCATACGTGAAACAGCCAACCGAGTCTGAAGCATATTCTTTCACTGACATCTCCTACATTTATGAAGGGCAATGGCTCAATCAAACTAGCGGTCTCCAAACTAAACTTTGAAGACCAGCTTATTAGTTTTTACTGACCAATTCCATCAAAATTATCTTCCATATTCATGCTTGAAGCAATCTTTATATATAATCCATTTTGCATTTACAAATGCCAAACCCAATTTTCCATCAAAAATTTTAACCGGAAAGAAACTCCAATTTTCCAAGGAAAAAAAAATATTGTTTTTCTTGTGAATAAGCTTTCAAACTGCTCGTAATTGTTCTTTGCTTCGTGGATTCCTTGCTTCAGCCTTCAGTTATTCATACATTTTCACTGATGATTCTAACAACAGGTCGAGTTGTCCAACAAATCCTTCCAAACTTGTCCTAAATCGATCAAATCCAGGACCACAATCCTCCAATATGTCTCATCTTGCAACACGTGAGATGTCAGCTGTGAACACGTGAGATATTTTTTTCATCAAGTGAAACAGAAGCATCAGATATAGAAAAAACACAACATGACAATACTCATCCTATGACAACGAGGTTTAAAGCAGGAATCCACAAACCAAAGAGTGAGTATGTTCTCGTTGCTTCTAAATTCACAACAGAAGAACCAGAATCTATTGTTGTTGCATTAAAACATCAAAGTTGGAATCAAGCTGTCCTTAATGAAATGGGGACAATTCACATGTCACACACATTTTTTTTAGTTTTCCCAACAAAAGATATGAATATATTGGGTTGCAATGTGTCTTCAAAACAAAACTCAAACTAGATGTTATGGTGGAAAAAAAACTCAAAGCTCATCTTGTCACAAAGAGTTATTATCAGGCAAAGATTATATGGAAACCTACGTTTTGGTTGTAAAAATAGCAAACATCAAGATTGTGATTGATGTTGCTATGACAAAAGATTGGACTATATATCAAGCAACTTGATGTCAGAAACGCTTTTCTCCATGGAGAATTACAAGAACCAATTAATTTTTATGATGTAGCCTCCGGGTTTGGTCTCACCCAAGTTTTATATCTACTTAAACAATGACCGAGAGCATGGTTTGACACCTTCAACAATAATCGTCTTGATTTTGAATTTACCTGCCACAAATCAGATCCACAATCAATGAAGCAATACCTAACATCAAACTCAACAACTAACTCAAAATTGCTTCAAAAGAGTTAAGATTCTAAAGCAACTCTCTCAGGATTGGATCTATACGATTCTGATTTTTGGTACTCACCATAGGATTTATAGGTTTAAAGTTCACATCTATATATATGATGCAACATTTAACAAATTATACATGAGTTAACTATGTACTCTCAGTCAAGCTTTATGTCCAAATCATCAAACTACACCAAGAGACGACACAAATCTTAATAGTAACCATTATTCGATGCATTCTTTGAGTTCATTGAAGTCCTAAAACATACCTTATGCAATCAATCAAGAGAAATAAATAACATAAACTCAATGTTCCAAAACTATTCCATGCCAAATCATAATTCCCACTTGTGAAATTAAAATGCATTAAGCCCAAATTAGGGACTCAACTTCATCAATGTCTAGAACATGATGGTGTTCCCTTCGCAGCCCATATGCACCAGCAAGTAGCGCATCGATCCTCCTTCACGGTTTTTTTTAGGACATTAGGTTTTTTTAATAATTACATTCTCAGGCTTTTTATAACTAAAGTTTTGTTTCTTCAACCTATAATTTTCTAAATCTAAAACTAGCCCTTGATAACACATATATAAAGATGCAGAAAATGTAAAATATTACTCTTGGACGTAGCATGAAATATTGCATAATTTACTCCTCACTGCATTCTAGTTGGATTAATAAAGTTCGATTAAAGTTTACATTATTTTTTCCAAGATACATAATGTTCGATTCAGTATAGCATGCTCGATGTGTATAGCTCAGTTTGCGCAAACCATTTGAGGAGGTGATCAGTCTTATTTTTATCGTTTTTAGTCTATGTTTTAGGATTGTATTTTGAGTTAACTAACCTATATTAGAGAGATATTAGGACTATTTGCTTTACTTAGTGTTTTACATGTCAAAAAGGGCAAACATTGGAAAAGAAGAGTTTTGGATCAACTAAGCATGAAGAAATGGCCAAGTGTGAAGAAATGAAGAAGGATCGACCGATCCACATCAAGGATCGATCGATCCATGAAGATTTGCGGCCCACGTTTCAAGAGGTGGTGATGAGTCCCAAAATTACCGTTTTCTATATAGGATTTAGGTTTGTATTTTGAGTCAACTAACTTATATTAGATATATATTAGGACTATATGCTTTACTTAGTGTATTTCAGGTCTGAGAAGCAAATATTGGAAAAGGAAGAGTTTTGGATCAATTTGGATGCAAATATAGATTGAAAGATGCAGAGTCCAGTAGACCCGTCAGAAGTATGGCCTCAGACGAAGACCTTCCCACCGTTGGATCTTGCTAAGATTTTGACACAAGATAGCCAAGGGAGTTAGCTTTCATCTCCAAGTGGTTTGAAGGAAATCCAACGGTGCAATCAAAAGTTATGGCCGATTTACTGAAGACATGTCAACCTGCCGACGAAGCTGACGTGGCAGAGAATGGGATCGACCGGTCCACAAATGGGATCGATCGTACCGGCCCATGGACCGAACATTCCAGGCCCAGGATCGACCGGTCCACCGCCTCTTTTGCCTCCTCTCCAAGACTTTCCATTTCTTTTGTTTCCTTTTGTTGCTCTCTCCTTTTACTATATAAAGGGGGCTCGCCCATTGTATCAAACACATCTTTTCAGAGCAGTGGCTCTCTCTTTTGAGAGCTATAGCTCTCCCCAAGTTTTCTTTTATATTTTATAGCTTTCTTTTAGGTGTAGATTCTTTAATAAAGATGTTTCCTTTTGTGTTCATCTTTGTTCTTGTTTCTATGCTTAAGTAGTTTCCTTATTAGGCTAGGGTTTCTCTGAAGGGATGTGACCGATTATTAGGTTGTTAGATTTGGGAATTTACTTTATCGTTCTTCTTCTATTGTTATACTTAATGCTTAGGGCTTGAGTAGCTAACTTGTTCTAAGATCTTGTGTGATTAAACTAGGTACGAAAGTAGTGTTTAGTCGCTGGAATCAACACTAGTCGAGCAAGGTTTTATGGCTTAAGGCGAAAGCCCGGGCCATGACATCTTGTGAACATATCAATCCTATTCTTAATGCTAGTATTACTCTAGGGAACGCGCGAGAGCGGTTTTCTAATATAGTATTACTAAGTAGGTGTTTGCGCGAGAGCGAGATGTCTTATTAATTGTGAATTGAGTTCTAGAACGTATTTTAATATTCTCTACTAATTGATTTAATTGTTTTGTCACATCCTCGATGGTTTCCCTATGCCTAATATTCTTGTTATTAATGCTAGCTTTACTTTGTTAGGAGGGCATTTGATGCGAGAGCGACTTGCCTGTTCTTTAATTTAGTATTGCTAAGTAGGCACGTGATGCGAAAGCGACTTGCCACTACAATTGTGAATTGAGTTCTAGAACGTATCTTAATACTCTCTGTTAATTGATTTAATTCTTTTGTCACATCCCGGATGGTTTCCCTATGCCTAATATTTCTAATATTTCTTTTATTTATTTATTTGCTTTATTTTATTTCTCGTTAGGTTGTTAGAAATCAAATCCTTATTTTATTTTGTCTTAGCTTAATTTGATTTATTAATTTAAAGTGTATATCTGGTCTCTGTGGATTCGACCCTAAAGTACTACTATAATTACCGTTTGATCCGGTATAGTGTATGATAGGTTTTATTTGTTTCGTGACGATCAGGAGGTCTGGGCCATGTCGTTTGAAACAAAAGTTACAAAACGGGTTTAGTTATTGATCAAAGATTCAGTAATTGACAGAAGATCACTGACTAATGACTAATCAACTAGTAAAATTCTATATTACTAATCAACTAGTAAAATTTTCAAATTACCTAACCATTTAGATTCGAAAATCAACTAATATACCAAAAAGATAGTCGTACTTCTATATCGAATTCCCTTAACTATTTAGATACGAAATCATTTAATATAAAAAGTTAGTCTTGATTCGTAAATGAATTGACTAAACTATTAGGATACGAAATCAATTAAAACAACTTTAAAAAAATTGTTAAGTCAATCTTACATTAATGACTAACCAAATTTCCTCCCATTGCATACATCTATATATTAGATATAACCCTCCAATGATTTAAAGATGAGAAACAAAACAATTTCTTACTCAAAAAAAAAATCTACTAAACTTTTCCTTTGTTAAATATGATTCATGAAGACCTTTTGGTCGAAATTCTCCTAAGATTGCCTGTCAAAAGCCTAGCAAGATGTCTATGCGTATCCAAGCTTTGGCTTTCAATCATCCGCAGTCGACGTTTCATCAACTTATACCAATCTACTCGTCAGACACAGCCACGTGTCATGTTCGCTGTCCGTGATATGTCCAGAGGTCTTTGTTGGCAATTCGTCTCATCATCTCAACCACCTTATTTAGGTACCATTACCAATGCAGTATGCCGCATCAGCGATACGTCTGCTTTTCGTTACCCTGACTGCGTCAATGGCTTGATATGTGTCGAACACATGAATCGGCTGTGGATATGCAATCCTGCTGCGAGAAAAGTCATACAGTTGCCCCCACCTAGTACCCGTAAACCATTCACGACATGGTTTATGGGATACGATCCTATCAATAATCAATATAAGGTATTGTATTTGTCAAAAGATTACTTCCCAGGTCCAAATACTGTGGAAGTGCTTACATTATTGGGAGATCAAGGTTCATGGAATATGATCGATGGTGGAAATGTTCAAGCTCCCGTAACCAGAGGAATATGCATCAACGGGTTTGTTTGTTACGGTGCTTACACTGCGCATGGACCGAGATTTGTGAGATTCGATGTTAGAACGGAAACGTTTGATAATTCCATTGAAGTACCGGTCGAGGCTCGTAATATTTATGGTACATCTTTCGGTTCCTATGCCCTTCTGAACTACCAAGGTAAACTAGCTTTACTTGCCCCAGAAACTATTCGCAAATATGATTTATGGGTTTTGGAAGATGCCGAGAAACAAGAATGGTCTAGGGTTTCTCACGTTATTACTCGAAGGATGTGTTCGTTTGATCTTATTTGGCCAGGTTTGGTGGGTTTTGTTCCTGGTAGTGGTGAGCTTATACTTACAGCTAGTGATAGATATGATCAGCTTTATCTTGTCTATGTTGATCTTGAGAAGAGACGTTCGAGGGGAGTTTTGGTCGAAGGAATCAGATGCCCATTTCGATCACCGTTGGTGCTTGCTTTCATGGATTACATTGAAAGTATTATGTTATTGTAAGAAGAACAAGAAGAGTGATCTACATGATCACATGAGACATGAGTGAATGGGTTCTTCTTTCGTTTGATGTTGCTCAGTGTTTTTCTTTGTTTGCTTTGTTTTGTTTCTGGATTTAATGTTTTAAGTTAATGTAGCAAGTCTCGTCCAAGTAAATCGTTTGTAAGACTTTAATTTAATAATGCTCTTGGCCAAAAAATAATGTAAGAGTGCTCATTTTCTTGTCTTGTTTCTTCTTCATTTTACATAATTAATATAAGATAATTAAAAGGGTTTTGAGTTTGATGTTAGGTATTGCTTCACCCAAATTATACATCACCCAAATTATTTTTTATATCAAAAGAGAGGCTATGTGTGCCAAGAAAAACACTGTTTACATATCGAAAGATTTCACGAATTATGTTTTATAGTTTAGTTGAGATTTCACAAATAATGACGTGGTTTTCTAATATATATTGTTGTTGATATAGTTTGTGGTTTTCTAATACTTTTTTTTTTCTTCAAAATAATTTACATCCGTTTAAAATCATCTAAACATTTCAGTAAACATCTTAGTACGTACTATTAATTGTGTATTCACTTTTACGAATAAGAAATTTGTTAATGTTTTCTAATTTATAATCGAATAAAACCACACTCTTATGCTTCTTTAGTTAACTATTTATGTCCATGACAAACTTAGATCAAACATCTATTGCCAACTCAATTATTCCTTTGATAACCTAACCAAGCTGGTTGATTCTGGAAACTGATGATTCTGAACAAACTCTAGTTTGTTCAGGGGAACTTGACCTGGACTTTGCATTTGGGTGAAGCTCTAGGAAGCATTAGGAGATCCGCCAAGATCTTCAGCTTTTTGCCATCTCTTCTCGCCTTAACATGAATTTCCAACAGCACTAGACACTGCAAATTCTCCAAGATATGCTTTATTTGCACCATTTCCCTCATATCTCCTTTGAACTGTGTTATCTTTAGGATCTCAATAGGGCATGACAACAGAAAAGAATACCCCTCCAAGCATTCGCAAACAGTTTTTGAATCTCCATAATAGTGCAAATCCTGAAAACAGATTTTATGAGTGTCGATAGAGGTTTTGACTATATGGTTAGTTCGATGAACTTTTTGGGGACTTTCGGACATACCTCAATGGTGAGAGTCTTTAGATTTGGAGATTTTTCAAGAAGAATAAGCAGAGCATCCCAACAGATAGCATCTTGAGTACTAACTGATGATTCTGGAAACTGGTTGGGTAGTCCAACAAATCCTTCCAAGCTGTCCTAAATCGATCAAAACCCGAACCACAATCCTCCAATGCCTCATCTTGCAACACGTGAGCTGTCAGATCGTTTTGTTCTCACCAGACCGATTTAGGTGTTAAATCAATCAAAATGAGAGTAAATCATAACGATTAATTAAACTTAACTTAAAATAACTAACATGAAAAATTTCAAAACTTTTTCCAAAAAGATTTAAGTTTATATTGCTGTTTATAATAATAACATATTATTTGTTTCTTTCTTTTCTGGATAAGGTTGATATACATTTTGAAAACAAGCAATTTAGAAATATAGCATTCAAATTAGTGTGTTTAGCGTACTGTTTACCAAATAAAAAATTCATAGTAATATAAATTTGAGCTGATGAAGAACGACAAGTTGAAAAACCTAAGCAAACAAAAAATAACTGGTTCAAAAAAAAGTGAAAAAAAAAAGAACATGAAAAACATTATAGAGACAAGAGACTTTCAAAGTGTTCCGGTGAGAAAATTACTTGACAAACACACTGCTCATCACTTGTATGACTGCACCCAAACTCTTCAAATCCCTCAAGCTTAACTCTTCTGATGAGTTCCTCGACTGGTCTCTTTATCTCGCCTTCATTGTAGTAGAAAATGTATAATGGTTCATTTTTGGGAGGCAACTTTCGCGGACCTAAATGAGCTCGTTGGTTTTGTTTCGGCCTAAGATTTTTAACTGAACTCTCCCGGACAATTCCGATAACATAGGGTTAAAACAGAATTCTTTCTTTAACCACATACCTCTATCAACATCTAGAACCAATATATATATATATATATATATATATATATATATATATATATATTAAAACGGTGAAGAGGATTATTTGACACGGGATAAGTCGTGCCTAACTTGCCATTGTAGTTGATCAGCCAGCCGCGAGTTATGAGATGTGAAGGTGGTGTGTTATAACCCATCCTCTCACCTCTAATGTCAAAACAAAACACTCTTGGTTTCTTCTCTTGACTTATAAGCATACCAACATAATATACCATCCCATTGATGCATATTCCATTTGTGACAACGCGGAGTTATTTTACCTTTGATGTCTCTCCATGAAAGATTTCCTCCTCCAAGTGTTAAAACCTTGTGCTCTTGACGACGTTCGCCACACAAAACGGTGCTACACAATGCTTTGTATTCATTACCAACCGGATCATATCCCAAGTACATATATACTCCCTCCCTTCCACCACTTGGAGCTTTGACATCCGGCAAGGTTATGACTTGTCTAGTACTAGGGTTAGTGGGTTACATACCGTGAACCGACCTGGATCTGATGGATGTGACAAACCGATAAATCCATGGACGGAAGAGCAATGAACAAGGTCCACAAGTAAACCGGACATTGTCATTTCAAGATTGGTATGCAAAGAAGTAGCATAAACATAATCCACGAGGAAGCTGTATAGTGTCCTCATTTCGGGATTAACCAAATAAGTAGTAGATCTCTCTGTTTCATTGTGTGAAGACGATAAGAGGAACACACGATTCTCAGCATTACGAACAGCGACTAGGAACCGTGACCGAGTATAGGACATAGAGTTTAACGAATCGATGAATCCTTGGTTTCGAATGGTGGACAACCATTCCTTGGATACACATTCGAACCTTAGGTGGCAATCTAGTAAGAATCTCAACCGTTAGATCAAAAGGGATATAATGAGCTAAATTGCTGATTGAGCCGTTACAAACACCCTCCTCAACTATCATGTCAACCAGAAGATCCCAACCTAGCAAAGGCAGAACGAAATGTGCATATCACTTTTACGATAGTAATAGATATATAAGCTTGGTTAGGTTATCAAACAAATACAAATAAAGAGACATAACAAAAAAAAGTTGATGAAAGCAATCTTTATAAGACTTAAGCTTTAGATAAGGAATTTCTTCTACTCTTACAAACCTTTAAAAAACACTTAAATAAGAGGAAAATCTGATATGTATGGACTATGGAGAATGAGATTTCGAGTTAGAAACCTAACTTGTTGATTCATCAAAAACTAATGAGTCTAAAACCATTAAATCGGGAGAAGAAAGGGATACTTTACCTGTGGAAGCCCCTTAGTCCAGTGGTTGAGACCAAGGGTGTTGATTATACTTCTACATCAGGAGGTTTGGGGTTCAATCCCCGGAAGGCGTGATTTTTTTGGAGATTTTAAAGAGATTTTAAGGAGACAAGTTTACATGAGATCTTCTGCGTGGAGCAGGTGCAAGCGCTAGATATGGATCTTCATAGAGGCCAGACGGTAGAATTATCCGTCAAATGAGTAGCCGATGTATTATTTATCATGATTTGCAATTGAATAATAATAATCCAGTGTTAAAAAAAAGGATACTTTACCCAATTTTCCAATCGTGAGTATATATATTAGATTCGGCTAGTATCAATATGTGGGTATAAAAATATATGTTAAATTTTATGAAAATTATCTAAATTTTAAGTATTATCCCGCATAAGAATTTAAAATTTTATCTGATATATCTTTTCAAATCAAAATTTAATTTCACGTACTAAATCTTACAATATAATTTCACGTATATTTCATTATAATAAAATAAGATTTTAATTATATGTATTTCATCATAATGGATCTGATATATAATTTCAAATCAAATTAACTTGATACGTGTCGCGATCACGTGAATTACTAACTTTAAAAACCAAATTTTATATAATTTTACTATAAATTATGTTATGACTTTATTTTACATTAGTATTAATAATTGAATAAATTTAAAATACATTTTCAAGTGAAATTTATATCTATATTAACATTTTTGAATTACACTTAGGCCGGTAACTTGGTTCAAAGAGAACGGTTTAGTTATTAATCTCTGTATAAGCTATGTAAGCATGTGTGCATATCTTGGGGAATAATGTTACACCATTGTTGAGAGCGAAACATCGAAGACTTTTGCACAATGACTAAGGTAAATGTTTTCCTTGTCTTTGTTTTGTTTCAAGCTGTTTGATTATGATTATTATGATGTCATTTGTTTTTATTATTGCAATAACAATGTGAAGCTTATATGCTGGTCACAGATGATGTAGCAGTACCGATATACGGTGGGTGAAACACAGTGGATAATTTGCAGGAGAAAACTTCAGCCCCATATCCTTGAGTAGTAGTTTTGATTCTAAGTGAAAGAAAAACATGAAAGAAGAAGATGATGCAAAAGATAACGATAAAACAACACAAGGAGAAAAATTAGAAGATGTTAGAGGAAGATTAAAAAATGTACATGATGATTTAGTAGGCGTACATGTGAATAGTGACGTGTCTCCCAAGAGAGTGTTGAAAGGCAATGCAACTCTTTCTTGTCGTTACTCCGAGTCAATGAATACATAATGAAATTTTTTATTTTAGATATGATAATTCAAACTAAAAAAATATATGGGCTGAGATTTATAATTTGTTTTAAGACTATGTCCATGAAAAACGTAACCAAGCATATAAATCATGCTTTAATTGGCGGCTTGAAAAAGAATGAAAATGAATATTTTTTTTTCTCTTTGTTTTTCATTTTATTTTATCATTTACAAGAATTTTTTTTTTAATGTTTAGATATGTGAGACCTACACTATTCCTCTTCATTCTTTATAAGAAATACGAATGATTAAACAAAAATGTTTATCTCCAAAACTATAGAAGAATGATGAGAAACAAAAAATAAAATTCGTTTATTATTACTAAATAATTTTAAAATTAGTTTTAATGATAATATTTACATTTGTATATATATATATATGTGTAATTTCATCACAAATTTCACTACAAATTAATGTTAAGATTTTATTTCATATTAGTATTAATACTTAAAGAAATTTAAAATATGTTTTCAAGTGAAATTTATATTAATGATTGTAACATACAGTATTCAACTTTATTTTTAACTATTATAAAATTATTCGAAATTTTAAATAAAATTTATAGACTAAATTCATTAATGATTTTTTGACAAAAATAAATATTTCTATAAATATTTTGCAACTTTTTGGTTACCATTTAGTCATTTACGGCAGTTTGTTTAATTCTTCATCAACAACAATTCCTCTTCATTATTTGTTTTGGTTCCTTTTCTTTCCTCTTTGTTCCTTTTTTTCTTTCTTTTTTCTTTTGTTTTTCTTTCATATTGTTCTTTTGATATGATGGTCACCAATCAGAGACTCAATTTTTTTTTTTTTTTTTTTTAAGTATCTTTTTGAAATTTTAACCTGAATGATTAATATATAATGCCCCATATAAACCACAAAGGCACAAACTCTATAAAAATTATCTTCAATATTCATGCTTGAAGCAATCTTTTTATATAATCCTTTTTGCATTTACAAATGCCAAACCCAATTTTCCCTCCAAAATTTTAACCTCCAAGAAACTCCATTTTTTCCAAGAAACCACAAAAAATATCATTTTCCTTGTGAATAAGCCTTCAACTGCTCGTAGTTGTTCTTGGCTTCTTGGATTCCTTGCTTCAGTTCCTCGTACATTTTCACTGATGATTCTGCAAACTGGTTGAGTTGTCCAACAAATCCTTCCAAGCTTGTTCTAAATCGATCAAATCCCGGACCACAATCCTCCAATGTTTCCTCTGGCAACATGTGAGCAGTCAGATCGTTTTTGTTCTCGCTAGACCGATGTTTCTTGTTGCGATTCTTTTCCTGTCGTGGCAAGAACCTGGCGACATCAGATGCAAGTGCTTTAATGGAGCTTGAAACCTCTTTGGTAGGTAAGACTTCGAGCTTTTCTAGCCAGATTCCACAGGTTGCATAAATGGGAGGAGGACCAAAGTCTCTTGCTGACTGTTGTCGCCCACGCCTTTTTCGTTTGGTGGATTGTTGTGGTAAAGAGACACATTTCACCAGCCATTCGTTTATCGCTTGTATATATGATTTCTGGCCTGTGATCCACTTTGTGAAGCTTGAGGCCAATATGCTGAGTTCATCTTCAAGGTGAGATGTTACTTGTCTGTGCAACTCCGATTGCAAGTTGAGTTTAATGTTTCCGCCTCTGTAACACGCTTTAATTAACTGAAACTGAACCTTGTGGCATTCCAACATCACTTCCCACATTCGACTCAACCTATTCACATCGATCCAAGAAACGATATAAATATAAAGGTTCAGGTCAAATTTGAAATTGAGTTTACTGGGAAAATTACTTAACACATACCCTTCAATGAGTTCCTCAAGTTGAGGCTGGAGCTCTTTGTCACGGAGTTCTTCAATCCGTCTTGAAATTGAGTCGATCCTATGAATCGCCACTCTGATTCTGGAATGAAGGTCTTTGACAACCGAACGTGTCTTGTCTATTCTTTGTGAACTTTTACCTTCTGATTCAAGTTCTCTCAAAATTCTGCACTTTTCGTCATACTCTCTCCGCACAGTCTGACTCCCCTGAAACCAATGAAAGTGAAGAAAACAAATTACATACTTTCACTGCAAAATCTTGATTTTTTAAAATCATTTGAAGGAACTATAACTACCTTAACTTCATCATAGAGCTTCCGCTCCCATGCATACAGTCTGTCTAGAGTTGAGGCGTGGCTTCCAGCAATCATGCAAATGTTTTCAAAGAGATTGCTATTGAGCTCTTCCACATCATCAGAATTCAATCCTCCAAGAGGATTCCGAGAAGATGAGGATCGTGATGATTCAGTCCTATGCCAGGTCAAGTATTTCACCGAGTTCTGAGCAGGTTCTGCACAAACAGCTCAAACTGTGACCACTCCATATAATCTACAACAGTAAACTCGAAAATGTAAATAAGTAAATTTACCTTCTGGCACCTCTCTGGGGTCTTCCCCACAAGAGAGACAGGTTTTGAACAGTGATGATGCACCGGAGCCACCTGCAAAAAGCAGAGATATGAGATTGAACGAGTGTTTATTCTTCAATTATGAAGTCCAACCAGCAAGCAATTTAGAAGTAAAGAAACAATAGATTAACTAAAGTAGTCTTTGTGCATGCATATACATGCAAGTAAGCATCCAAGAGATGGAAATTATTACTTTCTTTTGATGGAACTATTGGACGGAAATGCAATTTATTGGCTTCAAGCATCCTAGGAACCTCTTTTCCAGTCTCTGAAGCTTTAACAAAGAGCAACTCTATCTCTTTCATGCTTGACAAGAAGTCCCTGGGAGGAAGCTTGTTCTCGGTGTGATCTCCTTTGTTTGGTGTTTTGTTCACCGGAGTAGCTGCTAAAGGCGTCACTGGTGGTGATAACTCAGGAGTTTTACTTTTCTCAGCGTCTGAGAACTCACTTTCAACTCCCTCTCTTTGAGGCAAAGCACTGTGATCACGGCGAACTCTATTGAAGTTTTCAAAGCTTCTAACGAGTGTATCACTTGTGGGCTCATCAAACTCATCATCATCTGAATCTCTGGACTCTTCCCTTTCTTGAAAAGAAAAGTTCTCAACATCATCCTCCACCTCTGGAGTATCATCTTCTCCCTTAACAGATCTTGACACATGACCATTCCCAACATGAGAAGAAGAAAACTGGTTGTCAATTGGATGAGCAAGACCAAAATAATCCCACGGAGGCGTTTCAGGTGGCATGGAAGAAGATTCTTCAGATGGGTTTGATTCCATCTTTTCCATAGACCTGCTTTGTGGGATACTAGACGAGGTTACAGTGGCAACAATAGAAACCGGCGGTTTCTCTTCCACTTTTTTTGAAGAAAACCCTCTGAATTTCATATGATTGACCTGGAATGGACTTGTACTAGGAGGTGACGGAGGCGGAGAATACGTGTCATGGTGAGAATGTGAAGCAGGTGGAGGAGAGTATGACAAATGAGAAACCGATTTCTCGATTAAAGCAAGAGGTTGTTCTGGTGTTGCACTAGTGGACGTGTACAAGGAAGATTCAACAGGAACTTCAGTCTCAGCAAATTTCCTAATGGCAGTTCCGGTACTCTTAAGAGACTGGACGTATGAAACGTGAGCAGCTGCTAACAAACATCTTCCATCAAGTGCTTGTTGGACGTATTTTTTTCTTTCCCGACATAACTGTAAGGCTTTATCTTCATCTATTCTAGATGTTGATGCACCCATTGTCCAAGCTTACATGCAAAAGAAAACAAGTTACAATTAGATTTACAACCTGCAGAAATACAATCTTACACAAATTTGACCAAGAAGTAACATAAAACTGACATAAATACTTGAATAGTTTCAAATAAGGACTATTAAATGGTTTTGGAGATTCTTATAAATAGGAAGGAGGACCCGTTGGTAAGATACATCCTACGAAATAGGTTTGGTGAGGGTTTATCTCGTTTATAAACCAAGGGAACTGTGTTTTGGGATTCAATAACGAAGAGTTTCTGGGTTATATTCCTATTTGTGATCATTAACTCTAACAAAAACTACTACAACAAACACAAAACCGCTTCAATAGAACATAAAATACTTTAAAGATTATCAAATGAGTGAAAGATCACTTCAAAAAAATACCAAAATGTACAAATGGTAGAGTTTCAGTAAGACTTTCTTCTCAGCACTAATGCACTAACCCCTGCCAAGATCCGATCCGAAATAACTCAAGAATTAACTAGAAGACGATCGCAACTCATTTCTTTCAATAAATTATCTAATGCAAAGGTGCAGAGTGCAGACTATCATTGTATGCATCATGTTGAAAACAAGAGAGACGAAACAACGCCCTTCACTATCAGATTGCGTCGAAAGAAACGAAATTATGCATTGCAGGAAAGTCGCTTAATCGACATGCTCAGTTTCTCAATACTCAATCCTCCAAAAAGCAAAGTAAAATCCCAAGCAAAACGCATAGAGGATTACATAAATCCTGTCAGGCAATGAACACAGAGAAGAGTCTCTAAATAGAAACCTCACTAACAGATGAGAGTACTAAGAAACAAAAGAGAACAAGATTATGTTACTCACAACACAAACACACAAGTAGATTAAGAAACAATCAAAAGTTTCCAGGTCCATCATACATACCAAATCACATAACAACCTAAAAGCCTCAATACATAACACAATCTGACCTATTCCCTTAAACTTAGTAACCTGTTCGAGCAAGCCACTGATGAAAAAGATTAAAAAACTTTCAAAAGAAACACATCAGAAACCAAATTGCAGATATATCAACCAATCAGAATCACAAAAAAAGGAAGCAACTTTTGTGCTAATCAGGACAAATCCAAAAATAGGGCAAGAGCGAATATACGCAAAGAGAACATAGAACAAAGTCATTACCCAATTGAACAAAATCAACAAGTTTTGTCAAAGTAATTGAAAAATCAAAACCTAAACCTGAAAAGTGAACGAATTTGACCGAAACCAAGAAAAAGGAGAGATTTTTATAGAAAAGTAAAAGAAACCCAATTGAAATTGAACAGTAACAGTAGACGAAAACCTAGAAAAAGTTGAGATTTTTCACACAACCCAGATGAAGAAACGGTGGATAGATACCTAAAGAGAGAAGCTTGAAGACACGAGAGGAGGATCAAAACAAAAACAAAACGTCTTCTTCTACAGTAAGCAAGAGAGAGAGAGAGAGAGGTGGTGTGTGTCGTGTGTGAGTCAGCAGCGAATCAAAATGAACAGAGACAGAGGAATCTTATGCGGAGAAGAAAAAGTGGGGTTTGTGTGTGTGACTAACAACAACATGCAATAAAGCAATTTTGCTTGCTTGTAAAGGAGATTGACTCCAAAAACGGTAACTTTTCTCTCTTCTTTGTCACTTTTTTACATTTCTCTGTCTTTTTTTTTTTTTTTAAATGGTCTCTTAACATTTTATTTTTTTCGTCAACTCATGTTTATTAATATAAAACCGAAGAAATTATTAATCTTTTTTACAAAATAGATACTAGATTTTGGGCGTTCGGATATTCGTTCGGGTTCGGCTTCGGCTTCAAGTTTTCGGATTTTTGGGTTTATGTGTCTAGGCCCTATTCGGATATTTTATATATTCAGATCGGATTATTTTAGTTTGGTTTTGAATACCCGAAATATCAAAAAATTATATAACATTGGTTAAGTTTGAAAAAAAAAAATTGGTTAAATTTTAATAAATATATCAAAATAATTTTGGATATTTCGGTTATTTTGGATATGTTAGTTATTTTAATATAAAGTTAATTAATAGTTTTTTATTTTTAATTATAATATTGGATCATTTGGTGACATCAAATATAAAAATAAATATTTTGTATATATATATATATATTGGATACCCATTTGGTTCTCGGTTCGGAGTCGATTTAAGTTCTATTTTTTGGGTATAGAAGCCTAGGATCCATTTGAATATTCTTAGTGTTCGGTTCAGATTCGGTTCGGGTATTTCGAGTCGGGGTCGGTTCGGATTTGCGGGGTTTAGATATTTTGTCCAAGCGTAATAGATGCACTAAAAACATGGAATTGGCAGAAAGATCTTTAGTTTAGTTGAGTGAAATGGAGGAATAATCATAGGTGGACAAATAATTGATTAACTAAAAAGACCTGAATGTTTTTGGGAACAAACAAATAATCCAAGTGGAAGCCCCTTTGGCCCAGTGGTTCACTAAGGGTTCATTAATGCTTCTACACCGGGAGGTCTGGGGTTCGAGTCCCAGAAACTACGAATTTATTAACAATTATGCAGATTAATGGAGGCAAGTATACAAGAGATTTCCAGTGATGCGTAATTAGAGCCGTTCGCCGTGATTCTACGTACAGACAGAAGGAAGCGTCAACATGGAGAAGGAAAAGGAAGTATGGTCTGTCGTGAATCTAATAGGGTCGGAAGGAATTGCTCATGGTAGAATCGTCTATGTAACAGTTCTCATAATTTGTAATAGTTAATAAATTCAGATGACAAAAAAAAAAACAAATAATCCAATGTGGCTAATGTCAGTAGAGTAAGTTAGCATAGATCCAAATACACAATTCACATGGTTAAAGAAAGTGTAGGAGTCCATTTGCATATATACATGTATATATTGGTTTAGTTTCTTCTACTATTACATTTCATTATATCTATCACTCTAATATCAATAGTACCAATAGGAGAAAAAAGTTGGATAAGACCGGTTTTATACATAGAGATCATTGAAAGAGTAGGTCCAACATATATATGAATAAAAACTTCCTTCTCACATATCATCTAGTTGGGTCTAAGAAGGAGTATGTCAAACGAAGTATTTCTTAACAACTCTAACTCAACTCTAATGCAAGCCATATGTCATGATGTTGGTGTAACGTTGAGTTAAATATTTTTACAAAGCAAGTAACTCAATATTAAAAAAAAAAAAAAAAAAAAAGTAACTCAATATTGTAATGCAATCATAACATAACTAAACGCAAACTCAATTTTCAAAAAAAAAATCATGATTAATATGAGTTACCTATGTGTTAGACTCATAACTCAATTAAATCAACGATACTACATACTACTATTAGACCCTTAGTGCGAAATTCGACATCCTCTTTAGTGATTAAACACCTTACATTGTAGATATCTATCCTTGCAAAACTCCAACAGATATCTAAAAAGACAGAAACAAATTAGTAAAAACACATTTATGTTTGATCAACTGAAAAAATGATAAAATCATGGAAGATGTTTTACTATATAATTTTTGATCTCGAACAATGCATGTTTCCTCTTTCCAATTCTTCGTAAACACTTCAGGTTCTGCTTCATCCGAATTAATTTCCCAAAGCGCGAATGATTTATTGTTCTTACTTGTTCAGCCTATAATTTTACTACAGGATGTTATACTCTGGATCTTGTTTTTAACACGATTAGTTACGTTGTGCTCTTCAAGAAACTCAGTAATATACTTCTTGTGGCTCTCACCTATTTTTTTCTTTCTCTAGTTCTAAGAGCAAAGACAATGATTCATTAAGCATATATGTCTCAATAATCATAATGAAAAAAACCAAAAATTTCGCTGACCTTGATAAACCGTTTCTTACATCGTCGTGCCTTCTTCGGTGTAAGGATTTATAAATTCAATGACCAATAAAATATTTTAAAATTTTCACATAAAGTTATAACATAACTAAATTTTAAATTTCAAGTGATAAATTAGATGCCTGCCTATATAAGAAATTATAACATGTTATATAACAAAATTATCTACATTCCATAACAGTTAAATAAATAAACAATCCAAAAGTAATTTATTTTCTTTTATTGACTTTTTTTGTCAAACTAATTTATTTTACTGCCATTTTAGAAAATTTTACACTTGTTGAACATTGAATCCAAAAATTCATATATTTAATACAAAAGAAAAAAAAAAGATTGTTGAAAAAAAAAAAGAAAAAAAAAAAAAACCCTTCGGCTTCTAGATGGACCTCCGAGTAAAAAGACTAAAGAGCCAAGTTGAATTTAGTTTCACTGTAGAGAGAGAGGCTTTGAGTGAATCCAATTTAGGGTTCCGATTCAAAATGGCCGATGAGACTCCTCCTCCGTCTGATTCCGTTGATAACCGTCTCCCTGAGAAATCAACCTCTTCATCACCACCTCCTCCTCCACCGCCTTCTTCATCTCTGCCGCAGCAGGAACAGGAACCGGAACAACAGCCTCCGCAACGCCGTGAGAGAGATTCTCGCGAGCGGCGTGATGATAGAGACCTTGAACGTCCTCCGGCTAATCGCCGTGACCGTGACCGTTCGCCTCTCCCACCGCCTCGTAGGGATTATAAGAGACGGCCTAGTTTGAGTCCTCCGCCACCGTATAGAGATAGACGGCATTCTCCTCCTATGCGTCGTTCGCCTCCTCATAAGCGTTATCGGAGGGATGATAATGGTTATGATGCTCGTCGTGGAAGTCCTCGTGGTGGCTATGGACCTCCGGATAGAAGGTAATCATCATTTTCTATGCTCAGTGAGATTTTTGGATCTTCTTTCCACATTTCAATTGGAGCTGTAATTCGAAGTTATATGGGAACTGTTTGCCAATTGAAGGATAATATCAGTTGTATTGTTGCTTAGTTGAGAATAGACAATTGCATCACTTATAGTTCTATAGAAGATCAAACCTCAATGATTGATATCAATGATCGTTTTATCCCATAATTTTCGGGATTTCCTAATTCTTTCTTTGCATGTTAGATTTGGATATGACTATGGTGGAGGATATGACCGTGAAATGGGTGGGAGGCCTAATTATGGTGATGAAAGGCCTCATGGTCGCTTTATGGGTCGCTATCAAGGTGAGACATTTGTTGCTCAAATGTGTTTAAAGTTGAGAGAATCGGTTATTACTACTTTTGCATTTGGTGTCATCTATTGTGAGACATATTTAAGATAGCTGTCATTGGGCGTTCTTTTAAATTGGGGACTTCTGGTTCATTTTACTAGCATAGTTCGTAATCATAGCTTCATATTTTTCTCTATATATGCTCTGGATTGGAAACAGTTTGAGTAAACTACTTCATAATTCTGTTGTGAACAAGCATTCTATATCAGAAGAGAGATATCAAAACCAACCTTTTGTTTTGTGTATATCTTTTAGCAGACTGGGAAGGAGGACGTGGAGGTTATGGTGATCCTTCCAACAGTGGAAATACTCAAAGGTTAAGATTCCTCATCGTTGTTCATTTTTTTTTTTTTTTATGGGTTTGTTGTCTTTGTCCTGTGATGTGTTTATTCTTGGTAGTGGATTTTTAATCTAGTAAAGGTAAACTCAGAGTTATGAACTGTCTGATGATGCTCAATGAAAGGTGTAGAATGTTCTATGTTGGATGAGGCATATATGCTTTCTTCCTTATAGCTCCGGAAAGTTAGATTGAATGTTTGACAGACACTATTGATCAGATAAACTACTAGAAAATAATTTCTCAAACATGTGATGTTGAATCTGTCGTCTCTATTCCATTATTGCTGTTGACTGTTGAGTACAAGCTATCACCATTATTTCACTGTTTAAGATAGTAGCACACAACTAGTGCTGTTCGTAGATTCCCTTGCTGTTGCATTTAACGATACGTACCTTTGTATTTTTTATCCAGGGATGGATTGATGTCATACAAACAATTTATCCAGGAGTTGGAAGATGATATTTTGCCATCTGAAGCTGAACGCAGGTATGGTTATTTCTGCAACGTGGTCTTGTTGCGTAAGCAGTTGTATCATAAAGCTGCGGGGTAATATTTCATCCTGATGCAGATATCAAGAATATAAGTCAGAGTATATCACAACACAGAAACGTGCCTTTTTTAACACTCACAAAGAGGAAGAATGGTGATTCACTATCTGTTTTCATCTTTTACATTCTTCTGGGATATTCTGCAAGCTAGCCTATTAACATGTGTATATGTTACGCGTCCAGGTTGAAAAATAAGTATCATCCAACAAACTTACTCTCTGTCATAGAAAGGTCAGTATAAGAACCATTTGCATCAGTTTGATTCGGTTTTATTGCCTGATGGGTGTACAGATTAATACTAAAACACTAATCTCTAGTAGTCTTAATAGCTAATATTATGCACTCTTGGTTTTATTTTATTCTTTTTAATTTAAATTTTCTTTTGCAGGAGGAATGAACTTGCACAGAAGGTGGCAAAAGATTTCTTACTTGATTTACAGAGTGGTGCCCTAGATTTGTAAGATCACTTCCTTTGCATTTACTCCACATTTCTGATTCTGATTACCATTGTGTCATCTCTAAAGCTCACTGTGTCATCTTAATCTGTTCCAGAGGTCCTGCAGTGACAGCATTGAATAAATCTGGCCAGACCAGTGAGCAAAATTCTGAGGATGAAGCAGCTGGTGGTAAAAGAAAAAGATATGGTAGGGGGGAAGCTAAAGAGACTGAACTTCTTTCAGCCGCACCGAAAGCACCCAGTTTCACTTCTGATCCTAAGAGAATCCTCACTGACATTGAACAAGCCCAAGCCCTTGTGCGTAAGCTAGACTCTGAGAAACGAATTGAGGAAAACGTCTTATCAGGTTCAGAAACTGAAAAATCCGGTAGAGAAAAGTTACACAGTGGTTCGACTGGTCCAGTTATAATTATAAGGGGGTTGACATCTGTGAAAGGCCTTGAAGGCGTTGAATTGCTTGACACACTCATCACGTATCTCTGGCGTGTTCATGGTGTGGACTATTATGGAAAGGTTGAAACCAATGAAGCTAAGGGTCTGCGGCATGTGAGACCTGAAGGTAAAGGTTCTGATGCAAAAGGAGATGAGAGTGAAAGTAAATTTGACTCTTATTGGCAAGAGAGGCTGAAAGGTCAAGATCCCTTGGAAGTGATGGCTGCCAAAGAGAAGATAGATGCTGCTGCTACTGAAGTTTTAGATCCACATGTCCGAAAGATTAGGGATGAGAAGTATGGTTGGAAATATGGTTGTGGAGCCAAGGGCTGCACAAAGCTGTTTCATGCTGCTGAATTTGTTTACAAGCATCTCAAGCTGAAACACACTGAGCTTGTCACGGAGCTGACTACCAAAGTTCGGGAAGAATTGTACTTTCAGAACTATATGAAGTACGTAGGGCTTTTTTTTTCTCTCTTGGATTGTATTTTTGGAACTACTGTCGTTTCTGACAGGTTCATAATGAAAAAATTATGTGCCATTTGCAGTGATCCTAATGCTCCAGGAGGACAACCAGCCACGCAGCAATCTGGCCCGGTACATGACCTTTTGATCATTTAATGGAATGTTGACTAGTCTGTACCTTTTGTGTTTTCACGTGTTTAGCTTTGTTTTGAGTTTTACTTACGCGGTTGAATAATTCTTTTGACAGAGAGATAGACCTATGAGACGTAAACCAGGCATGGAGAACAGACTGAGGGATGATCGAGTTGGACGCAGAGAGCGTGACGCACGTGCTAATGGAAACGACAGAAATGATCGATCAGAGGATCAACAGAGAGGTGATGGTAATGGTCCTGATGGTGAAAATCCTGGGGAAGTTGGGTACGATGCGTTTGGTGGACAAGGTGGCATTCATGTTCCTCCCTTCTCATCAGATGTAAACCCACCACCAGTGCTGATGCCTGTTCCGGGTGCTGGGTAGGTGTAACAATGACTACTCACTCTTGCATGATCTTATCATATAAAGTAAAATTAAGATTTACTGTTTTTAATCAATGATCTGTAAATGATGATGTGGGCAGGCCATTGGGACCATTTGTACCAGCACCAGCTGAGTTTGCGATGCAGATGTTCCCAGGTGGACCCAATCCTCCTTTTGAAGGTAGCGGGAGAGGTGGACCCGCCCCTTTTCTTTTGTCACCGGCCTTTAGACAGGATCCTAGACGGCTACGCAGGTAATGTGGTTCACTCTATGTTATGAGTATCATAACACATTGCTTTCATCTTTTGCTCAAACATAGTTCAATCATATGAACAAGGGTGCATTGTCTCTAAGAAACTAATGTATGAGAGAATGGTGCAGCTACCAAGACCTAGATGCGCCAGAGGAAGAGGTGACCGTTATTGATTACAGGAGCTTGTAGACTAGAGAGAGCTAGAAAGATGCCGCGCATCTACCCGCTCGGAAGCAAGCAGATTGTATTATTTCTTGATCCTCCCAATTTTCACTCACTAAGGCGTAAAAGCACAGCACTCTATATTTCCTTATTGCTTTTTCATGTGCTTATGAATCTGTTGGACGATTACATAAATGTGCATGAGAATTTCTTGTATTCAGTAATGCGTTTCATCAACATTGTTTTGTTACTCGTAGTTTCTGCTTTTCGCAAAGCTGTTTTGTATGGAAATTACATTAATTCTCCATGGCCATCACTCAAACTGTCCTTGACTGTCCTAGGCCTCTGACTTTCGGTTAGTTCGGTTTTTTGGTTTTTTAGAGTTTTGAAAATTTTGCCGAAATAAATTTCGGTTCGGTTATTTTGGTTTTCAATTTCGAAAACTGAAATTAGCTGAAATTTTGTTTTAAGGTTAATTCGTGTATTGACGAAATCTGGTTTAATTTTTTTAAAACCGGTCTAATTGTGGTATAATCCAGTTATTCAGAAGAAAAAAAATAATATTTCGTTTAACCGAAGACCGAAACGAACTAACCGAAGTTTTTGGTTAACTGAACTGAACTAATTTTTCTACTCTTGCCGATCGCTTAGTGACTCACTCATAACTGAAATACCAAAATCTTGGTTCGGTTCGGTTCGGTTCGGTTCGGTTTGGTTTGATTAGGTTGGTTCAGTTATTTATTCCAGCTCTAAGAATCATGATAGATCTCAAATAAAGATGGGTTTAATGTCTGAACAAGAAGGATATATACACTTCAAAGCCTGGCTTGACTCAAGACTCAATACCTACACACTTGCGTAGATGAACATGACACTTATACACATTTTACAAATAAGACATTGTTTGTTATACCTAACAACATCAAATCATGGAACAGACGAACTCTGATGAGGTTAACAAGTATGTTCCCAAAGTTTTGATAATTTTTTCTCGTGGCTGTTCCTCTCTCTTAACATCACTTGCGTTGTTTCTTCGCTTGAGGTTCTGTCTGTAACTCTCCCTGCAAATGCAAGATACCATTTAGATCCCCGATAAGACGGTTTACAGACCAAGTAATAGTTCAGGAACAGTTATAAGTGGATTGAAAGGGAGTGTGCCTACAACGATTGAGAGCTGCTCACGGATATAGGCCATCGATCTCAACATGGCACCTAGTGTATCCCGGGACACCTGAAACTTGACCTCCGATTCTCCTGTTGTTGTCTCGGTATCTTGAAGCTGGAGGAAGGAAAACGAAAAGAGGTTTCTTCACAAAGTTGAAACTATGTAGTTCAAATAAAAGTCACTAATGTGGAGTAAGACATTGATCTCGGTAATTACCAAAGACAGCCACACATAAAATAGACAAACCCCTCTTCTGTTTTTCAAATGGGATTCCCAAAAATATAAGGCATCATGAAAGAAGAAAGTACTACGACGTGGACATGACTCCTATGACGTGGTGAAACAAAATTCTTGAGCTGTTATTTGATTATATCCAGGAGGATTTCAAATAACCTTTTTCTATCATAGGCAGACATGAAATTTCATATTCAAGTAGTAAAGCTGGTATAAATAACTGTAAAAAGTATGGCCGCTTAACATGAATGAGAGAATCCAGATTCTGTAACTAATATGGGGATAAACAAGTCAAACAACACAGACGTTTCATGCACTAACGGTATATGGAATCTATATTGGGAACAAACCAAAGACGATCAGTAAATTAAAAATACTTTCATCTCGTCAAGAGAAGACTACATGAGAAGCTACATGCCTAGAGTCTAAAAGACATACCTTCAAATTGATGACAGCTACTCTATTGGCTGGAGACGAGAGCTGCTCGCTAATGTAAGCCATGGACCTTAACATGGGTTCAAGTGTGACGCTAGACAGCTGAAATTTGACCTCCATGTCTGCTGAGGGAAACTTTCTGTAATCGTGCAACTGAAAACATCATGAAAAAGAATCCTCACTAAAGCGATCAACTACTTTTTTTGCAGGAAGAAGCAAGACTATTAATGGCCACAAATTCGATTTCCCTACACTATAGTCAGTATCTTTGCCACAAAGGCTAATGTCAATTCTTCAAATCTTCAGCATCATGATGCTTACAAATATCTAATAATCAGCCCATCAGACCAACTTTTAGCAAATGTTGATAACTACAAAAACCATACAGAAAAAGTTACCGATTCAAATAATGCACACCTTTAAATTGATAACTGCAACTCTACCACCCGGCATTGTATTTTTACTCTCCATCACCCAAGTCATTGACTTAAGACAAGGAAGAGCTACCTGTAAGACAAAGCAAGTCAAATTACCACCCAACACCAATAAAATAAAATAATTAAGTCTGTGAGAGGTTTCCTCTGGGTACCATATTCTCAGCAGCACCATCATCTCGGTGAAGTGACACTGGTGCCATACGTGGAAGATTCAGATCAGCAACAGATTGAGCTCTGGCCCCTCCATCGTTAAGATTAAATCTGCGTATCATTTCATCCTTACGTGGCCACAGCAAAGGGGTTGAGTCGGCAGCTGATAGCGAGGTCTTGCCATCACGACCAATTCCACCACCATGGGAGCTAGGAGGTGCAGCTCTACCTATATTTTTTCTGACAACTGAGACCTTCTTCCCACCTTCTCTGAGTGCCCCTAAAGCAATATTATAAGTTTCAGTTGTAATTGCCCCTTCCTCAGCATACTTGATGGCCTCACGACATAAATGGTTATAGCGGTGTATCAAGCTATCATGCCCATTTTCAGTGACATGCTCATCTAACTCTACCATGCTCTTGGCATTTCTTGTCCACCGTCTCAAAATATAATGTGGTGGCAAAGTGAGAATATTTGTGACAGTAAACACTGTCAAAACATGTCGGCAGAGTATGCCGGAGTGCTCAAACATTTGACAGCTGCAGTTTGCTCTCATTTCAGGGTAGCAAAACGTTACTATATAAGCTTTGTTGTCATTTTCAAATTTTGCAACTCTAAATGTGCTAGTAGTACCATCATCTTCAATTCTATTTGCAGTGTGGGCGAATGTCTCTACCAACTCTTCCTGGAACTTTCCAAAAGTTTTCCTTGTAAAGAGATTTGCAGCCTGATTTTCCATGGGTGATGGCGTTTTCAAGATGGGAGGCGTGTTGACAGTGTCAAGATCTGCTTCAACCTCCATCTCAAACCAGCTCTCCATAGCCCTTTCGTACAGCCTAAAGAACATCGGAAGGGTTGTCTGCTGATTCACAAATCCATCAAAAAAGGAACCCGAATAACCTTGGCTAGGAAATACTGCAGCAAAAAAGGAATCCCGGAAATAAACAGGTACCCACTGAGCTCGAGCATCATATAAAGAACAAAGCCATTCATGTCTTCCTAAGTCATACTTTTCAATGATGGAACTCCAGGACGATTCAAACTCCTCAATCGTTTCGGTGAAGTTGATACAATTGTATAGCTCCACCTGAAAACTGGGATACGCAAGACACACATGAGCCAGCTTTTCCTGACCTTCTCTTAGCACATCCCACTTATTAATACAGTGACGAACACCTGGAAATACCTGAGCAACAGCAATCTGTATGGCTCTATCTTGATCAGTTACCAAAGAGACAGGCGGTTGATCTCTCATAGCTGTTAGAAAAGTCTTGAATAACCAGATAAATGAAGTGTCTGACTCATCCAAAATCAGTGCACAACCAAACAGGATCGTCTGACCATGATGATTCACCCCAGTAAACGGGGCAAAAGGAACCCGAAACTGATTGCACCTGTATCTTGTATCTAAGGTAACCGTGTCACCAAAGTGAGTATAAGCAATCCTCGATCTCGAATCTGCCCAAAATACATTTGTCATCTGATTATCTTCATCAAGCTGAATAGCATAGAAAAAGCCAGGGTTCTCTGCCTGCATCCTCTTAAAATACTCCAACAAATTATGTGCATCCCGTCCAATTGTTCTCTTTGTGTTTGTAGCCATAGATCCATAATTCACAGTTCCCAAGCCTCTATCCTTAGACGCACTTCTAGCTCCTCTATTATTAGATTCCAACGGAACACGATTCCCATCCATAGAAACATACATCATACCACTAGGCACATTCACCCCTTCTTGATAACTAGACTTTTCCGAATTAGCAAAATGCCTACGAGGGCGGAGACAATGAAGTGTATTCGAACTTACCAATCCATGAGTATGCTCTTTAACAAACTTCGTCACAACCCATTTATCCTCACCTTTCAATTCTATCCTAACCATAGCATCACATCCCTCAGCAATCCTTCTCTTTGACCTTTTACTACTACATACAAACTCCCGAACACTAACGGACCCATCAGTTTTCGAAACGAGCTTAAAAGTAAAACCGACCTGCCTCGAATACTCGTCATAGAAAGATTTAGCATCTTTTTCTGAACTAAACTCCATACCAACACATGGCTCAGCAATTCCAATCTCATCTTGAACTCCTAATGAATTCTCGAGATTGTTCTGTCCACTACAATCACTAGGTTCAACATCTCCTTCATCTCCTACTATCCCATGATTCCCCATTGACACACTCTCTTCAACCAAATGAATATCCATAATAACCTCACTTACTTATCACTTAGTAAAGAAGCTCCAATTTCACAAAACTGTTTCTCATCTTTATAGTCTACAACATTGAAGGTGTGAATCCACACTGCAGAAACAAAAGTATTTGGTATCAAGATTCTGAAATCAAACCATAAAAAGAACTTCTAATTAAATATAAAAAGATGGACTTTTTTGCATCTATCTAATCTTTGATTGTTTGTTTCATTGAATTTGAGAGAAACCCAGAAAAGAGGAGAAAGCAAAGAGATGAAGAGGAGCTTACGTGAGTGTGAGACGAACCCAGAAGAGTCAAAAGTCGTGATTTTGAGAGAAGGGTAATGACAATTTGGGAAAATTGAGAAAGCTATTTAGGAGCTGTTTCGTTTCGTTCAGATTCGAGGGAGAAGAAAAACTCGTGCTCTGAGTTGTTTGAGAGAGGAAGAAGAGAATGAAAGATCAAACGATGTCGTTTCATAAAAAAAATAAAAAAAAAATTAAATAAACCCTAACACTGAAAGACGTCTTAAAGTTTTTAAATGCGAGTAATTAGGGCCAACGACCACAAGTCAATAAATGGTGACCAAAAAAAAAAAAAAGTCAATAAATATAAAACCATAAAACTGGTGGAGAACCAAAATAAAAAATGGAAAATATAAAGAGAGAAAAATAAATTTTATAAGTGGTCTAAATTTCAATATATCTAAATCTTAATATATAATATCTAAATTTGGACAATAAAACTAATTCATGTTATTGTTGGGAGGTAAAATGTTTATAATACTCTTGAAAAACTAATGAATTTCAACGAAATATCAAATATTATTTGGATTTGTATTTTTTGTCCTCATTATACATAATCGAATAATTATAATTGTACTCTTCTTTTTTTTTTTTGTCAACCAGTTGTACTCTTCAATAATGGTTTTTCATTACAGAAATTGGCTAATCACCGTTCTTTTTTTTAAAAAAAAAAATTCACAATTTTGATTCATTTTAATTAAATTCTTATGTTCCATAATAAATTTATTTTAATAAAATTAGAAAAAATATCCAACGATAACATAAATTAGTTATATTGACTTAAACTTAATTTTTCAATATTATATATTAAGATTTAGATATATTAAAATTTAGCGGACATATATGTATATTTATTCAATAACTAATATTTATTTTTTTACAAAGTTTTTTCACACTTTTATAAGTCCGTGCGAACTCTATACGTTCTAAAAAATTGAAGAAAATCTTCAAAATTTGAAAGAAGAAGCTTAACTACAATGACGAATTGAAGAAAGAAAATGATGAAAAAGCTGACGAGAACCAAAATCGTTATGAACCAGGTGGTTTTCTTATGGATATTGACGAGTTAGGAGCTGTTTCGTTCAGATCCAAGCGAAGTACTAAACAAAAACTAGTTGTTTGAGACGAAGAAGTGATAGGAAGCTTAAACGACGTTGGTTCACGGAAAAAATATAAAAAAAAAGTAAATAAATTCTAACACCTGAAACGACAGCCTGAATTTTAAAGGAAAAAAAATTGCGATTAGTAGTCAGATACTGAACTTACTCGCAAATCATAAAATACAAAACTCAAGTCAAAGTCTACATATATAGCTGAGATTGGCTAACTCTCGGTTTTTGAGCATCTTTGGGTATTGGTTCATGTGTTTGTTAGAGGGTTTAGGTCTAGGTTTCGTAGACCGCTACGCGAACATTTGAATAGAAACCTTCTTTGCTTGGATTTGTATGCGTTTTTAGGATAGGTTGCTGAATTACTAGATTGGATACTTTGTTTTGATTCCGGTTTTTTAATAAATGGGTCTAATTGTTTTAAATCATTTAAACTCAATTAATTTATTTTTAATAAATAGTTTTATTAAATGTGGTTTTATACTCAAATTAACATCTCTAATAGTGACAACAATGACGACTCTCCTATTTTGATTTGTGAGACATGATCTTAAAGCTATTTTCCCAATCGTTTTAGTTCTCGGAATAAATTTTTGTGACGTCCTGTCAAAAGGAAAAGATCTATAACATACAAGATATTTTTTATTGTTAAGGATATAATGGTTCTTATGACACAAGATATTTTTCCACTAAGGTTGGTTTTTCTTTTGTTTTCGTCGGCCCATTGAAAGCATTATTTCGGATAAACAAAAATGAATTCGTTCGCAAAGTATTTTAAAAAACTTCATGCACATTATGTAATCGTCTAACAGATTTAAGTAAGTAGATGAAAAACCAATCAGGAAATATATATGGAGTGCGTGTTTTTACGCTTCAGTGATTGAAAATTAGGAGGAGCGACAAATAAATACATTCGCGAAAATACATCACCAAAGGACATGTAAAATTGCCACAATCTGCTGGCTCACCTTCTAACACTGATTTACTTTGACCCGACCCAAGCAGGTAGCCTCAGCATCTCTCTAGCTCTCTTTCTCTCTCGAGCCCTCTCTAGTCTACAAGCTCCTGTAATCAATAACGGTCACCTCTTCCTCCGGAGCATCTAGGTCTTGGTAGCTGCACCATTTTCTCATACATTAGTATGTTAGAGACACTGTACTCTTGTTATTATGATTGAACTAAGTTTGATGAAAAGATGAGAATAATTTGTTGTAACACTCATAGCATAGAGTGAACCACATTACCTGCGTAGCCGTCTAGGATCCTGTCGAAAGGCCGGAGACAAAAGAAAAGGGGCGGGTCCACCTCTTCCGCTACCTTCAAAAGGAGGATTAGGTCCACCTGGGAACATCTGCATCGCAAACTCAGGTGGTGCTGGTACAAATGGTCCTAATGGCCTGCCCGCATCATCATTTAGAGATCATTGATTAAACACAGTAACTCTTACTTTTACTCTGTTTGATAAAATCATGCGAGAGAGAGTAGTCATTGTTGAACCTACCCGGCACCAGGAACAGGCATCAGAACTGGTGGTGGGTTTACATCTGATGAGAAGGGAGGAACATGAATGCCACCTTGTCCCCCAAATGCATCGTACCCAACTTCCCCAGGATTTTCACCATCAGGACCATTACCAGCACCTCTCTGTTGATCCTCTGATCGATCATTTCTGTCGTTTCCATTAGCACGTCCGTCACGCTCTCTGCGTCCACCTCGATCATCCCTTAGTCTGTTCTCCATGCCTGGTTTACGTCTCATAGGTCTATCTCTCTGTCAAAAGTATATTTTACCCGCGTAAGTAAAACTCAAAACAAAGCTAAACAAGTGAAAACACAAAGGTACAGACTAGTCAACCTTCCATTAAAAGATAAAAAGAAAAGATCACGTACCGGACCAGATTGCTGAGTGGCTGGTTGTCCTCCTGGAGCATTAGGATCACTGCAAATGGCACATCATTTATTCATTACCAACCTGTCAGAAAAGACAGTAGAGGAATCCAAGAGAAAAAAAAATCCTACATACTTCATATAGTTCTGAAAATACAGATCTTCCCGAACTTTGGTAGTCAGCTCCGTGACAAGCTCAGTGTGTTTCAGCTTGAGATGCTTGTACACAAATTCAGCAGCATGAAACAGTTTTGTGCAGCCCTTGGCTCCACAACCATATTTCCAACCATACTTCTCATCCCTAATCTTTCGGACATGTGGATCTAAAACTTCAGTAGCAGCAGCATCTATCTTCTCTTTGGCAGCCATCACTTCCAAGGGATCTTGACCTTTCAGCCTCTCTTGCCAATAAGAGTCAAATTTACTTTCACTCTCATCTCCTTTTGCATCAGAACCTTTTCCTTCAGGCCTCACATGCCGTAGACCCTTAGCTTCATTTGTTTCAACCTTTCCATAATAGTCTACACCATGAACACGCCAGAGATATGTGACGAGTGTGTCAAGCAATTCAACGCCCTCAAGGCCTTTCACAGATGTCAACCCCCTTATGATTATAACTGGACCAGTCGAACTACTGTGTAGCTTTTCTCTATCCAATTTTTCATTTTCGGAACCTGATAACACGTTTTCCTTAATTCCTTTCTCAGAGTCTAGCTTACGCACAAGGGCTTGTGCTTGTTCAACATCAGTTAAGATTCTCTTTGGATCAGAAGTGAAACTGGGTGCTTTTGGTGCGGCTGAAAGAAGTTCAGTCTCTTTAGCTTCCCCCCTACCATGTCGTTTTCTTTTGCCACCTCCAGCTCCTTCATCCTCAGAATTTGGCTCACTGGCCCTGCTAGATTTATCCAATGCTGTCACTGCAGGACCTCTGGAACAGATCCAGGGAAACTGTGAGCTTTAGAGATGACAGAAAGGTGACCATAGTAACGTCCAAGGAAATTATCTTACAAATCTATCGCCCCGCTCTGTAAATCAAGTAAGAAATCCTTTGCCACCTTCCGTGCAAGTTCATTTCTCCTGAAAATTTGAAAGGAATATAAACAGTCAGAACTACAAGACTGTTATACCAAGACTACAAGAGATCAGGGTATAGTATTAATATTACACCAATCACACTGTGGAAAATGCTCATGAACTCACCTGTCTATGACAGAGATTAAGTTTGTTGGATGATACTTATTCTTCAACCTGGATGCATAACATACATATAAGCATGTTAATAGTTTAGCTTGCAAAATATCCCAAAAGAGTGTAAGAGATGTAAACAGATAGTGGAATCACCATTCTTCCTCTTTGTGAGTGTTAAAAAATACGCGTTTCTGTGTTGTAATATACTCTGACTTATATTCTTGATATCTGCGTCAGGAAAAAAGGTATTACCCCAGCAGCTTTACACGACAACTGATTAAGCACCAAGACTAAGTTGCAGTTATAACAATACCTGCGTTCCGCTTCTGATGGCAATATATCATCTTCTAACTCCTGGATAAATTGTTTGTATGACATCAATCCATCCCTGGATAAAGGAAATACATATTTATTGTTAAATGCAACAGCAAGGAGTTTACAAACAGCACCTAGTTGTGTGCCACTATCTTAAACATAAAAGAGATCAAAATTTTACACAATTACACTTGGACCAGAATATTGGCGTTATCTTGTACTCAACAGGAATAATGGAATAGAAACGATGACTTTAACATCATATGTTTCAGAAATGATTTTCTATTAGCTAATCTGATCAATAATATCTCTCATACATGCACTCTTAACTCTCAAGCACTATAAGGAAGAACGCATATATGCCTCATTGAAGATAGACAGTTCATAACTCCTAGTTCACATTTACTGGATCAAAAATCCATGAAATACAAAGGAAAAACGAACAAATATGAAGGAACCTAAACCTTTGAGTATTTCCACTGTTGGAAGCATCACCATAACCTCCACGTCCTCCCTCCCAGTCTGCTAAAAGAAATACAAAACAAAAAGGTAGATATTGATATCTCTTCTAAAATTAGATTGCTTGTTCACAAATAGAATTGTGAATTAGTTACTCGTTTCCAATCCATTGCATCTAGAGAGAAAAATACGAAGCTGTGACTGAATTGTGACTTAGTTACTCATGTCAAATGAACCAGAAGTCCCCAAAATTATAAGAAAGCCCAATGACAGCCATCTTTAAACATATATGAGCAACAAATGTCTCACCAGAACTATGAAGCTATGACTATGAACTATGCTAGTCAAATGAACCAGAAGTCCCCAACATGTCTCACATTACATGAAACCGGATGCAAAAGTAGTAATACCGATTCCCTCAACTTAAAATACATTTGAGCAACAAATGTCTCACCTTGATAGCGACCCATAAAGCGGCCATGAGGCCTTTCATCACCATAATTAGGCCTCCCACCCATTTCACGGTCATATCCTCCACCATACTCATATCCAAATCTAAGATGCAAAGAAAAAATTGAGTACAGATTAGGAAATCCCGAAAATGAAGGATATAACAATGATTGATACAAGAGGATACTGTAAGTGATCTTACATAGAACTGTAAGTGATGCAATTATCTATTCTCAGCTAAGCAACAATGAAACTAATATTATCCTTCAATTGGCAAACAGTTCCCACATGACTTTGAATTATAGCAAAAATGTGGAAAGAAGATCCAAAATTCTCACTGAACACAGAAGATGAAGATTACCTTCTATCCGGAGGCCCATAGCCACCACGAGGACTTCCACGGCGAGCATCATAACCATTATCATCCCTCCGATAACGCTTATGAGGAGGCGAGCGACGAAGAGGAGGAGAATGCCGTCTATCTCTATACGGTGGCGGAGGACTCAAACTAGACCGTCTCTTATAATCCCTACGAGGCGGTGGAAGAGGCGAACGGTCACGGTCACGGCGATTAGCCGGACGTTCAAGGTCTCTATCATCACGCCGCTCGCGAGAATCTCTCTCACGGCGTTGCGGAAGCTGTTCCGGTTCCTGTTCTTGCTGAGGCAGAGATGAAGAAGGCGGTGGAGGAGGTGGTGATGAAGAGGTTGATTTCTCAGGGAGATGGTTATCGACGGAATCAGACGGAGGAAGAATCTCATCGGCCATTTTAAAATCGGAACCCTAAATCGGGAAATGTACGGTTTAGTGATTATCGTCTGTTTCAGGTTTTACACTCCCAAAGTCTTTTCTTCGAGCTTTACAGTGAAACAATAATAAGTTGGACTTTAGAGGCCCATCTTTGTCTTCAAGAAATTTAAAATTTTATTTTGTGGTAATTAGTAAACAGTTTAATGTAAGTTAATATTAAAATTAAAAATTTGTGGATGGGTCTCAATTGGTTTAAGACAACAAGATATGAAAAATAAATTGCAGAAAATGTTTATGGTTGTTTTTTTGAAAAAATTATAGAAAGTAAAATAAATATAAAAAATAATAGAATAGACCAATGCAATTTCATCCAGAAAATATTTTTGATTTTTTAAATTCAATTAACAATATAGTTGTTTTACACTAAACACTTTAATGTTGTTCTTTTTTTTTTCGTCACTTTAAAGTTGTTCATTTCAACATGGTAAAAGAATTGTTGAAGATCCATTTCTTATTTTTTGTTAACCCTATATATTTTTCTATTTTAATAAATATGACAAATGTTATTCAAGTTAATTCTAGAAAAACTTTAAAACTCCATTCTTTTTTTTTTTTTGACAACTTTAAAACTCCATTCACAATGAACCAAAGACAAAACATAAAGACATATCTAGTTTCACTTTAGTAAACTTGTCCGAATAAAAATTAATTTCCAATTCCAAAAATCATTGAGTGCACCTCAGATCCAATCCAGATGCGCACCGCCAACATTCTCACCGTCCTCTTCCTCCTCCTCACTATCTGCTCCGGACAAACTCCTCCGGCACCAGAACCCGTCGCCGCCGACGGACCTTCTTCACCGGCGAACTGTCTTGTATCTATGCTAAACGTATCAGACTGTTTCTCGTATGTTAAAGTGGGAAGTAATGAGACCAAGCCTGAAGCTGCTTGTTGTCCGGAGCTTGCAGGGATGGTCCAAAGCTCGCCGGAGTGTGTTTGTAATCTTCTCGGCGGTGGCGCATCGCCGCGTTTTGGAGTTAAGCTTGATAAACAGAGAGCTGAGCAACTTTCAACAATCTGTGGTGTGAAAGCTCCATCTCCTAGTTTGTGTTCAGGTACATCTACTAATTCCGTACTCTTACATTCTTACTTTTTCTATGTTATTTGGACCGTCCGATTCGATCAACCCCAATCTAACGGCTTAGCGGATCACTGGCTCTACTAGCTACGAGTTATTTCATCTGAGTGACATTGCTTTAATTTAACTTAAATAAATATAACAGGAAATAATCCTAAGAGGAAATAATAAATTCTTTATAATAAAAGAAAGAAAACTGTAATTAAGTTTTGGAAATAATTGTTGTTTTTTTAAAAAAAATAATTGGTAACACTCATAATGGTGAAATAACATTTTTTAATGCGATTATGCAAAAAGTTTATCAATCAAGAAAATCTGTATAATGTTTAACAAAACGCAAAAACACAGTATTTGTATTTTCGTCTAAAAAAACAAATAAAAACTCATTATGCAAATAATTGAGTATTTAATTATTTATGACATAAAATCTTGTCCTGTCTTACAAATGTATTCAATCATCACAAAATTTTATGACATAAAATTTCATGCTGCAAAATTTATTTTGCAACTTATGTTATTATGCAATTATAAAATGTTACCAATGGATATAATATCATTTTTATTTTTTTGTTTAATAGTTATGGGTTTTCCGACAATTTCTCCAGCCGGAAGTGAAGATTCATCTGCAGGTAGATTTCTCTTTCTCTTATTTTGATATTGTTAAATCATACTACATTATTAAGAAGGCTCCAAAATCTAATTAAACATTGAGATTATTAGTTTAAGGGTTCAAGGGTACACCATTTATAGTAAAAAGTAGACAATTTTTTTTTCTCAGTTTCTAATAGTTTAACCTCTTACAAAATTTGTCTTAATTGATTACTAACAACTGATTAACATTTCAGGTTCTGATGGGTCGGAAAAAGATAAGAAAAATGAAGCTATGACTACTAAAGATTATGGAGTAGCTTTGAACTCCTTAGCCTTAATATTACTCTTCACAATCTTTTCTTTATTCTGAGTATTACATAACTTCACTAAGTGATGCAGCATATATTCTACTATCTTCATTAAGTACGAATCTCATGTGTGTTTCGTATAAAACTTGTATTCTATATATTAATACTTTATAGTATATAGTTTAGCGAGCTTAAGTTCTTGATGTTATAAATAGAGATCTTCCTTAAGTTCGAGAAGTTTTGATGCAAGAGTCATAAAGTCTATGCTTAACCAAATAAAACATTGCCATCATCTTAACTTATTCAGTCTAACTTCATAATCTTTAGTCTACAGCCTATCTCACACAACATAGAGTAGACAACACTTGTCATGCAACTTGAGTTACTCTCTAAACATAGCTTTTTCTCTTCCATTGTCTTTCTCACTTTCTCCACTTCCTCCCACTTTTCATCAACAGCGTATATATATGACAGTAGCACATATGGCCCTATGTCATTTGGCTGCAATCTCATGAGCCGCTTCGCCAAGATTTCTCCAATGTCAGGATTCGAGAGTGTCCAACAAGAAGAGTTCTTTATTAGCTCTTCTGAGTGTTTAGTCAAACCTGCTCGGCCAAGTAGATTAACTAAGCAGCCATGGTGTTCTAATTTGGGTTCAATGTTATAGATTCGGGTTAACCGATCATAGATCCACCAACCTTCTAAAACCATCCCGGCATTTGCACACGCAGACAAAAGACAAACTAAAGTAGCACCATTTGGGACAACGTTTCCATGCTTTTCTAAATCAAAAAGCATCTCTACGGCTTTCTCACCGTTCCCTTGCATGCCGTATCCAATGATCATAGAGTTCCACGACACGATGCTTCTCTCTTCCATCCCATCAAATACCTCTCTAGCCATATCCATCGCACCACATTTAGCATACATCGTAAGCAGAGCGGTTGAAAGAAGCATATCGGATTTAATCCTATTGCTTGTTACATATGAATGGATCTGCTTTCCCGTAACAATCTGGCCTAAATATCCACAAGCCGTCAAGACACTCATAATAGACATCTTGTTTGGCTTCAAGCCATCTCCTTTATCCATCAAAACCTCGTAAAGTCTAAGACATTCTGTATAATCCTTACTCCTAACATAAAGAGCCAATATAGTATTCCAAGAAACAACATTCCTTCTCGGCATTCTATCGAAATATTCCCGCGCCATTCTAACATTCCCTACTGCCGCATACCCATCAATCATACAGTTCCAAGAAACAGCATCCGGACAAGGCATATTCTCAAACAAATACCTCGCCATCTCCATATCCTCATGAACTCTCCCATAACCACAAAGCATAGAGTTCCAACTAAAAACATCTCTTTCAGGCATTTCATCGAACAACTTACGTGCAACATCCATTCTCCCATTCTTCACATACCCATCAATCATCAAATTCCAACTAACCAAATCAACCATAAACCCACAATCAAACACCTTCTCAGCATCACATACTCGTCCACAAACCAAGTACATATGAATCAACGAGTTCCTAACAAACAAATCTAATTCAAACCCATATTTCAAAACCAAAGCATGAATCTTTTCTCCATCTTTCACCAATCCAATCTCACTACACACCTTTGCCATTAATGGAAACGTATAATGGTTACACAAAACACATCTACCAACAAATTTTTCATAGTAAAACCTCAACGCACTAAAAGATTGCTTTGAATTAACAAAACACCTCAAAATTGTGTTACCTAGAAACGCATCAGGTTCAATGATTGAATCAAAAACTGAAACAGCTCGTGAAACTGAATTGAAACAAGTGCAGAGCTTTTTAATCACTTTTCCTGAAACAAGAGAGTTTTGAAGAAGTCCAGAGACTAAAATCTGGGAATAAACTTGATCAAATTCATTCACAGATCTTAAAGATTCAAGCTTTTGGAGTATTGGATGATGAATCTCCACAATGTTGTGAGGTGTACTACGAGGTTTGGGATCATTTGGCCAGAGTGTTGGTGATGGTTTTGAGAGATTTTTCCTGCATTCTATGAATTTATCAAGAGAAATTGAGCTTCTTCTTGATCTTGATAATCTTAGATTCACACTCATTTGTGCTTTTCACTTTGTATAAGGAATTGTGGGAATTGTGTAACATTCAAACAAGGGACTCCTATTTATAAAAGCCTCAATCTTTTTAAAATTAGTGAAATTAATAATTGTAATTAAATAAAATGTACTTTTAAATTGGGAATTAAATAAAAGTCCAGAGACTATATAATCTGGGAATAAATTTGATCAAATTCATTCACAGATCTTAATAATTTTTAAATTGCATATATATAAAATGACATATTATGTAAATACAAATTTTTGTTTCAATGTATTGTATTATGTAAAAAAACCTCAATCTTTTTAAAATTAGTAAAATTAATAATTGTAATTAAATAAAATGTACTTTTAAATTGGGAATTAAATAAAAGTCCAGAGACTATATAATCTGGGAATAAACTTGATCAAATTCATTCACAGATCTTAATAATTTTTAAATTGCATATATATAAAATGACATATTATGTAAATACAAATTTTTGTTTCAATGTATTGTATTATGTAAATATTTTATTTCAAATTGATATTTTTTAAACATCATTTGATCCGTTTTTAGCTTTTTGCCATTTTAACACATACATTTTGAACCGTCAAATTTGCTTAATCAGCATTGTTCCGTTAAATTTGCTTGATATGCATTTAATTTTCTTAATCCATTCCGTTTTTTTTTTTAATTTGAAACCTATATAAACAAAGAAACAGAACAAGATGGACTGCTTGTGAATCAAATTAACAAAGGAAAATTCATGTTTCGCATGTAATAGATTAAATATGATGTGTATATGTATCATATGCCGTTCTTAATTTCTATTTTAATTTTAATTCTAATGAAAACTATAGGAGTCCATTCTATGGACTTAATTATCCTAAATATTTATTGGGCAATTTTCTAAAATACCATCATTTTTATTTTTTAGACAAAAATATCACAAAATTAAAATTAAATTTTCAATTTTCAAACTCAAAATTTTAAATTCCAAACACTAAACTCTACCCCCTAAAGAATATACCCTAAATATAAAATAATCAACCCAAACCAAAGATTTAAAAATCTCTATCATTGAGCAATAATTTGATATTTGTGGTATTTTTGGAAATCAAACCAAAATGATGGTATCTAGAGAAATTCCTCATATTTATAACCATGAGTACATTCCACCAAAAAAAAAAATAATAATAACCATGAGTACATGTATTGCATCTATGAATAAAATTCTGAATTACATATATTATTTAGTTGTTATATTTATTAACATTATATATTATTATTTAGAATCTAACATGCTAAATAGTATTAATAAAATAAAGGGATTAGAAACATATTCTTACAATGAATTAAAAATACATGTTCAAAAGAAATGCAAAAATAAAGATTTTTAGTTTAATCTAATTTACCATAACATGTATAGTATTTTCTAAAATATTTTATTTAAAATTGGTATTTTAATATAATTCTAGCATTTTTATTATGAAAATATTCAATCTAGATTAAAAGTGAATCTAGTATTTTTTCCAGTACAAGTGTTATCTATACTATTTGATTCACTTCCATTATTTTAAATATATGTTTTTTTTTGGTGAGGTTAAATATATGTATTTTATATCCATGGATCTGCATTTGTACTGAAAAATCTTCACAAAAATATATATATATATATATATATATATGTTTTTTTTTGTCAATGATATTATATGTTATTTAAGTTAGAAAAAGTTGTCGTTTTTAATTATTTGAAGGATAAAACGCATTGCTATGCAAAATAATAATAGCAAAACTGAATAAAATAAAAAAATAAAAAACTATCGTATATATTTTAATATTTACAAACAAATCTTAAATTTTCGATAATAAATTTACCAATAAATACAATAGGATATATAAGTAAACCTACTACAATAAATTTAAGGATTTACTAGATACTCATTTTACACCGCTTTAATGATTCGGATAAGTAAATTGAATTCTATAATAACATCATTTTTTTTTTTAAATGATGTTTTCAAAGTCATTCCCCAATTATAGTAGTAAATTTTATGTTCGGAAATCATGACCGAACCACATGGTTGAAGTCAGTCATATCCCAAGATGAATCAGTCTCCAATACGGATCAATACGGATCAGTCTCCAAGATGAATCACGTACTTCTGAATAAAAAGTAGGTGACAATAATTGACATTGACACTAATATTTTAAGATTCCCGACTAACGTGTGAGAAATTTTTTAATTCTTTTGTTGTCGGCAACGTGGGATATTAATAGTATAATACTATAGTATTACATAGTTTAAATACAGTAGGCATAAATATAATAGTAGAGGATAAGCTTTTGAGTCCCCTCCCTGCAATCACACTTACTTGATCCAATCCATTGAGCTTTGAAGATTCATGGCGATGTCTCACATCCAGACTGTGCTTCTCCTCCTCACATCACTCTTCTTCTTACCGGCTTTGCACGGTGCCATCGATTTCGAATACTGCCCCAGTAAGTATTGTATGTTTATTTTTGTGTTTTTATGCAACATGTTTAACAAGTTTACCAAAAAAAAAAAAGTATTATCAATTTGATAGTTCATATAGGCTTCGATTTCATAGATTGTGGCTTGCTCCTCCTGTGTTTTTTTTTTTTTTTTTTTTCCCTAATAATAAACCAATATCAGTTCAGTGAATAATTTGACATATCAATTCAATAAAATAATCGGATTTATGTTTGTAAGGAAGATGTATAGATCTATTTGTAAAAAATAAAACAAAGATGTATAGATCCAAGTTTTTTTAGACCATGAATTAATGAAATGTGTTTTCGTTTTTGGAATTTAAGGTTTTGAATGGTTGTAGTTTTTTAAATGGCTTTTTGCTTTAGATCTTATAAAAATTGATTTTATAACTATTCAATTTTTAAAAAAGTGGATTCTCTAAAAAAAAAATAGAAAATCTAGATTCTAAAATTTGGCTTTAGAATTTGGTTTTTCTTAAAGATCTTGGAAAATAAAAATAAAAATGAAAAATGAAAGAAAAACTGACGTTGAGAAGAAACCAATATAAAAGAATTTTTTTTTTTTTTTTCTTTTCAAAATAGATTAAAATCTCTTAAAAAACTTGATTCTCTACATTAAAAGAAATCTAATTTTATAAAATCTTTAATAAAATATAAAAATAAATTTTTGAAAAATCTAAAATTAGAAACCACTTATAAACTAGTAATCATTTGGCTCTAGTCATAAGTTATAACTTGAACAATTAGTGTATCTAAAAAAAATTCCACATTAATTAATTAATCTCTTCGACTGTTGCAGAACATGGAAACGATTACGGTAACGTCAACAGTATCGAGATCTCTCGGAACCCATCGGTTGGGCCTGAAGAAAGCTCACATCTCACTATACATGTATACGGTTCTGCAAGTACGTAACAATATTTTTTTAAGTATCTTCCAAATTTCAAATCTCTTTTTCTTGATAAAATCTTTCATGTAATAAACAGGCAAAAACATCCCCGTGGGAACACTTGTATACGTAACCTTTAAATCTGGGGATTTTATTGGCCTTTTAAATACTTACGACCTCTGTGATGTGAGTCATGAATGTAACACTCAAGCTGAGATTGAAGCTGGCACCAACTTTGAGTTGACTCTTCCCGATGTTCTCTATGTTGCTTTTGATGAGGTAACTATTCTTACACTCTTTTTTTACAAAAAAAAAAAAAAAAAAAAAAAAAAAAAAAAAAAAAAACATGATTGAATGTGATTTGGACCAATGTTTTCAATGGGTTGGACCAACTAAATAACCACAAAACTGATTAACCAATAAAACCGGTTTACATGGGTTTTTTTTTTTTTTTTTAATTTTTTTCAAGACTTGGCTTTATTCTTAAACATCACATCGTTTTTCATTTTTCTAATTAAGAAGTGATTAAGTGTATCTAATGTTTTTGATGTTTAACATTTCTAAGTAAGTTTTTCCAAGACTTGGTTTTCTACGAAGTATTTATTTCTTTAAGAAAAGTTGACTTCGCTAAACAATTTTAACAACTAGATCCCAAACTATTTGTTCTCATACTTTTTGCATCATCACTCAACAAAATCTAAATGCATGTTTTCATCATTATAATAAAAATTTTCAAAAATCTTGATAATTCGACAAAACCGAGATTTTGATTTTGGTTTTCGACTAAATCTTAACTAAACCGGACCGAAATGAGTTTAATTTTCCATAAACTAAAACCCTACCAAACCTATACCAATTTCCTTTTTCACTTTAGTAACTATTTTCTAAACCCTAAAAAAAAATCATAATCCTAACATTTCACATGTCTATTTGTTTTTTTTTGTTTTTAATGAACTTGTGAAGGAACTCAAGTACTCCGTTTCTTTGCGCCAAAAGTACGTGGATGAGCCAATAATAAATATGTGTGTCGACTTCAAACTACCTACTTCATCTCCCACATTGGTCTCTGCTTAGTCAAGTTGGAAGGTGAAAAGATGTTTTTCCTTTGTATGTGTTGTCCAACAAATAAAATAGACAATTCTCTGTTGTAGTTTTGGCTTGGTTTTTAAGAACCAACACGTCTTTGGTTTTCTGTAATGAATCCAATAATGAGAAATAAGAGAGTTCTAAAGCAGTCCAGCGACTACAATATTGGCATAATATTGATCAAATACATTCACAGATCTTAGAGATTTCAAGTTTCGAAGATTTGGTTAATGAATTTTGATAACTTTGAGATGCGTTGTACGAGGCTGGTATTAGTACATATTTCTCGCAAGTTTTCTACATTAAATGGGGAAAAACAATATCGACAATGAATATTTACTCCAAAGCTTTAGATAAGGTTTTTGTTTTTGCTGCAAGTTGTTCAAATATACCATCTTTTAACAAAAAAAAAAAAAATTGTTCAAATATGAGAAAAATGGCGGTAGTAACTTGGCAACTACGGGGTTCAATGATTGGAAACACCTTTCGACTAGGCTAACATGTAAATTAATTTTTATGATCATATTTGTTTGCATGACTCATTAGTAAGAGTTGGAGGTAAGACTACAAAATAATCAAACAATTGATAAGCTGATTAAGTTTTGTTTTAACAATTGATTTTTTTTTTTTTTTTTGGAAAAATGTGTTTATTGGAAACTATTTAATGATGGTCTAAAATAAGTTTTTTATGATTCAGAACAACATTTGTTTTTTTTTTAATGCATGGGTTGTTTGTTATTAATATGATTTGTTATAATATGCAAATTTTAATACATTTTATCTCCCTTTGAGAATTCTTCAAATAATTAAGAAGTAAACATTTGGCCGGCATAGAACCCAAGAGACAGCAACAGAACCGCAGCTGCAGGAACAACCACACCAGCCGTAAGTGCTGTCCTGTTATTCTTCATCAGTGCCACATATCCTCCAAGATTCTCCTTGTATGCATCATAACTCTTTTTCTTCTCTGCAACTTTAAAAGCTTCTTCATTCCCTCTTGCTGGCTGTGGCGATTGAACCTTCTCGGCTTGTTTTCGTAGCTCTGCTTCTGTCTCTCTTGTTTCCTTTGGCGGTTGGACCTTTTCCTTCGCTGCCAGGCTAGGAAGCTTGGGATTTTCCTTAGGAACCGGAGGAGGTTTTGCGGTTGTACCACTAGGTAAAGATTGTTTGGCTATTGGCTCGGGTCTAGGAAGCCTTACAACGAGGTTTGTGCCTTCAAATTTGGCAGAAACGGCGTCAACATCGATGTTTTGTGGAATAGGAAACTCTTTGCGGAAACGGATCCATTTGTTGGCTCCTGCTGGACGATCTCCCATAACTCTAAGCTTCCTTGTTGTGGTTACTTGCACCTTAAGTTGCTCTTTTCTAAACCCTGTTTATTTCAAGAACCGGTTACACAATTCAAGAACCGGGATTAAACCAAGATCGCGACGAAAACAATGCTAGAGTTTATTGAGCAAATCAAACCTGGAAGGTAAATAGTGAGAGTCTCGAATCCTTTTTCAGTTTTCCAATTTGAGAGCGGCTCAAATTCTTCGTAGATGCGATTAGCATGAGCATGTTCAGAAATTCTCTCCATCTCTTGATTTCTTGGTTTGAATTTAGAATAAGATGATTTTGTGTTATGTTTGATATAAGAAGGTATCTAAGCTATTTCTTTATATACCAATGAAAGAATTGATCTTTGTAAGTTGTTTTCTTTGAGCTTAGGTTATTCCTTAACTTTGCCTAACTGTTATGATCCCCTTTTATATTGTTCTTCCCTTTTATATTCATTTTCCAATTATCAAGAAAATAAATAAATAAATAAATAAATTAAAAAAAGTGGAGAAATGCTTTGCTTTTTGGAGATGGCTTCATGTAGAGAACAAATAACAAGTTTGTGTTGTTTAGATTGGAGGACCAACGAGGATGATGCTTTTCTCTAACATAATGTAATGTCTCTCCTAAGTTTATTAGACAACGTGCCAATACATCTAGCAAACCCAATTTCTTGTCTCTCTAAGGATTTTACTATTATGATATTGTTAACTAGATTGTGGGTATATTTACTTACATATTGATTAATTGTAGTGTAAAATATGAATATTAAACCAATATGATTTAATTTATTTGGGAGTTGTGTTAATTAGCATGGTAAATTAGTATCGTTATATGGTAAATGTATTTTACTATTTTAGTTCTATAGGTATATATATTAATCTCATAATATAAATAGAAGTAGTAAAATGATAATTCATTTATATCACAAAATTATGTTACAGTTAAAAAACAATTTTAATGATATTTTACGTATATCACACAGTTAATGTTAATTCACGTACCCACCAAATTATTTTATAGGGGAGAAGTTTAAAGTATTGTCGTTATGTATAGCTAAAAATTAAGATTTAATGAAATAATTTGATAAATACAATATAAAGTATTTTATAGAATATTCTTACAAGTAGACTAGAAAGAAGGAAAATCTAATGTTATGATAACTATTTAAGTTTTATGAAGATACTTTTTTTTTTGGACAAAAGTTTATGATCAAGAGCAAAAAAAATTACTAAAGCTAAAAACACACATGAATAAAAACCTTGAGTTGCTATTCAATAAAACCTTAATGTAATAAATAGAAAAAGTAAGATATTCATTTATTCTTCCTTGAGTTGCTTCAAGTGGCAGGATCCGCTAATACTGTTGTAGTTAGTCTGACTCAACTCGCTAAGCTTCCCAAGTTTTGTTTCATAGTTTTGGATTAAATCAAACCTATATATATATAATTCAAGAAGAAGCTATATAAATATTCAAAAACTATGCTTCCAAAAATACAAGTAGACTAGAAAGAAACTAACCAATAGGTTTACTTGTATTTTTGGAAGCATAGTTTTTGAATATTTATATGGCTTCTTCTTGAATTATATATATAGGTTTGATTTAATCCAAAACTATGAAACAAAACTTGGAAAGCTTAGCGAGTTGAGTCACACTAACTACAACAGTGTTAGCGGGATCCTACCACTTGAAGCAACTCAAGGAAGAATAAATGAATATCTTACTTTTTCTATTTATTACATTAAGGTTTTATTGAATAGCAACTCAAGGTTTTTTATTCATGTGTGTTTTTAGCTTTAGTATTTTTTTTTTGCCTCTTGATCATAAAACTTTTGTCCCAAAAAAAGGTATTTTCACAAAACTTAAATAGTTATCATAAACATTAGATTTTCCTTCACAAAAAAAAAAAGATTTTAATTAGTTCTCATAAATTTATGAATTTAATTCAATTTTGCATCTAATGGTATGATGATGCTTCAACAATCACATAAACCACCTCATTCACAAACCCTGCCTTTTGCGACACCAATTCGAATTCTTTGGTTTCCAAGACTCTCCATTTTTCTTGCATCTTCTTTTTCTTCTATGTTGGCACCAAACCCCATATTCTTTTCACTAAATCCTCATCAAGGTCAAAACTAGCAACCAATCGAAGCAAAACCGAGTTGCTAAATCAGTCTCTTTCTTGTTCAAGAATCATCACATCTTTATCTTTTTCAAGCTTCTTAATCCTCTTACTCTTTCTTGATTCCTCAGCAACATCAGATTCCGATCCCCAAATGTTTTCAGACAGTTCAAAAGTTTTTAGTTCATAAGCGTTAAAAGAAGACAGTTTCTTACCTTTTAACACTTTGTTCCGATACTTCCTTCTAAGTGATCCAAATTTTTTTATGCATTGATCACTTAGTGTTAACACAATTTTAGTTTTTCTCAATGCATAACAAAATTTAGATCACTTAGAAGGAAGTATCGGAACAAAGTGCTAAAAGGTAAGAAACCGTCTTCTTTGAAGACTTATGATCTGAAAACTTTTGAACTGCCTGAAAAGATTTGGGGATCAGAAACTGATGTTGCTCAGGAATTAAGAAAGAGTAAGAGGATTAAGAAGCTTGAAGAAGATAAAGATGTGATGATTCTTGAGCAAGAAGGAGACTGGTTTAGCAACTCGGTTTTGCTTCGATTGGTTGCTAGTTTTGGCCTTGATGAAGATTCAGTGAAAAAAATATGGGGTTTGGTACCAATAGAGAAGAAAAAGAAGATGCACGAAAAATGGAGTCTTGAAAACAAAAAAATTTGAATTGGTGTCGTAAAAGGCAAGGCTTGTGAATGAGGTGGTTTCTGTGATGGTTGAAGCATCATCATCCCATTAGATGCAAAATGTCTTTTTTTTTTTGCAACTTGAAGTTGGACTAGTGTAGTATTAAACACAATTCGATAAAATAATAAGAAACTGTATTTGTTTGTATAATAAATAATTAATTGTTACCTAAACTAAAAAAATTGTGAGCATGCCACGTATTATTTTGCTAACGTGGCGAAAGGTGAATGAGGCCGTTTGTGAAAAAATCATTTAATATTAATAAATATGGCCCATCAATACTATTAATTAATGATTATATAAACTTATTAATATATGTATATATATACATGTAAGAAAATTTAGTGAAATATGATTTTTATATTATTTATTTTTTAAAAATTTGTATTAGTTTTTGTTAAAATTCATTTCTAATATTTTAACTGCATCAAAAACTATTGGTGTTATAAAAACTAGAAATGATAATTGGTTTATTACTTGTAATTGGCTCTTAAAAAAATTCTTAGAATAAATATCATGATATCATCAAAAATCAACATCATACATAACAAGACATCAAGAAGCATAAGAAAATAATTCATGTTTCGCAAATACCACCCTCACCTTAGCCACTTTGATGACGAAGAACAAGTCACTTCTCCTTACCCATAATCTCGAACTCCAACTTGGTTCTCCATCAACCAAAACCTATCTTCATGAGTTCTAAATTCTCCTGCCAACTTTCAGCTCAAACCGAGCTCATTTGCCCAACCAAACAAATACAACTCATCACAATATTCTTTATATAAAGCTGTCTCAGAAACTAAAGAATAACTCCAAAACTAACCGTTAGAATCACAATCCCACCGCTAAATCTTGAACCTGTAGTGACTTGACGCTCTCCAATTCAGATAGATCGGACTTAACATGTGACGTTGCTGCATCAGATCTGATCTCTGAATTTCTGCAAACTAAAATGATTTTGGGCCAACTTCCATGGAACGTTACCGATGGAACTCCGATTGACAAGCCGTGAGATCCCGCATGTTCCTTTGAGTAAGATCATTCCATAGATATATTATTTGACAATTAGCTCTTTCTAGATCATCGGAAAATTGTCTGACAAATCCACTAGATCAACACTGGTTTTCCGAGAAATCTGATGCAAGTTTTTACCTGTTTCTTGGCCAGAAAGGAACGTCCATAACTTCTTCATTTAAACTCCGATTAAAGATCCGTCAGCGGCTATGGATTTTTGACAACGAGATCTATCCAGAGCCGCCTTATTCATGATCCCGGTCCCTCTGGTTCCACGGGAATCAGCTTCAAAAAACCTGAACTCGGATATGCCTTCTTTTGCTTATTCCTCTTTCTTCTTCATTCTTTTTCTTCTCTTCTCCACCTCTTATCTTCTCTGACGTTTCTCCTCCACCACCACCGAGGCTTACCACATCAAGACATGACAAATTAGATCCACCGGTGTTCTCCACCACCTCCGCGACGTCTCGGCCTAATCTCCGCTTGCTCGCGATGTAACCAATCTCCTTTTTTCTTTCTAGTGGATCTGCTCACTTTCTCCTTGGTGTGGTGGCTCAGCTGCAGCAACGATCTACTCCCATGGATCTTCTCAACTCTTCTCCTTCACGATTCAATACGACACAGCAACTCGGTTTATGATCGGTAACTCCATCTTCTCTCTCAACACCAACAACCATAAGGTTTTATGATGCTATACGCTGCTGCTCTTAGGGTTTTATGTTCGCCTTTACACACTCTTAAAACCCTATGAAAAGAGGCCACTGAATTTAATGGGCCGCACCTTAATGTCAAAACAAATAGGTCCAATAAAAAATCTCGGGAACGGGATGTTACAAAAAATCGGATGAATATTATAAGAAAATGTTAAAGATAAAAGAGTGTTCTTGAGAAAAAAGAAGTTTACATCTTATCGTCTTCTTATTCTTACTTTCAACTTTTTTATATGAAATCAAATTACAATTGCTAAAGTGACTTGTTTTTTTTTGTACGAATTTACGCTAACGTAAATATCTCCATTGTGACAATTACTGGTTATTATATAATGAGTATTGATTTAATTTTTGCATTGACTGCTGATGTGTTTTAATTGAAAAAAATAAATTGATAAATATGGAATTATTAACTAGTTAGTTAATTTTAGAAAAACGTCTGATTATTTAGCAAAATGTTTCTACCTCTTTTCTATATTATCATTATGTTCTTGTAACTTTAGTTCCATGAGGATCAAACATTGTCAAACATTATTATCTCTTAATATATTCCAGACGTTACAGAAAAAGAAAAGAAAAACGTATACATCGTTTCAATATTATCAATGGTTCCACAAGAAACTGTTCGATACAATATTTAATCCAAGATATCGATGATAATGTCGCTAAACTCTATTCTGATTATGTAAATCTGCCTACATGGCTCGAGCAATACTTACGTAATGATTTTACTAATTCATCAATATAGTTATATTTTGATGGAAGAAAATAGAAAAAACTGTCAACTTGTATAGTTTTTAACACACGAACTTTGATATTATTTCGTCATTAAATAGAACTCAAGTTTTATCATAAACATAAACAAATTAAGGGCAATCATGAAAGCAGCGGCACTTCCCAGGAGGGAGGCAAAGACTGGCCACGTCTCCTTTCCTCAACTTTTTACAGGCAGATTTACATTCTGTATAAATACATTTTCCAGATTTGTTTGGAATATTAGTATGGCATTGTGCTGGTTCTCCTTGTTGCACATTTCCCATCACTCCTGTACATAAATCTTTAGTTTTTTTTTTTTTGTGCAACAACATAAATCTTTAGTTATATTATATAAAATAAGAAAAGTTGTTTTAAGGAGTTTTGTGTAAATTAACTATCTAACTTAAAATATTAAATATATTTTTCGTGATTCATTGATATTATTCTTGACAAACCATAACATAAAAACTAAACAAAATAATAGTTATATATTTATAGAGGTATATATCGTAATTGGCAAAGATCATATTATAAGGAAGAAAAGCTTTGCAACATCAATAGTATTTATTAAAAACAATTGTTATTTGAAACATTTTTCATGCCAACAAAGCAAAATAAATGATGACAAAACAAGAATGGAAGTTCATTTAACTAATTCATATTATACTAATTCTTCATAATATAATAAGACCAAATATTTTTTTTTAAATGAGAGAACTAACCAAAATAGGTGAATTTTTTTTTTCTAAAAGGACCTTCAACTGTACATCAGTTTCTAGGCACATATCAAAATAGTGAAACGTTATTTTCTAATTTTGATTTGGATTTGACTTTCAAAGAGTTAAATTCAGTATTACACAAGTATGTGTCAAAAAAATAATTCTTACATAGATTTTACATAACATAGTTAAATTCATATTTTAAAGAAATTGTATAATTGAAGAAGGAATCTTTAAAGAAATATCACAATATTTATTATTAGTTTCTGTTGAAAAAAATAGATATATTTAATATATTAAGACGAATTTTAAATTTAAATACATACCTAGCTGAAGAATGATGAAGAAAGTTAAAATGATGAGTGAAAGTTGAAATGAATTCTTCATCGTATGTGTTATGAATGAATTGCTGGTGTTTTGAAAGTGAAAAAAATAATTACCAAGTATACTCATATGTATAACTTTTTAGAAGTTCTATGTACCTCACATTTAAACTTATCTAATTTAAGTAATCTATCTCCTTAAGTTCCGGTTTTACACTATTTTTATAATTTTTTTCTCATTCTATATGTGATTGAAAGCTTTAGACTCGTTCGTTATTATTTTTGGGGATTTTCGTCATATAGTTAGAAGTCCCTTTATCAATAATCCAAGATTCAATTAAATACGTACCTCAAAGTTACTCATTCGGACTTGGTGTAAGTTCCTCAAGCATTCGAACCAAAATCTTTCACTGATTATCGTTCGAGCCATTAATTTCCATGTACTCGATTAGAGTTAGTGACTTGTGAGTGGCCATTTCAAGAACCGTGCTGAAACCAAAAGATAAATGACAACCAGTAAAGACATGATGAGCAAGAGCAAATTCAGAAACTCGTCCATTGACTTGTATCATCATCGTCCGACATTGAGAGAAGACAATATCAATCATAGAAGTGAAAAAAAGAGTTTGAGACCGAGTATTGTGTCTTCACTAATCTTTAACAAAAAACTTTCATATTTAATGAAAATTCAAATATGGTTCATACCATTTTTCATAAAACAAAAACACTTACTTTTACTTTTAAATTAATAAAGGGTAAGAAAGAAGTTTATATCTTATCGTCTTCTTGTTTTTACTTTCAACATTTTATATGAAATCAAATTTCAATTGCTAAAGTGACTTGTTGTTTTTTTGTACGAATTTACGCTAACGTAACTATCTCCATTGTAAAAATATTTTTCTTGTCTAAGTCTAAATCCATGTTATAACTTCATAACCGTATATTAATGTTAAAAAAAAAAGAGTTAATCATAGACATTAATGTTTGCATCTTTCTCGTGTAAAGTCTTTTCTCTCATCTCTGGTTGTTGCTGAGTCGTTTTGTGCTTCCTTGTCCAGTTATTAGCTACTATCGTTGGTCTCTCAATCCGGCTAAGTCTAGTGCTTTGTTGGTTGTCGGATATTAGATGAATATTCTACAAGTTAACAAAAAAATTATGATAAATAAAGTTTTATTAGTTTAAAGATAAATGTAATCTCGTGCATGTCATTGATATATTTCATATTTTCACTGTATCTTATACCCGAACTTTATCTTCTTTTGAGTGAAATTCTAATTTTATAATCTTGATTTACTTTTAAATTAGATTTTATATGATTTCATGCTTTAATCTTAAAATTATAGTTTTATAATCAAGATTTACTTTTCAAGTTTCATATATTTACATTTAAAGATTTGTAGTACTCTTATTTTGTAGTGGGATTTATCAAAATAAGAGTACAAAAACCAAAAATGAAATATTTTCAGCAAAAAAGAAGTTGTAAGCTTGCCACATAGGGTCTATAGGTTTAGTATTTACTAAAAACTCACTTTTAATTATAGAAGATTATATGGTTTTATGCTTTGAATCTTAAAATGCTAATGTTATAATCTAGATTTGTTTTTCAAGTTTTGGATATTTACATTTAAGTATTTATATTACTCTTATTTTGTAGTGGGATGAATGGAAATTAAACTCCATTCACTCCAACAGTAGTTTTTTGTTTTGTTTATGTTTGTTTATAAATCAAGCTAATGTTATCAAAGATTATTTACTAATTAAAGAAAAAATGTTTGCCACACAAAATAATTATAAATACTACATATTGATGCCTTTTTTACTACAAAAATCATCATAGATCCCAAAAGATGAATTATCTCATAATTTTTATGTTAATTACTACTATGTATTTTGATGTAAATCAAGCATGCAAAAACAATCTTGTAGTAGTTCCTAACGAAAGCACTCCTGATATTATTCTTAGCACTTGCAAAAAAAATCATGTAGTAATTCATAACGAACTTGTTCCTGGTATTGTTCTTAACATTGCATGCCGGAGAGACAGCATAGACTGTCCACCTACAAGATTTCACAAACTAAACTTCAAAGATCCTTTTTATATCATTGAATTTGAGGATAATTATCCTTATGACGAGACTTGGTATTGTATGCTTAGTCACGGAACCAAGCCAAAGTATTGGTATGATATTGAAGTATATCGTCAAGGCTTGCGTCCTAAAAGTGGTCAGTTACGTTCATGGATTGCAAGAATGGATGGCATTTGGTTTACAAGAAGATATGGTTTCCCACCACAACACGTATTTAACTGGAAAATCTTGTAGTGTTTGATGGTAAAATATATATATTGCAAAACATTATAATAAAATATGAGTTCATTTGATGTTTATGTATTTTGCATCAATGTTTTCAATAATAAAACAATATTCTATAATCTATTTTTTAAAGCCATGTATGGTTTTTTTTTACAAGAAATTGTTATGTTTTGCAAATCCTTAACTTATTTTTAACTAATTTTGTTAAGAATAAAGAAGTGTTATAACCATAAAAATTTTACAAAAAAGTGTGAATTTAAGAGAAGAATTATGAAATATGGGTAATGGTAATGCCTTACTGATCTCTTTTTCATCTTTTCTTATTATTTTTTTTACATTTTGTATCTCAAACTTTAATCCTCTGTCGAATGTCAGAAAAAATGGATTCATTTTTTTTTCTAAAACAAATCTATTATAGAAAAAAATGAGAAATCACGTTTGTAAAGTCCCTATTCTGGCAATCATAATCTAGCAAAGTATAAAATATCTTTGGCAATTTAAAACCTAACTAAAAAATTACTCACAGTTGGTAGAAATCCAAATTTAAATAGATATAGAGAAACAAAACATAATAAAATTTCGATAGATAAATTTTCATAAGTTTACTCAAATTTTATAAGAAGAGGTTAATAGATCTTCTCCTTCTTTTGGAGATGTAAAATATTTGAAGAAAATATAGTATAGCCTCAATAAGTGGCTAATTAATAATAAGTATTTATAGGTCCAAGATCAAATTAGGTGGAGTTTTGATGATCCTAGCACAAAACAAGAAATTTCATAAGTTACGTTTTCTTCTATGATGGAAGGGATTGATCGATCCATGAGGGTGGTAATCTATCTACTTATTTCTGAAAATTTGTTGTCTTTCTATAGTAGCATGGATCAATCGACACTTTTATGGGCCGACGGTCGATTTATTTATTTATGAGCATGTTTCACCTTCTCAGAATAATGGCTTGTTTTCAGTAAATTATTTGTAACATTTGAACCATCAAGGGTAATTACCTCAAAAATACCGTCAAAACAAAACTTAATCAATCAACATACGCTAATTCTTAGGTTTTAGATCACTTAATTACACTAACTCATTTCCATGACACTAATCGTATGCTAATAATCTAATTAATGTAAACTTCCGTTCGTAATGAAATGATAAGAATATAGTAATTACAAGTCTAAATAACCACTAAACATCATAATCATCAACTTTCTTTGGCTATGAATGTAAAACACTAGTGAGATTCATTCAGGCATTTCAAATATGTAAAACACTAGTCTTTGGTGTTTCTTCAATCTGACTATGTAACACTAGTATTTGATTTAACATATCAATTTTTTTTTTTTTGTGATTCATTGATTATTCTTGATAAAACATAGTATTATAACTAAAAAACAGAGCTATATAAATATCTAGGTAATTGGAAAATATTATAGATTCAAGGAAGAAAATCTTTGCAACATTAATATTTATCAAACAAGAAAAGGTAATTTGAAACATTTTTCATGCAAAACAAAGAAAAATAACTAACAAGAATGGAAGTATATGTAATCAGTTCATATTACAATAATTTATCATTATATATTAAGACCAAATACTTTATTTGTAGAATTAACCAAAATAGGTGAAAACAATTCTTAAATAATCTTCTTTGTAGATCAGTTTTCTAGGCCTAGATCAAAATAGTAGATCAGTTTGATTTGGCTTTGAATTTAAAAGAACGAAATTCAAAATTACAGAATTATAGGTCAGGTTTTTTATTTTACATAGATTTTGTATCTATATAAAAATTACAGAATTGTAGGTTTAGTTGAACTGATATTTTGAAGAAATTTTATAGCTGAAAATAAAGTACTCTTAAAAAATATCACGATATCATTATTAGTTTCCTTAAGGCGAATCTTATATGCAAATACAAACCTTGCTCAAGAATTATGAAGAAAATTAGAATTGTGAGTAGCTGAAAGGAGTTCTTCATCTTAGGTATTATGAATAAAGTTGGTGTTTTTTTTTTTGTTTTTTTTTTGGTTAAAGAAGTTGATGGTGTTTTAAAAGCAAAAAATACACTTATATATATATATATATATATATATATATATATATATATATATGAACTTTTGAACCACACATTTGAACTTGTCTAATTTAAGCAGTCTATATATGAAAGCTTTAGACTCGTTCCGATTTAAATAAAAACTTTGAAAATTTACAAAAACAAATATAGCCACACATTCTTCCTATAACAAATCTAATATGCTAAATTTATTCGGGAAATCAGCAATTCATACTCTCACAATTTTATTATGTTCAATTCATATCTGAATTATATCGTTGTGGTAAAACATAGCTTAACTAATGAAAATTTTAAATTATGTACTTGAACTTCTATTTTTGTGCTAAATCATGCCTACACACTACAAATGTACTATACTGTTACATGTCGATGAAGTGGAATCCAGACGGCAACGACATCGTTTTGGATTCTTCGAAAAATCGGCTATTTCATACAAATAAATAAATGAAAACCCACTCACACCATTTTAAAAATATTTTACTTATATTAACTAATTGAAAATAATCAAATAATGACAACTTACATTGTAAACATTTGTAGAATGATTTATTTTTGTAAATTCCAACTACAACTACAACCTTGTAGAATGACTTTTTTTTTTTTTTTTTTTGGTCAACTGCAACTACAACCACCAATTCAATCATTAACATATTTTTCAACTATTTACGAATAAACCATCTATTTTATTACTAAAACGTAAGTCTATAATGGATTTGGATATCTGAAATTTTTTGGACTATCCAGATTCGGATCCAAATCCGTCAGATACATGTTTTTTATATCCGGATTTTGAACTGTGGATCCGTCTTCCGGATATCCTCTCAAATATTAGATATCGGACCTCTTAAATGAAGGTTGCTTTTGATACCACGAAGTGGTCCAAATCAAAAGCGAGATGAAAGCTCTGATACCAATTGATATGTCCCAATTAGAGTTTTAAGAACACGAATACAAGAATTTTCTTTTGGGTAGTTATGACTACCTCTTTTTTGGCTTTTTATTGATTTATATTAAAAAAACCCTATAAGATTTAAGGTTATCCAAAACCTAAAAGAAATAAAGAAAACCAAAAGATAGATATGAATCTAATAAAACCAAATCCAAATATATAAGATAAAATCAACACCGACTAATCTACATGTCGTGGATTAGGCCTTCTCGTACGTATGGGCCGATCACGATTCAAGAGCCCATCAAAAACATTATAAATTTTTTTTGATTTAATAAGAGATATTTTAAAAAAGTAGATAGGTGAAAGGTGTGGAAGCCCCCTTGGTCCAATGGTTTGAATAAGTGTGTTGATTATGCTTCTACATCAGGAGGTCTGAGGTTCGAACCCCAGATATTGCGATTTATTCTCAAGTTCAAGTTTACATGAGATCTTCAGCATGGTGCTGGTGCAACCACTGGATATGGATCTTCATAGATGTAAGAGATTTAATAATTCTCTTAATTTGTAATAGTATAAGAAAATCAGTGTTAAAAAAAAAAAGATAGGTGAAAGGATATTTTTGAAAATAGACATATTAAGAATGACATTTTTAAAAATACCCCATATAGTAAAACCTCTATAAATTAATAATGTTGGGACTACAATATTTTATTAATTTATAGTGATATTATTTTAGAAAAAATGAATGGTAAATGAATTTACTTAAATGATACTCCTATTGAAATTAAAATTTGGGATTAGTGGCATCAATTTTTGTCGTTTATACGACTATCGAAATAAAAATGATGTATATTCAAAATTTTAAAATTTTTAAAAAGTTTAGTCTATTTTTATGAAATATTTTTTATAGACAATGATAAAAGAAAATAGTTTAAAAACACAACATACCATTTTTTATATCAAAAAGTTAGTTATGAGTTCATTTTAAGAAAAAATCATTTATAAAACACCTAATCATATATTGATATATTATGTATATGTATATAGAAATATATGTAAATTTACATGATTATTAATTTATGATATTATTGAGACCATATTTTTACATAGGAGTTTTAAAAAAATTATTATCTTATTATTTATTGAATTTTATCAAATTTTACACTGACCCGACTCGGGACCGATAATATTTATTAATTTATAGTGATTATTAATTTATAGAGTATTAATTTGTAGAGTTAAAAAAAAAAGTATTAATTTATAGAGGTTTTACTGTAATTGTTAAATAACAGAATAATAAGACTGAGACTGGATTAGATTTGAGATTTCTTCCCAAATGTCAAAATATTATTTACCCATAACACTGACTCGTCGTGGACTGATTCGTGGCACATAGACAGGAAGTACCTTTTGAGTTTTGTCTGAAACTCAAACTCAGAGATGTGCGTAGAAGAGGCGCAACTATAAGAGAAGAAACTAAAAACGAAACTCTTCTTCTTCCACATCTCTCTCAAGCTTTTTACACCCTCTTTAATTGGTTAATCACCACACCCACTTCGTGTTTTCTTTATTTTCTTTCTGGGTTTCTCAAAAATCTAAGCTTTTCTTGATTCCGACCAGAAAAAAATGGATTTGGAGTTTGCAGTTAATGGAGAAAGATTCAAAGTTAACTCTATTGATCCTTCAACGACCTTACTTGAGTTCTTGCGATTCAACACTCCTTTCAAGAGTGTCAAACTCAGCTGTGGCGAAGGCAAATCTCTCTCTCTGTCTGTCTTCTCTGTTTTTTATGTTTTAGTGAGAATTTATAAAATTCTTTCCTTTATGTCCAGAAACAATCTCTGTGTGTTGTTAAAGTCTTTTCCTTTTTACCAGAATTAGTGAAGTTGAAGTTGATTCAATTTTGTGATACCAAATCTGAGTTTAGATAGATATTAATGTTTGACTAAAAATGTGTGTATTTGGTTTAGTGCAGGAGGATGTGGTGCTTGTCTTGTAATGTTATCAAGATATGATCCAGAGTTAGATCAAGTGAAGGAATATAGTATAAACTCTTGTCTCACACTTCTTTGTAGTGTAAATGGATGTTCCATTACAACATCTGAAGGTCTTGGAAATGTAAAGAAAGGATTTCATCCGATTCATAAGCGATTTGCTGGTTTTCACGCCTCTCAATGTGGTTTCTGTACACCAGGGATGTGTATTTCACTCTACTCAGCTCTTGCAAATGCTGATAATAAGAAAGAGTTTACGGTTTCGGAAGCGGAGAAATCTGTTGCTGGTAATCTTTGTAGATGTACTGGTTATCGTTCTATAGTCGATGCTTGTAAGAGCTTCGCTTCTGATGTTGATATTGAGGATTTGGGGTTTAATTCCTTTTGGAAGAAAGGAGATAGTAAAGAGGTTATGTTGAAGAATTTTCCTTCTTATAACCCAAAAGAACATCTTGTAACATTCCCTGAGTTCTTGAAGAAGAAGAAAGAGATCAAGAATGGTTTGGATCATTCGAGGTATCGTTGGACCAGTCCTTGTAGCGTAGCTGAGCTTCATGACATATTGGACGCTGCTAATTCTTTAGGCTCGTTGAAGTTAGTTGTGGGAAACACTGGGACAGGTTACTACAAAGACGAGGAACGGTTTGATAGGTATATTGATATAAGTCGCATTCCAGAGATGTCGATGATCAAGAAAGATGAGAAAGGGATTGAAATTGGAGCCGCTGTTACCATATCGAATGCTATTGATGCTTTAGAGGAGGAAAGCAAATCTTCTTATGTTTTCAAGAAGATGGCGGATCATATGGAGAAAATCGGCAACCGTTCTATAAGGAACTCAGGGAGTATTGGCGGAAACTTAGTGATGGCGCAGAGCAGAAAGTTTCCTTCTGATATTACCACGCTTCTGCTCGCTGTAGATGCATCGGTGTATATGTTAAATGGCAGGAAAACCGAGAAGGTTAAGCTACACGAGTTTCTTGAAATGTCTCCGATTTTAGACTCCAAACGAGTTCTTTTAAAGGTTGAGATTCCTTCATGGACTGCTTCTTCTGGTGATGACACTGAATTGCTATTTGAAAGCTATAGAGCCGCACCTCGGTCTATTGGAAACGCATTGCCTTATGTGAACGCTGCTTTCTTTGCGCAAGTGTCTCGCCAAGAACCATCAAGAAGAGGTGTAACAGTAAATAAATGCTTGTTGGCGTTTGGTTCTTATGGCGGTGATCATTCAATCAGGGCGACAGAAGTGGAGAATTTCTTGACAGGTAAATTACTTAGCTACAGTGTTCTATATGAAGCTGTGAGTTTACTTAAAGGAATCATAGTTCCCGGGAAAGATACCGCTCATCCCGAGTATAGGAAAAGCTTGGCTGTTGGATTTCTTTTCGAGTTTTTCTATCCGCTGATCGAGAATGGCCATAGAATATGTAGTCTTGATTCAGTGGAAAACCATAGCAACGGCCATATCGATCCCGAAAAATCTCTTCCCTACCTCTCATCTTCACAGCAAGTGTTAGAGAGCAATGAATTTCAACCTGTTGGTGAAGCGGTTATCAAAGTTGGAGCTGCATTACAAGCTTCTGGTTAGCTCTTGTACCATTTTTAGTAACTTGATTTGGTTCAAGCCACGAGTAAAGATTCGAATATAGGGCCTTACAAGAGTTTTCTTTCAGGTGAGGCGGTTTTCGTTGATGATATTCCGACTTTACCGGATTGTCTACATGGAGCATTCATCTATAGCACAGAGCCCTTGGCTAAGATAAAAAGCATAAGCTTCAGTGAGAATGTGACTCCAACTGGAGTTCTTGCAGTTCTTACTTTCAAGGACATTCCACAACAAGGACAAAACATTGGTTCCAAGACCGTATTTGGAACAGGACCTTTATTTGCAGATGAACTAACTCGATGTGCTGGTCAAAGAATTGCTCTTGTGGTAACTCTAATTTTCTCTGCTTTTTTAATTCTTGCTCGTCTTTAGGATCGTTACTAACCGAAAAGTATACGGCTTTTGCAGGTTGCAGACACACAGAAACATGCAGACATGGCAGCAAAACTTGCAGTAGTTGAGTATGATAAAAAGAATCTAGAAGAACCGATATTAACGGTCGAAGAAGCAGTGAAAAGATCTAGCTTTTTCGAGGTTTATCCGATGTTTTACCCTGAACCAGTCGGTGATGTTGTAAAAGGAATGGAAGAAGCTGATCGAAAGATAATCTCGGCTGAGGTATCGCAACTGTTTTTCCGATTTTCACCGCCAAATTTTTGTAATGACATCTCATTGAAACTTGGTTATATACATCCAGTTGAGGCTTGGGTCACAGTACTACTTTTATATGGAGCCACAAACAGCACTTGCCTTGCCAGATGAAGACAATTGTGTGAAGGTATTTAGTTCATCGCAAGCACCTGAGTACGTGCATTCGCTCATTGCTACATGTCTCGGCATTCAAGAGCATAACGTGCGAGTCATCACTAGAAGAGTTGGAGGTGGCTTTGGCGGTAAAGCTGTAAAGTCAATGCCTGTAAGTATTTACCATAATTGGTTTGTTTGCTGCTTTCTTGAAATGAATCAAGATCTTTAAGAGTGTTTTGGAATATGGTTTGTTGGTCGTGAATGCTCATTGAGATGATGTTTCAGGTTGCAATAGCATGTGCATTGGGAGCATATAAGTTGCAGCGTCCTGTTAAGATGTATCTGAACCGCAAGACCGATATGGTAATGGCTGGAGGAAGGCATCCGATGAAAATAACTTACAATGTCGGTTTTAGATCAGATGGGAAGCTCACAGCACTGGAGCTTACAATGCTAATAGATGCAGGGATTGAGCAGGACGTAAGTCCGATCATGCCGCGGAATATAATGGGTCCACTAAGGAAGTATGATTGGGGAGCTTTGTTATTTGAGGTGAAAGTTTGTAAGACGAATTGCCCGAGCAGATCGGCAATGAGAGCTCCCGGGGAAGTACAAGGTTCATACATTGCGGAATCTATTATCGAGAACGTAGCCTCTTCTCTTCAAATGGACGCTGATGCAGTGAGAAAGATAAACCTTCATACTTATGATAGCCTCAGAAAATTCTACAAGCACATTGCTGGTGATCTTGATGAATATACATTGCCTTTATTGTGGGACAAACTGGAGATATCTTCGAAATTCAAGAAAAGAGCTGAGATGGTGAAGGAGTTTAATGTGCGTAACGTATGGCGAAAGAGGGGGATTTCTCGAGTACCGATTGTCCATCAAGTTATGCAGAGGCCAACCCCGGGAAAAGTAAGCATTTTGAGTGATGGTTCTGTTGTAGTTGAGGTTGGAGGAATTGAGGTAGGTCAAGGATTGTGGACCAAAGTACAACAGATGGTTGCTTATGGTCTCGGTATGGTTAAATGCGAAGGAAGCGAAAAGCTGTTGGAGAGAATACGGGTTGTTCAGTCCGATACACTCGGTATGATCCAAGGAGGTTTCACTGCTGGTAGCACCACATCCGAAAGCAGTTGTGAAGCGGTTAGGCTTTGCTGTGTTATCTTGGTGGAGAGATTGAAACCTATAATGGAGAAGTCAGGTTCTGTGACATGGAACATGCTCATTCAACAAGTAAGTAGCCTAGTAAATTTTGATAGTTACTCTATAACAAAGATTATGCATGAAAAACCGTAATGTTTGCATTTTTATTTCATACAGGCGTATGCGCAGTATATTAATTTATCCGCGAGTACGTTGTATAAGCCAGAGTATTCTTCCATGGAATACCTCAACTATGGAGTTGGAGTTAGCGAGGTAAGTCACTATGTCAAACTATACTTTCTTTAAATTTGAAGCAATCAAACAATAATCTGATTCTACTTGCAGGTGGAAGTGGACCTTGTGACGGGAAAAACCGAGATTTTAAGATCCGATATCATTTACGATAGCGGAAAAAGTCTTAATCCTGCAGTTGATTTAGGACAGGTAAGTATTTAGTTAGCTCTGCGTGTTTTTCTTGTATTCATGTAGTCATTCTGTTGAGCTAAGCAAAAGAAAATGAATGGTTTGTGAAAAGATCGAAGGAGCGTTTGTTCAAGGAATCGGCTTCTTCATGATGGAAGAGTACACTACTGATGAGAAAGGACTTGTGGTGCAACAAGGCACTTGGGACTACAAAATTCCTACTGTGGACACAATCCCAAGACAGTTCAACGTCGAGATTCTCAACTCTGGTCATCACAAAAACCGCGTTCTCTCCTCGAAAGGTAACACTACGTTTTCCTTATCCGATTCAAGCTATAATCATCATCGGGATTTTCATTTGAAGTTGTTATATTTTTTTTTTATCAAGACTAGCACATAAACACTCTTTTGAGATCTTTTATTAGGGTGTTAGACTTTATGAGAGGTGTTATCTTTAATGTTACTCCATACTGTATTTGGATGTCACTACTTTCATACACAACAACTTCTTCATTCTGATCCACAGCGTCGGGTGAACCGCCATTACTTTTAGCGGCTTCTGTTCATTGTGCAACGCGATCAGCCATTAGGGAAGCTCGAAAACAGTCCCTTACATGGAACTGTAATGATGAGTTTGGTATGGATTTTGAGTTGCCGGTTCCTGCAACTATGCCTATGGTGAAGTCTCTTTGCGGATTGGATAGTGTAGAGAAATACTTACAATTGAAGATCTGGGGACAATAAAGGCAAAGCAAATTTTTACAGTGTTACACATTCTAAAGTTTGTCATATAGATTTTCTATACAGTGAAAATAATTGTATAGGTGCAACTTTGTGCATAACTAATGGTTTTAAAACCAAATCAATAAATTAATAGGGAAAGGTCTTTCAGACAAATTAGCTTGGTTTGGTCCCGGTTTAAAATGGTTGTCAAACCAGTTAACAAGAATGAACCAAAGTCAAAGTCCATAGGGACTTTGGCAAAATTATGAGCACCTCGTAAACTTCATTCTGTAGTCATCTTCCTATACAAAGACTGTCACACCTTGATTTGGACACTACAACTAAATGACTTCATTCCATTATCTGCACTTTAAGTTCAGTAACTTCAGCTGTGTAGGACCATATTCTTCAGAAGTGATTCCTTAGGGAAAAAACATTGCTCAATTTCTAGTTTTTTTTTTCTTATGTTTTGCTTAATTTTTGCTTAGTTTTATCATATTTTTCTCTTTATCTCAATTTTAAATTATAATGTGCATCCTTAATTCAATAACCCGTGAATCAATCATGCATCGAAGGTTATTCTATTGATAATATTTTATTGGATATTTGAAGGTTATTCTATTGATAATTTTTAAAAATTTTAATTTATAACCCGCGTAAGAAAAAAAAATTTAACACTCGCGTATACGCAGATTTATAACTTAAAATTTTATAATCCATATAAAAAACAAAATTAATTATTCTGTAAGATTTTATAAATTACTTAATTTAATTTTCCTATTTATTTAATTGGTATAGAAGCTATCATCGTATGATAAAGTAAGTTTTGAATTTGAACTATGTTGTTAATGTTTAGTAAGTGGATACCTTATGATTTATTTTATTGGGTGCAGTGCTGAATTTATTTTTAATGTATATAATGGAGACCAGAGAAACCATATGCCGCGTGGTGTTGTATGCCAACACCAAGGGAAGCTCCCCGACATTTAAAGAAGGTCACCTACATAGCCAAAAGCAATTGCGGGTGTGTGGCGTCGGGTGGTACCACAAAACAAACAGAGGCGGTTCTTTGAGCAATCTCTACTGTAAGAAGAAGAATTTTGTCAGAATTGTTATGATATAAAAAAGTTCTAAAAAGTTGACCCAAAAAAAAGAATTCAAGTATACCTAGCATCTGCAGAAATGGCAGTCGCCTTAATCGCTACTCCATCAGGAACCGGTGATGCACTATACGCAAGAGGATTAGAATTGTCAAAAACTAAACATATATTAAACATAAGTTGCAAAACAGTCAAAACTAAATATAATATTTGAAGAAAATTTTCAGAATTGTTATGATATAAAAAAGTTCTAAAAAGTTGACCCAAAAAAAGAATTCAAGTATACCTAGCATCTGCAGAAATGGCAGTCGCTTTAATCGCTACTCCATCAGGAACTGATGATGCACTATACGCAAGAGGATTAGAATTGTCAAAAACTAAACATATATTAAACATAAGTTGCAAAACAGTCAAAATTAAATATAATATTTGATGAACTCACAAAAGAAATGTCATCGAGTTTCCTCTAGCTTGGTAGATATGACACTCTCCATAAACATTACCTGACAAACCACACCAAAAAGAAATTAGATAGTTTGATTTCGATTCAAACCCATGATTCATATAACCTTACCTACTGCAACTGTAGTTTCACGGGTGCTGACTCCAAACTTTGTCCCCATGCAACCTGAAATCAAAATCCTTTCTAACAATTTGGAGTTTCGGCAATACTTGTTGAACTTTAAATGAAAGTAGCCCATCCTATCCACTCTGCAAATGAATTTTCTACAATTGTGTAAGCAAATATATTTTTTAATAGATTAAGATTTGTACATGTAATAACAGCAGGTTAGTATCCATAATTTACTTTTATTTATTTGTAATATTTTTTTTTTACATTTTAACAAAAATTTAAGTTTTACATTTTTATGTTATAACAATAAATAAATTTAAAATAAATATATTAAGTACATAACTTTTTCCCAAAAAAATATTTATTAGTATTTAAATCAACAACTATATGAAGAAAGTAACAATCAAACATCAGTCACAATCTCTACAAACAATCAAATTTTTACCAGTTTATAAAGCAAAAGTCATAATTTTCACAACTAACTTCTCTACAACAAAAAACCTACTATCAAAACATATAACCATAGTTCTTACAAATAAACTCTACTAGTTTTTCATTTCTTCTTTGCTTTGGTGTAAATGTTGTACATTTCTTTTCTTGATTGAACTTGTTAAATGCTTGAATCATCTTAAATCTTCATCATCATTGGTTAGTGAATGTTAAAGACTTAGATGATATCAATGCTCGTGGCTGAGTGAAATTAGACTCTAAAATCAAAGATTCAAGTAGCAATACATATAGAGAATTTAGTTAGACTAGAGTTTTTTGTGCACCATGACAAATCCATACACCAATATTCTTAAAATAAAACTTAAAAATCTACTAAACCAGTATAAAATCAAAAAAATTTACACAAATCCATCTACAACTAACTTTAAAAAGATAGATCTAAACAATAAAGTGAATTTTTTCCTAGTCACTATTATACTTCACTTGCGATTTCTCATTTTTGATACATCAAAATTTTTAAAAAACTCTTCACTGATTAAAAAAGGATAAAAAAAATGTTAGTAAAGATGTTAAAAGTGTTTAAAGACTTACGTTACCTAAACATTTTGTAATTCGAGTTCAGCCATAATTTTGAAAGTGTGGATTTTTAGAAAACTAAGAAGTTTATAATGGCTTGCGCCACAAGGAAGATAGTATCATATCAACAGTTTTTGGTTTAACATGATAGGTAATTGATTTATGACGTTCTTAAGATTGCTTGATCGATTTGTATATTATGGGTCTTGCTATTTGTTTTTCTACTGTGTTAATGATTAATCTTGGTCTCTCTTTGCTCCTGCAGAAGGAAAACAACAAAAAGCAGCTACTTACTGAGTCATCCTCCCAAAACAGTGATGACTCACTGAGTCAATACAGTGGCAATCATTCCCAGCTGCATTCACCCTCTCTTACCACCAGCCATTACAGTGATGATACTCTGAATTTGAACATCTTTACATATCCGATGAAGAGAGTCATCATGCCTTTGACATTGAATGGCAACGAGAATCAAGGAGGACATATCTTGAGCGCGATAAAATTAAAAAAATGACAAAAAGGTTTCTGACATATGTCTCAGAGTTTCTCTCCAGTAAGGTTAGACTTGCTCCCCTCCAGATCAAGGTTTTTTACAAACCGGCACTGCCTATGAGTACCTACTTTTAACGGTTGTATTCAAGGCATTACTGTACAACAATGCGATGAAGACGGTATTCGGACCCTATTAACTTCATGCCCTCTACCAACGAAAGTTTGACAAATTAAGAAGTTTGATATTTGGAGTGGCCTTAGCGTGAGCATCCCTATCAAATATGTCCATATTGGAGTCTCACCAAATTTTCTGCAACAATTCCAAACATACAGAAAAATAGTTAACAACTCTTGATAGAACCGAATGCTTATGTTATGGTTAAAACATAAAACTTATTAAGATTCAAGACGCAATAACATAAAACTTACTAAGATTCAAGACGCAAAGAATTAAAAAAAGAAGTCCAACGTTCTTTGATCAAAGAACATGCTTTAATCTTCAACTTTGTATTTGGCGAAAGCAGCATGGTTCCCATCCTGCAAATTACATATTTCAAGTACTAACCCTGGATTCCTTTCTCAAGACTGAAGCGCAGAAAACAATACTTTACGGTTTAACCTATCACGAAAGAGACAAAGAATGGAAATTTTGTTAGTTTTTCAAAATACAAGTGAATTTTGGGATTTGATCATTAAATCTAATTTAGCTGTGCCAACTATTTATTTCAAACCATTTGAGTTTTAGATGGCGAGGCTACAATCTCAAATCATCAAGATTTCTAGAGCATTCCCTGATGTATATACATCCGCATATAAGTTCATACATCTATGTTTAGGCCTGCCTCTAACAATAATATTACACGAGGCCAACATCGTGAGAAGATTCCAAACAGAATTCTCGTTAACCATGTGTCGTAGTGATCACCCTATTCTCATCCTTATACAAAATCATATTCCAATCAAACAAAACATGGAGTTTCAATTTTTCCAAAGAAGATTACTTCTTCTTGGTTTTGTTCAAAAAAGAAGGATCATAACTGTTAAGCAGAAACCAAGACGAAACAGAGAGTTAAACCACCACCCAATTTAACAGAGAGTTAAATCATCACCTTCACCACTTAGCGAGCCATCAGATTCATCTTCGATATCTTCATTCTTCAACATTTCATCTTTTATGGTTCCTGTTGGAACTCAATTTTGAGAGGTTGACTTTTGGTCAACTTTCCGGCGACTTTCCGGTGAACTCCGTTACCGGAATGACCGGACCTTGGGGTCATTGGATTTCTTGTAATGAGCACTATAAGATAGTGTAATTACATGTCAAAATTGAAGTTAAATTGAATGAGAAATTGAAGTCCAAAGTGGGTTGCTTAAAGAGTTTAAAAAGACAAATGTGCATTTGTCCCACATTGGAAGTTTGGAAAATCTTCCTCTTGTATATATAGTGCTACACTTACTACAAGGTTCACTAGCAATTGGAAGAGGAGACCATGGAGATGGAGATGGATGGCCATTATGCAAAAACACACACGCGCGCGCGCGCGCGCCGCCGCCGTGCCGAGCCGGGCCGGGCTCGGGCTTGGGTCTTGGGTCTTGGTGAATGTCGGCCTTTAGGCCCACAAAGATTGTTCTTTTTGGGCCAAGTTTCTATGGACTTTATGTTACATTTTTTGGCATAAATTTTTTGCATAATTAAAAATGGAATATTCGAATCTTATAATTCGAACGCCAAACGGAAGAGAAAAACTCGCCCATGACCGAGTCTTCCGTCGCCTTATCCACTCGCTCCAACCTCCCTCGATACCCGCTCACGTGCCACGATTTGCGGACGCGCATATCGTCACTTCAAGCCATATATTCGAGTCTTCGTCTCTCTCATTCTTCACGCTTTTTTCAATAGAAAAAATCAAACCTCTCTCTCCCACTTTTCTTCTCCGATCAAAGTAAGTCTCAAGAGTGTATCGTAGTTACCAACGTTCGTTGGACTCCGTAATCGAGTGTAACGATACGGTTTAGTTATCCGTCCTATCCTGGGATTCATCAATCTCATACACCGTTTCACTGCGGGAGATTGTTTGGATTAAGGAAAGAGATCATATCTCGGTTCGGATTGTTTTACTCACTGCTTTCCTTAATCGGTTTTGATAAAGTATTGCTTCTGTTTCTATCTCGGTTTTTCGCGGTCCTACAGTTCCTCCATAGGGGCGCCAAGACAGCTGTAACCATTAAGAATTTACATTAGCTAGCCACACCGCATTCTGGAAACTACTTTCGTACATGCTTACTTGTAAGAGGGAATATTCCGGTGACGGTGACGAGTAAAGAAGCTCCCCTGTAGATGACCACAGTTTAAAGCCATCAATCTTGCGCTTCCCCCACTTAAACTTCTCCTCGGATACTGTAACCGATGTTGCAACATATCTTGAGAATAAAAACACAAATGAGTCAAATGGTGCAACTGAATTAAATAGAGGAGCACATATCACACAGTGGGTGGTACCTTCCAGTTGGGTCCCATGCGATATCGGTGGCCCGCACAGGTTCACTCAAGGTCTCAAGCTTATTATTATCCACGTCCAAAATCTCGAGATGGGCATTGGAAGAGTCTTTCAAATCAGCGAGAACTATGTGCTTGCCCCTTGGAGACCAGAAGAGGGCATTGACTTGCTTGTTTTCATAAGCAGTTTGAATTGAAGCATTTCCATTCTCATCCATTTCATAGAAACTGACGACATCTCGCTCTAATTGGTCTCCGTGAATTACGGCAAACCTGTGACCGTTGGGCTCCCACGAGAAAGCAATGAATTTCTTTACTTCAAGATTCACGTTGGTTATAGTGCCTTGATCATTGAAGCAAAAAAGCTCAACTAGAGAGGACAGCGTATTTTGTAGATCAAATTTGACAGCAAGATACTTTCCATTGCTCTGCCAATACATCTTGCAGTCGCTGCTAACAGTACTGAGAATATTCTTCTGCATCAGCACATCTTTGCTAGGGATTTGCACAATAACAACCTCCCTGGTTGTAGGCAGCTCTTTCAACAGTACAAGGATGGATTCAGTAGGAGACCAAGACAGGTCCAGCACATCACTAACGCTCACATGTTCCTGCCCTAAGAGGCTGAAAGTCTCAGTCTCGTAAACAGATGCAGTGTTTTTGTGGAGAGTGGAAAAGTATTTATCATCTCTTCCCCCAGACCATCTTGCGGAAATAAAGTGTTTACGTCAACGAATGTAGATAAGATTTTTTTTATTTACTCAAAAAAGTACCTGATCATCACAGGCGCGTTGGTAACATGACTCTCTGATCCAGCAATTAATCTCCCAGTTATCACACGAAAAACTTTTAACCAGAGATGACTCTGCAATTAGGACAAAAATCTGAGATGGAAGTCAAAGTGTTGGAAAGAAGAAAAGCAAAGATGCACTCACGTTTGTGTCGCTTCCCCGCTTTGGTTTACTGTAGGTTACCAAGTACCTCTCACCTGGAGAGAACTCAGCTTGTTCGACCTTGAATAACAAAAAAAATGTCAAAAATCATTCCAAGGAAGCACAGTTCAATACGAGAAACAAACCTCAGGATGGTCATAATGCATGATATCGTCAAAATGATCTCCACCAAATATTCCTAGTGTCTGCCTTGTCTCGCCTATTTCCAAGAGGTATGAGCCTCGAGGTGACCACAGCACATTCTGGGCGACATCAAACTGCACAAAACGAGAACATCATTAGCATTACTTAACACCACAACACTTGACAATCGCAAAAAAAGTGTAGGAAACTTACAGGGAATCTACGAATGAGTTTGACCTTCTGGTGCTTGCGAGTAGGACGAATCTGTAAAATTGAGGTACTAAGGGGGCCAGGACGGATGACTAATTGATCCAAGGGTTTCTTAGTCTTTACAAAAAAACGATAAAATGTTGGTTAGCATCATCCATCAAATACATGCTAGCCATGATGCCACAGTATGGGGAAAAGTAGACGTACCATCTCACAGAAAAACGGTCTAGAATATTTCATAGAGGCCTGCACAAACAACATACTTCAACTATGTATTTCCTTTCACAGAGGAGTGGTGATCATAGTAGATACAAGTAGCACTAACCTCGGTAAACGTAGTAGTAAAATGAAAATTAAGGTCAGTCTTATTGGCCTTCTTCTCGCTCTTACTAAGCTTCTCAGCCGTTGCCTTCCTCTTTCCAGCCTTTCTGAAAATCAAGTTATATTTGAGATCAATGCTAAAAACCCCGGTCTGTCCAACATAAGCTACATCAACATAAGCTACAACAACATAAGCTACAAAGCATGATGATCTTTCAACACAGCTAAAGCTAACCCACATTTGCAAACATACTTTTAAGGACGATTCAACAAGAAATATATATTCCCTTATCAAGGGCCATAATCTCTCGTTATTACTGTATAAGTTTCAGACAAGTAATGGATAAACCTGTCATCAACTGGCGTGGTCTTAGCTTTGCCTTTACCCTTTGCTGTCTCCATCGTGGAAACTGTACAACATCGAATCAATTCCTTAGCAAAAACTCAATATGGTACAGATACACTCTCTAAAGAGAAACAAATAAGTCAAATCCTATCAGAATAATCAATCTAACAGACCAAGTCAATTACAATCCGAGTAGAAAACCAAAGGAACAGATGAAGATGAAGAAACTGACCAGATTCTTTACCAATTAGTGGAATAGCAGTGGGATACTTTTACGCCGTTTCCTAAGCCGATAAACGTCCTCCTTTATTAAAGGCACATGGATGATTTTAAACTGATCAAATAATGGTTTTGATGGAATTTAGGTAAGATCCATGCAATCGGATATGTTTCATTGGACACCTAATCCATTGTTGTTTAGGTAAAGCATTAGAAATTGCGTGCGGAAGAAGCTGAGGACCTGAAGAAAAACGAGAAGAGCGATGTGGTTTTAAACAACGGAACTCAAGAGCCGGATCAAACCCTAACTAGGTTTTATAAGTCTTGGAATAATAAAACCAATCAATTTGTAAACAAATTCTTGGTTTGGTTCGGTTTGGCTTCTTTTGTTTTACATCATCCTCTGTGGCTAATTTTCAAAACACTCTCGACTCTGCGACGTCGTTTTGGAGTACGATTTACATTTCTGATCAAGAGAGAGAGAATCCCATTTCCGTCGGATCAATGGCGGCGATGTTAATCGGAAGAGCTTTAAAATCAGCTAAAAACTCTCACTTGATCGTTCGTTCGTTCTCGATCATTCTGCACAACATCCGCAGCTCTTAAACCCGATTCCGATGGTCTTCTTCTTCATCGTCTTCGTTCGACAAGGAAAACGAGAAACAAATTTTCGTGAAAGCTCCGAACGCTAGACGGAACAACGACTCGGATTCGGTGTCGATGCCCCACGTCTTCCATGACGGGGGAAGAGGTTCTACAAGAAGGTGACGACGAGAGAAGCAGAGGATGGTAATGGATGGAGTGTGATGCTCGATTACAGAACTCTTAAGACTCCTTCTAAAAGACCTCTAAAGCTTCGTTCTTTAGCACTCGCTAAGGCCATTTGCTGTTGAATGGGAGTATCAGGTTTTGTTCATTTCATCAAAGTCTCAACCTTTTCCTCTATCTTCATTTTCAAATTCCATCTCTTTTGTTGCCCTCGAGCTTATCAACAATGGGTTTGATGGGATTAAGCTAGAATCCTTGTAATTGGATCTGTTCATCGTTAAGTCAACGTAAAGCTGTGAACTTTGATCAATAATGAGTTTGATGGAATTTAGCTGAAATACTTGTAATTGGCTGGCATTGATGTTTATACAAGGTAAAGCTGAGAATTTGCTCTTGTTAGTTTATATCGTTGGATACCTAATCCATTCTTCTTTAGAGTCCCTAATGTTTGTGTTTTCTTGAGTTCTATAATGTGACTAATAGGTTGAAAATTGGATAAGTGGGAAGTGAACTTGGTTCATGAGATGTTAAAGCATTAGACTTGGCCTTTCTCTGCTCTGTTTTCTTTTGCCGTTCTACTAAATGTTTGTGGGGTGACTGACTTGAGTATTATGTGTAGCTAACAGAAGGAGTCAGACCATTTACAATGCCGCTTATGAAACTAGCATGTACTGCACTTGAAAGAGTTCCTCTTACACACGTTCAAAGATCATCAAACGTCTATTAAGAAAGTTACATCAAGATCTCGTCTTTTTCCGAGCGCCTGAAGATAATGATCTAACTAGTGATGTCCATGGTAATATACACTTTCTCGTTAATTTCCACAAACTTCGAGTTTTTACACTTACGTTGGTTGTGCCTTTTTTGCAGAGGTTCAGGTAGAGAGGATTGATCCTCTACTTGAGTGGGTAGAGTCAGAGTTCGGCATCAAACCCAAAGTGTATTCGAGCATCTTTGGAGGGAAACAAGATGATAAGCTAGTGAAAGCAGTAGAAGATCTTCTCAAGAAGACAAATGATGATGAACTCGCAAGCATCGATGCACTTGAAGCATAAGCTCACTCTATAGTAATTGCTCTTGGCATCTACTGTGGGAAATTGGAGATCGATGATGCAATCAAATTGATTAGACTTGAAGAAGACTTACAGGTTCCAATTTGTCCCTCTCTTGCTAACAGTTATAACCTTTTGCTTCTAATATATCTAATCTTTGTCACACCGTTTTCTTGCATGTGAACAAATGGGGACTAGTTGAAGGCGGGCACGATATAGATATTGCTGATCTCAAAGTTCAGATCTCAGCGGCTACTGTGTGTCTTGCTCTATCCCGTGAAAACTGATCCCTTTTTGCTCAAACACCTTTCTCAGTTATTCCAAAAAACAAAGCTTTTCTCTGAGCTTATCTGTTTGTAGAAGAGAATAGATGATTATAAGGGTAAACATTGTTTTCCTCTATTCACCAATAAAGCAAAACTCGAAAATTACCATGTTTATAAAAAGGCAATGCAAAAGTTTTAATTTCCAGAGTTTTATTGCTTATTACATGCAATAAAAGTTCAGCAATATATAGCCACAACACTCATCTATTCGGATATCTGTAAGTTTGCAAAAGCAAATACAAGAATGATTCCAAAGTCAAAGAGTTTCTTGCAGATTTATTCGCATAAAAAATCCATTGGTGAATGAGATTCCAATGGGTAGTTTGTGACTCGAGTTGTTGGTTAACCAGATTTGTTCACACTGAAAGCCTCAAACTGCAGAATGATTAAGCTTTCTCTTTAGTCTTGTGGGAAGCAGATTGTGTTTAACTTGATTTATGCTTTCTTTAACTTCATATCAGATTGTTATATAGTACTGTTTGGCAGAGCATCACGGATCGTGAAATTAAAAAAACAAAACTTTGTTACAAAAAGAGATACTCGTACGTTTTATTTAAAAATTACATGGTTACAAAAAGAGAAAAATTACATGGCTACAAAAAGAAGGTTTTCAAAGAAGTAACAAACTTGTCTTGATTAACATACTAGATGCGTAGATTTTGGAAGAGAGAATCCACTTTTAGAGTTGCTTTCTTGGTTTTGATTTTAAACTTGATGGATTTGATTTCAGCATCAAACTTGTTAATCCTGTCCGACAAATCTTTGAGCAGCATCTTTTTGAGAAGCCCTTTGGCGAAGTCTTCATGTGAAAACTCCAATTCTCCGGGACCTTTTACGGTTACTTTGAAGCCACGACTGCGAAGCTGTGCCATGAACTCTTTCAAGCTTCTGCCCAATACGGAGGATTTCGAAAGAACCTCCCTTTGAAGCCTTTTCAACTCCCAAACAACGAAACTCTGATTGTTGTTGCTTTTGTTCCAAGAGATGATCGCATCGGAGGAACGATCATCGACAAGCTCATACAATTTGATGTAGAAAGAAGAAGAAGAAGATTCCATCGGGAGTTTTTTAGTCATCCTTCTTAACCTATCAGAGAAAAAGAGAAAGAAACCCTAATATTTGATTTCGTGCAGCAAAAGAAGAAGACAGAAGCAAATACTGAGAGAGAGAGAGAGAGAGAGAGTAAACAACAACAGGGTCTTCAGAGGTACTGTATATATAGAGGAGATTATTTCCTTTTTTTGATCCAAATTTCCATTTTTGCTAATAAACAATTGGGCCGGTCCGGCTAACAAGCGAGGGAAGCAGTCGATTGGGGCCCCAAATTTTTTGCTTTTGTTTTAGGGCCTTAGTTTTGGTAATTGGTTCTCTTAAATTTTTACATATTCTTAGGCATGTTTTTCTTTTTCTTTAGAACTTAAAGAAATAATCAAATCAAAATAGGATGTATTTCATTACCAATTTCAAAAAGTTACCCACGTATATACACAAGAACAAATTTACTTTTTTATTCATAGTTTAAATTTTTAGTGTTGGTAGATAAATTTGATGTTATCATAAAAATTTAAAATTTAATTTGTCTTTATAAATTCTGTTAAATAAACAGAATGGAAAAAAAAAATCAAACAAACACACAAAAAATTCTCAATAAAATGTAAGCTTTATCTTTAACAATAAAATAAAATAATATGTGAGCTTTACTTTTTTTGGCAAATATTTGAATTTTATTTTTCATGGTATATTATTTTGTTTATTATCTTTTAGATATTTTCTTAAAATTATTATGATCATTTGTAAAAATTTTAAAATTTTAAATTTCTGTTAATAAATGTTGGGAATTTATATTTTATTTTGCTTAGGGCCTCATAAATGTCTGGACCGGCACTGGGTCGGTCTAGATCTAATCTGGTAACATTCAACGGTCAGATGATCACAGTTTCCTTTTTCTTTTTGATATTTCCTTTTTTCTTTGCTTGATATTTCCTTTTTTCGTGTTAAAAACATTGGACGGTGTAGATCTGATCGATGAAAATTTCAACGGTCAATATTAAGTTTGGTTGTGTTTCTTTTGTGCAAAAATCGAAACGCCGCCGTTTTCTTGACGCACGTGACCAAAACATTTGAGAAAGTCTTTGGCATCGATCTTGAAGGATTTAAGAGAGTACATATATAAACGAATATGAGAAGCTAGCAAGTCACTCAAAATCAATAGAGATGATTTCAACTTCGGCACATACCTCAAAATAGAGATGAAATCGACGGAGAAGTTTTGGATACGAGCGAAGACGATCAGACGAGAAAACCTAAATTAGTAATTAGGGTAACTTGTGGAAGTAAAAACGAATATTTATGGTTTTGGAAAATTAAATTGTTCGGTTTACTTAATTAATTGATTTTATTTAACCGGTTTTAAAATTTAAAATAAACCAAATCGAACCGAACAAAAAAAAGATAAAGCTGCTGATGTGCACTGCATGTCGTTTTTAAAAAATCGGTTTAGACTTTAGAGTGGTTTCTAATTTCCTCCACGACCGCCTCAAACCGCAACAATGAAATCAAACGGTTAGTATTGCACAAGTGACACGTGCTCTATTTTCCATCCATCAAATAATTCAAAATCCCCAAAAATCTGCAGTTGGCGCTTATTACTTCAATCGATACAGTTTCTTCTCTATCAATGGCGATCAAATTCGTTTCACTGTTAACTCTCTTCTTCTTCTTCTTCAATGAATTCTCAATTTCGCAATTCACAGGTTCGTTTCTGTTTCTTTTTTTCTCTTCAATCATTTACTCGACGGTGGGATTCGATTTTTGACTGTTTTCTTCTCTTATTCTCAGATGAATCTGGGCTCCCGAAGTTTACATTCAGTTGGTCAAATGATAAGAACAAGTTCAAATCTGGTGAAATCGCTGTAATTATGATCAAATTTCTGGGAAATTTTGATAACGCTTCATTAGGTCAGAGTGGATTTAACCCTACAGTTACTGTAAACGGCAAAATTGGGAACAGTTCATACATTTCTGGGGTTTATTTAGATCTTAGTGAAGATATTAGCAATTGGAAGATTTGTTTTACTCCAATCATGATTGGGATCTTTAACGTTGTTATAGACGATGAGAATTTCAAAGTTGTCGATTCGTCGCTACATTTTGAAGTCGAACCAGGTTCGTTTTTGAATTTTGATGTTTTCTTAAGTTTGGTTAGTATTTGAAATTTTACTAATGAGTTTGTTTTTGGTTTTACTTGTTGTGAAGGGTTAATGTATCCATCTGTGTGTCTTGTTTCTTGGATGGGTCTTACAAATGTGTTTGAAGCCGGGACGAATGCATCAGTTTTGATTCTTCCGAAAGATGCGTTCGGGAATAACATATCGTTTTCCGGGAAGGAGATGGAGTTTCGGGGTTTTTCGTTGTCTCTTCTTAATGAAAACGGTTCAATTGCTGGTGTTCTTAATGTTACACACATTAGATGGATTGAGTCTGGTTATATTTCTATTGAGTTTGTTCTTGTGACTTCTGGAAAATTCTTGTTGCTTGTGGAGAAAGAGAGCCAAACATTGAATGGTGTTCCTTTACCTCTTGAGGTGAATTCAGGTGATTTTGGATTCTTTAAGTTTTCAGTTTCAGAGTGTTTATCATAAGCTGAGAATGTTTAGTACATGTTTGTTGGTGTTGAGCAGGACCTTTGGATGTTTCAAATTGTGTGAGTATATGGAAGTCAGAGTTAAACACATGGCAGATATTTTCCAAAATGGAGATCTTGTTACACCAGAAAGATAGATTTGGAAACATTGTTTCCGGATTCTACGAATTCGATGCTGATGTGGTGGAAAAAGAGACGGGTTTGTCCATACCGGTAGCAGATTTCCGGTTCGAGTATGTAGAGCCAGGGATTCAGTTTATGTCTTTCAGCTTGTCTGAACCAGGAAATTTCTTGCTTACTCTTTCTGATATGAAGCACAATAAGAGCATCTCTGGTACGCCATATGCGTATACAGTATATATAGGTCAGGTGTTGCCTAAACTACTCCATGGTATGATGCTTCTTGGTGAATGTTCTCTGCAACACTCTTCTCATTCTTTTTCTTGACAGGTTATTGTGACGGATCAAGAAGTATAGTAAATGGTTCAGGGATCAATGGTTCTATTGCTGGAGAGTCCCTTGGCTTCTCTGTTTACTTGAAAGATGCTTATGGTTATCCCTCACTAATCCAAGTGGATAGACTTCAGGTCCGAATCGTATTAGAGACTGATTCTTCATTTATTTTGCCAACCATACAGCCAAGAGAGATCCTCAATGGTACACACATATTTTCTTGATTTGCTTACTTTCATTATTGGTTGATGTCTTCACTTGTGGCTAATATTAGCGAATGATTTTTTAAAAGGGACTGGATCAAGTTACCAAACTGCTACCCCATTATACGAGAAACATGGTGGAATAGTAAGACGTGTATATGTGCTTATGCATTCTTGATTAGGCCTGGATGCTTAAGAGAGTTTCCTTCTTGCAGGCTTCAGGCAGCTTAGCGGCTCAAGCGAGTATTTTTGACGTAACTTATACTCCAAAAAGGAGTGGAGTTTATAAAATCTTTATATCAGCTGGAAACATAGTCCTCAATGGAGGCCAACCTTTCATTAAGGAAGTATATGCAGGTATCATGCTCTATGCCGTAATTTCGACAACTAGATACTTTTGTTTTAGATAGTGTCTATCATTTTGGAAATGTCCGTTCTCTTTGTTCGTGATCAGCAATACTCTTACTTTTCTCAGGTGAAGTGAATGTGGCAGCGTGTAGTGTGACACAATTCAATGCAAAAGTGCCAAAGCAAATCAAGAATGACATTGTGGTGTTGCTTTTGGATAGCTTCTATAATCCTGTACCGTCGCAGCCAACTCGGTTAAAGTTAGAGATCACCTCTGTAAACACATCAAGTTTCACTACATGGAAATTTGTCGATAATAACGATGGGACATATACGGGTAGCTATCTGGCCATGGAGGTCGGTACTTACAGGATGTGCATATCTTTTGACAATAAACATATCCAACCTTGTCCCTTTGACGTAAATGTGTATAGCAGTAAGTCCATTACTTTTCTTTTCTTCTTTCACCATGATTCTTACCTTTTGCATGTTTTTAAGATTCTGCCATGATTTAGGTGGATACTTTCCAAGAGCCTATGATGATCCAGTCACTGTGTGGGAAGATGAGTCAATATCTTTCAATCCACTGGAAAACGACTATTTTGCTGGCGACAACGCGAGCATGCTCGGCTTCTCACAAGTGAGCATTTCTTCTATGTTTGACAGTAGCAAAAACATTTGTCTTTAAGTTGTTTTCTATTGATTTTTGGGATGTTAGCCAGGTCATGGTTCTCTTCTGAGGGATGGAAACGTACTTAGATACACACCAATCAAGGATTTTTCAGGAAATGACTCCTTTCTTTATACAATAGCTGATATAAATGGAAACTTAGCCGCAGCTACAGTGTACATCTTTGTTCTTACTGCTCCTCCTCAGTTTGTTTCATTTTCCGGCGGATTGCAAGCTACTGAAGATCTAATCAGTCCTAGATATGGGCAAGCATTCTTCATTTTTTTTCTTGCTTACATAATAATATTCCACTTCAGCTATAGTAATCCTGTTCTTGAATGTTACTATAGTGGCTTCTCTGGGCTGGAGATAAGCTACTCAGATCTGTTGGAAAACATTTCAGTAACGGTACAAGCACTTTCGGGATCAGTCATTCTATCTCCGATGCTGATGCAATTTAGACCTCCTGCAAGTGGAAGACTCTCAGTTAGCAATGGAGGTGAAGATGGAAGGCTCTTAATCTTAGAAGGACAAATAGGAGTTATCAATCCCGCACTTCAGTCGATTCAGTATCTCGGGTATATACTCATAGTTGCATCACAAGATTGTTACAAAGTCCACTCTAATTTCAATATGTTTTTTCTTTGGCCCTGCCTTAGAAACGAGAATTTTGCTGGTGTTGATTCTCTTCGGCTGTCCACAAAGAACAAGAATGGGATCAATCACTTGGATGTTCCGGTTTTCGTTGAACCTGTCAATGATCCACCGTTTATTAATGTTCCTCAATATATAATGCTGGAGAGTAATGGGAGTGAATCACTCATCTTTCACCCGGAAAGAGACAAGTTCAACTTTTCAGTTGGAGATCCAGATCTTACTAATTTCCCCGGTAATGTTAATAACATACATTTGAAATTTCCTATTGATCACTTTAAATCTAGCAACAATGATTTGATTTTCATGGACTGATGAAAGCAAAACGTCAGGTGGTGAATCTCATTTCTTAGTAACGTTTTCTGTGGAAGTCACTGACGGGTTCCTGCTGACAAACTTACCATCAGAGCTTATAAACTCAACAGAGCTAAAGCTTAGAAACATGTTCCAATGGCAGCCAATTCAGACTTACGCGGCCATTTCTAAACATGTGAATGTCAAAGCTAGTGGGATCAGGTTTCGTGGAACTATAAAGCAATGCAACGACCTCATGCAGCAGCTGCTCCATCACGTAAAATTCAATCCTCGATCTTTTCATTTAGATGTTTTTTGGTTTCTCATATGTACATTTTGACCACAAGTCTCATGTAGGGAGGAGAGAATGGTGCGGTCTTGACTCTGAAACTGAGTGACATGGGGAACTATGGGTGCTTCCTTGACTGCACTGAGAGAATTTCACTGCCTCTACACGCGGAGGCTCGCGTAAACCTCATCAGAAAGAGACCCTTGAGCTCCCTTGCAGCTCATGGTACGTGTATGAAATACTTGGGAGTGGTTTTTATATGCCCATCTCTAATATCTCCAGTTCAAATAGTAACATTTTGTCACTTGTTTGCAGTTCTAGGATCTGTGATTGTGGTGGAGTCTCTCGTGGTATTCTCTCTCGCTACTTTACTTCTGTTCTTCACTTGCAAATGTGCATTTCTTCTCGTACACGAGAGAAGAAGTGAACATTATGCTCACAAGAATTCGCAGAAACCAACGGTAAGTTAAAAAAAACTCACTCTCTTGTGTTTTCTTACAGCCATTTGTATCCAAGCATAAAGAGTTTATTCTATCTTATGCACCAGGACAATGCCGAATTGTTAATCAACAATGTTTCAACAAGAAGTCTCCCTGAGAGTATATGGAATCGCCATCCGTCTCAGAGGTAAATGGTATAATTGGATACATGATACCTCCTCTTAGAAATTTATATACTCAATGTGCTCGTTTGGTGGTATAGACACATCGGCGAAACATCCAGCAAGCAGAATAAGCAGTCAAAGGATACAAGTTGATGAATCTTAGCCATCAGGATTATATACAATCAAGCAATCTCTGGAAGAATCTCATGAAAGGGCAAAAGAGATGCATTAACAAGAAGCCAGAGCTGGTTTAGGCACAGATTCTTTTTGGTCATTTCTTCTGTTGTAAATGCTCATTATTTCTATGATTACCTTTTTGGTTAGCTACCTAATTTAATACAGAGAAGATAAGCTATAAGTTGATTTAAAATATTTCCTTTTTCGATCCGAGTAGATTTATAAAAAGACATTATTTTGAACTTGAAACTAAGTACTACAAAACATAGAACCAGAACACAAATTTGTTATCATTAAACCATACAAAAGAGTGAGAAATGCTCTTATTCCTCCATACACATATGTACACAACTTTTCTGTAATCTAAGTGTGTGTTTGCCGTTACTAACTTTGGCAGAGGTGAGAGCCCCAAGACTGTGGAGAAGGAGCGCGGTGATCTTTACTTCATACGCTACAAGGTTGTAAAAGGCGCAATCGAATCTGGCCAAATTGACTTGATCTGAGCTCAAAACCTAGATATTACAATGGATTTTCTCACTCAAATAACATAGCATAAATTTTGGATGGAACACCTTTGTTCACTGTTTATGATCTTGAGTTGTATAGTGATTTAGGTACCCTGTGGCTCGTGCATAATTTCGATTAGGTCTTTATTGGGTATCCGATGGTTCTCTACCAAAATTCAAAACTAAATGAAAACCTAACCGTAGGTTTAATTTGAATACAATCTGTTACGAGATCGGCAGCCATTTAAACGAACTTGCCTTATCTTATTCGATATTTACTGATACTTAATGACATATTCGTCATATATTTCATCAAATATTCTATAAAACTCAGAATTTCCTAATCAAATCATCATCAATCTTCAACAAATCAAGTTTGTTATCTCCTAATTTCGTAATGTTCCCTTACTTATTACTAACATTCATTGTGATATACCATAATCGTTAGTCGTATCTTTTTTTTTTTTTTTTTTTTTCTAGTTGCTCTCCAAAATATTCTCATACTTTCTAAATCTTAAACCTAATGCATACCTTCACTATAAATACCATACTTTTATCGACAATTATAGTGAAGGTATAACTCAAAGTAAAGTTCTGACGCAGGTAAAACCAAAGTTACTGTAGCTTTTTCTCTCTCAACAGACGAAAAAGTGAGCCACTTTTCTTCTCTTCTCCGGCGTCTCTCACGGCGTCGGAGTCCTCCCTTCTCTAGCCAAGGCCCTCCCCTCCTCATGGGGAAGAAAAAGCCCAAAAAGAGTTCTCCCAAAAAGAAAAGTTCCCCGGCTCCTTCTGGCCCCAGATCTGGATCTGGATCTGACTCGAAGATTATCGGTGTTCCGCCGGCGAGTCCAGCCTCGCCTCCTGCTCACAGCGACGCCAATGTCGGTCCGCCTGCGACTGACGGAGCCGTCTCCAACGTCTTGGTTCCGGAGGCAACAACCTCTGCATCAACCCATGACCTAATTTCATCATCTGTGAAGGTTGCGAAAGTGACTGACCCAGCCCCCCAAATTAAAGCCGATACTCCCGTCGTACCCACAGCTTTGGATGTGAAATCGAAGCAGCTAGGGTCGGCAAGTACAAGCTGCGATTCTGAATCTTCTGCGAAGGCTGCTTCGGCGGCTGACCCAGACAAGTTAACTGAGCGAGTATCTCCGCTTGGGGATACCTGGTGCGATCTTGCAAAAGGCCAAGGTAGGAAACTACAAAAGAAAGGAGAAAGCTACACTTTGCCTTCAGGAGAAGCATGTGTAAAAATTCCAAATTCAGTGATTGAAAAGAATAAGAAGTCATGGGAATTCTTTGTCCTGGGACAATTTTATTCTACTCCACCAGCCATAGGAACTCTTCACAACATAGCAAATGGGATTTGGAGCAGGTTTCACAGGGACATTACGATCTCAAAAATGGAGGGCAACGCCTTTTTATTCAGGATCCCGAATGCGCTTACGAGAGCAAAAGTCATAAGTCAGAGGTTGTGGCAATTCGAGAAACAAACTATGTTCGTAGCTAAATGGGAACCTGGAGTTATTCCTGCTAAACCTGAGCTGTCATATGCACCGATTTGGTTGGAGCTGCGTAATTTGCCGCTGCAGTTCTTTAACGAGGATGGCTTGGAGCGTATTGCAGGCTTGGTGGGAGACCCTAAGTTCTTGCATCCGCAGACAGCTAACAAGACAAATCTGGAAGTAGCAAAGGTATTCACCATAATTGATCCCAGAAAGCCACTTCCGGAGGTTGTGCACGCTGAATTTGAATCTGGAGTCATTACTCGTGTGGAAGTATCAAGTCCGTTTATGCCTCCAGTTTGTGAGTTTTGTGGAGAGGTGGGGCACAGCATTAAGCATTGTGGTAAGGCTCCAATCACATGTGTTGTTTGTAACTCAAGAGCTCACACTGATGCTCAATGTACCCGTGCTAAGCCGATTGTAAATAAAAAGAAAGCAAGGAGAGAGAGAGCAAAGCAGGCTGCGGCAGTGGGTGCTTCCTCTCAGGGACTCCAGTGGGCTCCAAAGGCTAATGTTGTAACATCTCAAGCTCAAAACATTGTTATCCCAGCCTCCCACCAATCTGAACACCATTCGCTGAAAAAGTCAGTAATCAGGAAAGAGGCAGTAATGGGAGAATCTAGTGGTAAGGCTCTTCAAGTCTCACACAGGGACAAACCGCGACTCATTTTGGATAAAGGCAAAGGAAAAATCTCTGATAAAGAATCCGAAGTAGAGGATGACTCGTCTGACATCTCTTCTAGGGATTCAGAGGAGATATCAGATAAGTCTGCCGAAGAAGGAGAGTTCATTGAGGTTTTGTCTAAACGCAAAACCAGGAAAGCCAGGGGTAGAGGCCCCATTTTAAACTAAATATATGTATACAGATATTTTTTGTTGGAATGTACGCGGTTTTAATATAGCTACACACCGCAGAGGCTTTAAGAAATGGGTAAAGGCTAATAGGCCTTATTTTGGTGGTCTCATTGAGACACATGTGAAGCAGCCTAAACAGAAGAAGTTCATCAATGAGTTGATGCCAGGCTGGTCTTTTGAAGAGAATTATGCATTTTCTGAGTTGGGAAAAATCTGGGTCATGTGGCACCCAAGTGTACAAGTTGATCTCATCTCCAAATCCCTCTAGATGATTACTTGTGAGGTGTTGTTTCCGGGTTACACTGTCCCAGCATAGTTTCTATTGTGTACGCTTCCAACATGGATGCGCAAAGGTCTGAGTTGTGGCAAGAGTTAATGGATTTATCTGCTGATCAGAGAGTAATTGGGAAGGCATGGACAGTGTTAGGGGACTTTAACCAAGTTTTGGATCCTTCTGATCATTCCTCACCAGCAAATCTAAATGTTGACAGAAGAATCAGAGACCTAAGAGACTGCCTTCTTAATGCTGAGCTTTCAGATCTTACTTATAGAGGTTGTTCATTTACCTGGTGGAATAAGAGGAGTATCAACCCGATTGCAAAAAAGATTGATAGGATCTTGGTTAATGATGCTTGGGCTGGTTTGTTTCCTACCTCTTATGGCTTATTTGGGGAGCCAGATTTTTCTGATCACTCTCCATGTAGCATCATTCTGAACCCAGCAGTAGAGAGACAAAAAAAGCCTTTCAAGTTCTTCAATTTCCTGCTTAAGAATAAGGATTTTTTACCTCTCATACAAGAGCAGTGGTTCTCCATTAGTGCATTGGGATCTGACATGCTAAGACTTTCTCTGAAACTTAAAGCTCTCAAGAATCATATTAGAAGTTTCAGTAAAGAAAACTACTCTCACTTGGAGAAGAGGGTTGTGGAAGCACACGCAGTCATGACAACTCTTCAGCAACAGGTTCTTACCTGCCCAACTCCTTCTCTAGCCACTCAGGAAATTGAAGCTCATAGGAAATGGGAAATGTTGGCTCAAGCTGAGGAATCTTTCTTCTGCCAAAAGTCAAGAATCACATGGTTGAGTGAAGGTGACAAGAATACAGCTTACTTCCATCGTATCGCAGCTTCAAGACAATCCATCAACCACATTCATTATCTCCTTGATGGTAATGGAAACCGCATAGACTCGCAAGAAGGGATCCAGAACCATTGTGTTGAATACTTTACAAACTTGCTGAATAGTGAAGAAGGTCCATCCATGTTCAATCAAGAAGATATCACTGCTATTTTAAACTTCCAGTGCTCTGAATCTCAAAAAACAAGGCTTGCTATGAAGTTTTCAAATGAGGAAATCAGAGCCGCCTTCTTCTCCTTGCCAAGGAATAAGTGTAGTGGCCCAGATGGATATCCAGCTGAATTCTTCAAAGCTTGTTGGGGAATAATCGGAACTGAGTGTACAATGGCTGTTGCTGAATTCTTCTCTTCAGGTAGAATGCTGAAACAGTGGAATGCTACAACTATAGTGCTAATCCCCAAGATCCACAATGCAGTGAGAGCCACAGATTTCAGGCCTATATCTCTCCTCAACACAGTGTACAAAGTAATTTCAAAGCTCTTAGCTGGAAGACTGAAAAATCTGCTGGGTTCATGTGTTAGTCACTCCCAATCAGCTTTCTTACCAGGCAGACTTCTAGCTGAAAACGTACTACTTGCAACGGAGATTGTTCAAGGATACAACAGAAAAAGTAATGAGTCAAAGGCAATGCTTAAGGTTGATCTTCGAAAGGCTTTTGATTCAGTCAGATGGGATTTCATTCTCGCTATCTTGAAAGGAATGGGAATACCAGAGATCTTCACCAACTGGGTAAGTGAATACATCACTACTGCCTCTTTTTCTGTATCTGTGAATGGAGCTACCTCAGGATATTTTAGAAGCACCAAGGGGCTAAGGCAAGGAGATCCGCTGTCTCCTTATCTCTTTGTGCTTGCCATGGAGGTCTTCTCAGGACTTTTGAATTCATGCTTCCATTCTGGCCTTATCTGTTATCACCCGAGAACTGAAGTCTTACAGATTTCACATCTCATGTTTGCTGACGATGTGATGATTTTCTTTGATGGCAGCTGTAATTCTCTACATGGTATAACAGAAACAATGGATGACTTTGCTTCTTGGTCTGGATTGCACATGAGCAAAGAAAAAACAGAGCTATTCCACTAAGGTTTGACCCAATCAGAATCCACCTCTATTGCTAGTTTTGGATTCCCTCTTGGATCATTACCTATAAGATACTTGGGATTGCCATTGATGTCTAGGAAATTGAGAATTGCTGAGTATGCTCCTCTTCTAGACAAGATTGTTGAGAGATTCAAGTCATGGGCTGTTAAAACACTCTCTTTTGCTGGTAGGGCACAGCTTATTCAATCAGTTATTTATGGTACTGTCAATTTCTGGATGTCAGCTTTTTTGCTGCCAAAAGGATGCATCAAACAGATTGAATCATTGTGTGTCAGGTTTCTTTGGTCAGGAGACATTGAAAACTCAAAAAAGCTAAAGTTGCATGGACTAAAGTTTGTTTACCCAAGAAAGAAGGGGGCCTGGGTCTAAGGAGTCTCTCTGAATGGAATCAAACTCTCTGCCTGCGTCTCATATGGTTGTTGTTCTCCAACAGTGGTTCCTTTTGGGTTGCTTGGCAACATTATCACCACCTAAGAAATAACAGTTTCTGGGCGCTTGAAGTAAGAAGCAGTGACTCTTGGCTTTGGAAATCTCTCTTGAAGCTAAGACATTTAGCTGAAAGGTTTATCAAATGTCAAGTGGGAAATGGTGAGAAGGCAAGATTTTGGTATGATGTGTGGACACCTTTTGGCCCTCTTATTAAGGCCATTGGATCTGCTGGACCTCGCTCCTTCCGTTTACCTGTAACAGGAACAGTCTCTGACGCTTGCAATGCGAGGGGATGGTTACTTACTTCCCCAAGATCTGAAGCAGCTTTGAATCTTCACACCTATCTGACCACTATATCCTTACCAAGCAACAATACCGATGAAGATCACTATGGATGGTTTGTGAATGATGTGGATTGCAAAGGTTTCTCTTCAGCTAGAACTTGGTCTGTCCTGCGCCCAAGTGAATCTGTAAAATCTTGGTATGAATGTGTGTGGTTCAAAGGAGCAACTCCAAGACACGCCTTCATGATGTGGATCTCACAACTGGATAGGCTGCCCACAAAAATTCGTTTGGCATCCTGGGGTATGGCTTTCTCTGTTACATGTGATCTTTGTAATATGCAGGACGAACACAGGGATCACCTGTTTCTTGCTTGCTCTTTCACTAAGATTGTCTGGAACCTAGCTCTTGCAAGACTGAATCAAGGAACAATATGGTTTCAAAACTGGTCGGATCTACTGTCATGGATGGAAGGAAGTTCCCAATCAGCACCAACCACTCTCAGAAAAGTTGTGTCGCAGGCCATCATCTACAATACTTGGAAGCAGCGCAATAATATTCTCCACAACGCACAAGTCATACCTCCATCAACAGTCTTCAGGGATATTGATCGGCAGGTCCGTAACTCGATCTCAGCAAAAAGACACATGCGAAAGTTCTCAAGACTGATGCAACTGTGGCTTATCTAGGAATTGTCATAATTCTCTTCTTTATACTTCCTTGTTTTTTATTCTTTTTTGGCAAGGTAGTATTGTTATAGGTCAAATTTTGTAAGCCTAAACCTTCATTCCATAATGATATTTACAATTTTATCAAAAAAAAAAAAAAAAGTAAAGTTCTCAATGATTCTCCATTCTCCTAGGGAGATCAACTTTTTAAAACGATTTACATGCTCCTTTTTTAACTGAAGCATGCATCTTTGTTCATGTAAGTCGTTTTGAAAAGGTGATCTCCCAAGGAGAATGGAAACCATTGAAAACTTTGCTTTAAGTTATTCAACGGGACATTTCAAGCCAACCAATCATTTATACAAGATGGGATTCATCAACCAAACCATTGTCAAACCTATGGTACCAATGTGTGACTCACCATTTCTCACTTTAGCCACTTTCAAGTCCCTTTTAACTAGAGAACAAAATCCAAACATCTTAGTGGGTAAGTTAGATCTATTTTTTTACAAGTGTTTAATTATTACGTTTTTCCTACGGTAAATTACATGTTAGCTTTTGCTTATGCAAGATATTGTTGGTACTTGGTAAATTCCTTAACGTTGGTGAAAAATAAGTTTGTTACTAACCCCAATTATTAAATATATATCGTTTTTAAGAAATTTTTAAAATTATTTATATTCATATATACAGGTTGCCAAATGATGGTCTTACTCTCACAATCCTAGAAAGCAAACTAAAACAAGATCTCCAACTTGCTCGATCAGGAGATAGGAAGAAAAATATGTTGTGTATGATTTCCAGGTATGGAGGACCGGCTTGACACCTCAGAGGAATTAGCTAAAAGAGTTATGTTGTTGATGAATACAATTGTCGATAGAATTTTGGTATTTATAAAAAAGGATACGGCTAACGACTATGGTTATCACAATGAATAATAATAATAATTAAGGGAAAATTAGGAAATTAGGAGATAAGAAACTTGATTTTTCTTGAAGATTGATGATGATTTGATTAGGAAAATCAGAGTTTATCGAATATGTGATGGAATATGTGAAGAATATGCCATTAGTGTAAGTAAATATCGATTAGGATAAGGCAAGCTTTATAACTATATCGATTATGCATATAAGGTAAGATTTTCAATGGCTTTTGTATGTAGACACAGGTCAGTTTGAATACCCAATATAAAGACCCGGACCCTGTCATCGAAAACGCGCCAATCTTCTTAAGTATTACTCCCTCTGTTCCTAATAAATTGATTTTCTAGGTTTTAATTTTGTTCCTTAAAGATTGATTTTCTAGAATTAAAAACTAAAATAATTTTTTTTTCATTATGCTTTTTGCCACATGTCATGGTAACTATTGTCTAAATTTTCTCTTTCTACTCATGAAATAATTTTAAACTAATTAAAACATAAAAGTTTCTCATGTCTTAATATGTGTGAAAAAGGTAAAACATCAATTTTTTAGGAACAGAGGGAGTAATTTTATTTAAGCATCTCGCTAATACTTAATTGAGTGACAATTAATGTAATAAAAACCACAATTTTGGACATTTTTCATTTTGTACTTCTATTTTAATTATAAAAAGATTCTAAGATAAGCTGCAAAAGAAAAAATTGTGATTACAAAAGTTCACAATTTAGAAATAGTAAGGAAGCAACAAAGTATCATTATTATAAAAAGGAAAGCATCAAAGTACACAACATATACATCTTTTACGGACTAGTAATCAGTTAAGACATTAACTGTTACTACGTACCATATATAGTTTTATTGAAAACATAGTAAATACGAGAAATACTTAAAAGAAAGAAAGCAAACGTGGTACAAAGTTGTTTTATTCATCATGAATTTTTGGTAACTTTATCACATAAATTATGTGTAGCAGTGACAATGCAACTCACTGCCCTCTAGCTCACACTTTCCACACGCACCCGTTCCCCATGCTGCTTGGCAACAAGTTTTGCAATTTCCCGACGAACTACAAGGCGGGGTAACAGAACATTCTCCCTTAAATGTGAAACAAGCTGCTTCAGTCTTTGGTATTCCTATAATTGTAACAAATATGATATTATTAGGCACGAATCAAACAACTTTCGTAAGTTTATTGAAATTAAATTTATTACCGGTAGAAATAACAAAGATGAGCAACAAAACGGTGGTGAAGCAGATAGAATTTATGGTCTTTGCCATTTTCTTCTCTTTCCTTGCGTTTACTAAAGTATTTGTTGCTTAAGAATTTGCTTGTTAATTTGTTCTTGAAAATAAGGTGTTATTTGTAGCAAAAATTTATTTATTTTATATTTGCTCATATTACATATGATCTATCAACTATGATCATTATGTCGACACAATATTAACCACAAATGTATTATATATCTCCTTACCAAATATTTCTCGAAAACAAAAAACACATTTCTACCAAGTTGACATTTAGGTTCAAGGAACAACCCATGCCTTAATAAATTAATAAAATATCAAAATTTTAAGAACTCTTATCATATGTTATTTTTAAAGCTGATTATACAAATAACCGAAAATATTGAATTATTTTAACACAATGAACCAAGTCAAATTTATTTAGACTATTTCTATATTTATTCCACACTATGGCGACATTGATTCTCTATGTATCATAATATTATTTTGTTTAAGTTGGAGTTGACTCACTATCAAGCTAATGAACAAATTATATATAAAAATATTTTGATACCATTAGACCATCAACAATTCTATTTGATAGATTGGTCATGATCGAAATCACGGTTACAAAATTAAATTAAACGATAAAATTGTTTCACATCAATGCGTTAAAGAATTGTTAGCATACAATCAATTTCTTTTTAATGGAGCATTGCACTATTGAGAAAGGGTTGTTGTGTCTTGCACTATTGAGCATTGTAGACAAAAAAAATGCATATCTCAAATATTACTTGATAGTAGGCTTGAGATTTGGGATTTTAGGGGTGGGATATAAAACTGTAACTGAGAAATTCGAACTGAAAAACAAAAATAGTTGAACCAGAAAGAACTTATAAAGTTCAGTTTTATCCTTCTAAAAATCCGAAAAACCGAAATCGAAACCTTTTGTTGTGTAACTAAACCAAAATCTAATAGAATTTATATTTGTTAGTATTCATATGAATCAAAACAGATAAAATAATTATAATATTAAATAAATCACTAATTGTTTTATATTTTAGTTGTCTTTTAAAACATAATAAACCTAGACGAAAATGCAAATCAAACATAAACCAAACCGGAATATAAATTGTTTTATATGGTTTTAGTTTTTATAAACTTACAAAACCGTAAAACTGAAAACCTCGAACCAAAAGACAAACCAAATAAACAAACATCCACTTTTTTAAAATTTAAAACAAACATTTACTTCAATTTAAACAATACCTGAAATATATAAATAAATCAAAATCCAGTTAAATAAAAATGATAATATTCTATTGAGTAATATAAATAGAGTTTTTTTTCCTCATAACCTCTGTTTTTTAAAACCTACTTTATTAATTTAGAAGTGTTTCCTAATACAAAATGTAAAGCAACCATTGTGGAGGAATTAATGAATTTGAAAACAAACATATAACAGAGAACAATAATTTAGATACTTATAACCAAAAATGTGATCAAAGAAGATGGAAATAATAGGTAGGAAAACTAAATACCCAAAACCGAAAAACAAATCTGAGAAAAATCCAAACTATCCCAGAATATCTGAAATTTTCGATTCGAACCGAAACCGAAAAAGACCGGAAAATATTTTGGTTTTAGATCATTTTCTTATTCAAGATCCGAAACCAAACCAAAACTAAAGGAACCGAACTGAAACCAAATCGAAATTTAATTGCCCTAAAAACAAAGATTATGGTATTTTAGAGAATTGGTCTAACTTAAATACAGTATTTTTTTTTCTCATCACGTGTTTTTTTTTTTTTTAATAGCAACTCTATTAATTTTAATAGTGTTTCCTGATACAAAATCTTAAACAACCATTGTGGAGGAAATGAATAAGAAAACAAACATATCAAACAGAGAACAATAATATAGACACTTATAACAAAAAAAGTGATATATAAAAGAAAAACGAAATAATTGGTAGAAGAAATTAGAAATCAAGACGCATACTAAATGTAGCCGTTGCATATAAACATACACTCGTGCTTCACTCTCTCTTTATCCCTTTCATTCTCTCTCTTGTTTCTTCAAGAAACCTCAAAGTTTGTGTGTTTGTGTGTTTTTGCTTTGCACAATGAAGAAGAAAGGAACAAAGAGAAAGATTCCAATTGAGATACGTGAGACGAAAGCACAACGATCAGTGGCTTGCAACAAACGTCGTAGAACAATCTTCTCTAAATCCGCCGATCTTTGCTGTTTCTCCGGTGCAAATATCGCCGTCTTTGTAACATCTCCGGATGAAAATTCCGATGTAGTCTACTCTTTCTCTGGTTACTCTTTTGCGTCGGAGATTGCTGATTGTTACTTTAACGGCAAGCCTCCTCCCAAGAAGACTGACCCACAAGCCAAGTTAGGGTTTGTATGGGAAGACCCTAATCTTTATCGTAAGATTCTTAACTGTGAAGATCTCTCTGAGTTGAAAATTATCGAAGATCGTCTTGATCAAATCGATTTAGACTTTAAGAGTTAAAGAACACCTCTCTTTATTGATTTAGAAAACTTCTCAAAAACTAAATCTCTCTCTTGAGTCTTATGGAACAACTCTCCATAGGCTCTATATTTATAGGTTTAGGCAACTTCCTATTCCTATATGATAATGGAAAACTTACAAAACTTATCTCAACTAGATCTAATTGTATTTTCCTTTTTCTTTATCTTCTAGGCTCTTCTCTTCCTAGATATAATTTCCTTTTTCAAGTTAGAAATTATCCAACATTTTCCCCCTTAGTTCCAACTTGAACTTCGGAAGTGTCGATTGCTTGAACTCCAATGAGGTCTCTCATTTCCTTAAACTTGATCCTTGCTAATGGTTTTGTGAGTATGTCTGCCTTCTGCTCCTTGCCTGGTACATGCTCCACTTCAATTTGTTCATTCTCTATACACTCACGTATGAAGTGATACTTCTTGAGAATGTGCTTGCTTCTCCCATGGAAAACCGGATTCTTTGTCAAAGCTATGGCTGACTTGTTGTCAATTATGAGCGTGATCTTCTCTTCTTTGCTCTGAATTTCTTTTAACAACTCTTTGAGCCAAATAGCTTGCTTTGCTGCTTCGATGGCCGCCATGAACTCAGCCTCGCACGAAGACAAAGCGACCGTGGGCTGCTTCTGCGACGCCCAGGTTATTGGAGACGATCCTAAGTAGAAGACATGACCTGATGTGCTTCTCCCATCATCGATGTCAATGTTGTGACTGCTATCGCTATAGCCAACGATTCTTCTTGACCCGTCTCTCTTAAAAAACAAACCCATATTAGTAGTTCCTCTAACATACCTCAGGATGTGTTTGATAGCTTGTCCATGTGACTCTCTTGGACTCTGCATATACCGACTTAGTACTCCCACTGCAAAGGCTAAGTCTGGTCTCGTGTGTAGCAGATATCTTAGGCAACCGATCGTTCTTCGATACTCTGTTGCGTTAATTTCTGCTTCATGCTCTGCTTTTGATATCTTCAGGTTTGCTTCCATAGGTATATGCGTTGGGTTACACGCATCCATCTTGTTATCAACTAGGATTCCTTGTGCGTAACGTTCTTGCTTTATGATTATGCCATCAGTCCCTTGAATCACTTCAATTCCAAGGTAATACGTTAACTTTCCTAGATCTGACATCTCGAACTTTCTTGACATGTTCTCTTTAAATCGATCAATGATCCTCTTTGATGATCCTGTGACAAACAAATCATCAACATATATAGCTATTATCAAGAGTTCCTTGCCATCTGTAGTTAAGTATACCGAAGTCTCCTTTAGGCATCTCTGAAACTTCATTGCCTTTAGGACGTTGTCAAGCTTTGTGTTCCATGCTCTTGGTGCTTGACGCAAACCGTACAAAGCCTTGTACAACTTGTATACTCGCTTCTCTTGTCCCTTCTTGACAAAACCTTCTGGCTGAATTACATAAACCTCTTCATTTAGATCTCCATTCAAGAATGCAGTCTTGACATCTAAGTGATGAATTTCCCAGCCTCTTGCCGCTGCAAAAGCTATGAGCAACCTAATTGTTTCGAGTCTTGCAACTGGTGCAAAAGCTTCTTCGAAATCAATTCCCTGTTCTTGTACATATCCTTTTGCCACAAGTCTCGCCTTGTATTTGTTCACTGAGCCATATGCTTTTCTTTTTATCTTGAAGATCCACTTTAGTCCTATGACTTTTACTCCATCAGGTTTGTCAACTAGATCCCATGTCTTGTTCCTCTCAATGGAATCCAACTCGCTCTCGGCTGCATCGATCCACTCTTTTACTTTTGCAGCTTCGCAGTAATCTTGTGGCTCTCCATCTAATGTGAGTAGCAATCTCACACTTTCGAGATCTGCTAGGAGTACGTAATCATTCAAGTACCCTGGCCTGTTTACTACTCGGCCAAATCTTGTCACCACCTGCTGTGGTTCCTCTGCTGCTTGATCTTCATAGTGGTCTGCATCTTGTTCTTGTTCGATATCTTGCTCCATCTGCTCGTTTTCTTGGTTGTTGTTGTTGTATTCAGCTTCATTCTCCACTGTTAATGGAGCGTAGTGAGGAATGATTAGAGAATCTGTATCTGTCTCTCCTTCTTCTACTACTAGAGACCAGTCCCATGATTTTTCTTCTTCGAATACGACATCCCTGCTAACAACAACTCTTCTTTCAACTGGATCATAGAGTCTATAAGCCTTAGAACCCGGCTCAGTTCCAAGATTTATCATTCTCTTTGATCTTTCATCTAACTTCTTGAGATGAGGTGTGGTGATTTTGGTGTGAGCTATGCAACCAAACACTCTTAAGTGCTCTATGTTTGGTTTCTTGAGATTGAAAGCTTCATATGGGGTCTTGTCTTCTAAAGCTTTCGTAGCAACTCTGTTAATGACATACGCCGAATGTCGAACAGCTTCTCCCCACATGAAATTTGGTACCTTCATCGCTTTTAACATGCTCCTAGTCATCTCCATTAGCGTCCTGTTTCTTCTCTCCACAATGCCATTCTGATGTGGTGAATAAGGGGCAGTTAGATGTCTTTTGATCCCATTCTCTTCACAGAATAGGTTGAACTCAGTTGATGTAAATTCTCCTCCTCTATCGGTGCGAAAAGTCTTTATCTCTGAGCATGCTTGCTTCTCAACGACTCCTTTAAACTTTTTGAACCGATCGAATGCTTCAGATTTCTCCTTTAGTAGTATGATCCACATGTATCTTGAGAAATCATCAATGAGGACAAAAACATAACGGTTGTTGGCTGGCGTTGGTGGTGAAATTGGTCCACACAAGTCTCCATGAACCAATTCCAAAGCCTTTTATGCTCTAAACATTGCTTTAGTCGGAAACGAAGTTCTTGTTTGTTTTCCGGCTAAGCAAGCATCACAAGTGCTTCTCTGATATTGAATTTTTGGCAATCCTAAGGTCATCTCCTTCTTAGCCATGTTGTTCATAACGCCGATACTCACATGTCCCAGCCGGGAGTGCCACTTTCTTGTAGCAACGTCTTCTTCAATCTGCAGGCACTTAAGGTAGCTTATCTCCATTGGTGTTTTGTAGAGGCGATTAGGTGATCTTATCACTTTGACAAGTAACCTTCCGTTTGGGTCTCTTAAAGTCAACACATCATCCTTCATGTTTACTTCACACCCGTGTTCTGTTGCTTGCCCAAGACTGATGATATTGTGTTTCAGGTTAGGGATGTAGTATATGTCTTGGAGAGTTCTCTTCTCTGCATCTTTCCCTACAAATACAATTGATCCCTTCCCAACTATATCAACGAATGATCCGTCACCAAACTTGACTTTTCCTTTGATGTTCTCATCAAGGCTTGAGAAATAACCTCTGTTTCCTGTCATATGATTACTCGCTCCATTGTCTAAGTACCAAATACTTGCATCGCCATTATTTGTGTCATAGACTTTTGGAAAAACTCTGTTTTCATTCAAGAACACCACTTCATGAACGTAAAGAGCTTCGTCTGCTTTTTGTGTCTCGTTCAGGTTTGACTCTTGGTTCTTGATGGGTTTTTCAGTGCAAACAGTCGCATAGTGTCCAGGTTTGTCACATCTCCAACAGATCACATGCGATTTGTCTTTTGGCTTTTGGTTATTTTCTCCTTTCTCTCCTCCTGAGTTCTGATCATTCGTTCTTCCTCGGCCTCTGCCTCTTCCTCTGCCACCAGCTTCTCTTCCTCTGCCTCGGCCTCTGCCTCTGCCTCCGTAGCCTCCTCGACTGTTTTGGTTGTTGCTAGACCACATCAGCTTGGTCTGCTCTTTTAAGTTGGCTTTTGCTGCGCCAACTCTGTCTTCATAGGCTTTTATTCTTCCCACTATGTCTTTAAAACCCGTTGTTGCCAGGTTAAGAACTTGTTCTAGGGAAGCTACAATTTGAATGTACTTCTCTACTGGAAGTCCTTTCAGAAACTTCTTCACCATCTTAGTTTCTTCTATGGTCTCTCCTAGTGAAGCTGCTTTAGCTGCAATTCCTGAGATCTTTCCTGCATAATCATCTACAGAGTCGCTTTCTTCCATGCTCAACTTGTCGAAATCTGCCATCAAAGTTTGGAGTCTGGCTTCTCTTACACGATCTGCTCCCAGATGGCGTGACTTGATAGCCTCCCAAAGCTCTTTTGATGTTTTCTGCTATCCTACTTGCAGAATTAGGTTTTCTGGGATGGATTGAAAGATTAAAGCTTTCGCCTGAAAGTTTTTCTTTGTATCTGCTGATCCTGGATCGATCGTATCCCATACTTCATAGAGATTCAAGAGAACATTCATCCTTATCGCCCAAACAGTATAGTTTGTCGATGTTAACGTTGGACATTGGATCGATGCTGATCCAATTCCTTTAAGTTGCGGTGTACCTGCTGTTGCATCGGACATCTCTCCGATTTGCACCTTCTGTCACCGTCTTCAACAGAGCCTTCAAGTCTCCTCCTTGAAGCTCTGATACCAATTCAAATCGATTTAGACTTTAAGAGTTAAAGAACACCTCTCTTTATTGATTTAGAAAACTTCTCAAAAACTAAATCTCTCTCTTGAGTCTTATGGAACAACTCTCCATAGGCTCTATATTTATACGTTTAGGCAACTTCCTATTCCTATATGATAATGGAAAACTTACAAAACTTATCTCAACTAGATCTAATTGTATTTTCCTTTTTCTTTATCTTCTAGGCTCTTCTCTTCCTAGAGATAATTTCCTTTTTCAAGTTAGGAATTATCCAACACTTGAGAGATTGAAGAAATGTTTGATTGAATGTCTTGAGAAGAAAGAACAACCACACTTTGGTACTAATTTTTATCAAGACGATACTAACTCCTCTCTCGATCAGATCTATGGCGACATTGATGAGCCTTCTTCTTCACAAGTTGATCAAAACCCTAACGACCAGATCTATGGCGAGCTTTCTTCTTTACAAGTTGATCAAAACCCTAGCTCCTCCGTTGAAGAGATATTTCAAGACTTGTCATCTTCTTTAGATGAATCTTGTGGCTTCAAGAACAGTACTGATTTTGAAAGAGAACAACTCCAAGAGTCTAACCCAAGAAACACAAACAGAGCCAATGGTCAATGTACGTTGCTGAATCTATTTAAATGACGACTTGTTCGGTAATAACTAGCCATGCGAGTTCGGTTATTCGGTCGATTTAATCAGTTTTCCAGTTATTTCGGTATTTGAAAACTATACCAAAAGTCAATTCGGTTCGGACAAATCTAATTGATCAATTTTAGTCACTTTACAGCTTGAAGCCTTGAATCGTTATTGAAGTTGTTAATTAGTGTTTTTAATCTTTTACAACTTGTTTTGAAACTTAATCGTTAATCACGATCTAATTTCTTTTTGTAATGTAACAGTCCATAATGCATGGAACACATTCATAAGGTATTACAATATTTATCAAAAAAACAAAACAAATCAAAATTAGATAATAGATATGACCATAAATGCATCAAAGTTCAGAAATAAAACCGTTGTTTTAAAGTATATGCTTAAATAATTTTACAACCTGAACTGCACAATAAAGAGATATATATATATATTCCTAGACTCAAACCTGATATAGTGTTAACCCCACTTGAAGAAGTGTCATGCAAACTCTCTAAAGAGAGTAACTGAGAAGTGTTTAAGACTGATTAGGTATCATGAGACTGATCTTTCTCGATGAAGTCCAACGCTTGATCCTTTGTGATAACATTCACAATACTTACTCTGTTCTTATGGAACACTCCATATATCTTATCCGCAACTCGCACAAGCTCGGGACGGAAAGTTGTGGTTATGAACTGCGTGCCATATTTATCAGCTAGAGTACGAATCAAGTTGCCTACAGCGGTTCGATACTGAGGATCAAGTGCTGCATCAATCTCATCGAAAAGATAGAATGGTGCAGGATCGCAACGTTGGATGGCAAAGATTAATGCGAGGGCAACAACGGTCTTTTGGCCTCCTGACAATTGTTTCATTAATTGTGTTTCTCCTTGACCAGTGAACGAGACCTACACACAACACAAGTGCCAGATATTATCAGCCTGAAAGCTATAGACAAAGTATAATGTAGTGTCCACAAGTGTCTATTTTACCTTCACTTTTAGACCAATGTATTTCTCAACCGTTCCCTCTGCAACAGCTCCACGACTTCCATCATCGTCATCATCTTCATCAAGATCCTGAATATGTACACACAATGTTTTACGTCCACCCAATTGATTAGTACAGAGATCACACAAGCTTTACACAGAGGCAAGAATCATTCAAAAGGACAACAGTGCAGATACTGATGGTCTTTCGTAATCCTTGGTGGAGACAAAGGAAAACGAGAAAACAAGACGACAATGAAATAACAAGTAATGAACACTATAAAACCTCTGCACATGGTCTAAATTTATCTCATTCAGTTGTACTCTAAAAGCTAGTTAACCATTTGATAGTGGAGAAACTCACAAGGAAAGAAAACAAAGGTGTTAGAGGAAAAGGAAGCAGAAACATGCCTTTTTCTTCATAATGGTAAGGTTACCATATCCACCTTGCACAAGCTCAGAGAATACATCCCGGAAGTGACGTAAAACCCCTTTGAAAGTACGTTCTATAGATTCATCTTTCCGCTGATCCAGAACTGTTATCAGTTCTTTAATTTTCTGCAGAATCGTCATGTGTCAGTCAAGCTCTACCTTCTAGATAGAATTTGGCAGAGAGTATGGAAACTTCCCATTATTTACCTCATCTCCTGCATCAAGCTCTGCTTGCCGATTTTGAAGTTCTTCTCGCTGTTCTGTGAAATTTACATATTGATCAAGCGCTTTCTTGTTTACATGGCTGAATTGTTGCAGCTGTTCACTGCACCGGTGTAGCATCTTCTGCAGCTCCTTGACATTTTTTCTTTTATACCTATAATATTCCATAGCTTGTACATATTATAAAACTCCTAGGAAAAAAATCTCAGGACATATAACAATTGTCCACTGATGACGACTAAGAAACTAATTGGAGAAGATAAATGGAATTAAGGACAGTATAAATGTAAAAGTTCCAACTAAACTGAAAGAGCCTAGCTGACTGGATGTGAACAATATGAAAGAGAAGAAGCAAACATACGTGTCAAAAGCCTCAGACGACAATGGACCCAATCCCCTTATCTTCTTAGTATACTCATCTTGCTTAGAAAGGAGTGTGTTGCGTAGGCTAAATAGTTCCTCCAACTTTTTATCTAAATCTTGCAGTGTCGCCTTACAATCATCTTCCAATTGCTGAGAGAACAAGAAACTTTTTTCAGATACCTATAGAGAAAAACGCCACTCTCTTAACTTACAGATTATACTACCTTTAACTTTGCTTTCTCATCTTTAATTTTCTTGACTTGCTTTGTCTTCTCATCAATGCTGTCACAGAGACCTAGAAACACAAAATGACAGTGAGTGTACTCGTCCGATAGTAAGACACCAAGATCACGCAATGTCAAGCAAAGTAGATCAAAATATTTGGGACCCACTTTTGAGCTCTTTTGCAGCCTCATTGACCAACAATTTTGCATCATCAAGTTCCTGTGTTTTTAAGTCAGCGGAACTAGGCATACTATCATCGTCGATGGAAGCTATAGTAGCCTTTAACTCATTTATTCTCCTCTTTAAGTTGGTAGCCAAATTAGCCTCCAACTCTGCTTTTCTCGTCTCCCTCTATGTGTAATGAAAAGCACAAATATTAGACTTATTAAAACAAAAGAAACGCACATAAATCAGACTTATTAAAACAAAAGAAATGCACACAAATCAGAAATCAATTCAAAGCGAAAACAAACAGTAAGAAAATAAAAAAAGGTTTGCACTGCCAACCTCAATGCGATCTGTCTTGTATGCCAAAAGTTTGTCCTTAAGTTCCTTAATTTCGGGGTTTAATCGCGACAATTGTTCCCTTTCTTCTGGAGTTAGGTGATCCACAAGTTCTGTTCCCATTTCAGCTTCCTTCATAAACATGCTGGATCTAACCTGATCAATTCGTGTTCTAATATCACCTAGTGACTTCTCCTGCAAACAGATGAAGAAATTTAGTATTTACAACATGAGGGCATGATATAATTAACACTGAAGCCCGCTCCAAAAATGAATTGAAAAAAAGAGACATAAAAGAATGGCACCTTATTTTCAAGGGCTTTATGTATAGCATGTTTCTGCTTATTCGCGTTTGCTATCTCTTGCTTAAGTTGCTCCACCTTTAGTTTGCCGTGCGTCCAGTCTGCTTCAAGTCTCTGCTGCTCAGTAACAAGCTGTGTAATCTGCTGATCTATCAGTGAGAAATGTTAAGTAAACGCTACACTCAACACACATCAATGAACTATACGAGATAGCTCATCAGAAAACCAATATGTAATAACAAATAAACCAAAATCAGTTATGGAAAGGATATCTTGCAGCTGCCTTCTAACATCCTCCAATTCCTTCTCCTTCACATTTATAGACTTTGTATTTTGTATTACGATATTCATGAATCTCAACTTTGACCGCCTGTGGTCATAGAATCCACCGGTCATACCACCCTTTCTGCTCACCTGGTCACCTGTCATGGTACACCAGAACCTTCAGGTACCAAATATATGTTGAAACGGAATGTAAAGTGCATACAAATGCAATTGCAGTTCCAACCTTCCATAGTTATGCAATCGAGGCCATGACTCTTAGCAACTCTTGTTGCCACATTCAGATCACGACATACTACTGTTCTACCAAAAACCTACATCAAGACACATTACAATATAGTGACATTAACATAAAAACAAAAGTAAATATGTCCATCAAAGGTGCCTATATATCTAAATAAGTGGGCCATATGAAAACTGAAAGACACATAAAAGCTCGGAAGGTTGAAAAGAAAGTGCTGCGCATAAAGGTGGTGGACAGAGGACCAAAGGAACACCTGACCCAATGCTGGTTCAAACTTAGAGTCGAACTTTAACTTTCTCAGCAGTGGTATTGCATCCGAATCTTTTGGATAGTTGACGTGAGGCGCCTTTACCCGATTCAGAGGTATGAAGGTCACTCGTCCACCCTTTAGAGAATTCAGGTGTCTAATTATCTTGGTTGAAATTTCATCATTCTCAACTACCACGTGAAATAGGCTGGTCGTAGAACAAGAGATGACAAGAGCAGATCATAAGGTAAAAAGTAAAGCCACATAGTGAACTGTATGATAATTGTAGCTGTGACATAAATATCAGAAGGTTTGCCACATACCTGTTTCCAGCAGTGACTTCAACTGCAGTGAAAAACTTTTCATCGCAATCAACCAACTCAACAAGTGGACCAAAAACTCCATTTATCCTATACTCTGCGCAAATCCGTCGAATAGAACCCAGCCCTCTCCTTACATCCTGAGACAATGAGTGGACTGAGTCACCAGAAACGAAAAATGAAAATGGCCATCAAGTTACGTCAACCCAGCAGAGATCTAAAGTCAACACATTGCTTGTCAACTTCTAACTAAGCCATAAGAACTTGGATGGATCTAACGCATCAACTACTCTTTTAAAATTAACATTTTCCCTCCATATTACTGTCTTCAACAAGAAAAGGGATACCAAAGCCAATCACTTACTCCTGGAGTTGCATGATCAAGGTTTTTCTTTGCCCGTTCAAGTTCCGTTTTCAACTTCTCAATCTCCGAAGATAGTTGACTTTCTTCTCCCCATTTTTCCCTGAGCAAACATATATCCTGTTATATCAAAAATATTGTCTACTATACTTGCAGGTATTTGAAATGACAGCAATTCTTACTTTCTGTTTCTTTGTTCTTCATCTCTCTCCCTCTTTTTAATATTGAACAGTTCATGGGACTTGGAAATCTGAGATTCCAGTTCACCAATTTCAGCTTCATGTTTCTTGATGTGTTCATCACGCTCTGTCAAGTCAGTATTGAGGCGAAAAATTTCATCCTGAAGTTTTTGCTCCTATAATAGAATGAACATGTTAGATCACCAATCATATGCAACCGATACTATATATTCACTGCAAAAGATGAAACTATATAGAGATCCAAATGTCATTAAATACATTTTTACATCCTTTCAACTTTTAAACCTTGTGCGATCTATGAGCTAATTATGCTAAGATGCATCTTCCATATTTAACAATGCAAACTCACTTGAACCATATTCGAGTCTAGAACACGCTTAAGATCTTCAATCTCCTTCCTGAGCCATTTGTCTCGCGCAGCCTTATTTGAAAATTGAGTTGCACGTCCCTGTTTCTGATACAGAATGCTAAGTTTTTTTTCCAGCTCCATGATTCTGTAAGAAAAATAACAATAATCAGTATTATCAATGTAAGATGACCCTAATAAAAAAGAAAACCGCCAAGAAAATCCCAATATGCATCACTCCATACAGCAGAACTTCCCATTTTAGTTCAACACCTAAGCTATTACCCAAAATGATCGTTGTAGTCTTTCTAGGGTATCAATACTTTAGCTTCCTCAAACAGGATGCCTATAGCAACATACAACCCACTCATTTTCAGCATGAACAAAGCTATTTGCACGTTACACTGACATTATATATGCTTACCTTTTTGATGTCTGCTTCTCTTTGTCAACTTGACTTTCATACAAAGGATTAATCGCCTCTAGTTCCCTCAAAGAATCCTCCATTTCTCTTTCCACCGTATTAAGTTGCTCAAGTGCATCATTCTGAAAGCCATAGTACTTCATTAGTGCACATTATCCACATATATACATAGAAAATCAACTAGACATTCATTTGCGGATATGCAAGTTTTAAATTCATCCTGATGTATACTTCTTGCTCAAAATTTCTAAGTAAATGCGAGTAAGTATCAGCTTGTGGCCACATTTGTTGCCACCAAGTTACTAGTACCTTGGACTGGATATTTCCAGTAATCCGATCCTGAAAGTCCTTCACATCAAGCTCCAGCTTTGTCTTCTTCTGTATAGCTTCAGTTTGTTGAGCTTCAACAATTTCTTTCTCCTTGTATAACGTCTGAAGCTCCTTTGTAAGTCCTTTCAGGGACTCATCTAAGGACTTGGAGTCGTCCTGAGCCTTCTCAACTTTATCATACATTTTTGTGGACTCTTCAGATGCCTTAGTTCGTGCAACTTCTACCTAAATCATGACAGAAAAAGCTCATTTGTAATAAAGGTAGAGCCCAGCAATGAGTGAATAATAAACTAATATTTACTCAGAGAAGTGCACAAAAACACAAGAGTCTGGCGGAGCACAATAAAACATTAAAATATAAGTAGCACCAGCAACAGACCGACCAACAATATTTTTAAAATTTAAATCATAAGCAACATCAAGTTCACTGAACAAAAGAGAGACAATAATCAAAACATGTGTGCCTAATATGATTGGCTGACCTGTTCCAGTTTCTCCCGAGCATCATGAAGCTCTTTCTCGTAAATGGTGTATTCCAGTGATTTTCTCTGCTTGTCAAGTTGTTGATATTTTCTGAGTTCTTCTTTCTCTTCGTCCAATTCCCTTAGTCTTTCATCCAAGTAGTGGACGACTTCGATGATCTGCTTCCGTTTATTCCCTGGGAGACAAGTCATTTGGCCGTATTAGAGTTTTAACGTAGCCATGCAAGCATCTGAAAATTAAAGAGGTTTCACTATTACTGGCGGCACATTGATAACTTGCCTGTTTCCTGCATAATTCTTAAACTCTCACGACGCCTCTCCTCATAAACACGGGTACCACCAATCTCTTTAAGCAGATCCAGCCGTTCTACATCTTTCATCAGTGTTAACGAGGCTATCTACAAACGTACCACACAAAAAGGGCATTTAAAATGTAGAAATTTGTTATATAGAAATCCATTTGCCCAAATTAGCTTCTCTCTGTGGTTGGCAGCAGAGGATTAATTTAACTATATTTTCTCTAGCAGGAGCTTACCTTTCCTTGTTGAACAACATAGTAAGGATTAGAACGAGAAAATCCAGCACTCTCGAATAAATCCATAACTTCACCTTTTCTGCAAATTTTGTCAGATAAATTTTCAAATATCCACAAAATAGGGCATTGGAAAAGAGTGTTCGACTTAAATAAATACTACGCACGTAATGTGTTTCCCATCCAAGTAATAATCATCCTTCTTCAGACCAACTGTTCGGCGCAAGCGAATTTCTTCCTTATCAACCTAGTGGAGAAGCATAAATCACAAATGATGAGAATATACCATTTGTGAAACTATTTAGCATTCAGGAATAAAACGTATGTGCTGGAATACAAGGTTTTCAACTGCCTTAGTCTTCTAATTTCAATTTGTGTAGCACCCAAGTATGTTTTGATACTACCGGATTTTCTTAGGCACAGCTAATCTTTACGAATTTATGACTTCAGAAAAACTCACCCTATAAATAGCACAAGAAAATGATGACAGTTTTCTGAACCTGAAGGGAACTTTAGGATATAACTGATTGAAATGAAGCCATGAAATTAACCTATAACAACCTGTACACTAGACTAAAATATGACGGATCTAATATTTCCAAGCTTAATAACACAGTTTTCAGCTTCTAGCAGACAGAAATACTAATAGATTGCAATACTACGATCCAACATCAACAACAAACATGAACATCTATTTCAGTACACAAAAGAAGACATCCCATCCTGATTTTCAGACAGGACAAGTTTTAGGCAAGGGAATTATTACCGGGAACCGATTGTCAGAGTTATCAAACACAATCTCCACAAACGCAGACACAACTTGATGACCAGCACCTTCCTGTCCAATTAACAGGCTCGGGGTTAAAAAAAAAAAAAATCAAAATAGCATGAACGGCACTCAACAAATCAACTTTGAAGACTGCAGCAAACTTGTAGACATACATGGAGTAATGCGTGCCTATCTTCATTCCGCAGATTTTGGAAAAGGTCACTCAATACAAAACGAATTGCTGCATCAAAAACCAAGAATTCACTGAGAATCAAATACTGAAAACTTCTTTCTTTACAAACAACAAAAGAACAAATGTCTGAAACAAAGGGAACAGACGGAGGATGATCAAAGAGGCTTAATCTCACCATGGAAGAAATTACTTTTCCCAGACCCATTTGCCCCAACTGCATTAAAAAAAAAAAAACAAATTACAGCAACAAGTTTAGACTCCAAAATCAAACATGAAAAACCAAATACAGCGTATCTAATTCCATCCCTAAACAAAAAGAACTACAACAAACCAAAGATCCAGAAACTACTGAAAAAAAAAATAGAACAAAGAGGTTACACGAAGAGAGACATTACCAACACAATTAACCTTAGGACTAAAATCCTCAGTAGCAATTTGCTCTTTGTAACTCTTAAATCCTTCGATTATAACCTAAATTCAAAACCACAATAAGAAACTCAACAGAGATTCACCAAATAACCATCAGTTCCAATTGAGGAAAGAAAAATATCGCACCTGCTTGATATACATAGCGAAACCTCAATAAGCTACTCGCACCTGTGAAAAAATCAACACCAATCCCTAATTAGGTTAAGCGAAGCAGAGAATCGATAAATTAAACTCGAAGAACAATAAACCCTAATTTCACCTAAGCAACTCTAAAGTAGAAACTAAAGAGATTATTAAGGAGTTGAATTTCTAGGGTTTACTTTCTTAGTGGTGTTATAGATCCAAGCGAAAACGAAGACGTAGCAATAGGAAGAAGAAGAAGAAGAAGAAGAAGAAGAAGAAGAGACTGTAACTCTCTACAGAAACATAGCGAGTGAGGATTGTGAAGACGATGGAGAAAGATCGAGTTGAAAAAAAATGGAGGCAAAGTGTAAAGAAAATGACCGGGAAATTAAAAAATCAGCCAAAAAAAAACTCTAGAACTGAAATAGAGATATTTTTTTTTGGTCTAACGGAGAAATAAAAAATAATAATATTAGTAGAGAGAGCTCTGTATTTTGAAGAGAAAAAAAAAAGAGAGAGTTCTGTATATTGGGATGGGCTTTCCGATAAGGCCCATACTTAATTGAAATATATTCGTTTGAGATGGTTATGAGAGAACATGTTAGGTATGAAATGATGTATCTGAATTATACTGTTTGGATAGTAATGGAAGATTTGTGAGATTTGTTTTTTTTTTTTTTTTGTTGGAATAGAATTTTAGGTTTAATCAATTTGAAAGATACTATATTGTAGTTTTGTTATAGAAAATTTTGTTAGCTGCATTGCGAGATTGTATTGTTCTTTTGTGATTGGTTTTGTTATCTTGATGTTTGGGAGTGAATTTGGTAAGTATGTTTTTTTGCTAATATCTTGATAAAATCTTTGTTTTTTGCTTCGTTTTTTGTGGTTTGTATTTTTTATTGTCTTAAATTAGTTTTAATATAACTTAAAGACTTCGTTTCTCTCTTTTTAACTATATTTTAGAGATATTAAGTTTGTGTAATTTCTACATATCTTGCAATATTGATAAAATCATATGACAAAAAAAATTCTATTGTTTAGGCTTTTCTTTGTAATTATTGAACATTATCCTATAAATTATCTTAAAATAGATAATGACTTTTGGTGGAAAAGTACATATTCAGTCAAATGATGAACGGTTCATTTTGTTCAAATCATATTTTGTTCAAATCATATATTCATATATATGAAAGAAGGTGACTCTCAACAGAAAATATCACACTTATCTCATACTATAGAGAAATCTCTCATAATGACAAAAGCTCTAGTCTTGAAGGTTGAAAATGTTACATTCGAGGCAAAATGTGAGAACTTTTTTTCCGTTTTTTTCTTAGTTTATGATTTATCGTTATATTCTTTTCTTCTTTGATTTTTTTATCTATTTTGTTTTGTTTTTTTTTAACATTTGCATATCTTATTAAATAGATAAAAAGTGATCTCCATGGAGAGTTTGAATCATACAATTGGGAACCAAGTGATACTTTCATCGTTATAGATGAAAGCAACGAGTTTCTTACTTTCATTTTATCTTTCATTTGTTATTTTTTCTAATCTTTTTATGTAAAGAACGTCTTTGTTTTTATCTATGTTTAGTGTTTTTTCATGTTCTTTTGATTTTTTTTCTTTATTTTGTTATGTACAGAAATCTTTCATGAAAGAATTTAAACTCGCAGAGACCTCCATAAACTTGAAAATCTTGATTTTCAAATCCAAATCACTCCATAATAAAGTTATCAATCCAAAGTCTCAAATTAAAAACTAGCATATTGTTCTTCACATATATTTACTTTAAAATGGCTCGCATATATTAAACTAGGTAAAAATATGTGTTATGCATGGATGAATCATATGCTATATAATTTTATAAATAGTATTATTTATAATAAAATATATACATTTGATTAGTTTATTAAGAACTTTCACTAAAGTTAAAGTCAAGAATATAATTTTGTTAGGTTTTATAATACGTTTTTAAACACAATTCAAAAACTAAACTAGAGGTTTTTCCAAATCACTGAATCTCCTGATCAAATTGGTATCATAGGAGATGGTTTAATGATTTTTAAGAATATATATATATATATATATATACAGTAAATAAAAAAAATTACTGTACTTTCAAAACTTAATCCCTTATATTATATTTTTCATTTGACCAACCAATCATGTGATCTCAATATTGAATAAAGGACCAAAGTGTTTTCGAAAAAATATCACACTAATATCAATAATCATTCTTGAACACTTTTTTTTATAAATATAAATTTTATTCAACAAAAACTTTATGTATTTGTATTCCAAATTACATTTGTTCTTACTTTCGTTAGCGTCCAAATATCATCTCAATCTTTAAAGTAGCATATGACAACTTCATCGACTCGTACTAGTTAGGCCATCTACAATGGCATAACTCTTTGGGTGTGCTTAGCATTTTTAAAATGAAAAAAATATGAATCAGTGTCCGAAGAACATCTTGTTGGGTCTTGATGTAGAACAGTTTTTGGGCCTGATCCAGGGTGACGTGGCTGGCTGTGAGTGGATGCGATTTTTTGCAAAGGAGAAAACAATTCATTTCTTCCTTTCTCCCAAATCGTTAGGGTTTTCTTCTCTCTCCAAAGCGGCGATAGCTTCGTCGTCACCATCTTCTCCGATTAGGTGAGTTTTCCGACCATTTAAACTCCAAAATCGAGATCTCCTCCATGTAGAAATCGATATGTTCATAGTTTTTTTTATTTATATCTTTAATGTTTTTTTCTTCATAAATATTTGATATTGTATTTGCACTTTTATTTTAAGTTTTTAAAGTTTACAATTTAAATGTTATTTTTAAATGTTTTTATAATTGTAATATGTTTTTTATTATTATATTATTAAATCTTATGATCTTAAAAATATTCTCTCAATAACCAACTTCTTAACAAAAGATCTAAACTCCTGATCTTACATTATTTTAACAATATTTTTACTCTAAGAACACCCAAAACAGTTCTCTCATTGCGGATGCCCTGAGCGATCCAAAATCCACATGATCCATACATTTCAAATAATTAATTGTGCAAGTGGAACAAATTGTCTATCAATATGTCTAAGATTCGTTTACCAAAAAAAAAATATATATATGTCTAAAGATTGCATGTACGTAGGTTGAAAATGATATTCAACTACTTTTCACAATCATATCGTAAACAAAATATTAAAAAAATCCTCACGCAACTAATACGTTATCTGTGTACTTTCTACATAAGATCAATTCAAACCACGAGTTATATATAATCTAATACATATAAATAAATTTCTTTTGTTTTGTTATCTCTTTTCAACCCTGATTTAACTTTTTATCTTATAAATTTTCAATTTTCTATTAATAGAAAGCTCATATCAAGCTGTCACTTCCAAAAAATTTAAACAATACAGCTAGAAAATGAGAAAGAAAAAATTCAGGTGCTTTGATAAGCAAACAATTTGGTGGCTCATATGAGCTTTTAAAACAAACAAACAAACAAAAAAACACAGAAGAGAACTCCAAAAACGACTTTATTACCAAACATCACTTACGTCACGTGTGAACCAAATCAAACATATATCTCTCAAGTCGCAGTCTAGCACGGAACAAAAAACCCGACCTGAACCAAAACCAAACCAAGAAAAAGAGAAATCGAACCAAAACCAATTGAATATCGAAAAATTTAAACTCTAAAACCAAACTGAATCATACTCGAACCAAAATATTTTCGGTATATAAAATATCTGAAATACAATTATATAATATTCGAATAACCGAACAAAAACCGAATAGATCCAAACCAAATTAACAAAAAAAAATCTAAAAAAATCTAAAAAATACATAATTCTTGAAATTTTTGGTAGTCTGAGTAATTTTCGGTAATTCTAGTATTTTAAAAACTGAAATAAAAAAATACCCATATTATTTCAGTTCTTGATTCAACTACTTGAACCTATCCAAACCAAATGGTATCCGAACCGAAGTCATACCGATTTTTCTTTGATTTTTATATAAATCTGAAGATACGAACCGAAATCGAACCAACTGCCCGAACGATCAGTGCTATTGCAGGCAAAGAAAAATTGACAATTGTCTTTTTAATTGTTTTTTTTTTTTTTTTTGTCAACTTCTTTATAATTGTTTATTTATTGTTTGTTTAATTTAGAAAAAAAAAAAAACAAAATCTTTAGTTATATCCTCTCCGATCTTCTCGGTTCCATTTTTATCTCTCTGACCAAACGATTTTTTCGAAATTTTCTCTCACTTTCTCAGGAAAAATTTACAACCAATCCAAGAAAATTTCACACAGCTATTTTTTAACTCAGCCAAAAATTTTTCGTTAAATCCCTTCTCTTCCTTATTTCTCTACTTTATCATCCACAAGTTTTCTCAAAATCCTTCCTCTTCCTGGGATCATCATCATCATCATGATTTGATTATCAAACATAACCTTAGAATCAAATGATGAATGACCTAATCAAAGATGGGTCAATTTTCACTAGATTCTATTTTCTCGGAAAAATCTGAGAAAATTAAAAAAAAAGGTTATTATTTCATTAATCTGAAATTGATCCCAGAAGAAGTGGCACGTGATCTTTAAATCTCTCTCAAATGACTCGTCACGTGATACTTAAATCGCCGTTATTAGCTTCATCGGAAGAAACAACGATGAGAAACTCTCCGACGACGACGGTGGTGATGAGTAAAGAGAGGAGAAAAGTTGGAGAGGTAGCAGGAGGAGCAGCGGCGGAGTGTGCGGCGGTTTGGTGTTGTTGTCCTTGTGCGGTGGTTAATTTGGTGGTTTTGGCCGTTTATAAAGTTCCGGCGGCGGTTTGTAAAAAAGCTTGGAGAAGAAGTAAACGACGACGTTTTGTGAGGAAACGACATGGTTTGCTTGAAGGAAGTGAGAGGAGTACCGTACACGCTAGATTGAATGAGGAAGATCCAACGGCTGAGATTGTTTTTGAGGAATGTAATAAAGAGAATGGTGAGTTAAACGACGTCGTTAGGCTTGAGAATGAAATGTTGGAACGTTTCTATGGAGCTGGCTTTTGGAGAAGCCCTTCACAAAGGGACACGTCATCAGGAAGTTTATGAAAATTCTTCTTTGATATTTTATGAGTCGTTTGGGTTTTTTTTGAGAGAATTAATAGTAATTTATTTATTAAATTTATGTAATTTCCATTTTGTTATGTGTGTATGTGAATAGGAGAACATAGCATCCTTTATACACATTTTTTTAAAAAAAAAATGTTCGTTTTAAATGTAACTATTGTCTGTCTAATTTTCTTTATCTCGTCTATCTGGTCGTTATTAATTAAGATTAAACGGTTTGCGGTTCTCCTTCTTTATGTAGTTTGTAATTAAATTTTTTATATGATTTTGGAAGTTTGAAGTTTGTTACTTGTCAGCATATGTCTCCCTCATTTAGGTTTAATGTTCAGTGATATATTTGTTTTCTGCCAACTTTGTGTATTAAAATTGTATTCCATCCTTGTATTTCACAATCATATTATGTAATAGAAAAATTAGATGGAAAAAAAAATAACTATTGTCTCATTGGATCAAAATTCTCCCTTTACTCGGTTTCTTTACTTAAGCATCGGAGAGCCATTAGATAACATCTCCATCGTATTTTTCTCGTTCTGACGTTTTTGTTGCGTTTGCATGAGATCTTATCCCTAATGGATAGACTCACGTAAGAAAAAATCCTTTTTTTTTTGATAGGAATGTGAATAGAAAAAATCCTTTAAACAGTAGTCATGTGCAACAAAAAAAAATGAAATATAATCAATGGGTTTTCTGCAAAATAACGGTTAAAAAACTCTAGTTTCTGCAAGTTTATCTTCTTATACTACCAAAGACCATTGATGCAAGAGTTTGGTTAAGTAAAAGATTAGTCATTGACAATAAAATTTGGGCATGTATAACCATATTGACCATGAACCTTAAATTCTGAGACACCCAAAATGAAAAAAAACTTGGCATTCCATGCAAGAATAGAGACTGAGAAGTGATGAAGCTCATGGTCAGTAACCAAAGTCTTCAACAATAACACAACTCAAAAATGAATGAAATTCTTTTTTTTGGGCTAAATGAATGAAATTCTATGACAAAACTTTACGGTCTTTACCGATTGATTGTGCTAATTCATACGCATGCTAGATTTCAGGGAACTTGATCATCGTTAAGCAGCGTTACAATCATACGTATTGACCAAAATGCTCGAACACAAGGAAAAATCTCGCAAACTTAATCTTAAACCGGAACATCATGCATCCGAAAACCAGAACATCAGACTCAGAGCAACACAGAATATTACGAGCCACGCGTGAAAGAGTATCATACGACTATAGGAAAGCAGAATTTAGACAGAGTCATGCGCAGATCTAGCGATTCATCATGGGTGACGAGAAATTTGATCTCAGGCAAGGAAAAACAGGTAGACAAAGAAGCTTCCGATCGAAATTTGTTTTAAAGTTTTGTTTGTTTCAGTTTTTTTTTTTTTTTTCCTTTTTCCCTCTATTAATTAATTGTATTATTATTCATAAGGAGAAAACTGTAATTGGCACGCAGGAATTTGTTTCCCCTTTTCAGGGCAAAATAGAGAAAAAATCTCTCCGTCTTGTATCGTTCTCGTCGTCGACATCAAATTCTGAGCCAAATCAGGTGAGTTTTTGTTTACGATCTAGATCTCTGTTGTTGTTGTTATGTGATTCAATGATTTTGTGATTGAGTATCGAAATTTTGTAGATTTCGAATACTGTCTCTGCGTTCGAGAGTATCGAAATTTTTCATATAATTTCTTGAATGCTCAACCTCATATAGTATCTGACTTATTGAGACAAGTTTTTTTTTTTTTTTAATTACGTTTCTAAGAACTCAACAGGATTGTTGCCAAAGCTTATAGAGTAGAGTTTAAACCAATATCTGTAAATTATCTCAGAAGCTGTAAATTTGCTAACTTTGTACACCAATATCTCAGATAGTAAAGAAGAGAGAAGAAAGAATGGTGGGTAGTGGAGCTCCACAGAGAGGAAGTGCAGCTGCAGCTGCAAGCATGCGTAGGAGGAAGCCGAGCAGCGGTGCTGGTGGAGGAGGAGGAGCCTCTGGTGGTGCAGCCGGATCCATGCTTCAGTTCTACACCGATGACGCACCTGGTCTCAAGATCTCCCCTAATGTTGTTCTTATCATGAGCATCGGTTTCATTGCTTTCGTTGCTGTCCTTCATGTCATGGGCAAGCTCTACTTTGTCAAGTGATGATGAGAAAGATAATAGTTTACCCTAAGTGACTCTGCTAGTGATCCAAAATATTAGACAGTGGTTTCAGTTAACGTTTTAATTTTTTACCTGAGTATAAACCATCTCAACAATTCCAGTTTCTTGATATGTATCAATAATCTTCGGATGTTTGTTGTTACAACTTATAACACAGTTTTTGGATGTAGAAAGGTCGTTTTTGAAAACATGTGTTCCAAATGGACTTCTACAACTGTGCAAAGCTTGAGAGAACGTTCTCCTTCTTCATATTCACTCAAGATCATCCAAAACTTTTCCCAACTCGAGAATTCAACTTTGTTCACTGATGGCAAATATCAATCTCGTATTTTCTCCTCCGGTGGCTACAAGTGGTACGTATGGCATGCATATTAACTAATTAAGTAGTCCCCAATAATGATTGTATCTTCTTGATCATTCATCAACAAAACAATCAAAGTTCAATCTTTTTTCTTTTTTTTTTTCTTGTATAAGATTTGAAAAAGATACATTATCTTGAGTCTTGACCAGATGTAGAATCGAAGCCGTTCAATACTTTCAGACCGATGTGGGGAATTCCGCAAGTGCTTCCGCTTGATACATTCAAAGACCCTAAAAAAGGATATGTCTTTGTAGATCATTGCGAGTTTGGTGTTGATGTCATTGTTGCTCCACCTCCTACCAATTGGGAAATCCTCTCTTTTAATAACAAACTCACTTTTCCGAAGTTCTCTTGGACTGTTAAGAATTTCTCTGAGCTAAAAGAGAATAGTTACACATCAAGCAATTTTTCAATGGGAGGAAGGAAATGGTATGTACATATATATATATGGTATATGAAAACTTTATTTTTTGGTTTAATTGTGTGTGCATCAAACATGTCTTTGTGATTGTTAACATGTGTGTGACATCTAGGGCTTTAGTATTGTATCCCAAAGGCGAGAGAAGCGCAGACGAATTAGGCAAATGGATATCCATTTATCTCTCTATCGCAGAGAGTGAAACACTTGAGGAAGATGAAAAGATTTTCAAACAAGCTAGTATTCGAATTATAGACCCACGTGGATACAATCATTTGTCACGTTCAAGTAGGTCTTATAAAACATTATATATGTAATAATATTATTTTTAACGTTATTACTCTAACACAAGTTGAAGAGTTGACAACTATTTATACTTTTATAGTATACACTGAGATATTTATTTGGATATAAGTAATTCTCAAATAACCTTTTTGTTTTACAGGTAGTAGATGGCACAACAAATCAGATCAATCTTGGGGATACCCTCAATTTGTGTCTATAGATGATCTTAGGAAGACTTACTTAGACATGGAAGGTGCATTGAATATTGAGGTTGTATTTGATGTCGTTTCCACAACCAAATTCTCAATCCTATGACTTAAGCTCTACTTTTAGACTATTATGATGCATTGGATTGGATATGTATCAAACGCTTAATTATTTTCTAAGTTTTTTTTTCCTGTGTTTCCGGTTATTTGGAAATTCGTAGATAGTAATTATGCTATTTCCATGAACTCTTTTTGGATAATTTTATGAAAGAGGACTACATTTCTCGTAGGATTGTATAGTCTTTCTGTATTTTTTGAAAAACCAAAAGAATGTGGAAAGCAAAAACCAATCCTAAAGACCCCAAAGTAATTCAAACATTTATCTTGTTTTATTTCAAAATATATTAATATCTAGTTAGGGCTTTTCGTTTTATGATCATGCGGATGCAGTATCTAGATATTCGTTTAATTTTGACATATTAAAAAAGTGTACTCGTATACAAAAATTAGATGCACAATGAAATGCATTAAAGAATATGGATATTTTTGATGCAATTGGACTTACCAAAATTTGGATACATTTGGACTTGGTGCATCCACAATTACAAAAATCTATATCAACTTTATTTATAGAGATAAGGAACATAAAAAATTGTTCCTAACCGATAGATCTTATACATGTTGAAGTTATTGATAGAGATGCTTTTATCGGATGTCCTCGAAAGGATTTGATAGATATGATACCTCGTCGAAATCAATTGAAATTAAAATTTTAATCTTTTCAAAATATATATTTTTTTATTATATTTTGTCAAAATATTTAATTTCAATTTTTTTTTTCTCTTAAGATGTCTTGAAATTTCTAAAATTAGTTACAGCAGGAACTCGACAAAATTTGTTCTAATCTTTCAAAATTTTTTAAAACTTCCCTTTGTTAAAATCATTCAAATAATTAGTTGCCAAATATTTTTTCTTCTTTTTTTTTTCGAGTTTATCTCGTGAAATAATAAAAGAGGATATTAGATAAATATCCTGACTAGTTTATCTTCTTCTTTTTATTCTACCAAAAAAAAATCTTCTTCTTTTTATTTTTCAATTCTATATTTTTTTCCCCTTAAATTCATTAAAAGTAGCCCTAAACCCAATTTCTAAAGTCCCAAAGTTCTCAGGATATACTCATATTATACAAATCCTTTTTCTATTCGTAAACGACTTTATATATTTATATTATATATATACACACACAACAACAACAACAACAACAAGAACAAGAGAAAAGTGTCATTGTATCGTTATCGCCAAAGTTTGATTGATCATGAAGATGATGAATATAATTGAAGAAAAAGAGAGATATGAACATGAAATTCAATTTCTAGAAAATGTTATCCTTTGGACAGAACGTTTGTCTCTCTTCTTGCTTCTCATCTCCTCCAAATTACAGACAGATCCGACCGGTCTTCTCCTTATCTTCTCGAGCTTACTCGTAACAATCTTCTACCACTTACGTCCTAAACCCTCTTCTCCTGGACCCTTTGTAAGTATCTTCTTCTATATATCTATCTTTACTTAGTCTTAAATCTCTCTCTAGCTCATCAATTTCTCCTCTTTTTGATTAGGGTAATGAATTCTGGTTGGTTCTGTCGAGTCGCTTCATGCTTCTATTAGCTTTTAGCTTTGAGACTGAGTACAACTTCATCGCCATTTTTATCTTCCTCGCAAACCACTCAGTTTACATCTTCGAGTACCTTGTTGGATCTTCTAAACCTCACAACGATGATATTTCGACATCAACAGGTAAATTATATAGATTGTACCTGATGAAACCCTAGCTAATGTTTTTTGTTTAATTATTATAATGATTATTAGTAAGTTCTTTGGACCTTCATCAGATCTATAAACCTATATATCGTCCATAACTCTATACTACACTACAAGAAAAATCATCATCCTAAACTCACGAGAACCGCTATTATAGGTAATACTAGCCAGTGCCGGCTCAACTAGGGGGCGAGCGGTGCGACGGCCCGGGGTCCAGTCCCGTGCCCTAATAATTAAGGGGCCCATTTTTATTTTATTTTTATTTTTTTAAGAAAAAAATATATGTTAAACTAATATAAGATTAAAAAGGGCCCAAAAAAAAATTTGTACTATATTTTTATTTTTATAACAAATTTATTTAGTTAAAAATACATTTAAAAAAAATATTTATAATAAAACATTATATTTAGCTAAAATTTTTTTTTACATATGTTTTTAGGGCCCAAATTTTTTTTTACATATGTTTTTAGGGTCCAAATTTTTTTTTTTTGCCCAGGGGCCCATATTTATTTTGAGCCGGCACTAATACTAGCTAGTTGAATCAGAAGTGTGTCTTAGGTCCCGGTTCGACCACCTAAAATCTCTTGGTTACCAAAAATAAATAAATATTGAATCTATGTTATTTTTGTGTACTCCATATGAATGATTGAGCTACCATCACTAGATCTAATAATTGTTTTTCTTTTTTCATTTATTATATAGAGATTGCTAACTAATGCATAATATTATAACTTTTTCGTCGGTTTTCAGAATCTAGAGGGATTGAAGATGACACTGATGATGATGTAAGAGATGTGAGCGAGGAATTGGAGAAGATTAGAGAGTTAGTGAAAGAGTTGAGAAAAGATGAAGAGATGATGGATATAGAAATGGAGTTTATGGAGGATGTTATCAACTCAGGTCTTGAAACTCATAGAAAAAACTTGTCCTTAAAAATCTTAAAGTTCCGTAAAGAGTTGAGCGATAAGGAAGAGAAGATGAAGACATATAAGGAGTGGATGAAGAAGTTTACCTTCTCAGAACATGTAACTCTGGAAGACCACTTGCGTCTCAATGTTGATAAAGTCTTCGAAGACCTACTACGAGTCGATGAGGATATCAGAGCTTCGAGAGATGATGTGGAAGTTATAGCTGAAGAAGTTCTTGAGAACTATCTTGTTATCCAAGAAACCGTCAAAGCAGCGAAACCAATAGCTGATAGGGCAAATCTAACCTACCTTGCTACACAAGCAATTATCGAAGATATTCATAATATGAGATGGATGATTAAAGAAGAAGACCTTGAAGGATTTCTAGAGCTAAGAGAGGAAGTTAGAAGAATGTCGCTGGACTTTGATTCTAGAAGAATGGAGGCTGAGGATATGGCGGAAAGAGCCGCGGAGGAGCTTTCACGTGCGACGGTGGAGTTGGAGGAGGCGGTGGAGATCCGGCAGTGGGAGGAGTACAAAACTGACTAATCTTGCTTCCTCTCTTATATCTCAATCATAACTAATTTTGTTCATTACTTATTTATCATATGCATTGTTTTCTCTAAATACTTTTCTTTAATACTCTCTCCATTTTTTAATAGCTGATTTTTAAAAATTTTATTTGGAACTAAAATTTAAAATTTTTCAAAATATTTTATTTCAATTTCTTTTCTTTTAAACTGTCATGAAATTTCTACGAAACCATTCACTATAATTACTTACAGGAACACGACAAAATTTGCTCGAATCATTCAAAAATTTAAAACTTCCCTTTGTTAAAATCATTCAAATAATTAGTTGCCAAATATTTTTTTCTATCTTTTTTTTGTTGTCTCGTAAAATAATGAAAGAGGATAATAGCTACATATTCTGACTAGTTTATATCTTCTTCTTTTTATTTTATTTTTTTCCCCCTTAAATTCATTAAAAGTAACCCTAAACCCAATTTCTAAAATCCCAATGTTCTTAGGATATACAAATCCTTTTTATATTCGTAAAACGATCTTGTAAATTTATATATATACACCACCACAACAACAAGAAGAAGAAGACAAAATTGTTGTATCATTATCGACAAAGTTTGATTGATCATGAAGATGATGAATATAATTGAAGAAAAAGAGAGATATGAACAAGAAGTTGAAATTCTAGAAAATTTTATCCTTTGGACAGAACTTTTGTCTCTCTTCTTGCTTCTCGTCTCCTCCAAATTACGCACAGATCCGATCGGTCTTCTCCTTATGTTCTCGAACTCACTCGTAACAATCTTCTTCCACTTACGTCCTAAACTCTCTTCTCCTGGACCCTTTGTAAGTATATTCTTCTATATATCTATCTTTTACTTAATTAGTCTTAAATCTCTCTAGCTCATCAATTTCTCCTCTTTTTGATTAGGGTAATGTATTCTGGTTGGTTCTGTTGAGTCGCTTCATGCTTCTATTGGCTTTTGACTATGAGATTGAGTACAGCTTCCTTTGGCTTCTCGCCCTTTTTATCTTCATCGCAAACCACTCAGTTTACATCTTGGAGCACCTTGTTGGATCTTCTAAACCTCACAACGATGAGATTTCGACATCAACAGGTAATTATATATATTACATGACGAAACCCTAGCTTATGTTTTATTTATTTAATTATTTAATGATTTTAGTAAGTTCTTTGGACCTTCATGACGCTAAGACACAAGCGATCCACCATTCTGATTCTAATGACTAATAGAACTAAATCAGATCTATAAACTCATTATCCATAACTGTATACTAGCTAGCTGAAGCAAGACCTTCCAAAAAGAGTGTCTTAGGTCCCTAGGTATACCACTTGTTCATGTTTTCAAAACATGATTATGCTAATTTTTATCATTCACAATATTTATCAAGTTCTCACGTTTTTACATTCAACTATATACTACTATCTTGTTAAAAATATAACTAATCAAATGTGATTAATCTATTAATAGTTAATTTTTTACCGTTTTTAATTATTTAACTAAGCTTTTTCTAGTTCAGTTTGTTATGCTAACAATTATTGAATTACTTCGTTAGTCTATTATTTATCTGACATATACCAGTCATGGCCTATGCTATCCTTTTTAGTCCATATTAACGATTGAGCATCACTAGTTCTAACAAGTGTTTTTTTTTTTTTTTTTTGATTATATTGAGATTGCTAATTAATGCATACAATTATAACTTTGTCGTTGGTTTTCAGAATCGAGAGGGATTGAAGATGACACTGATGATGTAGGAGATGTGAGTGAGGAATTGGAGAAGATGAGAGAGTTAGTGAAAGAGTTGAGAGAAGATGAAGAGATGATCGATATAGAAATGGAGTTTATGGAGGAGGAGGTTATCAACTCAGGTCTTGAAACTCATAGAAAAAACTTGTCCTTGAAAATCTTAAAGTTTCGTGAAGAGTTGAGAGATGATGAAGAGAAGATGAAGACATATAAGGAGTGGATGAAGAAGTTTATCTACTCAGAACTTGAAGACCACTTGCGTCTCAATGCTGATAAAATGTTGGAAGACCTACTACTAGGCGATGAGGATATCAGAGCTTCAAGAGATGATGTGGAAGTTATAGCTGAAGAAGTTCGTGAGAACTACCTTGTTATCCAAGAAACCGTCGAAGCAGCGAAAACAATAGCTGATAGGGCAAATCTAGCCTACCTTGCTACACAAGCAATTATCGAAGATATTCATAAAATGAGATGGATGATAAAAGAAGATGACATTGAGGGATTTCTAGAGCTAAGAGAGGAAGTCAGAAGAATGTCGTTGGAGTTTGAAGCTAGAAGAATGGAGGCTGAGGATATGGCGGAAAAAGCCGCGGAGGAGCTTTCACGTGCGACGGTGGAGTTGGAGGAGGCGGTGGAGATCCGGCAGTGGGAGGAGTACAAAACTGACTAATCTTGCATGCCTCGCTCCTCTCTTATATCTCAATCATAACTAATTTTGTTCATTACTTATTTCATCATATGCATTGTTTTCTCTAAATCCTTGAGATATATTTATTTATTTAGTTGAAGATTTCTCTTTAATACTCCTTCTGTTTTTTAATAGTTGATGTTAGATGAATAATTTTTGTTTACTTTTAAACTAACACATCATTTATAATCAAACTAAACGCGATTCAGCCAATCATAAAACGATATGTAGAATATAAATCGTCAAAACCAATAAAAACTCATTAATTTTTTATCAAAAGTTGAGAACATCATCTAATTTTAAACAAATTTTCTCTGCTAAAACATCAAATATAAAAACACGAAGGGGGTATTAGATATTGAATGATTTTGTAGTTAATTTTAGGAAAGACATTGTTTTGGTGAGGGCTAATTAATGAAAACATGAACATTTTTTTAAGGTTTGTTGATTTAGGTAACATGAACATTTTTCTTTAAGGTTTGTTGAGTTGTCCTTTGACTCGTCGTTTAAGGTATGTGAAGAGTATGGATGAGACAGGAGGTTTAATCAATCTCAATAACATACCCTCATAAAACAGTCACTAACTGATTTATTTCTTTAGAATTGCAGCAAAAATACAACCTTGTTCAATTTGTGTTTAAAATGCATCAAGCCTTGTCTTCTTTTGATCTCGCCAAAACCGATTAAGCAACCACGCAGAATCTGCTGCCACAGAGTTCCCATCTTGGTTCCGATTCCAGCTGAAGTAGGCATGAGTTCTGTTTTTAATCTCCAGCAACCCGTGCCCAAAGCTAGCTTCTCGAAAGGCCGAGTAGCTTGGCTGTGGCTGCATCATGCTACAAATATAGCAAAAGCCAGTCATATGAATATTCAAAGATAGTGTATTAATGTGTACATACACACGCTGAAGAATGGACACGGTTGAAGACACAGTTGTATCAATAACAGACTAACTAACTCATAACCGACTCAGCGACTCTGTAACTAACTCTGTTATTGATACAACTCTGTCTTCAACCCTATCCATTCATCAGCGCGTGTATGTACACACTAATAAAAGTGTTTTCACGAATATGGTAAACTTACTCAGTAACCAAGCCTTCTGAGTTTCCTCCATCTCCAATTGTGATGTATACAGGAGCTGACTCATCCGATATTGGCTCACATAGTCCATTGACAATGTTGTAAGCAATGTTAGATACACGTGCCTGCGTCATTACTTTAGGATCACTTGGGAGACAATGGACTGGTAGATTTATATCAATGTTATTGAGGACGAGTAAATTAACTTACCGATCTCTCATAGGCATGAACATGACCTGCAAATACAACATCAACCTTGTATTGGACAAACCATTGTTCGTACATGACTCTCATTGTTTCACCTTCCATGTAATGATGCACATAGCTACTGTAAAACGGGCAATGTACTAAGACTATAAGCCACGGCGTCTCGGTTCGATTAACTCTTTGAAACTCCTTTTCCAACCATTTGTATTGAGGAGAGTATTTCCCTAATCAATCAGAATCAAGATTAAGCAAACAAGGCACTAAATAGTTCTTTAATCTAAATTAGTTCTTGTTTCCAAATACTTACCATAAGATGAGTAACACGACATAACAATAACATAAGCCGACGCTCTTTTGATTGAATACCACAATGGAGAGATACTTCCTGATGCATTATAAGGCGTATGATACCGATTCATAAAAGGCTTGAATGGTTCTATTTCACCCTATAAAACAAACCCTTTCAAGTTAATATAATTCAAGAAGCCAAGAAAACCGAAAAAACGTAAGGAAAATAAAGGAAGAATTCAAGTATTACAATGTCAGGAACGTAGTCGATTTCGTGGTTTCCTGCAGTCCATATCCAAGGTTGATAAGCAACACTTCTTTCAACAAACCTTCCCCAAGTATCCCATCTATTGTTGTCGTGGTTAGGGTAGCGATCCGCGTAAGACAAGTCTCCTACGAACAGAACCGTCTGTCCTTTTCCCGGATTTGTCTCATAATGGCTTAACGTAGTATTTGAGTCATAGGTTTGTCCCAAATCCCCTGAAACGTAATAGAAAATCCCACGTTAAAAAGTTGTTTGAGTCATAAATTTATGGTTGGGTGTTCGGGTACTGGTTCGGGTTTAGTTCAGGTTTTTTTCGAATTTTCGAGTTTTCGGGTTTAGGCTTATAGGATGTTCAGGTATTTTAGATAGTCAAGTCGGTTTCGGTTCGGTTCTTTTCGAGTTTGCTTCGAATCGGATTTTATTCGAAATCCGAAATTACTCAAAATTATCCGAAATATCCGAAATTATCTGAAAAGATTACTCCATGTAATTAAATTAGAAATCATAATTATCCGAATTACTAAAAAATCTCACTTAAAAAAAATCCAAATTACCCAAAAGTATCTGAATAATCCGAAAAATGGAGTAAAAAACCGACACAAACTATTTAAATACTCTAAAATAAACGAAATATCCGAAAGTAGGTAAAAAATGGATAATGAGTTAGTTAAATTCAGGTTTTTTCGGATATCCGTTCGGATCAGATTTTTTTCCGGGTACCCGAAGTATCGACCTCTAAGATCCATTCGGATATTTAGTTGGGTTCGGATCGGGTATTTTGAGTCGGATTCGATTTGGATTTTCGGATCCAGTTATTTTGCTCAGTCCTAGGCATAATCAACATTTCTAAGGTTTTCTATGCCACTCTACTTTTTTTTTTTTTTTTGATAAAGAATGTGTTACTCTACTTGTTAGCTCATAAATATGAATTTTAAAGATAAGAGTTAATATGTACCAATTAATCCAAAGGTGTAAGGTACGTCAGGGCCTGATTTAGGCGGAGTAAAGAACCAGAACTGTCTGCACCACTTGCCACTCCCAATTTCATAGTAGTATTTTGTATCAAACTGCACAAAATACAAAAGTTGATTGTTAGAAGTTAAACAAACGATTGCTTAATTACAATATTGATTTTGGAACTTGTATATTTTGTGGTAATTGTCACAAATTGAATTATAATCAAATAGCTTTGGATCGTTTATCAATATCAGTAATTGACGATTACACTATTCGAACAATTATAAATTCACCTCAAACAAAAAACAATGATTGATATAAAATTATAAATCTCCCCACCAAAAAATAAAAAATAAAATTATAAATCTATACGAACCAAACTAAACCGAACAGAAACACTCGATCCAAAACCAAACTATATTTTAATATAGTTAAAATGAATATTTTTTCCATTATCCGAAAAACCGAATTTAAATCCCAATAAAAAAAAAACTATCTAAAATCGGAGATTTTTTTTCTGAATTACGAATATATGTAACTAAAACTTGAAACCAAAACCGAACCAACCATCAATAATAAATGAAATGTAATAATCCTGACCAAAACCAAACCGAAATCAAAATCGAAAACCACTTAAAACTTCTAAGACTTACCTCCAAATCATCGATGAGGCAATGATGGATGTAACCAGAAGTGTAATTAAAGAACCGGTAAGTGTTAACCGTTGATTCCACTTTCTTCTTCGATTTCTCATTCTCACACCAATATCTAACAGTTTTAGAACCAGGCTTAACCGGAGTCACCCAAGAAATGATCACTCCATTACCTTCATGGTTCCCTTGCGTTATATGAACTTGTTGTGGAGAGTTAGGACCAGAAGGAACTTCAAAGACATCACTGTCTAATGGCATGTCATCTGGTAAATCACTTGTTCTGACAAATTCACTGGTGATTCCTCCATCGCATAACTCAACAAGAAGAACACTTAACAAAAAGATTATGAAAGAAACTCGCTTGCTTGTGAGAATAGATCTTGAACTCATCTTCAAGCTTTAGATTTTTTTTTCTTCTTTTTTGGGAAATTAAATAGCTTGTGTCTAGTAGCCTGACACGAACATGTTGACTTTTTTGAGTTTTTCAAGAAAAGGATCGAAATAGGATATTCCAACTTTTTTTGACCAAAAAAAAAAAAAAAAAAAAGGATATTCCAACTTTTTTTTTTTTTTTTTAGTTAACCTTTGAGAAAATTCATATGACATAGACATTTGGATAACAATTAACAAAAAGGAAAAAAAGCTTTATGTGGGATCAAGGAATTAATACATCCACTACAAAAAAAGAATTCTTTTAACTCATTTTTTTATGTAGCTTAAGATCGATTAAAACGTGACGTTATCAACTATACAACTGTATTTAATTATGGTTGCGTTGCTTTAACCATGGATTAGATACTATAAAATTTTAGTATATACTTAGATCTGGATCCGTATTTTATAGGCTTGGTATATGGATATTTTGTTTTGGTTTGGTTCGGGTCGGATTTATTCGGATTGAATACTTTTTTTTTTTAAGTTTTGGTTTTGTTTCGAGTATTTGTAAATTTTTGGTTTGGTTTTCGTTCGGGTCCATTCCGATTCAGATTGGTTCTCGAGTCTCGACTTTTTATTGAGAACCGTAAAAATCTGGGTAATTTGCTGGTTCTACTTCGGAAGTTTTTAGAAAAATTGTGTACCCGAATTAAAAAAATTATTAGGCCAAATACAGTAAAAACCTAATAAATAAAATCTAAAGTGCAAACCAAATAAAATTTAAAACTCAAACCAAACAAATTTAAGCCCAAATAAAACAAAATCTAAGCCCAAACCCATTTAGAATTATGGTTTCGACCAAATCATGGGTGAACCCACGTCGACGGCGATAACAAATGTTCGATATCTCCGTCCGATTAGACTCGTTGCCCTCTCACATCTCACCTTGGTGAGAGATCATGGCAAGATAATTCACTTCGACACTTATTCTCGATGCATCTTTCACTTTACCATAAAAGATGAAATGATATAAGTGAGATAAAACTTAGAAACAAATAAAACAGATGAAACATGATGAAAAATCGAAGAAGAAATGTTGAACAAATTAATCGAATTAAAAAAATTCGGGTTAAGAGTTTTTTTTTGAAATCTAACATTAACAACATTAGAGTTGAAGTCGAGCTTAGAATCAACATTAACCCAAGTTTTGAAACCCTTTAACATACTAACGAGAAAGAAGAATAGGTTACCTTTACGATCTTCACAATTAGGGTAAATGAAAATCAAATAAAACTTTTGATTTCAGGATTTATACAACAAGATTGAGAGGAAAAACGAAAGATGAAGAACAGAAGAAGAGAACTCATGATGATGAGTGATTGAGGTTTCTGTCTCTCAGGCTCCGAATGGTAACTGCGGGAGAAGTGCGGTGCGGTTCTAATAATAACGAAATAAAAAGAAAGGAGAAAGGACTAGGATTAATTGGATTATTAGAGTATATATACTTCGGTTTAAGTAACCGATCAGTTATGGCCTGCCAAACCGAAACCGAAACCGAAGTGCCAAATTAATTTCGTCGTTCGGTTTGGCTCTCCTCAAATTCTCGGTGCCGATAACCAAATGTTTCGGTTTCCTCGATTTGGTTCAGGGCGACAACAATTTGTTTTAAGAAGACACTTATCTCTCTTTATTTATTTGGGCTGCCTGCATAAACCCCCTATCTAATAGTCATTCAAACCGGATCTCCTATACTTTCGTTCTCTACCTAATTCACCCTCTAAAAATCAAAAACTTCCTAATTCCCCCTCCAAATTATAAAATTCATCATAATTAATAAAATTCGATTAAAATCTTTAATTGCGTTTCAAAATCATATAATCTCGTTCAATTTTCACGTTTATAGTAACAAAATCATGTACTCGCGTTTAATTTTATTTTTTGAACACCTATCTCTCTTTATTTTATCAACGTTTATTTGCATTTTGAGAAAAATTTCCCTTAAAAGACCTAAACTCTTTACTTTATTAACATTTTCTCCCCACGGCGGCTTCGCTTCTCTTCACACGAACCCTTCACCATTTTCGAGTTTTGAATTTCAAAACCCAAAAGTGTTCAATCCTCTCACAAAAATCTTCAATCGGAGAAATTAAAGCTCTCATCGGAGAAGCAATATGGGGAAGAACGAGAAAACGTCACTAGGACGAGCCTTAGTGAAGCATCATAACCATATGATCCAAGAAACAAAAGAAAAAGGCAAATCCTATAAAGATCAACACAAGAAGGTTTTGGAATCAGTGACTGAAGTTAGCGACATCGATGCTATCATCGAACAAGCCGAAGAAGCTGAACGACTTTTCGCGATTCATCACGATTCCGCAACGCCTGTACCTATCAATCTGTGAGTTTCTCGATTTCATTTTGGTAAAAGTTGATCAATTGTTCGATGATTCTTGTGTTTATTGATTATCTGAATGATTAAATTGGTGATTATTGTTTGTGTTTATGCTCTTAATCTGAAGAATTGGATCAATTTCTCTCATGTGCTAATCTTCTTCGTTAGAGATTGCTTGAGAATTTTTGCTCGCAAATTGATCAGTTTATTCAATGATTCTTGTGTATATACATATGTTTGTTGATTCATCTAGAAATTGGTGATTATTGTTTGTGTTCATGCTCTTAATCTGAAGAATTGCTTCTTTGTATTGAATCATTTCTATCATTTGCTTATCTTCTTCGTTTGTGATTTTGTTTGTAAATAGAGATACAGGTTCGAGTTCAAGTGGTGTAACAGCTAAAGAATGGAAAGAGCAACGGATGAGAGAGGAGGCTTTATATGCTAGTAGTCTTCAAGTTCCTCGAAGGTTCGATACATCTCTTTTGCTATATTCAGACCTCTCCTGGACACCCAAAATGTGTCTTAAAGGCTCGTTGATGTAGTATCGAGAACTCGAAAGCTTGATGATTATCATTTAAAATCTGCTTGTAATAGGATTGACTCGTTTAAAAACAACGGTTGCTCTCGAATATTTAGATGTTGCAGATCCCTTTGTACCATGGATGGATCATCAATGATGAGGTACTCTTGCTCAAAAAGGATTAAGAGTACCTCATCAGTGATGATCCATTCATGGTAAAGAGGGATATGTGATAGTTCGAATACTTGAGAGCAATCTTTGTTTTTAAATGAGTCAATTCTATTCCAAGCAGGGTAGTCTCTTTTACTTAATATTCTTCTCTTTAATATATTCAGACCTCCTTGGACACCCAAAATGAATGTGGAACATCTTGATTCTAATGAAAGACAAGCTTTTCTCACTTGGCGCCGCAAACTTGCGAGGTTGGTTCTGTTTTACCTCATTCTTCTTCGTATTGTTGACAATAAACAAGATATATGTCGGTCAATAGAAGGATTGTGTTGCTGTTAGTAGAATGTGGGATTGCTCATATGCAAGTGTTTCAAATAGTTTATTCAGCTTGCACAAAGTCTTATCATTCACTTAATGGTTTAGTAGTACAATTGCCTTTCTATAAAAAAGTGAACGGATAAATGGAGGGAAAAGTTGTGGAGAATTCATCCCTGAATCAATACTAACAAGCTGCATAAACTGCAAGCTCTTGGTTATTACTTATACATCCTGGTTTTTGTTTGTTAAATGATAGCTCTTAGGTTACAAGTTGATGCATTTATCTCTAGTTAGCACTTGTTAAACCTGGAGTACTTTAGAAACACATATGTAAGTTTGTTGTGTGTTCAAGATATATTTTGTGATGGGGTACCAAAACAGTTATATACGTTTCGTTTTGACCACTTTTTCTTATAACATGGCATCCACTTTCACATCTTGAAGCAGGTTATAGCTCACTCAAGTTATTATTATGTTGCTATCTTAGATATATGTTTGATTTTATTATCTGTAATTTTCCTTGGGATTTAGTCGTGCTATATACTTATGCATGCCTACTTGTTCTGCTGTATTCATTCAGCCTCGAGGAAAATGAAAAGCTTGTGTTGACTCCATTTGAGAAGAACCTTGACATCTGGAGACAGCTTTGGCGAGTGCTTGAACGAAGTGATTTGGTATGTCATTTTGTCCAGGATATTTTTTTTCGCCTCTTAGACATTTTTCATGGGTTAAGTTAATTAACATCATTGGCTATTTGTACTTCTCTTTCAGATTGTTATGGTTGTTGATGCTAGAGATCCTCTGTTCTATCGTTGCCCTGATCTTGAGGTAACTCCATCTCTGCTAACTTGCGCTTTCTCTTAGTAGATTTTTCCTGATCTATATCAAACATTTACGTGAAGATTTGTTCCGACGCAGGCATATGCACGAGAAATTGATGAGCATAAAAAAACAATGCTTCTAGTAAATAAGGCGGATCTTTTACCTTCTTATGTCAGGTAAACTTGTTGCCTTGCTTCTTCGCCTCCAACCTTTTTGTTTTTGGCTAACCAGTTGGGTTATACACAGGGAGAAATGGGCAGAATACTTCTCCCGCAACAATATTTTGTTTGTCTTCTGGTCAGCCAAAGCTGCTACGGCTACCCTAGAAGGTAAACCTCTTAAAGAACAATGGAGAGCACCTGATACCTCTCAGAAGACAGATGACCCAGCTGTTAAAGTTTATGGAAGGGACGAGCTTTTGGATCGATTAAAATCTGAAGCTCTAGAGATAGTAAAAATGAGGAAATCTAGAGGAGTTTCTGCAACTTCTGCTGAATCACACCGCGAACAAGTTGTGGTTGGTTTTGTTGGGTACCCAAATGTGGGAAAGAGTTCAACAATCAACGCACTGGTAGGTCAGAAGCGAACAGGTGTCACATCTACCCCCGGGAAAACAAAGCATTTCCAGACATTGATAATCTCCGAGGAGTTAATGCTCTGTGATTGCCCTGGTTTAGTCTTCCCTTCATTCTCAAGCTCAAGATATGAAATGATTGCTTCTGGAGTTCTTCCAATAGACCGAATGACCGAGCACCGTGAAGCTATTAAAGTTGTGGCTGAACGTGTTCCTCGGCATGCCATTGAGGATGTGTACAACATCTCTCTACCTAAACCCAAAACCTATGAGCCTCAGTCCCGCCCACCTCTTGCCTCAGAGCTTCTAAGAACATACTGCCTCTCTCGTGGCTACGTTGCTTCTAGTGGACTACCTGACGAGACAAAAGCATCTAGGCAGATCCTCAAAGACTACATTGAAGGTAAGCTTCCACATTTTGCAATGCCTCCAGAGATGACCCGAGATAATGAAGACGAGACAGCTGATAATACTTTGGGAGCCGAAACAGTTGAAGGTTCACAGCCTAAAGAGGAAGGTGAAGCAGCTCTTGGTCGTGGTCTTGACCAAGTTCTAGATGATCTGAGCTCGTTTGATCTTGCAAATGGACTTGGACCTTCCAAAAAGAAACAACACAAGAAGCCACAGAGGAAAAAGTGATCAAGTCTTGACGAAATCTCGGTTAACAGACAAACAATCATGATGCATTGATCGACAAATGCTAGAACATATTATATGATACAGTTGTGGATTTTTCTTATGTAGAAATTGTGAAAAGTTCTAACAGCTGTTTGTTAAATGTTATGTTTGTGCAAATAAGAGAGATATCGAGAAATAAGAGTTCTTTGAAGCAAGTTCTGTAGTTGTCATATAATCCCATTGACATATTATAGATCACTTACTCATATGCAAAGCAACTCAAAGTAGCTTAAGGGGGGTGTATTCAACTTAATATTTTGAGTGATTTGAGTTTTTATGGGTTTTTAAATGATTTTGATGATTTTATGGAAGTTGATATGATTTATTGTAAAATCCTTCCAAATCCCACCTAAAACCATGAGATTTGGATTCATATATTTTTAACTAAGGAAATCCTCTTAAATCCTCTCAAATCCCTCAAAATCATTAAAAATCAAATCCACAAACCGTTTTCAATAACAGTGGATTTTAAGGAGGATTTTTAAATCATTAGTTCAATAACACTGGATTTCATCAAAGATTTTAAAATCCATGATTGAATAACATAGGATTTGTAAATTTTTAACAAATCACTTAAAATACTACTTTGAATACACCCACCTAAGTTGATAACTTAAACACCAATTTTCAATATTATTGTATTTTTTTTTTTTCAATTTAAGGATCAAACCTTTTGTAACTTTTTTATTCTTCAGCATCACTCGTGTACTTAATCAATGCACATGCAAGGTTTCTAACGATTGTGGTATTGCATTTTCTGATCTATTTCATAGATTTGGACTTTGGAGAAATCCAATAAATGAGATCAAACAAACCTATTAGGTAAAAGAAGTCAACACTTTTTGACAATCATATTGAGTTTCGATTTCAAGTTATCTTGAGTGTATGATTTATTTGCAACTGTCTTCAAGACATCAGTTATTTGTTTGTTCATACATTTGTATGTATAATCTTCTTTTGTTATGAATCTACAATATTAAACATTTGTTTATATTAGTTGAAAAGTAGAAGCTAAATGTAAACAAAAATGGAATTTTCTATTTGTGTTTTATACCTATGTAGAGCATTGCCATGGCTTGAGAACGAGTTTAAAATTTGCTTTAAAATTTTTCGTACGAAAATTATAATAGACAATATACCGAAAAACAAAAACAATCTAGCTGGAAAGGAAAAAATATATTAAAAATAAAAAATGATAATAAAATGTAAAACGTTAATAAAAAATTATATTACATAATTTTTATTTTTTCATTTTATGAACCTTTTTACCAAAATACTAAGGGTGAGAATTGACGAACCCAATGACGGGTAAAAAAATTGAGGAGCTAGGATATGGTATCCCAAATAAGATTGAGACCCTCGTTCATAACTTTTTAAACTATTACTACAACAATGTTCGTAGTATCTATACACTGAGATTCCAAAACATAAAATATATCTCCTAAGACAAAAACGTAATTTACAATCCTATAAATACGGTCTTATACTTACGCTTGCAATTTTGAAAAATAAAAGAATTTTAAGTTTAATATTTTTCATGTAATTAAGTTTAATATGTGATTAGTATTTTTTTCATATAAATATAAATCTAGAAAAATTTACTTTTCAAAAATCGAAGTTTCAGTTTCCTATAGAAATCTGCAATAGTGTTTTAATGCTGCATTGACAAAATTTCTAACAAATAGTTAAATCATTGAAACCAAAAAAAAAAAAAAAAAGTGTAACCATGACTTTGGATTGATAAATTTTATATTAATCGTTTCTTTATAGATTATTTGTTTCTGCTTAGATTATTTTTAAAGTTTCCAAAACTAAATTGGCTGTTTGTACAAAGTTAATCTGAATTGACTAATGTCATTCTGTTGTAGATGACATTTAATGCACTGATGTCTTCATACCATTGCGATTTTTCTTCACCATTCATTGTTTATTTATTTATTATATTTTACTTTTTATAGTATGTTGTAACATGCAAATTGTGAGCAATATTGATGATTGAGTTTCATCTATGTTCATCAATGAATTTTTAAATGACTTAATTTTCATTTTCTAGTAAATGTAGTTACTGCCATTTAAGAACAGAGGACAAGTGACCAAACTTATTTATCTCAAATTAGATGAACAAAATCAATGTAAAAGTCCAAAAGAAAAAAAAAAAGTCCAAAAGAATTTATGGTAACCTTAAATTCGTTGGTATATACTAGATTCTATAAAATATATTAAAAGTGGTTACTCCAAAACCAATTTATGACCTTTGGCTGTAAACAAAAGGGTTAGATTATATCAAATACATGTTAGATATAAAACTAATATCTTTGAATTTTATTGTAGTAATTATTTGCTATAAATTTATTAAAAAAAATTGGAATATACTTTTGACTATAATTTTGTAGAAAATCGAACATTTTACGATATATTTGCTACACATACAACAGAACAAAATTTTTATAATATAATTTCATACTTTTGACAAAATTTTACTGTAGTAAAAAACTGTATTTAGTAAGATGACTTACACATTACTAAATCGGTTTAAGTTTCCATGCTGTATTGTTTGTATTACATAAATAAGGAAACAATTGCTTAGTACAAAGACTATATATGGCTTCAATTTCGTTAAACAAACTGAAATAGATAAGTGTTTTTATTTCCTCAAATAAATTTGTGTATTTAAATTAAGTAAGTAATATTTGATTGATTAATTAATTAATTATCTGGCAGATAAATTAAACAAAGGCAGATTTTTTTTGTTTTGTTTTTGTTTGGTGTTGTTGTTGAGTTCATCTCTCTGTCCTCTCTTCTCATTTTTTGATACTTCTAAACAAAAAAAAAAAAAAAAACCTAAACAAAAAAAAAAAACTGGGAAGAAGAAGAAACAAACTCATTTTCAAATTCTCCGATTTAACTTTTTCGCCGGAAGATCTCGCCGGAGAAAAAAGCTAAGATAGGGTTTCTGAATCTTCGGAAACGAGAATTTGGATTTTGCTTAAATTTAGGAGAACGATGTGTTGCGAATTTTAGTTATAAGATCTTTCTTAATTAGGGTTATTGAAAAACAAAAATGGATTTAGATTCATCTATGGTACAAGAGAATGATCAAGATCCTGTTAATCAATCTTCATCATCACCTATGGAGAAAGAAGCTAACGAGCAACAATCATCAACAGAAGAAACCGGATCCGAATCCGAATCGACGGCTTCTTTGACTCCTTCTCCTTCTCCTCCTCCGTCGCAGCAACAACAACAACAACAACAACAACAATCGACGGTGGTTGGACCGAGATGTGCGCCGACGTATTCGGTTGTGAATGCTATAATAGAGAAGAAAGAAGATGGTCCTGGACCTAGATGTGGACATACTTTGACGGCGGTTCCTGCTGTTGGTGAAGAAGGTACTTCTAGTTACATTGGACCGAGATTGATCTTGTTTGGTGGTGCTACGGCTCTTGAGGGTAATTCTGGAGGAGGAGGAACAGGAACACCTACTTCAGCTGGAAGTGCTGGCATTCGTATGTTTTCGATTTCAACGTTTACTTAGTTATTAGCTTGTGAGGGTTGAAAAATCAATACTTGATGTTAGAGTGATGTTTTTATATCAGTTCTTTGTGTATTTGATGATTTAGAGTAATGTTTCGGTATGCAGGGTTAGCTGGTGCAACTGCTGATGTTCATTGTTATGATGTTCTTACGAATAAGTGGTCGAGGTGAGTATATGATATGAGTAGTGTTGTTTGTTTAACTAATAATTTAGCAGTATATGGTCATTTGTTATTGAGTGTGAAGTGTTATTAATGTGATTAAATGATGGTACAGGCTTACACCTTTTGGAGAACCACCTAGTCCAAGAGCTGCACATGTTGCTACTGCTGTTGGGACCATGGTAGTTATTCAGGTAGGGGAGAAACTATGTTATTGTTAGTCTTGTAATGGATCTTAGTTTAGCAATTCAAGGTGGTCATTTTTTGGTCAGCAATGAACATACTAGTGAATTGTCTCTGTGGCACAGGGTGGAATAGGTCCTGCTGGTTTATCAGCTGAGGATCTACACGTTCTTGATCTTACTCAACAACGGCCACGATGGCACAGGTTTAAATGAAATCTGCTCCTTGTGGCTAGCTCGGTCTGAAATTCATAATGCTAGTTTTTCGCTTGATTTAGACTATCCTCTTTATTCAGGGTTGTTGTTCAGGGTCCTGGACCAGGACCACGTTATGGACATGTCATGGCACTGGTAGGACAGAGGTATCTCATGGCAATTGGTGGAAATGATGGTAAGCAGTTTTACTCGCTACCTGATTAAAAGTGTATTTATTTTCTCCTTAAATAGCTCTTTATCTTTTAATTTCCATTAATTACCAGGAAAACGTCCATTAGCTGATGTATGGGCTTTGGACACTGCTGCCAAACCTTATGAATGGCGTAAGCTGGAACCGGAAGGGGAAGGTCCACCTCCATGCATGTAAATTTTGATTCTTTGGCGTCATTTCTTCTATGTGATTGTGTGGCTTGCTCTTAAGTGATTTGGATCTCTTGGGTTTGTACGTTATAACTAGGTATGCAACTGCAAGTGCGCGGTCTGATGGCCTTCTTCTTCTCTGTGGTGGAAGAGATGCGAATAGTGTGGTAAGCCATATCACCTGTTTGTAAATAGACATTTGCTTTGCATTGAGGTTTTAAGTTTGTCTCCTGGAAGGAATCCAAATGTTGTATACCTCTCAGTTACCATTATGTTAACTCTGCAAAGAACAAACATGTTCTAATTTACCTGAGGTGATATGGGAATTCATTCTCTTTGCAAATTACTTCAAATTAGAGTTTAAGTAGAAATTATCAATCATATTTGCATAAAGTGAAAATTTAAAGTTTAAGAGCTTCTTTATTCATCTTGATTATTTAATGTTTGATTGCCATGTTTAATGGCTTTGTGTATCTCTGAATGATAGCCCCTAGCAAGTGCATATGGACTTGCCAAGCACAGAGATGGACGTTGGGAATGGGCCATAGCCCCTGGTGTCTCACCTTCTGCCAGATACCAGCATGCAGCAGTATGAGATACTTCTTCTTTATTTTCTTCTCTTAGCTAGTTACAGGATAAAAACCAACCATTGGTGGAATATTTTAGGTTTTTGTAAATGCAAGACTCCATGTCTCTGGTGGGGCACTTGGTGGTGGACGCATGGTAGAAGACTCATCCAGTGTTGCAGGTTAGCAAAGAAGAGAAACAGTCTCATGTTTGTGCTGTTATGGAGACTTTCAATGAGAGAATACTTACTGGTTTTACTTATACATGTAATATTTAAAACAATGAATATGTTATTTTTTATACCACTTTAGGTTGTCTTAATCGACGAATTACTACTGAAGCATATTGTTTCTTTCTAAAACCATGGTAATAGTCAACCTTTCCTTAAGCTGTGTCATTCTTCCCAATGGACTGTAGAAGCCAAAATTTGACTTAATATTTGCGATTCATCTAAAACTGTCAAACAGGGGTTATAAAAAATTGATCACTCTGCTATAACTATTGTAGAGAGAGCGACAAAATTCTGTTCACAATAAATAGTTCATGCATTCATCTAAGCTTCTCTGACTGGTTCATGTTTTTCGCTTGTTCAGTGTTGGATACCGCAGCAGGTGTTTGGTGTGATACAAAATCGGTTGTTACTAGTCCTAGAACTGGTAGGTATAGTGCTGACGCAGCTGGTGGTGATGCTGCTGTTGAGCTAACTAGGCGTTGCAGGCATGCTGCTGCTGCAGTTGGTGATTTGATATTTATCTATGGTGGTTTGCGTGGAGGTAACAAAAAACGCTTGATATACCATTACATGTTTTTCTAATAGTATTATAGTATCTGAGAATCCAATGATTCTGTAGAATTGCCAGTTTATGATAATGTAGGATTACACCTTTTTGAATAGGTAGTTTGATCTTTTGTTGAAGTCTGGGACTTCAAAGTATCAACATTAGTTAGTCGAAACATAGATTCTCTCTTCACCAAATATCAGCGCCATTGCTCCTTTTTTCTTCTCTTGCAGAGCCATGCATTTTTTTTTACAAATTATAGCTGCAAAACTTAACAATAATCTGTTGGTGCTTTAGGAGTGTTACTTGATGACCTATTGGTTGCTGAAGATCTTGCTGCTGCGGAAACAACATCTGCTGCCTCTCATGCTGCTGCGGCTGCTGCAGCAACAAACTCACCACCTGGCCGTTCACCTGGAAGATATGGATTTTCTGATGAAAGGACAGGGGAGCCACCGGAATCAGCTCCTGACGCGGTGGTGCTGGGAAGCCCTGTTGCACCTCCTGTAAATGGTGATATGTATACTGATATAAGCACTGAAAATGCAATGGTTCCAGGAACTCGGTTAGTGTCTTAATTTGGGGTGTTTCATATTGTATGAGCACCTATGCATTTCTTTGTGAAAAATATTTATCAAATAACATTGTAGGAGAACAAGCAAGGGTGTGGAGTATCTTGTTGAAGCATCTGCTGCGGAAGCTGAGGCTATCAGTGCAACATTAGCTGCTGCGAAGGCACGACAGGTCAACGGTGAAGTTGAACTCCCAGATAGGGATCGTGGTGCTGAGGCTACACCCAGTGGAAAACCATCATTATCATTAATTAAGCCTGATTCTGCAGTACCGAACAGTGTTATTCCTGCCGGGGTTCGACTTCATCATAGAGCTGTGAGTCAAACTAACTCTATCAAGTAAAATCTTACATTTTGCAACATATTTCCTTCTCATTTAATAGTGGTGTACTTCTCTAATTTCTTATTCTGACTTTGCATTTATTTCTGGAACTTTGTAAGGTGGTGGTTGCTGCAGAAACTGGTGGAGCCTTAGGTGGAATGGTTAGACAGTTATCCATTGATCAATTTGAAAATGAGGGACGCCGTGTTAGTTATGGGACACCCGAAAGTGCAACAGCAGCAAGGAAATTATTAGATCGTCAGATGTCAATCAATAGTGTTCCAAAAAAGGTAGAGAGTTTTGCTCTCCAAATGAATTGCTGCAAGAAAGCATTATCTTCATGAATGTGGATTTAGAAGAACAGTTATACATTTGTTACATTTTCCTGCAAAAGATTGCTTCCTTGAACTATTGTAGATAATTTTTCTTCCTGTGGCACTGATCATTTGGTTGGTCTGATCGGAATAAGAAGTGAAGTTAAATATTGTAGATGTGTATTACCCCTTGGGTTAATAGGATTGGAAACTTATATGTAAATACACATGTAATCCTATTGGATCTTGTGTATGGTATGAGGTACCGAGTTGACTATTGAATACCTTCTAATGAAGTCACAACTCTATTTTATTAGGTTGTAGCGCATCTTTTGAAGCCTCGAGGGTGGAAGCCTCCAGTTCGACGCCAGTTTTTCTTGGATTGCAATGAAATAGCTGATCTTTGCGACAGTGCAGAACGAATCTTCTCAAGCGAACCTACTGTGTTACAGCTTAAAGCTCCTATTAAGATATTTGGTGATTTGCATGGTCAGTTTGGGGATCTCATGCGCCTTTTTGATGAATATGGTTCACCATCAACAGCTGGAGACATATCGTAAGTGTACAGCTAAATCTCTAACGGTATGCTATTTGTTGGTCTGACATTAATGGTTGTGTATTGCTGGTTGTCAGATACATCGATTACCTCTTCTTAGGAGACTATGTTGATCGGGGTCAACACAGCCTAGAGACAATTACACTTCTGCTTGCGTTAAAGGTAGTTTTAAGAGCACCATATTAGTGTTCTCTGTTCAGGTGTTATAAACACTTGATTGGAAAGGGTATAACGTTCTATGGATAAAACTGCAGGTCGAATACCAACATAACGTACACCTGATTCGTGGAAATCATGAAGCCGCCGACATTAATGCCCTTTTTGGTTTCCGGATAGAGTGTATTGAGCGAATGGTAGTGTCTCATTTCTGTGAATCTCTTGTTTTCACATTTAGGTTCTCATGTCGTGGCTACTTTGCAGGGTGAACGTGATGGGATTTGGGTGTGGCACCGAATAAACCGTTTATTCAATTGGCTACCTTTGGCTGCACTGATTGAGAAGAAAATTATCTGTATGCATGGGGGAATTGGTCGGTCGATAAATCATGTCGAGCAGATAGAAAATATCCAACGTCCAATTACGATGGAAGCAGGCTCAATTGTGCTTATGGATTTACTATGGTAAGTTCATGTCTAATGCTTTATCATTCTATGTTTTTCCTTGATCCTCGTCTCACTAGTATGTCAAATTTCAATCTATTAGGTCCGATCCAACTGAAAATGATAGTGTCGAAGGTTTAAGGCCAAATGCTAGAGGCCCTGGATTGGTTACTTTCGGGGTGAGTGGTCTTTTTTCTTCTATTTTGTACATTTTGCATTGATTACTATTCTCTTACTGTTCTCCTTACCTCATACTCAATCACATTCGGTTGTTGATCCTTTCTTTCCTCTTCATTTTGAGCTTTTGACGTATGATGGGTACTGGTTTTGCTAGACTATTGTTAGGCAATAGTACTGAAAAAAATAAATTTATTTCGCTTCCATAAGTATATCTGCCGGATCTGTTACTTACCAAGAGTTTGGCAATTGCAGCCTGACCGTGTCATGGAGTTTTGCAACAACAATGATCTTCAATTGATTGTACGTGCGCATGAATGCGTGATGGACGGATTTGAGCGTTTTGCTCAGGGGCATTTGATAACGCTCTTTTCGGCTACAAATTATTGTGGTACGTCTATGGGACCGAGAACTCAATATTAAGCTGGTAATAAGACCTGATCTGATTTTGTTCATTCTCAGGTACTGCAAACAATGCCGGGGCTATCTTGGTATTGGGGAGAGATCTTGTGGTGGTTCCTAAGCTTATCCACCCGCTACCTCCAGCAATTACATCACCTGAAACTTCACCAGAAAGACATATAGAGGACACATGGATGCAGGTTTTGTATCTCAAACAAACTTCTAATCCTTCGTTTTGGAAAATGGCGGTGTATTTGAGCTTTTTATTTTGCAGGAGTTAAACGCTAACCGACCACCAACACCAACCAGAGGACGTCCACAAAATCCAAATGACCGCGGGTCTCTTGCTTGGATGTAAACCCCAGAGAAAGAGAGACGCATGCGAGAGATTACATACTTCTCCCCGACAAGCTGCCTCTTGGCGACCCTCATGTTGTGTACAGATCCAACCAAACCGTTCTTGATCCACAATTATCAAATTGCTATTTTACCAACGAGATGGATCAGACTGAGAATCAATGAGGGTTTTGAGATATCGGAGAATTTTCACAGGTTAAGTTCAAAGTCAGATGATGAAAGGGTTAAAAGAGTGAGGAGGGAGATAGTCATTTGTTGGGTAAAAGGTTTTTTTTTTTTTTTGGTCGTTTTAATTTATATATTTGATTTTTCTTCACTTTTGTTTTTCTTAGTATTGATTAATTAATTATTATTATATGTGGTATTGGGCTTTGGCGACAAGAGTGAGTAGGTGAGGGGGATTTTAGAGCTTGTATTAGTTTTGGGGTATTTATGTATAATAGAGAGGTGTTTTGGACGTTTTTGTAATTTTTCCATTCATATTTTTCAGTATGTAATTTGTAGCCACGGTTTGTGTGTGTTTATGATACTGAAAATTTTCTCTCCCATTTTTTTCCTATAATATTTTCACTTTACCATCATTTAAAAAAAAAAAATCCATCACTTTCTTTTGTAAAATAGAAAAATCAATTCGATGTCAAAAACGCAAAAAAGGAATCTATAATATAATTAGGAGTTTTCTCTCCATCTAGGGTGTTCACATAAGCAACTACCTAAGCATTCATCTAAATAATATTATTATATTTATATTAAAGAATATTTCAAATGTTTATTTAATGCATATTTATATCACTTATAATTAATAAAAATTATAATTAAATAAAAACGAATTAAATAAACTAAATAAAATTTTAAAACAGTGAATAATAATACAACAAAAATTTCTAGTAATAAAAATATAACTAAACCTTTAACAATAAATTTGAATGTATACTAAATTCTAGATTTGTAAAAGTAAATCATCATAACAACAGTAAATATATTTTAATCTACATAGTACATTAATTGAGTGTGATAGACAAATTATTAGATTTCGTGAAAAAATAAATTTTAATATATTAAATTTTATGAAGTTCGGTATAATAAAAATGAGCATAAAGACAAAAACAAATTAGTAGATGTATAAATATATAAGAAAAAGTTAACCGACCTAATGATAAATCATCGAAACTGTTGAACTAAAAAAAAAAAGGTGTAAATAGACTAAATATTTGTTTAAAAAGTGCGAGGATAAATAACTTTTATTGAATGATATGAGCAATATCTATACAAAATATACAACATAAATGATGATTTTCTTAAAATCATAAATGATTTTCCTTAGAAACTTATAAAATAGTTATAAAACGTGAAACGAATAAACTTTTAATGTTTATAAAAGTTTTACACCAAAATAGCAAATAAGGAATCAAGGTAACATAATTTAGAAATTTTACAACAAATTATATGATAAATAGATATGATACATAGTTTTTATAATCAAGTAGAAATCCCACCTACGTCATGAACCAAAAAATATGTTTAACGTACAGTTCTAATTTTGAATTAAATATTACTTATATAAAAGATTAAAAAAAATCAGATATAATGATGATGTTAATAATATAATATAAAATGTTTTATAGCTGTTTTTTTTTTTTTATCTTAAGTATAGTTTTAAGAAATTGATAAAAAAAAAATAATAATAAGCAAAATATAAGCAAAATATAAGCAAAACATAATAAAAAAAAATATAAAAGACTTATAACAAAAGTATTAATATCGTTATACTCGCGCATCGCGTGGGTTTTCTCTTCTAGTGAAATAGGTATTAGGGAAGATGAAGATGTATCAACCTATGGAACAAGACTCGAAATGAAATAGGTATTAGGGAAGATGGAGAGGTATCAACTATGGAACAAGACTCGAAATGAAATCGCGATTATTAAAGATGAAGATGTAAAACAAGACTCGAAATGAAATAGCTATTAGCGAGGATGAAGATGTATCAACTATGGAACAAGACTCATGACCAAGGGTTTGAAATTAAGTCTAGCGTATTGTTTGTCCCACCAAAATCCAATTATATCGCCTTTTCTGAATTGTCTTCTATCAAGAATTGTACTCCAACCAGAACACTTGTAGTTCCCATCTTTGTCTTTTTTCATTGGAAGAAATGTCGAAATATCACGATAATAATCATGAACATGCACAAGCTCTTCCAAGTTATCATTACACACTCGTTTGGTACGAGCCACACCACCCCACAAAGGAAATAATTGGATTTCTAGTAAATCTGCTGGAAACGTTATCGTATCATCTGAATCTGTTAACGTTATCGGAATGTTCCATGTCATCTCTTGATCCAACTTTGGCTATGAGAATCAAGAATCAAGAGACACAATAATATGTTTGAAAAAAATGTAAGCTTGTATAATAGAACTTGTTTGTGTGTTGAAGACTATTTATAATCACAAGATTTGGTAATTAATTAAGAATGTTTGAATATCAATACAGTAAATTTTAATTTACGAAGTTATAAAAAAAAAAAAATTTAATTTACAATCATAATTGCCATTAAATTCATTTGATTCTGCAATAATTAGATATAACAATTTTTAGTCATTATCATTTTTGAATATTTCTACAGTAATTATAATTTAAGATGATCATATATAAATTTAAATTATTTAAACCCCAAATGGTTGATTACATAGAGGTTTCACAATATATTTAATTATGCATGAGTTTTTAATAAATTTTTATTTATTTATTTATGTTGATGTACCATAAATTAATTTTTTGATATATGTTGATTTACCATTAAATAGAGAATAATGTAATATTGAAGATGGTTAATTACTTAAGTTAATTTTTGGTGGGAAATTTTGGTCTTTCTTTTTTTGCTATTTGTGAGAGAGTGATTGTAATTATGAGTTTGTGAATAGAAAATTCAATACTACATGATTGTAATAAGATTTTTCATCAGTTAAGCTGAATATAGTTGGATAGAACTTTGTTTATAATAAAACTACACTAATTCTTTTGATTCTCTAGGAATCACTCAGTTTTATTCACTATTCTAGATTTGGCCTACCAATTCTTACATAAGGAATAGTAACAAATATTGATAGTCCAAAACTGAACATACATAAGTTTATTCGTCAAGTGAAACTCTCTGTCTGAAACAGAGGATTATCGTGAAGTGAAACTCTCTGTCTGAAGCAATCTCTGTTCTCAAGTTCTTGAGCAGTCATTGTGTCTTAACCATGCCTATATTAATATTTTTAATCAGTTTTGCTAAATCAACTTATTTTCATTTTCAATCAGTTTTTGTTAAATCAACTTATTAATTCGTGAGTGAAGATCAAGAAGGAACTTGTTTATTGATCAAGAGCCAAGAATCAAATATATATACACAATCACACGAGCAAGCTAGAGAAATATAAACTTGAAACATACATAAGAAGAAGAAGCTGTACAGATATGAGAATTTTGCATTTCTCATATCATTGTATTCTTATATTTATTGCCTTGTTAGGCCAGTGTGGTGGGTGAAGGACGAATTGCTCTTGCAAATCGATGATTAACATAACGGTGGAAATGTTTAAGCACAACTTGCCTTTGGTCTCGCTTCCAGGGGATTATATAGATGGTGAGAGCAACTGCAAAAGAAACTCCTGTGATCATAAACAAACCGCGAAACGTGTGAACCGTGAGAGGATCGCACGTATCATCGCTTGCGCCTGACGTCGTTTGTCTACGAAACCACCAATTCTCCATGGCTTTTAGCTTCTCTGTTCTCCTTAACATTGCGATTTCTCTTGACACGTTTTGAACCAAAGGAGAACCTTTTGGGAAAACCTGAGAGAAAGATGCAATGAATGATACCAAAAGTAAATAAGAGTCTATACATACAATAACGTAATAAAAGAGGAAGGAGGTTAGATTTTACAAATCCAAATCCGTTGGTGACGCTTTCGGTTTTGACAATGTAGAAGGGTGTTGAGCAACAAATAGCTTTACGTATGGAGCTTCATTGATGATAAACAAGATAGTTCCATTCTTTAAAGCATTTATATAATCATCAGCTGTCTCTAATCCTTTGTATCTCGGTCATTGAAATGTAGGATTATCATAAACCACTTCTGCTGCAATAGAGTCAGAAAAGAAACCAACGTTTTCGTGTGATTTTAATCGTATTTGTTGAACCGTCATCACTGATGTCAATGTTGCAGTGTAATTTGAAGTCAATATAAGCACTGCAAATACCCAAACAAGAACCACAAATCTTGACAAATTATGTTGTAGCCTCTCCCCTATATATCAACAATGCCAAAATAAGAGAATTTTTGTACTAGGCAAAATTGAGAAAGCATATATATATTATTATTTTTTGTCCTACTTACGATGGGCAAAGACAATGGTCGAGAATCCAAAGTTTAGTAATGTTCCAATTTGGTGGAGACAAGAGCCTTGGAAGTCAGTGTTATCATGTCTCTCTATCAACCAAACTATAGCTCCAGTCAAGATGAAAAAAGCTACAATTGTAAGCCAAAGACTAGGTGCCAAAGGCTTAAAGATAATCCACATGCTTTTGTCTTTGCAGCTACAACTGCGAGACCAATATCAGTGAATGGTAATGTAAAATCTACATATGTAGATCTGTTATCAGTAATTGTGATATCTCCAACAGCTACATCATACTTGTCTTTCTGAGAAAATAAGTAACAAACAATACAAAATTTATTAAGATTAATATATAACTCTAATTATGGATCACAAATATATATAAATTTTATACCTGGTCATAGATTGCATACACTAGATCATTGTAGTGATTGTAGTTAATTGCCAGGCCAGGCCAAGGTATGTACTCCACTTCGTAATTGAAAGGTCGAATCGAAGTCTCGAAAACTTCTATACAGTAACCTCTAGCAGCCGTGACTCCGGTTTTGAAATCTGTTTTCACTTCTAGTAATTGTGGATTTAAGTTTCCAGCTGGTATACCAAAACTCTCAGCTTCTTCTTTTCACTAAGTCTATCCTCTTTCAACAAACGGACTTTCGGAATACTAATAGACCCTCCAGGCCAAATGATTGTCTCAAGTGCATTAGTTGAAGACAAACCTTTTCTTCTCTTACTTATAAAACTACCAGATTTCCAAAATCCTATATTTCTCTCACCTTGTCCTATTATATTTACAATCTCAAACTTGTCTGAGATTATTTTCTTATCCATTAATTTGATGTTACCACCACTCAAACCTTTATGCTTAGTAGTGGTTTCTTTAATTGCCTCAAGTAGATCATTGACAGGCAAACCCGGTAGCTTTACTACTTCTGCTGCTCTTGCAAGACTCCAAGCTATATCATGAGCCCATATGCTACAAATGCTCATCCTCTTAACTTCTTCGTGTCGCAAAGATCTCTTCCATCTCAAAGTAAAATTATGAAGCTCATCAGTTAATGGAATATAAGACTTAAAACCAATCACACCTTCCATTGTCTCCTTTGCTAAATAGTTTGTATCTTGAAAACTATCCATGCTTCTTGCTGTGAGGATCCATGCATGTCCTTCCTCCATCATTCCTAACCTCTTAGCACATGGAAAAAGAAGATTTGCTATACGTTCAGAAACGTGAGCAACACAAATCTTTATCCCCGAGGCCTTAAACTTTCTTAGGTGCTTCATGATACATTCTTCATTACATGAGACAGAAATTTCAGCCTTGTACTCAATGTGAATGGAGTTTTGTTGGAAATTTTCAACCAAAGGTTGTATACTCTCTCTCCAGTCATCATCATCTTCATAGATAAGTGTTTGGGCAAAAATAATCTGTTCGTGAGAGTCTACGGAAAACAAGATAGATAGTCGAATATAGTCTCTTTATTGATCAAAGTATCGAAAGCAAATACAAGAGTCAAAGCACGATAAATCAATCTAGTCGCTTCTTGAGGTCGATTGAGGGTGTCTCGTGCTCTTGGTCTCGTGTCTTGTGGTTGCTCTCGATCTCCTCCCTGTTGCTAGCGTCCATGCCTCTCTATTTATAGAGAACCCTCACATGACTCTAATCCTCGTGGGATTAGGAGTCTGTTGCTTGATTCCCTCTGGGATAAGGAGTCTGTTGCTTGATTCCCTCTAGGATAAGGATAATCACGAGACTTTTAGATTATCTCAAGATTCACTGTCAAGCTGATGTATATTGTTAGTGAGCGTTGCACTATGACATTTTTGTTAGTGAGTGTTTCGCTGTCAAGCTGATGTATCATGTGCCCAACCGTGAGGTTGGATACGACATAATAAACTTTTGAGGGAGCGTCTTGTTAGCAGCTTTCTATATCAAGCGTCTCACCACAATATTTTTGTTAGCATCTACTTCCTCGACGGGTAAGCAACTACTAAATTTCTACTTTACTCTCTTTAAAGGCAAAACACCATCATTTATTGAAAGAGTTCATCCACGTTTAAGAAATAAAAGAAATTTAAAAGAATAATCAATAATAACTTGTAAAACGTTTAAAAAACCTGGTATCACTCATCAAGAGAAACTGAGAGTTTGTTGATATCTTGTCATGTTGACGACACTACTCACTTTCTGTTCAGCTCAGATTTTGGTAAGTGTCTCTATCATTTCTTCTGCTGCTAGTACTTTCGCTTCAAGGTCTTTGGTAAGGTTTATCATCCTTAGTCGTTCTTTCATTCCTCACCACATGGGAATCAGAACGTGATGAGTGTCGATGTCGAGATGATGTGTCTTCTTCCCACTTTATTTGTGCCCATGCTCTACAGAGCACATCTTCCATAGTCTTGCATTGATATTTTGTCAGTTCTTTGTACATATCACTTTCAGGAAGTAAACCTCTTTTGAATGCTGACACGGTAGTAGACATGTCGCAACTTGGTATGGACACTTTTTCCATATTGAAACGTCGCACATAGGCATGCAACGACTCTCCTCTTGTTTGTTGTATCTCGTAGAGATCATCAGATGTTTTCTCTATGTTTCTGCTGCTTGCAAATTGCTCAACGAACTGATCTGTCAGTGCTGCAAACGAATGTATGGAGCCATTTGGCAAGTTAATGAACCATTGAAGCGCAACTCCGGTGAGACTCGAACCGAATCCCTTGCACATGGTAGCTTCTCGGAGTTCCCTTTGAATGGCCGTGGTGAACATCCGTTGCTTGTATTGCGCTACGTGGTTATCCGGGTCGGATGTTCCATCATAAATCTTCATAGTTGGAAACGTAAATTTTCTCGGCATCTCGGTGAGTGCAATTTCATCGGAGAAAGGGGTGTCAGCGTATGAGTGTAGGTTGTTCTTCCGGATTGGCTGAGCTACCCCCGATATTCGTTCGATCATCGCTTGTACTGCTCCCATACGTTTAGCAATCATCGCTTCGATGTAAGCGGCTTCAGCCGTCTTGGCAAACTGTCCGTGATCAGCCTCTGTCCCTGGCAGGGTTTCTCCGTCTCTTGGATGGTTCAAGTGTTCTCCAGTACCGGTAAGACCGTCGTGGGCTTCCCTGGTGTCATGAGTCGTTCCGTCGTGCTCGTGACGAGGATTTGGTACTCGCCCATCCCCCGTCGGTGGTGGAGTCGCACCAGACACAGGCGTCGTGTTAAGATCTTGCATCCGAGGGATTTGCACACGATAACTGGAGCTTGCCTCGGTCAGAACTCTCCCCGCTGTCACTAGCGAAGCGTTTTCTTCCCTTAGTTTGGCGTTGTCCGCTTCGATCTGTGCAAGTTTTTGTGTTGTTTCGTCCAGCTTGGCAGCCATAGCTTCAAGTTGAGCAACAAAGTCGGTGTTAGTCGTTTGCGTTTCGATTCATGTCATCTCACGTAGTTTACTCTGCCCCTCTCTCTAGCGCCAATTGTTTGGGCAAAAATAATCTGTTCGTGAGAGTCTACGGAAAACAAGATAGATAGTCGAATATAGTCTCTTTATTGATCAAAGTATCGAAAGCAAATACAAGAGTCAAAGCACGATAAATCAATCTAGTCGCTTCTTGAGGTCGATTGAGGGTGTCTCGTGCTCTTGGTCTCTTGTCTTGTGGTTGCTCTCGATCTCCTCCCTGTTGCTAGCGTCCATGCCTCTCTATTTATAGAGAACCCTCACATGACTCTAATCCTCGTGGGATTAGGAGTCTATTGCTTGATTCCCTTCTGGGATAAGGAGTCTGTTGCTTGATTCCCTCTAGGATAAGGATAATCACGAGACTTTTAGATTATCTCAAGATTCACGTTGATCTTATCCAATATCTTTTGAAAATATTATTTATTTTCTCTCGACTTATCGGACTTGTAGAATTTATCTCAGATTTTATTTATTTAATCTCGATGATAAAATTATGCCCAACAATAAGAACAAGAGTTCTCCAATCAAAATTGTGGAATAATGATGTAATGCCCTTTGCCTCGGAGAAGGTATCATGTGTAGCTTGAATAAAGTAACTATATTTGGTCAAGGTCAAAGAGCTAGGCACTTGGAAAGAAATCACTGGAACTTTAGCTTTCTTCCCAAGCTCTGCCAAAATTTTTGCTTCAAGCAATGATTGTCCACCAACAAGTGCTTCCACTTGTTCAGTTTGGAGGAGATCCATGGCTGTTTTAACAATTACATGTCTAAAACAATCACGCAAAATGAATATTGCAATTTAGCAATATCACATAAAAAACTACGTTTACCACTTTTGTGTTTTATGTTTTCCACAAATATTACAAAAATCCTAAATCTGTTTTTTAAATATCACAAGGTTTATGGTCTTTTTTTTTTTTTTTTTTTTTTTAATAATGATGTTAGTAAGTTTTACTAAAATTTTAAAACCCTTCATAAACATAAATTTTGTGGTATATATGAAACATTTTTCTGAAGGTATATGAAACCTAAGTAGGGTATTTTCTATACTATTATATATTTTCCTCTTGGGTCTATATCCAAGATTTCGTTAAGACTATACGTCATGTAGTATATAATTAACATGAATAAACTGATTGAGGTGAAAATCACAATATTTGTTTAATTATGGTAATTCCCATATACTTTGGTGCTTATTGGTTTCTCCTTTGATTTTTACCATTAATAAAACAAAACAAAATACCAATCTTATAAGCCCCTTTTACATAGTTTCTTGAATTCTTTTCGTCATGCGTAAAGGTAATGCGTAAAAGAACGTGTATTGACGTACCTGCTGCTAGAGCTTGAAGAGGGTCACCACGAGAGTCTCTAAATAAGACAGAGACTCTTGTTCTATAGCCATTGTTGACATGATAGAAATCAGAAAGTGCCATGGTAAATGAACTTCTCACAAACTTTCCTTCCATGGAACCCATGTCAACCACCAATCCAATACGAACGTCATCTTTTTGATGAGTATGGCCGCATGTTACAGACGCAAACGAAATTAAGAACATAATTTTTTTTTTTGATCAAACTGATAATTTCATTAAGATTAAGCCTCAAACTCTATCAAAAGAGGAGGAATTACATTCAAATGAGAAGGAAGTACAAGATAACAAAGCAACAAAAACTTAAAAGTCCACCTAGGGAAGGTTAAACTAGAGATAGAGATAGATTGGAAATACAATTTCAACAAGAAAACCAACAGAGATCGAAAGGAAACGATCCCAACAGCTTCATGTGTTACTGCATCCAGTGCAACCCAAAGGGCTACGAGCTCTGCAACAAGGGCAGAGGAAACCATCAACCGGGAGGAAGATCCTTGCAATACCGGAGACACTTGATCATCCAAACCACTCCAAACAAGAGGGAATTTTGGGAAGAGAAACTGGCAGCATGTGCCGAGATGAGGAAGGCTAGCCCTAAACAGAGACTGCACTTCCCAAACCACACCTACATAATCATAGATGCCAATGCTAAAAAATGGGACAAGGCCCTTAATAATAAGCTCCGTAAAGGAGAGATGAGGGCTATGAAAGCCCCGGCGAACCAGAACAACTGGAACGGTGAAAGAGAGCAGAGATCTCTGTCCAATCTGCCGCAAACCGACTTCTAACAGAGCCAATGCGAAATAGAATCTGCATACTGCAGTAAAGGGTCGCACTAAGGCGATAAGGGTGCCACCAGAGAGCACAAATGTGGATCCAAGAGTATCAACAATCATCAAAGTAGTACGAACTAAACCCGGGTTCCACGAAATCAAAGCCACGCTCTCAACGCTCATCCAATAGCTTCTCAAAGTAGAAGAAACTGAGAGCGAAGAATAGGAGCATACATGGGGGAACAGAAGAGAAAGGACGATGACTGAGATGGAGAACGAGCAAGCAGATCTGCTGGTGAAGAAGGTGAAGAGCAGGCGTGGCTTGATGAGAGGAGATGGCTTGAGGCGAATTCTGTCGATCGTTATGAACCAGAGAGATCGATAAGGGTTTAGTAGTGGGCTTAATGTTGGGGTTGCAAGACCCAATAAGAAAGTCCTCCACTTTTGGCCCAACAAACAACCTATCCACTGGCCCAATAAGCAGCCCATCCACTGGCCCAAACAAAGAAACCCTAGAGTCAAGGTTGCAGACCGTGGGGTGAGGAGCAGGCGGCGGCGGCAGCTTGTTCGACGAGGAGAAGGAGGGGCGATGAACGGCGGGGCAGGCTTCTGGCCAGGAGGAGAAAATCTCGAAAGTGAGAGGGAGCTATGGGCAATCACAAACACCGAACCAGTGTCAAATGGAGCAAGGGGAAGGGAATGAATCTGGCAAAAGCCAAGATCCCAAGGGCTGCACACAGCAGTAAAAACCCTAGGCCGGTGTACATCAGATCGAAGAAGATCTGGAGACAATAGACTGCATTCAGCAGTAAAGGACCACAAGACCGTGGTAGAAAAGACGAGGCTCATCGTTGGAGCCATGGAAGCGAGAGCAAAGCTAAAACTAAAAAACCAACGGAGGAGAACAAAGAAACAGAGTTAATAGATAGGTCCTAGCCTTCCGGCACGAGGCCGGAAGGCGAGAACAGTGATAGTCGGAAGGAGGTGCTGCTGTTAAAAGCTGGAAATTGTTGCGGCGGAGAGAGAGAACAGTGATAGTCGGAAGGAGGTGCTACTGTTAAAAGCTGGAAATTGTTGCGGCGGAGAGAGGAAGCAAGGAGGAAGGAGAAGACTAGGGTTTTGTCTAGAAAAACGTGCCTGGGAGCGCTTCTCTTTTTGACGTTTTTCTCCTGAGGTTTTTTAAACTGTTTCCTACCTATGGATCAAATGAGGCAAACAATCGCGTTTGAACTCCTGACAAAAAATGATGGAGCACGAAAAACCACCTCCGAACAACCACAAATTTCTATTTCCGCCTAATCTCATCTATATCTTTAACTAGAAAAAATTTAAGGAGTTTTGATAGAAAATTTAAGATAATTAAGAAGAAAATATACAGTACGCATCATACAATTCTCCATCTTGGTGAAGCTTGTGTTTTCTTGGCAATGCTTACTATATATAATTCCCGACATCGAATTTAGTTCAAGATTCCAAATATTTTGAAATTAATTTACTATGTCCTTATGTATTAATTAAGTACACGGGGGACATAATTGGTCTAAGGTCACAATGACAAAGTTGTCATTAAGGTTGACTTTTATGAGGTCTTAGCTAGCTAAGTCTTCAGATCCCATATATATACATCTGTAAACTATAATACAGCATATACTGGAGTCAATCCATCACATAGCTGTGTTGAATACTTTAGCTGCAAATTTTCCTCATCTTTGGGGTTTTTTTTTCTTTTTTTTTTTTCTTTTCATCTTTGGCTTTCACTAGATGCTCATTTAAAAATAGTCATACGCATCCTCTATATGGCTCTATTGCTCAAACACAAAGTCGATGCTAGGATTTCTCGTGATAAAATATATATTTTTTCATATATATATACAATTAGCTTTGTTTATAGTTTTTTTTTCGAAAAAAGTGTTGTAGAATTTATTTTGTCCGACCTTCGTGTCATTGAATATTAGTAAAGGTGGTTTAACATTTTTTTTATTTTATGTTTGTGAATTGTGATATTCTGCTTTATTTAATAGGCAATTCTCTAAAATACTACCATTTTTGTTTTTAGGACAAAAATACCACCAAAATAAAATAATTTTTTTAATTTTTAAATTTTAAATTCTAAATTCTAAACACTAAACCCTACTCCAACCCTACCCCATAAATACTTATAAACCCTAAATTGCAAAATAATCAACCCAAACCAAAGATTTAAAATTTCATACGTATGAACAATAATTTGATATTAGTGGTATTTTTGGAAAGAAAACTAAAATGGTGGTGTTTAAAGGAATTTCTCTTATTTAATTGTCCGATCAAAATGCAAAAAGGTTCGATTCGAGCTAGTAGAGTAGATTGAAATATAGATGTGTCGTCGTTATACATGCGTAAACATTAGACCACCGTGTTAACCCTTGTGGTGTTGGGATATCAGGAGAGCCCAACATGTGGTCGACAATTCTTTGTGCCATTAAATTGATAAAATGTTATTTCCCAAATAAATCATTTTAAAATTACGTAGTGTAGGTTTTAAAAGCAGAAAAAAAACAAAAACAAAGGAAACTGTCAGTGTTTTGGTCGCAAGTTCCAACCTCTCCACGCATCAACGAGGTTGTATTCCGCCAAGACGAGTTTAGCAATATAAGAAAGAATACGTTTGCTGACTTTGATTGAGATATTATTTCTAACTCATATATGTTGCTTTATTTTTATCAATTTGGTACTATACTAGACATACTTTTGTTATTATAAAATGTTTTACAAATAATCTAGCTTATTGTTCCAACAAACAAACAGCTATCTAATTACAGATATTAGATAAGCAATCAAGAGTAGTTGAAAACTAAATCTAGAGTGACGATCATCCCACCAAAATCCAATAATATCTCCAGTCTTGTAATTTTTTCGTTGGAGAACCAATGAACCATACTCCACCCATGAAATTGAAAATTTCCATTCGCATCTTCTTTTAAAGTAAGAGTTGATACAATGTTACTATGTTAGATTCAAAATAAAAAAAAAATATAAATACCCTATGAAACTATTCATAGGCAGGACAGGAAGTATTTTGGGTTCTACCAACTCTTTCGGAATCGTTATTGTATTACTCGAAGTCTCGAACCTATGTCTGATGGTGTCAAGTTATCAGGATGTTCCATGTCAACGTTATCGACTTATCGTTGTTGTATTAATGTTTAGAAGATCTAATTCCAAAGAAAGAAATGAGTAAATAGAATAAAAATGAGAGAATCCTTATTAATGTTAAAATTTCGTTTACATTTTTATTGATTTTGTTCATTAATAATAAATTTAAATATTAAGTAAATATATATTTCATTTAAAAATGTACGTTTCATTTTAAACTAATAAAATATATAAAAAAAATTTAGTCGTTAAGACTTAAGAGGCTATCTACTAAACATACTCTTTTCAGTTATTTAGAGAGCAAATTATACTCTTACATAATGTAATTATTTATTTTTGCAATGACATGTCAAAAGAAAAAACTACAAATTTAATATTATCTTTCTTAATTTACCTTTGTAAAATTATTAGTAGGATGTTTGACACAATCATTTATTTTCCAAAGCACATTTAATTATAAGTCACTCCTAAATTAGTTGCCCAAATCACAAGTCAAGAGTCTTAAAATAGATATCTAAATATGAATTCAACTAAAAAAGACAATTTTGGTATTATGTATTTAATTTGCTAAGTGTTGACTAAAACATACCATATCTCCATTCTATAAAAGCGTTTCCACTTTCCACAATAGCTCAAACCACCTTAGATATCATATCCTCAACATCTTTCGTAATACTTTTCCACATGGAGAAAAAATCGATGAAGCTTGCTTTCCTTGTCTTCTTAATTCTTACATCCGGTTAGTTTTATATTTCATATGTATGAAAAGTACTTGTTTATGTTTATGTCAATAATTTATAAAATAATATGATTTGATTTGTAGTGATGACTACCGTAACATTTCGTGGTGTTGAAGCAACACGTTTATTGCCTGAAAAAACTTCTCAGTTTATTTTGGCTCATGAAGCTTCGCCGCCTATTACGGAAATACAATTTCCTAACTGCGGTATAAAGTGTCGTATAACTTGTATCCCCAGTACATTTATTTATCGTTGTTTCTGTCAATGTTAAATTTAATTTTTTTTTATATTTAATAAATAAATAAAATATGTATTATGACAAAAAATAAAAAATTTGAATAAAATATGTATTAATATATATATATATATATATATAGTTATTTAATATATATTGTGTAATTTTCTTTGAGAATTGTATGCTGAAAACTCAAACAATTATCTAAAAAATTATATTAAGATAACTTCATTATAAGATTTGCATATGTACATTTTTATGTGTTCAGATTCGTATGATAAATTTCAAATATCCACAGTACGAATCATACAATTCGGTTTGACAGTCTAGTGATTTAAATAGCAGGCGTATATATTGTGAATTTGTGATACATAAAAATATGAAAACTTGCCTAAAACCTCTTTGAGGATCATTCCATGCTCTTGATCACTAATCAAAATTGTATATATCACTATTGTGACACACATCATAACCAAAGCAATCCATTTCTCATGGAACCCCATAGCACCGAGAAGAGATTGTTAATATGACCATTCAACTCTGTCATATGCCTTAGACATGTCGGTCTTTACTGCCATAAACTCCTTAGAAATTATAGGGTGAGTGACAAGCCCATGCACAAGTTCACGTGCCACCAAATGTTGTTAGAGATCATTCTTTTAGAGACAAAAGCTATTGAGTTGGAGAAACAATCTCTGGTAAGAACTGTTGTATTCTCCTGACAATGATTTTGGAGATGATTTTGTAAAGTACTGAACACAAACTTATGGGTCTTAAGTCAGACATGTGCACAGGGTCCACTATCTTAGAAATAAGACACAGCTGGGTGTAATTCCATTCTTTTGGAAAGGAACCATGCTCAAAAAAACCTTGTACCTCTGCAGTAACTCTCTCACCAATAATTCTCCAATAATGCTGGAAAAAAGGTATGTCATCCCATCTGCTCAAGGAGCACTTGCAGGTTTAATTGAAAAAACAGCGTCCTTTATCTCCTCTTTACTAACTACTTTAATCAGACTCATCACATTAGACACTCTAGGAATGAAATCTGAGAAAAGCTCCTGAAAGTTACCTGGGTGGGAGATCTTAAAAAGCTTTGTGATAACCTTGTCCTTGATCTATTTGCTTTTACTGAAGCATGGAAATACTTGGAGTTGTTATCTATATCCCGAAGCCATTTTCCTCGGCATTTTTTACTCCAAATAGACACCTCTTCTTTATAAGCCACTACTAACTCTCTTTTTAGAATGAAAACTTGATAAAAACATGGAGGATGTGCTGATTGTGTCACCCCTAAAGTATTCTTAATCTGAGTAATCTTATCCAAAGAGTTAGAAAAGTTTTGCTTTAGTTTTTCTCCATTGTGTAAATTCTCATTAAAGTGTCCAAACATACATCATGAAGCTTTCCTCTAAGTCCCAATCCTAGCCAGTCTATCCCACACCTCTGATCACTGACTAGCCATCGAATTTTCGTATATACAGGACAGAAAAAACATAGTATCTTCAAACTGAACATGAAGATCCAAAAGATGCTTATTTGCAAACTTAAACTCAATTTGTACAATGCTCTTTCAGAAAAGAGCTAAACCTCCAGTCAAACCCTCTAGCTCAACAGTTTCTTTGCTCACAATGAAAGATGATATGTTAATCTTTAAAAAGGTTTTTTCATTAACAAAATTCTCTACAATTATATATTTATAGCAAATGCCAATAATAACTTTATTAATTTTCGGAAAAAATTTTGTAAATCGGATGTATTATTTTTGGAAATATTATGTGAGAAAAAACAGCAGTTGGTAAATGAATATTTTTCCCTAATCACATAAAACAAAATTTTATTTTAAATTTAATTTCATTTGAGATTCTCGGAGATGAGATTTGAGTATTTGTTTCATGAACATTGGTTCAATTGATTAGTATTGAAATATACACAATTTTACTCTATCAAATATCTTATTAATGAATTGAAATCATTCTCAAGGCCAGTTACATCAAAATTCCACATAGTCCCAACATATTTGCAACAGTTTTATTTTGAAACCTTGAAGATTGAGATGGATGAAGACCTTGTGCGTTACAAGTATCTAGGATTAATGGTTGTTGTATCTCTATATCTGATTCAAGTCTTGAACTCCATTTTCTCTGAAACTCCATCTCCTTTTTATGGAGCACATCGATGGGTGAGAACTGTCTTCCCTCTCATACTGTTTACGATTATCTATTTCATCGTATTTAACTTCTAAACCATTGATGTATCTGTTTTCGTTTTATCAATTGTTTTTGGAATATTTGTTTTTGTTCAATTGGTTTTTCCAGTAGATGAGTTTCATTTTTTTTACTCTATGAAATATCTTATTAATGAATTGAAATCATTCTCAAGGTCAGTTACATCAAAATTCCACATAATCCCAACATATATTTTGCAACGGTTTTATTTTGAAACTTTAGGAAATGTGTTTCAAGGTTTGCTAGATTTTCCAGATTTTCAGAAACCTTCATTGTAGATGTACGAAGCATGTACATGCTAACAAAGGATCTCGATATAAATTTTTATACACTATCCACTTCAATATATAAGATCTTAAGAACTACATACACTCAAAAAATTAAAATTTTATGAGAAAATGGTGATGGACTGAAGACTCTCCTAAGTAAAATGATCGATGAGGTGGATCATGACATGCAGAAATGTCATGAGGCTTATGAGAAGCACGAGTGGGACTCGGTGCTCCGTTGGTCCGAGTCCGCTATACTTGGGGGAGCCAAATTGTGCGTTAAGATGTTTACTCTAAGAGCTGAAGCATATCTCCATTTAAAATCAGTTCAAGAAGCCATGGTCTCTCTTCTAACACTACAAGAAAAAATGTGTATTCCAACAGCTCTATTAGTCGGTAATTTGTAGGAAATACATGTTTCCAATAAAGTTTCAATAAAACATATATTTGTTGGAATATGATCGTTGGAAAATTGCATTTATCGCAAATTTGTTGGAAACGTTTCCATCAAATAATTGATATGGCCAATTCGTTGGATATTTTTGATAACTTATTTGTTGGACATTTGTTGGAATTTACAGTGAAATTTCTAACGGATTGTTCCAACGTATAAATTTGTGGGAAATTTTTTTTTTTTTTTTTTTTTGTCAACATTTGGGCCACAACTGGCCGGCCCATTAGCCTAATTCCTACAAATTGTAGGGTCGGGGACTCGATCCCTGGTGTGATGGTGTCTGTCTTCTGTGGACTTGCCACTAGACCAAGATCACTTCACAATTTGTGGGAAATTTATTGATATATTTTATTATAAAATAATGTAAAAATAATATATTGTAATAAATATTTGATTTTGTTATAATAAATTATTATATAAATTTTGATTTAAAAAAATATTAATTGAAAAAATAAAAATATATTAAATTTGGTATACGAATTATTTATTAAAATCTGAAATATCCTTATTAGATATTTCTAAATTTCTAAATATTCTCAAATATTACTATTGCTATAATTGGATAACAAATAATCTTAGGAGATATGATTATATGTTATTAGTATATATAGCAAAAAGGTAGTGTTTCTTTATTCTTCTTTGCCGATGTGGGAGGTGGGAGGTGGGAGTAGTATTAGCATAGTACTAATACATTACTCTACGTAGAGGACATGTTATTATTATATTCTCCCTTATATGAGTTTGGCTAATTAATAGTTTAGCCAAATAGTGTTAATTATTACAGGTTTTATTGACGAAAATTAGTTTTATTAAATATCCAATGATTTAACAAATTTAAATTAAGATAAGAGTATTATTTTTTGTCACAAAATTATCAGAAATTAATCTTTCATATACGTGTATAGTCTAATTATTTTTAAGCAAATAATTTTGTTAATAGTTTTCAATAACTTAAAAGTTATTGTTTATTTCCAACAATATATAATATTTGTGGGAAAATTCCAACAATACTCCTACAAATTATGTAATGTAATTGTCACAACTAAAATATATTGAAAATTTATAATGAATTTCTAACGATTTAATATTTGTTGGATATTTCCAACGATGTTCCTACAAAGTATGCGATGTAATTACCACAATTAAAATTTGTTGGAAATTTACAATGAATTTCCAATAATATAGTATTCGTTGGAAAATTTCCACAATATTCCTATAAATTATGTGATGTAATTGCTACAACTTAAATTTGTTGGAAATTTACAATAAATTTTTAACAAATACAATCTTAGTTGTAATTTTATGAGATATTCATTGGAAATTATCAACAAAATTTGATTATTAGAAACATTCGTTGGAATAATCCATATTTTCTTGTAGTGTAAGGGATATGTACAGCATGTCTAAGCAAGACCTCAAAGGTCACAAGGATGATAGCCCGAAGAAGAGAGAAGAGACTAACTCAAGGTGATACTTTTTCTGTGTCATGTTAAATGACATTGCCTGCTTTGTGAATGTTGAATCATGCTGATGAAATTCTGTCCATCTGCAGGCTAAACTTTGCCACTGCTATTTCAAAGATTTCAAAAGAGGAGGTTTGAACAAATATTAACCTTTTTGAGTCATTAGAAATGTTCAAGGAGGAGCTAGCTGACCTGCTGATCCATATTTGCAGTGTGAGAAGGTTTTGGAGGTTGAAGTTGATGAGCTTGAGGACCTTGAGAAGGATAAAGCTGGTCATGTGCAGGTTCTGAAAGGTATCCATTATGTCTGGTGTCAAAAGTCTAGATCACAATGTTTTATTTTCTTAGCTAGTTTAGTATGAGACATCATCATCAAAAAGGGTACTCGTATATACTCTACATATGTTGGTTCTTAAGGAGAAACCTTTGAACTAATGTAAGGTCAATCATCCAGCTTAAACTAAGACTTCAAACACAAACGGACATCCCAAAAAACAATAAATAATTTGATTTACTTAGCTTAGAAATTGACCTTCCTGTTCTGCCAATCATCTCTTCTAGGCCATGAGTTTTTGTAGTTAGAATGGTAGCCATACATTTTTTTTTTTTTTAGGTAAAAGATTAAATTTTATACCATTTTTGATTTTTGACAGACATTACAGAGAAATACAAGTAGCGGAAAGAAAACCGAAAGCTAAAACAGTGAAAAAAACTACATGTATGGTAGCCATACATGTCATCTCTTTCCTTATATTTCCTACCCCAAACATCACTCGATCGTTTAAACCAATTTCATATATTTATAATTTCTTTGCTTTGTCTCACTTGCTCTACGTGTTTGCCAACCGCCTGAGAATTCCTTGTTGGGTAAGACGAGATCATTTAGTTAACTACACTATATTTATTTTTTAATTTATTATATTGAATTTTTCTAAGAAACATATTTATTAAAATATTATTACCAAAAATAAGAATCTCTATATAAAAGAAAATAAATCAATAGTTGAAAAAGTCGACAATGTAAAAAATCAATTAACCAAAATATAAGTCTAATGTTTTTATATAAGTCAACAAAGAATAAAATTAAGTCGACAAGAATAAAATATAAGTCAACAGTTCAAAACATCAATCTTATTAATAAGTCAATATAAAATAAAATAAATCTACCAACAATAAATAAGTCAGTGAAAAGAAAACATAAATCAACAAATAAAAAAAATAAATCAGCAGTTTAAAAAAATCGACTATGTAAAAAATCAATTAATCAAAATATAAGTCGATTGTGTTAATATAAGTCGATAGAAAGTGAATTTAGTCAATGAAAACAAAATATAAGTCGACAGTTTAAAAAATCAACCTCACTAATAAATCAATGAATAATGAAGTAAGTCTACCATTAATAAACAAATCGATAGAAAAAAATTATAAATCAATGAACAAAAACAACAACTCAACAATTAAAAAAATTGACAATGTTATAAATTAACCAACTAAAACATAAGTGTTTAAAATAAGTCGACAGAGAAGAAAATTAAGTCAATAGAAGAGCAAAATAGGTCGATAGTTAAAAAAAATCGAATTTATTAATAAATCAATGTAAAATTAAATAAATCTACCAAAAACATAGCAAAAAAATATATTAAAGAATATTTTATTTATTATAAATTATATAATTATAAATTATTCAATTTTGAATATATTATTGATCTTTGGTCAAATAATAACCTAGAATAAAACAACTACCGGATCAAATACGGCAATCAGTTGTAGTATTAAAGGGTCGAATCCACAGAGACCAAAGTTGCACTATAAGACAATTAGACTAAATACAGCTAGGAGCAAATTAAGAGATTTGTTTTAAGCAATGATTGATTCAAACAGAAAATTCAATAATGAGACAAGCATTAGGTCTAGGGTATTCTTCCAGGATGTGAAACAAGTAAATCGAATTTAAGGAATATTAAAGAATAGTTCATGAACTCAATTCACAATTAATAAGACATCTCGCTCTCGCGCAAATACCTACTTAGTAATACTATATTAGACAACCCGCTCTCGCGCGATCCCTAGAGTAATACTAGCATTAAGAATAAGATTGATAAGTTCACAAGATGTCATGGCCAGGACTTTCGCCTCAAGTCATGAAACCTTGCTCGCCTAATGTTGATTCCAGCGATTATTTTCGTACCGCCTAAGATCTTAGAAATAGGTGATCAGTCTAATTCTAGCATTAAGAACAACAATAGATGAAGAACTATAAACCTAAATTCCCAAACTAACAACCTAACAAATTAATCACATCCCTTCCGAAACCCTAAACCTAATAAGGAAACTACTCGGACATAGAAAAGGAAACAAAGAATTCAATAAAGGAAAACATCTTTATTTCTTAAAATAAAACTAAAAAGGAGCTAGAGAGCTTTGAGGTCTCTTGCCCACAAACAAAAGAAAAGTTTTTGAATGAATTCTCGTGTGTAAAATACAAGGGGTCGTGCCTCCTTTATATAGGAAAAGGAGAGAGCAACAAATGGAAAGAAAAGAAATGGAAAATCTTGGAGAAGAGGCAAAAGAGGCGGTGGACCGGTCGATCTATGGGCTGGATCGATCGGTCCTTATCTTCATGGGCTTGGGCCGCAGTTCTTCATGGGATCGATCGATCCCAACATTGGACCGGTCGATCCTCACTCTCGTCAGTGTCGGCTTCGTCAGCAGGTTGACCTGTCTTCAGTAAATCGACCATAACTCTTGATTGCACCGTTGGATTTCCTTCAAACCACTTGGAGATGAAAGATAATTCCCTTAGCTATCTTGTGTGAAAATCTCAGAATGATCTAACGGTGGAAAGGTCTTCGTCTGAGGCCATACTTCTGACGGGTCTGCTGGACTCTGCATCTTTAAATGTATATTTGCATCCAAAATGATCCAAAACTCATTCTTTTCCAATGTTTGCTTCTCAGACCTGTAATACACTAAGTGAAGCATATAGTCCTAATATCTATCTAATATAAGTTAGTTGATTCAATAAACAAACCTAAATCCTAGATAGAAAACGGTAAAAATGGAACTCATCAATTATACATCAAACTAATATTGTCAATAATAAGTTTAAATATTTATATTTATTCAATATTTATATCCTAATAATTATTTTAAACAAAGTAAATATTTTTTAAAAATAAACCATTTATTAAAAATTAATTACGAATATTTTTGATTTTTTTTTAATTTTAACAGTATTAAAAATTTTTATATAAGTAACTTTTAAATAAATAAATAAAATGGGTATTATGGTAACTTTTTAATTTAAAAAGAGTAGTTTTCAAGTTATTAAAACATTGAATGTAGTTTTCAATTACTTATAAAATTTGGTATATTTATAAAAATCTCCCAACATCTTATTAATGAATTGAAATCATTCTCAAGGTCAGTTACATCAAAATTTCCACATATTTTGCAACAGTTTTATTTTGAAACCTTGAAGATTGAGATGGATGAAGACCTTGTGCGTTACAAGTATCTTGGAGTGGTTGTTGTATCTCTATATATGATTCAAGTCTTGAACTCCATTTTCTCTGAAGCTTCATCTCCATTTTATAGAGCACATTGATGGGTGAGAACTGTCGTCCCTCTCATACTGTTTACCATCATCTATTTCATCGTATTCAACTTCCAAACCATTGTTGTATCCGTTTTGGTTTTATCAATTGTTTTTGGAATATTCGTTTTTGTTCAATTAGTTTTTCCAGTAGATGGGTTTCATTTTTTTACTCTATGAAATATCTTATTAATGAATTGAAATCATTTTCAAGGTCAGTTACATCAAAATTCCACATAATCCCAACATATTTTGCAACAATTTTATTTTGAACGTTAGGAAATGTGTTTCAAGATTTCCAGATTTTCACAAACTTTCATTGTAGATGTAAGAAGCATGTACATGCTTACAAGGGGTATCGATATAAATTTTTATACACTATCCACTTCAATATATAAGATCTTAAGAACTATAGACACTCAAAAAATTAAAATTTTATTTAGAGAACTAAATATTCACTAATTTACGAATTTGTTTTTGGCAAAATAACTAATATATGAAGCTCTTATTTATTTTGGTTTCTAATTTTTTTAAAGTATTCTATCGCTCCTTAATAATTCTCACCTCATTCATCATTAACACCACAATAGTGATATGTAATGATGATATTGTAGTGGAAAAGATGACATCATTATTCTAGCTATGGCTGCTGTTTTAGATCCGAGATTGAAGATACATATATATACTTAGAACAGCTTATGAGAAACTGGATCCGAGAACTGCTGACAGGAAGGTTGAGATTGTTAAGAAGAATTTGGAGAAGCTTTATGAAGAATATAGCACCAAGTCTTGGACTTCTTCTTCAACCTTATCACCCACACAAACTCCACATGAACTTGTTACTGAATCGTCATTACCGAATATGCTGAATTATGTAAGTATTTTCTCCTTCTTCAACTCATTTTGTTTAACTAACATTGTCTTAACTAGATTCGTCAGTTGGTTTGAGTAACATATTCATATTCATATGGCTTTAGAATTATTACACTGTCTTAACTAGACCAACATGATGTTGAGAATTATATATGTTATAGGAGCTCTTAGTCTCGAGTAATTTGTTGAACTATAAGGTGATTATGTTCTTTAATTTTTTAAAAAGGATCTTGAGTTTTTACGCTAACTATTAACATTGAGTTTATTATATAGGATTTTTTGAGCTTGAGAGAAGTATTGAGACCGGTAAAGACAATAAGAAGACGAAATTGGAACTTTGTTGATGAGCCAGGCTATAGAATCAAGGTCTTTTTACAGACACAGAGGTTTTATCTTATTGGAAAGATAAAGGACAAAGTTATGGTGATCTAGCTTCCCTCATATGTGATTTGCTGAGCATTCCAATCATTATAGTGGCTTCTAAATCAGCGTTCAACATTGGAGGTCGGGTTATAAGTCCTTATAAAAACCGTCTCCTTCCAAATATTGTGCAAGCTTTGCTTTGTACTCGGAATTGGTTGAGAGGTTTTCCTGAATTTGAAAGTAAGTTATCATTTTGATCTTGTATATTTTCTTTTTCAAAGACAAATTTCTTGTTTATTTACAAATTTATTTTAAAAATTGTAGGTGACATTGAAGAGTTCTTTGATGATGAAAAAAAAAGATGCTACAACGACAAGTAGCTCAGGAATATGAGATTTATGGTTCTTGTTGTTTTAGAAAGTTTGGAGAGTATGAGAGTTTGAAGAGATTTAGTTCTTGTTGTTTTATTGGATTAGTTATTATGTAAACCCATTTTAGCTTCATTCTCATTTTCATCACTTAACTATAACTTATTTTGTGTTAAAAAATTGATATGTGACATCATTTTAAATGACTGTATTTTTTTTTGTTTATACAAAAGGTTTTATCATTTTTGAATCAGATGAATCCTAAATATATTTCAAATTAAAATTTTAAAAATTATACTAAGTATAATTGGTTTTTAATTTGTTTTAAAAATACAGATTTTCTGTAAAAAATCAAAACAAACCGGGTATCGTAGATAACCCGAAAGTCCGTGGATTCCATTCGAATTATCCTAAAAATTTTCGGATTTCAAACGAGTTTTAAAATTCGCGTTTATTTTGGGCGGGTTTATTTTAGGTTCCGGCCGAGTTAGGTCTTTTTACCCATCGTAACATCCCTAGTCCGTAACCTTATATACATTTGTTGTAAACTTAATTTGTTTGCATTTGTGTTATGCAATCTCCGATTAATCCCTGGAAATCAAAAAGTTAATGAAATCAAATCTTTAATCTTTTAAAGTTGGAGAAGAATGTAGCTTCGGAGGTATCTATGGCTATAATATTCACGAAACCCTGACAATCTCAAAACAATATCGCGAGTTTAGGAACACCCCACAAGCTCTAGTGAGCAAAAGAAAACAGTTTTTTTTTTTTGGTCGTAGAAAGAAGTAACACAACTTATATGATTAAACAAAATAAATAAGACTTGTAATGCACATATACACAAACATAGTCATAGAACTGTTTGCTTTTTTTTCAACGCATTTTCCAAGAATAAAGATAACATTTTAGCATTTCTCACATTCTCCTTCAAAAACAAAATATCAACTCAAAGAACTAAACTCATAACTAACTGGACGCATACATATACACACACATACATTCATAAAGACACAACTAAAATGGAACATGGATCTCATGTTTGATCTCATCTCCATTTACACCCATTTGTCAAACATTCGTTGTTATGCCATCTTGATCGACGTTTTGATCAACATCTCCGAAACAAGACTAACTAAACCTGACTATATAGAAAACCATAGTATATCTAGTTACTTTAGCATAGTATGTTTATCTACATTTTTATCAAACCCTATACTTAAACCATTCATCCATACGTAAGCAACAAGCAGAAAATATATCATCCCCACTAATTAGTTCTAATCCATGATTTGATAAGTTGAAGAGGGATATATGCCCGAGATCTCGGTTCACTACAAAAAAGCGGGTGTTTAGTGTCGTTTTTATCGCGTCAATTTAGGAAACGACATTAACATTAAAAATAAAAATTTAGTTTAGCATCTTTTAAGAAAAACGTTGTTAAATTTTAAAATTTAGGGTCGGTTATCTATAAATGATACTAATGGGCCACTTTTAGTATCGTTTGTTTATTGTGATGTTAAATGAAAAATAATTAGTGTCACTTTTAATATAAATGATGCTAATGGGCCGCTTTTTAGTATCGTTACCTTATTGTGATGTTAAATGAAAACTAATTAGCGTCACTTTTGATATAAATGATGCTAATGGGCTGATTCTATATTGACATTTAGTTCCCGTGGGAATATTGAGATTTTAGCAAAAAAAAGTTATTTCCAAAAACAAAATAGATATATATAATCGTGAACCCTAGATACAGAACAGTTCTCTTCTTCTCCAATTTTCCAGTCTCCGTTGTATTCTAAAGCCTCCAAATCCCAGGTTCGTTCCTTTGCTTCTTACTAGTTTCTTATTTATTTTGACCTTTCATATATTAGACCATAATTTTGGTGGGGAATTTGAAATTAGAATTTCAAAATTGGTTCTTTTTGTTCGTTGGTAATTTCAGTTCCTGTGATAGAGATTAGAAATTCTATTAAACTGTGGATTAGATTCCCTTTGGTTCTATTAAATTGTGGATCAGATTAAATTGTATTAAAGAAATTGGTTCATAGTTTCTTCCTATAAATTATGTGAACTGGAGGAAGATACCAATATGGAGAAAGGATGAAGCTTGGGAGTACATTCAGGTATAATGATGGTATATATTTCTAATTAATTCTCAAATCTCAATATGACTTTTAACTAACTCCATTCGAATGTATATGCAGTCTAAGTTTTCTTTTGATGCTTCAAATGTGAACTATAAAAAGTTTGTGATGAAAAGTTTGAGTCAAAAGTGCAAAGGTTTTAAAACTCGTTTGTGGAAAGTGTATCGACGTAACACTACAGAGGAAGCTATAGAGGCTCAACCAGAATTTATTCCAAAAGAGCAATGGCAAGATTTTGTGCATCTGCGGTTTGCTGAAAAAGCTAAGGTAATATAACAAGTATCCTATTTTATTGTAATATATTGCTATGAGTTTCTAATATGGTTACATATGAATTTTAGAAATTGAGAGAGTAGAATACGACAAGTAGGAGCCATTACAAGACACCACATACTTTAGGAAAGAAAAGCATTGCTCGAAAGGCTAAAGAAATCGTAAGTGCTCTTTGTATTTTGTTAAATATTTTGTCTTCTTATCTGATTTTTCTTGTATAAATGTCCAGTTTCTCAAGACGGGTAAGCGTCCTAGTCGTGGAGAGATTTTTGTGTACACACGCCAAAAAGCTAATGGGACTTTTGTTAGTGAAGAAGCTCGAGAACTATCGGTCAGATTGTTGCTCACTCTTTTAGTTTGATTCTTTATTCAATGAGTTTTAGTCAGCTCCAGATTATTTTTCTGGATTCTTTCTTTAGTTTCTATGGTTAGAAGAACTTAACTCGATTGTTAATTGATTTTTTTTTGTTCGTTTACAAGTTTCAAACATGTTGATTTGTGTTCAACTTTGTGTATTAATTTTAACGTAAGGTAAAGTGTGATTATTAATTAGAATTTGTAGAAAACATGTGATTGAGTGAATTCACTCATTTGAGATACATTTATATTCATAGATTATATAGAGGACTGTATCATTTAGAACTTTTGATTGAGGTTTGTACAATCTCTTGTAACTTGTTATGTTTAATTTCAGGAGAATTTTGCCGAAAAGATTACTCAAAACACGAGAACCACATATGGGAATAACTCTCTGTCAAATTCAAATGATGAATTTTCTCAAGTGTTTGGGGCTGAACGGCCTGGTCGTGTTCGTTGTGTTGGTCTTGGTCCAACCCCTTCGACATTTTTTCAGAATCGCACCACAACAACATCCAGCGAAACAGAGGCAATTACCTTGAGAAATCGTGTTCGTGAATTAGAAGAAAAATTGGTGGGAATGAAAGATTTAAAAGACCAAGTGGATAAGTTGAATGAGATGATTTTTGAACTTGCAGCTCCCGTAATGAAAATTGGAGAAGGTAAACAACTATATATCTGTTTGTTTGCTTTGCAATATTCAATTTTAATAGTACTAGTAAGTTTGCTTATGTATACGTTTATGTTTTGTGCAGGGAATAGTACTAGAAGGGATGGCTGGCGATGAAAGCGATTTGGTGAAGCTTCGTTAGTTATAATTTCAACACTTTGATTAGTTTATCTTATTTTGATTTTGTTTGGTGAATGTTTCAGCTTTTACAATTCAAGACTTGAAGTAGTTTGTTTTTTTCTATGTTCACTTTAATTTGAACTAGTTCAGAAAACAGTGTATTATTTTATTCATATAATGCATTAGATAAGTTTTTTTTTTACTTTGCAGAACTATGATTTAGTTTAAAATATAATTTTTTTTTTATTTTATAAAATATTATTTTAAACAATTATTATAAATGATTTAAAATAATTTAATATTAAAAAAATTCACAAATTAAATTTAGTGTCATTTTTGAAAACTTAAATAAAATGATGTTAATATATATATTGTATCATTTTAAAAATGATGCAAATTTTAAAGTTAACATCGTTTATGCCAATTGACCTTAAATGTATGTTTAATGTCGTTTTAAATTTCTGATGCAAAATATATATTTGACATCATTTTTTAAAGTGATGTTAGAATCAATTATGGCGACGTTTTAATAAATGATACTAACCAAAAATAAATGATGCTAAAATTACATTATCACGTCGTTTTAGAAAATGATGCAAAATTTATTTAGCTTCACTCAATTTAACATCGCTTTCTAAAATGACCTTATAATTCTAACATCGCTTTAAAAACGATGCTACAGTAAAAATAAAATGATGCTACCTTAGCCGAATTTTGTAGTGGTTCCATGACTTGTCGACCCAAACTGAATGTTGTTAAAGGTTTGGTCACAAGAATAAGGCATGCCAAGGGAAAGGGAGACACCATTTCCAATCATTGTGTGATAGTTTTCGAACCCTCCATTGAAATGGATGAAGTTAGCTTGATTCATGTGTTGCTTCCTGAACCTCACTTCACTGCAACTTGAGGACGAATTTTGCATAGTGTTTTCATTTTCAATGAATCCTTGATGAAAGACGGGCAAGATGGAGTTCGAAGATTCATCTGAAGTATTATTATTGTAAGCTTTCATAGAAGATGAACCTTTGGTGCTATGTTTATTCGGGTTACTTCCTTCTCTGCTTTCTTTAATATCCATTTCTTCCAAATACAATTCCTCCACCATTGGCTTCCACACTCGAACTCGAGCATTTATGAACCAATTTGACACCTACATCCATTTTACCCAAGATATTGTGAATAATATATTTTTTATTATAGTATCATTGCTTAAAACTATACTATATATATATATATTTGTATAATTAGTGATTTTGACATTTGATTTATTTTACACAGAGTTTCATAAATATTTTTCTTATACAGTCATAGCTATTGTCATTTAAATAAGTATAATAAATATAGAAAAATCATTTTAAAAGGATAGAAATATCATTTATCTAATAATTTTACCAAAATATATTTGGTTCACAGAATTTCTTAGAATTCTTTTGTTTTTCAGACTAGAAAAAATATATATATATCTTTCTAACATCTAATGTTTTGAATCTTAGGTCTGGGCGTTCGGGTATCCAAATTTGGTTCGGCTTTTTTGGGTTTGGATACTCGAAATATCGAAAAAAATCTGAAAAATTGGTTAATTTTGAAAAAATTATGATTATTGGATGATGTTATGACAATTGTATATGTACTGTGAGACATCTAAGTATCTAACATTAAGAAACAAAAGTATGTCCAAATTCTGATAATCGAAATCATTTACCTGACTCTTAGTAAGGCCAGTCTCTTTGGCAAGCATAACCTTATCCAAATCCTTCGGATATCTATACAAACCAAAACAAGACCCAACTAGTTAATTAGCATGCACGTCTACACAAAAATTGAAGATAAAAGTAATAAAACGTTAACTCACGGATGAAGAAAATGCTCAAAGAGCCAAGAACGTAGAACGGAAACAGCTTTTTCGGGTAAACCTCTTTGCGGTCTCCAAGCATTTGAATGGTGATATGCCATCTTCCCCAGCTGCTTGAGCTCCTCTTCACATTCCTTTTTTCCCAACAGCTTGTTTATGTTTTTGATTTGCAAGCAAATCTTGTCTTTTACAGCGCGAAACTGCTTTGATATCGTTTGTAGTGCCATATTTGTGTATGAGTTTGCTGAGCCTAAACCCGCGACTTGCTCAAACGATGAGATTATATTCTGCATTTGGTCATGGTATTGCTTGTATCTCTCTTCAACCTGTGTCATTTACACAATTCCTCCCAAATCATTTACCAATCTTTGAAACATTTACTCATCAATAAAGTACTCAACACAAGAACATTCTTTTGGTCACGGCTTAAAATATGATTTTCTTGCCTCCCTTTTTTTTATTTTCATGTAAATTTTATTTTCTTTAATTAATGACCTAAACATGTAATCCCCATAAGTTTGGGACAATTCTTTGATACTAAAAAAAAAAAAAAAATTTGAAACATGTAAAACACTTTTTTCAAGTAAAGTATCCAAAATAGCCAACATAAAAGCGCGATGGATTGAACTTAAGTCCCGATGTCAACCGAAAAAGGCGTTTCTTACCATTGTATCACCATGGTTGGTTTGTACATACAGATTTCTTATATTGGTTTATGCCACACATATCTATATAGGTAAGTATAAATGAGTTACCTTCTCAACCATGGAGATGAGCTTTGCTTTCTTCATCTCCAACTCTTGGTGATAAGCAGCCACGCCAGGCTTATGGTCACCATTGATATCCTCAACACCATAACTCATGGACTCTTTACTCAACTGTCGCTCTAGTTTTGCGCCGTGGCTAACGTTTCCAACATTAACAATCTCATTTAGCAATTCTTGAGCAGCTGTCAAGTAGATTGGAGCCAAAGCTTTGAAGATTCCTCCGTTTGAAAACGTAGAGATAGGAGAGTTTCCTTCTTCTACATGATCTACTCCACCTCGAGGTCGATGTTGTTGGCCGGGACGAAAACACAAGTTGTAGAAGTGATGGTTATAAACATTAGTGGTCGTTGTCGGATCAAGAAATGGATTCATGTTCATCACAAAAAGATCGGAAGAGGCTTCTCTCATTTCAGATTCTCCATGGAATAAAGCAGCCTTTAAAATGAATAATCAACTATTCTGACAAATTAACCAGCCTCAATCGTTCACAAAAATGATTTGTAGTTAGTGTGTCATCTTTCATCTATCATAGATAGAGACATGTTTAGGTATTGATACGATCCAAGTCGGGTGATTCTTACAAGGATTATTTTGATTTTGTGTTCCAGGGACAAGGATGGTTACTACTGGCTTACTGGAAGGGTTGATGATGTTATCAATGTAGGTAGAATACAAAACTTATAATGATGTCAATAAATTCCCTAAACTTCCGATACTATTCCTACCACTCACATCTATACTTATGTTTGTTTGTTTTTTTTTCTAATGGACAGTGGCCATCGAATCGGAACTGCTGAAGTGGAATCTGCTGAAGTGGAATCTGCTCTGGTTTTACATCCCCAATGTGCAGAAGCAGCTGTTGTAGGCATAGAACATGAGGTATGTGGACTGACTATGCTTAAGTGGTTGGGATATGAAGCACAGTGTCACTACAACAAATACTCACATTCATAGCAGGTGAGGATAGCACATTTTCCGTCACTGCTATGAAAGATGAGATTTTTTTTCGGTTACTTTATAATAACATCTTATAAACGTTATGATAGGAAAATTATGGAGCGGGAAAGAAAAGTGACTTAGTCCGCCAATACGACCCAAAACAAAAAACAAAAAGCTCGATACACTCTCTCTTTCTCTCGTGAAAACCTAAGCTCGATACATCAGCTCAATTTCTTCTTCCAAATTCTCAGTGTGTGTTCGATTTCTTATCTGAAATCTCTATCAAATCTCAATCATTATCGCCGTTCGTGAAAAGCCCCAATTTCACCGTTCGTGAAAAGCCCTAAATCTTCATCTCAGCCGCACCGCAATTGAACTCTCATCAAAGGCATGTATTCTCTGTTCCTCACCCTAATTTCAGATCTGGATATTTGTCACCGACGGTTCAGGTCTCGGCGGAGGCTCTTGTCCATTCTCATATCTCCCGATTCTACCAGAAAAGGTGAGGAGAAGGTGAGGGAAGAGCTTTGTCTCTCCCTGTGCGTTGAAAGCTCTCTCCGTGGCTTCTACCTGGCCTAGTCGATTTATCTTGTTTCGGCGGCTATGTCTTGACCTTTTTTCTGGTTCTCTACGCCTTCTCAAATCGCCATTGCTACCATCTTGGACTTGGAATTCATTAAGTGGCCTTTCAAATTGCCTCCGGTAATTTTGTTTGGCCTTTCAAATTGCTTGGTCGACTTAGTGTTTATCTCTGTAGTTGTCTAACTAAGAGGTTTTTTTCTGTTTACATTTTCACATCACTTCACCACTCTGATGCTTAGATAATGTTAAGAAGACTACTGGTAGAAGAAACAGGTATGGTGCTAAGCTTACTAACATCTTCTCTACTGAATTCCTCATAGAAACTGTAGATGGTAAGAGACTCCAGTTGTATAAGCATGTATTGAATTGTTTTATTTGCTTCCGTGTTATTGTTGAGTTTTCAATTTCGATTGATAAGAGCTGTACTGAATTACTCAAGTTTTTAAGCTTAAATGCTTCTAGAATCTCTGGAAAATTCCCATGGAGTTCTCTAAAAGACCTCAAGAGATTGAGTTTCTTACGTGTTGGAGATAACCAATTCGATCCACATCCATTTTCAATTGCGCAATGATGCATCTTCTGATGTTGCAGAACAGATTCACAGGACAATTTCCAGAGAGTTATGCTAAATGTATGACTCTGATTCGTCTTCGTGTAAGTAAAAATTCTCTATCTGGTGTGATTCCTTCAAGAACTGACTGGAAAGAACATTCAAGTACTTATGGAAGAACGTCAGTATGCAAATAAGTTCTTATTTCGTTTACATACAACTGATGAAAAAGAAAAATCTCCTTATGTAGCTTTGGATGTTGAATCTTTAATATGGTTGCAGGTATTACTACAAGAAGATTACGAAGCAATCAACATGGATAATGCCTGAAGAGATGAAGGTTTCTCTTAAGACAAATTATTGTTGCTCTTCTATATCTCTATCTTATAATTTCTTTGTTTCCCATTGTGAAAATATTAATTCTTCTCGCCAGGTTGCAGATAAAACATCGCAGTTGTGTGATACTGCAGAAATTGATGGTCCTTCTGTCACTGTGATTAAAACTTCTGCTGCTACATTGTACTAACAGTTGTAGCAATTTTATCTCCCTTGCTTTTTTATTCTAATTAGTTTTAGCTTTGAGAATCACGACCTAAATAAGTTTCTATCTATCTTTGCAGGGTTAATAAGATTCTGCTTCAAGAATCTGCTTCAAGAGACAGCACATAGCTGGTCTTGATCTATCAATGTACACAAGTGTAAGACAAGATCCTGATCAATGTGGTGTTTAAAGATGAGTTATGTTAGGTCTTCATGTATGGGTTAATGGGTCTTTTTATGGTACTTGAGTTGTATTTTTCAGGTTGAGACTGCTTTTGTCAATGTCCTTCTGAAGTCCATGGAGCTTGAAGGAGTTGAGACCATCAAATCGCTGGACTTGAGATACAAGGATATTTGGTTTGACACCATAACGTAAGTCATTTTAGAAACATTTATTGGCACCATTGTGTTAGTATAGTCATTGTAGTTCTCCCCACTTCATCTCCTTCCATCATTATTCTGTTGGTGGTATATGACTCAACTGGTTATTTGATGGTTTTGGTTTTGACTTATTTTTCTTATGTCTTATGTGAAGAAAGTTTTTACTCCTTTCTGAAATTTGTTTTCATTCTTTTTTGTATCAAAGTTCACGCAATGGAGGAGCTGAAACTCACTGGAAATCATATGCTATAGCAGTTTGGATGGTGTGACTAGAGTTGTGAAGATCTAGAAGATTTAGTAGGGAAATTATGTGGTGAGATTAATCGCCTTAGTATCTCTAATGGCAACAATGGTGTATTTTGGATTCATCAGACTTGTGTTATGTATGTTGGATTGGATTCGAACTTATGTTATGAATGATTTAATTTTTATATTACAGATTCTGCTTATATTATGCAAATTATAATAATAAATAGCTCTATAAATATATATATAATAGCAAAAAAAAAACCATAAGACAACGCTATAAGAATATATATTATAGCTATGGTAAAAACACCTAACATAGCAAGAAAAATGACTTATTACATCATTTTTAAAAATTAGAAAAGCACCATACCACAGCGGTTACGTCCCGCTATGATATAAAATATATCATAGCATACTTAACTAACGCTATTGTATATGGGGTACCTACAATAACAGTGCCCTAATACAGCACAATGGAAAACGCTATCAAATGTCTATTATAGCGTTTTTCTCTTGTTAACAATGTGCATATTTGTTGTAGTGTGTGACACTGATAAGATTTCATACGTAATGCTACTTTAGCTTGTTTGTCATTGAGCTCAAATAGAAATGGCTTATGATGTTTAGGGTTTCTAATAATTGGTCCTTAAGGCAGGGAGAGTCTCCTGGCTCTCTATAACAACATAGGGATACTTCATGGTTCTTCGGCTTGATTCTGCGTTCTTTAGTTTTGTTCTTATCAGACACCAAAGGAACTAACGGTCAAGTCTCTTGCTTGTATCAGGTAAAAGGTCCGGGAATTTATGCGTTTGTCACTCTTCTGGAAGGTGTTCCTTACAGCGAGGAGCTTCGGAAAAGCCTAGTACTAATGGTCCGAATTCAGGTATGATAGTGAGTAGCAGTAAGCTTTAGAGATGCTAAGCATTTGAGGAAGTGTTGTGATACGATTCATCAGACTGATTCTAGGAAGAACAAGTAAGTGCCAGCTCAGCTTGGTGACGTGGCAGAGGCTTTAGCTCAGGGTGAAGACTCGGGTTCTGAAGGAGGCTTTGCCGTTGGATCTTGAGTTTCATATAAGAAGAGAGAAGCTGAGTCATTTCTCTCTTATGCGATTTGTGATGTTGAATCTGGACTAGCGATGTTCTAGGAGATCAATGTTGATCTGGGACCTTTCTTCTCTTTGATTCTTGTATCGCATTTGTGAGTTCATTCTTGGTAATTCAATTGATTCTCTTGTTAAAGACTCTCCTCCAGTCCTCTTGCTTCTTGTTTCCTTTTCTTTATGCAGGAAACTCTCCTCATGTTTCCTTTTCTTACCAAAAGGAAACTCTTCAGTCTTCTAGAAACTTCTCCAAGCTTCTAGCTCTTCAAACGTTTCTTCCTTTCTTCATCCTTTCTTCAGCTTTGCTTCCTGTATCACTTCTTGTATTACTCTGAACTGATACAGCAACTATGTCAGCTCTCTCCAATGTCTTCACGTGAATTGTCACACAGTCTATGACGATTCTATCATTCTATCTCACAGCATGTGTATCACATTATGTTTCAGCACCAATCTCATGACATGTTTTGACATCTTATAAAACTCTCTCAACACAACACCTTCAATCTCTCCCTTGATGATTGAGTTTTATAATTTATGCTTCCTTCTAAAACCGGTCACCACAGCACTAACATACCATTCTAACTACAAAAACTCATGGCCTAGAAGAGATGATTGGCAGAACAGGAAGGTCAATTTCTAAGCTAAGTAAATCAAATGATTTATTGTTTTTTGGGATGTCCGTTTGTGTTTGAAGTCTTAGTTTAAGCTGGATGATTGACCTTACATTAGTTCAAAGGTTTCTCCTTAATTAAGAACCAACATATGTAGAGTATATACGATCGAGTACCCTTTTTGATGATGATGTCTCATACTAAACTATTTAGGTTTTTAGCCTTTGGGACTGGATTGATAATGATGATGTTTCTTTTTGAAGATGTTGTAATCACATTTCACCTAATTTATTCTAACTGACAGAAAGAAAGCCATATACACATATGAATACACTTATCTTTTGGCTCAACGCATCCCTTAAAAGCTTCCTCATCTCATTTTTATATTCAGAACTGAGATATTCTGCTTAAAGAGTACTTGGGTGTATATATGCTTCACTTTCAAAGCAATGGGTTGGTCCATTATGATGGGTGCGTCTGATTGATAATACAAACACTAATTGGACATGGTTAAAGCATTATGGTGATGGAGAAAGTTGCAAATGCTAATAGGACGGTGATCAAAGCTCAAAAAGAGGGTGAAAACAATATTTTAGCCAACGCAGAAGCCATCATCCCATTGCTACAGTTTCAATACAAAGCAAAGGTATCCCCAAAGGCAGTCATCTTGCGTTCGGTGGGAGCTAGGCAAGAACGCAAGATGACCTTCAACAATTCCCCCTACTATTATTTATTACTTGTAAATAACACTCACATATATATATTTTAATTTTTTTTTTTTTTTTTGTTAATCTTTGTCAACCGTACCGTACCTAAAACCCGTTACGTATCAATTTTAGTTAATTTTCAAATAAATATTTTCTCTGTTTTTATATGTAGATTACCTTTAAACAAAACTTATAATATTATTTTATATAGAATAGTCCTTTATTTTTTTTAAAATTGACCACTATAACAAAAATTTGTACATCCGCCTCACTGGATGTAAGTGCTCTAATTTCTAAGGTCCTTAATCAAGTGAAATTCGTAGTATTTCTAATGACAGTTTTATGAGAAAATGATGGTTTAGATGATACAATTTTAATTGGAAAAATTCATGTTACGAAATCCAAGTAAAAGTAAGGGGGAATTATTGGTTTATTGATTTTGGAATCCATATAGAATTTGAAAATCGTTATTGATTTTGAAATGAAAACATATGGATTTTGAAAGAACATGTGTTTACCCACGGATTTGAATATTTCTATTTTCCACTTTCAAATCCATTCAAATCAATTTTTAATAGAACGTGAATTTTGAAATCCAAAAACAAATCACTAAACGAATAACATAGTATTTTAATTAGTATTTACAAAAATCATATAACTAATAACACATGATTTTAAAATCAATGATGGAATAACACATGATTTTTGTTTGGATTTATAAATCCACTAAAATCTATAAACTAGTGAAAAACATTAGTGGATTTGCAAGACTCGAATTTTTTTTTTTTTCTCTAAATTTTTTTTATGATGCTTAATTCAATTTGAATATACATTATATGTGTCAACTCTATCAATGCTTCCACGAGTCATTATAAAAACATTTACTAATTACTTTGGATATACACACACGGATAATCGAGGATTATTTTGGACCGTGTGATTGGTTTCCTTTATTAGTTTTGGAAATAATTTTTACTTTTCCTTTTTTTTTTTTTTTATAACTAAAACAGATAATAATAATCTTAAAAAAGAACGACTTTTCTCTAACACACAAAACAAAAGCGATGATGATGATGATGTCCGGCGCGGTAGAGCAGAAGAGGAGGAGGGTTGAGTCTCCGTCTCCGTCTCCAACATGTGGGTTAATGTCTTTGCCAGATGACATGGTTCTAAACTGCTTGGCCCGCGTGTCAAGATCGGACCACGGGGCCTTATCCCAGGTCTCAAAGAGCAACCGGTCACTGGTGGTTTCGCCGGACTTGTACGAGACGCGATCTCGAATGGGTTTCACGGAGGACTGCATCTATGTATGCTTACACGCTCCTTATAAAAGGAGAAGAGAATCGGCTGATCCCGATCCGGCGGACTGGTTCACCCTCCGGCGAGTAAAAGGAGAGGAGAATCGGCTGATCCCGATCCCGACGGCTCCTCCGTTCCCAACTCCTGACGGAGCTACTTTTGTCTCCCTGGGATGGGGGATCTATGTAATTGGCGGAAGCATAAGTGCCAAGGCAACATCGCGTGTCTCGTTTCTGGATTGTCGGACTCACACGTGGAGCCAGGTCCCCTCCATGCGAGTTGCTCGCACTGACGCCAGCGCAGGCGTCTTAGACGGTAAGATATACGTGATGGGAGGGTGCAGGTGCAGGTACGAGGACGAGGATCTCTCAAACTGGGTAGAGGTTTTCGACCCCAAGATGCAAACTTGGAGCAGCGTGATTTTCCCGGATCTGATGAACAACAAGGTTGGCAAGGTGGTTGGGCGGGATAGTTACTTGTACAACTTTCGGAGTGAAGAAGGTATAATGTGGAATGATGATTTAAACTTAAACACCGCTTCTTCTTGTGCCATAGACAAATTGTTGTATTGTTATGGTAATGACGGGAGAATCATGTGGTGTGACCCTTGGAGTGGGGTGAGGAAAGGGAGGATGGAGTGGTACAAGGTGAATGGTTTGGAATATCTGCAAGGCTTTCTCAAGCATGTTTCCGTGGTGGAACAGATCGTTTCAACTGGGGTCAATGCGGATGTGTGGCCTTGCTATTTGCTCAAGCGTGGTTACCCATACGGCCTCCGAGGCTTAGTTCCGGGACTCAAACTCATAACATCCGGAGGCAACCTTTTCACCTTCTGGAGCGTGCTCGTCGGGGATCATCCCAAGAGGATGCAGGTTTGGTGCGCAGAGATTTCACTCGAGAGGCGCCACGGAGGCCAAATTTGGGGGATCATCCAGTGCATGGATCATGTCTTCACTCTTGACCCTGACCTCACTTTTTTGTCTTCTGTTAATGTTAATCTTTAATGTTAATGTTTTGATATGCGGGGAGAATGTGAACAAGTTTGGCTACAAACTCCTAGTCATGCCCTAAACGATAAAGTTTAAAGCTATCTATACTTTACTTCCACCGTATCAATCTAATTAGAAGGATTATGTTTTAAAACCCCTGATTTAGTGATGATGATGGTGAATTTGGTGTGCTGATTATGATTGATATGATGATGACAATGATGGTCATAAATATTATGATGATGATGATGATTCAGGGTTTAACGATGAAGGTTTGGGGTTTTGAGTTCAGAAATCATCATACTTGCCCATTGCTTTGAATTGTGGTCCTATGAACTTTGAACCGCATCCGCGGCCCTTTGAAGGTTGAACTTGATGATTCTCCCGGCATTAAGAAAAGAACAGTCTTGGAAAAAAATTGTTAGCTTGTTTCTCTAACTGACTTTATGTTGGAGCTGTCCTTCTTCTTTAGAGTAATTGTTTGAGTCTTGTTTGTGTCTCTCTTGATTCGTGTTTGTAACATTGTTTAAAGGTGAAATTGTAGTCTAGAGACTTCACTTTTATACTTGACTTCTTACAGATTTTGGAGTTCTTTTCATTTGTTATTGGATTTATTTGGTGTTTAAGCAACAGTCTTGGAAAATTTGTTGGCACCGAATTCATGTCCCGAGCTGTCCTTCTTTACAGTAATTGTTTGAGTCTTGTTTGTGTCTTTCTTGATTAGTGTTTGAAGTTGAAATTATAGTCTACACGCCCATTGCTTTAAATTGCGGTCCTTTGAACTTTGAACCGCATTTGTGGCCCTTTGAACCGTATTTCGTGGCCCTTTGAACATTGAACATGGCAATGCCCGGCATTAAGAAAAGAAGTCTTGGAAAATTATTGTTAGATTATTTCTTTAACTGACTTCATCTTGGAGCTGTGTCCTTCTTCTTTAGAGTAATTGTTTGAGCCTTATCTGTGTCTTTCTTGATTAGTGTTTGTAACATTGTTTGAAGTTGAAGTTTTAGCGTAGAGACTTCACTTTTCCCCCATTGGTGACTCATAAATATTTCTTTTATACTTGAGTTCTTACAGATTTTGGAGTTCATTAGTATTGGATTTAACTGGTATTTAATCAATAGAGCAAATTCATATAAGTCGGGACATTTGTGATTTTTGGTTTTTAAGTTTTCTATGAATTCTAAGTTTTAATTGTGTATGTATACTAGATCATCCCCATCGGACAATCTTCTCTTCCGTAGGACAATGTCTTCTAATTACCGGAGGCATGTCGATTCCATGTCCCAACTACCTTCAGGTGCCGGTAAGATCTCTCAATTAAACGCCGTCGTTTTAGGAGAATCCCTTGCATGAGGCGGAGCGAGTGACTAAAGGGGTGTGGCAAGTGCCACATGCTCATTTTGGGATTTTTTTTTTTTCTATAGATTCTGCGTAAAGTTTTATACTTCACATTTTCTCTTTGCCTTAATACTAAATGTGCCACATGCCCAACTAAAATATTTGACAAACCTAGCCCATTTAAAATTTAATGAAAGCCCCACTTATTTTTATTTTTGGCTTTTGTTTTCCGCTTCTCCTCTGTCTTCCATGTCTCTTCGTCTCCTCCTTGCTCACAAAGAAAAACTTCCCTTCTCACGCTATTCTATTATCTTTTTCTAGTTCTCGTTCTAGAAAAAACCTTACCACTATTAATTGTAAGTTTTTGTTCTAGTTTATCCTTATTAACTGATTATTATCAAATAGCAATTGTGTTGATGTGAATCATCATGTGGTAGGATTCATTTGTAAGGTTGTTTTTTATTATGAAACTTTTTTTATATGTCACTTTTTTTTGTAAAACTATGTCATTATTTTGTGCCCCGGGTTAAAAATTGTTCTGGATCCGCCACTGCTTGCATCCGAGGAGAATGATCTCGTCTTTCCCAACAAGGAATTCTCCGGCCAGGCTCTTGTTTCCTCCCCTCATCAGGTCTGTCTTCTTACACCAATTGAGTCCTAGATCAGCACACCTCATCTTCTATGCTTGCTTTTATGATCTGTAAGTCACTTATCTTCTTGTTATGGCGTGCAGTACATGGAAATGCATAAAAGATCGATGGATGACCCTGCTGGTTTTTGGTCTGATATGGCGTCTGAGTTTTACTGGAAGCAGAAATGGGGTGACCAAGTGGTTTCCGAAAATCTCCATGTCCGAAAGGGTCCTATTAGCATTCAGGTGGATACTTTTTCTTCCTTTTGTCCTTTCCTTATTTTTGTTTCTGCTCTAGTCTCTGCATCTCCTATGAGAAAATTTTTCGTCGTGATGACATGTCTGTGATCATGTATGACCAGTGGTTCAAGGGGGGCACTAACATTTGCTACAACTGTTTGAACAAAAACGTTGAAATTGGTTTGGGTGATAAAATAGCCATGTACTGGGACTGGGAAGGAAATGAAATTGGAGTAGATGCTTCCTTAACTTATTCTGAGTTTCTCCAACAAGTTTGCCAGGTATAAACACTGTTGTTCGTCCTTTCAGACCACTTCTAGAGCTCTTCTTTCTCATTAATTTGCTGGCACTGCATTTGCCTTGTCCTTGTGCTGCAGCTTGCTAACTACTTGAAAGATGTTGGAGTGAAGAAAGGAGATGCTGTCGTAATTTACTTACCAATGCTGATGGAGCTTCCCATCGCTATGCGCTTGCATGTGCACGGATCGGGGCTGTTCATTCGGTAATCTGTGAAACTTGTACATTTGTCTACAATGCAACATATACCTAATTCATTAACACAAAACCAGTTTCTGAAATTAATTCAATTGTCCCCCAGGTCGTTTTTGCTGGATTTTCTGCTGACTCTCTTGCTCAAAGAATCATTGATTGCGAGCCAAAAGTAATACTGACTTGCAATGCTGTTAAAAGAGGCCCTAAGACCATAAACCTTAAAGCTATTGTTGATGCTGCACTTGACCTATCCTCTAAAGATGGAGTCTCTGTAGGTTAGTCCATATATCAGAATCTTAATTTGAGTTCTTTGTCTATCTCTTTCCTGTATACTCTATATTTCTGGTTCTTCCTCTTCATGGTTTGCACTATAATCGTTCACAATGTGTTTTTTTTTTTTTTTCCCTCTCTTTACCCTTTGTTATAAGTTCTTTCTCTGAGCACATCAAATAAAGGACGTGAAACAGACATTTCTTGTTGGTTTGATGGTTTCATAACTAATGAATTTTGGCTGTTGTGACTTTTGCTTCTCTATAACCAGACGTATGCTTGACCTATGAAAACTCATCAGCGACAACAAGGGAAATCACAAAATGGCAAAGTGGAAGAGATGTGTGGTGCTGCAGAGCTGCTTAATAATCATTTCTTTTTGCCAATGGTTCTTAAATTTTTCTGTGGGCGGTGGTGATCACTTTAGGATGTAATTTCTAAATATCCAACATCATGTGAGGTGGTATGGGTTGATGCTGAAGATCCCTTGTTTTTGCTCTACACCAGCGGAAGTACTGGGAAGCCAAAGGTAGTAGTTTTGGTCCTTGGTTAGATTGAATCTTTAACCTAGTTTCTTTTATGTTTCTCTCTTTGATATCTTTAATATGGGTTCTTTGAAGGGTGTCGTACACACAAGACACAACTGGAGGGTATATGATCTACACTGCTACAACATTCAAATACGCATTTGACTACAAATCAACAGATGTATACTGGTATGCAAAGAAACTTGTCTTGCCTGTTAAAATTCCTTACTAAAAGCTACGCTATAGAGTCCTAATCTTCTTGCTTCTCTAACATAAGGTGTACAGCAGATTGTGGTTGGATAACTGGCCATAGATATGTTACTTATGGACCAATGCTAAATGGAGCCACTGTTGTTGTCTTCGAAGGGGTAATCTATTTAGATAATTCTATCAGTTAATGTCCTGATTCAATAACTCAATTCTAGGTCTCTCATTCATAGTAACATAGTAATAGATTAGAGAGCTATCAGCATTAAAGCTTAATGTGTGAATATGGTTTTTACTGTTAATCTCTTCCATTTGGATTGTGAATTGTTGGTTGTGATATTATCATCTGGTTTTGAACAGGCTCCAAACTACCCTGATTCTGAACGCTGCTGGGAAAATTGTTGACAAATACAAGGTTTCCATATTTTACACTGCCCCAACATTGGTGAGGTCTCTCATGCGCGATGACGATAAGGTAAGATATATGCAATCTTTCAGTTGTGGTGAAAAAGTAATCAGCATTGTAATGATGCTTTGAAAGCTACAAGAAGTACAGCTGTATTGATTTTTGTATAGTAAATTAAGCCTTATGTGGGGGTTAATGCTTTCAAGTATCGAAATCATTTACTAATAATTTCCATTTTCAATTTATTTGCATTGTTATAGTTTTTCACGCGTCATTCTCGCAAATCACTACGGGTCCTTGGAAGTGTGGGTGAGCCCATCAATCCGAGTGCTTGGAGGTTTGAACTCTAATATCTCTAGTTTTATTCTTGCAATCAGTTGAATGGGAACTATATTTAGTGGTTTACTGATTCTTTGATGTAGATGGTTCTTCAATGTAGTCGGTGATTCAAGGTGTCCCATTTCAGATACGTGGTGGAAAACTGAAACTGGTGGCTTCATGGTAACTCTCTTCTCTCTCTCTCTTTATCTTTCTTGAAACCCCTTGCATGCTCTCTCTCATGTGCATCAAATTGCATCGCAGATAACCCCATTGCCAGGTGCTTGGCCACAGAAGCCTGGTTCATCAGCTACTTTCCCTTTCTTTGGTGTTCTTCCTTTAGATATGCTGCAGCCTGTCATAGTTGATGAAAAAGGCAATGAAATCGAAAAGGCGAGTGTATTGGTTATCTTTGTGTGAAAGGTTCATGGCCGGGGCATTTCGAACTCTGTTTGGAGATCATGAAAGATATGAAACCACATACTTTAAACCTTTCCCTGGATATTATTTCAGTGGTGACGGTTGCAGCAGGTGGACAATCTATCTGATTAGTTTCTTTTCACAAAAATGATTTGTAGTTAGTGTGTCATCTTTCATCTATCATAGATAGAGACATGTTTAGGTATTGATAAGATCCAAGTCGGGTGATTCTTACAAGGATTATTTTGATTTTGTGTTCCAGGGACAAGGATGGTTACTACTGGCTTACTGGAAGGGTTGATGATGTTATCAATGTAGGTAGAATACAAAACTTATAATGATGTCAATAAATTCCCTAAACTTCCGATACTATTCCTACCGCTCACATCTACACTTATGTTTGTTGTTTTTTTTTTTCTAATGGACAGTGGCCATCGAATCGGAACTGCTGAAGTGGAATCTGCTGAAGTGGAATCTGCTCTGGTTTTACATCCCCAATGTGCAGAAGCAGCTGTTGTAGGCATAGAACATGAGGTATGTGGACTGACTATGCTTAAGTGATTGGGATATGAAGCACAGTGTGACACTGATAAGATTTCACACGTAATGCTACATTAGCTTGTTTGTCATTGAGCTCAAATAGAAATGGCTTATGATGTTTAGGGTTTCTAATAATTGGTCCTTAAGGCAGGGAGAGTCTCCTGGCTCTCTATAACAACATAGGGATACTTCATGGTTCTTCGGCTTGATTCTGCTGCGTTCTTTAGTTTTGTTCTTATCAGACTCCAAAGGAACTAACGGTCAAGTCTCTTGCTTGTATCAGGTAAAAGGTCCGGGAATTTATGCGTTTGTCACTCTTCTGGAAGGTGTTCCTTACAGCGAGGAGCTTCGGAAAAGCCTAGTACTAATGGTCCGAAATCAGGTATGATAGTGAGTAGCAGTAAGCTTTAGAGATGCTAAGCATTTGAGGAAGTGTTGTTATTTGCACACTTTGATATTGTAATGAGTTTTGGTATCAATTTTGCCATTTTCAGATTGGGAGGAATAAAGTGAGTGGACCATATTGTTGTCTTTTTCAATAAAGAAATTTCAGTTTTATGGGTTTGGTTTTGGATAAAATGGTCATAGGATTTTTATTTTTATTTTTTTGTCAACGATTTAATAAAAGAACCAAAAGTGGCAAAGCTCAAAACAGAGCAACCTTTGCTCAAAGAAACAAACTTGTCGAAACAAAAACAGATTTTATCGACGTTTGTTTAATCTAAATTGATTATGAAATTGATTAAATTTAAATTTTAATAGTTTCAAAATTACGAAAATATAGATATTGAGAGACCAAGAAAAAGCTTTTACGTTTGTTTATCTTTTAGCTATGCATGTCTTCTTGATGTGGCACGTTAACACGTGGTGGATCCTGCTAACGTGTAATTAATCTTTCTTTTGAAACTAATAGAAGACAATAAGGGTCATATGTCTATAATATTCAACAAAGTCTTGAAATACTGCATCATAAAAGAAAGGTCCGGCTGATCAAAGTATGTAAAGAGGGTTTGTAATCTTTATTTTTGGCTTCACCTCATCAGAAGGTTTGTGGCTGTTGTATCTCTATATATGATTCAAGTCTTGAACTCCATTTTCTCTGAAGCTCCATCTCCATTTTATAGAGCACATTGATGGGTGAGAACTGTCGTCCCTCTCATACTGTTTACCATCATCTATTTCATCGTATTCAACTTTCCAAACCATTGTTGTATCTGTTTTGGTTTTATCAGTTGTTTTTGGAATATTCGTTTTTGTTCAATTAGTTTTTCCAGTAGATGGGTTTCATTTTTTTACTCTATGAAATATCTTATTAATGAATTGAAATCATTTTCAAGGTCAGTTACATCAAAATTCCACATAATCCCAACATATTTTGCAACAGTTTTATTTTGAACTTTAGGAAATGTGTTTCAAGATTTCCAGATTTTCACAAACTTTCATTGTAGATGTACGAAGCATGTACATGCTTACAAGGGGTATCGATATAAATTTTTATACACTATCCACTTCAATATATAAGATCTTAAGAACTATAGACTCTCAAAAAATTAAAATTTTATTTAGAGAACTAAATATTCACTATTTTACGAATTTGTTTTTGGGAAAATAACTAATTTATGAATCTCTTATTTATTTTGGTTTCTAATTTTTTAAAGTATTCTATCGGTCCTTAATAATTCTCACCTCATTCATCATTAACACCACAATGGTGATATGTAATGGTGATATTTTAGTGGAAAATATGACATCATTATTCTAGCTATGGCTGCTGTTTTAGATCCGAGATTGAAGATACATATACTTAGAACAGCTTATGAGAAACTGGATCCGAGAACTGCTGACAGGAAGGTTGAGATTGTTAAGAAGAATTTGGAGAAGCTTTATGAAGAATATAGCACCAAGTCTTGGACTTCTTCTTCAACCTTATCACCCACACAAACTCCACATGAACTTGTTACTGAATCGTCATTACCGAATAAGCTGAATTATGTAAGTATTTTCTTCTTCTTCAACTCATTTTGTTTAACTAACATTGTCTTAACTAGATTTGTCAGTTGGTTTGAGTAACATATTCATATTCATATGGTTTTAGAATTATTACACTGTCTTAACTAGACCAACGTGATGTTGAGAATTATATATGTTATAGGAGCTCTTAGACTCGAGTAATTTGTTGAACTATAAGGTGATTATGTTCTTTTTTTAAAAAGAATCTTGAGCTTTTACGCTAACTACTAACATTGAGTTTATTATATAGGATTTTTTTTGAGCTTGAGAGAAGTATTGAGCCCGATCAAGACAATAAGAAGACAAAATTGGAACTTTGTTGATGAGCTCAGGCTAGAATCAAGGTTTTTTTACAAACACAGAGGTTTTTATCTTATAAAGGACAATGTTATGGTGATCTAGCTTCCCTTGCATGTGATTTGCTGAGCATTCCAATCATTATAGTGGCTTCTAAATCAGTGTTCAGCATTGGAGGTTGGGTTATAAGTCCTTATAGAAACCGTCTCCTTCCAAATAATGTGCAAGCTTTGCTTTGTACTCGGAATTGGTTGAGAGGTTTTCCTGAATTTGAAAGTAAGTTATCATTTTGATCTTGTAAATTTTCTTTTTCAAAGACAAATTTCTTGTTTATTTACAAATTTATTTTAAAAATTGTAGGTGACATTGAAGAGTTCTTTGATGATAAAAAAATGTTGCTACAACGACAAGTAGCTCAGGAATATGAGATTTATGGTTTTTGTTGTTTTAGAGAGTTTGGAGAGTATGAGAGTTTGAAGAGATTTATAGTTCTTGTTGTTTTATTGGATTAGTTATTATGTAAACGGTTTTAGCTTCATTCTCATTTTCATCACCTAACTATAACTTATTTTGTGTTAAACAATTGATATGTGACATCATATTAAATGACTATGTAGTTTTTTTTTGTTTATACAAAAGGTTTTTTCATTTTTAAATTATACTAAGTAAAATAAGAATGACACATTTTGTCTATGATTTTTCATTTGTTGTAAAACTTAATTAATTTGTTTGCATTTGTGTTATGTAATCTCCGATTAATCCCTGGAAATCAAAAAGTTAATGAAAACAAATATTTAGTCTTTTTGTAACTAGGGTTTAATTGTATTGGGCCTTGGCCCATTCCCACTATATAAAAAAGGGAAGTCCACTTGTAATTTCTATTTTTATTTTTAATATAAGCTATTAAAAAAAAAAAAATCTTTAGTCTATTAAAGTTGGAGAAGAATGTTGCTTCGGAGGTACCTTTGGCTATAATATTCATGAAACCCTGACAATCTCAAAACAATATCGCGAGTTTAGAAACTCCCCACATATACACATGTACAATATACATTCATAAAGACACAACTAAAAACATAGATCTCATGGTTGATCTGATCTCCATTTACACCCTTTTGTCAAGCATTAGGTGTTACGCTATCTTGATCAACAGGGCCGTGCCCATGTAGTAGAAATAGAAACACTTGCTTAGGGGCCCAGTTTTTTTAAAAAAAAATTAAAGGGCCCAATATATTAGTAGTCTCATATATTTTTAGTAGTAATAGAATAACATTTTTAACACTAATTTAGCAATTAATTATCAATTAATTTAAACTATAATAGGGTTTTTAATTTTTATTCTCTATCTAAAGTTATAAGACTTCTCAACTTCTTCTTCTATTATCTTTTTATTATAGAATTTAAATTTTAGCTTTGTATTGTAATTCTGAATTTGAAAACAACTAGTTGTTCTTATTTTCTATGACTAGAACGTTAATTGATTGGAAAAGCAAAGCAAAGAAGTGGTAAAGTTCGTCAATTTATTGGAAAACTAGTAGTTAACACAATTTGATTAAACTAGTGCACAATTTAATTTGATATCGATTTTTGATATATTGTTTTTTGTTATGGTTTTTTTTTTTGTTTATTTGGGATGATGATGATTATAACTTTGTAACGATATGCTTAGTATTTGTTTTATATTAATGAATTGCTTTTATATGAATTTGGAAAGATAATGGTTATTTTGGGGCCTTTTTTTTATACTGTTTATGGGTTCCAAATCTCTGGGCACGGCTCTGTTGATCAACGTTTTGATCAACATATACGTAACAAGACTAACTAAACCTGACTATATAGAAAACCATAGTATATCTAGTTTCTTTAGCTTAGTATTTTTATCAAACCCTATACTTAAACCACCTCCTATCTGTCTATCTTAATTCTTACACACATCCATCCATACGTAAGAAACCAGCAGAAAATATATCATCCCCACTAATTAGTTCTAATCCATGATTTGATAAGTTGAAGAAGGATATATGCCCAAGATCTCGGTTCCATGACTTGTCGACCCAAACTGAATGTTGTTAAAGGTTTGGTCACAAGAATAAGGTAGACCAAGGGAAAGAGAGAAACCATTTCCAATCATTGCGCGATAGTTTTCAAACCCTCCATTGAAATGGATGAAGTTAGCTTGATTCATGTGTTGCTTCCTGAACCTCACTACACTGCAACTTGAGGACGAGTTTAGCATAGTGTTTTCATTTTCAATGAATCCTTGATCAAAGGCGGGTAAGATCGAGTTCGAAGATTCATCTGAATTGGTATTATGGTATGGTTTCTTAGAAGATGAACCTGTGGCAGTATGTATATTTGGGTTACTTCCTTTTATGCTTTCTTCAATATCCATTTCTTCCATATACAATTCCTCCACCATTGGCTTCCACACTCGAACTCGAGCATTTATGAACCAATTTGAGACCTACATCCATTTTACACAAGGTTTTGTGAATAATATATATTTTCTATTAATTATAGTATCATTGCTAAAAGGTATACGTACTATATATATACATACTAAAAATATTTATAGTAATTTTACAAAAATACATTTGATTTATTTTACTCAGAATTTCATAAAACATTTTTTCTTATACAATCATAGCTATTGTCATTTAAATAATTATAACAAAATTATAATAAAATATATAAAAATCATTCAAAAAAAGATAGAAACATCATTTATCAAATAATTTTACCAAAATAAATTTGGTTCACTGAATTAATTTCTTAGAATTATTGGATTTTGTTTTACAGATTAATTAGAAAAAAAAAGAAAAAAGTAATATATTTTTCTAAAATCTAATATTTTGATCAGAATAAAATTTGCTAGATTTTATATATTTCGGATTTATCCTTTACTTTTGTTTATTCTTGAGACTTTTTGTTGGATGATGTTATCACAATTGTATATGTACTGTGAGACATCTAAGAAACAAAAGTATGTCCAACTTCTAATGTTTGAAAATTGAAATCATTTCAGTGCCGGCTCAAAATTTTTAGGGGCCCCGGGGCAAAAAAAAAATTTTGGACCCTAAACATTTTTCTACAAAATTTTTTTTTTTTATAAATTTATTTTTTAATGTATTTTGTATTAAATAAATTTATTATCAAAATAAAAATATACACACAATTTTTTTTGGACCTCTTTTTAATCTTATATTTAGTTTACTATATATTTTTTTTACAAAAAAAAAAATTTATAAAAAAAATGGGCCCTTATTTATTAGGGCACGGGACGGGGCCCGGGGCGGTCGCACCCATTGTCCCCCCCTTTGAGCCGGCCCTGAATCATTTACCTGACTCTTAGTAAGGCCAGTCTCTTTGGCAAGCATTACCTTATCCAAATCCTTCGGGTATCTATACAAACCAAAACAAGACCCAACTAGTTAATTAGCATGCACGTCTACACAAAAATTGAAGATAGAAGTGATTAAACGTTACTCACGGATGAAGAAAATGCTCAAAGAGCCAAGAACGTAGCACAGAAACAGCTTTTTCGGGCAAACCTCTTTGCGATCTCCACGCATTTGAATGGTGATATGACATCTTCCCCAACTGCTTAAGCTGCTCGTCACATTCCTTTTTTCCCAACAGCTTGTTTATGTGTTTGATTTGCAAGCATATCTTGTCTTTTACAGCGCGAAACTGCTTTGATATTGTTTGTAACGCCATGTTTGTGTATGCGTTTGCTGAGCCTAAACCCGCAACTTGCTCAAACGATGAGATTATAGTTTGCATTTGGTCATGGTATTGCTTGTATCTCTCTTCAACCTGTGTTATTTGAAACATTTACTTATCAATAAAATACTCAACACAAGAACATCTTTTTTTGGTCACGGCTTAAGATATGATTTTTTTGCCTCTTTTTTTGGTTTTTCATGTAAATGTAATTTTCTTTAATGACCTAAGAAACATTTTTGTTAACCGTGAAAGTTCCGGACCTAAACCGTATATTCCCCTAAGGTTGGGACAAGTCTTTAATACTTAGAAAAAAGTGTAAAACATGTCAAGTAAAGTATCCACAATAGCCAACATAAAAGCGCGACGGATTGAACTCGAGTCCCGATCTCAACCGAAAAAGGTGTTTCTTACCATTTTTTCACCATGGTTGGTTTGTACATACAAATTTCTTATATTGGTTTATGCCACGCTTATCTAAATAGGTAGGTATAAATGAGTTAATTACCTTCTCAACCATGGAGATGAGCTTTGCTTTCTTTATCTGCAACTCTTGGCGATAAGCAGCCACGCCAGGCGTATGGTCACCATTTATATCCCCAACACCATAACTCATGGACTCACTCATCGGTCGCTCTAGTTTTGTGCTGTGGCTAACGTCTTCAACATTAACAATCTCATTTAGCAATTCTTGAGCAGCTCTCAAGTAGGTTGGAGCCAAAGACCTAAAGACTCCTCCGTTTGAAAACGTGGAAATAGGAGAATCTCCTTCTTCTACATGACCTCTTGGTCGATGTTGTTGGGAACCAAAACACAAGTTGTAGAAGTGATGGTTATGAACATTATTGGTCGTTGTCGGATCAAGAAATGGATTCATGTTCATCACAAAAAGATCGGAAGAAGGTTCTCTCATTTCAGATTCTCCATGGAATAAAGCAGCCATTATAATGAAAAATCAACTATTCTGACAAATAAACCACAAATTAAGAACAATCTCAAATTATAATATTAAAACCGATCTGACATTATCTCCAAAAGCATAGGACAAGAAATGTAATAAAGATGTGGCACATCAAGAAAATTAATTTACCTATTTTAATAATTAGAAATGATGAGCAGCAAAATATGGGTGTGAGTTTCTCATTGTCTTCTTCTTCGACGTGTCTTTCTGCTTGCGGATGATCATCTAAATACTGTCCTCTGCTTCAATGATCTGTCAACTAGAAAGTCCAATAAGTCTCCTTTTATATATAAAATGTGATTGGACTTTTCATAAATGGGAAATATATACTTTCTTCTTTTTTATCTCATTGGACAACTAAACAGTGACACTCACGATTATTTTTCTTCTTGTGATGTTTTGAAGTTCAATGGTTTTTGACTAATCACCAATTCTATATAGTTTATCTTCCAACAATAATTTTATCTATCATACATGCATGACATGTTACATATCCAATTTCCTCACTCGCTTCTTAGGCACGAATCACACGATTCACACCCAATATCCAACCTAGCTATATTTCCCAAGTGATAACATAGATTTAAAGTTTCAATATCTTTTAGCAAAAAAAAATTGAAAAAAATTATTTCAATGTCAAAAAGATATATCACATAGATATTTCTGATGAAGACAAGTTTCATTTTCTTTGAGACAAAAAAAAAAAAAAAAAAAAAAAAAAAAAAAAAAATTGGCTTATGAAATCATTTTAATTGTGTTGTACTTTTTTGTTGTGCTAGATTGGTAGGTTAGGTAAATAGCGAGAAAGATATATGATCTCATAGTAGAAACATTTTAACCAAATTGAGATTATGCGGAATAATCATAAAATACTGGTTTGAATAGCTTATTAAAGATTTTTTTTTATAACAAAAAGTTTTGTTTGTTCTGATTATATTTATATTACTTGCTTTGCACTGGTACTCACCTCTGTTGCCATTCTCACCAAACCCGGGTTCAAATCCGGTTTCTCTCAAAGAGAGGCGTATAATTTGGCCTTCAGGCAAAAGATGACAAAAAAAACAAAAAATACTTGCTTTGCATATAATCAATTCAATTTTAAGAATTGATGAATGTTCTTATTGATTAAAAAATATCAGAATCATATTTTCACAACATAAAAACATATATATATATATATAACATTAGTATATCAAAATCTGAACTTCAACTAATTTATATGGAGTCATGGGACACACAATATGTTGCAAATAAATTACCAATATCAAATTTGTAGAGCCGTATTGATTAACATATCCAAAAACTCCAATTCTTATAACGTGAATGTGCATCCAACCAATTAAGATCCTAATTTCCCTCCTTAATACATGAAATTAGGGTTTATATATTCATAATAAATACTAAATTACTTTTATGGGTTTGCCATAAGCCATCGATAGTGCATTCACATCACATTATCTTGTTTTAACTCAACAACATAGATATACCAAGAGAATCTAAGTGTAAATATTAACATTTAAATCATACTTGTATGATTTTCATTCGTTTTACCATTTTTATACTAAAACCAAAATAAGATTACAATATATATATGGTTGTCGACAAAAAATAGATTATAATAGATGGTATTATCTTATCATGTGATGTACGCACGTTTAATATTTGGCAGCGCATGTATATGATCCTTACATGAATAACTTATTAGTTTTTTTATAGGTCAACATTTATTACTAATTATATTGTATTATTGTTACTAAATTGTAAGTCTACAATGAATCTAATCTATGTATATGTGTATAAATAAATGTGTGGGAAAAGATAAAAGAAGTGGGTCAGCAGAACAATGGAGATAGTTGAAGAACGAGGAAACGTCTACTTCCACTCCACACATCAAAAGTCTTCTTTTATGTATTTTAAATAATACATAATCATATTACTTTGCGACAAGTCACTCTTTTCTTCTTCCCTATAACAAAACAACTAATTTAACTGTATTGCAATGCAAAATATAAACTCTCCTTTTTCTTTGTCAATAAAAACGAATAAAGTATTCTTTACTTGGTCCCGCCTTTTATTTTCAAAGTTTTTTTTTTTTTGTTTTGTTAAAGTTTTCAAAGTTTCCCATTTACTTTTTTAGTTTATAAATCATCATTTTCTCTTATTTTTCACATTATGTGGTAAAATCGGTGTACCTTATATATATCTTTATGTTGCATTGGAAGAATGTTATGTTTTTCACGTTTTAAATTTTGGGGTTTTTGAATCTTTTTTATCATTGTACTTTGATTTGGTTTCTTTTGTTTGAACGAATAAAATCAAGTATTTGCACAAATAAATATGTGTTGTGGTATTTAAAAGATAACAACAGTACATTGAAAAATAAAGAACAAGATCCACAAAGCCCCGAAAATTTAATCTTGTTGAAATTAGGCATCCATCTATAGTTAAACTACATTTTGACATTGTAATATATCTAGAAACTATCCCACCAACTAATATAAAATTTGGACATTGTACCTTGTTATTTGATATTCTGCCAAATTTCATTTTTAGCGCTATCTTTCAATCATTTCTTCAATATGTTTTATTTTAAAATAAATTCCTAAATGTGAATAATATGCATGGATTGTACCTTGTACATTAGCTCTCGAAAAAGCCTTCAATCACTCACCGAAATAAAATTAGGCGTATGTAAATAGACACGTACGTATATGCTTAAAGACGTTACGGTATTGATGATAATAAATTTTGATCGAGAGAAATGTATTGAGCGCAATTTTGTCTCCTATTCAATGTGAGAATAATTATTTAGTTAGGTGGATTGAGACTGTATATGAGAGACCTTATCGTGTCGGTCGGTTCGAGTTGTGCACATTTATCGCCGTTCAATTTATATCTTTTTCACTTTATGATAACAGTAATTTTCGTGTATAATGCGTCATTACTATTTACATATTTGGATTTTAGTGTCAATTCGCAATTCGTCCCGAGAGTGAAGTTAAAAACAAGTAATAAAAAGACAATGCATGCAGTACAACTTTGGAAAAAGACTGTTGTAAAAGTTTAGTTAGCTAGGGCCTAGGGATAAAGAAAAAGAAAAAATGATTCTAAGCAAATTGAATGTTTAAACCGAAACTAAATTAGTTTTATAAATCTATTGATTTTACTACTGTAAAACTAAAAGAAACAAAATTGAAATAACTAGTTTAAACAAACCAAACAAAACCGAATAAATAGAAATTTATTAAAATTTATACTTGGGCTTATAAATATAATAAAAATAAAAGTAATCATATTACTAAATAAATCAAAACCATTGTCCTTTAATGATATTTGTGGTTGGTCCACAAAATATATCACCTAAAACTCAACTTTGGACACGATAACATTGAAAACATATTCTGTTGTTGATTATATATATCACAAGGTCAGTGAAACAAAATATTGATGGGATATTAAGGGGATGATGACTTGGAGATTCCACTAGGGTAATGAAAAAGTTGGGTTAGCATGAATTAATCTAAAGGCATGTCGGAATCAGAGAATGACAAGTGTATTCTTTACTTTGTCAAAACCATCATAACTGATCAATGATCATCATTAAAACGCTAAGATTGAGTTATAAAGCTAATTAAAGCTTAAATTACTAACTAAAAAGCCATTAGAGCAACGTTAAAATATAAAGTAAAAGAAGAAGTAAGTCTGAAAAAAGTTGTCATCTCGTGTGCACTGCATTATCATGCAACTTCTAATCTTAGATGGCCATTATGGAAACACTTTGTCATTTTCTAACAACCTTTTGCGTATTGACTTATTGTTACTCAATGATGTTTAGGAGATTGAACATTTTTTTTTTAATCAGCTGTCGAAGCAAAACTTGAATATGCGCAAAAGAGGATATATAGATAATATAATTTAATTTTTTTTTGTATTATGTATATTTTGAAACATATAGTTATATGAAATTAAAAATTTTTAATAGATAATCCAATGAGAATTTACAAATACAAAATAAATAAGTTTTAATCTTACTAAACGGACTTGATAATTTTTCTAAAATTAACACAATGTGGAATGAACCTAAATATTGTGAAATCTGTCACGAAATTTTTTTTCAAAAACCAATTATCTTTTTTTTTTTTGACAAATCATATTGACTAATCCGGTCAATCCCGATATAAACGCACCAAAGAACCGAATACTTCAAACATTGCTCCAACTCTACTTTTTTTTCCCGGAAGTTTCTTGCCTCTATATGTTGAAATAATAATTGGATATTAACTTCCTTCCAAAACCAATAATTTAAATTTGTGTAGATCAAGTTTGTTGAAAAGACTTATGGGCAGAAAAAATCTAGGATAATGCTCACGTCTGAAACGATGGAGAGCATTCAAATATTGTGTAGTTAATTGTTTCCTCTTCTAAACCACATCATGGATAAATTAAATCGCAATGTATTCATGTATTCACTTGAGGTTCCATCATTGGACAACCTGAAGCAACTTGCTGGATAAAGTTTTGTAGGTTTTTTAGGATTTAATTTTTCATGCATTCGCTATCAAACTGGTCAATTATGGTCGTTGATCCGTAGAATCTAACTCTTATGAGGTGATTGGTTGTATATGCTGATAATCTGATTTTATCCAAAAATTTATAATCTCGTGAAATGTAAAATCAATCATCTTTATAAACTTTACTTATGTCCATGCCTATTCTCTTGATTTTTTTTTTTAATGTGTTTTTTAAAAATATTTGAATTTATATATTTTACATAAAATCTATGTTAAATTCAAAATGTACAACAACATCAGTTAGTAAATATTGCAAAAGTTCAAACTATTGAATCATTATCTATCTAGGAGTCTACATAATGAAATAAAAAAAAGTGAAGAGAAAGAAGATTAAAAAAGTTTGAGCTTTGGTCCAAAATGACCAATTTCTTAAATTTAGTTATATCAAGTCATTTTTATATTAGTAATTTGTAAGTTTATAAATTTTAGTATATTTATTATTGTTTAGCAATACCATAATCCTAATGTGCTAAACATACTCTTTATATTTTTTTATCATATATATATATATATATATATATAATCTTTATATTAGAAAAGAAGTAAATAAAAAAGTATGTCCTATGTAAAATGTGAGTAGTCATCTAATTATTGGGGAAATAAATAATAATTGTTTTTTAAGAGATGCGAAAATCCTACAATAGATTAATTAATTTTCATTGAGTATTCAAAGTTATGCAATGTGAGCTCCCTAATAAATTCAAGAGCCAGGCCCAATAAGTGGCCCAACCCATCAATACTCCAAGTTAGCATAAATAGACAATAAGGAACATATTTGGGGTTCGTGTATGTATGTGTATGGCAGTATCTTGTTCATGCATTACATACAATGGTCTTGTAGCCCGATCCATGGAACTAAAATATATTTATTGTCATCTGAACTGAAAATAGTAAAGTGTACCCAAAATGTCGTCTATAAAAAACATTTCATTTACATGAAGCGACATTACATTAGACGACTATTTAGTCAGAATCATCATTCGCCTATTAACTTTTGCATATAGAGTCAATATTGTCAAGCTTATGGTATTATTAAACCTTTGGTGGGATCTTCTGCGTCTCCTTAGCATTTTTCTGCTCATTTTGGTGATATTATATTACATATCAAAATAACAAAAATTTACATATGCTAGTTGTTTGAGCTAAAATTGTTAGTTTAAAGACGAATTACTTATACTTCATTAATTTCTTTAGACAAATCACTTATTGTCATAACAGAATATCCTATTAAAACTTAGACAAATTAATAAGTAAACCCACATCTTATTTGGGTCATGACACTACATAGTGTGATCACACTATCCGATACAAAAAAAAAAAAAAACACTTGTAGATGAATAGTTAGCCGCTGTCAAAAAAAAGATGAATAGTTAGCTTTCAGTACCAAATTTTGGTTAGTAAATAATAATACTTGATATTTTTTTTTTTTGGTCAACATTTCATTGTAATAAGAATTACAATTAAAAATTTCATAATTTTTTTGGTTATTTGGATAAGAATTTGAACCAAAAAAAATTGTGTTCTTAATTCAAAGAACCGAAATACTTAGAATCCAACCGAATTCATACCAAAATTTTAAAATAACCAAATGGATATTAAACTCCATAACCATAATGTCTAAAATTGAAAATACCGAACGGAATATCCGAACGGAATATCCGAACGACCATAACTAAGTAGAGTTTTAGTTAAATTAAAATTTTTAATTAAAAATTAGTATTTAGATATTTAGATAGTTTAGCTAAATACTTTATAAAGAAAAATAGTATTTATATTTTTTTTGTTGGAGTTTTCCGGATATAAAGTTGTAAATTATTGAAATCATATTAAAATACGGTTCGGTTTTAAAATCTGTTTTGTTGGTTTGATTTGAATCTTGTCGGATTGGTTTATCCGGATTAAACACACACGTAATTAGCATTTAACCGAAGTTAATAGGGTTCCATGGGAGAATCTTGATATGCTGACTCCTCATTCCTCACTAGTCACTCCTGTCAGAAAGTGGGACAATTACTGACATTGCAGCAACCAGAAGAAAAATAAAGTTGAATTAATAATATCAGGATTCTTTTGAAATATCAATCACAGAAAATGTAAGAAAAGAATTGAGAAACAGAAAACGTTAATAGTTCATTAACAAAAATTGAAAGAAAAAAAAAACGTGAATAGTTGCTGCAGTGAACAATTTCGAAGTAGTGGTTGTTTTCTTCTTTCATAATGATACCAGAAAATTGATTTACTTATTTATTACTAAATTACTAAGAAGTTTTTTATAAGTGTTTAAGCTTTTGAAAATGTTTCATCGTTTTGGAAATTATTAAGCATTGATTATATAGTACCTAGTTAACAATTAGTTTTCTTTTTGAACATGAATTTTTTTTTTTACATAAACACAGAATTATAGATATTTAATTATGAATAAAATTTATTTATTTTACAAATAATAATTAATATGAAATAAATATATAAGTGAATTGACCAAGACCGAAGAGTAGCTCTAGGCACAAAACCCGAATCAAAAAAACCGATCCGAATCCGATCTGAAAATGAGGTACTAAACCTGAACTGGAACCGGCCAAAAACCTGAACGGGTCCTAAATTTTTTTTTTTAATTACTCGGACCCGAATGGATCCGGCTCGAATGGGTACCCGAATAGATCCGAAACATAAGTATACATCTCAAAATTATCCCAAAAAAAAGTATACATCTCAAAAATATTAGCAGTATTTATACTTGTAATATTCCAAGAACTCAAAATTATAATTATTTTTTGGGTATTTCCGATTTTTTTTAAATAATTTTGGATACTTTGAGTACTTTTTGGTTAATTTGAGGTTTTTTTCTTTGGATAATTTGGATACTTTGTGAAATTTAGCTATAATTTTTACGGGTATTTTGGATACTTTCGGGTAGTTGAATACTATTTGAGTAATTCAGATATAATTTTTCGGGTATTTTGGATATTTTCGAATATTTCTGGTAAATTCGGGTGCAAAGTACCTATCTGAATTAGAGGGCAAAGTATCCATGTATTTACAAGTTTTCGAATCTGATCAACTGCTCGATGGTGGTGATTGTAAGACCTACAAGTTTATCTTATTTTGATGGAGATTTCTTTGGATTCACTCAGGTTCGATCTTTTACCGCTCTTGATCCTTTGAGATTGGTATTACCCGGTTTGAATCTTTTACTTCTTGTCTCTGCAGTTCAGGTCAGATCGAGATCTGGTCCTATGGTTTTGCTTCTCTTTATGTGTTACTTGTCGCCTTGTCTCCGACGTCGCCGTATCCAAAAAAAAGTGTGAGGAATTATGAGTGGTTCTGTCTTGTCGGGTTAGGAAGATTAGCATAGGAGTTATGTTACTTCTAGACAGTTGGACATCTTTTGATGAGGATTAGATTAACGATATTTGCGATATGTACTAGGGACAATTAGGTATATGACCAAATTTGACATCAAAATTAAGTAAATAGCCTTGTGTCAGATTTCTATTAGAAAATAACTATGGTCCCACCATTTAGAGGTAAGGTATTGACGAAATTATCCTCTCCATCATCTTCTCCAATTATGTTGCATATTTGAATCCAAACATTTTCCATCATTTCTCCATAATTTACAGTCACCAAAATTAAAACTCATCTATTTATTTAGATTTCACAAATCCTTTCGAAACAGAGACTTCTTACTTTCGAAGATTTGAGGAGAAGAAACAGTCTGACACACCGACGCCATAGAAGCAGAGAAGATTTGCGAATGTATTATTACATAAACACATGCGATTTTGGTGAATAACGTGAATTATTTAACAATACTTTTTATTTGTATTCACTAAACCCTACCCCCATTAATATAATCTAATTTTACCATTGGCAACCCAAACATAGGATTTAACAGTACAGTTATTGACTATTTACTAAATCATACCCCAATTAATATACTCTAATGTTATCTGTTTTAATTGAATGTCATGTTATAAAACATGTAATTTGAAGAAATAACTTGAAATATTGAGATCTGGGGAGATAAAGAGAGAAGATCGTAATCTCTGTAAGAGATTGGAGGAACCCATGAAAAGCAGAGGAGATTTCGAGAGTGAAGGTAATTGAGGTAATTGTATCTATTAACAAATTGAGAGAATTTGAGAGATTTGGTTGAGAAAATAAAAAGTAGAGAGAAACAGAGAGGGCGTGAGGGAGAGAGAGAAAGGGAGAAATGGACTGAGGGAGAGAGAGAGTTCATCGTGATATATGGAAAACACATGTAATATAAATGTGGGCGTGAGGGAGAGAGAGAAAGGGAGAAAGGGACGGAGGGAGAGAGAGAGTTCATCGTGATATATGGAAAACACATGTAATATAAATGTGAGTGAAGATGAAATGGTAATTTCATCTACCCATCCGACAAGACTCTGTAGCTCATAGTCATTTTGTTAATTCTTTTCAATTATGTAGTCATTTAGTATATATTCTCTATGTACTATCAAAAGATCTCTTGAAGATAAGTTTTCTGGTTTGGTTTGGTTTGTCTCTAGTTTATCAAGCATTTGATTTTCGTTAGGTTCGTTTATGGTTTCCTTCTTTTATCATTGTATTTCTTTGGTCTTGTAGTATTAATCGTTTGTTTCCCTTACATAGGATTTAGTTTCTGAAGATATCTTGTTTTTCGCCGGCTTATGTAATCCAACTAGTATCCCACTTTAATAATTATAATAAAAATAGATGACAAAAGAAAAGGAAAAATAATATATTTATAAGATGCAAGTGAGTTTATAGAAAAAGTAACGAGTTCTAAAAGTTACCCAGATACAATGCAAAATTGGTTGCAAAATAGAATCCTCATAAAGGAGCAGATTAGAATTTTTTTTTCCTCATATAGTTAAAACTTGTGGCAAATGTTTTTAATCAATTGTAGTTCGGATGTCAAGATAATTTTCTTACATTAAAATTTGGAAAAACATATTTGTACGTATGATATGAAGTAATTTCTTACATGGAAAAATTTGGAGGGAGACTCTTTTTTTTTTTTTAATAGTGAAATTAAAGTATAAAACAAACAGGAAAACAAAAATAGTATATTTATGAGTTACAACTTACAACAACATAACCAGATGTTTAACTCTTTTATAATAAAATAAAGTTAAAGCAGAACCTTTTAAGATGAAAATTTGCAAAATATATACTCCTTCCGTTCCATTATAAGTGTCGTTTAAGGTTTTTGCACATAGATTAAGAAAATCATTAAATTTTCTGTTTTACTCTTCATTAATATATTACTAGGTCTTACCCCGCGGTACACCGCGGGACAAATATTAAAATTTATAAATTTTGAAATTCACGATTTGAAAGTTTGCTTGTAACATAAATATAAAACTCTAATTGATCTATAAAAATATTAAAGGAATCAAAGACATAGTGACCCGTTAGATATTTACATATGTGAAGATTATGTCCGTTTTAAAAAATTCAAATCACAGTATATGTGAAAAAAAAAATCTAGATTTTATTTAATATATAGACTATGTATTGATTCAATTTTTTTAAAAAATATGATCATAAAAAGATGAGAGATTAGATTTTAATAAAAATTTTGAAATATTTCTAAATTAAAGGGAAATAATTTTGTTAACAAAATTAGAGAGAAGAGAAAATTCAATATTTCTTTAAATAAATTGATTAATTAAAACAAAATTGAGAGGAGAGTCACCCTGTTGAAAGCTTTGGCTAGGCTTTTATTTTTAAAATCAACATTGAAATCTCTAATGTTGACACATCAGCATTTTTTTGTCAAAATGTTTCTCTATTAATATATAGGGGATACAATTTTTTTTATTGGTCAATGCATTAAAACAGAAAGGACAAAACTGGAAATTTTACTAAACATCTACATTGAAAATACAAAACGATATTTATTTTGAAACAAAATATTAAGGCTAAAATAACACTTAATATGAAACTGAGAGAGTATAAAACTTAAGCTATTTCACGATAAAAATCCTACAAAATTTGAGATGTAAATTAAAACATATATAAACTATTAAATGAAGCAAATAAAAACATCTAGAAGCTAAAGGCATTAATCGGCAAACCTAAACAACTCATAATTGTTTATCACTTGGTTTAACGGCTATATTTTGTATTTTTAGATAATAATAAAAACATTCAAAAATAATAAAATAATTATTATAGAGTATTTAGCATCGTCTCCAAATTTTTTTAGATATTTTATTTTTTATACCAATATGCGTAAACATCTATGAAATGCTTTTGTATTGTGGTGTCTAGATTGAACGTCTCCATTTTATTGTTTACATGAATTCGTCTTAGAAAACATTTTACACAATATTCACTAAATTCGATGTAAATTCAGCATGATACTATATTACTATGTTTGACAAGATGCAAATGATAATTTTGGCATTGTTAATTTCTTTTTATAATTTTTCCATTCTATCTTCTTATACTTTTTAAAGGATATATAGTTTGATAAAAAATTTTGATTTAAAATTCTATCTTCAACACAAAGTTCGAATGCAATGCTAAATGCTCTATGATTGTTTTATCCAAGAATAAGAAATATAATCGTTAAAATGATTTTTCATTTATCATTTAACATTGTAATTTTTTGAAACTTTTTATGTACCTTTTTGAAATATGTTGAAGTTTAAATGACACCATAAATGTTTTTAGATATTTTAGGTCATGCTGAAAAAAGAAAAAAAAGATATTTTAGGTCATATTCATTTATATAGACTAACTCCAATATATAATAAAGCATGTTTTATAAACTCGATAATACATGTTTTTTTTTATGTAGGCATGTCGACTTAAATTACAAATTCTCATTAAATAAGTAAAACAAAGAGAAAGAGCTCGAATTATTTTGTAACTCAAAATACAAAGCATGTAAATTTCATGCTTCTTGAACTTCAAATTGTAAAAGCATAAGATCTTGTTAGAAATCACAACTAATCATACATTATACAACCATCCAAAAACATATACTCCTACAATGGGAGAAGAAGAAGAGAAATTGAGGATTGAATTTGAAATGAAACAAAGCAAATGCTCTCATCATTCTTCATTATTCGCACTCTATTACCCTCTCTACCCTACCCACTCTACCCACGTGGCATTCTTCTTCTCTCCAACCCTCCAACATCCTCATTCTATCATTCCTATGCATGTCGGTATATTTTATCATTTCTCTATTCTATGTTTTCACAAATCATTATATCTGTATCGAATGTTTTAATGATTACATCTGAATTTGTTTTCTTGAATACTTGTGTCCACTTTGTAATACGGAAGATAACCATATAGTTTACGGTTTGTGCCACAGTGACCAAATAGACTATAAACATAAGGTCTTGAATAATAGTATATTCTACACTTTAGCCCAAAAAAAAGTATATTCTACACTAATTTTTGAATTTTATATTTTTTAAATCCATTTTTTCTCTATTCAAGATTTTATACTAATTAAATTCTCTAAAAATAGGAAAATCAGTTTTTAATATTTCCTTACAAGTTTTAACAAAAACTAAAAACTAAAATCTATAATCTAAAAACTATTTAAAAACTAACAAACATTAATTGCCTAAGATTATTTAACTAACATACTAGGACATATAGTTAAGTGGTTTGTGCTACTATCTTTGTTAAGTTATAATTCAAATTTTAATATGTATAATGTATCTTTTATTACGGGTTAATTTGCATCTTATGTTGCACGTTTTTTCACAAAAAACATCAAATAAGTTTACAATTTCTATGGTTTTTATACATTTATCAATTAGACATCTAATATAACACTCACATAATTTTGTTAATAAAATGAATTATTTAAAATTTTCCAGTCGATTCATTATAAATATATAGACTATTTTTAGAGAAAGAACATGAGTTTAAAAAAAATAAGATAATATTTTCAGACAGTATAACATTATTGTGAAATTTCTAAAATTTATTTGCAATAATGTTTTTTTTTTTTTTTTACACCACTAAAATATTATTGAGCGAATGTACTAATTGAGAAGAGAATGTAGTTTGGACCTCTATTGTCTTTAGGGGTCTCTATGAGAATAAAAAAGGCACTGCCACTTCTGTGAAAATTCAGAGAGTGAATGGCAAATTGTCACCGGTGACGTCATCAAGACAGCAACAACCACTAATTTTCTCTCGACGGTTTACGAGACACATAACCAATTAAAACATTTATAATAAAGTTTTGGGTGTTTCTTCCAATTTCTCATCCACCTTTTTCTTGTTGTAACAAATGAAATTTAATTTTTCTTTCTGTTTTTTTGTTTCCACTCGAAAGTTGCAACCTACCACAAAAATTTTACTTTATTACCACCTATAGTTATGTACCATCTAAGTCACTAGGGGTATGTCTATATTCATTTTGTGTATAGCAAATGTTTTTTTCCATAAGAAACATGGACGAAGCAAATTTTAATATATGTTATGTGTGTTCTTACATGGTATCAATGTTACAAAAGCTTAAAGTTTTGAGTTTTTGTTTATTTGCCTTCATGTGACCATGGACTAGAATAGCACGACATGAAATATCGCTACCGATGAATATGTGCTATTTATTTTTCATTCATATGATTTAAATATCAATAATTAATAATACAATTTTTTATTTGCTATCACTATTTTTTTATTTACTTGTGATAACTATGATGACTAAACTTAGAATTTGATATTATATTTTAAGTTAGGAAAAAAGTTATTTTGTGGACTAGTCTGTTAATTGACTACCAAAAGAATCGATTGTGGTTTATTTAGTATTTTTGTTGGCTTCATGGATCATAAACGCAATTGATAAGTTTCTTTACTACTTAATCTCATTTTTAACGTCCTTTTCTTTGGTGGTGGCCTTATTTTCCTCTATCTTTTTTTTTTGTGACAACTATTTTTCTTTATCTTAGACCCAATGTTTGGGCATGACTTTATATTAGTCCAAGCAATCCATACAGATAAAGGCCACCCATCGCTATTATCTCGACTTAATCATTTTTTCTTTACTGAAAAATTCAATTTCTATTCTTAAAACCCCTCATCGAAAAATACAACTTAATTATATTCATAAACCCACTTATTGAAATGATACAATGCTCAATAGATATATTCTCTTTAGATACAGAGTAACTAAACCTACTTTCTTAGTTTATTTTCCGATTCTTTATGATTGCTGATCAAGTTTCGTGGCCTGTTTTACTGACTTAAACATTAGAGAAGTTTATAAAACATCTTCTTTGTGTTATACTGACTTCCACGTTATTGCTAATATTTTCAGGAGAATTTTTTAGGTGGATGTATCCACACATCGAAAATACCTAAACACTTATAAAACACACGCTGAAAATGTCTCGTATTATTATGTTTCTTAAGGATAAGGTTTTCAACATTAGCTTAATGCACTTTTATTGATTGTGGGTAGATATGTTATTTCAATACACCAAGCTCTTGCAAAACGTCTTACCAATAAAATTTTTTGGCTCGATCGACTCTTCAAACTCATGTGAATAAAAAACGAAAATAAGGGAGAATAAGATTATTAGCTGAAGAGCTAATTCCTATGGGCTATCAACATGAAGCCTTCCTTTCGTGAAATTTGTCTTACCACTAGTAAAATAACGAATGTCCATGGCCAGGACATAGCTATATGAGATATTTCTAGTAGTATACCAAGTTTACTTTGACCTTGACGAGCTCATGTTAGGAAAGAAATTATGGGGATGAGACCATGTTAAATGGTATATATTGAATAACACTGAGGTGAGATTTTGTCTAGAAGATGGCGATAATTTTTGTGTTAAGATTTCTGGAATTATAACTTAGAGAACGATTACATAGTTTAGAATAATGGGTGTCATAACGACAACGATCTTCGGGGTGAACAAACCCGGTACAAGAACAATAATAGATACGTAAAAAAAATAAATAAAGAGATTAAAGAGTAGAGCCTCAGAACCAAATATGGAGCATGTCCTGAAACTTCGGGATATGCCTTCGGGATAAGCAAGTGTTATGGATTCCTCTAAGAGAACAATTAAGAGAACAAATGATCTGATGTTGCCCTCAACCTTCTACTATAATGCATTGAGATTGAAGCATTTAAAGAAGGCTAATGGAAATTCTGACAAGTAATTCCATCTTCTCTTGTTTTCTTTTACTTCTATCTTGGAAACTCTGTCTTTAATAGCATTTTTTGAGGTATATTTGAGAACAATTACATAATAAATTTTAAAGAAAGTGTGATCACTTGAAAGGCAGAAAAATGTGGATATTCAAAGAGAAACCATGTGTTACGTTACATGATTAATAGAAAGATTTAAGATCTCATGATATATGATTAGGAGGGAGTTTGAATAGATTCGAAGTATGAGATCAAAGCTATCTTGTCGTTGCTTCTTTTGTTGACTTTTTTCCAAGTTGGCTTTGGTTTTGACACGTGAGTTTAAGTTATAATCTTTGTGAAAATAGAGAGGAATAAAATTGGCTCAGCTAAAATTCATAGAAGATAAAATTTCTTAAAGAAACGAAAAAATCTAGAAGCTATTGGAACAAGACTTAGTATATAAACACATCATTAGAATCCAGATCCGAACCGAAATAATATTCATTATTGTTTGGAACATAATTTTTTTTTTCTATAATTCGGATGATCCGGTTCAATGGATACCATGAGTTCCGAGTTAGGTCGCAGAGATTTTTTTCCCTAACTGATTTCTCGGGTCAACGGGCCATAAAATCCGACTAATTCCGGGGCCAGGGGGAACAATGCGAAAACCTCTGTCACTCACACGTTTGTCGAGTAGTTTCTAATATGAATCGAACCTGGGGTAGCTCATGACAACCTTCCCTTTGTGATTCAACCACTAGACGACGCCCGTGTGGGTGTTTGGAACATAATTTTCAAATCCGAAAACTATAAAACTCAAAAATAATCGTATCGAATTAAGCCAAAAATTTATTGTCTAGACCAAAAAACTACTAAGTTTGAAAATAAAATTTTTGGAAGATTTAGTATATATCAGAATTCTTAGATGATGATTTTAGTATTGTGCAACATAGATCCAAACCATATATACTTAGATCTACATTGATCAAACTCAAATGCCACTAGCCCTGGGCAATCGGGTACCCAATCGGGTATCGGGTATACCCAATCGGATATCGGGTAATTCGGTATTAGACATATAGATACCATTCGGTATTTTACAATAAATTCGGTTCGGTTCGGATAGTAACTGGTCGGGTTCGGGTCGGTTCGAGTGTACCGAAATCTTTCCGGGTTATGATTGGTTCGGTTATTTTCAGTAACCAAAGTATTCAAATAACCAATTCAAACCCGATATAACCAATTCAAATTAGAAATAACCAACTAAATAACCAAAAATAACCGATTAATAACCAAAACAAGAGCTCCAAATTCAATCATATCAACCAATAAACATTTAATCAAACAATTTCCAAGTTATAGAGAGACTCTCGAGCTCCAAATTTGGTCATATGAACTTGTGGTGTTAGGGACTTAGGGTATCAAACCCTAAAGGGCCTAAGGCCCATACTTCTTTTATTATAGAGTCGGTACAATCGGTGGCCCATTATAACTTATGATAATACCCGAACCGACCCGAGGTCCATTGTAACTTGGATTTGAGACCCATTCGGTAATTGCATCAGAACCGTTACTCGCCCGATACCGCTTTAACTGAGTGCTAACCGGTGCGGTTCTTCGATATCCATAATTTCTGCTCAGGGCTAAATGCCACTAAAGAAGTAAGGAAGATCCATGTTTTAAAAAAGATCAATGTTTATCTCTATACTAGAGTGTTTGATCTCAAATCTTTGAATTAGTAGTTAAGAGTTGATTGATGTTGAACTAAAGATTGTCTTTAATATCTTTTTTTCTTAAAAAGGCTTAGTATTAAAGTAATCCAAAATATTAAACACCTTGAACTTATGTCAATTAGTTTCTTCATTAGTGATGTGTACGGGAAGCAATAACAGAAATATTCTCTTTAATTAATTGACAACAACCTATAATAGTACTACAAAATCCTCTAAAATCCGTTATTAAAATATTTAAGAACGTCTTTAAATTTATACACTTTTTTTTCTTTATCTTTTTTTTTGTTTTTATCTAAAAACAAACTTTTAGGATATTACCTTACAAAAAAAAAAAACATAATAATTAATTATTCCTCTACCACCATCGGAAAAAGACAAAAGACTTCGACTACTACCCCACTCAGTGGCATAATCGTAATTTCAACTAAACCTCATTACCCTTTCTCGAATTCATCATCTTCTTTGTTTTTTTTAATAAGACAGTACTTTTGTCTCAATTTCTCAATTTTTATTTTTTCACCAAGAAAACACAGAGAAAGAACAATAAAGAGAGAAAAAAAAAGTAAGCTTCATTTTGATATCCTTCTTCTTCTGATTCTCAATTCATTAATGGCTGGTATTACTGGAATCTTAAAGCTTGAAGCTTGGAGTATCTTGTGAAGAAGAAGAAGAAGAAGAAGTTTTTTTTTTGTTTCTGGGTTTTGTTTCTTTTTATTACAGTATAAGTAATGGCATGTAGGAGTATGATTGCGTTTAGTTTAGATCCTGAAAGAAAACAAAGTGGAGGACTTAGAACAAAACAAGCTGGAAGAGGATCTTGCCGTGGAAGTTAGTCCTTTGTTCAAAAATCCCATTTTCCTCTTAAAAGAATGTAATAATGGGTTTTGTTTAATTGCTAGAGATTTGTTTTATAGTTTTGTTTTTTTTATAAAAGTTTTGTTTTTGGGCAGTTTGAAAATTGCACAAAGTGAAGATTGTTTGTGAAGGAGGTTTAAAGAGAGAAGAGTGAAGCTATGGGAGTTTTGTTAAGAGAAGCTTTGAGGTCTATGTGTGTTAATAATCAATGGTCTTATGCTGTTTTCTGGAAAATTGGCTGTCAAAATTCTAGGTAACATTTTTTTCATTTTTTCTAATTTTATTATTGTTGGATTTGTCTAATTTTGTTTGCATTTTTAGCTAATTCTTAGGTGTAGTTTGATTTGAATTTTCAGTTTTTGAGACTTGTTTTGTGAGTTTAAAAGTTTGGGAATTTTTGTTTAGGGTTTAAAGTTTAAACTCAGATCTCGAGGATGATTAGAATTATTTATCTTCTGTTTTTCTTGATTTTTTTTGGAGTTTTGTGTTTGGTTTGATCTTGTTTGTCTTAAAGAATCTTTGTGATTTAGTGTTGTTTTGTCGACAAAACTCTATCCTTTTATTTGTTTATGCTTTGTCTAAAGAGTTCAAGAAACATGACTTTGTTCAGTTTCTTTTCTTCTTGTCTTGTTTCGTTTTGTCTTTGTTTTAGCTCAAAATCTTTTGTAATCTGTCTTTTTGTGGTATCCTAACTTAACCATTGTTGCATCTTTTTGTCATTGTGTTATACTAAATTTGTTTTGGATGTGTTTTCTTTTTGTGTAGCTTGTTGATTTGGGAGGAATGCTATAATGAAACTGCATCGAGCTCACATTCTCGACTCGGTATTGATACACAAGGGAATGAGAAAGTTCAATTGCTTACAAATAGAATGATGTTGAACAATCGAATCATTTTAGTAGGCGAAGGGTATGTATCCGTTTAATGCCCTTCTATACTTTTTGTTTATGATTTGATTTATCTTTGTAGCTTATACGAGATTTAATGAATTGGATTGCAGGTTAGTTGGTCGAGCTGCATTTACTGGACATCATCAATGGATTCTTGCAAATAGTTTTAACCGTGATGTTCATCCACCTGAGGTTATTAATGAGATGCTTCTTCAATTCTCTGCTGGTATTCAGACTGTTGCAGTTTTTCCGGTTGTTCCTCACGGTGTAGTTCAGCTCGGTTCTTCTCTGCCTGTAAGTTTAGTTCTTTCGAAGTTACATTGTTATGTATAGTGAGATTCTTGTTCTTGATTTAATTGTAAACTGTCTTGTATTCAGATTATGGAGAATTTGGGGTTTGTGAATGATGTGAAGGGTCTTATCCTGCAACTTGGATGTGTTCCTGGAGCTCTCTTATCTGAAAACTATAGAACATATGAACCTGCTGCTGATTTTATTGGAGTTCCCGTGTCACGGATGATACCTTCTCAAGGACACAAGATCCTCCAATCTTCGGCTTTCGTAGCTGAAAGTAGCAAACCACACTTCAACTCCACTGGAAATGATCAAATGGTTGAAGAAGCTTCCTGTAATCTTGTGGATGAACAGATCAATCAAGCAAATCTTGGAGATAGACATCAAGGAGGATGGCAAAACACAACGGGTTTTTTAGCGGGAGGGGAAGTTAATGCAGTACCTTCAAATCCAGATGCTTGGCTGAATCAAAACTTCTCTTGTATGTCTAATGTGGATGCAGCAGAGAAACAAGACATCAGTTCCAAACGCTCGCTTGGAAGCGACGACTTGTTTGATATGTTGGGTTTGGATGATAAGAACAAAGGTTGTGACAACAGTTGGGGAGTCTCGCAGATGAGAACGGAAGTACTCACTAGGGAGTTATCCGATTTTAGGATCATTCAAGAAATGGAACCTGAGTTTGGTTCTTCGGGGTACGAACTTTCAGGAACCGATCATCTGTTAGATGCTGTGGTCTCAGGTGCTTGCTCCTCCACAAAGCAGATCTCAGACGAAACATCTGAGTCATGCAAAACCACTTTGACTAAAGTTAGTAATTCTTCGGTTACTACGCCATCTCACAGTAGCCCTCAAGGTAACCAGTTATTTGAGAAGAAACACGGGACACAAGTGGGGCCATCATCGGTCTACGGGTCTCAGATCAGTTCTTGGGTTGAACAAGCGCATAGCTTGAAGCGCGAGGACAGTCCAAGAATGATGAATAAGAACGAAGCTGCAAAACCGGCTAATAACCGTAAAAGACTTAAACCAGGAGAGAATCCAAGACCAAGGCCTAAAGATCGCCAAATGATCCAAGATCGTGTCAAGGAGTTGCGTGAAATCATACCAAACGGTGCAAAAGTAAGTGACATCTGTTCTCTGCAAGTTAAACAATCCCTATGAAAGATTATTACTAACAAATAGTAAATGTGGTTTTTGTTTAACAGTGTAGCATTGATGCACTCCTCGAACGTACAATCAAGCACATGCTCTTCTTGCAAAATGTCTCAAAGCATGCAGATAAGCTAAAACATACCGGGGAATCCAAGGTATAACACCGAACAATCATATTTTGGCGTCTCTTTTAGATTCTTGTTCTTACATATGTTTATGTGTTGTTTATAAGATTATGAAAGAGGAAGGTGGAGGAGCAACATGGGCTTTCGAAGTCGGTTCAAAGTCTATGGTGTGTCCAATTGTCGTAGAGGATATAAACCCGCCTCGCATTTTCCAAGTCGAGGTAACATTACTACCTAAGGTTCTTGAAAAAACCACTCAAGGTCTCAGTTGTTGATCGAACCCTTTTGTAACAGATGTTATGCGAACAACGAGGATTCTTTCTAGAAATCGCGGATTGGATCAGAAGCTTAGGGTTAACGATCTTGAAGGGTGTCATCGAAACTCGAATAGACAAGATTTGGGCTCGCTTCACTGTTGAGGTATATTATAACTTTATAAGTTAAAACTATGTTCAATTCTTGGACTTAGATTGTATTAGAAAGTGTCTTAAATCAACAAAACCGGTTTGAAATTCGATTTTAGGCGAATCGAGACGTAACGAGGATGGATATATTCATGCAACTAGTGAATATTTTGGAGCAGACAATGAAATGTGGAGGAAACTCAAAGACTATTTTGGATGGTATCAAAGCTACAATGCCTCTACCGGTTACTAATGGATGTTCAATGTAACACAAAAATTATTGATCGTACCGGACTAGTCCGGTTTTTAATAAACCGGTTTGGTTAAAAGCTTTGATTCATATAGAGGTTACGAGCGGACCGCTCTCAAGAACTTAGGCTCGCTATGACTAACTAAAAAGTCAGTCTGAATTTTTAAGTGTTTTTTATTTTATTTTTTGTTTGTACATTTTCGTTTGTGTGGAATTTTTATTTACTTTTAATTTTTGTTTTTGGGTTGTAAAAATTTTTAGTTAAATTATTCTCCACCAGTAAGAGTTAAAACAATTCACAGATTTCAAGACCGGTAAAAAGAACCGGTCCATGAACAGCTTTAACAGTACACAACAAAGCTTCACATGTTACAAGTACCTTTATGTTACTTTGATTAGTAACTCTATGTATATAATTAGCTTATTATTAAAAATAAAAAAAGAGAGTCCCAAAGGCTCAACTTTCAATAAAATTTCATTCACTCTTTATTAAGAAATGTGAGGCCTATAGCCAAAAAAAAAAGGTTAGTTATAATACTTTTGTTAACAGCCTTATAATGTGCTGTCATGTGAATTCATAAACACTAATCTATATGATGGATGTCTTAATCCATTTCCTAATTTTATACGGATTAGTGGATCAAAACTAGTCTAAGCTCTATTTCAAAACTGTGTTTTAGTTTGTTGTCTCAATATGCTTTTTTTTTTTTTTTGTTTACTCTTTTGAGGTACCTAAACTTTGCTGCAAAAGGTGCATGAACATCTTTGTGTCTTGCTTTAGCCTTCTCTCCACTCTACAGATTATGATGGGATAATCGACAGCACATTATGATTCACTAAATTCATTTATATTTTTCTTGGGCCCTTCAATTTTTTCTTCCTCACTTTTAAAAATATGCTTCTTATAATACTTTATCAACAGTCTACTAGAGATTATTTCCCACTAGGCTACAGATGTATTTTCTTTTAGATATATATACTGTGCACTTTTTTCAGTTGTAAAAATTAACTGCAAAATGTATGCTAATCTTATATAGGGTGAATTGAATAAATACAGTAAAACCTTTGTAAATTAATACTGTTGGCACTATAATATTTTATAATTTATTGATATAGTAATTGAACGAAAAACTAATTTAAAACCCGAAAAATATAATGAATATATATAACAAACCATAAAACATCATTGTATAAGTTTCAAAACTCAATACCTACATTTAGAAATAAGAAATATGGTCGAGAATATTCCATCTCTATTTTGTATATTGTTTTGTGGGAAGCTCCTATCCATGGCATTTCTCTACTCACTCGAGTATGACCCCATTAACAGTAGTACAAGTCAACCAAAACATATGTACATATATTGAAATCTAAAATGATGAAGGTCTTTTAATCATACCAAACTTTTCTTACTTCAGTGAATGTGTTTTTTTGTTCTTTTTTTTCCTTAATTATAGCAAATCGCTTGTGGAGTAATTACACACACATATATATATATATATATATATATATATATATATATATATTGCTTGTGGAGTAAAGGAGAAGCAAAGTAAAAACTATTGCTAAGGAAGGATTCAAGATGGAATTGTAGTGAGTTTTTGGTTTGGTTATAGTGATATTTATATACTGTTATAGTAGTAAAGTAATTATTCTTACCCCATTATCATTGTAGAGAATTCTAGTATAGAAACCAATTAATTGATATATATATATATATATATTACATGGACGAGCATGCTTCACTATAATTTTTTCACATTTTGCCAAACTGATCAGTATAATTTTGTTAGAATCGGCAGCTATCATTGATGGAAAGTGATACTAATATGGATACTATCAATGCTTTCTTGCATGGTTAATTAATTGGATGAAGAAATATAAATGAATCTCCCTTAAGGATATATTTTTAGATACACTTTAATAAAATCTTGTTTATAGACTGCAAGCTTCACGACAATAGATCTTATGGTTTCACACAGTCCTTGGCTGATACTACCACCTTGTTTGTTAAAAGCAATGATTCATGTTTCTTGCTCTGCTGGTACATGTTGATGACATAGTTATTGCCACTAATAATTCTACTTCTTTGAAATCTCTTAAGGCTGTTTTGCGCAGTGAGTTCATCAACATCAATCATCTATGTTCCTAGCACTTGTTTTTTTCTTTGAGTATAAGTGGCAAGTTCTGCTAAAGAAAGTAAACAAAGTATTGTTCTCATGGATTCTGATGTTCATCTCAGCAAAGACATAAGACAATTATTCGATTTTCCAACATCATAAACAAAGTATATTGGACGTTTTCTCTATCGTACTATAACAACACCATATATCACCTATGCAATTTATAGGCTAAGTCAGTTTCTTCAAGCTAATATTGATGTTCATTTGCAGTATGCACACTAACTTCTGATCATTTCAAAGCTAATTGTAGGTAATATAGATCATATATGGCTCATGCCACCTATGAGCTTCTATAGATTCATCAGTTGATCACATATTTGAAGGTATATTTGGTTGCTAATGCTAAACTCTTATGTGACAATAAGTCATTTTTTCATATTGCTTCCAATCTAGTCTTCTTATCAACGTATAAAGCCCAGAGAATATTGATTGTCACACAGTTCCGTAATCAACTCAAAAAGGGGTCATTAATGAGATGTAAACGTAAACTGTAATAAAACTATAAGAATGGAACTAAAGTGTCTGATTTGAGGCTGAAACTAATTAAAAGATTCGACTTATGAAAGAGGAAGAAAAAATGATATTGGAGTTTGATTCCTTGTTACAACATAAAGAGTGAGTGCGGTGACTCAGCACTTGCATTTTCCTTGTCATCCTATTGCTCCACTTGTTATAAATTGAAGTACAAAACCATCAAATCATGAAACCAAATTATAAGTCAATGACATTTAGCTGTGAATGAATCATTTTCTTACCTTTTACTTAAAACCATTCTTAATATGTAAAAGGGTTGAAATCTTTTAAATCTTTAGTATCGCATGCAAAACTAGAAACTAGTCGATCTAAAGATGTTTCGATCATAATATTTTTGTTTTTTTATCAAAAAAAAAAAAGATGTATTGATCATGAATTAGGAAAAATATGAAAGATATAACCAAAGTTGTTTAATAGAAATTGCACGATATATATAGGGGCATGCACTTCTTAGTTCTTATAGGACAACTTGTTGTTCTGTTTCCCATCATCACATACCAAATAGATTTGATAAGAAGTTGGGTAAGTATAATTATGGAATGTGAATACTTTTTGGTAAAGAGACAACTCATCTACCTTATCACATGTCGTAATCCATATGGAGTGATCAGCATTAGTGCCCTTATATTTTGATTTTTAGTGGTTATTCGTAGTGGTCATTCGTAGAATGAGCTTCTCTATTTGTATAGCATAGAATTCAATATAAAGAAAGTTTATGAGGCTCGTTTCACTAAGGTAGAGAATAAATATAAGATACTCAAGACGCCTCGGTCGATTTTCCTTAATGTTCATCTTATGGATGAGTTAGTTCTCTAAGTTGATGGTTGTACGAGTGGAAAAGAGTAAACTCACTTTTTCCTTATTTGGGTGTAGAGTAGAGGCTCAGGCTATACAAGTTGAGCTAGTGAAGCAAAATCCAACGTGAAAGTAGAGGCTTCAAATTAACCTCAGCGATGTCGTACGTACTTTTGGTATATATATCCATGATTGTACAATACCTCTCTATATGGTAGGAATAAGTACAATATTCACGAATATCTTTTTACATTCTTAGTTCATGCATGTAGAGTTTATGTTATTTCAAAAAATTTGATTTCTATAGGAATGAATCTCTGAAAACATATATATACAATTTTTTTTTTTTAAAAAAAATATATATATATATATATTTAAAAATATATATATATATATATATACAATAAAAGCCTATGTGTATGTAGTTTTATCTGTCGTAGCACACAGGTTAATTTCAAATGTTGAAATCCGGGTTCAACCCCCGGCAACCGAATATTTTTTGGTGTTCAAAAAAGAAAAAAAAATATAGAGGCGTAAACAGTTTTATTGTACTCCCTCTACCCTGACCATAAGGTAGTGGATTGTGGATCAAAGATGGATTATGACTCACTTACTCACTTACTAATGAACCTCACGTTTTAGGGTTCTTTTGTTTGTCTTTACACGATGGATAAGTGACAATATAGAGAGATACAGAAATTAAATAAGCACCCGGCCGAAAAAGAGCTTGTGGCTATGCCTTCGTAATGGTAGTTTCTTAAGTGGCTTAACTGGCTCATAAGCGATTTCAAATATATTATGAGGAAGAAATAATTTAAGAGCAAATCCCGAGCGCTGAAGATGTAATTAAGAGGGTACTAGCTAGGCACCGCTGAACCATATATTGTTGGAGCAGCTTGCTTGTCATCGGAGAGGTTTGAGGTGACAAATTGAGGAGAGTTTACATGATCTTAAATTGATTGTTTTATGGACCAAGCTAAAAATTATCACAAAATATGTAGTTAGCTTTTTGAATTTTTTAATAAATTTTCCCGGATTCAACTGTAAGAATTAGTTTCGCAAAAAATTTAAAAATGTTCCTATAAAGATTTAGAGTATTTGCACTCCATAACAATGAGATGGAAATTGATAAAATAGCAATGAGGTGATATTATTTTTTTTAAAAAAATTTTACAACATTTCACTGAACTATTATTTTAAAATGATATAAAAATGTAAATTCTAGTTATGGATGTCTAGTTTACCAAATAAAAGTTTTATGTTGTTTAACTTTCTTGGTAATTTGTGATTTCATTTTGCAAGAATAATAAAGCATGAATATTGAACCCGATTTCTAAGTTTTATTTAAAGTATATATTTGAGAGTTAAACTTGCATGAGTGAGTTATAATAGTATATACCATTGATAATAAATTCAAACTAAAACTATTCATTCATATGATGTTCCATTGTACACTGAAATTTAGATTTAAAACTTAGAACTCTGAGTCTGAGCCATGCAACACCATTTTTTCGTTTTAGTGTTGCTAAATTTTCGAATTGTAAAATAGTATGCATTTGTATGAATATTATTTTTTAATTTTGGTCTAATTAGGGAGATGGAAATTAAATGAGATGATATAGATATATAGGAGGCCATACTTATCAATTCGAAGAACTAACAATTTGAGCAAAAAAAGCAAGTAGTAATTTTTAGTTAATATTAAATTTTGCTCCTTCCATCTTTTCTAATATAGTATTGAAACCTCAAGTTCTGGAATACAAAATACCCGATAAGTATATATATTTTTTTTTAAATACATGGTATTTTTTTGATAAGTGGTATACAAAAGCCATGATATTCATATATAATTTAATGTATAAGCTGTCCACCAGATATTTCTCTGTCATTCTCCTTATAAATAAGCTTGATCATCTACATAACATGTGATAAAACCCACACACAAACACCTCTTCCCTCGACTCTCCTCTCTCTCTATCCATCTTTCTATCTTTGCAACTGATACTAATTTAAAAAAATCTGTCGAGACAGATCATAGATATGGAAAAAGTGAGAGATATTGTTAGGGAAGGGAAAAGAGTGGCAAAAGAAGATCCAAGGAGAGTAGTTCACTCGTTCAAAGTGGGTCTGGTACTTGCCTTAGTCTCTTCCTTCTATTATTACCAACCTCTCTACGACAGCTTCGGTGTTAATGCAATGTGGGCTGTAATGACCGTTGTTGTCGTCTTCGAGTTCTCTGTTGGTCCGTCTTCTTATTCCATATTTTAAACTCTACTTAATACCTAGTATCATACTCTCCACGATCCTCGACATTCTTGATATTTGTTCTGTATCTTGCATGCATGTCATGCAATACATTCATTATTACAAAAAAAAGTTTGGATAACAACATGAATCATGATCACATGTTGTAGCTAAAGATTTTTTTTTTTTTTTTTGGTTATAATAAACATAGATGGTGTGTATATGTAGGGGCCACGCTTGGTAAAGGACTTAACAGAGTAGCGGCAACACTTTTTGCCGGGGCACTTGGAATCGGAGCTCATCACCTTGCTAGCATGTCTGGTCCAACAGGAGAACCAATTCTTCTCGCAATCTTTGTCTTTATACAAGGTAAATATTTATATACCAATTGATCAGTCTAGATATGTATAACCGTAAGGACTAAGACTTGATTGTTTGTTTGCATTCAAGTTTGTTTTTCCGTTCATGTTATAATATACGTACATCATTAATAATTTTCATATATTTTTATGAAAATCGAAAATAAAAGATTTAGTTTTACATGTAAATGAAAGCGTAAAAATTGGCGTTTGAAACAATCACAACCCAAAAAAAAATCTATAAAGAACCTAAAAGATTTATTCATTGCATGCTAGCATTGATTGTTTGTTTTTTTTTTTTTTTTTCATTTTTTGGGGTCTTTAGCTGCGTTGTCGACGTTTGTGAGGTTCTTCCCGAGGATGAAGGCGAGATACGATTACAGTCTGTTGATATTCATACTCACCTTTGCGTTGATATCAGTCTCGGGGTTCAGAGAAGAGCAAGTTCTAATGCTGACCCATAAGAGAATCTCCACTGTGATCATCGGAGGACTAAGTTGTGTCCTTATCTCTATCTTTGTCTGCCCTGTTTGGGCCGGCCAAGATCTTCATTCACTTCTCGCCTCTAACTTTGAGAAACTCTCCTTTTTCTTATTAGGTATCTCCTTTAATTATGTTTTCTTCTGATTTGAACATTATAACTCTTTTAAGGTTAGTTTGGAACTTTAGTTGTCTGGTAGGTGTTTAGCCATTTGGTCACGCTTCTTTCTCGTGGGAAAAGTTTCAAGTTTTCATACTTGCTTTAATATGTTTGTGTGGTGACTAATAAGGGTATTTTAGAGAATGATCTTTAACAAAAAGAACCTTTTATCTTGTTAAACTCTTTATTTATAAAAAGTATAGTTTTACTCTAATCGGATGAACATAAAAGTCTTGTTAAAAGTGCATGTTTAACATATTTTAGTTTCAAAATATAATTTCATAAAGAGAAATTTGATGTAATCATTTGAAAAATAATAGTTTAGAATATTGTATTTATTGTCAACCACACGCAGAAGAAAAAATTTATGATTCGATGTCAAAGAGTTTACTAAGTTAACAACATCAATGAATATGACCTTAAAACAACGGATTAAACAATTTCTCCTAGATATTTTAGAAAGTTGCATAAATATATATCAAAAGGTGGTTAGTCAGGCAATTGTTTTTACGTTATATATCTACCATAGAAATGAAAAGAAAAGGAGTATTTATTTTTAGTATCAAGAAAAATAAAAGTTGGAGTTTGGCAGATTTTGGGGACAAGTATTGTGAAGCAGTAGGAAATGATGACACCAAAGAGGTTGACAAACGAAAAAAAGATTTTGACAACTATAAAAGTGTTCTCAACTCAAAAAGCAACGAAGAATCTTTGGTGAGTGGTGGTGAACCCTGAAAATTTTCACTTCTTGCTTTATTTTCACCACTATAACTCATTTCATTATGTTTTTTTTTGTCGTTTTCTTATATAGGCTAATTTTGCGAAATGGGAACCTGGTCACGGCCATTTCAGATTCCGGCACCCTTGGAAGCAATATCTTGCTGTTGGTGAATTAATCCGACAATGTGCTTACCGTATTCATGCCCTTAATTCACATCTTGATGGAGATACTAAGGTATTGTTACACTAAATCTTTTAGTGAAATTGAAATAAAAATTGTTCTTCATGAATGTTTTAAGATATGAAGAGTTTAAGTTAAATAAATGTGTCTTTTTTACAAAGGCATTGGATGTTTACTAGATTTTATGTGGTTTTTGGTTTTTGTTTTTCTGAAAATCTATTTTTTTACCATTCAAGATTTTAAAATTTAGAAAAGCTAGTTTTGAATGAAATTTTCATGTTTCAAAGAGAAACTAAAAACATGATTTTGTAAATTTTGCGGAAACATTTTTTTTTCAACGAGACTATGTTTCAATTTTTAATTTTATTTTATTTATTTTATAGCAAAAACCAAAAACTAAATTCAAAAACCAAAAGCTAAAAACCAAAATTTAAAAACTAAAAATATTACAAATCTATCGCCATTCATGGCCAAAATTATAACAACTGATATTGCTTCGTTTTATTCTAACTCTTCTCATAATCCTATGCAAAACAATTTACCTAAACCATTTTATAAACTTATTATTTATTCATTTTATAACTTATTTATTTGTTTGATACTTTGTAGGTGTCAATTGATATAAAAAAGAAAATAGGAGAACCATTGAGAAGAATGAGTTCAGAATCTGGCAAAGCGATGAAAGAAATGTCAATTTCGTTAAAGAAAATGACCAAACCATCTTCTTCTGATCTCCATGTCCAAAACGCACGATCTGCTTGCAAATCTCTCACCACCTTACTTAACTCAGGCATCTTAAAAGAAGTTGAGCCACTAGAATTGATCTCACTTCTTACCGCAACCTCCTTGCTCATAGATATTATTAATCTGACAGAGAAAATCTTGGAAGCTCTACATGACTTAGCATCCGCTGCAAAATTTAAGAACAAGATTGAACCGCCTTTGTTTTCTGAGAAACCAAATGCCAAAAGCTTTGTTAGTGTCCGGTCGATCAAATGTCATGATGATCATGTGGTCACAATTATTGAAGATGATGGTTATAATGATAACACATCAAAAAATGATAATTGCTCGAAGGAGGTCTTGATCCATGAGAAACATGAAGACGGTGATACACACGTCGTACACTCGAGATGTGTTTCATGTGGTCACACAAGTGTTTGTGATGTTGTCGAATGTAGATAATATATAGTACGCATAATACTAGTCCTACAAGAACAATGATTGATTATATTTTTTATTGATTCTAATATAAGTTGTGAAATATCTATTAACTACTCAAAATCCTACTTATATTATTGGAAAATTACATTTTAGAACACAACCTTCATATTATAAGAAAGTTACAAGGAACATTCATTAGAATTAAATACAATATATTTCACCTCTTTTTGTAAGACTACATTGCACAGTTTATTAAAATAAAAGTATTTAAAAAATATTGATGCAGTTGCAATTGGTTGCAATTTTTTGTGACTAATGTAAAACCCTTTTGTTTGTCACAATATTATTCCTTTTGTTTGCTTGTCACAATGTTGTCCCAAAAACTCTTTTTACTCTTCTTGTCACTAAACTCACTATTTTTTTACTAATTTTGGTTTCACATATGTGGTGTAAATGGAATGAATATGTGGGAGTATGGGTGTCAAACGGGCTGCATGCCTGCGGGCCTGGCCCATTTAGTACTCTTGCGGGACAGGTTTGGACAACAGTTTGAGAGCTCATCGGGCAAACCCGCATAACCCGCAAGAGTACTAAATGGGCCAAGCCCGCGGGCATGCAGCCCGTTTGACACCCCTATGTTTTAACGGATGTCACGTCATCAATACGGGAAAGGTTTATATTGCGGGTGACTTTCAATTTCATGGTATTGGCTTGCATAAGTTCGACTTAGAAAAAAAAAAAAAAAGTTCGACTCAGAGGGTTAAATTGCAAAAATAATTCACTTGGAGGGTTTTTTTGCACAAAACCTTATGTTTTTAACGGATGCCACGTCATCAATACGGGGAAGGTTTATATTGCGGGTGACTTTCGACTTCATGGTATTGACTTGCACAAGTTTGACTTAGAGGATTAAATTGCAAAAAGGATTCACTTGGAGGGTTTTTTTGCACAAAACCCTAATTTTAATAACATTTTTGTGACTCAGAACTATGGAGTCACTTATTATCAGGGGCGGATCCGGATGAGGTTTTTATTGGGTGCGTAATTGGTAAGAGAAAAAAACAAATGGCAAAAAAACGGAGACTCGATCTTGGGGTAAGAGGGGGCACAAAAGACTTAAGCCATCTCATCTAACCAATATTTTCAGTTTCATATAACTAAAATTTTGATTTTTAACATTTCAATGGGTCCATGAGCCTCTTTAATTACTATATCCCTGCTTATTAGTCACAAATGTATGCAACATTGCAACTACTTTGCTACTAAATTTTGTGAAAAAAAAAATATTCTAAAAATAGTGACTATACTTTGTCATTTTTTTAGGACAACATTGTGACAACAAAAAGGTCTTAAATTAGTCGCAAAAAAATTGGAACTAATTTTCGATTCCATGTGGTGACCACAAACAAAGTCTTAAATTACTCACAAATATTTAGCGACTATGAGCCATCAATTTTTTTAGACCAAGATAATCTTTAAAAACAATTTATCAAAATAATAGCGACACAGAAGTGCGTTGTATATATATAGTCAACTACAATGGTCGTTTTTTGCAATCGTTTTGCAGCACCAAAATTTAACGATGAGTTTATTAACACTATACACGAGAAAAGATTCAAGATGGGACAATTACTCCACCCTATGTTCCAAGTAATCTTCAGTTGGCCGACATTTTTACTAAAAGCAAACAATGCAAGATTTTTTCTTAGTATGTGTGACAAGCTTAGACTCTTAGTATGTTCGATCCTCACACATCAAACTTGAGGAGAAATATTAATGATTAAGAAGATATCAAAAGATCTTGAGCCATATCAAAGAAGAATCATTCTACAAGGCAATTCTATGAAGACTTACATTCTCCACGTGTACAACGGCTCTCCACTAATTATGTTAATTATATGTTTTCCTTTTCTTCCTAAAGTTCGTTCATGTATATATGTAACTTTTCTCTAAATGTACAAACACAATAATATAATAGCTAAGTATTTTCAATCTTCAGTTTTCTATAATATACGTTTCAAAAGCATACGATTCAAAAGCAAGTTAGATCATATCTTACTCTAAAAAATCTGTCTTGGAATAACATTGGAGGAAATAACGACTATATAATAAGACCATGATTTTGACAACAATTGTATCATTTTCTCTTGCATCGATTTGGTAAGAAGCATTTAAATTTAGCAAGAAGAAAAAATACACTTAATTTTTTACCAAAAAAAAAAAAAAAATACACTTAATATTATACTTTAAATGAATCGTTAAAAGAGAGATACGAAAAGTGAATGGATAAGCCGTAAGCGTTATTTGAGGTAGTAAAAGTGGTGACGTGAGCGAAATCGCCAGTGTCACATCTCAAAGTGTCAGTCTTTATACTCTTTTATAACAAATATCGTATCATATAGATTTGGTATCATTAAGGATAATAATTAGCTCTAGGTTTGTTATTACGCCATCACCAATATTTTCATATTATTAAAATAACTTTTTTCAAGTATGTGTGTCGTTTTGATGCTCCTCCTCAATTGCAATTTGCAATCTCCGATAGAAGTTGTGACTACAAATGGTCATCGTTGACACTGACACTGCCTGTCACTACCCCAAAGCCGATTCAATTTATCTTCCCACCACATCATCAAATCATCATCATTATTATCGTATGTTTAATTATGACTACTATTTTCATTAATTATCTCCATTGATGATCTAAAAAATATTAATAATTTTCCCAACGGTACGTTGTCTTGGAGATGTACTTTGTGTCTTTGATTTGCACTTTATACGTAAAAAAACATAAAATAGTCATCTTCGTTTTAAGAGGGCTTTGTTAGAAAATTATGATAGATAAAGATGATTTGATTTAACAAAAGTAGTGCTTATCTTACATTACTACTATCAAGAAACAAGCTTAACAAAAGAAATAACTGAATACACAAAGAAAAAAAACTTCCTAAGATGATAAAACCGAGAAAACATAAGAGTTAATTTACAACATGAAATAAGTAGAAGCAACAAAGTGAGGTCAAGGGAGATGAGAGTTGTTTCTTGGCTGTCTTGGTGGGTTCACATGATGGTGCAAAGGGTCAGGTCCTGAAGGAACAGTCCTTAGCTCTTCATGTAACTCTAAACCCTTCTCTTCCTCTCCACCTGCTCTAACACATTCACTCTCCTTCTTCATCATCATCATCATCTGCCAGTAAAAGACCATTTATTTTTTTTATTATTAAACGTACAAAGAGTACATATAACATGACAACTAAAGCAATGAAACAGTGATTGTACTTGGACTGTATATCTATGTGAAAATGATATATGTATGTTGATAGGTACAAGTTGAAACGAACCTTGCGAGTGTTAAGTGCATGAACGTGAGCATGAGCTTGAGTGAGATCTGTGAGATATTAAACAACAAACAAGTTATGATGAGAGTTATAAGAAGGCGCAAACATGAGTGTTATATATTATGAAGAGGGACAGAGAGAGAGATCGAGAGAGAGACAGACCAGAAGCATCATGAAGGAACATGAGGCAGAAGAGTAGTAGTAGCACAAGACTTCTCGAACCCATGTTGTAGATTGAAAGTGAGTGAAAGAGAGAAAGATAGAAGTTGTTCTTTACTGTGGTAATGAAATGAGAAGGGGACAGTCCAATTTATAGCGTAAGCCTGACTGTGATCTCCTTTTTTTTTTTTTTTCTTTTATTGGTTATAAACGGTGATCCTAGTAAATATTTTGGTTGCTTTTGTAAAAATATATAATATATGATTTATACGTTGTACCGTAATGTTCGTTAATCGACACATCAATGGGCATGAAACAGTATTATAGGGTACATCATATTAAGATCTCATAAACTTGTTTATAATTTAGATATATAAATTAACGCTCATACTTTAACTGAAACTATCTTTGTAAATTATATGTTTCCTGGCCAGCACATATACTAAAATATCAATGGTGATGTTTCTATATTATTATCCATATTTAAATCCATTTAGATACATATATCGTTCCAAAAAATAAATATGTTTTTCGTCAACCTTTACATTACTGCAACTGTTTTATACTAGTATTTTTGTTTTTCAAGAACTACTGTTACGTTAACGTATTTATTTACAATAGTTAAACTAAACTAAGCTTGTGTCACAATAGACACAAAAATGTAATTAACAAGAAGTTAAACTAAGCTTGTGTCACAATAGTAAATACTAAATAGCATCTAAATATTCTTACAGCTGAACAACAAATTCTTAGAGAACCTTGTTCTACCTGACTACCTGGAAGTCAAATATATACATTTTGTTGAAGTTGTAACCCGACTTGAACAAAAATATAAAAATTGTTTTCTTTTATAGGTTATATATATCTCGTGCTCCATGTATAGTTTACAGGCCGATAGGCCATTGCATATAATAAATAATCACGATATTTTTTTATTTCATGATCCCATTCACATACAATTTTGACGAAATGATGGTATGATGTTCTTTTGGTGTCCTTGATCTGGTTTCATAATTTTGGTTGATTACTAATTGGAAATAATAGCTAGGTACGATTACTGAAAACTTACATATATAATATTTTTGTTAGATATTGTATATAACATTATTTTCACTTTTATGATATCTTATGAAAAAATAAACCAATTTAACATTAAATTAGAAAATGATTCTGTTTCATTTTCTATGTTTTTTTCTTTTCAATAATTTCACATTCTCTATAAAACATAAATATATTTGATATTATAAATATTTCAAATAAGATTTTCTACTGGCTCCTAGAATCTGTATATCCAAAATGTCCTAAAGAAACAAAAATTACATGCACGTAATTATATTGAATGAATAACGTTACTTTTATTATCAAATCCATGCCAAATCTATTTGCTGGCAAAAACATAAATTATAGGGATTATATGTTCCTTGACGGCGCCGTATGGAGGGTACCATCGGCTGATGTCATGAGGCAGAGAATGATACCTGGAGTACACTACTGTCAACCTGATGGCACCATATCTCAGCCGTCCGATCATACCAAATAGTACCTCGATTATATCTCTTCTTGTAATACCTTTCTAATTCCGTTTTGCTTTGTCTGTCGCTTACTCTTTTGGGCCAATTAGATGCCACTATTTTTATCTAATGTACTGATTTTCTTTACGTTAACTAATTTACTGATTTACCACCTTATATAATAGTCTAGACATAATTTTCCAGTAATAATAAAGTAACATTTTTATGTGTTAATGTACGAGAAAATGTATCTATTTTTTTTTTAATTGATAATCCAAAACAAGATTAATTTTATAGATATGTAAATTTATGATATACCATGTTAAATATTCGAATAGAAATGATTGAGCGGAATGCTAATATTTTAATAGAGATTCATCAATCATCATTGATTCCAAACAAGTTAAAAATTTAGTGGTTCAAGAGTCACGTTTCGAATGCCAAGCTAGAATCGAATCCGAAAAAAATAAGAGTTTAAGCTCTATCCATCCATAATTTTATTACAACAGAACACAAAGGGAAGTCCAAAAGTATTGTAAACTTGCTGTTAACGAATAAATATATTATTTATGTCGCTGTCTATATGTACCGATACAGTGATGTCAAGAATGATGAAACAGCCTGGAAAATGCAATGAGGGGGAAGAGAGTATATAAACCAGAAAAGACGAGTGTAACGTTAAGCGACAAGAGACTGATTGATGAAGTCACAAAGGTCAAATTCTAAACGTTCATTGGCTCTCTTTTTTTAATTAACCTACTTGAGTTGAAAGCTAATCCAAAAAGTGGGAAATTTTCTTTAAAGGTTTAGATTCTGCAGCATATATTAATAAGTTTTGCTAATTATAAGTCAATATAAAAAAAAAGTTGCAATGCAAAATCAAAATCTTTTGACTTCTTTCGACTGCCATATCGATCATGTTTTCTTTTATTTTATTCTTCCATGTGATGTAATTTAACTTTGTTTATTCTTTTGGGATCAGATTTATAGATTTTTTTCCCTCATGGTATCAATTATCATGACCCACTTGGATCCGTTTTATATTCTTTTGTAATTTCTCAAAAGCAAATATCACTTCTTGTTTTTTTTTTTTTTTTTTTTTCTTACTCAAGACAAGACTGCATATATCTCTTAGACCATACGCATTGCAGCACTCTTTACCCGAGTGCAAGTATTATTAAAAAGAAAAAAAATACAAAAGTTGGCTAAAAGACATAAATCGAGTGTTATCTAACAATCGGTTGTTAGTGACACATGTTAGCAATTGCTTTTCTCTGCTTTTATTCTTTCCTTTCTCTCTCTTCTTTTTTTCTCTCTCTTCTTTTTTTTATTCTTTATCTTCTCTCTCTTTGATACATCTAAATTATTAAAAAATTGATAACACTCAAGGGAAAGATTGGCCCATTGCCATGCTCTTAAGGCTAAGAGATCATTTTTATTACAATAACTTTATTCTATTTAAAATTACTACTCTCCAACTAAAAATGTGATTTATCAGAAGTCAGAACAAGGTGGCAGGCTATCAAATGGACCATTTTTCTGGCAAATGGGCTTGGCCTAGCTAAAAGTTGTTTACTAAAATAGACGAGATGAAAATTTGAAAATTGCAGAAAATAAAAGAAATTCTGGTCTTCAAATTCTTAGACCATGAGTAACGCTAAAACACTCAGTATGTTCTAAGAGTATAAAAATAATAAAAGTGTTGAAAAGTTGGGTTTGAGCAAGGAGATAGATCTCCTGCGAAAACAGTTCTGAGCCTAAGTTCCTGTCTACGTGGCATCCTCTTATTGGTTTCGAAATTTGTTAATGAAAAAACCATTTTTTTTTGCCTCCTCGTGTGTGTGTTTTTTTTTCTGGTGGGGTCTTCATGTGTGTTTTGGTACGGCAAGATTAAATAGAGTTACATTATTTTATTACTTTTTTTACATTAAGAATACCTAAGGGTGTTGTACCGTTACCCATGCTCTTATAGTTTATGATCCTATATTTAAGAGGGGGGGGGGGGTGGGAAAAAGAAGAAGAATAACAAATCAACTTGTTTTAAAATTAGGTTTTAAGATTTATCTGGTAATTTAAATTTTGGAATTGATGGAAAAACTTGTGGAATTGGTGGAAAATGATGTGATCTTATGTTTAACTAGTACAACTTATGGAATAATGAAATTGTTTAATGTAAAAAGAATTCATATCATACCTGGAGGAGATCGAGAGAAGAAGGAGAAGTTTTTCATCTTTTACCATTTCTCTAATCTTTAGGAAGATAACACAAAGATGGATAGGCTTGCTCGCAATGCATGTATCTCTCTGCAACCTATTATGTATGTTAACAATGTTCTATCAGTTTGGTTCTCTTTATCCAACTAATTAATGAAAATGATGTTGACAAAAAATTTTTTGGTAAAAATATAAAATCGACTTTTATCACTGGAAAGAGAAACTATCTATAAAATGTTAAAGACATTTATTTCAAAAGTTTGACTTTGACTATCAAAAGATATGCTACGTCTCTTTTCGTCTCTCAACATTTATAAATATGTAAGACGGTAAATGTAATATGTTTTTCATAATCTACTTTAATTCCATAATATCTAATGTACGATTGAATCTCATACACCATCAAAATGAAAAAAAAAAAAGCTAAATACATCAAGTCTTTGACATGTTACTCTTAAAATTACAAGAAATATAGATTTTACCTAACAACTCTACTTTTTCAATGTTATTCCGAAATCTTATTATTAGGAAAGTTATATAAAATTTCAAAATATGTTTTTGTATGTGGAATTTTTTGTTTCCAATATATAGTAAATTTTTATAGTCTCTCAAAAAGATATGTGAAATATAATTTAATATGTTGAGCTATTTATAATATAAATTTGATAACAATATCTTATCTTCTTCTTCTAGTCTATGTAACAATACGAACTGAATTATTCAAAATTTAATATTTTCAAATTAGAGAAAAAACCACGTAAAAAAAAAAAAATCAAAATCAGCAAACTCTACAAACAAATCAATGAAAATCTAATTTACTAAAAAAGACACATACAAATCAATTCTAAGAAAAAAGCTACGTAAAGAAATTAGGAACATAATTAAAATTATGACTTTGAATTTCAGAATTTGTACAGAAAACGAAACTCTACTTTGAAGAAGAGATAATTTTTACAATTTTGAGATTTTACTTTTATTGGTTTATGAACTATTAACTTATTATTAAAATCTAATCCTAAACATGCATTTTGGATACTTCCATTTCTCTTTAAGGTATAAATATTATTTACTAGATAATTTTTTAAAAAAATACTTAGATGAATAATCCAAATTTTCTTGTAATTACTAAACAAACACTTTTTAACGTAAACTGGTGAACTAAATAGATTTTGATGTAAACAAAAAAGTAAAAATAGATTTTTAAAATTTTACATTAACTTATATATTCATATGAGATATATAAAAATTTTGTATAAGAATTTTCAGTAAATTTGTTCTTGGGAATACATATTTTCAATAATATATATGTATAATTTTGGGAAAACGAAAAACAATCGAAACAAGCATGATAATTTCGGAAAAAAATCTCATCATACGACGAAAGAATTCCACTTTAGAAAAAATTATCTGCTTCCGACACTTAGAATTCGTAGTGAAGAATGCATTAAAAACAATTCATAGTAGCTTTTGAGTGACATATGTCATCGCTAATCACGTATTAGCTCTATATGTTTTACATCCCTACAAATTTATACCGTAAACTTATTGTTTTTATCATTTCCTTATTTCACCCTTATAAGTTTTTCATTTTTCTATTTATCCTCTATTATCTGATAAAAAAAAGTAGATGGCTTTACTTATTCTAATTTCAATCCTTATTAATTTAATCTAAAGTAGTACTTAGTAAATATTTTAGTTCATGACTAAAATGGATAGGGTTGCGTCTACTGGATGCAATTGCTGAGTTTAATAGAATGGTATTGGTAAAAGAATTATATCCTTCAAGGTAGACAATTCAAGCAGTCTTGTATGCTTCCGATGCAGGAGGCCTCCTGAGTGAGGCGTTGGAGATTCTCGTCTTTTTGAAAGACAAATACGACATTGACCGAAGTAAGCTCACCGACAAACATATAACCTCTCTGTTATCTTTACTGATGAGAAGTGGAAAGTACGAGGTTGCAATCCAATTGGTTGACCTCATGCTAGAAAACCCAACCCATGTTCTTATTAATTGCATATTTGGAGCATGCACTACTAATGAAGAAGCTCAACGATTTGTCAATTACATGGTGAGTAAGGGAGTTAATTACCTGATCTTACCTCAAACTAAGCGCCTCTACAAAGGAGTCATTTGGACAAATACGACTGAAGGTCAGCCCCAAACCGCATGGACCAGGTGTTACTGATAATTAGGTAATGATTTATCATTTTTATTTGGTTTGACTTTACAAAAAGAACTGAACTCTTATTGAAACATGATTCTTAATGGATATTTCAGCAGAGGCAAGTTCACAGACGGCAGAGGCAAGTTCACGGCAGAGGAAACTGAAATAGTGTGATAAAAACCATCTTTCAGCACACAAGTTCTATAAAAACTATTGTGTGTAAAAGAATTTTGAGGATGATAGAAACAAACACATATAGATTTGAGGAGCAAAATTAGATTTCATAGTTGCAGAAAGTAGGTTTATTGTGGGATGAAGGGGAACAAAATCATCGAATTATTAAAGAGGGCAAAGGAAGCGGAGAATTTGGAGATCGTGACAAAGAACAGTTAAGAAGTCAATGATAATTTTGATTAATTAAGCGTGTCTTTTTATTTATTTATTTAAAATAAAATCGTAGAAAATCTTTAATAAATAATAAAAATAAATTGTCAAAATTATAGGAAAATTTGTGGTTGTGACACGTCCTTGAAAGCTAACGTGTCAACATGAGAAGGTGACAGTTTTTTTGAAAAATGAATTGTCAAAAAACTGTCTCATTCTCCTTTTGACACGTTAGCAAAATAATACGTGACAGACTCACAATATTTTTGAGTTTTAATTAGCAACTAATTATTTTTCATAAAAATAATTACTGTTCCTAGAAAAACTCTCACTTGAACAGTTATAATACGATTCAATCTTCTTTAAAAAGAATATTAAAAGGATATATATTCTCTAAAAATAAAGCTTTAGAAAAAAAAATGAAACCGTTTATATTTGTGAATTTTTTTTTTGATGGTTTCTAAGAACACCCACAGTCTCTTTTCTTCTTCCATGATTTTCTTTTCCTCCATACTCTTATATTTCTCACATTCAACAAACAAATGCAGAAAAACTCATAATAGATAAAAAAAAATAACATATACTCCTTCCTCGTGATTTCAAAACCCTAATTCAAAATTGGGTTATAAAAAATATCCCAAGCCAGTGTCGATTTCTATTTCTGAGTAAACCTATCTCAGCAACCCATATTCCTTGACGCTATCTCACTCCTCTGTAAAGTTGGCTTCAGAGAAGCACTTTTAAATAACATGGTATCAGAGCGATAAGATCATTTGACATAAATTCTACTACTACTACTACTACTACTACTACTACTGATGTGGAGCCTCCCTGTGGATGTAATTCCCACGTTGTCCATGCTTCAGACCTAGATGTCTGAGCATGAGGGAGGGTATTGATGATAAACGTCCCACATCAAAAATATACGAACTAATGAACTAATATATAAAGGATTAGGGCCAATCCACTTATTGCCAATTGGTTTTGAGTTGGAAGCCCATAATAAGTCCGATTTCTAACACAGAAGTAATCTTGTCATTACCAATTTGTATTAATATTTTGAAAATGAATACCTCGCTTGTTTACGTTATAATTAATGCAGGCCGTCGAAATTGGCAAGAGGCTATCCAAGAAACACTTTATTCACCATGTCTTTGGGTATATAAATCTTCTTCCCTTTTCCTTTGTAAAGGATTTTGCATAAGCTGTCTTCATAATTTAGTGGAATTTTTTTTTTTTTTTTTTTTTGGTCAAATCCATAATTTTCAATACTTTTAAGTCTCAAACTCACTCAAAAGAGGAGGAATTACAACCCACATAAAAGGGGAGAACAAGATAAAAAGGCAATAAGTGCCTGAAAATACACAAACATAAGATAAACTAAGGATAGATTGAAGAAACAAATCAACAAACGAAACAAAAGGAGATCGAAAAAGAACGATCCCAAAAGCTTTATAAGTAACCGCATCCATTGCAACCCGAAGGATTACAAACTCTGCAACAATGGCAAAGAAAACTATCAACCGGGAGGAAGATCCTTACAAAACCGGCGACGCTTGATCATCCAAACCACTCAAATCAAGAGGGAATTTTGGGAAGAAGAAGGGGCACATGGTGCCAAGATGAGGAAGCTCAGCTCTAAATAGAGACTGCACTTCCCGTTGCACATCTACAAAAACATAGATGCAAATGCTAATTTTCGGGACAAAGCCTTTAGCAATAAATTTTCCTGAACTTCTTATCCTCTTCAATAAATTTTGTAGAGAAAACGAGTTTGAAGATGAAAATCATTACTACCGTTTCCTAGAGCACGAGCCATTTATCTCAAAATGTTACAACTTTAGAAGTGCTACCAACGATATGGAGCCCCAAAGTGTAGCCAAGGTTGGGCAGAAGCTTTTCAAAATCATGACTGCTATTCTTGAGTCTTATTCTTCCAGTGACCATTCTCGTGTTGATTACATGAGAATTAGCCAGAGCTAAGAATTAAGACGGTACAAATTCGATTTAAAATGCCTATTTTAGTTCATTTATTTATGCAATCTACCGACACTAATTTAGTTATGTTTTAATTATAGATGAATGAAGGTACTTGAATATGGCTCAAGACCTTCACCGTTTGAATCTTGTGGAACTCTCAATGGAAGAGAAGTTAGCATTTTTCTTAATACAACGCAATGGTGATCCATGCCTTCATTTGAATCGGACGTCATGAGGGAATGATCGCAAGAAGGTCTTTCTTTACATATTTTCAGTACGTTGTAATAGTCCCGGCTCAATACTAGAGCAAGATCACCATTGCGAGCAAGATTTAAAATTTATTTTTGTGATCTTTTTGAGAATTATGCATTTCAAACTCATATCATACATATAAATTCAATACACATTTTTATACATACAATTAAAATATATTCACAATATACTTAAAAATATACTTGAAAATAAAGTTATAAAAAATCTAATTTATCTTATAATTTATATTAAAAATCTGATACTCCTATAATATTTTCTCACCCTTAGACCATATCTTTCACGAATCTTAAAACTTTTCCTATTCTTTTTTAACAACTGCTTGCATTAATCTTAAATATTTCCTATTCAAAAATTAAATAAAACCGTAATAAATTACACAAACCGTGTCCAAAAAAAAAAAAAAACGCGTAAAGCTTAAGTTAATAAATAGCGTCTCCTCGTTTTTAATTAACTAACCTTTTCTTTGCTTCTCTTCTTCTTCTTCTTCGTCTCTTCAAATCCCTAAATTCCCAAAATCCTCAAATCCAAAATTAAGCTATGCAACAAGATCCTTCACGACCCGCTACAGGTTACCCATACCCATACCCAAATCCACAACAACCACCAAACGGTTACCCTAATCCTCCTCCAAACACTTACCCATACCAAAACCATAACCCTTACTACGCGCCGCCACAACCAAATCCACGCGCCATCTTACTCCGTCGTCTCTTCATCATCCTAATGTCATTCCTCTTAATCCTAGGCCTAATCCTCTTCATCTTCTTCCTAATTGTTCGTCCTCAATTACCAGACGTCTACTTAAACTCACTCTCGGTCTCCAATTTCAATGTCTCAAACAATCAAGTCTCTGGTAAATGGGATCTTCAAGCTCAATTTCGTAACCCTAATTCGAAGATGTCACTTCGTTACGATTCTGTTCTTGTTGATTTATCTTATAATCGTGAGTCTTTGTCTGAGACGAGATTACAGCCGTTTGATCAAGGGAAGAAAGATCTAACGGTTGTTAATGCTACACTCTCTGTTTCTGGTACTTATGTTGAAGGGAGATTGGCTGATTCTATTGGTAAAGAGAGAAGTGTTAAGGGAAATGTTGAGTTTGATTTGAGAATGATTTCTTATGTTACGTTTCGGTACGGTGCGTTTCGGAGAAGACGGTTTGTTACGGTTTATTGTGATGATGTTGCTGTTGTTGTTCCTGTGAGTAGTGGTTCTGGGAAGATGATTGGTTCTGTTAAGAGATGCAAAAGTTATTGAGCTTTAGTGAGTTTTTTAGATTCAAAAGTTATCTACTTTAACCAATCTTTTGATTTTGGATGGTGAATGTAAAGATCGACGATGTTTTCGATTTGTTGTTGTTAACCAAATCTTTAGCCTTCTCATTTCGTTTATGTGTTATTGAAACTGCAATGAGAAAGATAATGAAACTTGAACAGTCTTTGGAATGAGTTTGGTACTTATTTAGATTTGGTTTGGTGATTTTCATATGATATGTTATTCTGTGTTTCAATTTTCACAATGTTATGATGTCGAAAGATGGGAACTTTGTGACATGGTTGAATCATATGATGATGAAACTGCAGTGAGAAAGATAATGAAACTTGAATAGTCTCTTGAATGGTTTTAGTACTATCGAATTCTTTTTTAGATTTCTTCTGGTGATTCTCTTATGATATTTCAATTTTCACACTGTTATTATGTCGAAAGATGGGAACTTTGTGGCATGTTTGAATAGTCAGGTTAAGTAATAGGCAATAAGGATAGTTACTCTTATAGGAGAATGCTGAGAATTGGTGGGTTTCATTGAGTAATGAATGATTCATAGTTAGATGTTTGTGCTCGACTACTTATTTTGCGGTGATACATTTTTGTGGGGTTTGAATTGGTATCTTGATTTGCTGCTTGTGGCTGAATGATGACTGATTCACATATATCTTTTATGAATAGTGATACTGTTAAGGGATAATGCTCTGAATCGTTCCAGCCTTCCAGGTCCTTTGGGTAGATTCTAGGCTCTTCTTGATTTACTTAGTTTGCAATGTACATATACAGGATTCGTCGATGCGATTAATTTGTAACCACTCGAGGTTTGTAGTTATATGGACAAGTAATGGCTGGTGGGGTTAGTATTTCTGCATTATTTCATCATATGTTACTCTCAGCTTTATTCTCTGTTTCCTAAAGAGGGTTCTATAAGATCTATTGGTTAAAACTTTGCCCTTTTTTATTAGAGACGTGCTTCATGTTTGTGCATAGGATGGTCCCAAGTAGGCATGGGCGCTTGAACTGAACCAAACCGAACTGAGGTTCAATCAATTGGCAGTTTCTTGTTTGCGATTCGGTTCTTGGTTCGGCACAACGAACCAATCAGTTAACCGAGATTTCAGCTGCGTCTTCGTTTCTACTTTCTTTCTGTCAAGATTTCAATCGCATCGCCGTAGAAACTTCAACCACTTCTTTCGTTTCTCGTTCCTTTTTTCACTCATTCTCTCCTTCGCATTACTCTTTCTCGTTCTTGGCATTAATCTAACTATTTTAACAAAATCGCCGGAGATGAATATGTTGTGTCAACCAATCACACTATAAGGATGTTTCTATATCTCTATTACTTAATATTTCTATTTTTGCGTTTATCAAAAATAAAGTTTCCTTTTTTATTTTCACATTTTTGCCTTTTGACAATTCTTGTTTTTACAAGATTTCCAAAACCATAAAACTCTCCACCCTCTAAGCTTTTCTATATATATAACTATGTATCATAGTTACTCCAAAAAGCCACAAAAAGAATAAAAATTATAACCGATCAAGGCTTGTATGTTCCCCAGCCAAATGCATTATCACTCTCATTAAGGATCTATTGGCCTCTCCAGTGACTTTTTCTGTTGAGTTCTTCAACAACATGTAAGTTTAGATAGCTGTGACATTCAGTAATTTATGCGTTCGTGTTACAAATGTGCATTTCAGGATGTAGCAGTGTTGGACAGCCAACAATTGGCATTTGATTGTATTGTAGCAACGGTTTTTGATGGATCCAATGAGTTTGATGGTGGTAGTTATGATGTTCATTTTTTCATTGCGTGTAATATTTGAGGCTAGCACATTAGTATTCTACAAATTATTATATATTCAACAATATATGATAATTCTTAATGCACCTGAACATCACCAAAAACCTCTCTATTCCACTTCCTCAACGTTTTTGGTAAAAGAAACAACGCTTCTTGGGTTTGTTATTTCCCGCCTCCAAGATGATAGAATTAGGTCTTTAAAACCCGTGTGGCTCAACCAAGCCGCTTCAAAACGAAATGGGTCTTCGTTTTGGATCGCTTCTAGCCACCGGTGTGAGTTGTGGAGCATGATCCGATGACAAAAACGGAAGATGTGTCACCGTAGCTTCTTGCCATTGTATATTTATATGGAATATTTTCATTTTTAAGAAAATAGGTTTTCATACTAATAAAAATAAATGGGCTGCCGTAAAATTGAATGAATCATGGGCGAAATGTATATTCAAAGACAAATCCTTTTTTAGTTAAAGGCCCAACTACACAACTATTCTTTTTCAGTCAAAGACAAATCCTCGTCGAAAGGGTCACATAGTTTTATATAAAATAGAAATCTTAATAGAAAAAGGAAAAATATTAACTTTTTGTCTGTATTTAAGAAGCTTATAAAACCCTAATTTCTGATTTCTTCAACGTTAAGGATCAACTAGAAAAACAATGGTGAGGTTGGATCTTCCATGGGATTTGGTAGAGGAGATACTTTCTAGAGTACCGGCGACATCTTTGACGACACGATTACGATTTACTTGCAAACGATGGAACGCTTTGTTCAAAGATCATAAATTCATCACAAAGCACATGGATAAAGCAAGGAAGCAAAATTTTATTCTCGTGTTGAGTAATTTTAGGGTTTATTCGCTGAGTACGAATCTCAAAAAAATTCACAAGAACATTGCTTTTCATCCATTGATGCCTCAACTTAGCCCTCAAGTCAAAATAACGAAAGTCTTTCACTGCAACGGCTTATTGTTATGTTCCACGGAGGAGTGCAAACTCGTGGTTGTGAATCCGTGTACTGGTCAAGCAAGGTGGATTACATCAGAAATTGATTACTGTTTTTACGATAGTTATGCGTTAGGTTACGCAAACAACAACAACAAGTCGTACGATAGCTACAAAATCTTGATGTTTTCTAATGACTGCAAAAATTTTGGAATCTTCGAGATAAAGTCTAATTCATGGAGGGTTCTTGCTAACATCCCTCCCAACATGGAACTATTCCCTCCCAACATGGAAATATTCTTTAATGATAGATCCGTGTCTTTGAAGGGAAATACTTACTGGCATTCTCATTTGAATTCCTATATACTGAGCTTTGATTTCACAACAGAGACACTTAGACGTGTGTGTCTTCCGGTTCTGTCTCAAAATCAGAATAGTCGTGGCTATACTTCAGATCTATCTGTTGTTAGGGAAGAGAAACTTTCGGTGTTACGTTGGAGTCATGGTATGCGACAGATGGAGATATGGGTGAGTGATAAGATTGGTACTGAAACTGTGTTGTCGTGGAGCAAATCCTTTGCATTCGATTTCTTTTCTCGGCATGTTCTACGTTCTCTGAGTTCTATGGGTGTATTCATTCAAGAAGAGAAGAAAGTGATTGTTGTGGGTTCTTGCAGTAGCGAGGAGAAGTACAAGGACAAGATCTACATTGTTGATAAGCATGGATGCAGAAAATTATGTTATGATACTGAGTATTCTAATATCTGTAGGCCTTTTCTCTTTAGTTATGTTCCAAGTTTAGTTAGTCTATATCCACCAATGTAATGTAATATTTTTTTTCATTCTTTATATAAAGTTTTTTGCTGCCTTCATTTATTGTGAACCGATCCTAAACTGGAATCCAATATTATCAAATGAATCTCGTGTTTATTTGACGTTTTAGTGAAGATGATGCTCTTTGAAGAGCTTATATTTATTCATCGTTGCTTTATTTTTCGTAACTTAAAGATTTCTTTTGGTGTTTCTAGTATGATATGTTATTCTGTATTTCAATTTTTGCGACGTTATGAAGTCGAAAGATGCGAACTTTGTGCCATGGTTGAATCATATGATGATGAAACTGCAATGAGAAAGATAATGAAACTGGAATAGTCTTTGTAATGATTTTGGTACTATTGAATTCTTGTTTAGATTTCTTTTGGTGATTCTCATATGATATGTTATTCTCTATTTTAACATTCTCATATGATTTTGGTACTATTGATTCTCCAATACTCAATAATTTAAGCTATAAATTTTAACATTTTAGAAAAACTACAAAATTTTATTTATATATATATATATATATATATGAAAAATTGTTAAAAACAAGCTACATCCATATTTAGTTAATTAGTTTATAGTCAAATAAGTTAATATTAATATAATGTTGACAAAAAAAATATCTTATAATATATTAAATATTTAAATCAATATAAAATATTTTAGTTCATAGCATATCATCTAGTATAATACAATTTAGGGTGAAAAAATGGATGGCAATGTTTGTATATACAAGCACAAGGGTGATACCACATATATGTGTATCTAACTTTTTTAACAAAACCTCATGAGATGAATATGTTGTGTCGACCAATCACTGGAATTGAATATAATATATATAACTAAGGATGTTACTATATCTCTTTCGTTTAACATTTCCATTTTTCCAACTTTTTTTATAAGAAAAAACATTTCCATTTTTCTTTTCTACTTTTTTTGTCTCTTTACAATTCTTTTTGTTAGAAGATTTCCAAAACCATAAAACTCTCTACCCTCAAGCTTTTCTATATAAAATCTACATATATATCATAGTTACTCCGAAAAGCCACACAAAGAAGTTCCATTAGAGCTTAAAGAGATAAAACCACACTTAGCAACAATGAAGAAGGAAGAAGCAACGACGAAGAAGACAGAACCAACGACAAAGAAGACAGAAGCAAAAGAAGAAGGCTCAGCACCAAAACACATTCGCGTTGTTTATTCAGACAAACGAAGAAGAAGTATAATCATGTTCGTATCCACTTTACTCTTACTCATAATCAGTGTCTTTGGCTTCAGCTACATCGCTACTCAACCGCGAATTCCACAGTTCGTACTCGAGGATCTCTACATTGATCCTTTCATAAACTCAAGTGTGGTAAGTGTATTTTCAATTTCCTTTTTCCTTATACAAGAAGTAAAGCCATTAATTCTAACCCTAATAATCGAAATTCGTCATCGCTTCATCTAACTCTTTTAGCTTCGATGCTTTAGTCGAGTGGATGGACCGAGAAACCTGATTATGAATTATGCTTCCATGTTTTAATTTTATTTTAGCCATAGGACCATCTCTAAAGGTCTATAATCATCGATTGTAAACCTAAACCGTTTTTTCATTTTATGAAATATTTACAATCTTAGAAAACAATATATATGATTATTGGTTTGATTTGGTTTATCTAGGTGAAACTGTCATCAACCAACCCAAGCCACAAGACAAGTGTTTACTACAACAAAATAAGTCTACATGTACACGTCCTAGGAAACTTCGAGACAGAGAAGGTTTTCTTGGAAAGCACGCGTCAGGAGCCACGTGAAGTTACGACGTGGACAGCTATAGTTGCAAGCAATAACGACAATGTTAAACCTACCGGGAGTTTTCTTGTGAGACACGGTATGGCTTATGGTGATGTTATTGTAGATGTATTGTTTCAATGGAAGAGTGGGATCTTCCCGTCGTCAAAGTTTGGTTTACAAGTAAAATGTCCGGTTCTGCTTAGATTGGAAGATTTGAGCTCTGCAACTATTAAACCATTGTCTACTTGTTCTCATGACTTTGATTTTTAGTTTTTATGTCTAACAATTTTGATCTCTTGATTCCTATAAAACATATATATATGGGGAATTTTTGAGATATAATAAACCTTTTTTGATGACTTGATACTTTGAGGAAATTATTTTATTTTTATTTTTATTTTGGAAGACTGGACACTATTCTTTTTTTATTGGAAATTTGCCAAAACTAACCAAAAACAAAAACTTTAATTCTAACCATAAAAACTAAGATATAGTGTGTATTACATGTATTATTGTCAAGTTTACTATTAGTATAATATCTATTTCTAAATAGAATTCCACCATCACCACAACTATTGCTATAGCCAATGTCTGAACCAAACCGAACCGAGATTTGGACAAATCGATTCGGTTTTTGTTAATTGAGTAAAACCGATCGGTAATGTAATCTACAAAATAAAATACATTTTAGTCAGAAATAAGGTAATAAGGGTAAAAAAACTATTTCGTTATGACATATACAAGTTCTCCAAATAACATTTTGGTTAAAATGTGACCCTTTAATCTAATAAGCGTTATCTTGAAAGTTTTTATAAGCTTGAGGCTGATCGATAATCAGAAGAGAAGTTCACCAAAATTGATCTTGAAATCTGCCAAGTTGCACAATTATTCTTGAATCTTTGTCTTCTTACGGGCCAAGAACCGTTCTTTAGCAGCAGCTATAGCATCCTCCCTAGTGGCTTTCGAGGCTTCTTTTGCTACCTCTTTGATTGATGAGTCTCTCTCTTCTTTGTCTTCTGAACCTATCTTTTTCTCAGATGTTTCTTGTGGTTCCGCGCTTTTCCTAACACTTGTACCAATATCTCCAGATTCAGGTGATTTTCTTTTCTTCTCCTTCCCTGTCTCTTCTTTTCTAACCTCCTCAAGCTTCTTCACCTTTCTTTGTTCCTTCTCTGCCTCTTTAGCTTCGATATCTTGAGCTCCAAATGCCACATTTTTTCCAATGTTGAAGTAGAAATCACTCAAGTCATTCTTCTTTGTAACCTAACAAAAGATGAAATCATGAAAACATAAGTTAAAATAGCAATAGAAACAAAATCAGTTCATAATCCACCAAAGCTATATCTCCTCACCATTGCTAATACAGAGAAAACAAGAAAATGACTTCTAGACACAACATGCAATAAGGTTGTAACAAGACAAGATTGTGATCTAGCTAATTTACCTTCACACAGTTCCCAAACCTGAGCTACTTAAGACAGAAACGAAAAGCACAAAGCTAGGACTTTGGCTATTCTAGCAAGAACTAGTTTAGTAGGCCAAAGAGACTCAAATACAAACATGATATAATGAACGAAGAAAGCGTAGACACGAAAACAGAACTTACATCATCTTTTTCCTCTCGAAGTTCACGCAATCTTTCTTCCGCCAGCCATTTCTTTTGTTCCTCTAGTTTCCTTTTATATGAACCAGTTACAAACTTTTCTTTATCCGAGAAAAGATGTTCGTCTTTCGCCCTCTCTTTCGCAAGCTTTCTCTCATAAACTATTTCTTGTTCTTTCTTTCTACGTTCTGTCTGTTGCATCAAATGCTGGATAAATTTTGGCTGCAATAAGAAACAAAAAGTAAATGAGACATAAGCAACAACTTTAGAGAATGTAATAACACAGAGCAAGAGATTAATTAGATTACCTTGTGTTCTTCGCGATCTTGCATTCGTGGAAGAACTGCTTTATGTTTCGTATCATCATAAACTTCATCATATGCAAAAGCAGAAGGATCCCTCCTCCAAAGCTTTCTTATGCTGCTCTTCAATCTAACATCAACACACTCAAATCAAATCATCAAGCAGATAAAAATTGAAGGAAAATAAGAAACAGAGACATAATGATTGGCGAAAACGTACTTTCTTAAGATCTTTAGTCTTTGAAGCGTGTGGAGAAGTCTCCTTCTCCACATCATTGTCTTCATCTTCACCAAATATTGAAGAAGTACGAATCGAAGGTCGAGATACTGACTGCTTTTTGTGGTATGGACTATGGAGCCCTAATTTGTAGTCCGTACTTCTTAATCTTCAATGTTCCTTGCTTCACACTCTCCTTCTCCGTCTTCTTCGCTTCCCTTAACCTCTCCTTCGCGGCTGTTACAGCATCGATGCCGTGTCTTTACTCAGAAAATTGCTCTCTTTCCCAATAAAGTCAAAAACTTTCTCTAAAAACCCTAATGGGTCTAAAGGATCTAAACTTGCACTAAACGGCAATGTCGAAGATTTCACCTTTTCCACCTCCATGGGCTCCGTCTTCTTATTCTTCTCCTTCGCGACTGTAACAGCATTGGTAATCTCCTTCGCAGCCGTGTCTTTCCTCAGAAAGTTGCTCTCTTTCCCAATAAAGTCAAAGACTTTCTCCAAGAACCCTAATGGGTTTGAAGGATCAAAACTTGCAGTAAAAGGTAACGTCGATGGTCTCACCTCCTCCATCTCAGATTCAATGGACAAAGATTAGGACTTTGTAGACTGAGACTAAAAATACAAAGTTCGATTAGAAAACAGAGCTTAAATCCTAACTTTGTTGGGCCTTTAAGGTTTCCTTTTACTCAATTCCTAACTTTTCCTTATTCAGGTTTTTTTTTTTCCTATTTATCATTCAATTTAATAATATGCATAGATTATACAATTTTGGACATTCCAATTGATCCTGTAATTTTAATAAGCGTCATCTTGAAATGTTTTTTTTTTTTAATTTTTAAAAACAGTTTCATCGATAAGCATAAGAGAAGTTCACCAAAAGTAACAGTTGGACTGAACTAATATTCTTCCATCTTTGCCTTCTTACGAGCCAAGAACCGTTCTTTGGCAGCAGCAATCGCATCCTCTCCTTTCTTGTGGTGGTTAGTGGCTTTCGGCGCTTCTTTTACTGCCGCTTTGATTGATGTGTCTCTCTCTTCTGAATCCGTCTTCTTCGTAGGCGCTGCTTGCTCTGCTTCTTGCGGTTCCACGCTTTTCCTTCGACTTGATCCAATATCTCTAGATTCAGGAGACACTTCCATCTCCGGTGATTTTCTTTTCTTCTCTTCCCTTGTCTCTTCTTTTCTCATCTTCTCGAGCTTCTCTGCAATTCTTTCTTCCTCGAACTTCTCTGCCTTTCTTCGTTCCTCAAGCCTCTCTGCCTTTCTTTGTTCCTCGAGCTTCTCTGCCTCTTTAGCTTCGTTATCTCGAGCTCCAAATGCTACATTTTTTCCAATGTTGAAGTAGAAATCACTCAAGTCTTTCTTCTTTGTAACCTAACAAAAGATGAAAACAAAGGTAAAGGAGCTGACATGAATTAAAATAGCAATAGAAACAAAATCAGTTCATAACGTACTAAAAGCCACGGCATGCAACAAGGTTGTAAGAATAAAGATTGTGATCAATTAAACTACCTTGACACAGTTAACAAACTCTCAGAGAAGAAAATGGTTTCTAGACTCTAGTCTGACCCATCATCATCCACTAAAAGCCACAACACGTAACAAGGTTCTAAGAAGAAAAGATTTGTGATCAATTACACTACCCTGACACAGTTCCCAAACAAGAGCTACTTAAGATAGAAACGACAAGGACAAAACTAGGACTTTGGCCATCCTATCGAACACTAGTTTAGTAGGCCAGAGAGGTTGTACAAACATGATATATATAAATGAACGAGGAAATATAACTTACATCATCTCTTTCTTCTCGAAGTTCACGCAATCTTTCTTCCGCCAGCCATTTCTTTTGTTCCTCGAGTTTCCTCTTATACGCGCCAGTTACAAACTTTTCTTTATCTGAAAACATATGTTCGTCTTTGGCCCTCTCTTTCGCAAGCTTTCTCTCATAAACTATTTCATGTTCTTTCTCTCTACGTTCTGCCTGTTTCATCAAATGCTGGATATATCTTGGCTGCAATTCACAACAGTAAAATTAGACATAAGCAGTCCAATTAGTCATGCTGAAACCTACTTAAAAGTGTAACACCGTAAGAAATTGTTAAAATTGATACACTTGGTGGCTTCTCAAAGAGTTCACCTCTATTTCACTTAAATAAAGTAACAAAGCTTTAGCCTTTATCTAACCATGGCTTATAAGCTATCTTTCTAGTATACATAGTATCGCAAAATGTGTTTCTACCGAGATTTCGATGGTTCCATTATCAACATCCTAAGGTTCATAATCAATAGTTATCTATATTCCGATCGTATGATAAACTAGTGAGCCACAGATCTTACAAGATTCAACTCTTAAACTTTCTAAAGCTTCAAAGACCAAACATCTAAAGAGATAACAACATTACCTTACGCTCTTCGCGATCTTGCATTCGAGGAAGAACAGCTTTTTGTTTCATGTCATCATAAACTTCGTCATAAGCAAAAGCAGAAGGATCTTCTTCTAAAGCTTTCTTTTGCTGCTCCTCAATCTAAAACAACACACAGAGTCAAATCCCAAATTACTTATCAATCAGATCAAATTGAAGAAACAGAGTCAGAAGAGAATGATGGAGGAAGAAAAGCTTACTTCTTTAAGAGCCTTAGTTTTTGTAGCTTGACGAGAAATCTCTTTCTCAACATCGTGATCTTCATCTTCACCAAATATTGAAGCGGGACGAAGTGGAGGTCGAGATGATTGTTTTTTCTGTGCCGGAGCTCTGATTTGTAATCCGTACTTCTTCATCTTCGGATTTCTGCGAAATCGATTGAGATTTCAACAAATTAGGGCAATTTCTGTCCCCTTCGCAGATTCTGATTTAGAGTCGAATTCGGGACAAACCCTAATAAGGCTTGAGCTGGAATTGGCTGATTCACCGGAGATTGAATCGATTAGGGTTCTAATTCAAAGATATTGATCGGTGTTTGTGAATTAGGCAAAGGAAGAAAGTGGAGAAGAAGATAAAGCAATGGAGGAACTAATGGGCCGATAAAGGAAGGAGATAACTACTTTAACGGCCCAATTATTGAATCTTTTGATGGGCCGAGATAATGTTGGGCCCATATCAGATGTTCCAACCAGATCTCAAATGGACAAGTCTAAAGCTCTCACACAACTTGTATTCATAGTGGCCCTGGGCGTTCGGTTTAAACGGGTCGGTTTATTCGGTTTTTGAGTTTTTCGGTTTTTCAATCCGAACTGAACCGAATCAAGTTTCGGTTCAGGTCGGTTCGGTTCTCGGCTTATTCGGTTTGGTTATAGACAAAAAAATTCCCAGATGCTTAAGTCTTTGTACATACAAGGTAGAAAAGTGAGGATTCAGAATTGTTCCAATGTTTAGGATTCTGTTTGGTGATTATAATATGTATAAGATCTACATTTCAATACCTCCAATATTAAGCTAGTGAAAAAGACTAGTCATCCTTCTCCTTGTCCACTTTCTTCCCAATCCAACTGGCTACAATAGGAGTCAAAGCCACCGTAGGCGGAAACCTAATCGGGGAAGCAGCTTTATGCGCTGCGTAAGCCAAAGCAAACGCTCCTACTTTCTCTCCCGTCTCATTCGTCGAAATCCCAACCTTAAAACACAAAACATCAAAATCAGCTTATACTCGAATCCAAGATCAAGAAAACATAAACTTAGTATAATCAAGACGTGAAAGTAACCAACCTTTAGAAGAAGAGCTTGGACATCAACACCAGAAGTAACAAGCACATAGCAGAGTGAGAAGGAAATAAGTGAAAGAGTAATGGATGTAGCGAGATAAGCACCACCATACTTAGCAAGTAACTCTTTAGCCTCATCGGTCTTTGATTTCTTCTTCTTATCTTCTCCATCATTTCCTTCATCATCCTTTGAACTGAATATCTAATCACAAAATTCCGTCCAAAACACCAATTTTAGTACACAAAAAGCTTCCATAGCTTCTACAACTACCAAAATTTGTCTAAATTGGCTTATCATGTAACTCGAGAACAATCATATATGCGCACATGTTCATCCAAAACACCATTTTGGTACCCTTAAAACGCTTCCATAGCTTCTACAGCTACCAGAGTTTGTCTAAATTGGCTTCTATCATATCCGCGCACATGTTCATCCAAAACACCATTTTGGTACCCTTAAACGCTTCCATATCTTCTAAAACTACCAAAATTTGTCTAAATTGGCTCATCATGTAACTCGAAAACAATCATATCTGCGCACATATTCATCCAAAACACCGTTTTGGTACCCTAAAACACTTCCATAGCTTCTACAACTTACAAAATTTCTCAAAATTAGCCTATCATTAAACTTGAAAACGATCATATTTGCGCACATGTTCATCCAAAACACCAGTTTGGTACCCTTAAACGCTTCCATAGCTTCTACAACTACCAAAATTGATCAAAATTAGCCTATCATGTAACTCGAAAACGATCATATCTAATCACACGTTCATCCAAAACACCATTTTGGTACCATTAAACGCGTCCATAGCTTCTACAACTACCAAAATTGATCTAAATTAGCCTATCATGTAACTCGAAAACGATCATATCTGCACCCATGTTCATCCAAAACACCATTATAATACCATTAAACACTTCCATAGCTTCTACAACTACCAAAATTGATCAAAATTAGCCTATAATGTAACTCGAAAACAATCATATCTGCTCACATGTTCATCCAAAACACCATTTTAGTACCCTTAGACGCCTCCATAGCTTCTACAACTAACAAAATCGATCAAAATTGATCTTATCATGTAACTCGAAAACGATCATATCATTTTAATATACAAAAAGCTTCCATAGCTTCTACAACTACAAAAATTTGTCTAAATTGGCTTCTCATGTAACTCAAAAACAATCATATCTGTGCACATGTTCATCCAAAACACCATTTTGGTACCATTAAACGCTTCCATAGCTTCTACAACTACCAAAATTTGTCTAAATTCATCTATCATTTAGCTCGAAAACGATGATATCTAATCACATGTTCATCGAAAACACCATTTTAATACTCTTAAAAGCTTCCATAGCTTCTACAACTAACAAAATTTCTCAAAATTAGCTTATCATGTACCTCAAAAACAATCATATCTGCTCACACATTCATCCAAAACACCATTTTAATACTCTTAAAAGCTTCCACATCTTCTAAAACTACCAAAAATATCTCAAAAATTGGAGATTATCGATCACCCAAATTTACAATTAACTCATAAATTATCATATTTAGACTGATAATCATTCAAATTTCGAATTAACACAATCGAAATTGCTTTTATACCTTCCATAGACCAACTTCGAGGCCATATTTCTTAGTAACTTCCTCAGCGGACGAAGGAGAAGAAGACGAAGGCGACGAAGTGTTCTTATCGGTCTTCTCACGGACGGCTCTGCATCTGAATTTCTTTGGTGAAGCTTGAATTGAAGAGTAGAAGAATCGGATTTGAGGATTTGTGGTGTTCAATAAGGAAGACGAAGGAGGAACTTGGAGAAGCATAGCCATTTTTTTTTAGCCACAAGAAAAAAAAAAAAAACAAATAAAATAGTTTCAACTTTGTTTTATATTCGAATTATTCGACCGACTTAGATTAATAATATCAATTGTTAAAAAAAACGTCACCGTAGAAATAAAACATCAAATTGTGACCAAAGAAAAAAAAAAAAAAAAAATAAAACATCAAATTTACGATGCTAGTTGAAGCAATCCAAAATTCCAAATTAACAGTTGACTATAATAATATCTGTTATTGTCAACTTAGTTTTACACACAAATTAAAAAGTTTGGGTAATTTTTTCAAAATTTTAATCATTAAAGCATGAAAAGACATTGGTTTCGAATGGTAGCGGCGGTTAATTGGACAAAATCGTCTACGGACTGAATCGTTTTTAATTTACTATTCGTTAATTTTAAAACGCAATAGTACGGATCTAAGAAAATAAAAGAAATCTGCGGCAGACAAGTGCGATCTACTTTTACATACAAATAAACTTGGTCTGCGGTGACCGCCGCTACCATTCGAAGCCATTGGATATTTTGTTCACGTATAAAAAGACATGGCATAAATGCCACATAAAAATTTATCTGTTTGTAGAGTCCCTTTAGTCGAGTGGTTTGACTAAAGTTTTATTATTGTTTCTACACCCGGAGGTCTGGGGTTCAATTCCCGAAGAGCGTAGGCAAGATGAGACAGTAGAATTGTCCGTTGTAAGAGTCGTTGATGTAAACTTTTGTCTTAAGAACAAATTTAAGAATTTGGGTAGCTGTTTTTAATTTTTTGCCAATCGAACCTCAAATAATTTCTTGTTTGTTAATTCAACTATTTCCAACTAAAAACTAGTTCAAAAAAGCATATCCACCTAAATTAAGCGAATTCTTTCTTCTAATCAAAAGACGTCAATCAAATGTTAAACAAATTACACCAAGTTCTAAATCAAAACTCACAGTTCTTCGTCTTGTAAATCTTGACCCTTATACTATTTTTCGAGAAAACGATCTATTTCCCCACGAAATTATAGATTAGTGTGGATCTGATTCGATGTAATAGTTTTTGTGGGGAACCAGATCGGTTTTTTTATTTTTTCTTTTAAACTTAAGTGTTATAAGTTTTTCATGAGAATAAATCTAATTTTTTTCTCCTAGCGGCCATCATGACCGTGCTATCAATTTTTTGGGTTAGTTTTTACATCATTTTAGTTCCAACAATATGCAACTTTGTCTTTACAACAACATTCTTACACAAAGACGGGAATATGTAGAAATGTTTCGACCTTTTTGGTTCATCAACATCTAGAACAATCAAACATAAAGTTTTTGTGTGTTTACATATACTATTGCGTCCAATGTCCCTTTGTTGTCAACTAGAGTTGCAAAGCAAAATTCATTGACTATAACTTGAAACTTGAACTTCTTAAACCTATCATCAAAGCAAACTAGCATGAAAGATTTTAAATTTTTATTGCCAATACACTAAGCAAAATAATACAAAACTACATCAATGCATATACTAAAACAAAAAGGTTTATGTGATATCGTAGGACAATCATCCCAATGCACTCAACAATAGACATCTTCATCATGAGATATGCATTAACGGAGTTTTATATTATTTGGTTAAATGCATTGGCAATAGAAATCAAAAAAATTTTATGCTAATTTGCTTTAGTGTTAGATTTGAGAAGTTCAAGTTTCAAGTCGTGGTAATGAATTTTTCTTTGCACTTTTGGTTTATTGCAAAGGTAAATTTGGAAAAATATAGGCATAGACACAGAAAAACTCTAAAAATGTTTTTTCTAGAAGATGTTAATTAACAAAAATGAGCAAGACATTACTACATATCGTATCATTTGTGAAAAAATATAGTTGCAAAGACAAGTTTACGCATTATTGGGATGATCGGTGATGGAAAAATTATGTGCGTCTCATACCATCTAACGAATTATTTCTATATTTTTTACAACAATAAGGTGAATAACACTGTGGTAAGAGTTGAAATCGAATTAGGAAAAGTAGCTTTAAAGGGTCAACAACTCAAAAAATTATATAATTTTTGACCATGTTAAGAATGTGGTCCTTATGAATTAAGGATTTGTGACATATCTATGTAGTTCGACTTTTAAGTTTATGACCTTAAATATATAAATCCCTTAGCGTACTGTGCATATCTCGTATTGTGAAGGTAGCAATTGTTCGGTTATTGTATGATTGTTTTTTATTGTAGTTTGACAAACTTTGTCTCTTTACGAAAACTATGTTCATGAGGATCAATGGTTGTTGTAAGCTATGTTTACTTGTTTTAAACTTATCTCTTTATGAGAAATCCACTTTGTGTATTCGTGAATTCTACTATAATAGTTATACATAGTTATACATAGTTATACATAATTAAATGTATAATTTTGTTAAACTCGTCTTAACTATTATCCAAACTTATCTGCGTACAAGTCAGATAGGGAGTTTTGCGGTTTTCTGTAACGTCCCGACCGCCATTTTTAATGGGCCCTCTCTTAGTGGGTCCACATCCTCTCTCGGTTCGTGGCCAACCCGAGGTCCACCCGTATCTAACGGTCGGTTTGTTACATTCGGAAGGCTTTAAAGACTTGTTTACCAACCTTACAAATCTCCACATGATCATTCCTTGTGTTTTGTCCTCACTCGCACAGTTCCGACAATCACTTCCCGGAAGGTTACTCATCCTTAAACTACTCCAGCTCATACACGCTTAACCCTATAGTTCTCTCGGGATAGTTGACCAAACAGATAAGTAAACTTTGGTGACATAGGTGGCCAAATCAATTCTTTTGAATTTCTCCGCATACACCTAAAACTCGGATGTTACAATTCACCCCCACTAACATATCACAATGTCCTTGTTGCGCATCAAGACTGTAACCCCCGATGGTGTGAGCCCTCTCGACTCCACACTTGTCTGGATTCGGCTCTGATACCACTTGTAACGCCCCGGCCGCCACTCTTAATGGATCTCCTTTTAGTGGACCCACGTCTTTTCTCGGCTTGTGGCCCACCCGAGGCCCACCCGTATCCGACAGACGATTTATTACGTCTGGGAGGCTTTAAAAACTTGTTGACCGACCCTACAAATCACCAAATAATATTTTCATATGTTTTTTCCTCACTCGCACAGTTTCGACAATCATATTTCGGAAGGTCACCCATCTTTAAACTACTCTAGGTTTATCTTTAAACTACTCCAGCTAAACCTGGAGTTCTCTCGGGATAGTTAACCGAAAAGATAAGTAAATTTTGATAATATAGGAGACCAAATCAATTTTTTTTTAAATCTCTCTATATGCACCTGAAACCAAGATGTTACATTTTCTATATCAACAATTTAGAGTGTTTTTCTAATGATGAAATTTCCGGCGAAAGAAAAATGATAGTTTCCGATAGAAATTCTTTTCACTAGAAACTATCATCGGAAGATATTACATCATATTTTGGTCGTCGGAAGAACCCATCTTTCGATGAATAAAAAAAATATTTATCGGATTATATTCTCAAACTCAGAGCTTGTGATGTGAATTTTTCTTATAGGCAAATTGGAGATGGCCTCTCAACCTCATTTGGTATTATGTGTATTTTTTTTTACAGAGAACATGCGATTACATGATCTCGTGGTCATCTTATTGTGTTTTTCTCTATGATCTAATTTAATTATAAGAGAAAAGACATTATAGATAACGCTATAATAGGAAAATAATTGTGTTTCCATGAACGTTATGATATCTGTAGCTGTGGTACCTCCTATTTAATATTGAATCCATGAACACTATGACATATGGAGTTTTTTTTTTTTTTTGGCAAAGGACATATGGAGTTATGGTACCTCCTATACAATATAGTACCTCCTCATACAAAAAAATCTTTTGACATGCGAATATAAATTGCTGTATTATAGCATTAACCGAATGATGTAATATAATTTCTGTGTGGATGAAAAAAACATTTTAGTAAAAATTTTACATTCAATGATATGAATATTGAAAAGATTAAACTATATTGAATGTATGGTCATTAATTTTGTTTTTATACATACAATACTTGATTTTGTAACTGAAGTTAGTAAAAAAAATTTGAATCAATCTAAAATCCGATATATGTTCCTATAGAACATAATAAAAGCTTTAATAGCTATTTCATATTCTAAAAAATTCAATCAAATATGAATATTCATAGATTTAACGGCCTAATATAGATTCAAAATTACTTTAGATGAAAACAGAAAAAATAAGTATCGTCGGCCCAAATACCATTTTTAATATCGTGTATAGAAAATAATATTCATAGATTTAACGGCCTAATATATAGATTCAAAATTACTTTAGATGAAAACAGAAAAAATAAGTATCGTCGGCCCAAATACCATTTTTAATATCGTGTATAGAAAATATATACAAACATACAAAACACTAGGAGTTACTCTATCAATATTTCACAGTACAAGTAGTAATAAGTGCGGGTCAGAACTCAGAAGAGAACATGACATGTATGACCTAACTAATTACTATAGTTCCTAGTTATTAAGACAGTCGAAAACAAAGAAAATAAGATAGCCAAGAAAACAGAAGTGGCCATAACATTCTTCATCAATCTTTGGTTATCATCTTTCTTGATGAGGAACGGGTTCGGGAATCTCCAGCCCGCGGATTCGGTGCCGGCAACGTTCTTGATCCTGAACAAAGCGTAACAGTTCATTGTTTCCTTTGATTCTTTCTTTATACCACATTTTAAACTCTTCTTACTCGATGCCTCGCTGACTATTGGTTCTTGTTGAGTTGGATTAGTTGGTGGAAATGCTTGGCTAGCTTTTACTGCCCCTTCGTCGAGCTTTATTATATCATCGTTTAGAATCTCGGCATAACAATCATCATCGGTATCGGCCTGATCCTGTATCCCAAAAGAAAGAGATCAACTTTAGTTTACAAACACTAGATCTTACCATAAAAAGAAAACTAGCGTAAGAGGTTTTCAACTAAAGTTTTGGTTCGGTTCTTTGGTTTTATAATACAATAGTAACCAAATATAGTATGGGTTGGTTTGGTACGGTTCTGGTTCGGGTTTACTTGCGGTTCTTATCCGGTTTTGGTTTTTCATATGTAGGTGTAGGATCATAGTAACCGAATTAAAAGCTAGTGAAATATGAATCGGTTTGGTACAGTTTCGGTTTTGTTTTTAGTTTCTTAATTGGTTTTGACTCGGTTTCAGATAGATATTTTGGTTCAATTTTAGTTAGATGGGATCGGTTAACCCGGATCAAATATCTTAAAAGCAAGCTTACCTCAGCAAGATTTGATGATTCTGCGACATCACCATTTGACATCTGAAGATCGGATTCATAAACAGAGGACTTCTCCTCCTTCTCCTCCTTCTCCGAACCACCGGTTTGGCCAACGTAGCCATCATCTTGCATAACACCATCCTCCATTTGCTTTTGGCTAGAACTAGCTCGAAAATCAGCATTTTTCCTTAACCGGCACACCACTAATGCATCCTATATTATAAAACCCAAAATTTCAACATATCTCACAACATTCAAACTCAAAAATTCAAAATAAAAAATATAAGAACCTGAGGGGCTCCATGGAGGCAATATTCATGCATAATCCACTCTGTTCTCTCTCCCCGTGGAGCCCGACCGATATGAAAGACAAGTGTTCTCTTGGTTCCAACAACTTGGTTGCCCGATTTCACGCTACGCTCTTTACCAGTAGCTTTCCAATATCCAAGTTTAGTAGCTCGACGGCTTTGTGACCCGTGCGGGTACTTCCTTCCCCTCGCGCAGAAGTAAAACCACTCGTTCTCCGATTTCAGTTTCGATTCCTCTGTTTTAGCCAACCCAAATTCAAAACTAGTGGAACCAAAGTAAAAATATAAAGTACAAGAAAATGAACAAAAGCAAAACCTGGCAAGTCCCACGGCTCGAACTTGTAAATTTCAACCTCAGCAATCACAGCAACAGCGTTCTCATCGCCATCGATTTTACGACGAAGATAGTACGAGATAAGTTCAACATCGGTAGGAGAGAATCTAAAACCAGGAAACAAAGCCGATACAGCGATTGACATCTCAGCTTCTTTTGACATTAATTGTTTGTATTCTTTTTGATCAAGAACTCTCGAAAATGCTTTGCTTTTGGTGTTAAATTAAAGAACCATGTGTGTGTCCTTATTAATGCGAAAGTGAGTAGCTACTTTGCTTGGGGTAAAGGTTTTGTGTTTTTGATATTGGGCGGCTTCAAAGGGAAAAATGATGACGTGGCAGATGACTGTAATGAACGGACGAATAACAGAAGAGTGTAATGAGATACTAAAGGACAAAAATGACGATGTGGTGATGTATTATTGGACAGAAACTAAACCCAGCTTTGAAGTTTTTTTTTTTTTTGGTAAAACCCAGCTTTGAAGTTCCCTCATTTATTCTTGAATTTTGTTCTAATCGTGGTAAATTTTGTTCCGTGTTTTGTTCTTATCATGGACAATAAGTTAGTATTTTTTGGTCGAAGTAATCAAAATGAATTAAATCACTTTGTATTGTGATTTAAATATTGTTGGATAAGCGGTTTATTTCATGTAATACACATTTTTTTATATGAACGTTTCTTTTTTATTAAATAAATTTATATTTTGCCGTATTGTAATATATTTTACGTTTAGATTTTACATCATCATTTAACGTTTTAGGTATTGTTGTATACTTGTATTCATCTACAAAATGTTATGATGGTATATATAATCAATACAATCACACATGTACTAGATTTTATGTCCAGATTTTTATCCGTGTAATTTTTTCATTTACTAATAAAAACTTCATAAATTGTCATATATTGACATGAAAATTTTGATTATTTAATATTTGTATTCTATAGTAATTAACATAGATGACCCAGACTCTAGCCGAATGCCGAAAGGTCAGCAAGTCAGTAATTTAGGCAAATTTATATTTAAAATTTAAGAGTATTATTTTATTAAAAATCGTTTGTAATGTAATGGTTGAGAATTGAGATAAAGATAATGACTGAGAGTTTTATCCTAAGTTTGCAATATTTTTATTTTTAATGGACTCATGAGTTTTATCCTAATTGAGATCATATTCATTTAATTTTTGCTTTACGATGCAAATTCATTACGAAACTGGCCCTGAACATAGAAATTGATAATTAAGAACAATAGATTTATTGTAGGTCAAACTGAAGGTTTTTTTGGTAAAGTGGACATTTTCCCCCATACGATTGAAATATTTTAAATAGTACGCATGATTTATTTCTGTAACATATTTGTTGGGATGATTTAAATTGTAATCTTCTTTTTTTTTTTTTTTTTTTTTAATGATCTCACATAGCCTACGGCTATATAGGAACACACCAGATTGTGGATAAAGGCCCGGAACTTTAATGAGATACTTTGGACATTTACAAAATTAGAAACTTAAGGTGTCATAACTCATGTTGACAAAAAAAAAAAAAATTGTCATATATAACTCATAAACGCTCCCGCCTCATGAGAACCCTAAGGAGCATTCGTGAGATAAAAGGAGAATAAGAGAAGAGAGAACGAAAGTTGCAGCCAAGCTAGAGCTAAAACTCGATCATCACAACCTATGTGAGAGGATTTGTAGTTTTGCGTGTGTTTTAAGCTCATATTAGAACTTATTTGAGCTTAAAAAGATTGTTGATTGATATGAATGTAATGAGTACAAGCGTTGGGGTCATTGTTGCTAACCATGCTCTTGTGCATATCAATCTTTCAGCAACAATGGATCGATCGACACACCGTTCTAGGTGTCAATCGATCTTCCCCTCTGGAGTAAATAAAACTTCTGATGTTCTTTATTCATCCTAAATCTTTTTTTTGTGCATGACATATATAATCCTACCCTCGGTCTCGTGAGATGCATTTAGGAACAAGGGTTATGATACATTTATATACTTAAAAATAAAAATTTTAATAAATTTTGATTTATTTGGTTTAGTTACAAAAAAAATGATTTATGTTCTTTTTCCGTTTTTATTTTTTGGATTTTAAAATAATGAAACCAAAAAGTATATAAATTAATCTCAGTTTGGTTTCAGTTTAACTATTTCGATTTGATTCGATTGTGTTTTCTTGGTTGCAGTTTTTTTTTTGGCCACCCCTAGAACTTTTGTTTTTCAAGATTAGGATTGATTACTGATTAGGACGAGGAATTATCAATAAGATTTTTCACTTATATAGTAATTATTCTTTATGCAGGGAAATTTTATTGATAAGCAATTCTTGGAGAATCATATCAAATATAAAAAATTTCACGAAGAAAACCTTCGATCTTCTCCGATTGTAAATAGGTTTTGGACAAATCAGAAAGATGAAGAAATATGAAAGAAATTATCCTCGATTTTGAGTTATGTATAAAAAAACTAATTTTTACCAAAATTTAAACCTTAGATTTTAATGAATTTGGGCATGCCCATTGTCTGTATGTTCTAGCCTATTTTGTCCACGAACAAAATTGATCTTGAGTCCATTTAAACTGTTTTGTTTTTTATCGTGACCATAACCCATCCATAATGTTTTGGACTGTAGTAGTCCAATCCATGGACAAACCGACCAATTCACAAAAGTATAATTGTTCATTCATAGTAGTAAATGTTATTACGGCAACAATACCAAAAACATGGGATATTCTAGCTGGGTATCAAAACCAAAGTTGGTGAATGAGACGATTCTCTAAAAATGATGCATTAGTAATACTTCAACAGATTAGCAGTTTTTACTCGGAGAGATGAGAAAACTTCATTGATATATCTTATTATGGTGACCAGTCTGACTTTTGTGACTATTTGAAGTCAAAGATTACATGCAAACCTACTATAACCCAAGTAAAAAATCAAATTTATTATTTATAACTAGTGATTTAGGCAATAAATTTATATTTAACATTTAAAAATAAAATATTATTTTATATTAGAAATCGTGTGTAATATACTGTAATGGTTGAGATAAAGATAATGACATTATGATTGATAGTTTTATCCTAAGTTTGCAAAACTTTGTTTTTTTTTTTTTTTTTTTTTTTTTTTTCTTTAACTTTGATTTTTTTTTATAGACTCATTTATTTATTTTTAGCTTTACGCTGCAAAATTCTATGAACTGGCCTTGAACATAGAAATTGATAATTAAGAACAGTAAATTTATTGTAGGCCAAACTAGAGTTTTTTTTGGTAAACTCACGTTTTGGACATTTCCCCTTGTGATTTAAATATTTGTTGGGTGATTTTTGTGAATGTTTTTAAATATAAAACTAATAAAAAAAAAAGAATAAAGAAAAATTAGTAGGTGTTTTTAATGAGATATAAGCGTCTCTATAGAAATACTTTAGATACTTAAATGAATTCAATTTTAATATTATTTAATATTTAAAATACTTGAGTGAGTTTATGGGATGACGATATGAAAAGCCTTTTTTTTTTTTTTTTTTGAAAAGCCTAATTTACATTCTTCATACCAAAACCAACCAATTTTTAGGGGGATGTATTCAATCTACTATTTTAAGGGATTTGAAATTATATGGGATTTTATATGATTTTGATGATTTTATGGAAGTTCATATGATTTATTGAAAATCCTTTCAAATTCCACCTAAAACCATGGGATTTGGAAATCTGTATTTTTAACTAAGGAAATCCTCTTAAATCCCCTCAAATCCTTCAAAATCATTAAAAACCAAATCCACAAATTAGTTTCAATAACACTAGATTTTAAAGTGGATTTTGAAATCATTAATTCAATAACACTGGATTTCATTACATTTTTAAAAATCCATGATTGAATAACATAGGATTTGTAAAAAAATTACAAATCTCTTTAAATACAAGTTTGAATACACCCCCTTAATGTGCATCTTAGCTTGACTACGTTCTTATATTATTACTACTATGATTTGATGTGCACTTCCGGTTATTATTAATGGTTAAAACATAATTATCAAGTTTTTGGCGCGGGGACCAATAAGGCAATAACTTAATAACTTAATGCACTTTGGTTTTAGTCAAGAACAATCACTACATTCATACGAACATAAAAAATAATGCATTTTAAATATGGTTTCTTAATATGTGTGAAAATTCTAAAACATCTTACATTTTGAAACAGAGGGAGTATACAATATCAAATATACAAATCCCACTCATACATACCAAATACATACAATTATAAACCAATAGATTCATGAACCTAGTTGTTTATAGAATTATAAGAACAAATCAAAATATCAAGTTCTTAGAATCTATTCATTCTAATTAATTCAACCACTACCAAAACTCTATCAATCGTGCCGCTAGGGATTGAGAAAGAATGAATTAACAAATCTGATTTTATTTAGTAATCCAATTGAATATTTTTTCTCCTCCTAATTATTCGATGAATATTTGCCCAAAAAAAAAAAGAATATATATCCCCCTAAACGTAAATTAAACCTACCAATCAAACAAACAAAATTGGGCCTAAGCCCACAAACGTTAGCAACAATTAGAAACAATAATTTAATCAAAAAAAAAAAAAAAAATCAACGAAATATCTCAGTAACCACCAAAAATCTTCTTTGGCCGCCAAATTTCTTTATTGACTAATTTCCGACCGCAACTTATATTTCTTTAACCTGTTTCGTTTTCAGATTAGGTATGACGTCAAAATACTGTATGACATTTTAACGACTATTTGCAAACCCTCCGTGGATAAACATAAAAAAATAAAAATTCGGTAATACGTCACTCTTCTATAACCAAATATTCTTGTATATATATTTCTCAATAATTTTCTTTATTACAAATTAAGAAAAAAAAACGAAAAAAAAATGACAAAGAAGTGTATGTATTATTTGATCACTTTTCTTTAATTCTTACTATTTCAAGTAATTTACCTTAACAAAATAAAACTCCACAAAAGCACAAACAAAGAGAACCCAAAGATCATACAAATCGTGTCTTGAGCTTTCTCTCTTCTCTCTTTCTTCTCTCTCCATTGTTTCTTCATTCGCACGTATTCTTCATACCTTTCTTTAACTCTTCTCTCTTCACCATCTTTACAACATCTCTTTCCACACAACAACCCTTGTAAAATTACCAAACTATCCTTCCCTTTTATACATTTTCCTTCTATGTCCTCAACTTGTAACCTCACGTCTCTCACGTGCACTTCTCCTCCCACTTCTTCATCCACTTCTTTCCACGCTTCCGCCGACCCACATGACACAACCGCCGCCACTTCAGCCGCCGCGGCCGTAACCACCGTCGAAAACCGTATTTCTAAATCCCCCGTAAGCCAATTCCGCCTCGCCGATACCGCCTTTCGACTCGATATATTCGCCGACCGTTTCTTGATCGGATCGATTAATATCCAATTAAGCCTCATGCTTTCTTCCATTTCTTTAACCCACGCTTCGTAATCCCCACCCGGATATCGAATCCGGGTTTTTACCGACTCTTTCGGGTCGAGAATATCGACCCGAAACGGCGATGAAAAGAACCATCCTGATTTACCTTTCCCCGTTTCCATCTCTTGTACCTTAGAATATATAATCTCACCTTTGTAATACAAATCAACGGCCGAGATTAGCCCCGTCGGTAAATCATGTTTCTCAGACTGCCACGTGTGTTCAGTGAACGGATACGAGTCAGCAAAGAAAGAACGGTAACCGGAAGGGAAGGAGGAGATGACTTGCACAACACGTGGATCATTGATGGAAGGCCACGTGGCCGTAGAGATTTCCCGCCAGAGTTTCTGTTCGGTGCATAGAGTTTGGAGATAAGAAGAGGTTGATGCGGTGGAGGCAAGCGTCGGACCATCGAGTCGGGTCAAGATTTGGGTTTGGATTATATCAGGATGAAGGGTTGAGATTGAATCATGGTTTTTGAAGGATGCCATTAGATATGATCAAAAAATTTGTTACCAAAAAAAAGAAAGAAGATATGATCAAATTTTATCAAAAAAAAACTATAACGAGATGAATAAGAAATTAGAGAGAAGTATATATAATGAATGGATTAATGATTAAAGAAGAAAATATCAAGAAGGCGATGGTTCAGTCAACCATGGCTCTTTGAGACTATTCTACTTCAAGTTGGCATGATCATTCCTAATTTTTTTCTAAGTTTCTATAGACAGTGGATACGTACCAACGCGTACACACACACACACACACGTTCCATTTTCTTTCTTTCTTTTATTTTTGGTGATAACGACATTTTCTTTTACATAAAGAAAGACGACGTTTTCTTTTCTTATTTCTTTCCGACACATTTTGATATAAATAGTTTAGTTCATGTATTCTTTGAATTTTATCATATGATAAAAGGTTCTTTTTGTCGAAATAGGCGAAATAGGAACAAAAAAAAGTTTCTTTATGAGTAGGTAAAATATCTGAGAACCGAGTTATGGTTCGTTTTTAAAAATAAAGTACTAAAAATTTCTGGATTCGAATTTGGGTCAATGGATTTTATTTAAAATATTGACATTTTTATAGATCTGTTTTTATGTATATATATATATTTTTTTAAATGTACAATATTTAGATAAGAGAAGAAGTGTGAGATATTTTTGATAAATATGTGTTCTTCAATATTTATGAAGATAATTTTAATATGACATTTTTTAATTCACTGTATTTTGTGATTTAGTACTACATTTTCTACAATTTATATTATTATTTTTATTTAATTTTTGCTAATTTTTATTGATTTGGACCTGAGTCAGATATTCCCAGATATGATTATCTTTTTGGTTGTCAAAATTCAGATAATTATTCTGGCAAATTTAGATTCCAATCCTGATATTAAAAATGTTCATGGTATTTGATATGTGCTGTTCTCTATTTTTAGGAATTTTGTTCGCAAGTTTTCCCTATAATTTTACATTTCTGAAATCTATTACTCCGTACTATAATACATCAAACTCTAATTTATTTATAAATAATCAGTACCGGTGTAAGAGTGTTTACTTTTATATTATTTATCCCACTAGAACAAAGTATTGGGTTGTCATTGTTAACAAAGAAAAAAGAAACTTATCTTAGTAGAGAGATCACGTAATCTCTGCAACGAACTCGTATTTTCCACTTCACTTGACAAAAAAAAAAAAAAAAACACTTTCATATTTTCCACGTTACTTTATATTTGGTTGACTTTTCAAACTTTTTCATATTAAAACCAAAAAAGTTGGCCAAAGCATTTTCATTTTTTATGGTCGGTTAGACTACTTGTAAAAAAAAAAAAAAAAAAGCTTTAAGACTAAATACATTTTTGGACCAGTCAGAAATGGTGGTCTAAATATTGGCTCTCTTTTTCTTAAAACAATCTTCTACAATATTAAATTGAGTTATGATGTCTGAGGAAATTATAGTAAATAGCACGGAAATTGGGCTAATTAGCCTAATTTATATTAATGCATTTCAATGTTGAATGCTTTTATTTTTTTTAATTCTTTTTATAAAAAGTTTTCAACATTGAAATCAATGCATCAATCAAAATTATAGCAACTTCATTCATGATTTAATTGAAAAAAGAATACGTTGAAAATATGGAATCTAATTAAGACCAACTACATTCCTCTATAATTTACTCAAATTAAAAAAAAATCTTATTAAATTTTGTCTAATAACTCATATATATAGGTAATGGACCGATCATTTGTGACCAAATGTTGACAAAAAAAAACTCAAATATATATATATACTCGAATGAATTTATACCAAGCCTTACTCAAATTATTTTTTCTTACAATATTACATAACTTTTAACAGTTTTAAAAGTTCATGTTATTTTATGGGGGATTTTAATCTATACTATGTTGTAGGAAAAATTTCGTGTGGGTTTAGTCACTCGAGAACCAACTTCTTGTGAATAACAGAAAAGCATATGGTAATAGCAGAGAACGAAAGGAAAGGATAATGTTTCTGACGTCGTTCAAATAAATAAAAGACTACGAGATTTGGTTAAAACCCAGAAATAAAAGAAAAGGAAATATGCTTAAAAATTGTTTCATTATCTGAAACATGTACTATAAAATGTAGGAATCAAACTCTAGTCAACATATAGATAAAAACCGAATAAAATAACATAAAATTGAAAATTAAGCAATTTCGTGACCTAATACAAACATGGCTCACATTGGGGAGAATTCTGACTACTCGTAATTTATGTAGCTTCATTCTTGTTTTATAATTTTTGGCAAATTTTAAGCTGTCTAGTTAAGCTTTTGTAAACTTTTACAAACTATATATGTTCATTTTTAAATGAATTTCACATCCATATAAACAAATATATATATGTTGAAATTAATTTTTAATATATAAAGAAACCTAACATATATGATAAGTTTGTTTTTATTATTAAAACAAAAAAAAAGTTTGTTTTATTATTATCCTCTACAAAACACGTCGTTGTATTGATGGACATTCAATAATGTAAGTAGACGTAGCGTAAGCAAGTTTTGCTCTAAAACAGTGATTAGTGAGTGAGCTGTTATTTTCGTGTTAGTTTAGAAGGACAAGTGTTGATATTCGTTATGCTTATGGGTCGATTGAAAACAAAATTAAGACGTTTGACAGTTATTATTTTGCTTACTATTTTCTGAATATACACTCTTTTTGGAAATCTTCTCTATATAGTATACAAATAAAAATTGAAAACAACCTTTGTAAACAATCCTCTATATATTAATAGAGAAACATTTTGGTCAAAAATACTGACGTGTCAGCATTAGAGAGCTCAATGTTGATTTTCAAAATAAAACAGAGTATATGGGTCAAAAAATTGGGCTTCCAGATTTTAATTCAGAAACCCCATTAAGAAATTAATTATAAAAATATCCATAATTTGAATGAGTTTTGATTGCTCTTATACACACCAACATTATATACAAAATTTTAAAATGGAAGGATAACAATAATTCACAATTTACAACTAAATATATATTTACGAACATAATCAATAAAAAATACTTTTTATTATTAGTTTGTTGGTATATAAGAGTCGCAAACTATTATTTTACCAAAAAAAAAATTTGAAACAAAATTTAGGTATTATAGATACAATTAATAAATGCAGTGCAGATTTATATTAAAAATATTTTATTTTGTTTTGCGAAATAAATTGCATGAATATTTAAAAATATGTAAGTATAACAAATTCAGGTATTTTCTTGAAAATTAAAATATAGAATAATAAAATGTAATTTTCGAAGTAATGAAATATTTTTTTAACGATATAAAAACAAAAGATAATACATATATAGAAGAAAATAATGAACTATTATAATTAAATTATAATATTGTAAAATAATTAGACTATATGTCACAATTAAATTACGAAAATAAATTATATGATATAATTTATAGGTATAAATAATCCTGCGCGAGACGCGGGTCCTATACCTAGTTACATTGTATAACTAATACCTCCTTAGCATTTATTATTATTTTATTTTTGGTGAATATAAATATATTAGATAAACAAAAAAAATTTTGGTTGGAAAAACTTGAACAAAACACAAACAAAAAATAATTATTTACATAAAGAAAGAAATTTTTTTTTTAATCGTTTAATTATTCAAATTTAAAAACTAGTGGCAACTGCAAGTGTATCTAGCTAGTCTAACCGAAATTGACCTTTGGATTACAAAGAAACAACTCTATTATAAATTAATTTACCAATTACATAAACAAGAAAACTAGTTAAATTACATTACCAACTATATAAACAAGAAAGAGAAATTGGGACAAATGCCCCTCCTTCTATGTCACTTTGCAAAAATGCCCCTCCTTATATTTCTATTATATTTTTCTACTAAACTGACCATTATACCCTTAATGAGACAAACCTAAGTCTTCTTCTCTATATGAATGATTCTCTCGCCGTCATCCTGGTTTTCCGGCGGTTAACTCCGACGACGATCTCGCCGGCGTGACCTACAGCCGTCGATTCAAGCTTACATAACCGGAGAGAAAGAGAGAGAGAGATCTGTCTCCAATCCAAACCCTAGATTTCAATTTCAAGACCGATGTCTCTGCTTTCTCGTGAAGACACCGCTCAGCTCGATTTCTCTTCTTTTACCCCCTGATTGATCGAACGTCTCTCGATTTCGATCCTTTTTCTACTGGAATCGTTGCTTCCAGCTCCCGGATCTTATGGACTAAAGCCAGATTTCTTTCCAAACACTTCTCGTTTTGTGGCTGTGAAGACTTTCGGAGGAGATTTGGAGACATCAACGTCGCAATAAGAGCTTTTCCTCCCCCCTGCGATCTACTACTCGATTTGATTCGAGCGAGGACGTTCTCGTCCCTGAATCTGCAGGAACTTGTTCAAGATTTGTAGATTTGGATTGGTTTTAGCTGCACGCGTGGAGGTTGCTTCTCTGAATGTGGCAGCATCGAAATAGAAGAGAACTGGGACAAAGTACTACCTTTTGGTTCCTTTCTTTTCCTGCATTCTCTTTAATTCTGTTGTTTACTCTCAATAAGTGTAAGAAAGCTGACTTGGAGAACTGGGTTTTCTTGTATCAACAGGTGAAGACTATATTTCTTCCTGCAGAAAAGTCAATGACACTAGACGTATGTGCTCCATTGATAGCAACTCTTCCTCTTGAGGTAAGTTTCTCTTTGCTGTGACTATGAAAGCGTCCGAGTAAGCCAATAACACCGTGCTGCAACAATTTTTCATAGAAAAGCTTAGATATCTGGATGCAGCTTGGAACCCATCTTCACGTTCAGGAGGATTTGGCTGGACCTTTGTTAATGCCTCCAATACAAGCCAAGAGAATTTCTCAGAAGCTAATGACTCCATTACCTCAACTTTAGTTGCAGAGGCAGAGGCACTACTCTCAGCTTTGAAGCATGCCTTACAGCTGAGAAGACGACGTGTTATATCCCTCGTCAAGCTAACTCAGTGGCTGACATGTTAGCAAAAAGGGCTTTACTGGCCCATGAAACAATTGTTCCAATTTCTACTTAATGAAAGTTTGCGTGTTTGACCAAAAAAAAACTCGTGTGATTCTTTTAAATCATTTTGTCACATTCGTTCATGTACAATTGCTAACAAAACATGTGTATAAGTTGATTACATTGTAAGATTTTATAAGGGTATTATATAATTTTTACATGGTATTTATATGATTTTTACATGGTATTTATACGGTATTTATATGGTTTTATATGGTTTTTATAAGATAATTATTGTATTAGTGTATAAGACTATTATATGATTTTTACATGGTATTTATATGATTTTTACATGGTATTTATATGGTATTTATATGGTTTTTATAAGATGATTATTGTAAGAGTTTATAAGGCTATTATATGATTTTTACATGGTATTTATATGGTATTTTATATGGTTTTATATGGTTTTTATAAGATAATTATTGTAAGAGTTTATAAGGCTATTATATGATTTTTACATGGTATTTATATGATTTTTACTGGTATTTATATGGTATTTTCTATGGTTTTTATAAGATAATTATTGTAAGAGTTTATAAAGCTATTATATGATTTTTACATGATTTTTATATGATTTTTACATGGTATTTATATGGTTTTTAAATGGTAATTATATTGTTTTTATATGGTTTTTATATGGTAATTATATTGTTTTTATATGGTTTTTATACGGTAATTATTGTATGGTTTTATATGGTTTTTATATGGCTATTATATTGTTTTTATATGGTTTTTATACAGAAATTATTGTATAGTTTTATATGGTTTTTATATGGCTATTATATTGTTTTTATATGGTTTTTATACGATAATTATTGTATGGTTTTATATGGTTTTTATATGGTTTTTATATGGCTATTATATTGTTTTTATATGGTTTTTATACGGTAATTATCGTATGATTTTATAAGGTTATTATATGGTTTTTATATGATTTTTATATGGTTTTTATATGATTTTTATAAGGTAATTATTGTAAGACTTTATAAGGTTATTATATGAGCTTTTGCACTATTTCACATTTAGTTTTAGAAATACACTTTTCGTTTCTTCTTGTTAAATCCTTTTGTGATCATTGTTGTAATATTACTATCAATTACGTTATATATTCATTTTTTAAATTGCAACCAAAGCAACCCAACTTTTAAACCCAAAAGTGCTACAACTTACCTTTTATAGAAAAGAATCTCATTGATTTGTGAAAACTAGTTTAGAAGCACACTTGTAAGAGACTCTTGTACTCATTGATGTCAAAAGCTTTCATATATTCACACAAACTGAAATAAGATGTTCAAAACAAAAGAAACAAACAAAGCTCTAAACAACTGAAAGAACACAAACAAAGCCCTAAACAAAGAGAATATGTGTTCATCTTCTAGTTAGTTATTATTTATTCGATCTGAAGCCAAAACATATGAAGAGAGTCAGAGAAACGTGTTCTATATCTTGGTGGTTAAGACCTAATCTTCTTGAGGCTTTGAAGGTCCAAACTTCTTGGGGAGAAGGAGATTGTGGATGTTAGGCATCACTCCTCCATTAGCAATAGTCACATCTCCAAGAAGCTTACTTAGCTCCTCATCGTTTCTAACAGATGTAAGACCAGCCATCCACATGGAAGGAGAAGAAGGAAGAAGAATGCTTGGGAACAATGTCACCGAGGCAAAGAGTAAAAGACCAAGAACCGGGATGCTAAATGTGCTTCTCACCCAATTTATAAATGGAATCAGTTCCTGAAACATCACAGCAATATAAATGATGATAAAGTTCACGTTTCGTTAGAGACCAACTCTATTAGGCTACTACTGATCTCACGAATTGCATGATTGACAAACATCAAGCAAAATTACCAGCTAAATGGGATAACATTATAAACACATACTCATACATGTAATCTCAATAAGGGAACAAGTAACATCCACATGCGCTAGAAGAGATCCTCTGCTTCGCCATGTCGCAACCTGAAATCCGCAAAAGAGATTAAAAGCCTATAATTTACACATATTGAGGAACAACCATTAAAGCAACAAGCTTGATTTAATTAATTTAAGCTCTCTGGTACAAAGCAGTAAGCTTGATTCGACTTCTGTAGCAAACAGTCAGAAAACACGTCACGAAAAGGATTTACCGTTTCCAAAGCAGAAGCGACTCTATCAGGAGAAGAAGAAAAGAGAGACTCTCTCACTGAGTCCCACTCTTCCCAACTCAGCCACGGGACCAGTTCTTCACTTTGGGTTGAATCTTGTACCGATCGAACCAATCTGAGGTAGATTTCGCCAATTCGATGAAGACTAAAGGGAGAGGGACGAGGGAGAAGATGAGGAAGAGGAAGAGAATGTTGTGGCAGTAGAGGTAGTAATCGGATTTGGTGGCGGAGTAATCGAACCAGAGAGTCTCGAGCCACGTGAGGTCATGGATGAACGGCTCCGCTCGGAACCGGAATTGAGATGAGAGAAACGGCGGAGAGAAGAGAGATACGGCGTGAAGCAAGGAGGAGGAGGAATCGGCGAGAGCGAGAGTCGGAGAAGACGACGCCGGAAAACTTTGATCGGAGAAATCGGAGAGACAGGCGCAGAGAGAGACGCGATGAACAGTTTTCGTGAAATGAGAAACCGTTGATTTTTAGGGTTTTGTTCATAAGGGTAGTTTGGTCTATCTGCACAAAATGAGGGGCATTTTTACAAAGTAACAAACTGAAAGGGTATTTTTGCATAAGGGCATGGCTAAAAGGGCATTTTTACAAATCTCCTAACAAAAAAACTAGTCGGATGACTAATCGATTTATGAATCTTTTTATTTCTCTTTCTAAATATAATATATTGTCGTTTAGAAAAATAATCGAAAAAGTAGTTGTTATAGCATATGATATGAGTTTGACATCACCTAGCTTAGAGTTTTTGGTCAGTCTAATTCGCATTTGCACCAATCAAATTAGGAAACAGTACTTTTGATATAAACTGTAAAATTTTGAGGACGAAAAAAAAATTATAGTCTCGAGTCTCATTTGGTTTCGATAACATTTATTATTAAACCTCAACAAATCTTATCTATCATTTTTATATTAATCTTAAAATAAAAAAATATATGTAATGTTTTTGTTGATCTAAACATTTTGTTGTCCATTCTGTAGCACTTCGGTGCATTCCTACCGGGGCTGACCGGATCAGCCGATAGGGTTTATTAAAAAAAAAAAAAAAAAAAATTTTGACATTTCAACAAAAAAAAAAAAAAAAAAATTCATCGATCACATGGCAAGTTAACAAATTTACCAATCACACCTTTGATTGATTTTATCAAAATCTTTTACATATATCTAATTATCTATAATTTTTTTTTGTCAACATCAATTTATATTAAAAAATATTCCGATAACCAATCACACCTTTGGCAAGTAATAATCACTTTCAAGTCTCTGCTTCGAAGTTCCAACACTTTTAGTGTAAATTCTATAATATGAAACGATTAATATTTTTTAGTGACATGCGTTCGTTTAATTTTTTTTTTTTTTGTAAACTTTGAATATATTCTCTTATGGCTGTATTAATTTAAGACTTTTAGTGGCTAAAACTTTTCTATATATCCAAAACTTTTGAGAAGAAATGTAAAGGGGAAGTAAATTGCAAAGTGGATAAAAAGAAAAAAAAAGATGCAAAGTGATGTATTAATAATTAAATATTAAAATCCTACCAAAAAAAAAATAAATATTAAAAGAAAGATAATTTGGAATAAACAAAAGGAGCCAAAGAAGAAACATAAAATTCGCAGCCCTTATCCGAATGTCTAGTCATGTTCTTTTTCAAACAAACCTAAACACTAACAACTCTTTAATATTCATGTCCCTCTATTCCATCAACGACAAGATTATCCTTTTTTTGTATTGTTGTGTTTTGTTTAATGTTGTTTGGTTTTGTTTCGTGGACACATTCTCCTCTTTCGTTTCCTCATCAAATCTTTTATCTTTTCGGTGATAGAAAATCAGAAAATATTAGAGTCACGTACGAAAATATAAAATAACTAGTAAAGAATGTAAACCATAATTTTTTTTTTTTTCACTCTTTTTCACTAAGCACATACACTATCGCAAAAGATAAAACGAAGAACACGCACAAGTGATAAAAGTCTAGATCATCCCGTGATTATAAAAAAAGAACACGCACAAGACTTTTACCGATTTCAAGTTTTTTATGTGAATCCCTAGGTCTTGGGAGAAACACGTGCTTATGGTATATTTTGGGGCCACATATATATATATGTAAAATATCCATTACACTAGTTGGTTGGTTTCATTGTCCATGGCTTAAGGATTAGAAATTTGATTCCACTCCCATATAAAATATCCATTTTGTAATTTCTTCTAATTACCTTTATGTTAATGGTCCGTTTAGGGCCACTTCAACTTCAAGGTGGGCACTGGTCTAGGGTCAACTTGAGTTAGCATCAATCCACTAGATTTCATGTTGTGATTATACATCCACCATTACAACTCTCTCTCTCTCTCTCTCTCTCTCTCTCTCTCTCTCTCTCTCTCTCTCTCTCTCTCTCTCTAGCTTGAGAACATAGTACAAGAGGAAGAAGAAGAAGGGACAAGATTGATTTATAAACTCGATCACAAGCTCTGTTTTTATAAGAGTAACAGCCTTTAAACCGGCTAACAACCTCTTAACCCGATCCAAAACCAATTTGATCTTGGTTAACAACGAGTAATTTATAAAATATTTCTTTGTTCTTCATTCCCACGCTTGTCCCTAAAGAGAAAACGATATAGCGATTTGGCCTTTGATATTCAGATATAAAGAATTCGTGAGACAGTGAGTCCTTGAACGAGGTGAGAACGCAAATTAGCTAGCTCAGAAGAATGCTTATCGATATGTACTGATCTTGTTTATTATATATAATCAACCTGTATATTGTTAGGGCTAGTGAGTGAGTGATTCATATGTTCAGTTTCGGCATTTAATGTGGTTATAGCTAGTTCTCATAGTATTTCAAATATGGGGCCCTGACACATTGATAACGGTCTACGGAAGTCATAAATAAGGTAAATCTTGACCGAATATTGCTAAAATTTACTTTATTTAGAGAATCAGAGAATGTATTTATGAGTTCACATCTTGCTAGCAAAAATTAACTTTAAAACTTAGAATGTGAAGCTAACAACTATACTAAAAGTTGTGTTTAGGGCAGTTTGGGACAATACACGCACAATTATCTTTGAGGAGAGGAGGGAAGAACGGATTCAACGGAAACATTTGGGGCCAACAGTTAGCATCTAAGGCCGAAAATGCCTTGCAACATGCGCTTTCGACATTTTCAAAATTTTCAGAGAAAATTGAGTTAGAGATTTGGAACACACATCCTTGAACGTTGAAAAGAGACGACCAACATTTTACCAATCACACCTTTGATTTTATTAAAATCTTCACATCTTCACATATATGATACATTTATAGTTTTATTTTTCAGTCGACAGCAATTTATATTAAAACATAGCCCTTATCCGAATGTCTAGTCAATTAGTCATGTTCTTTTTCAAACAAACCTAAAGACTAACAACTCCTTAATCTTCATGTCCCTCTATTCTATCAACGACAAGATTAATATCCTTTTTTTGTAATGTTGTGTTCTTTTTAATGCTGTTTGGTTTTGTTTCGTCACACATTCTCCTTTTTCGTTTTTCCACATCAAATCTTTTATTTTCCCGGTGATAGAGTCAGGAAAATATAATTTAACTTAAGAAGGTAAACCAGAATCAACTCAGTACAATTCAGTCGGATCACTCTCTTTCACTATCGATGAAACACATATTCTATCGCAAAAGATAAAACGAAGAACACACACAAGTGATAAAAGTTAGGATCACCCTCTAATTATTTTAAAGAAAAAAAAAACACACGCACAAGCCGATTTTAAGATTCGATGTGAATCCCTAGGTCTTGGGAGAGAAACATGTGCTTATAGCCTATTTTGGGGCCACATATATATGTAAAATATCCGTTAGATTAGTTGGTTGCTTTCATTGTCCATGGCTTAAGGGTTTGAAATTTGAGTCCCGTTTAGGGCCACTTCAACTTCAGGGTGGGCACTGGTCTAGGGTCAACTTGAGTTAGCATCAATCCACTAGATTTCATGTTGTGGTTATTCATCCACCATTACTACTCTCGCTCTCTAGCTTAAGAACATAGTACAAGAGGAAGAAGAAGAAGAAGGGACAAGATTGTTTAACAAACTCGCTCATAAGAGTAACAGCCTTTTAACCGGCTAACAACCTCTTAACCCGACCCAAAACCGGTTCCGATTTGATCTTGGTGAAAATGCAAAACCGAAGCCTCTACGTCGTCTAGAGTCTCTCACTTCCACTTAAGTTGAACTGGGCTTAACCGTAACCAATCAGCAATTCCATTCCGGTTTTTTGTGCTAAACCGAAACCTAATATTTCAAACACAATCTCTCAACAAGTTTGCATCAATCTTATGTGAGACACCCTCTGTGCACCGTTATCGAATTGCTTGTCATCTCGTCGTCGATCTACAAGCCAGATGGTCTTCCTTAAGTTACCCTCTTGATTGTAACTAAACAGAAATCGATATAGCGATTTCGCCTTTCACATTCACATAAGGAATTTGCGGCTAGTTGAGAACGCAAATTAACTAGCTGAGAAAAATGCTTATCTATATGTAATGATCTTGTTTAATACTCCCTCTGTTTCAAAATGTAAGATGTTTTAGAATTTTTTTTGTTTCAAAATATAAGATGTTCTCTATTTTCTATGTATAATTAATGACAAATTATTTAATTCAAGAAAGATAACTAAATACTATTGGTTTAGAGTTGTTGAAAATTGTAAATCACAAAAAATAATGCATTTTAAATATGGTTTCTTAATATGTGTGAAAATTCTAAAACATCTTACATTTTGAAACAGAGGGAGTAGATAATTAACCTTTTTATTAATATTAGGACTAGTGAGTGAGTGATTCATATTTTCAGTTTCTGCATTTAATGTGGTTAAGCTAGTTCTCATAGTATTTCAAATATGGGACCATAAAACATTGATAACGGTGTACGGAAGTCATAAAGAAGGTAAACCTTGACCGAATATTGCTAAAAATTTACTTTAATGTATTTATGAGTTCACATTTTGCTAGCAAAAATTAACTTTAAAACTTAGAACATGAAGCTAATAAACTATACTCCCTTTGTTTCACAAAGAGTGTCGTTTTAAAGTTTTATTTTTGTTTCGGAAAGAATGTCGTTTTGGGTTTTCAATGCAAAATTTAAAGATTTTTTTATGTTTTATGACTATTAGTATTCTGCAGATTGTTTTACTATTGGGCATATTGTGTTTAAGTGTATAGGTAATGCTGTTTTTGTTTAGAAAAAACAAAAAATTTAATGTTTTCTTAATATGTGTGTAGAACTCTAAAACGACACTCTTTGTAAAACAGAGGAAATACTAGAAGTGTAGATCAACATATCATCCTCGCTTTAGTTTTGTGTAAGGGAGTTTGTGACAATGCGCGCACAATTACTCTTGAGGAGAGGAGGGAAGAACGGATTCAACGGAAACATTTGGGGCCAACAATTAGCATCTAAGGCCGAAAACGCCTTGCAACATGCGCCTTCGACATTTTCAAAATTTTCAGAGAAAATTGATTTAGAGAGTTCGAACACACATCCTTGAACGTTGGAGAGAGATGACCAACATTTTACCAAATCAATAGGTGAGCCGGGTGGGAAAAGTCCTGGAATCGTCGGTGGCTTTTGCATTTAAGCTACTCCTTGAGTGAAAAAAATGTCACCACAAAGGGAAACATTTAACAAGATTGAGACAGCAGTTTTGCTTCCCATGTTTCTTGTAAATACGAGAATATGAGTACAAAACGTTTGCCAACGTGCCTAATCCTCAATAACTTTCAATAGAAATTATTCAGACAATCTTACACCAAGTTTTGCGTAAATGGAATTACTCAGACACTAAAACACCCCTTAATTCGACATCAATAAATTTCTAGTGAACCTTAGACACTTAGATTAACAACCAATCTAAGAATTACACTATTTCTCTCAAGAAACAAAAACCCCAACCTTTCTTGGTTTTTATCTTTGTGACGGCTTAGCTAAAACCGTTCCTTTTTATATACTTGAGAGATTACTTTTTACATCCACTTTTTTTAAATTAATGAATATTCCCTTTTAATTTTGATGATACTTCATAATCGTTTTACTTTGATTTTGAAGCTATATATCTCCACATGTATTAATGGCACACTCCACGCTTCAATAGTGTTGTGCCTCATCATCTTCATTACTTGCTTGAATCTTCTCGTGTTCCGTCATTCATGTGTAACATAGTTGTTTCCTGTTACACACTGAGTTGTATTAGTTTGTAATAACCGCCACTTTTATAATGTATGAACATAATATATACATGTATATATATTACTTATATAATATAATTAAGATAAAAGGAAGAAGAGTTATCAATACATCCGAATTCTAATGTTTAAATTTTTACCGAAATCGATCTATCACTGTGTTTTTTTTTTTTTTTTTTGTATTAGAATTTTAACGTTATTGTGGATTTGAACTTCATAATTAAACCGAAAGACACATGTTGCGTATAATATAAATATTCTTATAATAGAAAGAGTAGCAACTTAGTTTTGCTTTTGGTGCTCTATGAAACAAGGAAGAAAAATTTAGACATCGATAAATACAAATGTTTACAAAATTTTGAGTTGTATAGTTTCAATTTTATCAAATGTTCAGAGAAAATTTGTGTGTGTGTGTTACATAGATGAACATATATATCATTAGAATCGTGCTAACACAGCTGATACTTATACGCCGTATATCACCCAAGTAAGCTTAGGTATAATGCATAGGTTCTTCTGGCGAGCCGAAACCCTCTATTCTTTTTTTTTTTTTTTTTTTTTTTTTGAATTACTAAAAAGTTATAAGTCTAAACCCGTACATCCCCTCAGACCGGAGACCAGATCATTTTATATGGTTTTCTCTCAAGCGTCACTCGAACAAACGACCTCTAAAATTTGTCTGAAATCATTACCAATTGAGCTATTGACACTTGGTAACCCTATATTATTAGAAACATTGCTTTTCTGAATTTAATATGGTGGGATGCACCTAAAACCTATGTTCGCCAATTTAAGATAGTAAACCCATATTCTTTATATATATATATGTGGTCATAGCTAGTTCGATTTTATTTGGGACCAAGCTACATTAATAACACTTTACGGAAGTCAAACATAAGGTACACTTTCTTATTTTGAGAAACGTTTTAAACAAGGTAAATTTTGAATGAATATTGCTAGAAATTTAAGAAAACGTATTATATGAGTTCACATTTTGCCGACAAAACTTAACTTTAAAACTTAGAATGTGAAAGCTAACAAGTATACGTACTAAAAGTGTAGATGAACATAACATCCTTGCTTTAGTTGTGTATAGGGGAGTTTGGGACAATGCGCGCACAATTATCCTTGAGGAGAGGAGGAAAGAACGGATTCAACGGAAACATTTGGGGCCAACAGTTAGCATCTAAGGCCGAAAACGCCTTGCAACATGCGCCTTCAAGACATTTTCAAAATTTCCGGAGAAAATTGATTTAGAGATTTCGAACACACATCCTTGAACGTTGAAGAGAGATGACCAACATTTTACCAAATCAATGGGTGAGCCTGGTGGGAAAAGTCCAGCAATCGTCGGTGGCTTTTGCATTTCAGCTACTCCTTGAGTGAAAAAAAAATGGCACCACAAAGGGAAACCATTAACAAGATTGAGACAGAAACTTTGCTTCCCATATTTCTTGTCAAACTTTTTTTGTCCTTTCGTTTTCTTGGGCTTTGGTTTAGACTTAGATTATATTGGGATGGTTTTAGTTATAGTAAGAAACTTAGAATTTATAGGATAGGAAACAAGATTTTATTTGATTTATTTGATAAAATCGAAAAGTAACATATCACTTCTAAAATTTGTGTCTCAAAATGTAACTCATGTTATAGGTTTAATGTATTAAATTTCTTACATTAAGTTGAGTTGACTAATGTAAATGTAGTGTGTTACACTAGTTCAAGTTTTGAGACAAAACATGATAAAGTTCTAATTTTCTTTTGACCCTTTTTTTTTTTTTGTGACTTCAATTTGGTTTCTTTATGATTACAAACTTGAAATACCTTATCCCACTTTATTTATTTTAGCCTTAACACTTAACACTCAACCCCAATGAAGGTAGCTAAACCGGGTTCAAGGATTGGTACTTTAGATTTGTAATTAGAAGATAACAAAGACACGAAGAAACTTGTGGAGAGAACAAAGAAGAAGAAGCATAATCCTCTACAAGACTCAAAGACTCAGGTCACATGACTTGCACATTGTCAAAGGTAAGAGTCTCTATGCCACACAATCTAAGAGTCTCAAAGGTAGTCTCTATGTCACATAAGTAAGAGTATATATGGCACACAATACAATAAAATGTTGCAGATCTTCTTGCCTAACTTTATGAACTAACCTTGTTTTAGCTGCTCAGAACTCCTTCCACAGAGTCAAACAAAGTCGATAAGAGATTTAGTAATTCGATAAACCGGTCCATTATGACTCAGCTCGAATACAGATTGTCAAGTTTAGGATAACGCATCCGCAAGCTCCCAACCTTTTTCTTGGCATAACAAACTCAGTGTGTACGATAAAACTAACTCTCCATTTTCAAATAACCTCAACTGGTTTGAATTGTTTTTTTGTTCAAAAAATTTAATCTAACAAGTTGCAGAAGACAAAAGACAAGTATCAACTGTCACCACCTGTATGCTTCGGCTTGCTATCTGGTTGTTTGTGTTTTCCAGCTTTTGCTGTGTCAAGAATCACGACCCGCCCATCTACCAACTGCGATCCACATAACAAGACCTCATAAAGGATACGCAAAATAATCGTTCCCAAGAGTATATTCAGATATCCCAAGCAAATAGTTCCCTCTCCTAATGCTCCAATACACAAGTATTCATCAAATCTGTTTCCGCCTAACGGGGAAAAAGCTACATTTACTATGAAAGTGTTTAGATGAAAAATGAATAAACAGACAAAGCTTCTTAGACTTATCTGAGAGATAAGAGATACAGAACGAACAGCGGTGAATTCTGAAATGTAAATAGAGTTTATACCTGACCGTTAAGTTCTAATAAAGCTTTCTCGGCTTCTTCTTGAGAAGAGAATGTAACATAAGCAAAACCTTTTGGTTTACATCTGATTTTGTCCATTATAAGATCCACTGAAGAAACCAAACAAAGATCAGAATAAGTTTGCTATAGTAAACATTTCTTCATACCAATGAATAAAACTTACAGTTTACAATCTTATTATATACAAGTGTAAACTCTAACTATCCTCTAACTAAACTAATCAATTCACTCTGATAAAGACAAAGAGATACGAAAGTGACGAAATGTGGAACTAATAGATGTTAACATTAGAGACTGACCTCTAAGAACTTGACCATATTGAGAAAATGCTTGTGCTAATGTTTCTTCTGTACTTGAGAAAGATATGCCTGAATCAAAAAGCCTTGAGTTTAGTGACATTAACACAATGGATTACAGATAGGTCCAAGACTCAGATCAAATAAGGACACAAAGCTTTTAACATCTAAAGTTTGAAACTTTTAGATAAACCTTATTGGTAAAGACAATTTTGTGGCACTTAAGCAGCAAATTTACACATACCCTTCAATCCCATTAACAGAATCATACAGACATAACAGAATCTCAAATCTAATTTAAACTGGAACTGTTTCAAAGTCACAAACTTTCAAATACCCATTTGAGGAAATGACCAATTCAAGAAAATCAAGAAATGCGAAATTAGATTTGATTAAGAGGAGACACAAGAGGGAGAGATTAGGACCTTTAACGAAAAGAGTAGAGGAGAAAGTTCGGGAAAAGAGAAGAGAAGGAGATGAGAAGCGATTGAAGAAATGATTGAGCATTTTCTTTAGGGTTTTAGATGTTGCCGTGATCTCACCGCCGGCGAATCACAGTCTCTTTCCCAAATAACCTTTCTTTCTCGCTTGTAAGTTTGTTCTTCAGGGTTTCTCGCCAATTCTTCCGTCCATGTTTTTTTTTTTTTTGACTTTTTTTTTTTTTTGGTTTGACATCAATTTTTTAACCAATTATAACCATTTTTAGAATAAAGTTTTACGAATGATTTTATAGTAAAATTTCTATAAATTAATAATATTAAAATTTCTAAGGTTATTGATGCTTTATCGATGGGTGTTGGAAGGAAACGGATAATTTTTCTAGAATAGGGTGTTTTTTTTACATTACCAACCGACGACGCGTCAACCATGAGAGCAGCCAACCTAAGACGAAGTTTGTCATCGATGCACACAGAAGTGGAAGTTCTCGTATGTGTAATGAAATGCATTATTTGTGAGAATAAACGTGAAGTAGCTTTTATGACTGACTGTTAGATCGGGTGAAGATGATGTCTTCCCCATTGACAGATTTTCTATCTATTTGGAGGAAATAGCCACATATAAGAATTTTTTCTCATATTTTTCTATATCTTTAATCTGTCCACGAGCTAATTTCAAAGCGGATAAATTGGTGCGTAATATATGTGTACAACCACATTTTACTTTTTGTAAACAATGTAAGGTTTGGCTATCGGGAACCATCTAATATAATGATGTTGACCAAAAAAAAATAAAAAAAAAATTGATACGACGATCTATTTTTTCACGAGAATTATCATATCGTATCATATAGAGTCCATACTATGGTCTTAGTATAAAAATTCTCCGAAAACAAAGTTCAAAACCTATATTTCTCCAAATTAAAATTTTTGTAACCTGTATTTACTCCAAATAATAATTCCAAATCTATTTCCCCACAAACTTTGGTTTTAATCGGTTTACTATTTAAGCTCCTAATCTAGAGCCGTATGGAAATTATAAATTCCCTTGATATGTCTTTGGTCCAATTTAGCAAAAGAAAAGTGTATTCTTGTTTACTCTCTTATTCAACTATTACAACTAAAGTACATAAGAGACCACAAACATATGCATCATTACATCTCATGAATGCACAAGTTCAAGTCATTATTCTGATAAGGGTAATAGCCCAACGTTGGTAGGAGGAATACGAATTGGTATTTTCATATACTTACTAATACAGCAATGTTACATTCTCTATTCCGTGGCTTTGCCTTTGCGTCGGTTGTTGCCGCCACAGCTTGTCTCCAGTACATAACAGACCATTGAGTCAACGTCATCCCCGAAGATGCTATAAGCTTCCATGGCCTGCGTGTAGCTAAATCCCATCGACAATACCATCTCGATGCTGTTACTCAGCACCGTCTTTTGTTTTGCTGTTTCCTCTGGTTTCGAATCACTGCCTGAAGGTCCTGCTTACAAGATAAAGAAAGGTCTCAAAATGCTACTTCTCGGTGTATTCTAGATTGAGAGGATTCAAAAGACAACACTCACTAGCTCCAGAAGATGATGTCTCAGCATTAGAGGTGGATGATTCCTTGGGACCGATTCGTGGCTTAGACCATTCCATAAGATACTCAGCACGGGAAGCTTCCATTACTGACCGTTCTATTTCCTTTTCCGTAAGCTCAAGGTCAGAGTAAAATCTCCCTTCTGCTAAGAGCGCCTGGAACAAAGACAGATACGTAAGCAGTCACACACACTCACACAGATTGGTGAATCTGTTTATGGATGGATACGGGGGTACTTGCATTATCAATCTGATGTTCTTGCTGAGCCTTTATAGCAGCTTTCACCTGTTCCTTGTCCACATGTCTCTGGGATTCAAAACAAGAAATAAGATGTCAAAAACAAAGATTTGCTACCTTTCAAATTTGAGCTATGCTCTATGGCATCAGTTGAACAAAGAAGAGAAAGACAAAATATATCTTAGCTATACTTACCCCACTAAGGCTACTAAATCCAAGTCCTGCACCAACTGTCAACCGATGTGGATCGACCAAAGAATTGTAATGATTCCCGTGGTGGTAACTGAGCCTTATGGGAGGTGAATCAGTGCTGTAGTTTCCTTGAAATATGTTGATAGGCTCTGTAAAAAACAATCCATTTTGTTTTCATAAGTTTCTTGTTACAGTAAAGAACATGAAGAACTTTAAACGTCAATCTAAGTTGCACCTGTGCTATATGAGTAAATGTGGATTGGCCTATTATACATTTCTGCTAAAGCTTGGATCTCTACGTTGTTTCCATAGACCTATCACCAAAGAGGGGTCAAAGAGATTGTTGGAACCAAAAGTTAACAAAGGGAAGGCAAGGATAAGAGAAAAGCACCTTATCTCTTCTTTTCCTCTTCAAGTAAGAGGTAAAACCTTCAGTTATGAACTGAGAAAAGTGATCCCTCTCTTGTTCCTAAACCATTAATTGCGAAACCAGTAAGTTCTACAAATAGTTACCATCAACACTAAAAACACTAATCTGTAGTCCGTCCAAAACAAGGTACATGCATAAAAATGATTAGACTAACAAAACCGTGGGTTAAAAAGTACTATCGTTAATTCATACAAGCACATGCGGTTGCTACTCTCTATGTTTTACTCCAGTTACCTACGATTGATGCTGTCTCGAACCCCAACACAAAGTCAAATATTATCAAAATGGTAAGATTTATGCTTTAACTGTTCTTCCTTTCTTGGTAGATGGATGACCAGAAACTAGGAACGACACAGAGTCTATCAAACATGGTGAATAGCCTATCCATAAAGTACAATCTTAGCAATTTTACTTCATTTGTCGTTGTTTCAATATATCTTTCCCTTTTGATGTTCTTCAAATGCAAGTCCGTTAACTAATCTAACGCATGTGGACAACCACCTAGTTCGGAAAAGAAAGAAAATTTACCATGTAATCCATGCACATTTGTCTAGCCAAGTCATAAGCCTCTGAGTCCCCATATACTTGATCTGCAACAGCCCGAAAAAGACAGTTTCCATCTTCCAACATCCGCCTAATTTCATAGCCTTTCGCTTGTCTAATCTCTGCTTCAAACTGGTGTTCTCTTTCCTGTGAGAGAGAAACTTAATAAATTCATTGAAAATAAAGCTATATGAAGCAAGCTAAGCATCCATAGAGTCAAGAAAATTTTAATTCTGAAAACAAACTTACTGGTCCAGAGCCAGAGCCAGGATGGGAGGGCACGTAGCATGGCATATGCTCATCAGAACTGTTATAGCCTTCATTCTCACTGTGTGATCTTGGAGAAGAAGGATGTGATCCAGTTGGCGAACTCCTAGTGGAAACAAGAGAGCGAGGCCCAGCACCTCTTCGCGTTGGTCCAATTCGTAAAGCCCCAAAATTCCCCAAGACCGATCTGTTATTACCAGGATTTATAGTCGAAGAAGGCTTCGGTGGTGGAGCTGGTACAGGTGGTGAATCAGGGTTACTACCACCACTAACTGGAGAATCACAATCTACACCTTCAGTCTCAACATGAACATTTTCTGAAACTACCAACCCTTCGTCATCATCTTCTCTATCCGCAGATTCATCACTGTGCACTGCTACATTCTTAGCATCAGAACTCTCTGCTTGATCAACTACAGTAAGCTCTTCTTGTTTCTCATCCGTAATTTCTTCATCTATAGTAACAGGAGGAACCTGAACATTATTGTTTGTCTGTGATTCTGTTCCTGAGGAAGAACTAGACGAGGAAGAAGGTCGGCTCGAGTTGGAAGAACTGCCTGATGAACCTCGTTGAACCAAAATCCGAGTCATGTTTGATTCTTAAATCCTAATCAAATATCAAAAATCAGAGATTATCCCAAGGTTTGTCCCTGGTTCTTGCTTTCGGCCCAACGATAACAATCCCTTGAGCGAGGGATTCCTTCCAACCGTTCTCCACCTCGCAGCAAAACGTTCTCTGCATTCCCCTACCAATCATCAAGATTCCCATAAACTTTTAAACAATCCAACAACACCTTCTAATTTCTTGCAAATCACATAACCTTTACTAATTCTACTTAACCGCTTCGAATCAATACCGAAACGCACATAAAATCTGACTCAAGTTTCCAGTAATTTAACTCAAATTGATATAGGAGAAAGCTATAAACCAATCAATGGTTCTTGAAATTAAGATCCATAACATTTCCCAAAAACACAACCTTTACTATATCTACTTAACCGTTACGATCAAAATACCGAAATTAACATGAAACTGACTCAAATTAACTCAATTTTTCCTCATTTCTTGGAAACGATATAAGAAGAAGCTATAAACAAGACCACACAACAACACAAATCAAATCAATTTAACATATTTAACCTAAAAATCAACCAAAGAAAGGGATCGGAAGAGAATGAAAACGATAACCAAATAGCGATAATTGAAAACCCTAGAAGTTGACCAGAGTTTAGGAAAACTAACCGGAGATATTCAGCAGCTGAGAATACAGATTAGAGATCCGTTGGAAAGAGTATAAAGTCTCCGAAAGAATGTATTAGAATCGAAGATTAGGGTTTCGCGAGATGAAGAAGAAGAAGATGAAATTTTTTGATTTTTGATGGGGGAAGAAAATAAATTGGGAAATGCGATTTTTTTTTTTTTAAAACTGTCGATGGAGTTGGGAGAGACGGCGAAGGTGATGACGTGGATTTTAACGACGCATTTTCCTCTTTTTCTTCTTGGCTCATTTTTCTATCTCTTTTTCTTTTTTTCTTTTTATTCCTCTCCGTCATTTTATTATTACTTTATTTAATTATTATTATATTTGTCAATTTTTTTAAACAATAATTTATGATTATATATATTTATATATATATATATATATATTAAAATCTATTTTACTATACTTTCATATCTGTAATACGATTCCGTCCATTTACATGGACTCTATCAGCGATAATTTTAAGGAAGACCAGTTTCATTCCGATTACGAATGTTTTATCATCTCGGTTGCAGATCTATATGAATACCTTCAACTTCTTTGTAGATGGTTAAGTTCACATGAATACATTCAACTACATTAATTTGCTAATATTCAATTAAAGGAAAGGTAAATCAGTAACTATATTACTCGCCCTTTTATAACTTACAAAGATAATAAAAAATAAAAGAATTAGTGTATCTTACAGAATATGATATTTTTGTTGAAAATATGTACAAAAGACACTTTTTTCTTTTCTTTCTTCCTAGTCACTTCTGGGCTATGTTACTGGTTCTGTAACAAGACCCTTGCCTACTATGGGGGTAGTTATAGATGAGGGGACTTCTGAGGTCCCAAATCATGATTTTGTTTGTGAGGCCTTAAGCTAAGAAATGGTCTCAATCCTTACAAAGATAAAATAATTTTTTTAAAGTTTTGTAAAGTAAATATCTTGTTCTTCGGTTTTGATAGAACAATTTGTTCTTAAAACATTGTTAATATTTGTTGAATTTGACCTTGGTGACATGATTTGTTTTTTGCTAAAGTTGATGACATGATTTTCTAATTATCAATTAAACCTTGGAAATCATTTATTGTTGTCTTATGAGTAAATGATGACCTTTGGTTTTTTACTCTTGACTAGACTTTTTTTTGATTATAGAAGAAGATCTGGAATCAGAGTTGTTTGATAGAGATTTAAAATAGGGATGAACTCATTGTTCGGAAAAAATTAAGGAGATATGTATTACTACCAAAAGTCATGTATATTTTAACCAAAGCTTAAGAAGGGACATACGAGAGTTAGATTTTAAAGATTCTAGATACTAAATGATCGGATCAATAAAATATCCAAATATATAGGCTATGATACTATGAAAGGGTGGAAGCCGAAAATAGAATAAAATCATTTATCATAAAATAAATATTTTTTAGAGGGTAGCGGCGGTTGGGGCGGACAAAATCAACCGCGGATTAGATCGTTTTTAATTTATCATTCGTTAATTATAAACCGCAATAGTGTGGATCTAAGAAAAAAATATATATATATATATATATATGTGACAAATTAAGTGCGGTCCAAACTTGGTCTGCGGCAGATTGTTGTCCGCTCTATTTTTAGAGCGGTCCAATCCGTAGACGATTTTGTCCATCCCAACAACCGTCACCTTTCGAAGCCTTGTCCAAGTACCCGTTTTTGAAAATACTATAATATACAAATACAAAGTTTTGATGTCCCCATGCAAAGTAAATTGCCTTGTCCCACCATTATTTAAGGCTCATTGAGTCATCGGCCCATCCCTGCCAATTGTCACACGACTTCTTTGTTTTTCTTTGTCTGCGGCAAAGTGCGAAACATGTGGCTCTATATAACTTTGGTGTTCCAAAAGACAAGACTTTGCAAATAATACATCATAACAAAAAAAAAAGAAAGAAAGATAGAAAGTCACTTTGGAGTTCTCACATGGCGTCTCAAGATTCTCATATGTTATTGAGCTTCTTGTTTTCCACTCTTTTCGTCACTATTGTGAGCTCGCAAACGCAAACGTATTGCCGGAATTTCGAGTCAATTATCAGTTTCGGCGATTCGATTACCGACACTGGAAACTTGCTCAGCCTATCTAATCCTAATGATCTTCCTGAATCCGCGTTTCCGCCATACGGAGAAACGTTCTTCCATCAACCTTCCGGCCGTTTCTCCGACGGCCGCCTCATCATCGACTTCATTGGTATTTTAAACGTTTTAACGTTTTCAGTTGATTCTATTTTTATTTTATTTTTAGTTTTTGGGTATAACTCTGTTTTGATGTAGTTGTTAGAACTGAGAAGAAGCCAAAAGAGTTATATTATATTCTCTTTTTTTTTCATCTTTTTATTGTGTTTGGTGCAATTTTTTTTATTATTTTAAATTTTGGTGCAATATTTAATAGAATTTTGGTGCAATATTTTCTATTAAATTTTGGACTTTGGTTTGAGATTTTCCCGGTCGATAGAAGAAATAAACTTATGCGATTAAATTTTGTGTAAGAACCTGAAAACATTTGGAAACGTACGACAGACAAAAAGCATTTTATTTATGTGTTCTTCTACAGCTGAATTCTTAGGGATTTTACATGTGCCTCCATTTTATGGATCTAAAAATGGAAACTTTGAGAAAGGAGTTAATTTTGCTGTGGGAGGAGCAACAGCGCTAGAATGTTCCATTCTTGAAGACAGAGGAATTCATTGTTCTCAAAGCAACATCAGTTTAGGAAACCAACTTAAGAGCTTCAAAGAGAGTTTACCAAATATATGTGGCTCCTCATCAAGTAGTGAAGATCAAACTTTATCTTTTTCCATTGTGGAGTGGTTACAGACTTACAGCTTAACTTGTAATGGTTTTGTTTTTAGATTGTAGAGATATGATTGGAAATGCTTTCATACTCATGGGAGAGATTGGAGGAAATGATTATAACTACGCATTATTCGAGCGCCTACCCATTGAGGACGTCGAAGAGCTAGTCCCGCTTGTGATCACTACTATATCTTCTACAATCTCGGTAAACATTTTTAATCGATTTTTATCAAGTGATTGGTTTTGTTGAAAACTGTAATGTGTTTGTTGCTTTGGGACTAATGTTGAATATAGGAGTTGGTTGATATGGGAGGAAGAACATTCCTAGTTCCTGGAAATTTTCCGCTCGGATGCTCTGTAGCCTATCTGACATTATATCAAACATCAAACAAGGAAGAATACAATCCTCTAACAGGATGTTTAACATGGCTGAACGAATTTTCTGAATACCACAATGAGCGGCTTCAAGCAGAACTCAATAGACTTAGGAAGCTTTACCCTCATGTCAAGATTATATACGGTGACTACTACAACACTCTATTGCGCCTTATGCAAGAACCTGCCAAATTCGGTTAGCCTTCTTGATCCTTTAGTGAATGTATGTGGTTTAATTAGTCATTGATTTACTAACCGAGTTAGTTGTACTACCAGGACTCATGGACCGACCCTTGCCGGCTTGTTGCGGTTTAGGAGGACCATACAATTTTACCTTTAGTATAAATGTGGGAGTAAAGGAGTTGAATATTGTAGTGATCCTTCGAAGTATGTGAATTGGGACGGTATTCATATGACTGAGGCTGCATACAGATGGATATCTGAAGGCTTACTCAAAGGACCGTATGCGATTCCTCCTTTCGATTGGTCTTGCCTCCGTTCCGAGATTAAGAACAATGAGTCATTAGACACACAATATTCTTTGATGAACAACTGATACAAGCTTGTCTATAACTTTGAGAGACAAGAAAGATAACGAGCTCTATACAGGTTTTAGTAATTTTTTAAAAAAGGTAATCGAAAAAACATATATGTTTTTGAATGCTTGTGTTGGATCATGCATTGTAATTTTATTATATTGTGTTGTTTGGGAGAAAGTGGTTAAGTCGTAGTAGCTAAATCATGTAATATCTTTAGAGAAGTTGGATTAGAAAATAAAGGACATATTTAACAAATATTGATAGAGAAAAAAAAAATCAAATGCAAACTAATAAGAGGTGAAAAGAAAATGGAGCCAACTTTATCATTTCAAACCAAATCATCCACCAAAATATGCCAAATAATTACGCATGCAAACAAAAATCTTACAAAATCAAAGGGGTCAGTCAAGTGATCCCACCTAATGAAATGTATATTATCTTGTTGGCTAATCGAAAGGACAATAATGTTTTAAATCAATGCGATATTACTTCAGATAATAACCAATAATTTTATGTCAGTACTGTACCAAGATAACAAACATATTGCGATGATTAATCAATTGCAGAAATAACGTCAATGATGGATAAGAGACGCATCCCGCCCCCCAACAATAATTCGAGTCTACGGCAAAAAAAAAATTTTTTTGGACCCTTATATTAAATTTTTAATATTTTTTGGGCTATATATATACCTAAAATTAATGGTTTGAATCTCTTTTTAATTGTATTAAAAAAGATTTTAATTTACACTTCAATGTTAAATAATTGGACTATATTCTAAAATCTTTAAACAAAACAGGTCCTTAGGGCATCTTTATCAACCGTCTCAAGACCAATTAGTCCTTAGTAATTAAGTGTTAGAAAATAAATTAAAAAAAAATCAAAAATAACGAAACATAATAGGGACGTACCTTAATTAAGAGTTCTTTCTCCCGTCCTTCTCCCGTCCTTAACATCTTAGTATAAAAAAATAATAAAAAATTCGAAGGACAAAAATTGAGGGACAACTGATAATCATGTTCTTAAACATAAGAAATTCAAACAATTGTGATGGATCCCTAGGCCGTTGCCACTCTGGCCTACCCACTTGGACCGGGCCTAAAGAGACGATTGCTAATTCGTCCCTAAAAACTTTTCGCAAAACATTATTCGTCGTTTCTCTATCTATCACCAGTAATCTTACGAACGAAAAAAGTTGGTAATGACTAATGAGTCGTAGCTAAAAAAAATGTAATATTTGAGAGGAGGGAGATCTGTCGCAACTTCGTCAAATGCGGTTGTCTTGGAATAGATTCGTTGCATGTCGAGTCCACAATGCCTCTGCGAGAGCCATGCTCTCTGTGGTGATAATGTTGGACATGTGGTTCAGCGGAAGGTCCTTTCCACTACCGGCCTCTTTTACGTTTTTTGCGTCTCCTACAACTCATTTATGTATGTTCATACTTGAACGCCAGAAAATCATCGGTAAACCGGTTTTATGTTTTCTTAAGAATTACTGATCGTATTGTAGTGCATATTAAAGTCTTAGTCTCTAGAGGCCAAAGCGACTACAATGTTTTTTTTGGATATCAGCTTGTGTGTATTTTGACAAAAAAGAAACGATGTGGTACGTAGCCTGGGCGAGGCTATGAAATGTCGCTTATGTTAAAACGAAAATTATATAGGAAAAAGGAAAACAATTATATTTGTGAAGATAAAAGATTGATTTACAACATTTTTCCACAATACAACCTGAGTTATCACAATTCACAACAAAACCAAATCATACATAATAACCTTTTACAATTCACACAAATGAATATCAGAGCACATAGAAATTTAATCGAGAGAATAAATCCAATTTTTTTAGGTTTATCTCTTTAGAGCAAATGCAGAGAGGATGACAAGGATCATGAGAAGAGCCGCGGCAATAAAGGATGCCACCACCGCGCCGCTTGTTCCTTCGCAAAAGTCACCGAACTGCTGGCAAACCGGAAGCCAGTTCGAGCTTGAATTCCCGTTGTGCGCCAAATAAACTATGGCTGCCGAAGCGGATGCCGCAATCATAGTGAGACCCATCATCGCCTGGATCACAACAAATGGACATATTAATTATAGGGATATGTCATATGTGTACTCAATATACATACTCATTGTAATTTGTGACCAAATATATATATATAAGGTTGTATATACGACCATTAACGGATGTCTAGTATAAGCATAGATATAACCTTTAGAAAGTAGGGATTGCTCGAGGTTAAGTGATTCAAGCCATATGATTTTCTTTTTTTGGTGTTTTTTTATTTATGATTGTTTTAACTTTTGTTTTTTATAGTAAGGTTCAGAAAAAATTCATTGTGTTAGTTTTGGCATTTGCTTTTATATTTTACTATGATGTTATAAATTTTAGTTTTCTGGAAAAAAATTTACCGTGTCACATAAGATCAGGAAGAGCCTAGGCGGTACCGCAAGAGGGCGGAGGATACAGACTATTGAAAAAGGCAATGAGAGGGTTAGGTAGCCGCCCACGATTGAGTTTACTATCACAAAAGATCTGCAAAAAAGAAAAAGTAAAAAAATTATTAAGTTTGAATCTTTATATTATCGAGAATCATGTACCGTAAGCAAATGACAATAGTTCAATTGATAAAGTATCTCAGAGGTCGCTGGTTCAAATGACACTTACGAGTAAACCATATTAATTACTATGATTGTATGAGTTTGCTCAGAACTTCTTAGTAATTCAAAAAAGACAAAAAAATTATGTACCATAATCCCTAATAAGTACAAAACACAATGCTTGAAGGTCATGTCGCTAGGTTTTTTTTCCATTTCTATTCGTTACTACATTCTTGGCGCAACCTATAGTAGTAAGAGTAACAGTTGGAGAGGAACTTACGACATAGTTGGTAGATCAGTGTAGTCAGCTTGGAACTGCAAGAACTGAGTGAAGAAAGGAAGAGTCTCTTCCGTGGTCGCCATCTTTGCTGCAGCAGCCATAGCCGTGATGGCAGCAATGAGTCTAAGAACAAAATCAAATATCGCTACACCTCTTCTCCATCCCGCGGAGCTCACCTTTTCTTGCTTGTGTTTGTCTTTGTCCATGATCCGATTGTAGTTCATAGGAGGAGCAAACACGTGAGCTTTGCCTTTGCCTTTGTCTAGCTTTGTCCTTTGAACAATGGGTTCTTCCTCTTCTCTTCTGCTCCCTGCCTTTTCGATATCCATAGAAGACAATTTAGAAGAAGTGTAGAACTTGGGGTTATCTTTTTTGGATTTATGAATTTAGAAAAGATTCAAAGGATGAGCTAAAGATGATGATAATGAATTCTTGCATGTAAGATATATATGCATAATTGTAATTTAGTTGTTGAAGTGGATGAATGGGTTTAGGTTTCATTGGAATTTAATTTATATATAATCTTACATTCAAGATCGTTGTTTAGTTAAATATAGAAGACGACTTGCTCCATTTCAATATAAAATTTTTCTCTACCTAAGTTTAAGTGTTTCTATGTCAACAACCATGTGTCCATGTCCCTTTTAGTTATAACCAAACTAGTTCATTATATATACAACTAGTTATTTACCCGCGCTACGCGCGGGAGTTTTACTGTTTATTTAATTTAGTTTATTATATTTTTGATTAATTACATTTTTTTTTGTCAACAATATATATTGATTAGCTCAAAAGAGCCAATTTTGCGAAATGTTGTTTACATAGGTAACAAAGTGCGGCATGGTACGAACATTTCGTGCCAAACGGTCCGCTTTTACATTCTCGCTGCGAGGGATAAGAGATAAAGAGAAGGATGATAATTCTTCCCTATCAGAAGCAATGTCCTCTAAGTATACTGCGAATGCCGGCCAATCTGTTGGGGAAGACACCATCTTCACCAGGTCAGAGCAGTCAGTCAAAAACGCCACATGTAGATTGCCAGCTCCAATCATACATCTCATTGCCCACACCAGGGCCTCCATCTCCGCATGCAGGGCGGATAGACTTCGTCGTCGGTTGGTAGCCCCCATCGTTGTCACCATGCTATCTGAAGTTCAAAACCATCCATAACCTGCAAAGTTGTCCGTCGCTTTCCATGAACCATCCACGTAGCATCGATGACCATTGAAGGAGATCGGTAGAGGGTTTGATCGTGGGAGAGGGGGGTTTCGTTGCCCCAAAATGGGCGTCATTGTACCCTCCTCCTCCACCTGTGCCTGCTGCCAAGCCCGAGATTCCGTGTCGAGGGGGTCCTCATCTATATTTTTAAAGATTTTGGCATTTCTAACCTTCCAATTGTACCATAGAACCCAAGGATAAGAATCGCTTTGGGTCTGATTTGGTTGCCGCCAAAACAGGTAGTCCAGATTTGTAAACAGAGATGCCGAAGGAAACGACTGTGAACCTGAAGGGACTTGTGATAGCGCCCATACCTGACGGGCAGGTGGACATTCGAATAAAACGTGATTAATCGTTTCTTCGAAGTGACCACATATAGCACAGACCAAATCACAATTAATTCCGCGTCTGCTGAGATTTGCAGAGACCGAGATACACCCAGTAAGAGCCTGCCACATGAAATGTTGCAGTTTTGGTGGGCACTTAATTTTCCAGACATGAGCTTGTAGCGGGATGCTGTCGGGCCCATATACTTGGGCAGGTGCCATAGTTGGATACGGAAGACGTGCCGTATGATATCCTAATTTGACCGTGTATTTTCCATTTTTTGTAAAGTGCCAACCAAAGGAATCCGGAATATTACTATAACCTAAGGGAATCGCAGAGACTAACTCAACATCCAAAGGGTCAAGGATAGTCTTCAACCTGTCAAGATCCCATGATCTTGTCTGATGATCAATCAAGTGGTGAATTTGTAAAGAGGGGTCCATGAGGGACCCGTTACTAGTAGCTGGTCTCGGGAATTGAGAGGGTATCCATGGGTCATTCCATACCGAAATGGAAGCTGCGGAACCAACTCGTTTAATTACATTATCTCTTTACATATTGTTTATTTTGTTTATTGGTAAAGAAATATTATTTTATTCTTACCTTTTCATACATGTTTTTAAAATGAAAATTCATGTTTTGTCATAATCTATCTCATTTATGTTTGAAAATTTCGTAAGACATAATTTCTTATTTTTGTTCTATTCCCGTTAAATCTTATCATAATTTAAGTTTACATTGTCTTAGTACATTCATATTTTAATGCATATATATTCATAATAAAACATTCACTTCAAAAATATAAAATATTATTTACTCCCTCCGTTTTAAATTAAGTGTCGTTTTAGACTTAAAATTTTGTTTTAAAATAAGTGTCGTTTTGTATTTTCTATGCAAAATTTATTACGTTTTAATGTTTTATGACTATTAGCATTCTGCAGATTGTTTTACTATTGAGCATATTGTGTTTAGATATGTAGTTAATGATGTTTTTGTTTTGAAAAAAATAAAAGATTTAATTTTTTTCTTAATCTGTGTGCAACTCTAAAACGACACTTAAAAAAAACATAGGGAGTATAAATTAGTTAGTATAATCGAAAATTAGTAAATTTATTATTTTTTATATCAATTATGTTTTTTAGTTTTATAATATAAAATATAAGAAAATATCTTTGATATTTCTTTTTCAAAAACTTGTTTACATATGTATAAATTTTAAAATGAAGGGATAAAATGAATAAATAAATTTTTGAATTAAATAATTAAATGATTAGGATGATGAGATGACTTAAAGAAAAGAGAGAAAAACCTAATATAAAATATAATAAAAGACTTTTCATATTCCTTTTTGAAAAATTTGTTTAATTTACATATGATAAATGTTAAAATTTAATGATAAAATGATATAAATAAATTATTAAATGATGTGGGTGATGATGTGGCGAAATGAGAAGAGAGAAAAATGCCACTTTATAGATATAGATAGATACATAGATGTTCTTTTAAATAACGAATACTTTTTGACCAGTGACTCTGAATGGAACATTATACTTTTTTGTTGGATTAGGTGACGTTGAATAATTTACAAAGTTTTCTTTAGGTTGTAGTTTAGGTAATGTATAATCATATATATGAAAGGAGAAGGATTTCTCTCCAGACGACGACACGTCAGCAAAGGAGAGTGTGCCACGTGGACATGAATTTACAAAAGTCATTCGCTTAATCTTCATTCTTCATCGGTCCTTTTCGTCTTCCCCGTACGTTTATGATTTAAAAGCCCAATAATATATGCAATTCTTTTTACTAAGCAGAGAAAAAGTTGCATCTTCTTCTTCTTCTTTTGTCGCTCCTTTTTTCCGATTTTCTCTCCAATTTTCAGATGTTCTCTCCAATTTTCTCAGTAGTCATTGTTACTGTAATACCCCAACTGTTATATATCTTTTACTTCCACAACATTGTTTAAAAATCTATATCCCTTCCTTATTTTTTTCATCGTTTCCTGAGTTTACATTCAGGATCACCAAATTTATTCAGAGATTGTGAATTTTTATGTATGATTGCGATCGATCTCATCGGGGGAAATCAATTTTCAGTGAATCTGAAGTTTCTCCAATAAAGTGGTTGCTGATTGGCGGCTTTTCTCCTTTTTCGAGTTTCTAATTTTAAAAGGTAATAATCTATGAGCTAGATCAAATCAATTTCACATATTTATATCTTGTATATTGCTCATGAAAATGAGAAAAATTTGTATTCTTGTCTGATTTGTGCTCGTCGATACGAGATACGGGAAATGGTCTTCTGATGAAGAAACGTCATTATTTCTTTTAAAATAATTATATAAGTCAAGAACTCAAGATTCAATAATTAGATATCTTTCTATCAGATCAACAATTTTATAGTCTTAACTCTTAAAAATTCAGCCAAGAAAGCTAAGTAAGATCAAGCCGTAGATTTATTTTAGTTTGATCTTTGATGAACATACATCCATTGAATCTTGCATACCTTTTATTTCATCAAGTTAAGCGTTTTTTCATCTAGAAAGAGAACCAGAAAGTCTCTGCATTCACTCAAAAAATTTCATAGACTGCCTAATTTTAGAAACTTTTCTTTATAATAGCGACTGAACATTGAAAATGCACTTTAGTCTATATCTCTTAGAGTATGGTCCCCGGCTTTTGTTCTGTTTATAAGCCTCTTGAAAACAATTATAGTTTTCTTTGTGGTCTCATTTCTTTTGAACTGAACACTTCTGTCTTTTACAGGAAAATGTCCCAGAAGGTTAAGCCATCCATTCAGTCACTTAACTCTATGCCGGCAGACTCTAGATTAGTTGATTCACCAATCTCTGTTCCCCTTGAGAATTCCTCTGGCTCAAATGTTTGCGTGACCAATTTGGTTATTCCACGAAATGGTCACTTAAGTAATGGTGTTAATGGAACTGGAATTTCTGTTGGGGGAATGGATATATAGTGTGCTAATGAGGATTCACCGTATAGCGCGCAGAGCATTTCAAATAGAGAGCGGTCTTCAATTGGTAATGGAGATCCTATTGTGCCGTTGCCTCAGAGTAGGGATGTTAAAATGGGCTACCCGACCCGACCCGACCCGAACCCGTTTAGAACCCGCCCATTTATAACCCGAATATGAAAACCCGTTTCAAACCCGAGATCTATTCGGGTAACCCGAATCAAACCCGCGAGATTTCGGGTTACCCACGGGTACCCGGTTCGTTTATTATTATTATTATTATTTTTTACAAAAAACAAAAATCTGTGTTTAGATTTATAAAATTGGTAATTAAAGTTGTAAATTCTGTAAAAATTAATTTTACTTAGTTTAATTTTATAAATTTGGTAATTAAATTGGTAATTTAAAGTTTAAAAAGCCCACTAAAAGCCCATTAATTGAAAACCAAATTGGTTTTAAATGGCCCACTTAAACCAAAACCTGCTTGATAATCATTATAAACCAGTAAATGGGTGCACAAGAGACAGCATAAAAGGTCCAAAAAAGCCAACTTCAAAAGTTTTAAACCAGATAGAAGAATTGTTGAGGAAAGGGGAAAACACTTAGAATCATAATCTCATATTCCTGAGGCTGAGCTACTTGTTGTAGCATCCATGTTTTCTTCATCAAATAACTCTTCAATGTCACCTACAATTTTTCAACTAAATTTGTAAATAAAACAGAAACTTGTCTTAAGAAAAGAGAAAATATAAGATCAAAATGATAACTTACCTTCAAATTCAGGAAAACCTCTCAACCAATTCCGAGTGCAGAGCAAAGCTTGCACATGTTTTGAAAGCAGACGATTTCTGTAAGGACTTATAACCCTACCTCCAGCGCTGAACGCTGATTCAGCTGCAACTGTAGTGATTGGTATGCTCAGCAAATCACATGCCAATGAAGCTAGATCACCATAGCGTTGTCCTTTATCTTTCCAATAAGATAAAACCTCTGTGTCTGTAAAAGAACTTGAATCTAGCCTGGTCTCATCAAGATAAAGTTCCAAATTCGTCTTCCTATTGTCTCGACCGGGCTCAATACTTCTCTCAAGCTCAATAAGATCCTATATAATAAACTCAATGTTATATAATAAGCTCAAGAACACTAAAATCTGATTCACAATTGATTAAAAAACACTAAAATCTGACCAACATCCATATACTTAAAATTAGTTGAAGAAGGAGAAAATACTTACATAATTCACATTATCCTGTAATGGCGATTCAGTAACAAGTTCATGTGGAGTTGGTGTGGGTGATGAGGTTGAAGAAGTCCAAGACTTAAGGCTATATTCTTCATAAAGCTGCTCCAAATTCTTCTTAACAATGTCAACCTTTCTGTCAGCAGTTCTCGGATCTAGTTTCTCAAAAGCTGTTCTAAGAATCTGTAGCTTCAATCTTGGATCTAAAACAGCAGCCATGGCTAGAATAATGCTGTATTCATCCCAGTACTTAGCAAACTTATTTTGCATGTTCCTAGCCATATCTCCCACTACAATATCACCACAAGTAGAATACTTCCTCAACAAACACTCTATTTTCCACACTTGTAGAAAGTAAGCATTAGCTGTAGGATAGCTAACACCCGAGAAGTAAGTGGTAATAGTGCTAAAAGGCTTCAAGATCTCACAAATCTTCTCTCCTCGATCCCATTCCTCATCTGAAGGCAGTGATTTGTAACCCCTGTCACAATCCTTAAAGCTAGCAAAGGCTTTGCGAAATTTGAGAGCTCTAGCAAGCATGTCATGAGTGGAATTCCAGCGTGTATCTACATCCAAGGATAATCCAGCACCACTCTTAATTCCTACACTTTTAACACAAGCAGCAAATGCCTCAATCCTTGATCCAGATGCTTTAACATACTTAACACTCTCTCGAATGTTTCCCAAAAGACCTGAGACTATTTCTAATCCTTTTTTCACTATGAGATTCAGAACATGTGCACAGCATCTGACATGAAAGAACTTCCCATCGCATAGAAGCCCATTACCACTAATCACTTGAACTCGATGCTTAAGGAGTCTCTGCATACTATCGTTATAAGAAGCATTATCCAAAGTTAGAGAAAAGACCTTTTTCTCTAAACCCCACTCTTTCAAACATCCAAGAAGCTTGTTAGCTACTTCTTCACCAGTGTGTGGAGGTTTAAACTCACAGAATGCTAAGATTTTGTTGTTCAACCTAAAGCTATCATCCACATAGTGTGCTGTCAAGCACATATAAGTCACCATGCTATGAGTAGCTAACCACAAATCTGATGTAAAAGACACTCGGCCCTTGAATTCAGCCAATACATTTTTCAGCTTAACTTTTTCTGCCTCATATCTTTTATAAACATCAACAGCAGCAGTTTGCCTACATATATGCTGAACTGATGGATTCAAGTACCTATCCCTTGCTCTAAACTTCTCATACTCAACAAATCGGAACGGCTGATCATGGTAGACAATACACTCGGTAAGCATAGCACGATCTACCTTAGGATCATAAATTTGTTCCTTTCTCACTTGAGGCTTTTTTGGGCAAATGTCTAAGTGGCGTTTAGAACCCGCCCATTTATAACCCGCGAAAATTTAATGAAAATGGGCGGGTTTCGGGTATTAAATTTTACCCGGGTTTCGGGTTACCCGACGGGCTTAAGCCCATTTTAACATCCCTACCTCAGAGTAATGACCGCAGGTGGAGCGACACAAGTGCATATGCTCGAAAACAGGTATTGTTAAGGTTCCTGTATTGCAACTTTTCTTATTTTTGGTTTTGGTGTAGTCGTTTGTTGCCTTGCCAGGTTGGAATACTAGACGACGCCGATAAACAAGTGAAGCAAATTAAAAAGAAAAACTGCACTTTCTGTTCTTCGTCTCCTCAAGAAAACCACCTTCTCAAAAAAACCAAATTAACTCACCCGTTGTTCATGTAAGAAAGAAAGAGTCACATAATAAGCATAAAAGTCAAACCAAAATCAGCTTGATTATCATCAAACCACGGTCCAAGCATGATTTCATCCCCGGCTATGACTGGCTCTAAACACCACCAAATATGCTAAAGACTCGTTAGAAAGTCGCAGGACTTGGTTTCATTACTATACGTAGGAATCTTTTTTTTTGTTCAACATGAATCCTTTTCTTATGCGCTTGTTTCTTTTGGTATTTAGTGCATGGAGAACTACTTTCCCTCGAAGGGTTGATGCTAATTATTATGGTATTCTTTAAATCTAGGCTAAAGTTTATTAAAAGATGCAACTCTTTGATTGTTATCTTTTTTTTTTTTTTTTTTGTCAAACTATTGTTATCATTTTATCAATTCATGTATAACGATGCTCTACAGACATTGGAGAGAAGATGATACGGTCATTGACATTAACGGTTCAAGAAATTTTTTGCAAACCCTTTGCATTGGGAGATTTGCAAAAATACCCTTTCAGCCATGCCCTTATGCAAAAATGCCCTTTCACTTTATCACTTTGTAAAAATACCCTTCATTTTGTGCAGATTGACCAAACTACCCTTATTAACAAAACCCTAAAAATCAACAGTTTCTCATTTCACGAAAACTGTTCATCGCGTCTCTCTCTCTCTGCGCCTGTCTCTCCGATTTCTCCGATCAAAGTTTTTCGGCGTCGTCTTCTCCGACTCTATCTCGCCGATTCCTCCTCCTCCTTGCTTCACGCCGTATCTCTCTTCTCTCCGCCGTTTCTCTCATCTCAATTCCGGCGCCGATTCTGTGCTTCAAGGTCGGCGCCGTATCTGCTTAAGCGGCTCCTTCTGTTATTCTCCGAGCAAATTCATCGGTTCTTCATACCTAAAACGAGATCACCAAAGCCCTGTATCGGTTCTTCACGGTCCAATCTCTTCTAGCAGCAGTCCTCCGATGAGAATTTCACGCGATCGGAACTTAGATGGAGGCTCTTCTCTCCGTGCAGGATCTAGCAGATTGTTCAATGGTTTCGTCAGGAAAGCCATAGGCTCGTGTGTTGATTACGAGACAGACTCTGTTCTCGTTGATGAGCAGCTACCTTTGACCATGGACGATGGTTTTGAAGGAGAAAGAAGACAACCATATGCTAGGGATTTGCTTAGACGTGCTCAACTGAAACACAAAATCTCACGAAGAACTAAATCTCACAAATTTCTCACGGAGAAAGAAGACAACCATATGCTAGGTGTGTGAAGAAGAACTAAATCTCACAAATTTCTCGATATCGTTGGTTTTGGTTTACTAATTGATTGATGTGTTTGAATCAGATGAGAGCAAATGGTGATCCTTACCTGCAAAATTGTGTTGAGACTGAAATGTTGTTAGATGAGATTGGAGCTAATTCGACCGTTGTTGTAGCTGGAATTTTACATGATACTTTAGACGATTCGTTTATGAGCTACGATTATATTCTCAGAACTTTTGGATCAGGAGGTGATGATCTTGTGGAAGGGGTGAGTAAAGATACAGCCATGAATGTGTTGCAGCTTAAGCTTGTTTAATGGTTGAGACTTGAGATCTAATTGAGTTTTGTGTTCTTATTGCATCAGGTGTCTAAGCTTAGCCAGTTGAGTAAACTTGCTGGGGAAAACAATACGGCTTGTAAAACCGTTGAAGCAGATCGTTTGCATACTATCTCAAGTCTCCATAGAAACTGTGATTGTGGTTAAAAAATGGTGATTTATGACAGATGTGCAATGTAGCCAACTTATTTGGCAATTCAAGCTCTTTTTAAGTGCTATATTGGTTTGGTGGTGAGACTCTAGTCTCTCTAGGATTTTTGAGATTTTTTTAAGTATTTGCTTAGGACCAAAGTTTGTGGATTAGGTACACTGTTTCAAAGGGTGGGCCAACAAATATTTTCCTTGTGATTAAGGCATCCTCATAGTGAGAACAACCATGTAAAAACCATGTAAAAATCATGTAAAAATCATGTAAAAATCATATAAAAACCATGTAAAAATCATGTAAAAATCATATAAAAACCATGTAAAAACCATGTAAAACCTTACAATAATTACCATATTAAAACCATGTAAAAATCATGTAAAAACCATATAAAACCTTACAATAATTACCATATAAAAACCATGTAAAAATCATGTTAAAACCATATAAAAACCATTTAAAAACCATATAATTTCCGTATAAAAACCATGTAATAACCTTATAAAACCTTACAATAATTACCATGTAAAAACCATGTAAAAACCATATAAAACCTTAAAATAAAAACCATGTAAAAACCATATAAAATCTTACAATAATTACCATGTAAAAACCATATAAAAACCATATAAAGACCATATAAATACCATGTAAAAATCATATAAATACCATGTAAAAATCATATAATAGCCTTATAAACTCTTACAATAATTATCTTATAAAAACCATATAAAAACCATATAAATACCATGTAAAAATCATATAATAGCCTTATAAATACAATATAAATACCATGTAAATACCATATAAATACCATGTAAAAACCATATAAAAACCATATAAATATCATATAAATACCATGTAAAAATCATATAAATACCATGTAAAAGCCATATAAAAACCATTTTAAAACCATATAACAGCGTTACCTTCTGTGTCATTATTTTATTAATTGGTTTGGAAATTATTATTCACCTTCTGTAATTCCCAATCTCTCATTTGGTCTCTATATAAGAAAATGGTTGGACTTGTGTTCAACTCATAACAATCCACTCAAATTACTCCTCACACGATTTCACAAAAGTTCCAATCCCAAAAGGCTGTTCCATTTCTCTTGATATGACGAACAACAGTAAGAACTCATAACAATTTTATCAAAAAAAAAAAAAAAAACTCATAGCAATCCTCTCAAACTCTAAAATATGAAAATGAGTCGAAACTTATGGTGTATAATGATACAACATGCAAAATCACTTGGAAAGAGAAACAAAAAAACAGGAAAACCACAGCTAAGTAGAAACGGTTTTGTTTTAGGTGGTAAGCTCCATGATGGCAGAGACTATATCTCCATTAGCCGCCTTGAGAGCCTTAACTGCCTTTGGCTTAGATACTCCTGCTTGGGTCATCACCAGCTCGATACTCCACAGTTCATGGTGTTTTCTTCGCATCCTAATGCTTCTTCTCCTCCACCTCATCCCCCCATGCCTTCTTCTCCATCTCAGAGAGATGAGAGTGACACAGTCACAAACCTTCCTCTGTCTCCTCACAATGCTTTAGGGGAGGGTTCTCATCAGTTAAACACACAGCCACCAACATCATCTCATCCTCGCCAGGTTTCTCCCTCGGCATCTGAGTCAAACAGCAGGTCTTCACCTGAATTCTCGCCTTTTATCAACTCTTATAACAGTGTAATTTACATGCAGCCGATCCGAGCCTTCCTTTGCTTTACCATACGCAGGTCTCTTAATCAATCTTCCCCAAGTGATCAAGATAGAGCTGGACCATCAGAACTCCAATCATTTTCGGAATCTCTAAAGTCTCGATTAAACGCTGTCTCAACGAGGTATCCAGTCTCATCATCAGGCCACCTAATAAGCTTCATATTCAAAGTTAATTACAAACTCAATCAAGTAAGTAGTCGGTAGAATCATCAAAATAGACACCCGAAGGCCACAACATGAACAAAATTCACACAAACGGATTGGAAGATCTAAGCAGACTCAACAGATCCAAAATCAAAAAATGGGACCTATGAATCATAGATCTATGCTCTGTGTTAGAAATCGAAGAAGAAATTGAGGAAGAGAGATACGGCTTACCTCCGGCGGCGCGAACGGCAAACTTCGCCGGCTCTGAGTTTGACGGAGATAGTCACGAGAGAGGGTTAGCGTGAACACATTGTCTCAGAGGGGTATAATTGTCAATTTAGTACAAATTAGAGAGGGGTAGATTACAGAGGCGCATTTTTCCAAAGTGACATAGAAGGAGGGGCATTTGTCCCAATTTCTCATTCTCTTTTTAAAAATACGTATGAAAAAAATAGCAATAAAAACAATATTTCTTTTAAAGTTACCAATATGAATCTAACTAAATTTTTCCAATACATCACATAGTATGTTAAAATAATAAACCAAATAAAAGATTAACAATATTTCATAAAAATTGATAATTAAAATAAAAAGCATAATTAAATGAAATGGACTAAATATAAAGTAAATTATACTAATATGTTAAATTTCAAAATAGTTCCATATGAAAATACGGAAATTATATAAAACGGGATATCAGAAACGGATATATAATAGTATAGAAATGATCAAAACGAAACATAAATTACGTCAAATCTAATAAAAGAATTAAAACAAAAAATAAATTATAACAAAATTAAAACTCCTGCGCGTAGCGCGGGCAAACGACTAGTTTACTATAAAGAGAAAAAAGAATACACAAACACTTAGAGAGAGAGAGTATGGTACATACAAGCGGAATCATCAGTGCAGGATCCAGAGGACATTGATTCTTAGTTTGTTTATTAGAAGATTTTTTTTTTTTGTTTCTTTACTAGTCACCTATTCTATCATGTGTCTATATGTTCTCTGCTCTGATCATGATTTCTTGCGTGAATTAGCTTTCTCATTCTAAACCATCAAAGCCAACGCTTCACAGATCAAGAAGCCAAACTAAAATTAGAAAGAGATCAATCATACAACATGTGATGCATCTTTACAAAAGCCGTATTCATAGAACATGTGATGTGGTAGCCTTTCTCGAATATTTTCTAAGTGTTCTTGCAATATTTGCATAATGGTAGAGAAAAATTACATTTCTAAAGAATTTGAACATTCTTCTCCCAACTATTGAGAAATTGGCCGGGTTTCACAATTGGGTCACCAATCAAATAAGCAGTTAATATGAAAAGTGGTGTAGCACTCGTTGCACCAGTAGAACACTTTTGTGCCCGTATCTTTTAAATTCTGTTCGCACACTTCACACCAATCTTTCTCCGGCACTTCTTTACCACATGAAGATGTCAGAAAATGTGTATCATGCTTATACCTTGCTTTGTATGGTAAGGTTGCACACTTGAAACATACAATAAAATTGCATATGATGCAATTTAATTGTTTTCTACATTCTGTTTTGCATACGTGACATTTGGGTTTGATCACTTCTGGGTTTAAAGCTAGGAACAAGGGATGTTCATGACCTTTGTAATCAAACGGCTCAGAAATTGAAGCACACCTTAAATCTAGTTTGAAGTAGCATCCAATTGTGTCACAAAGATATAAAAAGCCATAAACATCATTATCACAAGCATCACATGGAAAACCATATGAACTGTAATCTTTCAGTTTAAGTGGATGAGGATGTAGTGCATGTTGAATTCTACAGGGAGCATTAGCACATTTTTCATGGAGTATGAACTCACACTCCATACACGAATAGAAATTACCTTCACAGATAGGAAGGGTACACGCTTCACAAAGCTTTGTTTCGTCATAAACTATGCTGGCCTTGAGTCGGAGATGATGGTCATGAAGAAAGTAAAGTATCAATCCTTCTGATATCATTTCGAATGGCCCATCATCTTGTGTTATATCATCTTCTTCTAAGACACCTTCGAGTTCTTTTCCATCCCACACATCCTTCCCAGTAGCACATATTGAATGAACAACATAACCTTCACACTTTTCACAAATGTATGCACCATAATCACCATTAACCCTTTGACGACAAACTCCACAAAACCATTCCCTGGATGGAAACGAGGGAATGTAAGAGATACGATGGTGGTGACGTGACATCTTCATGATGCGTGGGAAATACATACAAATATTATGAGCTACAAAGTTGCATCTGAGACATACGTAGGTGGGATTATTTTTTCTCAACAAACCACAAACGTTACAAGTTAAGCCTGTTTGTCTGGGAAAAAAGGTGAGAGGATGATTATGTGTTTTTGGTCGGTCTACAACAAAGGGTATTGGCTTCATCGCACATATTGGATGAATAAAAGCTTGACATATAATACAATGATAAACCAACTCTTTTGCGCTTCTTCGGCAACATAAACACTCACAATCGCGAGCGAAATAAAAATGAAAAAAAAGTTGGAGAGAATGCTCAGGGTGGTAAGGGTGTTTGATTTTAAGTGGAGACTGAACGCATTCTCTGTGAAATTTTTCATCACAGTAGTTACAATAATAATAGTTACAATGGATAAGACTCGAGTTCTCCTTTTCGATATCGTATACGAGGGCATAAGAAACGAGGTTGAAGAGAAAGATCACTGGAGGAGGTTGGGGACTGTGTTTGGGGTATGGGACAATATTTCGGGTGATGGTATACCAAAGATAGTTTACCATTCTTTTCCACCTCATGAAATCTACCGTCAGAATCCATGACTGCTAGTCTTTTTTATATATTTTTTTTTGTTATAAGCTTTTAAAAAGTTTATTTGTTATACAGGATATCAAGTTGTTACCAGTTTTCCACTATAAATAGGAAAATTTGATTCCAAAGTGTTCTTCTACTTTTGGTTATTAGATCCTTAACGTCAAAACGTGGTGGATTTTGTTCTTTTCTTTGTAGTGGATGTAATAATGTTCTTCTTTACATGCAAATTAAGAATATACTTTTCTTTTGCACATTGTTAATTTTCGTCATTTCTGAAATTTTATGAATAACGGTCTTTATCTTCTTCTCTATCAGTTTGATTTGTGTGCCATTAGCCCATTACGCCTACATATAATCTCCGACAAATTTAGAAGAATTTCTCTCTTTTTAAATTACTCATTATATAAATCTTATTTAAGAAATCTATATATATCTTCTTCTAACAAAGTCAATCTTTTTCCAATAAATGACATGTAATCTCGTTCACTAAATGACATGTTATTGAAATTTTTATAAACAAAGTATAGCATGTCATAGGTATAGGATGGTGATGTTATTAGAGAGACAATCAAAAAGTATTATTTGAGAAAAAATATACTCGGAAGAGCCTTTCTCTTTTTACACGCGGAGATGTTATTAAGGGTTATGAAGAGTAATTTTTCAAAAAAAAAAAATTGATTGCTGAGTGTTAGAAATAAATTGTATAAAATTAGTTTATATGGTAAAATCTTCTCAAGAGTGGTCCGTTTTCAATCTGCTCATTTTCAAGTATTTTTTGTTTTTGTTATTTAAATTGCATATTCTATCTCGTTCATTTAAAATGTTATTTTCTGAATTTCTTTTGTAAATTATTCCTTTTCAATTAGGCTACCAATCATGAAATAATTTTTTAATTAATGTGTGACTAGTAAAAAATAAACTAAAAATTGATGTTATTGAAACCTTTGTAAACTTATTAATATAAGCATCTCATAATTTTAAAACTTTTTTTAATATTGTTTCATCACTTCATGGCACTTTTATTGATGAGACTCTCATAACTCAATGAGTTAAGACATAAATGTGTTATGAGTTGATTCAACTCATTTGTTAAATGGGTTGAGTCAACCCATAAACTCAATTAATTTTATGGTTTTAATGGTTAAACTACCAATTAACCCGCGGTAAACCGCAAGACAAAATTTATATTTAGTATTTTTTATATAATAGTTTATTATTTAGTATATTCTAAATTTTGATAAAAATATGTTTATAGTTTTTTTTATATTTATAGTAATAAAATAGTTGATTTATATATTATAATTATTTTTTATTATATACTCTAATATAAAATTCCACCAACCCCCTAATTTTTATGATTTAGTGCAATTTTTACAATTTTTTTTTGTCAACCACACATTGATTAAAAATCAACTCCATGATTGGTAATCCAATCTGGAGGGATTTTTACATCTATATTATTATTTTTGAAATTTTTTTAAAATATTGTCAAACAAAAATGATATATGAAAAATCAATTTAAAAAAAACAAATAAACTTTGAAATTATTAAATGAAATATTTTTGCTGACAAAATCGGAAGAGATGGAAAATATTATTTTCTTAAATAAACGGAAGAATCAAAATCGAATTTAAATTGATTTTTTGGAAAAGAAATGGTAAAGATTTTTTTGGAAAATGTTTTGAAAATAAATAAGTATTAATGGCATTCTCTGTAAATAAGTCTCAACTCTAAGATTACTTTACAAAATGTATTTCAATTTTAATAATGTAGATGAGTTGACCCATGAAAATAACATAATTAATAAAATAAATAATTTTTAACAATAAAAATATACATAGTTATCTAATTCTTATTATTGGCGGGAAAATTTTGTGAACCCACGTTTTTAGCGGGAAAAATTTGTGAACCAGCGTTTTTGGCGGGAAAAGTTTGTGAAACCGTGTTTTTGGCGGGAAAATTGGTGAAACTCTGTTTTTGGCGGGAAAAATTAGTGAAACACGTTTTTGGCGGGAAAAATTTGTGAAACACGTTTTTGGCGGGAAAAATTTGTGAAACCGTATTTTTGGCGGGAAAAAATTGTGAAACTGTATTTTTGGCGGAAAAATTGGTGAAACCCCGTTTTTGGCGGGAAAATTTGTAAAACCTCGTTTTTGGTGGGAAAAATTTATGAAACCATATTTTTGGCAGGAAAATTTATAAAACTCTGTTTTTGGCGGGAAAAATTTGTGAAACCTTATTTTTGGCGGGAAAATTTTTATAATCGCGTTTTTGGCGGGAAAATTTTATAAAACCTCGTTTTTGGCAGGAAAAATTGTGAAACCGTTTTTTTGGCGGGAAAAATTTATGAAACCGTTTGTTGGACGAAAAAAATTGTGAAATAATATTTTTTGACGGGAAAATTATGATATGATTATGTTGATATGAACATAATGATGATGATGATGGTTATATTATAATAATGGTGATATTAATATTATACTTAAAAAAATATATATTATACTTTGATGAGTTAATGTTTAACTCATAAAACCATTACAACCCAATCCATATGACCCGTCAACCCATATGAGCTGTCAACCCATTGAACCATTAACTCATTTGAACCATGAACTCATTATGATCCAAATATTAAAACCATTAAGCTAATGAGTCGGTTTGGGTCGAGTTGACCCATAAAGTATGACCTATTTTGACACCCCTAAATGAGAGACAATAAGAGTTTATATATATATATATATATATTTTAATTATATAAATAATTTTAGAACTATTAGAAAAATGATAGTTTTGAGGTTTTTTACGAGACTCTCAAATGTTCTCTCATATTTTTTCATTGTTATTATTATTACTAGATTATGAGCCCGTGCGATATCGCAGAGGAACTCATTTTTAACAAAATATTATATTACAAAAATTTATTTGATTGCACTTGTTAAATTGTTATATTGAAATCAAATGTTTGAAATATTATGCAATTTACTAAATTTTTATGTTATATTGTAAATAATTTGCAAAGATTGTTAAAAATCTTTTATACGTACAAATGTAAAAACAGATAAATATGATCAAAAAGACTATCTTTTGAATTAGTTTTTACGAAGGGAAAAATATTTATAAGTAAAAAAAGAGTTATATAAAGGTATATGAAAGTCCAAAAAAATTAAAGAAAAGTGATAAATTAAAAACTACACTATATTTTTATGAAAACTCAATAAAGTTTTGGCAAAATTATTAGAAATGCTCATTTTTCAATACAACTTTTCAAAAATGTTCCCTCCCTAAAACCTTGGTAAAAAAAGTTATTTTCAAAATAAATTCTAAAACCTTTTAAGAAATTAAAAATTATGAAAATTTATTCACTTAGAGAATGATTCTTAAAATAATCCAAATTTTGCAACGGTTCAGTTAAACGGTTGCAATATTTAATTTAAATATAATTTATTATTTAAATTTACAAAAATCTTTATACTATTATTTGAGCAATGTTAAGAAATAATTAACCTACCTTTACGTGTTATATTACAGAAATTGTCATTATGTATTAAGCATTCGTTAAGCATTATTTAAAGGACACTTTAGTAATTAACGTATAATCGACCCATGTAAAGACACGCGGATCTGTATAATCCGACCCGATTATATGACGCTTTGTGATTCATGAATTGAAAGCCCAATTCGTTTGAATAAATGGATCTGCTCTTTATGGTCAAACTAAAAAACACGCGGATCCGAGAACGGGTCAATATTCAACCCGAAAAGAAACACATGCAGATCCTTCTTATTGAACAAGGAGTCGCATAATGTGTTGTTGATTCATCATCATGTGAACAAACCAAAGTTCGTGAAAAATGGGTAAAAAAACATGGGTTGATGAAGGCGATATCTAGGGTTTCGATTTGATCCAATGGGTATCATTGATTGTTCTAAAGATCCGTGGTTATAATTAGTTGGGTTTGGTATCTAAGATGAAGGTTAAGAGGACCTTCCAGAATCTGATTATGTGTGGAACGATTGTTTTGGGTTTACTTTGGATTCGAAACCCGTTTTTGATTTATTGGAATCAGAATCGAGATGATGATAAAGCGAACCGAATCTTTGGATATGCCAAATATAATTACGTGTAGAGATCTACCAACGAAAGGATCCCGATTGCTTATTGAATAGGGTTGAATTGATTGTTTGAGATTTATGTATTGTGGTATACAAAATTTACAAACTTTGGTTATTGTATTATAATCATGGTTCGAGTTATAGGTAAGTAAATAATGGATACGTGGCTTTGAAGAATGATTGACTTTGTCCCAAATGGAGGACAATTAGAATTGTTGTTATTTTGTCACCATGCTTATATTCTGCATTGTCTTTTTTTTTTTTTTTTGGTTGTAAACACCGAGTCATAATCTTCATGTAATTGACCTGAAATTCAAGAGCATAAATCTATTTAGTTTTTAAAGGAGAAATTCGAACAATGAGCTCAAGTTTTTAGTGATTTTTGAATATGACTCGGTACTGTTTACAACAAAAACAATTTCGTAAAATTTAGGCTTTTTTGAAAACATAATAGAGAAATTTTGAGAAATATAAAGAAAATTTGGCAAATTTTTACTAAATTTGTAAAAATTAAATATCCAGAAAAAAAAATGAGAATCCCATCCGAATCTCTTACCTAATTCTCTTATCAATTGACCTAAAATATATATTACCAAACACATAATTATCAAAAAATTGAACGATTATGAGACTGAAAATTCATGACGGATATGGGACGAGATGAGTTTCCCGTCTCGAAAGAGACAAGTCTACATTCTCTCATTTTCTTTTTTATGTAATTATTTTTATTAATAACAAAAACAAATTCTATCACTCAGTTACTTGAATTAAATAAAATAACATAAACACATCTTCACAATAATGAAGCAGTACTCATAGCCTCGCGGTACACTGCAGGTTACTATCTAGATTTTCCATTAAATTAATTTACAGAACCTAACAAAATTCACCCAATAAACGAATCTTTCTAATCTTACCAAACGTGAAACATAAATTACCCCGCGGTGTACCGCGGGTCACTATCTAGTAATCATATATATGAAAAGAGAAGAACTCTCTCCATATGAGTGACACGTAGAATTTGAGACGCATTGTGGAGTTGACACGTCACTTAATGAAAAAACTTTCGTAACCAATAAAAACATTTCATTTGTACACGTCATCGTCCACTTAATCTAAGTCTAATTCATTTTATTTTTTAAGAGATGTCAAGCCCAAGGTCTGCGGGTTTGGCCCAAATAGTATCACGGCGGAACGAGCTTAGATATCGTTTTTAGGTCAATAAAATAGTGGGCCCTGCGGAAAACCAATACGGAATGCGGTTTGTAGCGGATTATGTCCACGGATTGGCGAGTCGACACAAAGACCACAAATATTTAATGAAAAAAAATATTTTGACATAGTTTGGATTTAACCCAAAGAGTACAACGGCGGACCAGGTTAATACATCGTTTTATATGTCCATAGAATAGCGGGTCTCGCGGACAAGCCCATGCAGATTACTGGTTTTATCGAGTTATGCTCACGGATTGACAGATCGGTACGCGGAGAACAAATATTTATTAAAAATAAATATATTATATCTATAAATAAATATTTTGACATAATTTTAAAATTATTGTACGTGATCATTTAACATAAATCCTAGAAAAATAATTAAAAATTATAAATAAAAAATATAAAATTAAAAAAAAAACCCGTAGCGTAGCATGGGACTCAACCTAGTATTAATTAAATCGTCTTTAACATTTTTCTCTCTTGAAATGAAGATACTAGATATGGGGAATTTATCTGCAAACGATATGATAACGGGGGTTTAAATGGTTACACATATTAATAGATTTAATATTTTTAACCAAATTTTACATCATTAAATTATTTGTGTCAGTGTGTTAATTTGCTTGAATAATAACGCTAGTATCCCTCTATTCACACTCTTTCCTCACCATTTTTCTCCCTATCTTTTTCATATATTTTTGTTCTCATTTCTTTTTTTTTTCAATTCATTCTTTTTTTGTGAACTAATAATTATTCTTTTTCCCACACTTTTCTTCTCTTTCATATTTCTATTTCATTTTTTGTAATTTTTTTGTATCAAAGAAAATATGTTATTTTTCTTTGTGTAAGAATACCAAAACATAATTTATACCATAAAGAGAACAAAAAAACACAGAGGGAGTATGGTAGAGACCAGGGAATGGTTAAAAAGGTTATATATGAATTTTTAGGTTGGTTGAATAAGTAAATTAACGAAAACCTAGATATTTTCAACATTTCAAACAAAACCATTTTACAAAAGTCTTGGATACAAGTGAGTAAAAATGGCTAAAATGACCTCAAAAACATAAGAAAATATGGTCAAAGAGCACACTAATCATATAAAAGATCTAAAAATTCTTATTTTAAAATTCCTCAAAGCAACTTTATTTGGATATTTACCAATATAAGTTTCCCACCTACTTTGAATCACCATAACTGTAGGTCTGTGTTGAAAATTATGAAATCCTAGAAAATTCTAAATTCTAGAGTGATTCAGTAAATTACCACCTCATACATAATGGTTGATGACACAATCCCAGATGCCAACTTCCCATTTTAAGTCGATATGTGTATCAGCATGTCGAACGATGCTGACTACAAATGTTAATTCGTCATGCAAAACTGGCCCTGAAATTTTGAAGGCCAAGTTTTTTATAGAAAGATTTTGAAGTCTTTTCATAGGATTTATAAAACTTGGGGGCATATTATATTTAATAATGTTTTATTGATAAATTTCAAAATTTCGGGGGCAGATGCCCATTTTTCATATTGTTTGGCCCATAGCCGGTCTTGGTCTTATGTTAGACAATAAAATGTTATATTTGTTTTATTTTAAATGAAGACTATAATCCTATCAGATTAAGAATGATGATAACATTTCGACCAAAAAAAAAGAATAATGATAACATCCTTACATATGCATCTACTAGGTTTCCGTAGTGGTAAAACCATTCTATAATTCTATAGGTTTCCATCGACTCAAAGACTTCTGTTTACCGGACATGACTTACTGCACGCAATAATGCTCCATATGCTACAATAGTGTGAGGAACAAATTTTCTATCTTTTTTAGGGGGGGTTAGTGGGAGAGGGATTTGTGTGGATTCTCAAAATTTTAAAAATCTATTGTTATTGGTTTATAGATTCTTGAAATCATATTAAAATCCATTGTTATTGGTTTAAGGACTTTTAAATTCCTTTCCAAATCCCTTGTTATTCAAAAAATCCACTTATTATTGATTATCAAATTTTTTTAAAATCTAGTATTATTGGGAGATGGATTCTATCCACTTTTACTCACAAAATAAAACTTTCAAAATATCATGTATACCCATAAGATTCTTAAAAGTAATAAAAAAAAAAACATCTAATTACATCTTCTTTCTTCACCCAATTCGTAGATACTCTCCTCCTCCTCTCGAAACCAAGTATCAATACAAGGAAGATGAAACACGTGATTACATTCCGGCAACAATCTCAAGCTCTCGTTCTCTTCAAATTCGTTCAAACAAACGGAACAATCCGAACCATCGACGAATCCATCTCCCTTTCTGTATTTATAAACCGTAATCGATTTAATCATAGACTCGTTGAGACCATCTCCAGTTGCTGCAGTACTCGAGTTTCTTTGCGTGGAGGAGAAGAAACCTTCACCGTTTTGTCTTTACTTTGTTAACTATCACCCATTATAATCTTATTGAAGAACTAGTCGTAGTTAATATACAATTAACAAAGATACTTAGCGGCAGTGTTACTGAGAAAGCAATCCTCACTACCAACCAATTGTATCAACATAAAACTAATATAATAACACAAAATAATGCAAACAATTGAGAAAGTAATCCTCAGTATCAACCGATTGTATCAACATAAAAATCATATAATAACACACAATAATGCAAACAATTAGCTTATCACGTGTAATAATAAGTAACAAAGATACTCATGACAAAAAAAAAAGTAAAGCGATTACCTTGGTGGCTGGAGAAGAAAAAATGATGTGCTCTCTCGGTAGATGGAGAAGAAGAATAATCAATAATGATGTGCTTATAAAGAAATTCTCACTAATGTTCTTTAAAAAATTTGAATCTACAATATTTGGAATATTTCCAGAAAACATATATTACCACTATATAAGGAAATATTTTAGAGGCAAAAAGTTTAATGTAAATCTATGACAATCATTGATAATTTCTTAAAATCTTTGAAAAGAATCAATGAAAAATTTGACAAATCCATCAAATTACTCTATTTTTAAAATCAATCAACTCTACCCAAATCCCTCTCCCACTAACCCCCTTAGAGTTTATTAGAATGGATAAACATCATGCAATTGTATAATATAACTTTCCGACATGGGTACGTTCGTGCATGCAATAACGTCTGATATGTTACAACAATGTGAGGAACAATTGTTTTTTTCTTTTTTTTAGAGTTTATTAAGAATAGATAAACATCATGCTATTGTATAATATGATACATTTTTTGTTTGTGTTCTAAAGATTCTCTCAAGATATCCTACCAACTCTAACAACTCTCATACCAAGGAAACATACAGTCTCAGGACCAGTTTCTAAGGAATACACCATTGATAATTTACAAAGATGTCTATGTCGGAATTTCACATAACGATATATCGCCTAAAAACTCGAAACGACTGTTATATACAAACAATATTATTGACCATATTGATAGACTACTAACATACGTTACCAATAGATTGTGACGGTGTTTGAAAAATCCAAAAACAAATAAAATATCTAATATTTTATATAGGTATATATTATAATAACTAGGAACTCCGAGGTCTGTGTGTTTGTGTTTAATCTTCTTATTCTACATTGTGAGTTCTTTGTTTTTTTTTTCTTTCTAAAAAGTTCAATAATTTTGATGATATTGAAGTGGAAGATCAAGCGGAATCATCAGTGGAGGATCCAGAGGACTCTGATTCTTAGTTTGTTTATTAGAAAATGTTTTGTTTCTTTACTAGTCACAACCTATTCTATCATATTTCTATCTGTTCTTTTCCCTCATGATTTCTTGCGTGAATTAGCTTTTTCATTCTAAACCATCAAAGCCAACGCTTCACAGATCAAGAAGCCAAACTAAAATTAGAAAGAGATCAATCATAGAACATGTGATGCATCTTTACAAAAGCCGTATTCATAGAACATGTGATGTGGTAGCCTTTCTCGAATATTTTCCAAGTGTTTTTGCAATATTTGCATAATGGTAGAGAAAAATTACATTATTTCTGGAAAATTAATCAAACCATTTAAATAAGCATTTAATGTGAAAAGTGGTGTAGCACTCGTTGCACCAGTAGAACACTTTTGTGCCCGTATCTTTTAAATTCTGTTCGCACACTTCACACCAATCTTTCTCCAGCACTTCTTTACCACATGAAGATGTCAGAAAATGTGTATCATGCTTATACCTTGCTTTGTATGGTAAGGTTGCACAGTTGAAACATACAATAAAATTGCATATGATGCAATTTAATTGTTTTTTACATTCTGTTTCGCATACGTGACATATGGGTTTCACTTCTGGGTTTAAAGCTAGGAACAAGGGATGTTCATGACCTTTGTAATCAAACGGCTCAGAAATTGAAGCACACCTTAAATCTAGTCTGAAGTAGCATTCCTTTGTGTGACAACGATAGACAAAGCCATAACAACGACTATAACAAGCATCACATCTGACGAAATATGAACCTTCTAGTGTAAGTGGATCAGGATGTAGTGCATGTTGAATTTTACGGGGAGCATTAGCACATTTTTCATGGAGTATGAACTCACACTCCATACACGAATAGAAGTTACCTTCACAGATAGGAAGGGTACACGCTTCACAAAGCTTTGTTTCGTCATAAACTATGCTGGCCTTGAGTCGGAGATGATGGTCATGAAGAAAGTAAAGTATCAATCCTTCTGATATCATTTCGAATGGCCCATCATCTTGTGTTATATCATCTTCTTCTAAGACACCTTCGAGCTCTTTTCCATTCCACACATCCTTCCCAGTAGCACATATTGAATGAACAACATAATCATCACACTTTTCACAAATGTATGCACCATAATCACCGTTAACACTTTGACGACAAACTCCACAAAACCATTCTCTGGATGGAAACGAATGAATGTAAGAGATACGATGGTGGTGACGTGACATCTTCATGATGCGTGGGGAATACATACAAATATTATGAGCTACAAAGTTGCATCTGACACATATGTAGGTGGGATTATTTTTTCGCAACAAACCACACACGTTACAAGTTAAGCCTGTCTGTCTAGGAAAAAAGGTGAGAGGATGATTATGTGTTTTTGGTCGGTCTACAACAAAGGGTATTGGCTTCATCGCACATGTTGAATGAATAAAAGCCTGACATATAATACAATGATAAACCAACCATTTTGCGCTTCTTCGGCAACATAAACACTCACAATCGCGAGCGAAAAAAGAATGAAAAAAAAGTTGGAGAGAATGCTCAGGGTGGTAAGGGTGTTTGATTTTAAGTGGAGACTGAACGCATTCTCTGTGGAATTTAAAATGACAGTAGTTACAATAATAATAGTCTGTGCCGAAATTTGAGCCTAGGCATATGTAGCACCCACCATCGCTATCAAATTCTTTATTATTGCACCAAAATAGAGGGACTACATGATGATCACTAGAATCCGCTGTTGTATGAAAGACGTACTCGGGGGAAGAATTGAGCGGATAAGTGTCTGGATAAGACTCGAGTTTTACTTTTTTATAACGTATAATAGGGCATAAGAAGCGAGGTTGAAGAGAAAGATCACTGGATGAGGTTGGGGACTGTGATTGGGGTATGGGACAATATTTCGGGTGATGGTATACCAAAGATAGTTTACCATTCTTTTCCACCTCATGAAATCTACCGTCAGAATCCATGACTGCTAGTCTTTTTTATATATTTTTTTTGTTATAAGCTTTTAAATAGTTTATTTGTTATACAGGATATCAAGTTGTTACCAGTTTTCCACTATAAATAGGAAAATTTGATTCCAAAGTGTTCTTCTACTTTTGGTTATTAGATCCTTAACGTCAAAACGTGGTGGATTTTGTTCTTTTCTTTGTAGTGGATGTAATAATGTTCTTCTTCACATGCAAATTAAGAATATACTTTTTTTTTTTAATGAAGAATATACTTTTCTTTTGCACATTGTTTTCGTCATTTCTGAAATTTTATGAATGTCTTTATCTTCGTCTCTAGTATCAGTTTGCTTTGTGTGCCATTACGACTACATATAGTCTCCGACAAATTTATAAGAATGTCTAATTCTTTTAAAATTAATTATTATATTTATCTTTTTAATTAAGAAATATATATATATATTTTTCTAACGAAGTCAAATCTTTTTCCAATAAATGACATGTAATCTCGTTCAAAAAATGACATGTTATTGATATTTTTATAAACAAAGTATAACATATCATAATTCATAACTGATGCCATAGGTATAGGATGTTGATGTTATTAGAGAGACAATCAAAAAGTACTATTTTGGGGCAAAATGTACTCGGAAGAGCCTTTCTCTTTTTACACGCGGAGATGTTGTTAAGGGTTGTGAAGAGTAATTTTTTAAAAAAAAATTGGTTGCGAGAGTGTTCTAAATAAATTGTATAGAATTAATATATATGGTGAAATCTTCTGAAGAGTGGTCCGTTTTCTCTAATCTACTATATAAGATTGATTTTATTCATTTTCAACTATATATTGTTGGCATCTTTATTATAATTTAATATTTAAACCTTACGAAAAGTTATATATTGTTTCGAAGATCTTTACTTCTTTAATTAGGTTAATAATAAGTAGAATTTTTTGGTGTTCAAAAAAAAAAAAAGTATAATTTTTTAAAATTTAAAATAATATATGTTACAAAATAGCTTAGATAGTATAGTAAAACGTTGAATATTAAATTTAAAAATATTTTGATTCATTATAAAACAAAAAATTTTATCAAAAAAAAAGTTTGGTAGTTTTTTACAAAGGTAAAAAAATATATATAATTAAAAAGATATGAACATTTGAATAGACAAAACTGTTTTCAAAAAACACATAGGTGACTTTATAAAAATACATAACCACATAAAATAATCAAATTATATAAAAAATATATATATTTTAAGCAGCGTTACAAAGAAAATATATTACCATAAAAATCACTTTTAAATAAAAAGATTAAGAAAAATTACGATGAAAAGAAGCAACCGTAAAACATGATTGCAAAAAAAAAACGTAACTGTAAAATGTATTTTTTCAAATTAAATAAAAATACAAAAAAAATTACGAAAAGTTAGAATGAAAAAACACAAACGTAAAATAGAATTACAATAAAAATATACAACCGTTAAAATGAAAAGAAATAATCGTAAAACAGGGTTGCAAAGAAAAGACGTAACCGTAGAAGATATTTTATTTTTTTCAAATAAAATACAAAAACAAAAATCACAAAAAGTTATAATGAATATATACAACCGTAAGATACGCTTATAATGAAAAGACACAACCATAAAGTAATGTTATAACAAAAAGACACGACCATTAAAATAAAAAAGACACAACAGTAAAATAAGGTTACAATGAAAAGACACAACAGTATGTACATTTTCAAACTGTTATTATTAAATATATTGGAATTGAAATTTATAAAATATAATTGACACTATAATATTAAAAAAAAAGTTTTACAAAATTAAAAATAAAATAAAATGGAATGACAATTCACAATAAGGTTTATCTCATAGTTTTAACTTTTAAGGATTTAGATTGTATGTGGTTTATCATACGCATATAAGTATATAACATTTTTTAAAAAATGAATAGAATGTCATTTCATGTTTTATATGTTCAATACGTTTTATATATAGAATTTCATTCGATAAATTAAAGATAACATGAAATTTTATTTTGCTGAAAAAAAAAATGAAATTTTATTTTTCATCTTAGAATTCCAGAAAAGTGACCATTTCAAATAAAAACTTTGACCACACTTCTAATTTGTCATTGACATAGTTAATTTGGTTTATTATATGATTACTTCCTTGATTTTGGTAGTTTTTGTCTATAAGACTAATTTTTCCTTTTAAAATCACAATGTGTTGTTATATTAAGAAAAAAAATATTATTAATGAAGAACAAGTACACCCAAGACTCCACCACTACTTGCATACGATAAAGTTGTGGATCCCAATGTTTACCTCCATCAAGTTTAAATTCACTTACAGGGAGCAAAATGAATGCGCAGATCTCTTGGCAAAGAAAGCATTGTTATGTAATCAGGATTGGTTTTTGTATCACTCGTGTCCTCAATTTTTTTGCTCTGTTGTAAACAACGATATGGATCTTGGATATTAATAAAGCTTTAGTTGGCCAAAAAAAAAAAAATATATATATAAAATTAAATGTAAGATATGAAATATATACTTTCTCTTCCTGAAATCAATAAAACAGATACGTATTATAATATTATTGTCATGGCTTCTTTTTCACAATTAATATAGATTAGTACATATATAGAAAGTACGAGAGTATTTTGTATATGGGCTTCTTTTGTTTTTCCAAACGTGACAATTAAATTTGTTATAAAGTAGCAAAAATTATAACAAATTATGCTCAAGGGTGTTGATTATGCTTCTACATAAGGAGGTCTGGGGTTCGAACCCCAGATATTGCGATTTATTGGTGGGTTTTCCACCTGGAGGTTTATTGGTGGGTTTTCCACCTGGAGGTCTGGGTTTCAATTCCCGGAGAGCGTCGATCTTCAGCGTGGTGCTGGTGCAACCACTGGATATGGATCTTCGTAGATGCAGGAGATATAATAATTCTCTTAATTTGTAATAGAATAATAAAATCAGTGTTAAAAAAAAAAGTAGCAAAAATTATTAAATTTCATTGGAGACAACTAGAGGGGATCCTGCTCTAAAACTTGTTATAAGATATATATATAAATTATAAAATGTCAAAACTTCAAATTTAATCCATAACCACAATTATATAACCTTATTGAGATGAAACGTAACGCTCACTTCCAAGCAAGTTTGATAATCTCTATACGAATATGGAACTACACTTGGCATAACTCTGCAACATGCAGATGACGACAGTCTATGGGTGTGCATGGCAGAAAAAGCGAGCTCATGAATAAAATGGTCGATGAAACTCATAATAAAATTAAAGACACATTGAAAATGTAAACAACTTCATTGCACATAGAACAAATGATTTAAACTGTTATAGGTTTCCTTGCAAAAAATCTGGAATTTAAGTTTTGTTTTTGGTTCCTTGATTCCCTCAGTCGGTAGAAAAAAACATTCAGAAATGATGAATAATAGAACAAAAGAGAGTTATTTAATTTATCAATTTTTTTTTTTGATAAAAACTGAGATTTTTTTAACAAGTGTTATATAAAAAAAATGTTATAAACTTTTGTCTTCTTCTTCAATGGTATTGAGCTATGTCATCATTTTCTTGACAATTGGAAGAATTTCATAGTCATAAGTTCTTAATATTATTCCACCAAGATTTATGAATACTATATTTCAATAAGACTTTTTATGTTATCCCTAAAACAAGGTTAAGATTAATGTTAGTCTTGCCTTTTCTTTCTTCTAAATATTTAAATTTATTTTTAAGATGAACTAATGGCGTATGAACTCTAGGGGATTGGATAAATAATAGAAAACAATGTGCGAGAAATCAATAATAAATGTGAAAAAAAAGAAAGCGTTTTCATAGAGATACCTGAGAGTGAAGTACAAGCTATCGATATCCAGCTTGTTCCAGGCTTCTCCATACTAAAATACAAAAACTAAATTAAAGCTGCCATTAAGGGATCTAATCAATATAACAAGACAAATAATTACATAATCAGAAACGCTTTTAAGCCAAATCTCACGACACATGTACGGCTTTAGGAAAGAGATCTTACACGGGTTTAAAAGATGAGCAGAAGATGGACATAGTAAAGTATGGGTCTCTTGACACGAACCATAACCGTAGCTAAGAGTAAAGAGTCTTTGAACTTACCGTCAATTCTGTAGAGCAAACCTTTACAAACGTTTCATAGAGCTGATCTCAACCTCAAGTATTTAACCTCGAAAACGGGTGTCTATCTTTAGTGCACACCAAGTTACTTACAAGATGAGAGTCCCACTAATAGATTTCTTGAGATTCTTAGTACTCGTTCTTTCTCTTAGTGGTGCTTCAGTTCTTGGAGATGCTAAGGTGAAACAAAACTTCAATAGGTATGCGACTGATAATTATGGTTACACACCTCCGTCACCAACTTATGGTGCCCCACCAGTGCAAACACCTCCAACACCAATTTACAGTCCACCCGTCAAGCCACCACCAGTGCAGACGCCTCAACCACCAACTTACAGTCCACCCGTCAAGCCACCACCGATAAAACCACCTACACCAATTTACAGCCCTCCTGTCAAGCCACCACCCGTGCAGAAGCCTCCGACCCCAACATATAGTCCACCTGTTAAGCCACCACCAGTACATAAGCCTCCGACCCCAACATATAGTCCACCTGTTAAGCCACCACCAGTACATAAGCCTCCTACGCCAACTTACAGTCCTCCGATTAAGCCACCACCTGTGCATAAGCCTCCGACACCAATTTACAGTCCCCCTATCAAGCCACCACCCGTGCAAAAGCCTCCGACACCAATTTACAGTCCCCCTATCAAGCCACCACCCGTGCAAAAGCCTCCAACACCAGTTTACAGTCCACCTATTAAGCCACCACCAGTTCCAAAGCCTCCGACACCAACTTATAGTCCACCTGTTAAACCACCACCAGTAAAACCACCCTCACCAACGTACAGTCCTCCGATAAAACCACCACCAATACATAAACCTCCAACACCAACTTACAGTCCACCCGTCAAGCCACCACCAGTGCATAGGCCTCCAACACCAATTTACAGTCCACCCGTGAAGCCTCCACCCGTCAAGCCACCACCCGTCAAGCCACCACCAGTCAAGCCACCACCAGTGCATAGGCCTCCAACTTACAGTCCACCCGTCAAGCCACCACCAGTGCATAAGCCTCCAACTTATAGTCCACCCATCAAGCCACCACCCGTCAAGCCACCACCAGTCAAGCCACCACCAGTGCATAAGCCTCCAACTTATAGTCCACCCATCAAGCCACCACCCGTCAAGCCACCACCAGTGCATAAGCCTCCAACTTATAGTCCACCCATCAAGCCACCACCCGTCAAGCCACCACCCGTCAAGCCACCACCAGTGCATAAGCCTCCAACTTATAGTCCACCCATCAAGCCACCACCCGTCAAGCCACCACCAGTGCATAAGCCTCCAACACCAACTTATAGTCCACCTATTAAACCGCCACCAATGAAGCCACCTACACCAACTTACAGCCCTCCTGTTAAGCCACCACCAGTACATAAGCCTCCTACACCAACATATAGTCCACCTATCAAACCACCACCCGTGCAAAAGCCTCCCACACCAACTTACAGTCCTCCTGTAAAACCACCACCCGTTCAAAAACCTCCAACACCAACTTATAGTCCACCTGTTAAACCACCACCAGTGCAAAAGCCTCCCACACCAACATACAGTCCTCCTGTTAAGCCACCACCAGTGCATAAGCCTCCAACACCTATTTATAGCCCCCCTATCAAGCCACCACCTATACAAACGCCTCCAACACCAACCTATAGTCCTCCTGTAAAACCGCCACCAATACAAGTGCCTCCAACACCAATTACTCCATCACCACCACAAGGTGGATATGGTACTCCTCCTCCATATGCATATCTTTTGCATCCTATAGCCGTAAACAATTAGGGTAACGAGTTACAATATAATGTATTTCCTCAAGGATCGCCAAATAGGCTTTCTAGCTACAAGAGAGGTGTATGTTATAGCTACATATGGTACTGCATATAATGTGGTATAATAAATAAAGTTTTTAAATGGTTGTTAATTTTCATTACGATTACATGTTAAAATCGAGCTCTCCGTGGATGTCTTGAAATTGTACGCCACACTTTTGAGTTTAAGTTTTATTTATGTACGCGTTCTTTAAATTTACTTAGATATCTGTGTTACTTAAAACGTGACAAAGAAGTATTTTTTTGTGGCAGTATAATCAACCACAAGAAAAATATCTTGATACCTTCTATATTAAAGTTAAAATTTGAATTCCATGAGCATAATTTTAGTAGCACTAGTTGACTATGTATAAATTTATTAAAGTAATACTTTAGTAAAAACATAAATTAGACCCAATAAAAAAAAGACCCAACAATTACCAAACACTAGACTCTTCTTTAAAATGCATCGACTATTAAGAACCATACTTAGGTTTACCCCTGGGGTGAACCTTTAAATTCACCAAACAAATTATAGCCAATCGTTTTGCCATGTCATTACTAATATTAGAGAATTAAAAAAAATAAAATAAAATAAAAAGAAACAGAATTAAAAAAAAACAAAAAGAAAAACCGACGTATCATAACCTTAACGCCGTCGACGGTGAACACGGTTCTTCTACTTCATCTTCTTCGTTAGCCAAAATCAATTTCCATCGATTTTAACTAAACCCTAACTACTCATTTGTCAACCCAAACCGATATCTAATTTCGTTTTAATTATAAAATCTAAATCCTAACCACTCATTTGTCAAGCCAAACCGATATCTAATTTCGTTTAATTTAATTGTAAAATCTAAACCCTAACCACTCATTTGTCAACCCAAACCGATATCTAATTTCGTTTTAATTGTAAAATCTAAACCCTAACCACTCCTTTGTCAACCCAAACCGATATCTAATTTCGTTTTAATTGTAAAATCTAAACCCTAACCACTCATTTGTCGACAGCCTTAAGGTTATGAATACGTCGATTTTCCTTTTTGTTTTTTTAATTCTGTTTTTTTTTAATTTATTTTAATTCTTTTAATTAGTAATGACATGGCAAAACGATTGACTATAATCTGTTGGGTGAATTTAAAGGTTCACCCCTTTTAAAGGTTTACCCCAGGGGTGAACCTAAGTATTTTCCGACTATTAATGATAATGAAAAGCATATTCATATAGGTTAGTTACAATGTGGATAATAAGAAAAAATGTTTCTTGCGTAGATTATTTGAAGAATAGAACCAACCACTCTTTGTTTCTTGCATTAAAGAATGCATGATACTGTCAGAACATACATTTAAGTCATGCTATTGCTGGAGTGGTGGTGGTGATGAAAACACAATGGAAAGAAGAAAAAAAATAAAAATCATAAAATACTTTTTTTGAAATGACATTGTTACCCCCAAGTAAAGAACTAAACCTTGATAGAATGTGAGGAAAGATTGCAAGATCAGGGCAGATATCTTTTGGCTAGAGATAAGAGAAAATTAGAAAACTTAGACCTCCAACATAATATAATAAAGTTGATATTGTAGCTCTAGTTTTGAGTGTTATTGATAACTTAAATCCAAAGGAACCAAATACATATGCTTAAGCGCAAGTTATAAAGAAAAAACTTAATGTCCTTAGCAAAGAAAAAATTAATGTCTTCTTGTATAAAAAAAAGGCGAATTATTTGTAGACACCAAACAAGAGAAATCTAGTTGTATGTAAATGGATCATCAATTAAAAGAACATTGACACTCCATTTCTTGAGAACTTTAGATGCAAGGAAAAATGTGTGGCCAAGGCATTAAGTATAATGCAAAGGGAAGGAATCCCCTATCAAGAGATTTTCTCTGCTATTGTCAAAGATATATCATTTATGATCTTGTACCATTGATTGTAAATTTGTATGGAGTTTGAGCAATTGGTGTAAAGATTTTGCTTAAATAAAAGAGCTCTATGTCTCATTTTCTCAGCCTGAAGGTCATGTTGAGAAGAGTAAGAATATGGTCTTTAATTTCTAGTGAAAAAGTCACCATGGCAGTGGAATCAATGAAACATATTTATTTTTATATCCCAAAAAAAAAAAGAGAGAGAGTGAGCTTTCATTTCAGAGAGATTCGAGATTACGTGAGCAGCCAGTGTTGACAGTAACGTTCGTTGTTAGAATAAAGACAAATCCTAAGCAATTTCAAAATATAATATGTTTCATAAAAGGGAAAACATCAACCATCTTAAGACAACTAAGATCACACACAGGACTGATCACACATAAAACTTCAGTTCAAGCATGGACTTGAAAAGAACAGCTTAAGTAGTTACATGTCTCTACACATATATTATATAAAATATATTACATGAAATATCTCACAATATAAAGATTAAAACGGTGCGTCTTATGGTATACCGATGATAGGGATGAAAGGAAGGTAATAACTGGTCGGAGCTAATCCCCACTCCGGAGGAACAGGCAAATCAACGGTCTTAGACGAACCAAAAGATCCGAGGCTTCTTGGACATGATTTCAAGAAGATCAACTTCGAAGAAAGACCATATTTGTCACCACCAAGCTTAACAATCTTCGACTTAACGTTATTCTTGGAAGCATAAAGTTGTTTATAGCTGCCTTGGAGTTCCACTTCACAATTCGAGTTGATCTTAGAGGGAAGTTCCGACATGAACTCACCCTTCTTGTCGGTTGTTACGGTTAAACGCTTGTTGGTGTGGCTACAGCTAACGCTCACCATGACTCCTATAACAAAGATATAAAAGTATAGTCACAATTTTTTTAGTAGATATATAAGTGTTAATAATGAACAATGTCTATAACAAAGATATAAAGTCTAGTCACAATATAAGAGTTGTATTGAAATTACCTGAATAGTCGTAATCATTGGGACAATCGAAACAAGAGGCTTTTCCTTTCACGATCGAAGCCGAGACCAGGCAAGATGAGAGAGCTACCGTGAAAAGGAACAAAGCTAAGAAAGCTAACCTCAAAGCCATTGGAGAAGCACTTGAGGAAGACATTATCAAGAAGATGTGTATATATAAGTAAATAGATACTTGAATGATATACAAGGACAGTCACAAGTTTTACGATTGCTTCATTACTGAATGGGTCCCAAAGAACGAGCTTGGTGGTTGAGTTGGTGTTAAATGAATGTGTATCTAGATCTTATCTCCATGCAATTTTATTTAATACTTAAAAGTTTTGGATGGGAATGAAAATATGAAATTTTCAGTCAATTAAGTTAGGAAAATGGGATGTAAATTTTTGTTGGTGTTAACTAACTTTTTATTAGTATGAGTTGTACAAGGGATTGAAAAAATCTGTTGGCAAGCGATGTTTATGTTCCGACCTGTACGTATCAGTTTTCCAAAAGTGCAAATTTATTCATGTAAATTATTCATTCAGATTTCAGATTATTGTATAAGCTATAGGTTACGCCGTTACGGTTTTAAATAATACTAAGTGAAGCAATAAAAACACAAACTTTTCTAATTTTCTTGCAACTTTATGATCTTCGTATACATTGCAGAATTACGCCTAGTATTTAATAAATTTTGCTGACAAAATAAAATTATATAAATTTTTTTAACTCTTTTCATGAAAGATATTTACATTTTATACAGTAAAAATTATTTAAATTATTTTGCTAACAAGGAAATAACATTTATTGTGGGAAAAAAATCTTAAACTGAAACAGTATTATATTTGTCAAAAGAAGTAAAAAGAAAAATGAAAAAAAAAACAAAAAGAAGAAGCCAGAAGTATGCAAAATAGTCAACATGATTTTAATAGGGTTAATAAATTTTTGTCTTCGTTCCACCGTCTCATACTACTACTATAGTACTATTACAGTATTACTCTATTTTTATGCAATTGTCATTTCAGTATTTCACATTGCTTAGGTTGCAAAAATATCTGATTTTCAGTATGAGTAAAGTAAAGTATTACCTATTTACCGTGGTTATACCACAAATTTGGGATTTAATAGTTCAAATATTTAATGTTAAAACATGACCAAATAAATGCAGATCATATTTGTCTTAACTTTGAGCAGAACTGGTCCCCAACCTGTTTTCTTAATAATAATTATATGAAAATTTTAATAGCAAGAAAAACTCAGGTGGTTCTTTTAAGGAAATATGTTATCCTCTAAAAATGTACTTTGTGATAAATTAGATATTTTCACATTAGCTCTTCTTGTAATCGTGTGTATATATATATATATATATATGTCATCTCTAGTCCTACATATATATACTAGGTGCAAAAACCCTTAAAAAAAGTTAGTTCCACTTGCAATTTTGGTATTTGGTGGCTTTATGGATGACATACATATAAATAAATATGAACTCAAGTTTTACATAGAGTAGATGATTTCCATATTCTTAAACAATATTTAAGCAAGCGTTTATTGCATAATAAATTAAAAGTAATTACTTCTTTACTTGCCATAACCTTAGAACTTATGGTTGACAAAAAAAAAAAAAAACCTTAGAACTTATCTTTGATTCTGGTGGTTGCCTACACATCTCATGCCTGTGATGCTGTAAAACCCAAAATCCAAGAACTTATAAATATTATCTTTTCGATTCATATTAAAAATAATATTATGTAGCAATGTGTAAGAAATTCTATATAGGATAGCTTTTCAGAAAATTTAGTCTATATAGTGATTCTGGACCTTTTTGTTTAACAAAAAATAAAAAAGTTAACTTGAAAAATGATAGCATATTACAAATGTTTCAGTTAAAAGATAGCAGCTAAAATTTAGATAAAAATGCAGTGCATTATTTTAAAAGTATTCTCATAAAAATGGTATATATATAAGTATTTAACACATTAAATAATAACACTGAATCACAAAAATAATAGATGACATTTGAAATAGAAGTATATTTTATAAAATATATATCCTCACATGAGAAAATAATATATCAAAGGAATACAAATCATATGTTTTCGCAAAAATTTAATAATATGAGTAAAAAATCTTTCAATACTTTTAGTTGGTAATAATTAGATGTTAACATACGTAATTTATCATGTTATAAAAAATAACATTTCAAGTTAAATTAGAGAGGTAAAAAAAAAAAGGAAGAACGAACCTGCACGAGCTAGAACGGAATTATCGTCAGCTCCAACATGCCAGGAGAAGTAACCAAGCAAATCTTTCTCTTTAGCGTATCTCACTTTCGCCACAATACTCTGATTATCGTCATAACCAATCCAAGTCGTCCCAGAATAACAGTAATCTCCGACAACAGTCGAGTTATTAACTGGTGTTACTCCGTTATCTATTATAAACTTCCTTATTTGACCGTAAGTTATTTCACCGGTTTTGGGCATCCCAGGTGGTATCGCCGGTCCGGTGGCGGTGGCGTAGTAGCTGTTACTGTTGGCGTTTGAGAGTGTCCATGCGTAGCCGTAAAATGGAAATCCCAACACTGCTTTCTTCGCTGGAAGTCCAGCCTGAATCCACGCCCTTACTCCAGCGTCTCCGCTAGGACCTATCAAAAATAATTAACCGGTTTTAGTAACTAACTATATATGTATCAGTTGAAATTAGTATTTTTGTTTATTCTTGAATGACACTAGTTTTTGAAGTGGATTTTAGCTTTTGATTTTGCAAAATTTATTTTTTAAGGCATTCATGATTTTATAAAAAGTTGATTCCCTAAATTATAAGAAATCAAGATTTTGAAATATTCTAATGATTTGTTCTTAAAATCCAAAAACCACTGTTTGGGGTTTTCAACAAAATCAATCGTAAACTTTTTATTTTTAATTCTTTTTTTAAAAAAATTGAAATATCATATTTTTAGTAAATATATTTATCAAGTCAACCAAAACTAAAATACATAGAAATAGAAATTAAAAATGTTTTTTTTATAAAAATTATATAGAAACCAAAAACTAAAAAACTTGTCATTCAAGATATTGCAAAATCCAAAGTCTACAACAAAATCAAAAACTACAAAAATCAAAAACCAAAAACCAAAAGCCAAAAACTAGAATCCAAAAATCAAGAAAAATCTACCAACCATTCATGGCCATAGTTTTTGCTATGTTTCACAAAATTTCAGTTATTGTAGTACCTGTGTTTGAAGGATCATACAGAGCGGCCGGTGGACCAGTTATTCTTGATGAACCCGAGCTATAAAAAAAATCGTAAGCCATAAGATTAACCCAATCCAAACTTTTGGCAACGACTTGAACCGGGTATATTGCTGAATAGTGATCCGAGGAGTAAAAAACCGCAGCCGTCAATAACAAAGGCGGTCTACCGCTACTACTGGCCTCTGCAGCGACCGCGGATCGCCATTCTTGAACTAGCGTCCCAAAATTACTCATCTCCATCGCATTTTTCGGGTATTCCCAATCTAGATCGAGACCGTCAAACCCATACGATCTAGCGAGCGTGATTGAAGAGTCAATGAAGGTTTTTCGAGAGTTAGGGTTACTTGCCATGGAAGCAAATGCGGGTGATATAGTATCATTTCCACCACCACCGAGAGACAAAAGGGTTTTGACGGAAGGGTTTTTTTGTCGGACGGTTTGTGTAAAGGCGGAGAATTTGGGTAGGTTGATGGAGGAGACAGTGATTTCATTGGTTTGAGGATTGAGATCAGCGAAAGCGCAGAAAAGGTGAGTGAAAAGAGATGAGTCAATGTCGGCGACTGGAAATTCGCTCTCCGGGAACCAATACGTAGCTTTCACCGCGGTTTGGGCAGAGGCGAATCGGAGGAGGAGAGATAAGAAGAATGTGATGCAGATGATGAGTTTTGTAGAAGACATTGTTTTGGGTTGCTGTGATAATACAGAGGATATGGTTTCGTTTGTATATTAATACAGATTTCGTGACTTACTAGTGTTGTTAAAGAAACGTTCCATTACTTGACGATTATTCTCTGCCTAACTTCTTAGTCTTCTTTGAAAGGCTGACTTTTCGCATAGAATTTTGTTGAATTTTATTCATATATATGAAAGTTCCGTTGCCGCATATATATATTTTTTTTTAAATAAGAAATTTCCATCCATGATTTGATATGGTTTGGTGTTATGCATCATCCTTGCCAAAATCAGAATATCGTCTCCGTCTGGTTCTAGTGTGTATACTGTCATGTCATGCATGCCATTGCGGCCACGTCAGGTTATTAGAGATAATTGAGTTATGTCATGTTATCTTACAGGAATATATAATTATATATGATAAGTGAAATATGTGATTAAGGGTTATGAGTTATGACATGTTGAAAGGTCGCTTATGTCAAAAGTCACAAGTAGTGCAGAGCCACGAGTCAAAACTTTTGTCGTGTTGTTCCAAAGTCTATAAATAGATAAACAGTGTGATCGTATCGTAAACACAACAAGTTTCAGAGATCACTACAAAAAAAAAAGAGCCTAAATTAAATCACTTAAATATTATGGAAGAACTCTGTTTCTGTTAAGTTTTTTTCTGTTGATGCAAGACTCATCGATTGTAAGATTAATAATAAATATGCATCTTTCTACTTTTCTTGTGTCTACGGCCATCCAAATCGGAAATTACGTCATATTCTGTGGGAAAGATTGCAAAGAATTGCACTAAGTCGAAATGGGCCATGGTTAATGTGTGGTGACTTCAATGAAATCTTAAACGCAAATGAAAAAAGAGGTAGTCGTTTAAGAGAACCTTGGAGTTTTGTGGATTTTAGAAATATGGTTCAAGCGTGTAAAGTCACAGATCTTCCTTTCAAAGGTAACAATATGACTTGGGCTGGAAAACGTCGTACTTATACAGTGGAATGTTGGCTAGATAGGGCAATGGCAAATGATCAATGGAAAGCATCATTCCCTGCTTCAGAAGTCGAATACTTAGAAATGGTGGAATCTGATCATAGGCCTGCAATTGTTAAGATAAAGAGATATACGGAACAAGGGTTAAAACCTTTCTATTTTGATATTCGGCTATGTAAAATTCCAGAGATTGAGTCAGTAGTGTTGAAAGCTTGGAAACCAGATTTCGAGGCTCAGGATGTCACAGTGAAAGATAGAATTCGGAACTGCAGAAGAGAACTCTCAGCTTGGAAGAGAAACAATAGCATCAACTCGAAGAAAAGAATCAAGGAACTTATAACAGAAATTGATCTTGCCCATTCGGATCCAACTATCACGACGGAACAGATCCAGTTACTTAGACGCGATCTCATACAAGCTTATAGAGATGAAGAAACCTTTTGGCATCAAAAGAGCAGAAATCAATGGCTCAATGTGGGTGATCGTAACACAAAGTTTTTTCATGCTTCCACCAAGAATCGAATTGCTCGGAATTGTCTGACTTCTATTAAGGATGATACTGGCTCAGAGATATATGGAAATAGGGGTATTGCTGCAGAAGCTGAAAAATATTTCAGTGCTTTGTTTACAACTAACTCTTCTAATGACTTCTCTAATGTACTTTGTAACATTCAACTGATTGTCACACCGGCTATGAACGCTTCTTTGCTCCAAGAGATTACAACACAAGAGGTCAGGATGGCTCTTTTCTCCATTGGAGCCACACGAGCACCTGGTCCAGATGGGTTCACTGCACAATTTTTTCAACATTATTGGGATATAGTGGGACCAAATGTTGTGCAGGAGGTTAAAGATTTTTTTGAAACAGGAGAATTACAAAGCGGCTGGAACCATACGAATCTATGTCTGATTCCTAAGATCAATCCTCCGAAAACAATGAAAGACTTCCGGCCAATCAGTCTATGTAATGTCATGTATAAGATTATCTCAAAAATCTTAGTACAACGACTTAAGAGTATTCTCTCCTCTGTGGTGTCTGAGAACCAAGCTGCTTTTATCCCAGGCCGCCATATCACAATGTTCTTATTGCCCATGAAGTGCTACATTCTCTCCGAGTTCGAAAACGATGCGCAAACTCGTATATGGCGGTTAAAACAGATATTAGTAAAGCGTATGACCGAATTGAATGGGGATTCCTAGAAGCTGTTCTTCGCAAAAAAGGATTTGATTCTCGCTGGATACATTGGATACTAACCTGTGTTAGTTCTGTTTCATTCTCAGTTCTAATTAATGGCAGCCCATATAGCAATTTTCAAGCAAGCCGAGGATTAAGACAAGGTGATCCATTATCTCCTTATCTGTTTATCCTTTGTGCTGATGTACTAAGTTCAATGTTGACACAATCAACCAGAGAAGGTAGAATTCAAGGAATACGGATCAGTAATAGAGGCCCTATGGTATCACACTTATTGTTTGCCGATGATTCGCTCTTCTTCTTGAAGGCGGACTACCAAAATAGCAAACATCTTCTCAGAATATTTAAAGAATATGGAGATGCATCAGGACAATTAATCAACTTTGAGAAGTCGGCTATTACATTTGGAAGTAGAGTGTATCAACATACAAGGGATGGGATAATGAATATGTTGCAGATTCCTAATGTTGGTGGTGGTGGTAAATATTTAGGATTGCCTGAACAATTCGGCCGCAAGAAGAAAGAGATGTTGCAATATGTCCAAGAAACAGTTCAGCGGAAAATAAATGGATGGCAAACAAAATTTCTTACAGCAGCTGGGAAGGAAACTCTTATTAAAGCAGTCGCCTATGCTATGCCGGTGTACTCAATGAACTGTTTCCAACTACCAATGGAGCTTTGTTCTGAGTTGGATAAAATGATAGCAAGGTTTTGGTGGGGAACAACAGATGAGAAACGGAAGCTTTCATGGATCGCCTGGAAGAAGTTGGTTCTACCAAAACGTGATGGAGGACTTGGATTTCGACAACTACATCAATTTAACCAAGCGCTTTTGGCCAATCAGGTTTGGAAGCTTGTACACCGACCTACTAGCCTTCTTTACCGACTTCTCAAGGCACGTTACTTTCCAGATGGGAATATATTCTCGGCTACACGGGGAGCACAGCCATCCTTTGGATGGAATTCATTACGGTTTGGTAGAGACCTATTACGCTCAGGTATCCAAGTGAGTATTGGTGATGGGCAGGATACCAAATTGGGAGTTGATCCATGGTTACCTACATCACCACCTAGACCTCCAGTTTTGTTGGAAACAACAGACCCTGCTCTGCAAGTTAAATCTCTAATTGATCTTCAAACCAAACAATGGAATGAGTCAGACATACGTCGGTTAATACATCCATTTTATCACCTCATTCACAAAATTTATCTCCCTCAAAGTTCTCTTAAGGATTCTTACATCTGGAGTCACACAAGAGATGGAAATTATACGGTGAAGTCGGGGTATTGGAAGGCAGTGAATGATTCGATGACGGAGGATGACCCAAAACCTCCATTATCTGCACATCCGGACCTGGCCAAGGAATTGTGGTCTTTGAATATCACGCCTAAAATCAAGCACTTCCTCTGGCGTTTGGCTTCTAAGGCAGTCGGAGTTGCCGCCAATTTGCGTCATCGCAATATCAATGTGAATCCATACTGTCCACGCTGTTGTTCAGAGATTGAATCAGATAATCATGCGTTTTTCTCATGTGCTCAGGTTTCGGCTATCTGGAGATATGCTGGAATCCCTACTAATCACTTATGTGATATTAATAAGTCATTAGAAGATAAGCTACGACTATTAATTCAAATTCAGAAGGACCAAACGATTGACGCCAATAATAGATTTCTCCCCTTCTGGTTACTATGGCGCATCTGGAAATCACGTAATGATCTAATTTTTAACAAAAAAGCAGAGGGGATAGTGGAGATTGTTCAAAAAGTTATGGCAGACACACAAGAATGGCTGCAAAACACTTCAACGGCTACATTCACTGTAAGCTCTAGAGACATCGGCAGACAAAACCGAAGGCATCCATGGACGCGGCCAGAATGTGGATGGATTAAATGTAACTATGATGCCTCACATCATGTGGGGAATCACGCTTCCGGATTGGGGTGGATAATGCGCAATTCGAGTGGTCTATTTCTTGAATGTGGAATGGGGAAATTTCAGGGCAGAATGCTTCCTGAAGAGGCTGAATGCACAGCGTTATTGTGGGCACTTCAATCAGCATGGGGTCTTGGTTATCGATCTGTGATTTTTGAAGGTGATAACCAATCTGTCACTAATCTTATTAACAATGGTGTTACACAACATAGGCTCCGACACTACTTGGAAGATATTTATCAGTGGCAAAAGGCGTTTACATCAGCCAAGATTATATTCCGCCCTCGCGAACAAAATTCCTGTGCAGATCTTTTGGCGAAAACAGCTGTAGCTAGTACTATTAATGGGAAAATTTATAATGCTTGTCCACAATTTCTTGCCTCTGTTGTAAACTCTGACTTTGTACGAGTTCATTAATAAGAATGATTTGGAAGGAAAAAAAAAAAAAAAATAGTATCATATCCTCTATGCCATTTATGTTATATTATTGTTGGAATATTAAATTATATATACCAAACATTGTTTTAGAAATATTGAAAATGATTTCTTCTTTGTTAATCCATATATTTCATATTTCAGAAAAAAAGAGTGTGCCTATCAACCAACAAAAAAAAAAAAGAGATCCATATATATTCAACTTGGTCATGTGTTCAACCAGCTCTCTTTATATTCGAATGTCTCCCTCAAAAGGAAAGAAATGTGTGTTTCCTTCACTCTGGAAAATTCACCTAATAGATCAAGATCATGAACAAGAGAAAACATTAGTAACAAAATAAAAGAAAAAGGGAATTTAATGTGTAATGGCAATTGATTTTATCACCACAAACAATATCTAAAACTTGATATATATCTCGAGTTTAAACTCGAATTGGTATCTACAGTGTATGGTTTAGGTGGTCCTGTAGTATGTATTATCGAAATTAAGTCCAGAAATGCCAAAAGAATGCAACACTAGACGACTTTTGAAATCCAAATTACTATAGAGCAAATTGTTTATATGGCTAAGGTGGGGTACGGTATGTCGGTATGGATCTGTCACCCTTGTGGCTAATGTCTATGGCCGGAGGGATCTTCGGATGGGTAGGACCGTGGGAGGGGATGAGGCTGGATCGTTCGTGGTTCTCTCGAGATGTTTGATGTCAAATCTATGTGTATTGTGACTAAAATAATTGTCACAATAAACTCATTTTTTTGTAGTGTGAAATTCTGGATTAGACAATCACTAGCTCTTCTTAGCTGAAATGTTATCGACCGATCACTATGTCTAGTATGTGACCGATCACTCTTTGATTTTGAGGTAAACTCGCCATTTCCACACACACAAAAAAAATCTAGATGGAAAAGTATACTACTTTCTAATATATAAGTCCAAATTGTCTATTATATTTATGTTAACATGTTACTCAGAGACAGTTTTTCTAATTTGAATAATCAAACTGCTATGAAGAAATAATGCATACCGTACGTGAAAAAAAAAATTATAGTTATATTATCGAATATGTTGATTAATAAATTACGTTTTTGGTCAAAAATTCCGTTTGACGTAGTAGACTAATAGAATTCCACACGTAAATCAATAGTAGTTTTGCAGGAAAAGTTTGAATGACTATTTTTTAATAAAAGAAACTTGATGGTCATGTTGTTAACTCTCGTCCCATTTAAAATGAGTTGACAAAATACTCAATTATTAATTTATTAATAATGTATATGCATGTCTCTATTGATATAGTCATATAGGGCACTTAAACATAATTTTACTGGTCAAACTTATCTAACTTAGTTTGACCCCCACGAAAAATTAATTTTACTAGTTTTTTTCGGTGAAGGATAAATTCGGAGTTGATCTACATACTTTCACCTTAAGCTCTATGAAAACGTTCTTTTGAGGAGTAAGCAACAATTTAAATCTAAAACGACAAAATTGAAATGGAATCTTATGTTAAAACGACAAATCAAATGGGGGACGCAAGAGAAAAAGTCAAGTTTTATCCTATTTAGTAAAGTTCAATCAATGCAAGGAAACTTCTTCAACTTTAGAAAGTCGCGTTAGAAGTTGTCAACCAAAGGGTAAAGTTATAAAATGATTGAATTACTCATACGTGGTTACGTACTAAGAATCTTATAAATAGAGTTGTGGCTTTGTAAGATACGTATATACAAAATGGAAGTCCAAAGAGGTAGCATAGTGCTTCATCTATTCATATCCCTCCTCATTCATATGCAAATCGAAGCCGTTGGTTCACTTGATCAAGCCTCTCCCTCTTCTGTTGATGTAAAACGTGATCACTTAACCGTTGAAAAGATGTCGTTTCCGGCTGATTTTGTGAGAAGAGAGCTTGCCGGTGGAGGAGGTGGTGGTGGTGGAGGCGGTGGTGGAGGTGGAGGCTCTCGAGGTGGTTCTTCAGGTGGAGGCAGTAGCGGTGGTGGAGGTGGAGGTGGAGGCTCTCGAGGTGGTTCTTCAGGTGGAGGCAGTAGTGGTGGTGGAGGTGGAGGTGGAGGTGGAGGCTCTCGAGGTGGTTCTTCAGGTGGAGGCAGCAGTGGTGGGGGAAGTCGCGGAGGTGGAGGCGGTGGATCAGGAGGAAATAAGGGTGGAAAAGGTGGAGGGGGTGGAGGAGGCGGTGGCAGTCGCGGTGGTGATGATGGTGAAGATGGTGGAGGTGGTGATAGTGGAGGCGGTAGCGGAAATAGTGGGAACAGTAGAGGTAGTGGACGACTACCAGTTCCCGTTCCAGGCCGCGGATTTCCAAGCGATGGCGTCCGCCTTCAATGTTCTTTAGTGTTTTTCATCTTCACGATCTTTTTAGTTGTCATGTATTAGACTCTTGATCTTTTAATGTTTTAGTGTTTTTCTTCTTTCTTCTTAATTAATTAATTTTTTTTATGTTTAAGATGAATATATGGTATAATTGATTGGTTACGTCCATGTGCTAGCTACTCGGTTTTGGTTTATTTAAGTAAATTGATAATAATGACACGTTACACACGTACGTATGCGGGTTGGTTCTGATCGATACGTAAACGTGCACTACCTTCTACGTGAACTTGCAAACTAGAACTTATACAAAAGTTGACCTAATTAATGTTTAATTATTACTGCAAATTGCTGGGCCCTTGTAGAGACGATTTGTGGTTAAAACCTAAGACCATCTCCAAAACATCCAAAAACTTCTTATTTTAGATCCGTCTATCTCATTTTCTTCATTCTGATTTATTTTTTCAGTGGAAATACACAGATATACGTTTTACAACTCACTTAGATACAACGTTGGAGGTGCTCTAATTGTATCAACTCAAACGAAAATTAAAATAGTATACCTATCAAATATAGTAAACCATCCGATTACTAACCATCGTAGCTATTGCGAGCTTTGTTGATTCCACAAGACTACTTTTTTGGGTATATGAACAGGAAAAATAATGAATTACTAAGATTTTCTTTTCAATGGTATCTTTTATATTCATGGGTTGTGTTGTTCCCACGGCCTTTTTAATTATCACTAGGCCCGAATTCTACAATGGAGTTCATATATGAAATTCGGAATTTGTTTTTTTTTTTTATTTGTTGTTGAATCAATTTTCTCAGTTTTTATTGGCTCAAGGATTTTTTTTTTTGTTTGTTTTCCGAACAGATTTATCTAACTATTATGAATGATTCTGTATTTGATGCTTTATTACATCGCTTTTCCTACGGTGTGACGACCTCATACACTTTCCAAATTGGAATCATATATCATTAATATCTTGCTTTCATAGTAACGACGGGAAGACAACTAGAACGTAAGTTTTCTCCCGTATACCCGAGTTCTATGTCTCGTTAATCACTTGTCTGGGTTTTGTTCTATCGACTAAATCTTGAATGTTGTTACTAACTGGGGATATTACCTTCGAGAAGGAGAATAATTGAAATTGAAGATGAATGTAGATGATGCGTACAGACGAGCTATGAATACGGTTGTGAAGTACTGAAGTGTATACAAACCGAGGTCGATTCAAACAAAACTCAAGTCTTCTTTCGCACATTCCCCCCAAAGCATTTCAGGTTTGTACTATTTTACTTGTACCTCCTTGATTGAGATTCAACCGTGTGTACTAGTCAGTGTCTTATGATGTAGAATGTTCTGCATTTAGTTTCAATCTGTCAACATCGTTGTATGAAACAGGAGGAACATGTCACATGGAGACGTTACCTGAGATTGGAACCTCATTGGTTTCAGTTTCATCCTCATATACTTTTTGATTACCTAATTTCATAACTTATAATCATATTCTATTTTCTTTTCTTTCTTAAAAAAAATTCAGTTGCTACAATGACACAAAGCAATCTATCTTGGGAGCGGAGACAATAAAAAATAGAACTCCATATACATTAATTAATATGGTGAATAGATTAACTACGTACATATTCTAATCTAAATTATATTTGAAAATGTCTTGTCATGATTTTACATCAGGGCATCACTTCAGTCTTCAGACAAAAACCGTATCGTTTTGCATAGACGCTTGCCTTGCTTGTACTAAGCTGACAGTACTAACTGAGTTGTAACTTTTTCTTTCTTACCTGTATAGTTAAGATCGATCTAATTACCCAAATAAATTTAAAATATGTTACACCAATTTAATATATGCTTTCAATAGGTTAAAAGTAATTAACTTGAATAAAGTGCTCTGTTTTCTTCGGTGGTTAACGTTATTACTAGAGGAAAAAACCGGCGCGATGCGTGAGTATAACGATATTAATACTTTTGTTGTATGTCTTTTATATTTTTAATTATGTTTTGCTTATATTTTGCTACTTATTATTTTCTTATTTTTATCAATTTCTTAAAACTATACTTTTTTTTTTGGGCTAAAACTTAAAACTATACTTAAGATCATATATAGCTATAAAATATTGTATATTATATTATTAACATCATCTACATAACATCATCATTATATCTGATTTTTTAAGTCTTTTATATAAATAATATTTAACTCAAAAATAGAACTGTTAAACATATTTTTTGGTTCATGACGTAGGTCGGATTTCTACTCAATTATAAAAACTATGTATCATATCTATTTATCATGTTTTTTTTTTTTTTAAATGTTCTTTTTTATTTATTTATCATGTTATTTACTGTTGTTCATTTTCACGACCTTTTTATTAGTTGTCATGTATTAGACTCTTAATTTTGTTAATGTTTTAATGCGCGAGCATAACAATATGAATACTTTCGTTATAAATCTTTTATATTTTTAATTATGTTTTGCTTATATTTTGCATATATTTTGCATATATTTTGCTTATTATTTTCTTATTTATATCAATGTTTTAAAACTATACTTAAAATCATATACATCTATAAAACATTTTATATTATATTATTAAGATCATCTACATAACATCATCCACTACAACAGAAACGCTAGTCGAGGAGGTGGAGGATCAAGTGGAGGAGGGGATGGTAGCGGTGGAAAGGGTGGAGGGGGTGGAGGAGGCGGTGTCAGTCTCGGTCGCGGTGGCGGTGGTGGTAACGTAGTTATATGCGGCAGACTTCCAACTCCAAGCGATGGCGTCCGCTTCCAAGCAGACTTCCAAGCGATAGTCGCGATCTTTTTAGTGTTGTTCATAATATAAGAATTTAACTACGATCTTTTAGCCGCTTAATGTTGTTTCGAACTCTTTTAACTATTATGAATACCATAAATCTATACTCGATGCTTTATTATTTATAATTCAGTCTCTTTTAAGTTCAGAGAATTCAGAGTCTTTTATGTGTCAATTGATGATTGGACAATTCTGATCATTATTTTTTTTTTCATTCTTCTTTGAAATTCACTCCAAATTCAGTGTTGTTTCTAACTCTTTTAAATATTATGAATAAATCTATATATATTGGAATCTGAATGTCTAGCTCAACCATGTAAACTTGGTTACTTGGAACTAAGAAACGCCTCTTAAGCTGTTCGATTCTCTCTGCAATAATGTATTAAGGAAACCAATTTTAGAATCCAATCAACAATAAACGATCCAGAACAGAGCATAACTGAAGAACCAAGTCTAGACTCTATTAACATTAAAGAATTAAGAACAGAGCATGACTTAACCAGATTAACTAATAGAAAATACACTTAAACATATGAAAAGGCCGTAAATAGATCAATTAACAAATTAAACAACAATAATTTGGGAGAAGATGATCCAAATTATAAAATAAAAGAGCAAAAATCTAGTTCCATAGAGATATCATTATATCTGATTTTTTTTTAATCTTTTATATAAATAGTATTTAACTCAAAAATAGAACTGTTAAACATATTTTTTGGTTCATGACGTAGGTTGGATATCGACTCGATTATAAAAACTATGTATCATATCTATTTATCATGTACTTTGTTGTAAAATTTTTAAATTATGTGACCTTGATATATTCCTTATTTGCTATTTTGGTGTAAAACTTTTATAAACATTAAAACTTTAGTCGTTTCACATTTTATAACTATTTAATAAGTTTACAAGAAAAATCATTTATGATTTTAAGAATATCATCATTTGTTTTAAAAACTCTTCTATGTTATATATATATATATATATATATATGAAAATAATTATAAATTCACACATATTCAGAAGAATTTTGTATAGAAATTTCTCATATCATTCAATAAAAATTATTTATCCTCGCTCTTTTTTAAACAAATATTTAGTCTATTTACACCTTTTTTTAGGTCAACAGTTTCGATGATTTATCATTATTCGGTTAACTTTTTTTTTTCTTGTTATTTTTATACATCTACTATTTGTTTTTGTCTTTATGCTCATTTTTAATATATCCAACTTCATAAAATTTAATATATTAAAATTTATTTTCTCACGAAATCTAATAATTTGTCTATCACACTCAATTAATGTATTATGTATAATTTTTTTTTTTCAGGTACTATGTAGATTAAAATATATTTACTGTTGTTATTATGATTTACTTTTACAAATCTAAAATTTAGTATACATTCAAATTTATTGTTAAAAGTTTAGTTATATTTTTATTACTATAAAATTTTCATAGTATTATTATTCACTATTTTAAAATTTTATTTCGTTTATTTAATTCGTTCTTTTTTAATTATAATTTTTATTAATTTTAAGTAATATAAATATGCATTAAATGAATATTTGAAATATGTTTAAATATAAAAATAATATTATTTAGGTCATGTATGCTTGTGGACCTAATTATATTAGAGAGAAAACTTCTTAATTATATTATAGATTTTTTGTTTAATATAAATATATGATATACTGTAAGTCTGTAATTGATTGGTTAAGTCCATGTGCTATACTCGGTTTTGGTTTATTTAAAGTAAACTGATAATAATGACACGTTACACTCGTACCGCAGTTGTAGTAGTATACGTAAACGTGCACTACCTTCTACGAACTTGGAAATTACAACGTATAAAAGGGTTGACATAATGTTTAATTAGTACGTACTGCAAATTGTATCAACTCAAACGCAAAATAGCATACCTATCAAATATAGTAAACCATCCGATTACTAACCTTCGTATCTAATGCGAGAGCTTTGTAGATTCCACAAGAGTACTACTTTTTTGGGTATAGGAACAGGAAAATAATGAATTACTACGATTTGTTTTTCAATGGAATTTTTTATATTCATGGGTTGTGTTGTTCCTATGGCTTTTTTTAATTATCACTAGGCCCGAATTCTACAATGAAGCTCATATATGAAATTTGGATTTTTTTTTTTATATTTTTTTTTTGTTGAGTCAATTTTCTTAGTTTTTATTGGCTCAAGAATCTTTTTTTTTTCCGGAACAGATTACATCGTTATTATGAATGAATCTGTATTTGATGTTTTATTACATCGTTTTTCTTACAGAGCATACTTTCCAAATTAAAATCATAGGAGTATATCTTTAATATTCATTTTTATCTTGTTTTTATCCTTCCATCATTTATCTGCATACTTTTTGATTACCTAATTTCATAACTTATAATCATATTTCTTCTTTTTATATATATAAATATATATATATATATATATATTTATTAATTCAAAATCTTGCTAAATAACTTACTTTGATGAGTACGTAAATCGAAGCAGGGCATCACATCAGTGTTTAGACAAATTAAAAAACCTTATCGTTGTGCTGAGAGGCTTGCTTTGCTTGTTCTGAAGCTGACAGTACTAACTCGGTTGTAATATTTTCTTTTTTCTTTTTCTTTTTCTTTTTTTTTCTTTTTTTTGTAATATTTTCTTTCTTACCTGTATAGTTAAGATCGATCTAATTACCCAAATAAATTTGAAATATGTTAACACCAACTTAATATATGCTTTCATTTGGTTAAAAGTAACTTGAATAAAGTGCTCTGTTTTCTTCGGTGGTTAACGTTTTTTTTCTTTTTTGTGTGTTCTGGTTTCAAGCAATTTACGTTTTACTTGGTGCTTTTGTTCTTCCACACACGTCTGATCAAAAATGTCAATTTATTTTCCAATATGGTGGCCGGGACCATAATGTTTCTTAAGAATGTATATATATTGATCAAAGTGTTTTAAATTACCACACCCAATCAATCTACTTGTATTCAAGCAAGTGGATAATAAGCAAGCATGGTCAAACCACACATTCCTTGGGGTGCATCCACGTCTCTCTTGATCCTCATGAAACCATCTTCTCCCCAAGTTTCTCCCCATGAATTCTTCACCACCCAATACTTAGTCCTTTCTTCACTCATTCCATAACCAACAATCGTGACCGCATGATGCAAATCCGTCCCACATTCTCCATCAAAAATCCCGCCCGAGTAGTGCCTAAACGCTTCTCCTGTCCCTTCTATCCCCACGGAAACAGGCTGTCGAGACACCGCTTATAACAACGCTTCCTCGTTATTCATTGGAAATGTCCCATATCCACTGATTGTAGCAACACGAAAAGCCGATGATAGCGTAGTTGATAAACTACAAGTTTGTTGTGATTCTTGGTATGGATAGTTAACTTTGTTGTGAAGCAGAACAAATTGTTAATTTTCTACACGACTTTAATGGAAATAACGAAATTGGACAAAGTTGACAAATTAGGACATGTAACAATTACGAGAAAGTCAAAAAAGTTATGTATACGTGCATGAATGAAGAGCATTGCATTGTGTCTAGAAATTTTATTCTGAGTATGTCTCTTGCAACCACAATGATCTTTCTTTTTCTTCAAATCATTACATGTTTTCTCTTTACCGCCACTGCCTCATAACCTCACGGCTTCACCATCGACTTGATCAAGCGTCGTTCGAATTCATCTTCTTATCGACTGTCCAAAAATCAGCTTGTATCATCACCTTACGCCGATACCGTCTTCGATGGCGACTCTTATATAATGAAACTACAAATCGGTACTCCTCCTTTCGAGATCGAAGCTCAGTTAGACACAGGAAGTGACCTCATATGGACACAATGTTTGCCTTGTCCTAACTGCTACGGCCAAAACGCTCCCATATTCGACCCTTCGAAATCTTCAACCTTCAAAGAAAACACATGCGACGGGCACTCTTGTCCTTACGAGATTGTCTACGCGGACAAAAGCTATTCCAAGGGAACCTTTGCCACAGAGACAGTCACGATCCATTCCACTTCTGGCCAACCCTTTGTGATGGCTGGAACCACCATTGGGTGTGGCCGAGACAATGTAGGGTTTGACCCTAGCATTTCCGGCTTTGTTGGTCTAGATTGGGGATCTTTGTCACTCATCTCTCAGATGGGTGGGAGTACCCGGGTCTTATCTCTTACTGCTTTTCTGGTGAAGGAACTAGTAAGATCAATTTTGGAGCCAACGCTGTTGTGACAGGAGACGGGACGGTAGCAGCCAATATGTTTATAAAGAAGAATCATCCTAGTTTCTATTTCCTAAACCTAGACGCGGTCAGCGTTGGGGACACCCGTATTGAGACATTGGGGACACCGTTTCATGCCAAAGACGGGAACATGATTATAGACTCTGGAACCACTTACACGTTCTTGCCTAGGAGCTACTGCAAGCAAGTAAGGGAGGCAGTGGCAAATGTAGTGGCAGCGAACCAACTACCTGACCCGAGCAACAACAACATGCTTTGCTACAATACGAAGACCATAGATATCTTTCCGGTGATCACAATGCATTTCTCTGGCGGTGCGGATCTTGTCTTGGAGAAGTACAATATGTATAGAGAATCGAAGAAGAAGGGAGGAACCTTTTGTCTGACTATTGTGTGTAATGATCCGCCAAAACTTGCTGTCTTTGGGAACAGAGCACAGAACAATTTTTTGGTGGGTTATGATACTTCTTCACTGGTGGTTTCTTTCAGTCCCACCGATTGTTCTGCATTGTGGAGTTGAAGAACCAAACCAAAAGAGTCTCTTTCTTCATTTTGTTTTTTCTTTTAACTTCAGTTTGTTTCTATTTACTTGTCCTTTTCACTAAAAGCATAGGACATAGATATGTTTTAGTGAAAAAAATATGCGATTGAGTTGCACAACATGAATCCAAAAGAAACCAAAACGTTGTGAACATTAATCGGAATTAAAATAAAATTCTGCTACAATCACAAGTTTTTCTGTAGTTTGCAATTTGGTCTAGCAACTCTTTTAAAAGTCTATATTTTTCTCAGTGCTTCTTATACATAAAATGACCAACGGAATCACTAATATTGTGAAAAGCAGAATTTTACCTAAATTACAAAGCTGTGTCTTTGTTTAGCCTCTCACAGCTTGAACTATAGCAATCATGTGAGCCATCACGAGAGCATATCGAACAGCGGTGTGTTGTGGAGTGTAAATGTCTCCAAGTCCAAACTCCCCAAAGTTGAGATCTATGTTCACAAACTTACCCGGCAACGACCTTTTAGACAGAGCTTTATGTCATATTTCCAAGAACTCCTCCATCACTTTTCTTGCCTTTTTCATTGATGATATAGGAAGATACTCCACCTGAGATGATACACACACACAGCTCTAGTTACAAGTTACAACCTGCCCACAAACTCCAAATTGAGATTACAAGAAACAAGACAATCTGGATTTAAAAAACATCAAGATGCATCAAATAGGATCACGGATCATCACCAAAAGGGAATAGCTCCATATACCCATATGCATGGAGATGATGAAATCCTTGATTTCATGCATCAACATAGTTACAACCCACAAAATCCAAGTTGAGATTACACGAAGCAAGATTAAAGAACCTTGTAGATTCATAATCAACATTATTCAATTTTCATAATTAGTCTTAACATCGTAAATAGCATCAAGGATCATCAACAAAAGAACCATAAAACTCTCTCAACAAGACAATCTAAAAGCATCAACACTGGTCAATATTAATCATCTGGCTTAACATAGTAAATAGCACCAAAAGAGATTACATGAAACTCTGTTAACAACAAAAACTAGAACATAGATTTCATCAACTAAATGCATCAAAACATTATTTTTCATCTGTCTCAATTTCCTCAAAGCTCTAAATATATTGTAAATAGATAGCATCAAGGATCATCATCACCAAAAGAGATATTACAAGAAACTCTCTTAACAAGAACATTGTTCTAGATTCATCAACATTGTTCACTTTTCACCATCTGCATTTTGCTATAACGAAGCGATCTACTTTCCATCAAAAAGAATGGAAACCCCGAAAACAAAAGTAAAACTTAAAAACTTTTAGTTGTCATTTGGTGAGTTTTGTGGTGAGAGTTGTTGTGAAATTTCATAAGATACTGAAGTATTTCGTGTGATATTCCAAAGTTATTTTTGAGGATATATAATTTAAAACTCATGAATCACGATTTACAAATCTCATATGGTAAACGAGAGAACTAGAGAGCAGAGTGGTGCTTCTGGTTTCAAGCAATTTACTTTTTATTTGGTGCTTTTGTTCTTCCACCCACATCTTGATAAAAAATGTCAATTTATTTACACAATATAGTGGCCGGGAGCATAATGTTTCTTAAAAATGTATATATTGATAAGACTGTTTTAAATTACCACACCCAATCAATCTACATGTATTCAAGCAAGTGGATAGAAAGCAAGCAAGGCCAAACCACACATTCCTTGGGGTGCATCCACGTCTCTCTTGATCCTCATGAAACCATCTTCTCCCCAAGTTTCTCCCCATGAATTCTTCACCACCCAATACTTAATCCCTTCTTCACTCATTCCATAACCAACAATCGTGACCGCATGATGCAAATCCGTCCCACATTCTCCATCAAAAACCCCGCCCGAGTAGTGCCTAAATGCTTCCCCTGACCCTTCAATCCCCACGGAAACTGGCTGTTGAGACACCGCTTGTAACAATGCTTCCTCGTTATTCATTGGAACTGTCTCATATCCACTGATTGTAGCAGCACGAAAAGCCGATGATAGCGTAGTTGATAAACTACAAGTTTGTTGTGATTCTTGGTATGGATAATTACTCTCAGTAGTGATGCCTTGGTTTTTGATTATGTACTCGAATGCTTTCGACATTATCCCTCCGCGACATCCTTGATTGTAGCTTGTGTCACAGTCTAAGAGTTGTTGCTCCGATAGCGATACAAGCTCACCTTTAGTAATCTTTGTAATGCCTTCAACTGCCGCAACCGCGGAAAACGCCCAGCATCCTCCTGTTCCGTTTTCAAAACATAAATCCATCTTTATAAAACATTCCCCAATTTGAAAGTTTGGCAATTTTCAGAACCAAACTTTAAATTCTAAATATTAAACCATACTTTCTAAAACTATATTCTTTTTTTTTCTTTGGTAAGGTCCTACAACTATACCCTAAGTGTAAAATAATTAACCCAAACCAAAATTTTTACATTTTACATATTTAAAATCAATTTTGTGTTTATGGTATTTTTAAAAACAAATTTAAAATTGTGTTATTATGAAAAATTTCTCATAATTTAATTAAAAAGCTTGATAATAATTACCACATCGGCCTTGATATTTAACGGGTGTAACGGCCCCATGTTGTCTCCAATCCAAACTCTCGCCAGTATCACTAACATTACCGTATCTAAACGGTACCGTTTTGTCGGAATTCAATGATGAAATCTCGGTTATACCCTTAGGCACAACTAGTCCCGTGTGTGTGGCTCGAAATTCTTCATCAGTGAGATCAGAGAACTCATTGACATCCAACTTGTACGTGATGTTCTTGTTCATGTTGAAGCTTTGAACAAACTCCAAATTCTTCTTGAAGATATTGAACCTATTTCTTCTTTCAGATTCGTCAGAGTAAACGCGATTGAATCGAACCATCCATTGCTCATGTTTCTCCATGGCAGAAGCTTCAAAAAGGCCACCACGAGATGTTGCAACTGAAGTTCTGTAACTCAAAAGAATAGTTAGAATGAAGATGATAGTTGACGCCATTCCTAAAGGTAAATATGTATGGGAACAATGTAAAAATAGTATTAACAAATGTTTTGGTTATGTTACTTGGTATGCTAAAATGATCTTATATAAGAAAATGTTGAGTGTGTGGTTTGAATATACTAACGTAGTGGGACCAAATGACATGGAAAAACAAATTGCGATCTTTCAACATTATTGATAGGTGTTTGATTCTGTTTTCCAATTTTTATATGCCTGAGTCAAAGTAATGGTCAACGTCCACTCAGTTAAAACTTTTCTTTAACTAGTTTAATTTTGGAGGTTCGCATATTCATATATATGCTAATATTTATGTAAAGCAAATCATAAATTTAAAATATTTTAAATTTTAAAATTTGAATATTCCTTTGGTTCCAAAAATATAAGTATAATTAAGTCATTAAGTCTATATGTAAATAGAAAGATAAATAGGCATATATATCGATATAATATAAACCTTAGATTTATTCGATATCATGCAAATTTTTTAAAATTTATATATATTTAATAATAAGACTATTAAACTTTAAAAGCTAAAAGAGATTACAGGTTTAATTTTTTTTTATTTTAGCAATATTTATGAAACAGATTAAACATGATTCAAACATCGGTCGGAAATCCTAATTTTAGTGAAACTTTTAACACCAAATATTCAAAAAGTTCTAGAACAAATATATATGGATTCGAAAATTATTACGGATACAAAGAAAATAAATAAATAAATAAGATATATATTCGTACCCATTCTTTTTACTATTTATTGCGTTAAAAGAATGAAGGTAGGAAAGGAGTCATATCCTCAATGTTTCAGTCTTCCACACATTTTGCAATTATAAAAGTGGTGTCAATATTTTTCTATTTTAAATTATCTAAAAATACGGTGGTCTCACAAATCTTATCTACCTAAATTGTCTAGATGAATGTATGAGTGTCGAAGAATAATTCAATATTATTGGGTCTTCGAATAGAACCAAAAGAGCCGGAAATAATACAAATATTGGAATCAAAATATTTTTATTTTAGCCAATGATTTAAAGGTAAGCTCACTCCCATTTCTACAATGGAAGATTCAATGACATAATACTTTTTAACGCGGCTTTTTTGGGTCAAGTTGCTTTATTATGCTCTTATACTATGCGTTAGACAACAACAACAACATTTCGTAATCGCGTCAATATAAAAAGTGAAATTGAGAGATTTATATGAACAAATTTTCTTTAGAAAGTAATTTTTGAAACACCTTTTCTATTTTGCTATTATGTTAAAGTCCCATCATGTAACTCCATTATGCAATAACTGCTTTTGTCAAGTGGCCCTATTCTCTTACAATTACAAGTTGCAATGTTATTGTTATTGTAGATGGTTGAAGTAACTCCGTAAAGCAAGTGGCCCTACTCTCCCAAGAGTTTTCTTTTTTTGCTTATCCTTTCTCTCGATATTGAGGCTTTATTTTCTTTTGATTGATTTTGAATTTTCGCTTTGTTAATTTTCTCTTCTACTCGTTCGCGTCACATTAGAATTATGAGTTGTGTTTTTGTTGTTAAGCATTACAAAAGACTTCAGGTTTTCTCACGTATGATTTTGATCAATGAAGAAATTCTTTTTTGGTATTTCTTCTTGAACTCAACAAATAGTAAAGAATACCCCCTAAAAAAAGACGTGTATAGAACTAAATAAAGGCTGAAAGGGTTTCAAGAGAAATAAACGATTCAATGATCTGATCAAATAAAATTACTACGGTTCGAGAAAAAATCTGACTTTCTAAGAATTCAACGAACGATTTATTGAAAAGAAATTAAAAAAAAAAATTAGCGTTTCAATTTATTTCGTATCAGAAATAGAACTACATATTTCTTTTATTTCTTTGGTAACAAAGTTACACATTTCTTCATTGTTCTAAACCGAGATTCAATTTCTCTTCAACCTCATAAGCAAAACATCTAAAATTAAAAGGATTTCATCAATCTTTTGACGGGTTTCAAGTGAATATAGAACTCTTGCAGAATTGCAGCAAATACTTCAAACTCCAAATCCAGATAGTTTATCTATATGCATGTTCTTTATTGAATTTGTTCTTCATTGCAAACTCTATTACAAATGCAATATCGTGCACTTACGTACGTACTACAAAATTTTACAAATTTTAAACTTGGGCTCTGGTGTGAACTAACTACATATGCCTTTAACTCTTTCCATGCTCTTTGCCTCCACGAGAATGTGACGTCTATTGGGCGAAATAAAACATAGTCACCTAAATACACTGCATACATTCACCATAGAAAAAAATCTTCTTTACTTGATGAGCAATTGGGCTTACGTCGTCATATATCCTTTGATGATAGTTGTTCCTTCTCAATGCGTTGGATTAAATTGCGTGCGGTAATAATACCTTATCTTCCGTCATATGGCACTGAATTCTAAAAAATAACTTATCTTTCTCTGATAATATAATGACTAAAAACTAAAATGTACAATACAATCATTTTTCTAGATGTTAACTGTTAAGGTTTAGATGTACCTGAAGTATGGAGATGTATTACCCGATTCATCGTCTTTACTATGTCTTTTAGAATTTGGTATATTTATTTAGCTTTACTTGGCAATCCCTATTGAAATGCCCAAGATCCACCAGTGAAACTTGAACCGTTTCTTGACTCTGTTGAGAAATTTTCACGTCGATCATTAATCTTTGCACCACAATTTTTGGGATTGCTTTTGAAAAACAATGTTGCCAACAAGCGTTTCCCCATGGATCATAGACTTTAAATGTTGCCATTTGCTTGGCTAATGATTCTTACAAAGCTAGCATGTTTTCAAATCAAGATCAAGAACATAATATTATACAATAGACAATTAAGCTTTTCTAATTTGACTCCTCTTGATTAAGAATATATTAACCTCAAAATACGATTCTTTACTTTAGTAAAAAAATTGACATGTAATACGTTTGGTGCTTCACATTCTCCAACTTGCTCTCTAACAAAATTAGTACTCCGTTTACCACAATTTGCTGTAAACAAGAAAAAGAAAAATTATTCAAGATTGAAAATTTAAATAAATGTAAACAAAGCATACCAATATGTAGACGAACCACTCGGTCCTCACTTTATTACCCGAATGTCAAATGATCCGCATCAATAAGACGTATATCTTCATATATGCGGTTCAAAATACTGTTATCGATCAATTTTTTATTTTTTATTTTGGCTAGAACCAAAGTAAAATTATAAAAGTGAATAAAAACATAAATGCCAACAACTAAGTGAAATAGAGAAAATCTAGGCCAACAAAATAAACTATTTCAAATGTGGCTTAGTTCCTATAACTTTGCCTTATTGACCGAATCAATACTAACGCTAACAATAACTTGGTCTCTGAAGACTTATTTCAACTCCAACAAACCTTTCCTTAGATTGGAAATGCCGAAATGTTATAAGTTGCACCAAAAAAAAAAAAAAAAAAAAGATTGGAAATGTTATATTAACATCCAGTTTAAATTCCTTGTGCTTGCATTCCCCGAAGACTCCGCAGCTTGATAAACGTCTCCAACTTCACTGGTTTTGTCATGACGTCTGCAACTTGATCCTCTGTTCCGCAAAACACCAACTTCATCACTTCTTTCTTGTTTTGCCAGATCACATAAATAATGGTACCTCACATCGATGTGCTGTGTACATCTAAAATCCAATATACTTTTCAAGTATTTTAACACTCTTTGCAGCAAACATATGCTCTTCCCTTGACTTTGCTATGAACTGAGAGATCAGACACGCCACGTACATCATATGGGGCATAAGTGACACTGTTTCATTATTTTCAATAGTTTGTAACTCACACCACATGGCCTCCATTTTCTTCGCATTCACCGGAGAACTCACAAGATCCCATGTTTCATTCTTCTCAATAGCTTGTAACTCACACCTCATCGCCTCCATCCATTGCTCTTCTTTACATGCTTTTGCAAATTTCACACATACCTGCACTTTCTGTATCATTGGAGAGATCTTGACAGCCGCCTCTCTCTTTACCAGCTTCAAGAGCCCCACCGTCTTCACTGGAAGAACCACCACCTCCACCAATTTCATTTTCTTCTACATTCTCTTCTTCTTCAACCTTTAGACATTTGTTTGATCCAGACTTCATAATTGCAGACACTATAAACATACGATTTGCCGTCATTCTCGTTTTCACAATTAAACTTCTATGTGGATGAACGATTTTGCACGCTCCTCCATTGATTTGAATTGCCATGCCTTTTTCTTGCAGCTACCAGACACTTAACAAATTATTTGTTAATTCTGGAACAAATTAAAAATACGTTACTTACAATTTGAGTCACACTTTCAACCTCAAACTTGACGTCTCTTTTTCCGAGAGCCTCCATTCTTGAGGTGTTTTCAGTCTCACATTATGTCTGAAACTCTTATCAAACTACATAAACCAGCTTTTGTCTATCATGTGATTTGAGCAACCAGAATCGAGGGCCATACACGGAAATCGACGTTGATGACAGAGGAATATGGTTCGTCGATTCTGGTTGCTCAAATCACATGACGGGCGACAGAAAACATGCAACTTCAATATTAACAAATGGTAGTGCCTCTTCAAAGGAAATCTGATTGAGTGAAACAGGAGCGAGTGGTGAGTGAAACAGGAGTGAGTGGTGAGTGAAACATGAGTGAATGGTTTAAAGAAAAGAAATGAATGGTGAGTGAAACAAGAGTGAGTAGTTTGTAGAAAAAAAAATCATAATAGCAGTTGAATCTCGTTTCACTCACCACTGGCTCATATTTTACTCACCACTCGCTCGTATTTTACTCACCACTCGCTCGTGTTTCACTCAATCAGATTTCTTTTGAAAGGTTTTGATACCATTTGTTAATATTGAAGTTGCATGTTTTCTGGAAATACGTCTAGATTTCTTTTGAAAGGCTTTGATACCATTTGTTAATATTGAAGTTGCATGTTTTCTGGAAATACGTCTCTTGTTATTGTTGAATGAAAGCAAAAAGTGGCTTTAAATAGCCTTGCAACTAACTGAAATCGAGAAAATCTAGAACAACAAAACAAACTAATTCAAATGTGGCTTAGTTCTTATAACTTCGTCTTATTGACCGAATCAATACTAACGCTAACAAAAACAAACTTGGTCGCTGAAAACTTATTCAACTCCAACAAACTTGATTCCTATCACACACTATTTCTCTTTCCCCTGAAGTGGTGCCGCCATCCTTCATATCGGATCATTGGATCGAAATACGACCCTAACAATTTAATTTATAGACTCTAAAATTACAAATATTTTACAACTTCTGGTTCGATTCTAGTCTATAAAACTTCTTACCATAAAATCTAAATATTTATATTATCATCTAGATTATACTACACTAAAATTCCTTTGCAATTTTTTGAAAATTCATAAGTTTGGACTTGTGATATATATATACTCTAAGAAATTTTTTAGAAATTGGACTTAATTTAAAATTTGGTCTAATAAAGAATGATTGCTTTTCCATTTTCGAATCAAAATCATATCTTGAATTTTTTTGTTCCATGCATATTTATTTACATTTAAAAGATTACCTATTTGAGAAGAGTCAGAGTATCCGAATTATCTGTTCATGTATTTAAAATTCTAAAAATTATTAAAACTTCTCCAACAATTGTTCCAAAATTTTTCATAGTTTCCCTAAATTACCTAACTTATTCTAAATAGCCATCTCGATATTGACTCTTAATCCAAACAAATGAAAGTTTGAGTAGTGATTCTTTTATCCAAATTTTCTGTCCCGACGTCTTTTGTAAATACTTAGGAATTAGGATCATACTTTTAAATACCCAAATTACTCATTCTCAACCCTTATCCACTATTTTCCATACTGAAACCCAAAGAAACACATAGATTGGATCATGGATCCACAAATAAAATTGATCCAAAATCAAGTTTAATTCGAGTAATACCATATCAAAGTAAGGAACACTAAAAGCGTTCCATATTTTGGCAATTGCACTTCTCTCTTCTCCCCTTTTTTATTCCCTTATATAAAAATTTATGTGTTCAGAGCAAGACACTCACTAATCACATTATATGGCAATGTCAGAGCAAGATCAATAAGTCAAGCTTTTAGAGCTTGTGCTAATGATCAAAGACTTAAGCCTACAACCTTCACTCTCCATATCCACATTCCCTCGTCTAGTTATCATCTCCATGTTCTTGTACAAACTCTGTGTCACCAGATTCTTCATCATCTTCCTCCCTTCTTCCCCCGATCTCGGGCTCATTGGAGATCCCATCCCAGGACTAACCCAACCCGTTTGCGGACCTGAATGAGGACCCACCCGTACATTTCTCTCATCCTTGAACCACTGCAAAAGTTTCACTGCCCTCTTTTGAACCAAAGGGCTCCCAAGTAAGCTCACTTCAAGAAGAACTGGCACAATACCTGACTTGGCCATTTTCTCGCGCTGGCTCCAACTTTGATGAGCTAATACCATCAAGATATACGCCGAGTATTCTTGGCATTTTGGTAAATCTTCCCATGTTAGAATCTCTATCAAACCTTTGGGAACAGCCAAACAATCCTCCATTGCTTTTTTACCCATTTGAGTAACCACCAATTGCCCTAGACTCGCTAGTGCCTTCTCGGACAAGTCTTTAGCCGACATTAGGTTTAGGAGTGTCTTCACTGCCCCGTTTAAGACCAATGGTCCTGCATTTTCCAACACGAGGCAGAGATTGTTTATGGTGGCTAGACATATCTCTTTGCTCTTGATGTCTGTTGAATCTGAGTTCATAATGTCCATCAAGAACGGTAGAATCTGTGATGAAGCTACTGGTAATTGTGTGTATGTTAGAGACGACAGTGAAAGCAGAAGCTCAGCGAAGCCATGTCTTGTTGATTGGTCGAGAACTTCCACATTTTTGGGCAGCTTTGAGCATATTCCGGCGCTTACCATCAGCGCCTTGTTCCTGAAGTAAGAGAAGAAAAAAAGAAGCTCAGATTTATTTATTTTGTGATTTGTTTAGGTTCATTTGTTCAACGGACAAATATCATACTGTTCAAATCTTCTAATTATTATATAAAAAAGAATCTAATTAAAATCGATTTTCATATATTGAAAGTTAACAATATTCCTATATGCAAAACTAAAATATATCTCTTGTTCGGCCTTATAATTTAGAAAGAAGTGTGAAAAGCATTTGTGAAGCAAGAAGAGATAAAGTTTTGAAGTTGACAAAAAAAAGGAAAAAAAAAAGAAAGATAAAAGTTTTTTAAAAGTCAAGTAACACTGATTAAGTCATAAAAGTTTTTCTTAAAAACCACGTTTTTATCAATTTTAAATTCAACTAACCATATCTGAGATTTTTCTTTGCACCGGTTCAACTTTTTTCTAATTTTTTGTTTTGCACACAAAAAAAAAAGTTATAAATCATGTTATAGACAGAGTGATAATAATTATATAAACATGATAATATATATACAGTCAGAGATATATAGATTAGGCAGAGGTTAGTGGAATATGATCTTCAACTTTTCTAATAGATGAATGGTCAGAAAAATTAATGGCCATTTGGAAATATCCTAATGGCTGTCAACTAACGTGATTTGTCTCTCGACTCTTCCTAGTTCCGACGCACTCGGAATTAATATTCTTAATTTTCTTTAAATAGTGTATATTAACATTCGTTATTAGAAAATAATGTCACATTAATTTATTATTGTTTATTATCAAGAAATGGATGCATATATTGCAATACTGACCAATAGATATCCATCTATCTCTTAGTGGATTGCCACCGAAGCTCTCCAACTCTATATGTCTATGTTCTTTGTATTTTCCGTAAGTTTTAGGTACATGTATATATATTATGTATATATAATCATATACTAAAAATAAACACGAAAATCATTTGCAGATAATTATAACAAAAAATTGTTTTGAGTTGTTCATGACTTGTAGTATATGGCACATACTGACATACATGCACAATTCTAAATTAATTATTCTATCTATAGGTGTATATTCGTATATAGTGATAATGTTACCTTTATGTAACACTCAATGTTGACCAAATTAAATCAGTGAGAGAAAGGAAGCACGTGAGGAAACGTCGTGTATACTTTACGAGCCAAATTAGACTCCAATCCATGGCAGGATCCACTATTTTGGATATAATTATTTAACGCATTAGTTACGTTTCAAAATCAAAACTATGAAAAAAATGAATATTCGTTGACAAAAAGAAATTGAACATTGGAGTAAATGAAGAAAATTAGGCATAACATCAACTTTAGTCAAAAGAATTAATTTCGGTAAAAAATCACTCTAATGGATGATTTTGTCAACCGATGACTTATGAGCTTATGTTATACTATATCCTAAAACTTCATAATATATATTAAAACTTTCTCAATAATTTCTTCACATCTTCGAAAATTCACATCTAGCCAAAAACATAAATCAAATATATATATATTTTTGGTACAAACGTATCCAATAATTCAATTCACCTTTGGATAAAGCTCAAAATGCAAGTTGATTAAAAATCAAATGCAAGTCTTCTCTAAATGATTGTAAAGCAAGACACAAAAGGATAATTTGACTATTACCATATACACCAAAAACAAAAAAAAAACAAACTAAACAGTAACACAAGAAAAATATTTAACATTTTAACATTTCCTCCATTGTATTCACCTAAATTAGACAACATATTGACAATATATATGTACACAGGCATGAATATTTTTATGAAAATTGATTTATCAGTTAAATAATTTGATTAAATTAGTGAGAATTCCTAATTGAAAAACTTAAAGAACTTACGTGTAGGTTCCATGAGAAAGCTGAATAAGAGCTTTAACGGCAGCTCTCTGATGGCCAGAAACATCGGAAGCGACCATCAAAACAAGAACCTGAATAACACCAAGCTCAGCCATGAGCTTCCGAGTCTTCCTATCTTCTCTGGCAAGTTTCTCGATCTCGATGGCAGCTTTCTCCTTCTCTTCCCAGCTTCCGAAGTGAAGCTTCTTCACCGTTCTCTGCAACACAACCTCCTCATTCTCATCTTCTGCTGGTTTTGAGACAGTTTCCGGAAGCGTCGCCACCTTGTCGGAATCTTGTTGGTTTCTTGATTTCTCAGGTGAGGCTTGAAGGTTGCGTTTGCGGGTGGATGCTTTGGATTTCAAGAGGCAACGGATCTTTGTGAAGAAGTGGAGCTTCATGTATTGGACTTGCCAAAATGAAGAAGAAGAAGATGAAGATGAAGAGGTTTGTGTTCGAGAGGAAGACATGATGTATAGATGATGTGATGTTCTGTTTCTTTTAGTGGACTTTGCTCCGTATTATATATATGTATTGATATTTGTCCAACTTTTAGGTATTTATGGGGGCCAATATAGTATATGCCTAATGCCGGTAAGATTTAAAGAAAAGTATTATATAAAAGAAAAATAAAAACTGATGTTAAGTTTTGTATTGCATAACTAAATAATGTATTCATGTATGATATAACATTCATTAGATTAGCCTAACATCCATATTATGATAAACAAATGATTTATTATATAAGCAATAGAAATCAAAATTTTATAGTAAAAGACCATGTCAAATGACTCCAGCAGCTTCTGTAACGATTTACACTCTATAAGTGAATTTGAATTTGGCGTAAAAGTGAAAAATCACAAACCGTATTTTCCCAAACTATCTTTCTGATTTGTTCACTTCATGCACAAATATTGGTCATTTTTCTCATTTAATTCATGTTCAATTCACGCATTAAGATTCACTAATTAACACTTTTTTTTTTTTAAATATATCTGGTGAAAAAAGTTCAAGTAAAACATGACATATAATTTGGTGATTTGTAATAGCAATGTTGTTGTGCAATCATTCAGATTTAAAACTGAATGATACTTGTTTACCAAAACTAAAAAAATTCAAGTATAAGATTCGTTTCCATCAGTTATTTTCATTGATTTTCTATTAAAAAAATGGATACAAAAGTTTTCAATTTATGGTTTTAACATAAAAAAAAAAGGAATAGATATATATACAAAGATATCTGAAAATTAAAGTATTGAATATCAAAAACTTCAGCAAAATTGGCTCTTATGAGCTAATCAATATGCTTGACAAAAAAAAATGAATATCAAAAACTTCAGATATCCAAACTTTTTCAAAAAATGAAGCGGATGACAATTTAGATACCAATACATACGAAATATCACAAATACTAGTTTTGTACAGTCTTTTTGGTGTCTCAAACCTTAAGTACAACATTAATCTTAAGTATTAGTTAAAAGATACATTGCTTTTACTACTATCTCACTAAATTACTTCAGCAAAATTATTTTTTACATTAACTATTAACTATTAACTGTATTTTTCCGTTATTAAGTGTAATCTGATAAGCAAGCAAATTGGTATTCATCGCTTTCCGCTTTGGTATACTTACAACAATCGTGAGTTTTCAATGTAAAATCAGCTGACAGTAAGTGTAGAGACTCATATCAATGTTTTCAATAGAAAATCAGATGAAAAATAAATGAAGGAAAAATCTCATTGGACTTGAACCTGCAACTAAGCTATACACCCAAATAAAGATGTAGAAGTCAACTAAGATTGGTGTGGAAAAGAAAAGTGGTCTCAACAAGCATTAACTAGTTGTGTAAACTTTTGTTCACTAATATTTTATTAATCTACCATTTTTTTTATAATCTTTCCACTTTTTCTTATTTTTTACAAATGTTTTATGTTAGTTTAGTTAGAAACGACAAGTATATGTAAAATGTGAATGACTTGTTATAGCATATACATGTTACAAATATATTTACAGTTTTGATAATTAATTACATCATTAGGTAGCTCTTACATTTATATAGAGACTATTTCCCTCTCGACAGGCGTGTTATAATTTTGCTTAATTTGGTTAAAAACTCATTTATTTTAATATAATATAAATGTAACTAGTATGTACTAATATCATTTAACTATAGACTAATATATTTAACAGTCGATTATGACGTTTTAGATGCAAGACGTTTGATCATCGTCTGACTAACACGTCCATCAATTTAAAATAATTTTAGTTTTCAACGAAAGATTCGAAAAAATGAATTATAACAATGACCTTACATCGTCCCTCGTGGTCATTTGAAAAGCAACGACAAGAGATTCGATCCAGAACAAAGATTATATAGCCTATAGGTGTACAAAATGAATTCTGATCTAAATATAATTATCATTATGTTAAGGATTAAATTAAGTAAAGAAAGAATAATGTGGAGAAGAAGAAGGGGACAAGCGTGGAGGTTAACATAGTGCACATGCACAAGAACAGTTTTGTCTCTTCTAAATCTCATCCTCAGGTTTACAGCAAAGATCAACCCTTAAGCTTCATTGAAACACTAAAATTAATACTATCTTTTGATTTCTATTATTTCATTAATTAACACGTTCATGCGTGTCAGATCCAACTTAACCTCGGTACGACCAAAGATGGCCACACTTCTTGTTTAGAAAACCAGATTCAAAAAACCTCATCAATTATAAAATAGCCTAATGTTGGGCGTCAAAAATGAATTTGCAATTCAGAAGACATAAAATTTAATGAGATGACATAAAACTAGTCTACTTCAGAAGAGTTTATTCTCAATTACTACATTAAATCATTTTACTTGGGAAATTAAAGTGTATTGTTAATTACCATGCTAATCTACTTCAGGGTATATTCTTGATCGAAAGTCAACTTGAATTGATGCTAGACTCGTCATGAGAATTTTTAAAGAGAATTGAGGGTATATATGTATATTAAAACGTTTACAATTATCAACCGAGAGTCGTAGTGAGTAAGATCCTAATCTCTAGCTAATCTCGACTAACATTACGAATCTTCGACGTTCGACCACTGAATCGTCATGATTAGTTTCCATTCGTATAGTTGCAAATCCGTTTATGAAAATGTATTGGCGATATAATATGATATAATCATGTTTTGAAAATATTAATGTTTTACCATTCAAAGCATTTATCAAATTTTTTATATTTATGTGAAAAGTGATTTTGCTATATTATAAACATGGTAAAAATATAACTAAATAAAACGATACATCATTAATCTAATAAAACGAGTTTTTTTTTAGCATTTTATGATTATGCTAGAAAAGTGAGTGTAGTCGAGGTCTAAGTTAACTTAACATGGATGGGTCGTGGAATGGTCATATAGCCTAGGAAATGGATGATCGAGTCATACTAATAATCTGGATATCTATCGACTCTAAGAATACTCAAATAAAAGATTGAATGACTTGGTTCAGATCAAGTGAATAATTAAAGAACAAGTCACTTCCGTTACCGGAATTCAAATTATGATCACGAAAATGAAATGGGAAACTTATCCATAATGTGTTACAATCATCAAATCTTTAAATAAAAATTTCATGCGATTTTGGACTGCCACATAAACTGTTAAGAAACAAATAATGTTTTTTTTTTTTTCAATTTGGGGATATAGACACTATCTCTCCTATTTATACATCTAAAGACACCATCTTTTTTTTTTTTTTTTTTTTTTTAAAAAAAAAAAAACATCTTTAAGGGATGACCAATGAGCTAGGATGCCTAAGCCTCCTCAAATGGAAGATCAAAACATTTAATATGGGTTCTTCTCAAATGACATTCGAACCAACGTATTTGTTTTATTTTCGGGTCTTTACTGTATGTATCAACTGAATTAGCAACATATGTAATCGTTATTATTGGTGATGCCAAATTCTATAGATGAACTTGATTCTAGTCGATGGATAATATTATGAGTCCAAATGGACATCTTTAATCTTTATAAGAGTAACATGTATAAAGATTACACATATTTAAGAAGTCATTTAAGTAGTGATTCCCACGATCGACCTTACTCCTAACCCTCTTTCTTCACCGCCCTTTGTGTACGTGTAAGCCAATTTCGTCGCTGGTCAGGACAAATCTCATATCATCATTTCTTATTACGCATTGACTTTGGCGAGTAAAAACAACAATCAGAAGCGAAAGAAGAAGAAGAAAAAAAAGAAGGAAACTGTGTGTACAGTTTTTTAGGTGAAGTGGCTGCAAAGGAGAGATAGCGCGAGTGAGAAGACGCGGTAAGCCCGAACTCTCGAGGTTCGGCAGCTCCGCGTCGGTTGGTCGAGTCGTTTTCGAGCTATCTCGTTGCTTCTCGAGAGAAATAATGGCTGAGGAAAATGAACGGCATGCCATGGACATTGGTTGTCCAACCAATATTTGTCATGTGGCTCACGTGACTTACGATCGCTTCGATGGTTTTCTTGGTCTTCCTTCTGAATTCGAGCCTGACGTACCCAAAAAGCCCCCTAGTGCAAGGTTCAGCTTCTTCTTCTTCTTCTTCATCTTCTTTCTAATCTTATTAGTGTATTGGATCGAAACTTATGCCATGAATGTTTTGTGTTTGTGATTGCACTTGAAATATACAAAAGATAATTATAATATCATAACATGTAAACACAAAGGAACATATGCAAAGTTTGTTTTGATGTTCCAAACAATCATAATCACATGAATTTACGGTTATTATTCGAAAAATGTTATTCGAGAAGTGATCTACCAAAAAATGATATACCTCGAAAGGGCATCTTAGGGATCCATTTGTACTATAATGTATGAGAAACATAAGTCATTCAAATAATTGCTAATTGGTTTTAGAATCAAAGTTTATGAACTTATCATAGCTCAAATTAATCAGAGTTTAGTGTATAGACATATCCTGTTGTGGGATTCGAATAGTAATCATCCCGAAAATATGTGCCAGAGAACACTTTCATGAACCTTTGAGATCAATGTTCCAAGTTTCTTCCTTCATAATTTGTTGATCTGTCTTCGGGTTTGCAGTGCAACAGTGTTTGGGGTATCTACAGAGTCAATGCAGCTATCATACGACTCGAGGGGTAATTGTGTTCCAACCATACTCTCGCTCTTACAAAATCGACTATACGATCAAGGAGGTTTGCAGGTGGAAGGAATTTTCAGAATCACAGGAGATAACAGCGAGGAAGAGTTTATAAGAGAAGAGTTAAACAAAGGAGTCTTACCCGAAGGCATCGATGTCCATTGTCTTGCCGGACTTATTAAGGTATAGCATTTTAACAAAACTCTCTCGCAGCATTTTAGCTTTTAACATTAACATGGTTGAAAAATGGCTGATTGATCAGGCTTGGTTCAGAGAATTACCGAGAGGTGTACTCGATTCTTTACCATCTCAACAAGTGATGCAGTGCGAGACAGAGGAAGATTTTGTGAAAGTTGTGAGACTCTTGCCGCAAACGGAAGGTTTTCTTTTGAATTGGGTAATCAATCTGATGGCTGATTTTGTAGAGTTTGAAGATGTCAACAAAATGACTTCCCGTAATCTTGCTTTAGTCTTCGCACCCAACATGTCCCAGGTCACTTCTTGCACCACTTACATTTTCACTTCAATCTCAGTGCTAACACCAAAATGCATCAATGCTACACATCAAGCCCCCTAATCTTTGAATTGGGTCTGTTTTGGTTTTATTGCAGATGGCAGATCCTTTAACAGCATTAATGTATGCAGTGCAAGTGATGAACTTGCTGAAGAACCTTACAGACAAAACACTCAGAGAGAGAAAAATCGCGTCTTCCCATGTCGATACTTGTGATAACAGCAGTGAAGCTGAAGATGGTGATGAAGACGAAGACAATCAAGAACAAATGTCTAGTTTTGAAGAAGAAAACGACCATGTTGATCACGTGGACAAGGAAGATGATATAATCAAATTGGACGAAGAGTCATTGGTTGCTGATGAACACAAACCATAAAGTGAATTGGATGCTAATGATCAGAAGAAACAGGAACCATGAAGACAGATGTTGGGAGTTGAAAATGTCATTAGCAGTCTTGTGTGTTTCGATTGAATTCTCATTTTTTATTTGATTTTATTGGTAGTCTAAGGTGCAAATAACTTAGGCTTATTGTTCCAAATACAACTTATGCATTTGTGTTTACATATGAAAAAAATTCACATTTTTGAAATACAAGTGAAACCTATTATGGCCTTTTATTTTTGGGCTTACCGGAGTGTTATTTTAAAGCAACTCAAAAAGAAAGATCAAAGCTTCGAACAACATAAGATTCAGAGATTACCATCCATAGTAAGAAGCACTTTGTATAAATCTGGACGGCGATCGCGGAACACTCCCCAGCTTTGCCTTTTCGACTTGATCATCTCAAGATCAAACTGTGCAACGAGAACGGCTTCCGATTTATCATCAGCCTCAGCTACAATTTCACCCGTTGGTCCTGTCATATCATAAAAATAAGTATTTGCGAAAAGTGTTGGAACAAATGCTGAGAGTAAATATGCATTTAAACTTCAAAGTTACTAATCTCATCTAAATAAGTTATAGATTGATACCGGCAATGAAGGAAGTTCCATAGAAAGTGATCTGACTTGGTCCATGCTCAGTTTCGATTACTTCTTTCCCTATGCGATTTGAAGCTACTAGAGGCACCTGAAACCCAAAGCATTGTTGCAATGGTTAGCAAAATTTTGTAGAGAGAAAAATTTGATTTAACAAATTGGGAACAAAGGACTGATTACGTTAACACAACTGAAGCACATTTTGGCAAGTACAATCCGAAATCCGAAGAAAGAATGGAACAAAATAGGTATATGTAAATTATAGCCTATGTCATTGTAAAATCGCTTACAGTAATAAGTTATACGCATAGCGATCCGATAACACACTGATGACTTTGAAAACTGAAATGTTAAGACCTAATAGCTTACCACATTAGCTCCAGCATGCCCTTGCATGACTCTCCTCCAATGATCACGGGAATCCAGTCCCTGGTCTTGAGGTTCAGAACCAATAGCAGTGGGATAAAACAGTACTTCAGCACCCTGTAGAACCATAGCTCGAGCTGCCTCAGGAAACCACTGATCCCAACATATAGCTGAACAAGACATTGCGTCAATACTTCAGTTATGAAGAAGTATTGACAAAGAAAAAGAAAAAGAACATATAAGAAACAGAGTTCTGCATAGAGCATCTTACCAACTCCAATTTTTGCAAACTTTGTCTGGAAAACCTATTCACGCCAAAGGGAGAAGAGATCAATCATGTGAACCAAAATAACATGACATGTAAGAAATATGTTTCGATATGGGATTCATCTTGTCAAAAACTACCTTAAAGCCTGTGTCTCCAGGATTGAAATAAAATTTCTCTTGATAACCTGAAGTTTAGAAAAGAAATCAGCAAAAACCTAACAAGAACTCGAGCGATTATCAACTCCAAACTTGACTCACCTGGTCCATCAGGAATATGCGACTTCCTATAAATCCCCAAGTCAGTTCCATCAGCATCAATGATAGCTATTGAATTGTAATGTGCAGTATTTGCCTCCTCAAAGAAACTAACCGGTATCACTACACCCAATTCCTTTGCCAGCTTCTGCATCCTGTATTAAACGAACTGTCCAACCATTAAAACACTAGAAAGTATATACATCTAGATTCCACTTCACTGCGTAAGATTTCAAAAACACGGCATCAAGAGAAACCAAAGAACCAATGTCACCTTGCAATGGTAGGATGGTTCTTGTAAGGCTTAGCTCGCTGAAAAAAGTCCTCTCTTTGCGCTTGACAAAAGTAATATCCTTCAAAAAGTTCCTGTATTGCAAAAAATTCATGACTTCAAGAACCTAAATTCTTGAATGTATCCAGGCAAATCATTTTTGCAGACTTATCATAATCCAAACAATCTAAAGAGAGCAAACACAGATCACTAGCTAAAACAAGCGACGACAATCTAAACAAGATAAATCGAAACACTAAATAATATACGAAGCTTCCTGATATTTGATTGTGTCACAGACTCTAATCATCAAGTGACAGTAATAGTGTTAATCAAAACTAATTTTCAAGAGCAAGAGTGACCTGAATAAGAACGATATCAGCTCCTTTAGCGTGAGCTTCTCTGACCAATCTGCATAAACGTAAACAATTCAATTCTCAGATACAGAAATCGAATTCAAACGGAGCTAATCAACCCTAAATTACTCGAAAAGCATACACAAATGAAGATGAGGGAGAGATTGATAATCAGAGAGAGAGACGAACCGTTCAGCGGTGGCGACATTGGTGGAGATATCGTCGGAGCAAGCGAATTGAAGAGATGAAACAATCACTTCTCTTCTTCTTCCTTCGATTTCCATGGTTTCTCTCTGTGTAAAAATGAATAAAGAATGAACGCTGAGAATCGAATATAAAGGTAGCTTATGACTTCCTTTGACTGTGTGACTCGCAGAGAGGAAAAGGAAAAAGGAAAGAGAACATTTCAGAAATCGAATAAAGACAACAAACGCAGACGCAAACGCAAACGTAAAATTCAGTACAAAACTGCGTTATAAACGCAAACTTTGGTCCTACTCTTTTTTTTTTTTTTTTTTTTTTTTTTTTTGACGAATAACATCACATTCCCCTAAAATGACCAAATTGTTCTCTAGTGCATGTTATGGTGAAGTGGTGGTCGCCAGTAAAGATGGTCGCGGTGGTGGTGGCGGGAGGCGATAGTAGTTGGAGATGATGGATAGTGGTGATAGTGGGTGGTGGTAGTGTATTATTCTATTTTGAATAATGATAAAATTGTAATAAATGCATGTTTTGTTTTTTTTTTTAAAAAAAAATTTAAATATTTAATTTTGATGAAAAAATAGAAAAAAGTTCTTTTCTAATGTTCCAAACGCAAACGCCAACTCAAAATTCAGTTCAGAAATGTGTTATATATGCAAACTTTGGTCTTTTTTTTTGTCAACCGAAATTATATTGATTAGCTTAGATAAACCAATAAGAAGGAAGGTTGTATGCAAACTTTGGTCTTAGTCCAAATAGAAATAAATTATTTTATAATGTCACTTATTGATGATTCCTAATAAATTTCATAACTTGCGGTGTTAGCATTTTTTCGTTCTTCGCAGTTTTTAAGTCAACCAAACTTAGGTTTGCACAAAAAAAAAAAACTTCCAAAGGTAGAGAAAATCTAAGAATTCGATGAGAAATTATGATAAGTGTAGTATTACCAATAACTTTTTAGATGTTTTAGCATACCTCTTGTATACAAGTTCACTTCCATAATGGACTATGGAAATATATATCTTTGATAAAAGGTGGAGATCGACTCTCTAGATCCTTAATTCCACACTTATCTACCATATGTACAAGGTATTAAGAGTTTAAGACATTATATAAGCTTATAAAACATTCATGAATTATGTTCATAAAAAAAGATTTGAAAAGGTGGGTAAATTTGCCTTATGGATCCAACCCATTAAGTCTTGAAAATCCCTTAGGTAACTTGGGATGTGACATCCTCTCCACCTAATTCGGTGACAACCTCGTTGTCATGTACGTCTTGAACTTGTCTCAAAACTGCTACAAGTCGTATTTCAGTTAGTGTTCCCGTCGGCTAACTTGATATGAAAATGACCCGAGTCCTTCTTCAATCTTCCTATCATAAGACTTAGTCACAATGCGTGGGGCTCGTTGGAAATTTTCGTACCTTTAGTCTTCAACATTTTGATGGTACTATTTAAGCCTGCTAGGGTGGGAAACCGGATGGATCGATGTTCAACAAATTCAGTCGGTTAAAAAAAAAATTTCACTTTAAAAATGATCTCGAATTAACCATCGTATCACCCGACTAAACCTTTGAGTAAATTTTTTTTTTTTAACATGAGTTTAACAAAAACTAACTACTTGGATGGTCCAGTTTTGTCGTCCAAGCACTTTTTCATTTGTCTCCAAAATATCTCCAAACAACTAGCAATATCAACATGCATGTTCTTTTCATGACTTGACCATTTTAACCACCTCGATAAAATGTCTTTCCACACATATCTATATATATTTTAGCTTCAACTAGTAGACTCATTCCACTAGTTTTAGAAAAACTAGGCAACGTCCAACCACTTTGTCCATTAATCTTAATTTGTCCATTAATCTTGATTGTTAATATTCACCCCTTCGTTGTTGGTTTTGTTTTTTTTTTTTTTGGGTGAAAATTTGTGAAAAAACTTAGATTCGTATTAAATATTTTTAAAATCTCAACTCACAAACATCTGGTAAATTAAAACAGGAATTCGATATGATGTTCAGTTATTTGTTAAATTAGATTAGACCTGAAATAATCTAAAGTCATTTGTTATTAGATAAAATTCAGTTGGTCTCTTGTTTCCTCATTAATACGCTAGTGCGTTTACCATGTTGAGATTAAACAATCAAAAAGTAAATAAGAAAATATAAACCTTCTCGGGTGAAATCAAGAAAAAAAAAAAAGAGACACACAAAGTCAAACTATCAAAAGTAATTAATCATACTAATAACAGTACTAATTAGCTCTGTACAGCTGGAAGATGATACTTAATTTTCTTTTTTTCTTTTCTTCAGGACAATTACTTTAATAAATAGGATGTTTTTTTTTTTTTTTTTGAACACCAAAATAGGCTGTTTTGTAGTAGTATTCTATTGGTAAGCTTAAAGTAAAAAAAAAAAAAAGAGAAAATACAAAGAAAAATGTGATCACGTGGAAGTAATTACGTCAAACCTTAGATCTGTATTACTGTATATAGCCATTGTCATTAACTCATCGTACCTAAACTTCTCATCAATTGCCAAAGAAAGGAGTTTATATTTTTTGTTGATAAAAACAAAGGAGCGTGATTGTTTGACAAGAGATGGACGGTGAAGATTTCGTAGAGAACACTGAGCCAAAAGGTCTCGAAGGGAAGACTGAGCCAGAAGGTCTCGAAGGGAAGACTGATGAGCCAGAAGGTTCCGAAAAGAACACTGAGCCAGAAGGTTCGGAAAAGAATACTGAGTCAGAAAATTCCGAAGAGAACACTGAGCCAGAAGGTAATCAACTTCCTTGATTTATTATTTCCAAAAATAAATAATAAGTATATAGTTTTATTTTCTTGATACTCGTATCGCAACTTTGTATTACTGAGAAACTTTTCAGTGATATATATAGTGAGAGAAAAAGGGTTCTTTGACTTCTTTCTTACTTTTTTGCTGATTCAATCGATTAATCTCGTGTTCGGTCCAAATCCGAAGTATTTGCGAGTTGAACTGAGGCTAAAACATTCACACTCTCTATAAATATATAATCTTAATAGTACCACAAATATTATAAACTTACATATACAGTACATAACTTAAAAAATACTATTATTTTAGCATTATTTGTTTTCTTTTAGAATTGATATGGAAAAAATGTCAAATAAACTATGAACTTTCAAATAAAAACCATTTTAACCATGAATTTTCCTTTGAATCATATCAAACATGAACTTGTATTGACTCTTCGTTTGGCACGTGAACTTTGTGTTGACTAAGCCATATTAAACATCTCCTTAAATCTCTAATGGCCGATGGAGGAAACGTGGCGCTGCACAAAATCGACGGACTTGTGGTGGTTCTAAAGCTCCAAGAAGATCTAGGAATTTCGATTTTCAATTTGGGAATTTGTTTTCACGGGATGTTTAATATGACTTAGTCAACACAAAGTTCATGTGACAAACAAAAAATCAACGCAAGCTCATGTTTGATATGGTTTAAAGAAAAGTTCATGGTTAAAATGACTTAAATTTGAAAGTTCAGAGTTTATTTGACATTTTTTTGTTTAACTTTATATATATAATAAGATTTTAGACATATGTCAAAATCTCGGGTCGATAGAATCGTCACGATCCCATGAGTTACTAACTTCGAAAAACTAACTTTTATTATAGATTCTAAATGTATGAATATATATATCATTTTCACATGAATAATTTAAGAGGATATTGACATTCATTATATTGTGATAGTCAAAACTCTTAATAACTTAAAGCTCAAAAATATTACTATCACAAGTGAATTCACAATAAATATTTGGTATTACATCTCATGAACTAATTATTATTTCTTGCTAAATTTTACATGTTTACACTGAGACCGCAAGAATATCAAATATAGCATCTAGTGATAGATAATATTTTATCCGTTTCATTATAAGTGTCATTTAATGTTTTTTCACACATATTAATTAAAAAACTATATTTTCTGTTTTATCCTTCATTAATATATTATACAATTTTTTATTGGTCAATTCATTAAAATAGTAGGGATAAAACTAGAAATTTTACTAAATATATGAATTGAAAATACAAAACGACACTTATTTTGAAACAAAATTTTAAGTTTAAAACAGACACTTAAGAAGCGGAGAGAGTACTAAAAACATATAGCCTTTACAAAAAATCTTCATGGCACTTATATTGAGACAGAGACTCTAACCACCCCTCCCGGACTCAGCCTTCTTTTGATCTCTCTACAAGCTTATGTTAGAGATTGAAATTGGCATATGACGACTCTTTTTCCTCTAAAATTGCTCACACCTCTGCATCCAAATGTTTTATCAAAATGATTCCTTTGCATTTGAATGAATGGATTACAAGTATGTTTGCAAAAAGAAAAATCAAATGTAGCATAAAAGATTTGATATTAACTTTTAAAAAAATGTTTTGTTTTTAGGATAATTAGAGGCAAAAAGATATAGGTAGATAGAGGACCAAAAGTTTTACTAAGATTTTCTTAGGATTTAGCATTATCTGTCTATCAAACTAAAGATTAACGAAAACTTCAATTCGTGGAATAACAATTGATCACATAATAGAAAAAAAAAAAAGGGGTTTTCTTACCATTTGCATGATAACCCAAAAACATTGTTTTTGGGTACTAGTATAAAAGAGCATTCAAAGTGAGAGTTTCTCATCAAGTTTCTCAATAATATTAAAAAATGAAAATAAATAAAAAGGAAGAGAGAGAAAGTAGAATGAGTTCTCAAATGAGAACTAATGAGAACTTCTATAGAGATTTTGTTTCACACATGTCAAAATCTGATTGGTTTTGATTTTTTATTTATAATTTAAAATTTTAAATAATAACTATATTATATTAAAAGTATTAAATTAATATATTTGAGAGACTCATAAAATATCGCACCATCACTACACATGTTCTAAATACGACTGATAGCATTCTACTTGACGTGTATCTTCTTTCTTCTTGTGCAGGTGTAGATACAGATGAAGTGATGTACAATTACAATATTGAACATTTAACGCTAAGTCAATTTATAACCAATGGAGATTTGCAAGGCGTGAAAGACTACTTAAATGAGCGACCAGACACAATTACTGCATTGATTGATAACTTTGAGACACCATTGATAAAAGCATGTTTTTACGGACATCTAGAGATTGTCAAGGAGCTATTACAAAGAATGAATCCGGAACAAATGCTGACTCGGAAGATAGTAGCAACTTGTGATATAACTCATCGCTTCTCGCCTCTCGGAATTGCAGCTACTTATGGTTATTTTGAGATTGTTGTGGTCTTGTTGAAAAAGAATCCTAACCTGGTTGTGCATCCGGCTCCAAATGGTGATCTACCAGTTGTAAAAGCAGCTTTCGAGGGATTTAGAGAGACCACTCGCTATCTTTATTATAGAACACCTTTTCATGTATTGATGGGTGATGACAGATTTTCCGTTGCCTCTCTTCTTCTCAATGTCATGTCTCTTGGAATGTTCGGTAAGTCTTGGAATAATTTTACATCAGGTATATAAATTAGCCTAAATCTCTCGCGAATTTATCCACTATATATATCTAAAATTAAAAGACAGGTATCGAAGGTGTTTTCCTAGTAAATTAATCTCTAATATTTTATTTGATCTAGTTAAAACCGGGTTGATATGCATATATATATAAGTTTGAAATATGAACTGTTCTTGAACCGGGTTGATAGTCGTTTAATTGTAGTAAAGTTATGCAAATGGTGTCGGTATGAGCTGCCCCGGTCAATATTATTTTTAAATACATTAATAGATATGACTACAGTTAACCGGTATTACATAAATGGACATTTTTGGCTTCATGGTTGTTCAATAGATATAGCGTTGGACATCTTGGGCCATTCCCCGTCTCTGGCCGTGATCAGACAGCCACGTATCGGAACATCTCTACTTGTAACATTAGCTTCGAGACCTAACTTTTTTGTAAGCGTTAGGCATCTTGGATTTTGGCGACGCCTGGTGTACTCTAGTATGTGTACTCTACATCTACATCCATCACTATAACCAAATTACTCTTGTCTAACAGTCTGTCTTCTTTATTTGTAGGTATAATAGACTTGGAGCTGCCAACTGATCTTCAAACCACGAGTTCAACCCTATGCCAACGTAAGAATACAGATCTTATTCTTCGGAATCTTGTATATATTCCAAATTTGAAATTTGTTACTTTTTATTTGGTCAAGTCAATAAAAATTTGTAATTTGTCAGCCAAAATAGTTAAGAATATATTTGGTCAAACAAGTGAATTGGAAATATTTTCAAATAACTAAATATTATTTTTAAAGATTTTTCTTAGAGAATTTGTTAAAAATGCCCCTCCTTCCCTACCACTTTTCAAAAATGCCCCTCCCTCTTTTGTCTCTAATCTTTTGCACAGAATAGACAATTTTACCCTTAATTAAGTCAGCGCTTTTTCTTAATGACGGTCCCGTGTCGATCGATACCACTCTTGGTATCGATCGATACAAACCCTTGGTATCGATCGACACTAACAAAATCATGTGTCGATCGATGCTTTGACGGATCTGTGTCGATCGATACCACACCTTGGTGTCGATCGATACCGCCCATTGGTGTCGATCGACACCACTAAATGTCCTTCACGAACATGTGATCATTAAGGGCAACTTTGTCCTTTGAAAGTCTTATTAGGGGTATTTTTATAAAATGACAAAGTGAAAAGGCATTTTTGCATAAGGGCATGGCTGAAAAGGTATTTTTGAAAATTTCCCTTTTTCTTATAGATTTTTGCAATATATTATTTCTACTCTACTTAAAAAAAAAAGAAAGAAATGGCATGAAAACGTAGGTAAATTAATATATACTTATTGACAAAAATAGATCGGAGTTTTAATAATTTTTTTTTTGTTTTTTTAATAATAATTATTGTTATATGGTTTTATTTAACTATTCTTAATGTAATTTTATATTTTTAAAATTTAAATCATGTGTTTTAAAATTATATATATATATATATATATATATGATCTTTAAAAATAATAATTAGTTATATATATATTTTAAACTTACTCGTTTTAGCGAAATTCAACTTTTGTATTGATTTGGCTGAATAAGACACAACTTTAACCAAACTTTAACAATAGGCTAAGTTTTTTTTTTTTTTTTTTGGTGAGACAATAGGCTAAGTTTAACAAACAAGTTGAAAACTATTTTTATGTTATAACAGTTGGAATTTTGTTTTTTTTTTGTTTTTGGACAAAATGCCCAACTTAATTATTTTTTTTTGAACTTTTTTCTCCTACTTTTATTAGGTATAATATGGATGTTTCTACAATGTCTTCCCAAATGGTTTGGTAAGTTAATTAAATCTTTTCATTTTTCTTTCAAGATTATGAATTTATGGTAGAATCACGTACGTGTACTCTTCAGAATGGTGGAATAACCGAAAAATAAAGAAATTAATTTATACTGGATGGATGTCATGATTATTAAGTAACAAAATTGAACTCAATTAAGAAGTTTTATAAACGACTGTTTTTACAATTATATTCTCATTGAGATTAGATAATCGTTTTCTACTAGAAGACATATATTATTAAGTAACAAAATGTAACTCTTTTTTTTTTTTTGTAACATCTGCTATGTGTTTATTTATTTTTGTTTTTTAAAAGAGATCTGCTACGTATTTGTAGGAATCCAGCGAATATATAATCTAAAAGAGAGACATTATAAGGCTCATGACTTTCTACGTAGAGTGTGTAGACAAGTATCAGCCATGGACAAGGACACTGCATGGAATAACGCGGTCCACTCTTCAGTTTTTAGAGCGGCGAATATTGGAAATAAGGAATTTTTCATCGAGATAATCAAATGTATCCCTCGTGTTCTTCGGGTGGTTAATTTAGATTCCTCTGACCGGAACCTCTTTCAGCTGGCCGTTGCATCCAGGAAAGAGAATATATTTAACCTAATCTATGGTTTAGATGTTAGAAGAGTCATGATGCTTCGACTTTACGACAGTAAAGGCAACAACATTCTTCATATCGCCGCTCATCTTTCTCCTCTAGAAGAATTGTCTAAAGTTGCTGGAGCTGCTCTTAAGATCCAAAGAGAGCTCCAGTGGTTCAAGGAAGTAGAGGCCTTGATGTCAGAAAGACATGTTACTAGAAGAAACGATGATGGCATGACCCCGCGAGAATTATTTGAAAAGTCTCACGAATCTCTACGAAAAGAAGCAGAAGAATGGATGAAATACACTGCCACTGCTTGTAGCTTCGTTGCCGCTCTAATTGCAACAGTCAGTTTTCAAGCTGTCTTTACGACTCCTGGAGGCAATGATGACACTTCAGGTGACCCTATTCATCTCGATGATTTGCGTTTCACGTTGTTCATCGTCTCCGACACAATCTCCTTCTTCACATCTTGCACCTCCGTCCTCATATTCCTAAGCATTCTCACAGCAAGATACTCTTTTGATGACTTCTGGATGTCATTGCCTAGAAAGATGATATTGGGTCTAACCACTTTATTTGTATCAATCGCGGCAATGCTAGTTGCTTTTTCCTCAGCGCTTTTCATGTCGCTTCGTCAAAAGCCAATGCTTGCTATCCCGGTGATGCCACTCGCTTGCCTCCCTGCCGTTCTCTTCCTAATGATGCAATACCCTCTTCTAAAGGAGATGATTTCTTCCACGTATGGAAAAGGACTCTTCGACCGCAACACCAAACCTTGGTTATAACTTCTAAAGAACCGCGCAGTGATTGTATTAATTGTCTTCATTATAGTTTACTTTCATTTCCTTGTTACTGTGATCGATTTTCTGATATTGTGATATTGTGATATTTCTGGTTGGTTCTTGGAAACATACTTCTCGGATGGGGCTCATGTAGTTGTTTTTTTTTTTGTCTCTTGCAATTTTAATAAAAATATCATTTATCCAAAAAAAAAAATAAAAAAATTAAAGAACAATTTGGGACCCGCCACAAGATCTATATATTTTTCTTTTCCCTTTTGTAACTTTTTTAACAAGAAATAAAGATATTGAAATAAAGAAAGATCCAAAAGATATTGATATAATGAAAGATCCAAAAGATATTGAAATAATTAAAGTTATAATGAGTATTTTTAGGTTTTATATATATATGACTTAATGAAAGTTAAAATGAGTATTTGAAATAAGAGCCTTGCTTTATTTTTATCTTTGCTTTGATAAATCAATAAAAACACCCATGAGAAAGTTTTCCATAAATCCAGTCATTTTTCGATAATTTAACGGTTTTGTGAAAGCTTAATTAGTTAACGAGCATTCTAAGAATTTAACGTTAGTTTTGTGTTATTGATCTCAGAGCCGGCCCTTCCCTTAAGTACGTAAATCATATGTTTGAGGCAACAGTTTTTTAATTTGAAGTAGTTTTAAGGGCCACATGATGTATTGGTCAAGTTGTTATATATAGTGGCTCCTTAAGGTCTACTTGAGGTTCGATTAATATTTTTGTCAAAAGAGTTTATGTTTTCAAGTTTCTTTTTTGATACTTTATATCATTTTCCAGTAGAGACTATCGGTATCCGAAGATGAGAAGTCTATATTGTTTGATAGATGAGAAGTCTCCGTTTAAAAATATTAAGGCTTGAACGTAACATACCGTCTTTTTTCTTTATTGGATTCATAATTAATTGTAAACGAATCCACCAACATTTCAAACAAGAGGATTTTTTAGGAGATTCTGAGTTTTTATTAAAATCTCCTGTTATTCAACTAAGAATTTTAAAAAGTCTTCTAAAATCCAGTATTATTGAACATGGAATTTATTTAAAATCACTTGAAATCATTTAAAATCTTCTGTTATTCAAACAACAATTTGTTAAAATACTATGAAATCCACTGTTATTGAAAATGTTTTAAGTATTGAGATTTTAATGACTGCAGAGGATTTTAGAAGATTTTAGGGGATTTCCTTAGTTAAAAATACAAAGATCCAAATCTCATGGTTTTAGGTGGGATTTCAGAGAATTTTAATACAAAATCATAACAACTACTCTAAAATCATCCAAAACCATCAAAATCATCTAAAATCTCATTAAAACTCAAATCACTCTAAATGTTCAGTTCAATACACCCAATATATATGAAAGAGAGATTTTTATTCTCGGATTGTTAGCTGTGTTAATTCTTGATATGCACTAAGTGATATTCACTAACTGTTTTGTTTTCGTGAGTCTCCTTCTGCCAAACTGATTGAATTTGAATGATATTCACTCAGTGATAATGTATTTGAACTTTAATAAATGTGTAAGAATTTGTTAACATTATTGCAAGTGGAAGCTAGCTTAGTCTTGGATTGAATATTGAGACTAGATCTAGACATGCAACGAGTATAGAGAAGAAAGTAATGGATTTGAATTTGGATTTGGATTTGGATTTGAATAGTTGTTCTGATGATAATTCACGAGAGAGAAACATGGAAGATACATCAATGGAGGAAAATCAAGTGGGAAGATCGGTTCACGATACACAAAAAAAAAATGATGTGTTAATTTTAAGATCCGACGACTGATCTTTATACAAAGAAGAAAAAAAAAAGTACATTATATTGGTGGATATAGACTAACTAAACTTGGAACATAACTAAAGAGAAACGGCCTACAAAAATACGAATGGTCAGTATCATAATATATTTTTTTGTATCCATGCTTATCAACAATGCACATTGTATCTTTGAAGTTCCCAGAACCCACAGCAATCACTTTCTTCTCTTCTTCAATGAAGAAACTCACATGACTCATAAAAGGAAGATCAATCAGAGAATCTAAATCGAATGTAAAGGATTTGCTCCAGAACAACTCAGTCTAACCACTCACCCATATTTCTACCTGCCGTATACCAGGACTCCAACGTAACACCGAAAGTTTCTCTTCCCTAACAACAGATAGAGATGTATAATGATTTTGAGACGGAACAGGAAGACGTACACGCCTAAATGTCTCTTTTGTGAAATCAAAACTCGATATATAAGGTTTCACATAAGAAAGCCAGTAAGTATTTCCCTTCAAAGACACGGAAATTTCATTAAAGCATAGATCCATGTTGGGAGGGATGTTAGCAAGAACCCTCCATGAATTAGACTTTAGCTCAAAGATTCCAAAATTTTTGCAGTCATCAGAATACTTCAAGATTTTGTAGCTATCGTACGACTTGTTGTTTTCGTAAACTAGAGCATACATATCATGCATATTGTAATCACTTCTTGGTTCAATCCACCTGGTTTGACCAGTACACGGATTTACAACCAAGAGTTTAGTCTTGTTGCCCTCTTTCGTTGAACATAACAATAAGCCGTTGCAGTGAAAGGCTTGCGTTATTTTGACTTGTGGGCTAAGTTGAGCCGTAAATAGATCAAAAGCAATGTTGTTGTAAATTTCTTGGAGATTGACACTCAACGAATAAACCCTAAACTTACTCAACATGAGAACAAAGTTTTGCTTCATTGCTTTATCCATTTGCTTTGTGATGAATTTCTGATCTTTCAACAAAGCGTTCCATCGTTTGCAATTAAACCGTAATCTTGTCAGAGATGTCGCCGGTACTTTTGAAAGTATCTCCTCTACCAAATCCCGAAGATCCATGCTCACCAATGTTGCTCTCGTTGATCTGGACACTACAACAAATTTACACATTCTTAGCGCACGATAAACGCTATTATATGTGATCAACAGCGTTTCTATAAACGCTATGTATGCCCAAGCTATAATAAGCCCCCACCATACAATAGCGTTTTTTCCTCTTGCTATTATATCGTTGTATATAATAGCATTACAATGAAGCTATAACAGTATTAAATATAGCGTCTGTAAATGGCGATCGAAAAGGGTGTGGTTATACCTAGATTGTGTTGAAATGGCGGCGAGCTTGAGAGAACCAAAGGTTCCTGCTGTGAGATACTGAGATGTAATTTCTGAGGGTTTTTTATTTCTTTCTTTTTCCAGGAGCGATATAATTTTTGATGTCTAAGAGAAGAACTAGATTAGTAGATTGTGTGATTTTGTCTAAGTATGAGAGGTAAAAAGTGTTATATTTGGTCTAAGTCAAAATTTGAGGGTTTTTTAAAATTTTCGAGTAAGTGTTGAGCGGTAAGTATAAAAATATTGGCGGCCCAAAAATGATTTTTGCTTCCTCTTTTGCTATAATTGGACTTAGCGTTTCTTCAATGCTATAATATGGTTACCAAAATCTGAACACGATCTTTAATAGCAGTTACAGAATCCGTGCTATCATATAATGCTATCAATGAGCAAATTTCTTGTAGTGGGAAGAGAAATAAAAACTTAGTTATAAGCTTCACGTTCCCTTATACAAGTTAATAGGAAAGAAATCAGAAGTTAGGGTCTTATACGCTTGTTAAATAGACAAAGAAGTTATATTATTTTTCCTTTTCCTATTTAGATTTAATATTTTATATATATAGAAAATTAAACTGTGACCTTTTCAACTAGGGATTATTATTCGGTATCCGATTCGCTTCGATCTGATCTATGAAAAATCAAATATCCGAGATGGGCAGATATCTGGATCCGGATTTTTTAATTATATTATTATAATAATTTTTAAAATATACTAATTCCTGCGTCTGCATCATGTGTTCAGTTTAACGAACTATCTAACCATTAAAACACTAGATAGTAGATACATCGAGATTCCTCTTTACTGCGTCAGATTTCAAAAACGGCATCAAGAGAAACCGATGAACAAATGTCACCTTGCAATGGTAGGATGGTTCTTGTAAGGCTTGGCTCGCTGAAAAAAGTCCTTTCTTTGCGCTTGACAAATGTAATATCCTTCAAAAAGTTCATGTATTGAATAAAATTCATGAATTCAAGAATCTAAAATTCTTGAATGTATCTAGGTAAAATTCACTAGCTAAAACAAGCTACGACAATCTAAACAAGACAAATCAGAAACACTATTAAAGATTTCTTAAACCTTCTAGACCCACACGACCGAGTGGATATGATACTTTCTCTTCCATTTAATGTTCTCTTGCTGATCCCATTAGACCGAATGGTGTCTGTTAGTGGATACTTGAGTTTGGTCGTATGTTTTATTATTTTATATTAATTGTATGAGTAATTTATGTATGTTAAGTGAAAGAGTGTTTGTGAGTAGTGACTTTTAGATTAGGTTGTGTTGTTTCATTTTTAGAGTCACAACTCTTCACTTATTGTGTCTATTTGTTTTCTATTTAAACTCATTGTATCGTGATGTAAAATAATAAGTTTTCAGAGATATATAAAAGTTTCACTTTTGTTCTTGTCTTCTTTAAAAGAGAAGAGACAAAAGACTCTTACTCTGTTTCTTCTTTCTCTCAACAATATTCTAACAGTGTCAACCCGGGTAGCCACGGGTCTGACCAGATTTTGATACTTTCTCCATCTCCTATAAGCCATTCAGCACCTTGTTTAATGCTTCTCCATCCTTGAGAGGGATTAAAGGGTAAAGAACACTTCATAAAAGAGTAAATATGGCAGTATTTTCCTAGGAGCTAGCACCCAAGCCAGCAGTGAAGTAGGTTCTTTGAGTAGTCTCAATTCCATGCCACCCAACTCATCTATCTTTTGTCAAGTTTATCATTCCACCAAAACTGAGTTAGAGAGGATTGAATTCTCTAACAGCTTCTTCCATGTCTTTATCTCGCCCAGATGCTTCGTTAGTTCGTTATTACTTCTACTTTACTCTTAGAGGCTTCACGTGATTTTGCTAGTCTTTTCTTTTCCCTTGAAAAATCAATGGGTCTCCCTGACTTGGAGTCTTTATTATGATTACAAAATTTGGTAAAAGTCACTACAACAAATATGCACATTCATAGCAGGTGAGGATAATGTATTTGTTTGATGGAGTTTTTGAGTGATTTTGTGTTGATTTGGGTTGGTTTGATGTTTAGATGGAATGGGAACGGCTACGTGGAGGTCAGCTAAGTCTCCAGCTTATTTCAAGCGTGGAGATTATGTTCCTGGCTTGAAGGTGAGACTGGATTCTTTACTGTCATGACTTGAGCCTTGCATTGAAGTTGATTGTCTCTTTCATTTCTCAGTGTGTAGTTATAGCATGCTTTTGGTTGATGTAGGGTTGCCTTGTGCACTTTAGACTTCTGGTCGAATATGGAACAGGTAGGTAGTGAGGATAGAGCTTTAGACAAAATGAATGAGAAAAGGACAAACCTTTCACCATTATGCGTTTGGAAGTGATTGACAGTAACTTTATGAGAACTACCTACGGAATTGTCTTCAAAGTCTCTATTTTTTGTCGTTTGACAGAAGTTGTTTCAGTGTTCTTAGTGGTTTATTCAATTGAATTGTATATTTTGTTTTTCTGATTGGTGAGAGTGTGACCTTAAAGCTAACTAGTGATCATCTTCTGCTTTGTCTTACAGGTGGATGGTGATGCTGTAGCAAGAAGCGAAGACAAAGAGCCAGAGAAATTGAGGTATTCCAAGAGCTTTGCTTTTTCCTTGAACACAGGTCCATCTACAATCGTTAGTAAAGGCGATGAAGGACGAGGATGGTGTGGCTAGAGCCGTGAAGATCCAATCGTTGGTGTTACGAGTTTAACGGAAGATCTAGTTGTTGGCACTTAGAATGTTAGTTTTATTTTGTTTCAATACTGGAACACTTAGGATATTAGTATAAGACTTGGGTATGATCTTGAATTATGTATTAACTGATGTTTGGTTTATTCAAAAGATGTTTGATTTGAGTTTTGTCTAAATTGATGTTTTTACATGTTTATTATTATTATTATAATATATATAAATATATAAATATATAATATAATATATCAAAACGTATATAGAAACTATAAGAAATTAATATAGTTATGGTAGAAACACCTAACATAGCGCGGAAAATGACTTATTACATCATTTTTTTTTTAAATTAGAAAAGCGTGACACCACAACGGTTTTGTCCTGCTATTATATAAAAGTATATCATAGCATACTTAACTAACGTTATTGTATATGTGGTACCTACAATAACAGTGCCCTAATACAGCACAATGGAAAACGTTATCAAAGGCCTACGATAGCGTTTTTCTCTTGTTAACAATGTGCATATTTGTTGTAGTGAGTGTATATAAGTTTTCCCAGTTTTTATATAAATTTACAGGTTAAAAGTGATAAAAGAGGTCATTTTTCGATTAGTAGTTTAGACGTTTCGTTCCATTTTTTGGTCAATTGAGGTGAGGCAGCAAACAAGCTTCTGAGGCAGGATTCGCGGCTAGCTGGATCATTTGATGTTTTCCGGGGTAAGGGGCCTATCCAGAGGTTGGAGATATATAGTTTGAAACGGATCTCAAACGGTCAGCTTATGACAACCTTATGACTGACATCGCTATTCATTTTGTACGTTTAATGGCCTCTTGGTGCTTTAAAAGCCTTTGCCTTTTGCCTCCAATACTCAAAGTCTCTGATTTTGTCACTATTTTCTTTTGCTTCTCACTCTCTTGGAGTCTTTTTACTGCAAACCAACATCCTTCAAATGTAATCATACTATGGTTTGCAAAAAAAAAAAAACGACGTAGAAAAGAAAGTGTGGAAGCAGAATTCATAGCCTCGAATGTGGCCTGACGAATCCGTCGGTTAAGACAGTGTTTTCTTGTAGTACTCTGCCTTTTTATGTTTCTCTTTCAACTTCATAGTTCTTGCTTACTGGTGAAAATTTGTCCTCTTGTTAAGTTTGTATATCATAGATTCAATTCCTACTATCATCAAATGAAAATAAACTTTTAACGAATCATATCTACTATTATCAAGACGACAATATAAGAAGTCTAGAAAGGGCACTGTCTTCACTAAACGTCCAATAAAATATAAACCGTCGATAGTCGATATAAACGAAGGAAGGAAGCACAATGTTTATATGAAGATGAAAAAATATTACATTGCTAAGTTTAAACTAACTAAACTTGGAACATATCTAAAGAAAAACGGTGGATAATAATTTGGTTGCTCATAATCTAATTTTCTGTAACCATACTTTCCAACAATGTATATCATATTCTTGTTGTTAATCTCGCTTCTGCCACAACCCACAACAATCAATTTCTTCTTATCTTCTTCAATAAAGAAACTCACATAATTCAGAAGACGAAGATCAAGCATAAAGCCGAAATCGAATGTAAACAACAACACCATTTCAGTATCAGTCTCATTCTTCACCCATATCTCAATCTGTCGCATATCAAGACTCGAACGTAACACTCCAAGTTTCTCTTCCCAAACAATTGATAGAGCTATAGTTTTGAAACCAAAATTCTCATACGGAAACCGAAGAATCTGATAGCTAAATGTCTCTGTTGTGAAATCAAAACTCAATATACAAACTTTCAAAGGGGAAAGCCAGTGTGTATTTCCCTTCAGAGACTCGCCTCTTCCATAGATGTATAGATGTAGTTTGGGAGGAACTCTAGCAAGAACCCTCCATGAATTAGACTTTAGCTCAAAGATTTCCAAGACCTTGGTGCGATCACATAATGTAACCCTCAAGATTTTGTAGCTATCGTACGATTCATTGTTGTTATTTTCGTAACCTAGAATATACCTATCCTGCTTAGTGTAATGACTTCTTGGTTCAATCCACCTGGCTTGACCAGTACATGGATTCACAACCACGAGTTTCTTCTTGTCGCCCTCTTTCGTGGAACATAAGAGTAAGCCGTTGCAGTGAAAGACTTGCGTTACTTCAACTTGTGGGCTAAGTAACTAAACTTGGAACATAACCAAAGAGTAACCAATGATAACGATTTGATCGGTTTATGTAATAATCGAATTTTCTGCAATCATGCTTTCCAACAATGTATATCATGTTCTTGTTCTTCTCCTCGATTGATCTGCCACAACACACAATCACTTTCTTCTCTTCGACAATGAAAAAACTCACTAATTTTAGACGACAATAATCAATGTGAGAGTGTAAATCAAATATAAATGATTTGCTCCATGAAAGAACAGTTTCAGTATTGTCAATCTCTTTACTCATCTATATCTCCAGCTGTGGCATATCAAGCCTCCAATGTAACACTGCAAGTTTCTCTTCTCTTACATCAGCTGATAGGGTTGTAATTTTGGAATTGTCGAACAGAGATGGAAGACACAAACTTCTAAATCTCTCTGTTGCAAAATCAAACCTCAATATATCGGACTCATTCAAGAACCAAGATAGCCAATAGGTATATCCCTTCACAGAAATGTCTCTTCCCAAAATGCATTGTTTCACTTTGGGAGGGATGTTAGCAAGAACCCTCCATGAGTTAGACTTTAGCTCAAAGATTTCAAAGTTGTTGCGATGATCACGAGCAGGGAACCTCAAGATTTTGTAGCTATCGTATGAATGCTTTTTGTTGTTGTTTTCGTAACCTAGAGCATACCTATCGAACTTGTGGTAAAAACTTCTTGGTTTGATCCACCTGGTTTCACCAGTACATGGATTCACAACCACCAGTTTAATCTCTTCCTCTTTAGTGGAACATAATATATAATAGGCCGTTGCAATGAAATACTCGAGTTATTTTGACTTCTTCTGACTCTTTTAGGTTTCTGCTCAGTCGTTTAGCAGTAAACACTATAGATGGATCAACAACAATGTTGTTGTGAATTGCGTTGATATTGACGCTACTCAAAGAATAAACCCTAAAACAACTTAACAAGAGAGCAGAGTACGGCTTTACTGCTTTATCTAAGTGCTCCTTGATGAAATTCGGATCTTTGAATAAAGCGTCCCATCGTTTGCAAGTAAATCGTAATCGTCGTCTCAGACATGTCGCCGGAACTCTAGAAAGTATCTCTTGCTCTACCAAATCCCGTGGAAGATCAAACCTCACCATTGTTTCTCTCGTTGATCTGGAAAAGAAATAAAAAATTTAGGGTTAAAAAATTTAGGGTTATATAAGCTTCACGTTTTGCCTTGCTTATATAAGTTAACTATTTTCCTTTTTCTTATTAGTTTTTCTATTTCCTATTTTCCTTTTTTTTCGGTACAAAGGGTTCGATGGAGCGTAAAGCCCTTTTTGCTAACAGGCCAGCCACAGAATTGGCAAGACGAGGAATAAAACAGAACGTTATAACGCAAATTCATTCTCCAGTATTTGGTAGGCCTGTTGGGTGTAGATTACATAGAGGAATTGCAAGAACGTCAGACTCATCCGACGTGGGAATGGGCTAAAGGCATTTGGTATACGCACTCTACACCAAAACATTCGCTTCTCACTTGGCTTGCGTTTCATGGACGTTTGGCAACGGGGGACAAGCTACTGAGTTGGAATGTGGGAGCACAAGTTGGATGCATCTTCTGTGGGGAAGCGGTAGAAACAAGGGATCACTTGTTCTTCTCTTGCCCTTATTCATCTCAAATCTGGTTTTCACTAACAAAGGGAATTCTCCGAGACAAATACACTACAAGTTGGAATACTCTAGCTCCTCTACTTCTCGACACAACAATGTCAAAGCTCCAAATCTTCACTTTTCGATATGTCTTTCAAATCACACTTCATAGCATCTGGCGTTAAAGAAATGGAAGGCGTCACAGTGAAACACCTGCTCCAGCTGCCACTCTCGTCAAGTTTATCGACAAAGACGTTCGCAATCGTTTTAGCACCATCCGAGAATCCAGAAAATTCGAGGAAGGCCTTCGCTACTGGTTCAACACTCGTAGCCTCTAATTCTCTTCTCTGATGTAACATTTAAAAATCAAAAACATGTTCTAAAAGCTGTAGCACTTGTTGCACAACCGTTTTTTGGGTGAATATATTTTTACATTCATACAAAAAAAAAAAAAAAAAAAAAAATTGCAAGAACGTCTATATTGGTTTTGGATCGGTCCCATTCTCCAGACTTTTTGTGCGAAAAAACAATGGAGGAGTACTTGAAAGACTGATTCGGCTTGAGACCGCATCTACAACACACAGCCCACAAGTAATACCATAACCAGATCTTGTGGTATACGGACCAGAGTTAGAGAGGATTGATTCTCTTACAGAGAGATCAAAGTATTTTTTGGAACAAGACATTTGCATACGTAAGGCATAGAAGATAAGACTGAGACTTTGCAGCATTTGGAAAGCAAACCAAGCAGAAGGATGATAAAATCAGAAAACGGATCGTCTATAAGAAGAGAAGAAAAGAGTCTTTATCTCCCCCAGATGCTTCGTTAGTTCGTTATTACTTCTACTTCACTCTTTGAGGCTTCACCTGATTTTGCTAGTCTTTTCTTTTCCCTTGAAAAATCAATGGGTCTCCCTGACTTGGAGTCTTTATTATGATTACTGTTGGAAGATAATTGAGTTTCTTAGTAATGGTTTACTTAGGTTTATTAATTTCATACATGAACCGATTGGTAATGACTGCTATTTGTATTGTAAAATATTCAGTTTTTTATAATAAATAAAGTTGTGTGTTGAGTCAAAGAGAGCATCCTTTATCATTCTCGGTTCTTCTTATTTACTCTTTCTTTCATACTCTGTTTTTTGAATAAAATATCGACAATTACATCATTTGGTAAAAGTGTATCTATAATTTTTTCAAGTTTTTATATAAATTTACATGTTAATAAAAAAAGGTCATATGAGGTGGGGCAGCGAGCAAGCTTCTGAGGCAGGATTCGAGCTGGATATATCATTTGATGTTTTCCCGGGTAAGGGACTAGCCTCTGAGATAGTTTGACGCGGAGCTGGATTGGTCAGCTTGTGCCAACCCTATGACCGAGATCACTATTCATTTTGCACGTTTAATGGTCCCTCGTGGTGCTTTAGAGCCTTTCCCTTCTGTCTCCAATACTCAAATTCATTATATTGCCTCTCCTTTTATGTTTCACTTTCAACAATATAAGAAGCCTAGAAAGGGCATCGTCTTCACTAAATGTTTGATAAAATTTAAGCCTTCGATAGTCGATATACGTAATGATGATATTATGTTAGAAATTTACCACTGACTATTGGTCTTTCATATCACTGGTACCATGTACACCACAATATATGAAGGAAGCAAAAACGTTTATAAGACGATGAAAAAAGATTACATTGGTAAATTTAAACTAACTAAACTTGAAACATATCTAAAGAAAAACGGTGGATAAATAATTTGATTGCTCATATTCTAATTTTCTGTAATTAACCATGCTTTCCAACAATGTATATCATATTCTTGTTGTTAATCTCGCTTCTGCCACAACCCACAACAATCAATTTCTTCTTATCTTCTTCAATAAAGAAACTCACATAATTCAGAAGACGAAGATCAAGCATAAAGCCGAAATCGAATGTAAACAACAACACCATTTCACTGATTTCAGTATCAGTCTCATTCTTCACCCATATCTCAACCTGTCGCGTATCAAGAATCGAACGTAACACTGCAAGTTGCTCTTCCCTAACAATTGATAGTCCTATAGTTTTGAAACCAAAATTCTCATACGGAAACGGAAGACTCTGATAGCTAAATGTCTCTGTTGTGAAATCAAAACTCAATATACAAACTTTCAGAGGGGAAAGCCAGTGTGTATTTCCCTTCAGAGACTCGCCTCTTCCATAGATGTATAGATGTAGTTTGGGAGGCACGTTAAAAAGAACCCTCCATGAATTAGACTTTAGCTCAAAGATTTCCAAGACCTTGTTGCGATCACATGAAACCCTCAAGATTTTGTAGCTTTCGTACGATTCATTGTTGTTATTTTCGTAACCTAGAATATACCTATCCTGCTTAGTGTAATGACTTCTTGGTTCAATCCACCTGGCTTGACCAGTACGTGGATTCACAACCACGAGTTTCTTCTTGTCGCCCTCTTTGGTGGAACATAAGAGTAAGCTGTTGCAGTGAAAGACTTGCGTTACTTCGACTTGTGGGCTAAGTTGAGCCGTAAACTTTATAGAAGAATCAAAAGCGACGTTTTTGAAAATTTCTTGGAGATTCATACTCAGCGAATAAACCCTAAAATTACTCAACATGAAAACCAAATTCTGCGTCACCTCTTTATCCACGTGATTTGTGATGAATTCGGGATCTTTCAGTAAAGCATTCCATCGTTTGCAAGTAGATAGTAATCGTTTCTGATATAAAGCCGGAACTTTATAAAGTATTTCCTCTACCAAATCCCATGGAAGATCAAAGACTTAATGCTTAGTGTAAAAGCATTAATGAACCCTTTGTCAACCGGCCATCTTCTTGATCCAATGTTGCTCAAATATATATATATTTTTTTCAGTCTGCAGCTTCTGAGGAATTTTTGGAGCTTACAAAAAGTGCATTGCTAGCCGCTCTGTAGACAGACAAAGTTCTCTTTCTATACGTCCTGCAGATAGAAACTTGCAAGGTGAAGTTTACTTGAGATGTTTCGCAGTGGGTAGTTTATTATTGACTTAGGTAAGAACAGCTAGTTTATTATTATCAAGACGAAAAACATTTTTACAACCCGTTAGTGTGATGATATTGTGTTAATAAACTACTGTCCTTCATAAGAAGGAAGCAAAAACTTTTACACAAAAGAAAAAAAAAGTTTACATAGGTGGATTTAAACTAACTAAACTTGGAACATAACCAAAGAGAACCCACGGCCAATGACTTGATTGGTTTGTGTCGAATTTTCTGCAACCATGCTTTCCAACAATGTATATCATGTTCTTGTTGTTCTCCTCGCTTCTGTCACAACACACTATCATTTTCTTCTCTTCGTCAATGAAGAAACTAACTGATCTTAGAAAACGAAAATCAATGTCAAAGTGTAAATCAAATTTGAAGGATTTGCTCCATGAAAGAACAGTTTCAGTATCATCAATCTCTTTACTCATGCATCCATATCTCCAGCTGTGGCATTTCATTATCAAGCCTCCAATGTAACAGCGCAAGTTTCTCTTCTCTAACATCTGACAGGGCTGCAAAATTGGAATTTTTGAACACAGATGGAAGACACAAACTTCTAAATCTCTCTGTTGCAAAATCAAAACTCAATATATCGAACTCAGTCAAGGACCAAGATGGATGACGTAGCCAATAGGCATTTCCCTTCACAGACGACATGTCTCTTCTCAAAGCGGGATGTTTCACTTTGGCAGGGATGTTAGCAAGAAGAACTCTCCATGAGTTAGACTTTAGCTCAAAGATTTCCAAGTTGTTGCGATCACCAGCAGGGAACCTCAAGATTTTGTAGCTATCGTATGAATGCTTTTTGTTGTTTTCGTAACCTAGAGCATAATCATCAAATATATCGTAAACACTTCTTGGTTTGATCCACCTAGTTTTACCAGTACATGGATTCACAACCACGAGTTTAGTCTTTTCCTTCTCTTTAGTGGAACATAGTAATAGGCCGTTGCAATGAAAGACTTGAGTTATTTTGACTTCTTCAGACTCTTTTAGGTTCCTGCTCAGTTTAGCAGTAAACACTATAGATGGATCAACAGCAAGGTTGTTGTGAATTGTGTTGATATTGACACTAAGCGAATAAACCCTAAAACAACTTAACAAGAGAACAGAATAGGGCTTTGCTGCTTTATCTAAATGCGTCTTGATGAATTCCGGATCTTTGAATAAAGCGTTCCATCGTTTGCAAGTAAATCCTAATCGTGTCAGAGACATTGTCGGAACTCTAGCAAGTATCTCCTCTACCAAATCCCATGGAAGATCAAACCTTACCATTGTTTCTCTCGCTGATTTAGAAGAGAAATAAAAATTTAGGTTATAAGCTTCACGTTTTGCCTTATATAAGTTAACTATTTTCCTTTTTCCTATTAGGGTTTTCTATTTAATTTACAAGTTTTGTTTGACATTAATCAAATACGGTAATTCGTAAAAATAAAATAAAAATAAGAGGGTTTTCGGGTCAAAAATCTGATTCTTAAAGGTTGCACTTTATCTAAAAGTCGGAGCTTTAGCGGAGATTCGAATGATCATGTTGATGGATTACAATCTTTATTTAAATAGCGTTGTCTTCAATAGATTTGACGTTGATCTATCCGTAGAGCATAAAGGTAAACTTACTTGCCTAAACGATTGATAACAAGTCACGATATATCAAGTCCTTCACTGTGAGGGTTTAGTACTGTTTGGAATCCGTATTTGGGGCAAACAAGGTGGATCAAACACATATATTCTCACCGTCTAGGATGGGATAGGTTCTGTTAAGCACTCGGATACGAAAATAAGAAATCTTAAGATTGAGGCCGAAAAGGTTGATGTTGTGGAGCAAGTTCTTGAAAATGGATACAAGACCATTATATTGGCTGACAGGCCGATTTCATTTAGACACGCGTGTTTCTTCATTGACGAGGAGAAGAAAGTCTCCATGGTTTTCGATGACAGGCATCTCCACAGAGTTAACATCATTGGAGAGAGTGGATAATTTATAGAATTGTATCTCGCAGAACCTGCCGGCAAAAACTGTATGCCACATTTGTGCGCTTATGTTCCAAGTTCAGTGCAAATCAAATAACCCGCAGGAGGCAAAAGAACACGAAAAACATGTTGAGACTTTATTTGCCGCAATTGAAAAGAGATTTAGAGTCTTTATTTATTTATTTTAATTTTTCAGCAGACTTGGAGTCTTTATTATGATTACATCATTTGGTAAAACTGTATCTATTATTTTTTCCAGTTTTTATATAAACTAGGTCTCAGGACCCTGCGATGTCGCTTGGAAAAATCTATATTATTAAAATTGAAGTACTTTTTGTAAAGTAGTCTTGGTGTTTCAACTTATTTACAAAGAATGACATTGAATTTTTCAAAATAAAGAAAACATTAATAAGATAGATATTTAAAAGATTTTTTTTGTTAAGATTTAAAATTATAATTCTCCTATCATCTTTATTGGATTTTCTTTTTAGTTGTTTTGAATCATCATATAATACATAAAATCTAGATTTTTTTCTGCATATGTTGTGGTTCAAATTTTTAAAAACGGACATGTGTCAAACATACCATTTCGTTAGACAATTATTCATAGTCATATTATTAATAAGATCAAAATGAATCCAAATTTGATTGAACAAGAAATTTAACGTAATAAGCATCTAAATTTAAATTTTTTGTATTCAGTTTAATTCGGTTCTTTAGTTGAACATTTGGTTATACCGGATACAATAAATTTTAAAATTTTAAAAAGTTTTAGAAATATATCAATATATATATATATATCTATTTGAATTTTATAAAAAAGTTGAAAATATTATGAATATTTAAACTTATAAAAAGTTTAAAATTTTATTAAACGGGTTATATGGCGGGACGGATTTGAATCGACTTTCACATAAATTTAAAATATTGTTAATTTGATGCTTTAACACGGGGTAAATCATCACTTTATTATTTTTCAACATCACCAACAATGAAATATTAAATATTTAAATTGTATTAATTTAATTAAAATTATGTAAAAAAAAAAATTATCCCGCGGTATACCGCGGGTTAAATACTAGTTTTATATTAAAATTCGTAATACCGATTTATATTATGATAAAAATGTGTGATCATAAGTGAAAATATATGATATATGACAGAACTTATAATAGAGCAATAACAATATGTAGCATGAGCGGTAAGTTGCAAAAACTTTATGCTTTTATATATAAATATGATGATATGTGATTGATATAACAGTGAGCTTTTAGACATAAAATCACAAAATTAGACATTATCGTACAATAGTAAACATTACCTGCAGGAGGCAAAAGAAAACCAAAAACAATTTTATAAAAGCGTCGATAAGATCAAAACATGTTGAGACTTTATTTGCTGCATTTAAAAACCCAACCAAGCATAAGGATGATAATATTAGAAAACAGATCTATAAGAAGAGAAGAAGAGAGTCCTCGACAAGAACATTAGACGCAAAACCTCTTCCATGTCTTTATCTCGCCCAGATGATTCGTTATTACTTCTAACTTTACTCTTAGATTGCTTCACGTGATTTTGCTAACTTTTCTTTTCCCTTGAAAAATCAATGTTTCTCCCTGACTTGGAGTCTTTATTTATTTATTTTTCAGCAGACTTGGAGTCTTTATTATGATTATTACATCATTTGGTTAAAGTGCATGTATCTATAATTTTTCCAGTTTTTATATAAATTTTACATGTTTAAGTGATAATAGAGGTCATTTTTTGATTAGTACTTTAGACGTTTTGTTCCATTTCATGGTCATATGAGCTGGGGCAGCAAGCAAGCTTCTGAGGCAGGATTTGCGGCCAGCTGGATCATTTGATGTTTTCCGGGGTAACGCGGAGCTGGATCGGTCAGCTTGTGATAACCCTATGACCGATATAGCTATTCATTTTGCACGTTTAATGGTCCCTAGTGATTTTCCCACTATTTTTTTTTCCCATGAATAATCAAAGCTTCTCCCTCTCTTGGAGTCTTTTTACAGCAAACCAACATCCTTCAAATGTAATAATACTCTGGTTTGCAGAAAAAAAAAAAAACTGCGACTTAGAAAATTAAGAAAGCCGAAGTTAGGATAAGGTGGAAGCAAAATTTATAGCCTCTCCCTTTTTTATGTTTCTCTTTCAACTTCTTAGTTTTTGCTTAAGTACCTAGCACTGAAACGGGTATGGGAACTAGAAACGTTTTGGATACATGAGACGTGTACCTAACGGCGTCTTGTTCGATACGAACTTTGTACTCTTGTTAAGTTTGTATATCATCTAAATGAAAATTAACTTTTGACGAATCCTATCTACTATTATCAATTAGAGAAGACAATATAAGAAGCCTAGAAAGGACATCGTCTTCACTAAACGTCGAAGAAAATTTAACCCGTCGATATACATGCATCATGATATATATTATGTTAAATTTAACCCGATTATATATTGGTCTTTCATATCACTGGTACCACACCACAATATATGAAGAACGCAAAAACTTTTATATAAAGATGTAAAAAAGATTACATTGCTAAGTTTAAACTCACTAAACTTGGAACATATCTAAAGAAAAACGGTGGACAATCATTTGATTGTTCATAATCTAATTTTCTGTAACCATACTTTCCAACAATGTATATCATATTCTTGTTGTTCTTCTCGCTTCTGGCACAACCCACAACAATCAATTTCTTCTTATCTTCTTCAATAAAGAAACTCGCATAATTCAGAAAACGAAGATCAAGCATAAAGCCGAAATCGAAAGTAAACGACAACACCATTTCAGTATCAGTCTTATTCCTCACCCATATCTCAATCTGTCGCGTATCACGACTCGAACGTAACACTGCAAGTTGCTCTTCCCTAACGATTGATAGAGCTATAGTTTTGAAACCAAAATTCTCATACCGAAACGGAAGTTTCTGATAGCTAAATGTCTCAGTTGTAAAATCAAAACTCAATATACAAAATTTCAAAGGGGAAAACTAGTGTGTATTTCCCTTCAAAGAATCGCCTTTTCCATACATGTATAGATGTAGTTTGGGAGGAACATTAGCAAGAACCCTCCATGAATTAGACTTTTGCTCAAAGATTTCCAAGACGGTGCAATCACATGAAACCCTCAAGATTTTGTAGCTATCGTACGATTGATTGTTGTTATTTTCGTAACCTAGAATATACCTATCCTGCTTAGTGTAATGACTTCTTGGTTCAATCCACCTGGCTTGACCAGTACATGGATTCACAACCACGAGTTTCTTCTTGTCGCCCTCTTTGGTGGAACATAAGAGTAAGCCGTTGCAGTGAAAGACTTGCGTTATTTCGACTTGTGGGCTAAGTTGAGCCGTAAACTTTATAGATGGATGAAAAGCATTGTTGTTGTAAATTTCTTGGAGATTCATACTCAGCGAATAAACCCTAAAATTACTCAACATAAAAACCAAATTCTGCTTCACCTCTTTATCCACGTGATTTGTGATGAATTCGGGATCTTTCAGTAAAGCGTTCCACCGTTTGCAAGTAGATAGTAATCGTTTCCGATATAAAGCCGGAACTCTAAAGAATATTTCCTCTACCAAATCCCATGGAATATCCAACCTCACCATTGTTTCTCTTGTTGATCCTTTGATCTGGAAGAAATCATAAATTAGGGTTACAAGCTTTCACGTTTGCACTTTCTTATATAGGTCAAAGAGATTGAAGTAAAAATCTTATAATAAAAAAAAGTTTAGTTAATATTATTTCGATCTCCCGCTTCAAAAAGTATATTTTCCTATTAGATTTTTATATTATTCTATAATGCTTTTATTTTTCTTTCGGCAACAATTAGATCAGATCGTGTAGGGTTTTTGTATCTTTTGGTTTTTGTATCTTTCGATGGATTATGAATCTGTCAGTACTAATCAATCTCCTACCTAGCTAAAAAGCTAGAAAAGATAATATTCAATGAATCCTAGAAGATAAATTGAGGAGTCTACGTACGAGTTTCATGGACTTGATACATTGACACTACATCCACACTAGCACTCTGAACTTTTCGAATGAACATAGTAAAATTTCCCAAGTTTGTCATTCTTTGAGCTAGTCTTTAGGCTTCGGTTATTGCATCACTCCATGTTTATGTAGTACCATCAGTAGCAGAAAAGAACAAAAATCTAAAAAACAATTAATAGAACACACAACAACAACTTACAAAACTCAGCAAACTAATCTAGTTGGCTAAGGACGAACAATGGAAAAATGAGAACAACTTGGAAGGAACAACAAACATCCAATAATAAACCAAAGCTCACGACACAACATGTCTTGAAGTTACCATGAGCAACGTACCCACTATCTGAAGGGCTGAAGCCAGCCTTCAAACCGCAGAACAAGCAACGCCTACATCTTCTCTATTGACGAAACACAAGCAATAATCCTACTACCAAACAAGCCGCTCAACCGTCTTTGATTATTCTCTCTCTAGTGTGTGTGTATTAGTGTATATATGAATATATCAATAAGTTATCAGTAGCTATTTGGATGGATGGTGATGGTGGATTGTTTCTTGCTCATATAGGTTGGAATATGCTTTGCACCTGGCTCGCCATAAGCTAAGCAGATCCGATCAATTTCGAAAGCGCAAAACTAAAATCTTCACCTATGTCTAGCAAATAATATGTGTTCCCCGGCCCTAGTTCAAACTTTTGGTTTCTCTGTTTAGCACAATCACTATTATACATTTATTTTCAAAGTCAAGATAGGAGTATACATCTTGCACTAACTCCTGCTACCTAGAGATCGACTAATCAAAACAAGGAGTTCTTACCAGAGAATCCTCCAATAACAAGAGTTAGATAGCTCAAAGCTAATGTAAGAGTTGTAGAAAAGAAAATAAAATTCATACTCTGTTGTTTGCACAAGTATCTTTATAAAAACAGAAAAACAAGTTGAGATCACACAAATTAGAAAATAGCAGTAAATAGAGTTTTTAAGGCTACAAATAGTCGTTTTACAACACAAAGTGATGAATCTTGGCAGTTATTGGTTCACTGATTTGTAAATGCATATAGGATTTGAAAATACGTATATATTGATTTTGAAATTAAAGACATGATCTGGATTTTGAAATAACATGTTTTACCCACGGTTTTGAATCCTTCTATTTTCACTTTCAAATCCATTTAAAATAAACTGTAGATTTTGAAATGTAAAAACAAATCACTAAACGAATAACATAACATTTTAACTAGTATTTATAAATCATATAACCAATAACACATGATTTTGATAAAGATTTTGAAATTAGTGATTGAATAACACATGGTTTTTCTATAGATTTCCAAATCCACTAAAATCCATGAACGAATAACCCCCTATACTCTTTGAGTACATCAAAGATTGGATTGAGAATCTACCTTGGGAGAGATCAGCTCAAGGGCTGGATAGTGTGTTGGTAGAGGCTTTGGTATAGCGATGGAAGCTCTCTCTGAATTTGGGCATACATTTTCATTAGGTCTGTAAAAATATACTTGATATTCAACGTAACGTACTAAGTTTTTCTTTTCACTAGGTTGTTTCTCAGTGTGTTTGCTTTCCTATTGTCTATACATCATTTGGTAAATTAACTTCTGACAAAACCTGATCTGTATTATTATCAAGACGAATATATTTTACAACAAGACGAGGAAGAGATATAATTAAGGCCTGCAAAGAGCATCATTTTAATTTAAATGTCGAATAAAATTTTAACCATGTGTGATCATATTGTGTTATTAAACTACTGGTTTTTCATAAGAAGGACGCAAAAACTTTTACACAAAGAAAAAACAAAAGTTTACATAGGTGGATTTAAACTAACTAAACTTGGAACATAACCAAAGAGAAACCACGGACAGTACTGATTTGGTTGGTTTGTGTTATAATCGAATTTTCTGCAATAATGCTCTCCAACAATGTATATCATGTTCTTGTTGTTCTCCTTTATTGATGTGCCACAACACACAATCACTTTCTTCTCTTCGTCAATGCAGAAACTAACTAAGCTTAGAATAGGAAAATGATCAATGTGAGTGTGTAAATCAAATTTAAAGGATTTGCTCCACGAAAGAACAGTTTCAGTATTATCAATCTCTTTACTCATCCATATCTCCAGCTCTGGCATATCAAGCCTCCAATGTAACACCGCAAGTTTCTCTTCTCTAACATCTGAAAGAGCTGTACAATTGAAATTAGTTACCGAATTGTTAAACACAGATGGAAGACACAAAATTCTAAATCTCTCTGTTGCGAAATCAAAACTCAATATAGCGAACTCAGCTGCCAATATATCTTGAGCCATGAACCAAGAAAGCCAATAGGTATTTCCCTTCACAGACATGCATCTTCCCAAAACGCATCCTTTCACTTTGAGAGGGATGTTAGCAAGAACCCTCCATGAGTTAGACTTTAGCTCAAAGATTTCCAAGTTGTCGCGATAATCACAAAAAGGGAAACTCAAGATTTTGTAGCTATCGTATGAATTCATTTTGTTGTTTTCATAACCTACAACATACCTATCAAACCTATCGTTAACACTTCTTGGTTTGATCCACCTAGTTTGACCAGTACATGGATTCACAACCACGAGTTTAGTCACTTCCTCGTTAGTACTGGAACATAATAACAGGCCGTTGCATTGAGATACTCGAGTTATTTTGACTTCTTCGGACTCTTTTAGGTTTCTAGTACTCAGTTTAGCAGTAAACACTATAGATGGATCAACAGCAAGGTTGTTGTGAATTGTGTTGATATTGACACTAAGCGAATAAACCCTAGAAAACCTTAACAAGAGAACCAAATACGGCTTTGCTGCTTTATCTGAGTGCTTCTTGATGAATCTCGGATCTTTGAGTAAAGTGTTCCATCGTTTGCAAGTAAATCGTAATCGTGACACAGATGTCGCCGGTACTCTTGAAAGTATCTCCTCTACCAAATCCCATGGAAGATCAAACCTCACCATTGTTTCTGTCGTTGGTCTGGAAGAGAAATATATACTTAGGGTTATATATAAACTTCACGTTTTCCCTTTTTACTATTTTCCTTTTCCTATTAGGTTTTCTATTTTTACCACTTTTGTTTAATCAAATACCATAATAACAAAAATATGCTTTTAAAAAAAAATAAAAAAAAAAGCGAAGAAGAATTCTGAAGCCCGGTGGTTGGCCAGAATTATGTATTTTACAGCTCTTAGTCCAGGGGCTCTTTTTGGTCTTGTTACGTTCAGCCACAAAAGAGGACTGTATGATGTTCAGGACCTATCCCAGTTCAAGCAGCTTATCACTAGAACTTGAGGATGTCATGCCCTTGTTACAAATTTTGGCTCCGGTATGGTCATTTTTTTACATCTTTTTTCCTGTATTCTACTTCCGTGGTCATTCAAAGTGATTGTTGGATCACCAAAGAGAAACCAAGGACAATGATTTGATTGGTTTGTGTAATAATCAAATTTTCTGCAACCATGCTTTCCAACAGTGTATATCATGTTCTTGTTCTCCTTAGCTTGGTTTATATTGATAATATCATGTTCTCTGTATTTGTCAATGACTAATGAATCTGTCAGTACTAAGCAATCTCCTACCTAAATGGCTAGAAAGGATAATATTCAATAACTCCTAGAAGATAATCAGTTGAGGAGTTTACGAGGTTTATGTACTTGATCCACAATTTCTTTGATGTCTCTACATTGACACCACATCCACAGTAGCACCCGAATAACATAGAGTTAACACAATTGTTTTTTTGTAACAATTTTGAGTCGTTAACTCAACTTTGAGCTCTCCTAATGAACAAAGTAGAATTTCCCACGTTTTTCAATCTTTGTGATAGTCTTAGGCTTTGGTTGTTGCGTCACTTCTTCCACCTTTAAATGATTAGACTCTTTTTTTTTTTTGGTATAAGGCCGGAGACCTCACCCATTTATTAAGAAAAAATAAACGAAATTACGAATCAAATACCTCTTGGCCGGCGCGCATATCTGATATCATCACTCAAGAGTGAATCAACTACATATAGAGTAACATTAAAAGAATGAAAGCCAAGAGGCAAGGAGAACGCATAGTTAGCTAATCTATCTGCAGACGGTTAAGCTAGCCTCCATATACACATGAGAAACCCGAACTATCCAGTCATTCGATAAGAAGCCATGGCACAAGCGTACCAGGAAGGACAACAAATGCATATCACTGATCCCTGTCTTGAGAAATCCAACCACCAATTGCGAGTCCAATTCTAATTCCAGACGTATAACTCTCAGCTCCCATGCAATATAAAAATCGTAAGTGCAGCTAGGGTGTTTGCTTTCCTATCTGGTCCTCCTGATTATGGACGTGGACAACTCGATACAAGTAGGTATAGTGAACAATATGCAAGTAAAAGGGTAGATGCTGATTGTGCTCTGCTTCCTGCGCAAACACCATTCTACAAAGACCTAGTAAGTCTTATTTCAAGATTTTCAATCTCCAAGATGGATATATGATAAGAGAGCACGTGTGAAGAGAATAAATAGTATAAATAGGGATAAAGAGCAAATGTAGATATTATCTTGTGTGATCATTGTGTGGTTTTAGGGATTAGAGCTTGTGCTCTGCGCGCTCTTAGGTGATAAGGAAGGAGAACTGTAACTCCAAACTTATCAATATATTTTGAGCTTAGAATTGAGGGCTCTAGCCGTTTTATAGGCCACCATTGTCGTCCAGTGATCAGGTGAATGCGTAGATTTATTTGCAGTTACAAATGAGTACACACAGATTTAGCATCCCTGAAGTTCCTTAGCATCAAAAGTGGTGGCTAGCTGTTTTTGTATTCAAGCACCGATGATTCGACTCTTCCCCAAGAAAGTATTACTTTGTTTTTTTTTAATGCATATTTTGTTATTATAATATTTGAATTAATTAAACAAAAGTTGTAAAAATAGAAAACCTAATAGGAAAAGGACAATAGTAAAACTTATATAAGACAATTAGACAAGGCAAAACGTGAAGCTTGGATCTTCCATGGGATTTGCTAGACAAGATACTTTCTAGAGTTCCGGCAACGTCTCTAACACGATTACGATTTACTTGCAAACGATGGAACGCTTTGTTCAAAGATCAGAAATTCATCAAGAAGCACATGGATAAAGCAAGCCGTATGTGGTTCTCTTGTTAAGGTTTTTTAGGGTTTATTCGCTTAGTGTCAATATCAACGCAATTCACAACAATATCGTTGTTGATCCATCTATAGTGTTTGATGCTAAATTGAGCAGAAACCTAAAAGAGTCAGCAGAAGTCAAAATAGCTCGACTATTTCATTGCAACGGCCTATTATTATGTTCCACTGAAGAGAAAAAGACTAATCTCGTGGTTGTGAATCCATGTACTGGTCAAGCCAGATGGATCAAACCAAGAAGTGTTTACCATATGTACGATAGTTTTGCTCTAGGTTACGAAAAGAACAATAAAAATTCATACGATGGCTATAAAATCTTGAGGTTCCCTTTTGGTGATCGCAACAACTTGGAGATCTTTGAGCTGAAGTCAAATTCATGGAAGGTTCTTGCTAACGTCTCTCTCAAAGAGAAAGAACGCATTTTGGGACGACGCATGTCTGTGAAGGGGAATACTTATTGGCTTTCTTATTTCCTAGCTGATCATCAGCCTGATCAGTTCAACATATTGAGTTTTGATTTTACAACAGAGAGATATAGAAGTTTCTATCTTCCATTTCTGTTTAAGATCAATCCGATAATTGAGTTCAATATTAATATAGCTCTATCAGATGTTAGAGAAGAGAAACTTGCGTTGTTACATTGGACGCTTGATATGCGGCCACAGCTGGAGATATGGATGAGTAAAGAGATTGATGATCATACTGAAACTGTTCTTTCGTGGAGCAAATCCTTTATATTTGATTTACACTCTGACATTGATTTTGTTTTTCTAAGATCAGTGAGTTTCTTCATTGACGAAAAGAAGAAAGTGATTGTGTGTTGTGGCAGAATGAGTTTCTTCATTGACAAGGAGAAGAACAAGAACATGATATACATTGTTGGAGAGCATTGTTGCAGAAAACTCGATTATTGTACAAACCAATCATATCTTTGTCCGGGGTTTCTCTCTGGTTATGTTCCAAGTTTAGTTAATTTAAATCCACAAATATAAACGTTTTTTTTTTCTTTGTATAAAAGTTTTTGCTTCCTTGTTATGTAGTTTATTAACACAATATCATTCACACATGATTAAATTTTTATTCGACATTTAATTAAGATGATGCTCTTTGCAGGCCTTAATATCTCTTCCTCTTCTTGTTTGTCAGATACAGTAGGTTTCGTCAAAAGTTAGTTTACCAAATGATGTAAATCTATATATCTCAACATGTATAGACAATTGACGAAACATGCATATTTATTTGGTTTTTGTTCCATATTAAAATTAATTTATTTGAAATACGTTATTATGGCTCAAAAGTTTAACTTTTATACGAAATTTAAACTGACACTTGTACAAGAATTTTGAATCCATGAAAATAAAAACTGCTGATATTGATACTTCACATGAAATTTAACTTCCATTGTTCTACCTACCTCTTAGCCTTAAATACAAGTTTTTTACCGCAAGAGTACAACTACTATACCGCTTAGCCTTGAATCTTTAAATGAACAGCAAACGGTGTAATTTATTTTGTTAATTTTCGCATAAATCATCGAAAAATGGTGACGATTCTATAGAAAACATTTTTGTTTCAAGTAATTATAAGAACTTAAATATTTGAGTATTGTATTTATCTGAAAATACTTTAGAAGTTAAGATATGTTTATATGGAATATTTTCATTTTTCAAAAGAAAATCTTTGGGAAAATAGGTTTATACTTTATAAATTGATAGGAGTGTTAAAATGGGTCTAAATTTATGGGTTAACTCTATCTAATCCAACCCATAAATTTATTGAGTTGGAAATTTGAGTTTTAATGAGTTAATGGATAAAAATTTGTTAATAGATTTAATGGATTGGGTTGAAATGAGTTTGGTTAAAATAAGTTGATGAATTGAGGAAGACCAAACCAATACAAAATAACTAATTTAATCTGAACAAAAATAAATGGGATGCCGTAAAATTGAATTTTTAATTGTGGAGAAAACTGTAAATGTGGAGATTTGAACCTGGTTTTGAAGCATGAAATGCAGGTTGGGATTATGTTTGATCCTTTATTCTTCCTTCAACTGGTTGGAAAGATAGATTTTGCTTGGAAAGACTTGATTCAAACGGACAACGAATTGTACATGCAATAAAAAAGAGGCTTGAGATGGATTTTGATTCCTTTGAGAGATATAGTCATATAGACTTACTTTCTCATAATTTTATTACGATGGTGGTAAAAAAAGTTACAACTGAAAACAGAGATACTTATTTTCATTTGATGGTGATGGAGTGCTATTATCATCACATTTGCGACCAAGTATTGGATTTTTCTAATGGTGTTAAGGACATAATTGACGGAGTCAGAGCTGATAGATTCTTCATTCTGTTGACGCTTGATGACTTGGACTTCATGCTTCATTGATCAAAAGATGACGACATGTGTACAACATTGGTACAGTCGATCTATAGTTATGAAAACTATCAACCAAACGACGACGTGATCATTTGGTTTTGGATGTTTGTAACCTTATCTCCGTTTCGCATAACATGAGTCGTGTCTTCACCAGAGAGAGCATATGATCCAATCTAAAAGCCAAGTTAATTAATATGTTAAAAAGGTTTTGTCTTGAAAAAGTATTTTTTGTACTTTTTATTTCAAAACAATCTTTTCCTTTCCTATTAGTTAATTTATTTATTTTATAATGCTTAATTAATTTTTATATATAAAAAAAGGAACGTAAAATAAAAAAGAAACAATTATAATGAATCATTTTATTCGTATTAAACCATCGTTTTTTTTTTTTTGCAGCAAATAAAACCATAGTTATTTTTTTATTTTTCTTTGGTCAAATAAAGGGAAAAAAATAGTAGTTACACGACCTATAGCATAATACATTATTACACATCTCAAATTTAAAAATGTATAATTAACTACACGAACTAAATGCCTCGCATGTTCACATATACCAAATATATAGTAAACATCACAAACATTTTATTTTGATATACCTTTTGCCGGAATTCGACATTGACCAGTTTTTACCCGCGTTGACCGGCATTAAACAACATAACTGTAGTTAATTAAGTTAAATCAGATCAGATCGTGTAGGGAGTCCATGAATGCTAGTTAGACACGTCAATCATAGGGTTGCATAATTAGACACTATAATTGTAATTCGACTTCCATAAGATAAGTACAAGAAAAAAGAAGTGAAATTCAGATTAACAAAGAATATTGGGTTTTAGGCATACTCAACACTCAACAATACAGCTCGTCTTCTTAATATTAAAACCCAAAAAAAAAAACAAACAATACAGCTCGTCTATTTTGATTTCGATGCATTAAGATTAAAAAGAAGTTATTGACAAAAAAAAAAAAAAAAAAACTATTCTATGGACAATCATTTTTTAACAAAAATAATTAAATGTAAAATATTTTTAAATTAGAACTTACCAATATATAGACCACATCGATCTGTTGGAGTAAGCTTGAAGTAGCTTAAGGCCCAAGCTAAGCATATTTGGGAGTTATCCAAATATGCATATCGAAGTTTTAGAAGTTTTCTAAATTATGTTATATTTCCTAATTGGTTTTGGAAATGAGTTGCTAGGGTTTTTATATATAAAGAGCTACCAAGGTGTGATAAGCCTTATGAGATTAGAGAAGCTTAAGTTTTGAGTTATTTTCTTAAGCAATAAAGAGAAGAGAGTTATTCTTGTTTTTGTGTTCTTAAACAATATTTGGTATCAGAGCTACAATCATTCACGATGACCGAACCGAAGCTTGAAGATGTCGAGTTTCAATCCAAAGAAGGCGGACCTTCTTCGATTAAGTGTCCGATGCTGAACTCTTCTAATTACACTGTCTGGGCTATGCGGATGAGAATCACTCTTAAGGTGAACAAGGTGTGGGAAACCATAGAAGATGGAGTGAAGAACGTTGATAAGAACAACATGGCAATAGCCCTGTTGTTTCAATCAATACCAGAACATTTAACACTTCAAATCGGAGACCTTGACACAGCGAAAGCAGTTTGGGATGCAATAAAGGCGAGACATGTTGGAGCCGAGAGAGTAAAGGAGGCTCGATTGCAAACCCTAATGGCAGAGTTCGACCGACTTAAGATGAAAGAAACTGATACAATCGACGCTTTTGTAGGAAGTCTGTAAGAGATTTCATCCAAATCAGCATCTCTTGGAGAGACTATTGAAGAATCAAAGCTTGTCAAGAAATTTCTAAAAAGTCTGCCAAGGAAGAAATATATACATATTGTTGCAGCCCTTGAACAAGTTCTTGACCTGAAGAACACTACTTTTGAGGATATTGTTGGAAGGCTGAAAACTTATGAAGAGAGAATTGGCGAAGAAGATTAAGAACAACAAGAAGAGCAGAACAAACTGATGTATGCCAATACCGATACACAATCCGCCTCCGCCTATCAGGGAAGTTACGGAGGAAACAGAGGAAGAGGCCGAGGTGGTCGTTCTGGTTGGAGAGGAAGAGGTCGCGGACGCTATGGAGGTTACCAAGGACGAGGACAAGACAGAGACACCTCTATGATAACGTGTTATCGGTGTGACAAGCTCGGTCACTATGCATCGGATTGCCCCGACAGATTGCTTAAACTTCAAGAGACAGTTGAGAAGAAAGAAGAGGAGACGCAAGAAGCTGATGGATTGATGATGCACGAGGTGGTGTATCTTAACGAGAATAAGGTGAAACCAAGTAACTTTGAAGCTGATTTTGATACAACTAACGTGTGGTATCTCGATAATGGTGCCAGCAATCATATGAGTGGAAATCGATCTTTTTTTGGTGAACTTGATGAGACTATCACAGGAAAGGTACGATTTGGAGATGATTCTCGGATTGATATAGAAGGAAAAGGGTCCATACGCTTTATGTTCCAAGATGGGAAGAAGAAAATTGTAAAAGTTCTTTACAATGTCTACTATATACCGGGTTTAAAGAGCAATATTGTGAGTCTTGGCCAAGCTACCGAAGCAGGATGTGAAGTACGAATGAAGGGAGAGTTACTTATGCTTTATGATCGGATGGGTCAATTGTTGGTGAAAACAACCAGGTCGAGAAATCGGTTGTATAAGGTCGCATTGGAAGTCGAAACTAAAGTGCTTACAGTTAACGACCGCGACAGAATCAACTAAATGGCATGCACGTTTGGGTCACGTTAACTTAGACACAATGAAGATGATGATCAATAAAGAGTTGGTAACTGGTAATCACCGTTGAGAAAGAAACATGTGTGTCGTGTCTCCTTGGCAAACAAACAAGAAAACCGTTTCCTCAAGCAACCGTATACCGAGCCACACAAGCTCTTGAGCTAGTTCATGGAGACCTTTGCGGACCCATTACACCTGCTACACCAGCTCACAAGAGGTATGTGTTTGTGCTCATTGATGATTACTCGCGTTATATGTGGACGATTTTGTTGAAAGAAAAGAGTGAGGCGTTCGAAAAATTCAAGAAATTCAAATCGCTTGCGGAACAAGAAACAAAGGCTTTGATTAAAACATTTCGAACAGACAGAGGTGGTGAATTTGTGTCACATGAGTTCCAGGATTATTGTGGTCTACACGGCATCAAAAGGCAATTGACTGCTCCTTACTCTCCTCAGCAAAATGGAGTAGTTGAGAGACGTAATCGTACGATTCTTGAGATGACTAGGAGCATTTTGAAGCACATGAGCTTGCCGAATTATCTATGGGGAGAAGCAGTTAGACATGCCACCTATTTGATCAATCGAATTGCAACAAGATCTTTGAACATATCAACTCCGTATGAGATGTTTAAAGGAAGCAAGCCAAATCTCGGTCACCTCAAAGTATTTGGATGCATCGCATATACACGAACAGAGGCTGTTGGGAGAAAGAAGCTCGATGACAGATCGAGAATTTTGGTGCATTTAGGAACTGAGCCAGGCTCTAAAGCCTACCGTCTTCTCGATCCTACAAGTAAGAAGATAATCGTGAGCCGAGATGTGATATTTGATGAAAACAAGAGTTGGAGCTGGAATAATTCAGAAAAGGACCAAAATACAAACTCTGGCACGTTTGAAATTGGTATAGGAGAATTTGGTAATAAAGGCATAAGGGGAATTGAGACACAGACCGAGATGGAAGATGATACACACGTCTCTCGAGTTATGAATGAAGACGTTAATAACGAAGAAGAAGAAATAGAAGATGAGAGCGTTATTGAAGATGAAATTGAGGAAGATGATAGTGACGATGAGCTTCACGGTTCGATGGGGTCGTTGAGGAGATCAACAAGACCAAGAAGGAGACCAGCCTATTTGAATGATTATGTGCTTATTGCTGAAACAGAGTGTGAGCGACTTTTGATGGTAATAGATGAGGAACCATGGACCTTTCAAGAAGCTAAAGAGCTTGAAGTGTGGATTAAAGCATGTGAGGAAGAATTAAGATCTATAGAGAAGAATCGAACTTGGAATCTTGTTGACCTTCCCGTCGGAGTTAAGCCAATTGGCTTGAAATGGGTGTTCAAAATAAAAAGAAACTCTGATGGGAGTATTAACAAGTACAAAGCTCGATTAGTGGCAAAAGGTTATGTGCAGAGACATGGCATCGACTATGATGAGGTGTTTGCTCCGGTGGCTCGCATAGAAACAATTCGCCTTATAATTGCCTTGGCAGCGTCGAATGGATGGGAAATACATCATCTTGATGTAAAAACGGCATTTCTTCACGGAGAACTGAAGGAAGAAGTATACGTTACCCAACCAGAAGGTTTTGAAGTCTCTGGAAGAGAAACCAAGGTTTATAAGTTGAACAAGGCTCTTTATGGTTTGAAACAAGCTCCTAGAGCTTGGAATGACAAGCTGAACAAGATACTCAGAGGTTTGGGTTTTCATAGGTGTACTAAAGAACCATCACTATACCAAAAGGAGGAGAGAGGGTCGCTACTTATAGTGTGCGTGTATGTAGACGATTTGTTGGTTGCTGGTTCATCATTGAGTTCCATACTTGAGTTTAAGAAAGAGATGGGAACAAAGTTTGAGATGAGTGATCTTGGGAAGCTTACGTACTATCTTGGAATCGAAGTTCACCAACATGAAGGAGGCATCAGCCTAACACAAGAGAGATACGCTAAGAGAATTCTAATTGAGGCAGGAATGGATACATGTAATCCGACACATGTACCAATGGAGATGAACCTGCAATTGTCAAAATCTCAGGAGGAGAAGAACATCGATGAGAAAGGCTATAGAAGAATTATAGGTTGCCTTCGGTACTTGATTCACACACGACCAGACCTGTCCTTTTGCGTCGGTGTGTTGAGCCGAAAGAATCGCATGGAGCCGCTTTGAAGCAGATCCTGAGATACTTGCGAGGTACTTCATCACTAGGTCTTGTTTTTGATCGTGATTTAAAGTCAAGTTTGGTTGGTTACAGTGACAGTAGTCACAACCTTGACAAAGATGATGGAAGGAGTACGGCTGGTTACATTTTCTATCTCGGTAACAGTCCGATCACTTGGTGTAGTCAAAAGCAAGATACAGTGGCAATGTCTTCGTGTGAAGCCGAGTTTATGGCAGCCACCGAAGCAGCCAAACAAGCAATTTGGCTTCGTGATTTGCTTAGTGAAGTAACCGGATCACCAAATAAGCGAACCACAATTCTGTTAGACAACAAGTCAGCGATAGCACTCACAAGGAATCCGGTGTTTCATGGAAGAAGTAAGCATATACATAGGAGGTACCACTTTATTAGAGAATGTGTTGAGAAAGGACTCATAGAAGTGGAACATGTTCCCGGGACGGAACAAAAGGCGGACATACTAACGAAAGCACTTGGAAGAGTCAAGTTCAAAGAAATGAGGAGCTTCATTGGAGTTCAAGATGTGAGTGAGAGTAAGTTCAAGCTTAAGGGGGAGAATGTTCGAGTAAGCTTGAATTAGCTTAAGGCCCAAGCTAAGCATATTTGGGAGTTATCCAAATATGCATATCGAAGTTTTAGAAGTTTTCTAAATTATGTTATATTTCCTAATTGGTTTTGGAAATGAGTTGCTAGGGTTTTTATATATAAAGAGATACCAAGGTGTGGTAAGCCTTATGAGATTAGAGAAGCTTAAGTTTTGAGTTATTTTCTTAAGCAATAAAGAGAAGAGAGTTATTCTTGTTTTTGTGTTCTTAAACAATACGATCTCGATATGCGTGAGTTTTGTTAGCCTGGACGACTGGATTTTGTTTTGTATGAATGTTAAATTATTATAATATTTTTGAAATTTTAACAAATAGGTATAAAAAAGTAAGAATAACGGAAAAGAACAAAAATCTACAAAAACAACAAAAGACAACAACGACTTACAAAACTAGCAAATTAAACTAGTTGGGGAAGAACGAATAATAGAAAATGAGGACAACTTGGAAGGAACAGCAAACATCCAACACTAAACCAAAGCTCACGACACACAAACATTGAAGTTGCCACGAACAGCTATCATTTTTCGATTAGTAGTTTAGACGTTTCGGTCCATTTCATGGTGATATAAGGTGGGGCAGCGAGCAAGCTTATTAGGCAGGATTCGCGGCTAGCTGGATCATTTGATGTTTTCCAGGGTAACGCGGAGCTGGATCGGTCAGCTTGTGACACCCCTCTCGGTGCTTTAGAGCCTTTGCCTTTTGTCTCCAATACTCAAAAGTCTGATTTTCTCACTAATTTCTTTTCCAATGAATAATCAAAGCTTCTTGTTAAGGTTTACACCTCCAAAGCCTCAAGCTTTATGTCGTTTGTCATCAACACCAAAACACACGGAAACGCAAGCAACAAAATTATGGAGAAGAAGAAGGAAATAACAGAGAAGAGGAAAGGAAGAAGAGGAGCACACAAGCATTTGTTCACCCGGTTCATGGTGTTAACGAACCGCTACGTCCGGTTAGGATCTTTCGATCCATAACTTTATTATGAAGGAGAAGGTGATACAAGAGAGAAGTGATTCACTCTCAAGAACTCACTTTATCACTCTCATGAAAAAACCACCCCAAAGCTTATACTTCTACATGTTTTCTCACCCCTTCTCTAGACCTTGTGTCTCTCTTGCTTCTTTTCTCAAATGAAGCCAAATCACCTTTTATAGTGACAAAACAACTAGGGCTTCATGTGAAAATGCAAACCTTAAAGGTTGCATCTTGAAAACGCTTGATGTACGTTTTGTCCCTTCACCAATCAAGCCTTAATGACAAAGCACAAGGAGACAAGACTGTACTATCTTGTGCCAACATTTGAACCAACATTTGTACCAACGTGAACACTCCTCTTTGTGGTTCAAAAGCACTTAACTCAACCCAAGTTTAATTCACATTAACTTGAGTTAGTTCTTAACTTGCTCATCAAGTTCACATCTTCACAAATCTCCACCTGTGAACATGATGATCAAATCAAACAACCTGCACATACTTGAGAGAGTACCTTCTTCTACTTTCTTGGATCCCAATCTCAGCTCTTGAGTATCATTACTCAGCCTTGATACTTAGCAGTTTTAGAAACGCCATAAACCTGCTTGATCCTGCTGCATTTAACTTACGTTCAATGCACTTCAGCTGTGACTACTCACATTGCTGAACCTGAGCCATCAATACATCCTTAGATCACTAGAGTTGTGAAAAAACCAGCTTTATACAAACTTGTATTAAGCTCAACTCTTCAATGATCACTTCATGATACATCCAACACTTGAATTATGATGTTACTACTCAGCAAAAAATTCCATTAACAAGTTAAGAAAACACCTCCAGCTTGATAATCTCAACATAAAACTCCATAAGCTTCACCACCTACGAACTGTTCAATCACACATCCTCCACCACGACTTCTGTTATAGCCATTAGCATGTTACCGTGATTGAAATAACAAATTAACCCTCTGCAAAACCTGATTCCCTTGCTAGCTTCTAGGATTTCCTCATGCGCATTGAGATCAAAATCCTTTGAATTCACTTGAATCAAATGCAGAAAACAGAATCCTTAGCCTCTAACCTGAAGCTCTTTGATTCAACTTGTAGACAATCTCACAAACAGCTTATACCATTGTAGATTCTCCTCAATAACCAGCCACATAAACCTGTCTCACATCAGCAAATCCTTCTGATATTCCTGAGACAAACATGTACAGCTACTTCTGCATCAAATCTAGAACCTTGATGTCACTTTCAGCTGTAGAACAGACCTGCAAAACCTGCAGAACTCCACCAAACGACATGAACCTTGCATCATTCAATTTCCAGACTTAAGCCAAAGTCTTTCCCTTCTTTATCATCAATACTTGAAGATACTTCACTTGAAAGATATGCAAGCGTCTATCCCTGATAAGAGATTTACATAAGCACCTCATGATGCAGACAACTAACTCAAACTCCTTAGTTATTGTCTCTCAAATGCAATTTGAATTCCCTGCATTTGTATCTCCTTACTAGGACTTCTTTTCAGCTTCTAACACCAGCTTTAAGATGTTTTGCATCAAGCTAGATACACAACATTTTCGCCTTCTTGAAGTGACTTGTTTCTGAGACAACCGCCGCAACACTTTCAGTTTCTTCTTTATAGAATCCCACTGAAACACTTCAATATCTTTGATCTCATCCCTTTAGTATATTCTCTGAATTTTCAGAAAACCTGCAACTCTTTTAAGGGAAAACCTGCAGTTCACAACTAGAAACCTGCAAAACGTTTCTGAATATTCATATCAATACCCAGCTCCAAAACCAAATCCGTAGACCTTCAGATTCTAACCCTCTTTGAGCTGAACACCCATTGATAACCACTTGATCTTTGTTTTCTTCTTCTTGATACAATGAACTCCGATGAATCTTACTCAACAGATTTATGCAGTCTTTTGACTCATCCATTTAGCTACCTACCAAAGACTTCTTCCATGAACATAGCTCCACCAGAACTATAAAAAAATGGATTTTACTCTGTCTTTGTTAGCTCAGCTTCACTTTTCTGAATTTCGCTGCATGCTCTTCACTGTTTCTTCCATTCACCCTCACGTTCTAATGTATCTGAGTGAGTTCCCATGGCCTCTTGCTTGAGAAAAACGTGCTATAACTTGTAGCATAATTTCTTCTTCATGTAACCACTCCATCTGATTCATATGTACCCAAAGAACCACCAAGAACCTTCTTTTATTTCAGCAGCCTTGTCCTCTGTTTACTTAGAGCGTTCTCCATGATATGATGATGCTACAACTTAGGTTGATACATCAACACACCAATCCTCAATCCCATAGACAATCTCTTGTACTCTCTTGCAGCTAAAAAATGCAACTCATACTTATCATGTACCGCTGTTAAGATAAACAGGACACGCCGCCTAACTCTCCTAGTTAGGAAGACTATCGACACAATCACAGCATATACTGTTGCATAATATCATTGACAGACATTCATCACGAACTCTTCTATGCCTCTAGCTTTTAGACCATCATAATCTTCTTTCTCTTGAAGATCTGATTCAAAAAACAAGATAATTTCTGAGAAATCATTGCTCCACCCGAGATAAGAACTCCTTCTTTTCTTAGATTCCTTCCAGCAGAATTATTGTTACACAAATCTGCAAGAAAAAAAACCATGAATCCTGATTGCTGCTGCCTTGTCAAGAACTTACACTCTTGAAACTAGAACTCTCACATTGTCCAGCTTACACCAAACAATAGACTTCCGAAAACCACACTGCATTCCCTCTGAAAATAGCAGCCTTGTAGCTTCACGATCTCTAAAGATCCACCAACTGAAGACTCTTAGATTCACAAGAATCTAACCATTACCACTGAGACATAAACCCTGCAACAAACCATCTCCAAAACTCAACCAGTCACTGAAGTTTTCACCTGTTTTGACCCAAACAAATAATCTCATATTTGCTTCAACTTCATTCTGCATCTTCTCTTTGAATTGAATCCAGAAAGCCCTTTACAAATACTCCACAGCCTAATACTCATAAAATTCAAGCTTCTAAGGCGTCCCTTAGTCCCCATGAAATTTTATGAGTTTCCGAGGTTGTGATCAACAATATTTAAACACCAACTGTCGTAGACTTTACCAAACTGATTTTACCAGAAATCAACCTGAAACCCAACATTTTTCCTTGGCAAAACCTTTGCAAAATCAATACCCAACCGTTGTGTTCTAACCAGCTTTCAATTCCAATACATATGCAGATTTTGAGTCAAAAAGTAAACTTCAGAACAGAGCATCACAAGTACCTTTGTGACTGCATGGAATCAAACTTAATGTCTCCATGAACTTGAGTCTTGAGAAAGAAGACTGATTCTGATCCAATGGTTAAGTCAAAGAAAACCGACTCACATTTTTTTTTTTTTTTTTTTTCAGGATCTTAATCAACCTTCACCCGATGATTCTTCCATCTCAGTCACTTCCTTTCCAAACAAGAGCAAACGAAGACACTAACTTGTGGCTGTCGTCTTTCTTACTGCAACTTCCAATTTCCTTACAAAAAACAGAATTTCTGGATTTACCGGAAGATATCCGAGCCTTGCAAGCTCCAGTCTTCAAATTTCTTTAGCTAATTTGAGCTCCTTCTTCTGGTATCAGCACAAACAAGAACTGACACCATCGATCGGAATCTCAACAAATTCGGAGAGGCTTCTGTTGTCGTTGACTATCCGGCTATCCCTTAGAGCTTCAAGCTCAACACTTCAACGAAAGAGAAGCATCAAGATAAACGTATCTTGTTCCCCTTTTTGCTTTTGGGCATTAAGAAAATTTCTGGGCCTTATTAAATTTCATTAATGAGAGAAAAGCCCATCTTGGCCCAACAGAAGGAAAAAAAGAATTTGTCGTATCCTCTTTTCTCTTCTCCTCACCGTCGCTTTTTCTCTGACGAACAATCCCGATGTTCCGGTGACTTTATGGTCACCACACCTCCGCGATTCTCTCTTATCGCGTCTCTTCCTCGACAGCAGAACCCAAGGCTTCTTCTCCGACTCACTTTACTTGAGCCAATGTCGTCGGCTCTTTCACGACGTCGTGGGAAGCTCGAGCCACTCCGCCGGAATCTCAGTTTTTCTCCGGCGAGAATCTCTGCGTCGTCTCTGTCATTGAACTCTCTGAGAATCACTTGAGCTCGTGACAAACTTCCACTGCAAAATCCGAGATTTCAACAGAAATACCTATCTTCCAACATCTTCTTCTCCCAACGCTTCCATCAGCTCTAGTTCTTCTTAGATGGACAAGACACGCCGTCTTTTATGAGATATAATCTCCATAACCATCGTTCTTCTCTGGAGCTGCACTTCCCGAAGCCATTGCCTATAAAGGTGTGACCTTTCTTGACAAAGCTTACATTTTCCTTGTAAAGCTTGAATCTTTCTCACGGAAACTTGAAGATTCTGGATAAAGCTTGAGTCTTTCAGCACTAACCTGTGCTCTGATACCAATCTGTTAAGGTTTACACCTCCAAAGCCTCAAGCTTTATGTCGTTTGTCATCAACACCAAAACACACGGAAACGCAAGCAACAAAATTATGGAGAAGAAGAAGGAAATAACAGAGAAGAGGAAAGGAAGAAGAGGAGCACACAAGCATTTGTTCACCCGGTTCACGGTGTTAACGAACCGCTACGTCCGGTTAGGATCTTTCGATCCATAACTTTATTATGAAGGAGAAGGTGATACAAGAGAGAAGTGATTCACTCTCAAGAACTCACTTTATCACTCTCATGAAAAAACCACCCCAAAGCTTATACTTCTACATGTTTTCTCACCCCTTCTCTAGACCTTGTGTCTCTCTTGCTTCTTTTCTCAAATGAACCCAAATCACCTTTTATAGTGACAAAACAACTAGGGCTTCATGTGAAAAAGCAAACCTTAAAGGTTGCATCTTGAAAACGCTTGATGTGCGTTTTGTCCCTTCACCAATCAAGCCTTAATGACAAAGCACAAGGAGACAAGACTGTACTATCTTGTGCCAACATTTGAACCAACATTTGTACCAACGTGAACACTCCTCTTTGTGGTTCAAAAGCACTTAACTCAACCCAAGTTTAATTCACATTAACTTGAGTTAGTTCTTAACTTGCTCATCAAGTTCACATCTTCACACTTCTCCTATCTTGGAATCTTTTTACTGCAACCCAACATCCTTCAAATGTAATAAAAAAATGCAGAAGTTAGGATACGTTTCTCTTTCAACTTCATAGTTTTTGCTTAAGTAGCACCAAAACGCACGTTTTGGATACATGAGACATGCATGTACTTATAATGGCGTCTCGTTCGATACGAACTTTATCCTCTTCTTAAGTTTTGACGACGAAACCTATCTACTATTTATTATCAATTAGAGACGACAATATAAGAAGCCTAGAAAGGACATCGTCTTCACTAAACGTCGAATAAAATTTAACCCGTCGATATACATGCATCATGATCTTATGTTACAAAATTTAACCCCACTATTGGTCTTTCATATCACTAGTACCACACCACAATATATGAGAAGGAAGCAAAAACTTTTATATAAAGATGTAAAAAAGATTACATTGCTAAGTTTAAACTAACTAAACTTGGATCATATCTAAAGAAAAACGGTGGACAATCATTTGATTGCTCATAATCTAATTTTCTGTAACCATGCTTTCCAACAATGTATATCATATTCTTCTCGCTTCTGCCACAACCCACAACAATCAATTCCTTCGTATCTTCTTCAATAAAGAAACTCGCATGATTCAGACGATGATTAAGCATAAAGCAAAAATCGAATGTATAAGACAACACCATTTCAGTATCAGTCATATTCATCACTCATATCTCCATCTGTCGCATATCAAGAGTATTTGAACGTAACACAGCAATTTGATCTTCCCTAACGATTGATAGTGCTACAGTATTGAAACCAGAATTCTCATACGGAAACGGAAGATGCTGATGTCTAAATGTTTCTGTTGTGAAATCAAAACTCAATATACTCCATTTCAAATGTGAAAGCCAGTGTGTATTTCCCTTCAAAGACTCGCCTCTTCCATACATGTATAGATGTAGTTCGGGAGGAACGTCAGCAAGAACCCTCCATGAATTAGACTTTAGCTCAAAGATTTCCAAGACGGTGCAAGTAAACAAAACCCTCAAGATTTTGTAGCTATCGTACGATTCATTGTTGTTATTTTCGTAACCTAGAATATACCTATCATGCTTAGTGTAATGACTTCTTGGTTCAATCCACCTGGCTTGACCAGTACATGGATTCACAACCACGAGTTTAGTCTTGTTGCACTCCTTCGTGGAACATAACAATAAGCCGTTGTAGTGAAAGACATTCGTTATTTTGACTTGTGGGCTAAGTTGAGCCATCAATGGATGAAAATCAATATTGTTGTAAATGTCTTGGAAATTCTTACTCAGCGAATAAACCCTAAAATTACTCAACACGAGAATAAAATTTTGCTTCATTGCTTTATCCATGTGATTTGTGATGAATTTTTGATCTTTGAACAAAGCGTTCATGTAGATTTGTAAGCGGAAGAGAAAAAGAATGGAGAGAATAAAAGAATAGAGAGAAACTGTATATTATTTCTCTTAAACTCTTTTGTACAAGAAAATACAAAATATATAGAGAAAGAAGAGAGAAAATAGCTGTTACAAAAGGTATAATGAGAAGAGGTGCATGAAGGAGAGAGAATGAGACTTCATGCATGAGGGAGAGAGAAAGATATTAATTTATTATTCCAACATTCCCCCTCAAGCTTGGCAGAAGGAGATCAAGCCAAGAATGGAGTTGCCTCATTAAAAACCTTACCAGGAAAACCCAATGGGAAAAACCATGGTTAAGGGAAAAAGAGCACAACAATCACATTCTAGGTTGGTGAAGATCAACTAAGCCAAGCTTGCCTTGAATGAAGTTGCACACCTTTGAATTTGCTGCTTTTGTGAAGATATCTGCAAATTGTTCAGAACTCTTAGTGTAAGTAGGAGAGATGATCCCAAGTTCAACCTTCTCACGAATATGATGACAATCCACTTCGATGTGCTTTGTACGCTCATGAAACACAGAGTTGGAGGCAATGTGAATAGCAGCTTGGTTGTCACAATGCATGGGAATAGGTTGAGTAGTTTTGACTCCAAGATCCAATAACAACGCCTTAAGCCAAATGAGCTCATCTGTAGTGTCAGCCATAGATCGATATTCTGCTTCAGCACTTGACCTTGACACCACTTTCTGCTTCTTGCTTCTCCAAGTGACCAAATTTCCACCAACAAACGTGCAATAGCCTCCTGTTGATTTCCTGTCAGTCCTGTCTCCGGCCCAATCAGCGTCGCAATAGCCAATAATCTCAGTATGACCATTTTTCTGCATCCAAATGCCTTTGCCTGGAGTTCCCTTCAGGTAACTGAGGATTCTTTCCACCATATTCCAGTGGTTGATAGTGGGAGCTTGCATATGTTGACTAACCTGGTTCACAGCAGAACATATATCAGGACGAGTAATTGTGAGATAAATGAGCTTACCCACAATTCTTTGGTATTGTCTGATGTTGTCATAAGGTTCTCCTTCAGGTTCCCCCTCTCGAGAGTCTTTGTGAAGGATAGTGCGATTATCTCTTGGTTTAATTCTTTGTCCATTAAACCTAATACACAATCAGGATCTAGGTTCTTAAGAGAAGAATCAAGGGATCTCTTGAGTTACCTTAAGATTGCAGCGGAAGATCTGGTTTCTGTCAGAGATCAGCAGAGAGCACCTAGGGAAGCTTCTCCAATGGCTCACACACGCTATGGCAGGACAACGGCTGCTAGACCTGTCAGGAGAGGAGGCGCAGAGAGAGAGCTCAAGTGGCTAGGGTTTTTCGCGAAAAGCATATCGAAAAATCGGCCCACTTTTAGCTTATATAGGTCCGAAATTTTCCAGTCCTTCTGGACTTATGGGCCCAAGGCCCAATCTGATTAATTCCCTTATAATTAATCAGGCCCTTTTATTTCTCTCTTAAATGCCTGGCACTTTTACTGTATTTCTGCTTCATACTTTCCATACAGTTTCCTGGTAGCTTAAGCGTGTGACCCAAATGGGATCATATAATAAAGGCAATAAGTCCAAGACTTATAGATCATGAGCGGACTCTAGCAAGCCATCATGACCTCCAGCATTATATGACTTATGTCTGATCAATGACATCTCTTACTTTCTAGAGACAGTACAGAGATTACTGGACATAATTCCAACAATCTCCCACTTGTACTAGAATCTCTGAATTCATAATCCCTTTCGTCTCGATATCTCGATTAGTCATAAGGCAAGATGAGTGTCATCCTTATAAAGCCTAATCATGTTCATCGGACTCTGATTTGACACTGGCAAATCCAAATAACTCGGGAGAGTCCGTTTGAGCATGGCCATGCATTTTCCAGTTCAAATCTCCGATTGGCCTAGAGATATTCACTCCATTTATATTGGAGGGACAAATCCCGTCTTGTTCCATCACTGCGAACTACTCACTTCGTAATGCACCCAAACAAGGTCCGTATTACTGTCGCTGAACGACAGCGTTAGACAATGATCAAAGCGCATCAGTTCATGTGCAGTCACATGCATGCGAACTCAGGTCTGAGGACTATACTCTATAGTCGTAGTGAGAATCTCTTATGACACAAATATAAATATCCTGAAGAGTTCTCACTAGTGGGTCTTGTCCGGTCGTATGTACCCCAACAATACACCTATATACTGACTTTGATGCCGAGCATCTATGACACCATGAAACTTGGTCATAAGTCACGTACCAATCTAGTCTCCAATGGTTGTTGATGTTCCAATTTCAACAACCTTCGACTAGGGACACAGATGATATAAATTATTTATCAAATATAGGGTCTCATGATCAAGTCAAATGATTTCGATAACTCAAGACCAAATCATTTACTTCGATGACCTATAAAATGATTCACATCATTTTGGAACGATTATTTCATCACAGCTAAAATAATCAAGAAATTTCAAATTTCATTAAACATAAAATGTTTTGCAATAACATATTCATATAACTAAAATAAACTCTCATACTCCCACTCAAATTGAGATTACATTTCAATATCTCTAATGCCTACAGCTTCAGTCAAAGACTCGAGCTTAGGCCTTGGGAGTGGCTTAGTCAACGGATCAGCTACATTATCCTCAGTAGGAACTCGGCTGATCTTGACTTCCTTTCTATCAATAATATCACGTATCACGTGATATTTTCTCTGTATATGCTTGGATTTCTGGTGTGATCTTGGTTCCTTTGCCTGAGCTATAGCACCATTGTTATCACAGAAGAGTGCCAGAGGCTCAGCCGCATTGGGCATCACACCTAGTTCCATAATGAACTTTCGTATCCATACAGCTTCCTTCGCTGCTTCTGAGGCGGCGATATATTCAGCTTCTGTTGTGGAGTCTGCAACGGTGTCTTGCTTGGAGCTTTTCCAGCTCACTGCACCGCCATTTAGACAGAAGATATAACCGGACTGTGACCGAAAATCATCTCTGTCTATCTGGAAACTTGCGTCCGTGAATCCACTGACTTCTAGCACATCTACTCGTCATGCTCAATGCATAAGCAACATCAAGACGAGTACAGATCATGGTATACATGATAGATCCTATTGCAGATGCATAAGGAATATTCTTCATGCGCTCAAGCTCAGCAGCCGACGTAGGGCTCTGCGTCTTGCTCAGCGTTGTGCCATGCACCATTGGCGTGAAGCCTTTCTTGGAACCAGCCATGCTGAATCTATTTAGGACTTTGTCAATGTATGAATCTTGACACAAGCCTATCAGCCTTCGAGATCTATCCCGGTAGATCCGGATTCCAAGAATGTACGCAGCTTCACCCATGTCTTTCATGGAAAAACAACTTCCAAGCCAGTCCTTTACCGACTGCAGCATTGGAATGTCGTTTCCGAGCAACAGTATGTCATCGACATACAAGATAAGAAATACAATTTTGCTCCCACTAGCCTTCTTATACACGCATTGTTCCTCTTCGTTTCTGATAAAATCAAATTTCTTGATTGCTTCATCAAAACGAAGATTCCAGCTCCTTGATGCTTGCTTCAATCCATAAATGGATTTGTGAAGCTTGCATACTTTACCAGCATTCTTTGGATCTACATAACCGTCAGGTTGTGTCATATACACATCCTCCTCCAGAATACCATTCACGAAAGCGGTTTTCACGTCCATCTGCCAAATTTCATAGTCATGAAAAGCTGCAGTTGCTAGTAGAATCCGAATAGATTTCATCATAGCCACTGGTGAATAGGTTTCATCGTAATCCACTCCGTGAATTTGCCTGAAACCTTTTGCCACCAACCTGGCTTTATAAATCTGGACATTACCATCCACGTCAATCTTCTTCTTGAAGATCCATTTACACTCGATGGGTCTTGCACTATCAGGTAAGTCAACCAGTGTAACCACTTGGTTTATAGACATGGAGTCCATTTCGGAATCAGTGGCCTTGTGCCACAAATCGGAGTCTGGGCCCATCATAGCTTCATTGAAGTTCGAGGGTTCATCACCATCAACGATCAGAAGATCATGACAGTTAGTCACGAGAAAACCCTGATACCTATCAGGTTCGTGACGGATCCTCCCGGATCTTCGAACTTCTGGTACTACAGGTTCAGGCTCTACAATTTCTTGTAGGTCCTCCTGCTGCTCTTCCAAATCAGGTTGAGCAGTATCCTGTTCATCTTGAATTTCTTCAAGCAGTACCTTCTTATTCCCACCCACTTTCTTAGAGAGAAATTCTCTCTCAAGAAAGTTACAATCTCGAGCAATAAAGACCTTATTCTCGGATCGAAGGTAGAAATAGTAAGCTTTGGTTTCCTTAGGATAACCAATGAAGTAGCATTTATCAGACTTTGGTGTAAGCTTATCAGAGATTAATCTCTTGACATAGGCTTCACAACCCCAAATTCTGAGATAAGACAACACTGGTAATTTGCCAGTCCATAGTTCATATGGTGTCTTAGCTACTGACTTAGATGGCGCTCTGTTCAAGGTGAACGTTGCTGTTAGCAGAGCATATCCCCAAAGGGATAACGGAAGGTCTGTGTGACTCATCATAGACCGAACCATGTCCAACAAGGTCCGGTTCCTCCTTTCAGATACACCATTCCATTGAGGTGTACCAGGAGGAGTGAGCTGGGAAACTATTCCACACTCTCTCAGATGATCACTGAACTCTTGACTCAAATATTCTCCTCCTCTGTCGGACCGGAGAGCTTTAATTTTCTTGCCAAGTTGGTTTTGTACTTCATTTTGGAACTCTTTGAATTTCTCAAAAGATTCCGACTTATGTTTCATTAGATAAACATAGCTAAACCTACTGAAATCATCAGTAAAGGTTATGAAGTACTGATAGTTTCCTCTTGCATTCGTGGACATTGGGCCACACACATCAGTGTGTATCAGGCCCAATAAGTCACTGGCCCTCTCATTGGGTTTATTAAAGGGGGCCCGCGTCATTTTGCCCATCAGGCATGACTCGCATTTCTCACATGACTCGAAGTCAAATGAGCCAAGAAGTCCACCAGAATGAAGCCTCTTAATGCGTTTTTCACTGATGTGCCCTAAACGACAATGCCATAGAAACGTTTTGTTCTCTTCATTAGGTTTGAATCGTTTGGTATTGATGTTATAAATTGGCGCGGATTGGTCAAGTATGTAAAGCCCATTCGAAAGAGGGGCACTTGCATAGAACATATTATTGCGATTGAAGGAAAATAACTTATTCTTAATAGAACAATCATAACCTTCCAAATCCAATAAAGAAACTGAAATAATATTTCTGCTTATCGCAGGTACAAAATAACAGTTATTAAGTTCAAGAACCAATCCCGAAGGTAAAGACAATGAATAAGTGCCTACAGCCAGCGCTGGAACTTTCGCTCCATTCCCAACTCGTAGCTCCACTTGTCCTTTCTTTAGCCTCCTACTGTTGCTGAGACCCTGCATATTCGTACAAATATGAGCCCCACAACCAGTATCCAAGACCCAAGAGGTGTTATCAGAAGTAGTTGTATTAACTTCTATAACAAAAATACCTGATGAAGAAACTTCCAAAGTCTTCTTCTTCAAATCTTTGAGACCTTCCAGGAATTTCTTACAATCCCTCCTCCAATGCCCCGGTTCTTTGCAGAACCTGCAGATGTCTGTGGGCCCAGCTTTAGACTTGGGCTTGGGTTTAGCCGTGTCCTTGTCCGAGACAGGGACGACTTTGCCCTTTCCCTTAGCCTTCGCAGAAGGCTTCTTAAAGCCCTTGCCCTTTTGTACCATAAGTACATTAGGGTCCTTGGCAGAAGCCTTCTTCAAGCTGGGTTCTGCAGTCTTGAGCATTCCGTGAAACTCAGGCAGAGTCTTAGTCAAGCCATGCATGTTAAAGTTCAGAATGAACTGGTCATAACATGCAGGTAAAGACTGCAGAATGATGTCACAGGCAAGTTCCTGGCTCATCGGACAGTCGAGTTTCTGAAGATGATCGAGATAACCCATCATCTTCAGCACATGAGGACTCACTGCCGCATTAGGAGCCATCTTACAATCAAGAAGGTTCTTGACTGTTTGGAACCTTTCGGTTCTTGCCTGTTCCTGAAACATCTGTTTCAGACTTGCCATCATCTCGATGGGCGACAGCACACTCTCGAACTGCATCTGCAATTCCGGAGTCATGGTCGCCAACATCAGGCAATAGACATCCGTCTCATCTGTCGAATGCTTTTCCCAAGCATTCTGCACAGCTCTGGCGGCATTAGCAGGAGGCTGCTCGGGGAGAGGATCACTAAGGATATACTCCTTCCTCTCCTGTTTGAGGACCAACCTCAAATTCCTTGACCACGTCAGGAAGTTTGTTCCGTTCAACTTCTCCTTGTCGAGAGAAGAACGGATGCTGAATGTGTTTTGATTGTTATTAGTTGAAGTCATTGCTGAAACATAAGATAAAAGGATTTTAGTTAATATGTTCAACATGAGTAATCTTTAATACAAGAAAACTCGCATTACATTCAATAACATAAGTTACCCTCAAGAGAATATAATGATTCCAAGAACCACATATAACTGAGATCAAAGTGGGCCACTGGCCGTCACCCAACCTTAGCTTATATCGGTAAGCCCTATGTCGGCTAATTATATCCGTGATATAACTCTTGGTTGTGAATCTGGACCCAAGGCCCAATCCACTCTGATGTCTCAAGGCCCGGGACTCCCGATGGCCCAGTCAAGAAAACCAGTCTATACAGTCATGTAATCACTAATCTCTGGGACTCCCAATGAAATTAGTGAATCACAAACCGTTTTACCCATGCAAGAGCAGTCACCCTCACACTGTAAGGCCATGAGTGCAATGGAATAGGCTTCAACAGCTGACATAGACCGGACAAGACATCCAACGCTTGATATTTATGAGGTTATAGGTTTTCCTAAAATTTTCCCCAAAATAAAAGATTACTATTTTGGGAAACTTTCCATTTATGGAAACTTACTAAATTTGGAAATTTTTCTTAATCGGGAAACCTACTATATTTGGAAACTTTCCACAAATGGAAACTTCCTAAAAGTGGACACTTTCTAACTTAAGAAATTTCCTAAACATGGAAACTTTCTACTTATAGAAATTTCCTAAATCCTAAACAACAAATCTAGAAATTTCTAATTTTAAGAAACCTTTCTAATTTGGAATTTAGGAATTTAATTAATTAAAATTTCAAATTTAATAATTAAATAAATTTTTAATTAATTACTCAACCAAAATTCTAACCCTAAACCAACCAGATCGGTTCGGTTAAGGGAAGAACCCTAATTGAATCTCACACTCGCCGCCGGTTGCTTGCCGCGCAAGCAAGTGAAGTCACCTGCCAATACACGCGGCCGCGGGACGAGGCGGGACGGCGAGCTGCGGGACGAGGCGGGACGGACGAACGTGCGGGACGAGGCGGGACGGACGATCGAACCGATCGCATGACCCGACGCCTTCGACACCTTCCGCGAGCCACCTTTGCCTGACGAGACAACCACGCGACACGATCCTTAAGCGATCGGTCCGTGCGTTGCATCGACCCGGACATCGCACCATGCGATGGTCCGACGCTGGCCAATCCTCAACCGATCGGGCCACACGATTTGAATTAGGTTTAAGTGTTTTATCTCATCAAATTTTAGCACACAAAATTGATTCAAAGCACTTCTAGAAACAACCTAATATCCGATCCTAATCAAAAGAATCCTACAGAACCAATGGCTCTGATACCACTGAAGGATAGTGCGATTATCTCTTGGTTTAATTCTTTGTCCATTAAACCTAATACACAATCAGGATCTAGGTTCTTAAGAGAAGAATCAAGGGATCTCTTGAGTTACCTTAAGATTGCAGCGGAAGATCTGGTTTCTGTCAGAGATCAGCAGAGAGCACCTAGGGAAGCTCCTCCAATGGCTCACACACGCTATGGCAGGACAACGGCTGCTAGACCTGTCAGGAGAGGAGGCGCAGAGAGAGAGCTCAAGTGGCTAGGGTTTTTCGCGAAAAGCATATCGAAAAATCGGCCCACTTTTAGCTTATATAGGTCCGAAATTTTCCAGTCCTTCTGGACTTATGGGCCCAAGGCCCAATCTGATTAATTCCCTTATAATTAATCAGGCCCTTTTATTTCTCTCTTATTACAGTAAATGCCTGGCACTTTTACTGTATTTCTGCTTCATACTTTCCATACAGTTTCCTGGTAGCTTAAGCGTGTGATCCAAATGGGATCATATAATAAAGGCAATAAGTCCAAGACTTATAGATCATGAGCGGACTCTAGCAAGCCATCATGACCCCCAGCATTATATGACTTATGTCTGATCAATGACATCTCTTACTTTCTAGAGACAGTACAGAGATTACTGGACATAATTCCAACACTTTGAACTTTTCTTCAATTGGAGTTTTTGCTGGTTTAGCTCCAAGCTTTCCTGTATCACTAAGGAGATCAAGTGTGTACTTTCTTTGAGATAGAAATAATCCTTCATCAGAACGACATACTTCTATGCCAAGAAAGTACTTTAGTTCACCTAAATCTTTAATATCAAAAACAGATTTAAGAGAAGATTTTATATTTTTAATACCTTCATTGTCATTGCCCGAGATGATGATATCATCAACATAAATAAGAACAACAACAATACCTGATTCCCCCTGAATTGTGAAAAGCGAATGATCAGCTTCAGACCTTCTAAAACCATTGCCAATTAGAGTTTTGCTGAGCTTATGATACCAAGCACGGGGAGATTGCTTTAGACCATAAATAGCCTTTTTAAGCTTGAGAACCTTGCCATCTTCAATCTTAATTCCAGGAGGTGGTGTCATGTAAACTTCTTCTGCGAGTTCTCCTTGGAGAAAAGCGTTTTTTACGTCCATCTGCCATAAATCCCAAGAGAGGTTAGTAGCAAGAGAAAGAACAACACGAACAGTATGAAGTTTAGCAACAGGAGCAAATGTGTCTTTGTAATCTTCTCCATAAGTTTGAGTGAAGCCTTTAGCCACCAAGCGAGCTTTGTGTCTTTCTATGTCTCCATTGCTGTGGTATTTGATAGTAAACACCCATTTAGAACCAACTGGTTTCTTGTCTGGGGGAAGTTCAACCACATCCCAAGTGTCATTCCTTTTCATGGCTCCATGTTCTTCATCTACAGCTTCAAGCCACACCTCACTTTCTTTGGCCTCCTCATAAGTTTGAGGAATAGAAACCTGATCAAGTTTACTAAGAAAAGCTTGATGATCAGTAGGAAGGTTAGCAAAAGAACACTATGCTTGAATAGGATAAGCAATGACAGAATTATAACAAAAGCGCTTTTTGATCATGAGAGAAGGACTTGTCTTTGGTCTGGTACTTCTCCTCAATGGAATAGGAGAATCATCTTCATGAATGGCAATCTCATTATCATCATCAGAGATATCAGTAGGATTTTTAGAAGAATCATCAGAACTTGAAGTCTGCTGCAAGTCTGCTGAACTCTGCTGCAAGTCTGCTGTATTCGGCTGCAAGTCTGCTGTAGTCTGCAAGTCTGCTGTATTTGGCTGCAAGTCTGCTGTAGTCGACTGCAAGTCTGCTGAAGAATCCTGCAAGTCTGCTGAAGAATCCTGCAAGTCTTCTGCAACTGAAACATCTTTAGATGGCAAATCGATGTTTTCAAGAAGACTCCTGAGGCTGGCAGCAAGATCAGAACTAGAAGTTCCCAAGTTTTTTAGCTCATCCCAATCCTTTTTGTCATAAAACCCTTTGTTTTCATCAAACTTGACATCCCGAGAAACAAAGACTTTTCTTGATTCTGGATTGTAACACTTGTAGCCTTTTTGAGTGGTAGAGTAACCAATAAAAATACATTTCATGCTTTTAGGCTGAAGCTTGTTCCTCAGATCATCTGGAACATGAACATAACAAACACAACCAAACACTTTTAGAAAATCAATAGATGGTTTAACTTTGTTGAGTACCTCATAGGGAGAGATATTTTTGAGGCATTTAGTCGGAAGACGGTTGATGACATAACAAGCAGTCACAACCGCATCGCCCCAATAATGTTTTGGAACATTTTTATCAAACATCATTGTCCTAGCAACTTCCATAAGGTGACGATTTTTGCGCTCTGCAACACCATTTTGTTGAGGAGTATATGGACAAGTAGTTTGATGCACAATGCCCTGCTTAGAAATGAAGGCTTTAAACTCATTACTGGTGTACTCTCCTCCATTATCAGTGCATAAGGTCTTGATCTTAGCATTATACTGAGTAGAAACATAACTGCAAAAGTTTGAGAAAGCCTCAAAAACACGGCCTTTTGAAGGTAAAAGCGTTAGCCAAGTGTATTTGGACTTCTCATCAATAAATGTAACAAAATACTTGAACTGATCTCTTGTTGCAAAAGGAGCAGTCCAAACATCAGAATGAATAAGATCAAAGCAATTCTCATAAATAGTAGATGAGTTCGGAAAAACAGTTCTACAATGCTTTCCTAAGATACAAGCTTCACACTTATCATTCTCAAACGATACATTAGGAATCAAAAGTTTGAGAGCAGTAGCGTGAGGATGTCCTAGTCTAGCATGCCAAACTGCATTATTAGCGAAAATAGAAGCAGGAGCAGAGTTTAGATCTTCAAGAACATATAGGCCATTCTTAGTAGATCCTTCTCCAATAGTTTTTCCAGACTTAATATCCTGAAACCAAAGACTGTCAGGACTGAAAATAGCGAAGCAATCAAGATCTTTTGTTGCCTTTTTTACAGACAAAAGATTTGAAGTAAATTCTGGTAAATAAAAAGCATTAGAGTTCTTGTTAAACAATTTCAAATTTCCAGTCCCTTTAATAGGAACTTTGTGGCCATTAGCAACAATCACATCTCCACTTGCAGGTGTAATATTATCAATAAGTTTTTCATCACTAATCATATGATGAGATGCACCAGAATCAACAACAAGTGGTTTATGATGTTTAAGAGTTAGTAAAGCTTTACCAGATTCTTTCAAGGAAGCAATAGGTTTGATGAGAGACTCAAGATCAGATTTCCGGACCACATCATCGTTGGCTGAAGAAGCAGACATGGCCTTACCACCCTCTTTCACCTTTGAAGGTTTTAGGTGTGGATGAAGAACCCAACATTTGTCTTTTACATGACCTTTTTTCTTGCAGTAATCACACACAAACTTGTTACGGTCACCTTTTTGATAGACACCTTGGTTGGCAAGAACTAACTCGTTTTTCTGACCAAACAAACCAACTGACCCTTCTTCCTTCTGAATTTGCATACAGACTTCCTTCAGGCTAGGGAGCTTATCAGATCGGAGAATATGACAAATGAGACCATTGAACGAGGTATTGAGAGTGAAGAGAAGCCCAAAGACCTGGTCTTGTTCACGCCTTTCATTCAGAATCGCCGGATCAGTAGTTGCAGGGCGAAGAGTCTCTAGTTCAGACCAGAGAGCCCTAAACTCACCAAAGTGTTGTTTAAACGATTTCTCCTCTTGCTGGAGAGCATTCAATGCCTTCTTCACTTCAAAGATTCGACTAAGATTTGAAATGTTTCCATAGACCCCTTGAAGAGTATCCCAAAGATCTTTTGCCGTTTCAGAATATGAGTAAGCAGCAAGAATAGACTGCTCTAGAGAGCTTTGAAGAATAGAAAGCACCATTTGATCTTTCTGAAACCATTTTGATTCATCGGCTGCACTGGTTTTAGAGATGACAGAACTTGACTCTTCACCTTCAACCACGTTTTTGCCACTGTCATGGTTCTCAGGAGACTCGGTTTGTTCACCAGTGATGTGGTTCCATAGACCACGACTGCAAAGAACAGTTTTAGTGGTTCTTGACCAAAGTAAATAGTTATCCCCGTTGAGAACAACTGGAAGAGTGATCTGTTTTATCTTTTCCATACCCAGATCAAAAAATAAACAGAGAATAAGAAGAAGAAAATAGATCTTAAAGCTCTGATACCATGTAGATTTGTAAGCGGAAGAGAAAAAGAATGGAGAGAATAAAAGAATAGAGAGAAACTGTATATTATTTCTCTTAAACTCTTTTGTACAAGAAGATACAAAATATATAGAGAAAGAAGAGAGAAAATAGCTGTTACAAAAGGTATAATGAGAAGAGGTGCATGAAGGAGAGAGAATGAGACTTCATGCATGAGGGAGAGAGAAAGATATTAATTTATTATTCCAACAGTTCCATCATTTGCAAGTAAATCGTAATCGTGTGAGAGATGTCGCCGGAACTCTAGAAAGTATCTCCTCTACCAAATCCCATGGAAGATCAAACCTCACCATTGTTTCTCTCGTTGATGTGGAAGAGAAATAAAAATTTAGGGTTATAAGTGATCGTAGGTCAAATAATAAACCTAAATATGCAAACTACCGGATCAAATACGGTAATCAGTTGTAGCACTTTAGGGTCGAATCCACAGGGACCGATAAGTTACACTACGAATCTATGGGATTAAAGTTAAGCTAAGAAAGAAATAGATATTGGATTTTCTAGGTTAAACAAGAAATAAAAGATAAATAAATAATAAGATAAAAACATTAGACATAGGGTATTCTTCCAGGATGCGACAAAGCAGTTAAATGGGAATATTTAAGAACCGCTCTTGAACTCAATTCACTAAGGTATAGGTAAATCATTGTCGTGCAGATACCTAACTAAACAGTACGATACTAGAAAACAGCTGTCGCGTGATCCTAATAAAGTAAAGCAAGCATTAACAAGCAAGATTGATATGTTCACAAGGTGCCACGACTACAACTGTCGTTGGCCATGGATCACCTTGCTCACCTATGTATGTCAGGTGACTAACCGCACTGTCGTGTCTTAATTAATCAACCTAAAATCTAGAACGAGGTGATCAGTCTAATTCTAGCATTAAGAACAACTATAGATGAAGAACCATAAAAATAAATTCCCAAACTAACAACCTAACGAATTACTCACATCCTTTCCGAAACCCTAAACCTAATAAGCTAACTAATCGAGCATAGAAACAAGAACAAAGACGAACACAAAAGGAAACATCTTTATTAAAGAATGTAAACCTAAAAAGAAAGCTATAAAATAAATATAAAAGGAAACTAAAATAAAAACTAGGAGAGAGCTACAGCTCTCAAAAGAGAGAGCCAGTGCTCTAAAAAGATGTGTGAAATACAATGGGCGAGCCCTCCTTTTATAGGGGTAAGGAGGTGCAACAAAAGGAAACAAAAGAAATGGAAAAACTTGGAGAGGAGGCAAAAGAGGTGGTGGACCGGTCGATCCATGGGCCAGATCGATCGGTCCTCATCTTCATGGGTTTGGGCCGAAATTCTTCACAGGATCGATCGATCCAAGTGTGGATCGATCGATCCCAACTCTCCTCCGCGTCGGCTTCGCAGCAGGTTGACATGTCTTCAGTAAATCGGCCATAACTCTTGATTGCACCGTTAGATTTCCTTCAAACCACTTGGAGATGAAAGCTAACTCCCTTAGCTATCTTGTGTCAAAATCTTAGCAAGATCCAACGGTGGGAAGGTCTTCGTCTGAGGCCATACTTCTGACGGGTCTGCTGGACTCTGCATCTTTCAATGTATATTTGCATCTAAACTCATCCAAAACTCATCCAAAACTCTTCCTTTTCCAATATTTGCTTCTCAGACCTGTAATACACTAAGTGAAGCATATAGTCCTATATTCTATCTAATATAAGTTAGTTGACTCAATATACAAACCTAAATCCTATATAGAAAACGGTAATTTTGGGACTCATCAATTCCCCCAGACTTGAATCTTTGCTTGTCCTCAAGCAAGAACAATCAAAAAGACAAATCTTAAAGAGAAAGGTTTGAAAACGGGAACTTAAAACTTCTCGAGAATCTCCGTACTTCTTCCGCGAATCCATCACTCAAAGAATCGAGCTTACAACATGTACTAACCATTGGCTTAGCAACTCTCCGTACTGATGTCCCGAGATCTCAAGGAAGCTCCAAAATCTCCATTGTTGACTCCCTACATTCATTCTTTACAAGCATGTGGTCTCAACGAGGGAGTATCGATCAAAGATCGCGTAGACGCTTACCTTCTTCTAGCTTCCAAGACATTCTTCTTATGGTTCCTTTCCTCCTCTTCCCTTTTTCTTCATGAGATCGATTTCTCCCTACTTTTCTAGGGTATCATTTTATTTTTTCTATCGATCTCTTTTTCTTTAGCCCGGGGTTGGTTTTCATGAGTCCGAAGTATGCAAGGGGGTAACCACACATCCCTCGGCCCACTTCTTTGTTTACCACATCCCTTTTCTTTTCTTTTTTTCTTTTTCTTCTTTTTCTTTTTCAGGAGAAGAGAGGGGAATCCATACTTTTTCGAAGTTATGCGCGTCTTGGAGAGCTTGAGTCAGAGGTCGCGTTCGATGTATACCAAGCCCCAAGTTGAGAAGATTAAGTCCAAATTAGCGTCTTGTCATGGGTGGAGTCAACGCCAGGTCAATCGGATTTCCAAGAGATAGGGACTTCTGGTGAGTTGTTCGGCTAATGGCATTCCAATCTTCAGCTCTTCAAAAGGATAGTCATGAGGGATAGCAGAAGATATTAGTACGAACACAAGATTCACAAAAGAAGTTCCAAGTTCCAACCATTTTGACTCAATAAAACGACTCAAATAAAAATTAAAATGTTAGTGCAAATGGTCACATTCCTCCCCCAGACTTACTTCACACCGTCCCGGTGTGTAAGAAAAACCCAAAGGAAGAATGGAAACCGAAAACAAAAGATAGTTATAATATACATATAAGAAAATCAAAAGCTAAAAGAAAAGGATAGAAAAACCAGTGATCAAACGTTTGGTGTGTACAGACAATGTGACATGAGTCCTAATGCTGCTAGGAGCAGGGGATCGATCGGTCTTCGCGAGGGACCGGTCGGTCTGGATCTTCTATGGTCTCGGACTTGTCAATTTCCAGGGATCGATCGATCTGTCGACAGGATCGATCGGTCTCCAGCGTCTGGAACAAAAAGTTTCGCATCTTCTGCGTTTAGTACCTATTCCTGAAAACACTTAACACCGGACGTGATTTCATCGTAATAAAATCCTAAAAATAAAACCAGAAAGAAAGAAAAACAAAAGAGGAAGAGAAAGTATGTACAAACTCTATGGGTTGCCTCCCATAAGCGCTTTTTTAAAGTCGTTAGCTTGACTCTGGTTTCAGGCAGCAAGTCTGGTAGAATGAAAATCCGCTTCAAAGCAAGCTCTCGCCGTTGCAAATGCGGAAGTCCTCATCTTCAGGGACGGAGGTGTCCAAGTGAGCAGCGCCAGAGTAGTCAACCTCATACTCCGAGACCGATGGGGGTGGATGTGTAGGCTCGCGTGGAGGTGGAGGCGGTGGTTGTGGTGCAACGCAGCAGAGCCATGATGCAATCCGAGTCAGCAAGGAGTTCTTCTGCTTGGTCGTATCACAGACCTATCGCTCAAACTCCGAGTTCGGCTCCTTCGGTGGCTCCATGGCGACGTACTTGCTAATATCGAAGTGAAATGGAAGCAACTGAGAGGAGGAGTAGTGCTGAAACGGTGGTGGCGCGGAAGTAGAAGGTTGAGAAGGGCCAGCCTCATCATGATGTCCGGTGCGTGCTACTCTCCGGATGCCACTAGTCGTAGGTGGAATTAGTCTCTCGTAAAGCGCCCCAACAGGCGGATTAAAGCGAATGCTCCCTGGTGTAGCGAGAGATGTGAACTCAGGGCGAGGCAGGCGAATATACTTGTAAAGCCCATCATGACCCTGGAAGTGGTAGACTAGCATATGGCAGATGAGAATTTCGCTCGCGTACAAGTGCTCCCGATCAATGAATTATGCCTTATGCTCCGGTGGGGGATTTGCAATGGTGAAACGGCAATATGTGATGATGGAGTCACCAAGCTACCAATGAGAATCACTTTTCTCGAGACCGAAGTGCATTGTTGCGCACCTAGATGAACTCCTATACATCATTGAGAATGTCCATCGCGACCAAGATAACGGTTTGTAGAAACCGAGAAGGCTCGAACTTTTAGGCTTGTAGTGCAATGGTGTCATCTCGATTAGTGCGTTTCAACTCTCGCTCTCTAGTAGCCGGTTCTTGTCCGCTGCGTCATCTAGGAACTATTTCCTGGGTGGGATCGATCGATCTCTGGTGTAGACCGGTCGGTCCTGACCCTCTGGTCAGTAAGATATCAACCTCTAGGAGATCGATCGGTCTAGGAGTTAGATCGATCGATCCTGCATCTTTGTCGCTCAGGACCTGTTGGTTTGCTGCAGTATGAAGTTTTGCCTTGGCTCCAGCATGAGCCGTAATTGCGGACAAGTCAGAGAAAAGCGCATCGCCTCCAATCTCAACCTTGGAATTGGCAACAGGTGCAAGGATCGATCGATCTATAGGATGGACCGATCGATCTGTAGTGCAGATCGGGACTAGTTGCTGGCTATCTTGGATCGATCGATCGTTGTGCTGGATCGATCGATCCGGAGCTTCTTCGAAGGCTTGTACATCTTCAATCCCACTTCGAATCGTGATTGCATTGCAGAACTCTTTAGGATTAGAGCAAGATGCAATCTCAGATACCCGCACGTTAAAAGAATTAACACGGGAAGCAAACTCTCAATTGTTTCATGGAGCTCGATGTACATCCGTTCCATCTTCTTCTTCAAGTCTTGTGCATCCACAAGACTTCTCGGGCCTCCACAAAACGTCTCGGCGTCCATAAACCCTAGCTCGGCGGCGGCTTTTTCTTTTTTTTTTTTTTTTTTTTTTTTTTTTTGGTACCTACAAAAATAGAAAAACAAAACCCTAATTAGTAAAAATAAAAATAAAAATAAAAAAAAAAAATCTTAGACTAAACCCTAATCTTAAACTCGTAGGCAAGCGTTATTGGTCCCCGGCAGCGGCGCCAATTTGATCGTAGGTCAAATAATAAACCTAAATATGCAAACTACCGGATCAAATACGGTAATCAGTTGTAGCACTTTAGGGTCGAATCCACAGGGACCGATAAGTTACACTACGAATCTATGGGATTAAAGTTAAGCTAAGAAAGAAATAGATATTGGTTTTTCTAGGTTAAACAAGAAATAAAAGATAAATAAATAATAAGATAAAAACATTAGACATAGGGTATTCTTCCAGGATGCGACAAAGCAGTTAAATGGGAATATTTAAGAACCGTTCTTGAACTCAATTCACTAAGGTATAGGTAAATCACTGTCGTGCAGATACCTAACTAAACAGTACGATACTAGAAAACAGCTGTCGCGTGATCCTAATAAAGTAAAGCAAGCATTAACAAGCAAGATTGATATGTTCACAAGGTGCCACGACTACAACTGTCGTTGGCCATGGATCACCTTGCTCACCTATGTATGTCAGGTGACTAACCGCACTGTCGTGTCTTAATTAATCAACCTAAAATCTAGAACGAGGTGATCAGTCTAATTCTAGCATTAAGAACAACTATAGATGAAGAACCATAAAAATAAATTCCCAAACTAACAACCTAACGAATTACTCACATCCTTTCCGAAACCCTAAACCTAATAAGCTAACTAATCGAGCATAGAAACAAGAACAAAGACGAACACAAAAGGAAACATCTTTATTAAAGAATGTAAACCTAAAAAGAAAGCTATAAAATAAATATAAAAGGAAACTAAAATAAAAACTAGGAGAGAGCTACAGCTCTCAAAAGAGAGAGCCAGTGCTCTAAAAAGATGTGTGAAATACAATGGGCGAGCCCTCCTTTTATAGGGGTAAGGAGGTGCAACAAAAGGAAACAAAAGAAATGGAAAAACTTGGAGAGGAGGCAAAAGAGGCGGTGGACCGGTCGATCCATGGGCCAGATCGATCGGTCCTCATCTTCATGGGTTTGGGCCGAAATTCTTCACAGGATCGATCGATCCAAGTGTGGATCGATCGATCCCAACTCTCCTCCGCGTCGGCTTCGCAGCAGGTTGACATGTCTTCAGTAAATCGGCCATAACTCTTGATTGCACCGTTAGATTTCCTTCAAACCACTTGGAGATGAAAGCTAACTCCCTTAGCTATCTTGTGTCAAAATCTTAGAAAGATCCAACGGTGGGAAGGTCTTCGTCTGAGGCCATACTTCTGACGGGTCTGCTGGACTCTGCATCTTTCAATGTATATTTGCATCTAAACTCATCCAAAACTCTTCCTTTTCCAATATTTGCTTCTCAGACCTGTAATACACTAAGTGAAGCATATAGTCCTATATTCTATCTAATATAAGTTAGTTGACTCAATATACAAACCTAAATCCTATATAGAAAACGGTAATTTTGGGACTCATCAATAAGCTTCACGTTTTGCCTTGTCTTATATAAGTTAACTATTTTCCTCGCTCTTCCTATAAGGTTTTCTATTTTTACAACTTTTGTTTAACTTTAATCAAATACTATAATAAAAAATTGTGCTTAAAAATCAAATTGAAAACTTTATGAGTGTTAAACAATGTAAATTTCATAATTTACCCTTGTAAAATAAAACTCCTTGGAGTGTTCTCTTATTAGGGACTCATATATATAGCTTTACATTGTATCCTAGGGTTTACATACAAGGGTAAATTATGAAATTTACATTGTCTAACAGAAACAATAACGATCTTGAATCTTCTCCGAGAGATTTGGTAGAGGAGATGTTTCTTGAAGTCTATGAGAGCACAAAACGTTGCACTATCCGAGCTTTACGAAGTTGCACATTGGAAGGGGAGATTACAATGAGCATGTTGATTGATTACAATCATTATATAAATCCATTATTCCGTTGGAAATTAGTTTAGAGTTCTAGCTTGGGTTTGTAAGTTTTTCTGTAGTTCCTATCGAGTTTTGGCTTGGGTTTGTATGTCACTTGATCTAGATTGTGATTCTAGCTTGGGTTTGTATGTTTTTTTCTGTTGTTCTTATCGAGTTTTGGCTTGGGTTTGTATGTGTTTCTGTTGTTCATGTTGTGATTTTGCCATGACTTTGGAGATAGAGTATATATGGTAGATTAACTTCGAATATAATTGTTCTGAACAGTGAGGTACGGTGTCTTCATCAAGTTTCTTTTCTGTGCAGCGGAAGGACCTGAAAACCCTTAATGAAGCTGGGCCAACCATGGGGCTTCACAATTCTTTTCTGTGCTTTTCTTTTTAATGAAACATTTTCATTAAGTTACACTTCGTTTCTTGATTCACAAAGTTTTCCATTATTTTTTATAATGCACATTTAGTTATTTTGGATTAAAGTTAAACAAAAGTTGTAAAAATAGAAAACCTAATAGGAAAAGGTAAATAGTTAACTTATATAAGCAATGCAAAATGTGAAGCTTAATTATAACCCTAAAGTTTTTATTTCTCTTCTCCAGATCAACGAGAGAAACAATGGTGAGGTCTGATCTTCCATGGGATTTGGTAGATCAAGAAATACTTTAGAGTTCCGGCGACATGTCTGAGACGATTACGATTTACTTGCAACGATGGAACGCTTTAATGCTTTAATTATTCAAAGATCCGGAATTCATCAAGAAGACCATTAAGGGTTAAGGGTCCAGCTTCATTAAGGTTTTCAGGTCCTTCCGCTGCAAGAAATAAGAGGGAAACAAACAAAATTAACAAAAACCTTGTTGCAGTTTGAAACAATGACGATCTTCAATCTTCCGAAAGATTTGGTAAATGAGATTTTCTCTAGACTTTCCTTGAAGTCCGATTGCAATTTGGTAAAGAAGCCAGCAGTAACAGAGGAAGGGGAGATTCGAATGATCATGTTGATGGATTACAATTTATTATTATATTTTTTTATATAAGAATGTAATTATTACAATGAAATAATTTCTATACATTGGTTACATGCCAAATAAATAATAAAAAAACATGGAAGCAAATTAACAATACAAAAAACAATTACGATTTTGGAGTTAGTAAAGTGATAAACCGATTTTGAAGAAACGTAAAGAAAACACCACAAATCAACGAACATGCCAACACTAATTCTAATTCCACAAAGAGGCATTGACACTTGAACACAACAAAATCCTAACAAACGACACCAAGGCATCCTAAGGTACTAATCGGAGAGACCATAATCCGAAGCAACAGCCTAAAATAGGATCAATGAAACTACGAGGAAGGGAAGAGCCCAACAACAATCATACCTTATCCACACACACCTACAACAGCTGCAGACTTGACGAGCTCATAATCAATTGCACCCAAATCACATAGACTTAACTCAAATTTGAAATCTCCGAATGAACAAAAGTAGAATCTCCCAAGTTTTTCAATAGTCTTATTAGCCTTTGGTTGTTGCATAGGATTTGAGTAAAAAAAACTTCCAAAAAAGGAAGAGAAGAGTTGTGAAACGTTTTGCAAAATAAATAAAAGTTCACGTTTGACGCTAACGTGCGCTGAAGACGAATTTAACATCATAAGCTAACGTGCGCCTAAGTGTCGCCGTGTTCATCCAACTTCACCGATCCAACCAAATCTCCCAAAAACCTTCAAAACAGAATCAAAATTTCTCCTTAGGAAGGATCTGAAACATCAATGGCCGTGAGAGCAACGGTTTCACGTTTTCCGATCGATTCCGACGCTCAAGAGGCATCAGGACTTCCATGGGGACTAACAGTAACACCATTCGCGGCTAAAGACGAGAACGGAATCGGACCAGCGTATGGATCTAACGGTCATCTTCTTCCTCGTTGCGAGAATTGCTACGCTTACTTCAATACTTACTGTGAGCTTGATCAATGGGCTTGGAATTGCTCGCTTTGCGGAACTCTCAATGGACTTCCTTCTGATGCTATTGCTCGTTACTCTAATCCTCAGTCTATACCTGAAATGATGTCTTCCTTCATTGATCTTGAGTTTCCGTGTATGTATTTCATCACCTTTGTATTGATTCTTTTGGTTTTTTTGTTGGAATTGGTTCTGATTTCTGTGTAATTGTTTGTGAATAGTGGATGGATCGGAGGAAGAGATGACTCAAGCACGACCTGTGTATGTTGCTGCGATTGATATCTCCTGTAAGGCTTCTTTCTTCTCTCTAATGTTCAATTTTATGTTTGATCAATGTAGATTGTAGTTGAATTGTGGTTTGTGAACTTTGCATTGTAAATTTCAGAAGCAATGTGTGTTTCATTTGATCTAGATTTTGATTCTAGCTTGGGTTTGTAAGTTTTCCTGTTGTTCTTATCGAGTATTGGCTTGGGTTTGTATGTCATATGATCTGAATTGTGAGTCTAGCTTGAGTTTGTATGTTTTTCTGTTGTTCTTATCGAGTTTTGGCTTGGAGTTTATATGTCATTTGATATAAATTTTGATTCTAGCTTGGATTTGTATGTGTTTCTATTGTTCATGTTGTGATTTTGCCACGAGTTTGGCGATAGAGTATGGTAGCAGTAGATTAACTTCGAATTGTTCTGAACAGTGTGGTGGTCTTCATCAAGTTTCTTTTTGAATGGTCTTCCAATATAATGTATTGTATTTCATGAACGTCCAACTCGCTTATTCTCGTAAATAGCTTTTTGATGCCTGCTGGAACAATCCACATGTTATTGCTTGCTTAAGATCAAACTACTCTATTTTTTTCAATTTCCCTATGTTTTTGTCTGATATGTGTATTAGTGATATCTCCTTGTCTAAATGTTGCATTTTGTGTTGCTCATATATTTACTTTTTCAACCTGCAGCTTCTGAGGAATTTTTGGAGCTTACAAAAAGTGCATTGCTCGCCGCTCTGGAAGGTCATTTCATACAAAATTTAAAGCAAGGATTTACTTTTAGTTTTTGTGTGATTGTGTTCTGAGGGTAAATTTTTCTCTTTTTATCTATTTTACAGCTCTTAGTCCAGGGGCTCTTTTTGGTCTTGTTACGTTCAGCCACAAAATAGGACTGTATGATGTTCAAGGACCTATACCAGTTGTAAAGAATGTGTTTATACCCACTGATGTGGAAAGCAGCTTATCACTAGAACTTGAGGATGTCATGCCCTTGTTACAATTTTTGGCTCCGGTATAGTCATCTTTTAACACCTCTTTTCCTGTAATCTACTTCCTTGGTCATTCAAATTGATTGTTGGATCACATGGCTAGGAACACCTGGAGACAGACTAAGTTCTCTTTCTATACTTCCTGTAGGTAGAAACTTGCAAAGATCGTATTGCTGCTGCTCTTGAGACACTCAGACCAATAACTTCTTGGGAGAGATCAGCTGGAGCAGCTCAAGGGCTGGATAGTGTGTTGATGGGTGGTAGAGGCTTTGGTACAGCTATGGAAGCTCTCTTCAACTATCTAGGATCTGAATTTGGGAATACATTTGCATTAGGTATGTGAAAATATATAACATGCCTATACTATATATTCAACGTACTTTAGTTTTTCTCCCCACTAGGTTGTTTCGCAGTGGGTAGTTTTTTATTGACTTGATATAAGTGCAGCTAGGGTGTTTGCTTTCCTATCTGGTCCTCCTGATTATGGACGTGGACAACTCGATACAAGTAGGTATGGTGAACAATATGCAAGTAAAAGGGTAGATGCTGATCGTGCTCTGCTTCCTGCGCAAACACCATTCTACAAAGACCTAGTAAGTCTTATTTCAAGATTTTCAACCTCCAAGATGGATATATTTTGAGCTTAGAATTGACGGCTCTTTTATAGGCCACCATTGCCGTCCAGTCAGGTGTATGCGTAGACCTATTTGCAGTTACAAATGAGTACACAGATTTAGCATCCCTGAAGTTCCTTAGCATCGAAAGTGGCGGCTCGCTGTTTTTGTATTCAAGCACCGATGATTCGACTCTTCCCCAAGACATGTTAGTTCTGATACTTGGCTAGCATTACTTTTTCCACTTCAGTAGAGAGAAGGCTTGCTGTGTTTTCTTCACATGTTACCTAATTGAAACAAAATTGTATGATGTTCTCTTACAGGTTTCGGATGCTTAACCGGCCGTATGCTTTCAATTGTGTCTTGAGATTAAGGACGTCAACTGAATTCAAGCCTGGCAACTCTGTATGTGGTTTTAGTGAGAAACAAAAAGTTCACATGATGATATTTTTCTGCTTTTTTTTTTTTTGCTTTAGCTAACAGTTTGGCCTTACTTGCAGTTTGGTCACTTCTTTCCCGATCCACAGTACGAGAACCTGCAACATATCATCTGCTGCGATTCATATGCAACATATGCTTATGACTTTGATTTTGCGGATAATACTGGATTTTCCAGGTAAACTTAACTAAAATTGCTTTATCCTATAATTTTTTTTATGATTGGGTGAAAGGGATGATATGGATCCAGATTGTTCCATGCACTCGCTGGTCTTTGATTTTGCACTTTTATGTTGACTCTCAGTATATCTGTAAATAGTCATTGCATGCTTTACCTGACCTGCAATCAAATATTATTGTTTTTAAAATTTTAGAACTTTTTACGAAATTGCTGAATTCAGGAAGAACAAAGGCTAAGAATTTTAGAATAAGTCACCAATTTGATAAACAGACTTGGCACTCAAAAAGGCTAACTTCTTATTGCTCATTACCTTTCCAGACATTCTGGAGAGCTACCTGTGGTTCAAATTGCATTCCAGTACACAGTTGTTGTACCTCCCGAGGGACTGTCAAATTCGGAAATGTCATCTTCAAGTAGGTATGATTAAATCCATGGTAAAGCTGTTGACCGAATACCGTAGTCATTGTACGAACGCCAGCGGCAAACTGGTTAATATGAGGCTAAGCTTCTGATTGAAATTTACATCATTCGAACATGCATAGCGTTTTGTATCCTAGAAATGAACATACCTCGTACACTGGTCCATAGAGTTGATAGTAAACCTTTAACTTCCTTAACGTCTTAGTGACCTTATACACAGTCAATCCCAGAGCCTAGAATTGCTATTCATGCTAATCAATACTGTGGATCTTGTAGTCTTTCATTCTAGGTTTGATCTAATCTATTTTACACAGAGGCAAACACACACTTCAGAGACGATTAAGGATCAGAACCATGCAATTTGGAACTGCCAAAAACATCAATGAAATTTACGACAGTGTGGATCATGAAGTTGTTCTCTCATTGCTAGTTCACAAGGTAAAAGTCATTTCATGTTTTCATCTCGGATTCAGCGAGAGAAATGATTCCATTATTTATCTGCTAATTATGTATGTATAATTGTAATTGTTTTTCTGCAGGTAATTTTAGCCTCTCTGGAAGATGGAGTCCGAGAAGGGAGGGCATTGCTTCATGATTGGCTAGTAATCCTAACAGCACAATACAATGATGCCTTCAATCTCGTCCAATACAAAAACGCAAACAAGTCTATGAGCTCTCAGATTGATATCACGTTTTCACAATGTCCTCAACTTGAGCCGTTGCCTCGTTTAGTCTTTGCCTTACTCCGTAATCCCCTTCTCCGGTTTCATGAAGAAGGTGTTCATCCTGATTACAGAATCTACTTGCAGTGCCTTTTCAGGTAACCACCCCAATAACCTAATGAGTCGTGGTGATATTGTATCTAAAGCTGTGATTGTTTCAAATGTCAATCTCTGCATTTTGCGTTTACATGTCTCACAAGAGTAAAGCGTTCTTTTGCAAATTGTACGCGCAGACGTCAAATGCAAATGGATTTTCTCCTTCTTATTGTGTTTGGCGTTTGGGTTTATAATTGTACAAAAAAAAATAACTTATTATAACAAACAATCTAATTTACTGTTTGTTTTTTTTTCCTCAAAATTGCAGTGTGTTGGACCCGAGCTCTCTTCATTGCGGGATTTACCCTGCATTAATGTCATATTCAACACCGGATACACTGGCATATCCGCGTCATTCATTGAGCCGCGCGGCATTGATGACAAGTGGTAGTCCAATTTTTTTCCTAGATGCATATACCACATTGATAGTCTTCTACTCATCAACAGCAGACCCGTCAATACCTTTCCCTCCACCTCAAGACTGTAAGTTTTCTCGCCAAATGAAATCCGAATCAAACCACCTTTAGATCTGTTACATTATGTTGATTCGAAAACTTGATCGCGTACAGGTTTATTGAGGAAGACCATAAATAAGGTGAAGCAAGAAAGGAGCATCACACCAAAACTGATGTTTATCCGAGGAGGACAAGACGATGCTACTGCCTTTGAGAACTATCTTATAGAAGAACAAGACGTGGATGGTAGCGGTTTCGCTAGCGCCATGGGTTTCGTGTCTTTCCTCGACGATATTTCGCAGCGTGTCACTGAATACATGAAGTAAAAAGCCAAATGACCCTTTAGTTTTTTATACATCCGAACTCAGAAATTTTTAGTGTGTCCAAACGTTTCCCATTTAGAGTTTTTGCTCTTCTTGTTGTAACATTTGCTTAGACTAGCATCCAAACTTTTTTGCTCTCTAAATCAAAATGAATAATTAAGCAAAAATTTGTTCTTCACTCTTTTGTTGCAAAACTTCATTTTCTAAACTTCGACTTACATATCGGTTAACGGTAGAGCCAACGAGCAAAACAATTTGAGATGAGTCTATGATATGCTAACGGCCACAACCACTGTTTCAAGCTTACAAGCTAATCCAACATAAACTTGAAAACATGTTCTTTTGCAAAAATATAACCTTTTGAGTTCATTCATCTTCTTCATCACCTTCTACCTCTTCACCACTACCGTTGCTGTCGTCGTTGTCATTATCATCACCATTCCCACTCCCATTTTCTTCCATGCTATTGTCCTCATTCCCGCTCTCGTCGTTCTCATTCCCATTCTCTTCCATGCTGTTTCCATCATCCTCCTCGTTCTCCTCATCATTCCCATTCTCTTCGGTATTTTCATCGTCATTCTCGTTTTCCTCATCATTAACATTCTCTTCTGCCTTGTCCTTCTCTGTCTCCTCATCTCTTTTGCTTTTCTTCCCACCCTTTTGCGTCGATGTTCCTTCCTGTTTCCTCTTTTCCGTCTCTTTCGGCTTCGAAGCAGCTCTACCACCAGCCTTCGAAGCTGCTCCACCACCTGCCTTTTTCCCCGCGTTCTTCTTCTTAAACTCTGAAAATCACCAAGTCAGTCTCCAAACTTAACTCACTTACAAACAACCTTAAGGTTGAGACAAACATTGAGCTCCGATCTCTTCCATAACATTACATAAATTCACAACCTAAAGCACTTTTACTAACACTCCATAAACTAACAAACATATACGCAGACTATAATCTTCATCATTAACAAACACTAACCTTCAAGAGAAGCTTTAAGCGGCTCCAAAAATTCTGCAAAATCAATTTCTTCTAATGCCTTAAACACATCATCAGCCTTCATCGTTTGTCTTCTTGCATCCTTACAAAAATCATTTGCCCTATGATTAACCCCAATAAATATTCATCAAATTCGAAAAAAAATTCAGTTGTCAGATCAAAAAAACAGTAAAATTCATCAATTGAATCACAATTACAGTATAAACCAAACTTGAAACAGTTCAATTTGAATTCGAAGGCAACAACAACGAAGAAATTTCAGAAAATTTAGGGTTTTAAGGCGTACGTACGTGGCGGAGAGGTAGTGGATGAAGATCCGAGCACTTTCGGAGAATGCGAGTAACGCTTCCTTGTGAATACTGACGTCATAATCCGGTGAACACTCCGACAGCTTCTCCTTCACCACCCGGCGCACGATAGCTAACGGAAGCTCGTCCACCACCACTTTCTCCGACTCCATTCTTCTCTCCTCTCTCTCTCTCGCCGTCTTTCCCGCTCTCCCCGCCCTTATGTTGATGAAATCAGCCCAAATAAAATAAGCTACTCGGCCCATTAATCTCAAAGGCCCGGATTTAAAACTAAAGAGTTTCAATCTTACCCGTTGGATTAAATTAACCAAATCCTCACCGTTCAAATCTCCATACTAATATATCGACCCATTAATATTAAAAGCCCATATGTACAAATTGATTAGCACGCTCTCAATCTCACCCGTTGGATTAATTTTGCTGAATCCTCACCGTCCAATAGTCATACTAATTAATTCGATCAAACACGCGAATAAAATAGGAATCAGAATCAGTCATCTTCAACCTCTAGAATTTGAAACAAAGCAATAACCAAAAATTTCTCAATTTCAAACCATTTCTAAGAATTTGATTGTCTAATTAATGGCGTACGCTCCTTCAGCACCGGAGTTACCAGAATCGTTCGGTCATCAGCAGTTCGAAGGAGAAGATAGATACAGTTACGCGTATCCATATCAACCAACTCAGCGATTCACCTCCTCCTCCGGGATGTTTTCACCGGAAACTCATCCGGAGATCGTGAGAAGCTTCGAGTCGGCGGATAGAGACCGGAGCGGATTCCTCGATGAGTCGGAGCTCCGGCTAGCGTTATCGTTTTCTGGTTACGAAGGAATTAGTAACAGAACGATTAGGTTTCTGATGTTTATTTATAAGATTCCTGGAGATTCTCTGCTTCGGCTTGGTAAAATTTACATTTCAGCTTTTGAAATTGAATTTTTGATTTCATTGAGACGTTTTCAGACTTTGATTGATGTAATTATGATTTAAGAATTTAAATTAGTGTGAATTTAATCACTCTTTGATTGCACAAAGTGTGACATGATTCGATTACATTGAAGTTGCTTAGAATCTTTTCGTTTTTTTCCATTTTGCTGAGTCTTGAATAAGTAATCAGAGTCATGAGAATAGTAATGAAGTTCAAATGAATCTCAATTTACAAAATTAGTCATGTTTCAACCATTTTTGCAGGTCCTAAGGAGTATGTTGAGTTGTGGAATAGCCTCGCGCAATGGCGTGTAAGCTAACATTTTAGTGTTTTAAGATTCTTCTATGGATCAATCTAGTTGAGTATTGTTTGTGTGTTATTGTAGGCAACGTTTGACAGGTTTGATAGAGATAGGAGCGGAAAGATGAATTCTGCAGAGCTAAGAGACGCTTTCTATCATCTTGGGTACATGCTTCCAACTTCGGTTCTTCAGCTTATCGTGTCTCAGTTTGATGATGGTACTGGCAAAAATGTTGAGCTCTGTTTCGACAGTTTCCTCGAGTAAGTTTCTCTTCTGTATGATTTTGTCGATTAGGCCGTTCTTGGTTTGAAATCTAACTCTCGTTTTCTTTTCCGCTGGATTTGCAGATGTGGGATGATTGTGAAGGTAGGAAGTTATAATCTTTTAACCGAAGTTGAAAATTTTCGAAATGCAATTCATGAATCTATATGGTATTATCAGGGATTGAGTGAGAAGTTCAAAGAGAAGGATCCCAGTTACACAGGCTACGCAACACTCTCTTACGATGTCTTCATGTCGATGGTCATTCCGTTCATTGTGTCCTATGACTAATGGTCATTTTGCTGCTCCATCTCAGCTTCAAGTTGTGAATAGATAATGGATGTCTGAATATTGAATAGGAGAGTGAAATCAATCAAACTAGTTTATAGTGTAAGTTAATGTTGGTGAGAGTGAGAGATTAATAAATGAAAGTTGCAACATTCTAACAAGATGACTTTGCACCAGAGAAAAAAATCAGAGAATTTCAAAATGTTAAGAGCCAATTTTGAGCTGTTTGCAAGCAAAGACTCCTAAAATCACCGAACCAAGGACCGAGAAGGCTCCTTGCCTTGATCGCCAAAACTCGATCCACGTCAAGGGTCTTTTGATTTCAGACAAAACCTTGTCGAACTGTTGGTGAAGTTCGTCGAGAGAGCCATTATTATCGATCACAACATCAGCTTTGCTTCTTTTCAAATCCAATGGCATCTGAGCCATCACTCTGTTTCTTGCATCTTCCTCACTCAATCCATCTCTCTCCATCAGTCTCTTGAGTTGTGTTTCTTCACTGACCCACACAACTACAATGGGTTTTGTCCATTTATCCATCTTTACTTCGAACAACAATGGGATATCGACAACTATCACTTTAGCTCCACTCGCCCATTGTTTCAGGATTTCCCAAAAGATACCACTCGATATAAACGGAGCCATCAGTCTATAGAGTGAAAGACAGACACAACACACAATTTCAAAATCTCAACCAATAAACCAAGAAGGGAAGTTCTCAATTCCTTACTTGTTAAGAAGTTGGCGCTTGGAATCAGACGAGAACACCATCTGACTGAGTTTTGGCCGATCCACTTCTCTACTAGGAAGCAGAATCTCCTCCCCAAAAGCTGCAACTACTCTTTTCCATCCACCACTTCCTTTCTTCAACACGTTCTATATCGAAAAACACACAATTCGCTCTCTTCGAAATGGTAGTACAATAGTTTCAAAAGAATTCAAGGAAACAGAAAAAGAGAAATGTAACTTACTCGAGCAACAACATCAGCGTCAACGACGGGAATGCCACTAGCCTTGAAGAGATTGGACACAGTACTCTTACCAGACGCTATGCCTCCCGTTAGCCCGACTATTCTCATTCTCTTCTTTCCTCAGGAACACTTATATTTTTCTCAGTGTGTTTGCCTGCAAAACACCAAAGACCAAAATGATATCAAAACGCTGCATAATCAACTTACAGAGCCACACATCTTCAACTTTATTTTAGTTATTCCATACATGAACTATATAAAGATAAAACACAAACCAAACTACAAAGTATATATAATAGAATTATCAACAATCATTTTGTAAACTTCGATTCAAAATCATAATGAGAAGATTCAAGATTGAGGCTTAAGTCTCATAGACACAGTCCTTAAAACTCTATGACTTAGCGTATCTATGAAATCGAAATAGCAGGTTTACTTTCAAAATTACAAATCATACACAAGTTAAAGATTACACAACAGAGAAGGAAACAATTTGAAATCCATAGCCAAACCAAATGATCAGCATAACAAATAAAAAAAATTCCATCAATCTCTTAAGTAGCCATTAGAAATTAAAATTCAATGAACAAAGACGCAGCAAAAATACAGAAGAAGGGAGGAAGAAAAGACTAACCTGAGCAGCCAGAATTCGAAGAAATCTGAGGATGGAGATGGACGCAATTTGGGGGCTTATTGACTGATTGATTAGATCAACAACATAAAAGAGACGACGAAACAAACCAAACCAATCAAAACCAAACCAGAAATTTATACATAAACCAGTCGGTTCAGCTTTTTTATATAAGAATTTATTCATAAACCAGTCGATTCAGCTTTTATATAATAGTTTTGCAGAAAGTGGTTAAAGGCAAAGCTATCGACTATCGTGTGTTTGGTGGAGCCGTGGAGCTAACCGATTAAATAGATATAGATCGGTTTACAAAATTATTTATAATTAAACCAAAAGATAAGACACATTAAACCAGCTTTTGGTTAAGTTGATGTATATCAGCCTTTGTTGTAGTTTGTCTATTTATCTCTCGTCTCTTGTATATTCATCTCTTCTTGACTATATCTTTTAGTTTTTTTTTTTTTTTTTTTGAGCAACTATCTTTAAGTATTCATGAATTATATTTCTATATAAGTTTCTGTATCTCAATTTTTATGATCTTGAAAAACTAATAATATTCTTCTAATTTCATCTCTTTCATCACTTCAACATTTGTTAAGTATCTATGCACACTCCTTGCCGTAGCAGAATCAGAGGACTGCAATTAAAAGAGAGAAAAACTAAACTCTATATTACACATCGCGAGGGTCAATATTCAATAATGGTGTTCAAAGAGCTTCATATAGTGTCTATATGTTGTCTTCTTATAGTGATCTATATGTCTTTTTTTTTGGAGTTTCTTCTAATTCATACAAAACCGACATGTAAGTCGATCCAAGTTTTCTTTTAACCTTGCCAAAGTAGTTTAGATGGCGTGAATACTACCATATACCAACATCGCACCATTTGAATATATGGCATGTTTTGGACTTCTATTAATTTATATATGGCTCACATATAGGTCACATTCAAACCTAGATTTTAATAGTTTTGGGGTTAGGTATATAATTTGTAACCCAACCTATTTTGACACCCTAGCCATGAGGATGGCCGAGTGTTATTTTCAGACGAAAGACAAATCAAATGAAACCATATATGCTTACTTGTTGTGATGGTCCACACTTGCATGATATTGAGGGCCACCTTCCACAACCTACATGTATGTCTAATCTTGCTTAGTGATGTACGTGTTTAATTGGTTTCTTACTAAACTCGTATCTATTAAAAAATATGAATATGGTTGTGAATATTCGTTTTACGACTATATATATGCATTAAACTAAAGTATCGTTATAATTAGCTAAGTAGCTATGCGCTTATGTCCGACTAAAATAAACAACAAGGACCAACAGAATGTATATCGTATGGAACTTTACATTAATATCAAATGAAATAACAAAAATAACATTGACCAAAAAAATATCCCATGGATCTTTACAAACCAACAAAAATTAGGGGAATTGCAAAAAAAAAAATGACTCAAAATATTAGGTGAAATACAAACAAAAGTAACCATTTCACTAAACATTTTGCAAAAGTAATTCAAATGACTTGAATTAAGAAAATTATAAAACTATCCTTGTGATCAATAAAAAGAATCTTTGAGGAATTCCTCTTACATATATCTATATATATATCCATATTTGTGTGGTAGTAGTGAAAAAAATAAACTTAGGCTTACTGATTGTCTATACCAAAAAAAAATATATATATTATGAAAAAGTTTCATATATTATTAAGCTAGTTTAAAAATTGCCCTTAAAAAACTGGCTTTAAGATTTAATCACTCTAGAATCTGATAGCTTACATGAAAAAAATGAGAATCTCTTGTTCGAACGCCTTTAGCTAAGCTAACATGAGGAAAGTTTTAAAAAAAAAAGAACAAAAAAGAACAAGGGGATATGTTAGTGTAGCCTGATGGTAAATTCGTGAGATTGGGTCTTGTTGGACGCAGGTTCGATACTCCGTAGACGCAAGTTTTTTTGTTTTTCTTAAAAAAAACAAAATACAAAAAAGCGCAAAAGGCCAGAATGGAACTCGTGACTCTCAGAGTAGTACTTCAACATGTAACCAACTGAGCTATAAAGCTTTATTGACATAAAGGGGAGATCCATCATCGCCAAATTTTCTGACCTTAAAGTTCATATCACCGGATGCATCTTCAGCTCCAGTGATGTCAGAAAGGATAAGGGGAGATCCATCACCGCCAAATTCTTCAGTATCCCAAACCATTCCCATTGCTATGCCAGCAACAGAACATTTGACTGGAACACCAGCATCTTGCAAAGCCAAGCAACCGCCGCAAACAGATGCCATGCTGTCACATTTTCAGATCAACATAAGAAGCAAGTACAAAATTGATCATTCAAACGAATTTAGCACGTGCAGATCAGACAGCTGTTAAGATCAAGATATCGATTACTATTGAATTGAACGTGAATTACAACGAATGATAATCTCTGATGCGATACAAGAATCAAGAGTAACAGATCAACATTGATCTCCTAGCACATCGCTAGTCCTCACTCTCAACATTGAGAATCTTAACAACAAATCGCATAACCCCCAAATGAGCTCAGCTTCTCTTCTTATATGAACTCCCGAGACTCAACGGCAAAGCTTCTCTCACATCCCGAGTCTTCACCTTGAGCTGAAGCCTCTGCCACGTCACCAGCTTCTTCAATTAGTCCTTGCTGAGCTGGCACCTGCTTCTTCTTCCCATGATACGACTGATGAATCTTATCAACAGCCAGATAAAATAGCTCACCTTGAAGAACCATTGCTTTCAATTATTGTACTTTCAATACGTATTGTCTAATTAAGGAAAGTCATCATCACTAGGTAGGCTGGTCTCCAATGCTCGCTCTGCTAGTGTCCCATGACCTATTTCTCTTCTACTGGGTGCACCAATTCGTCCAACTTCACCAATGGAGGAAAAGTGTACTGAAATATCACAATGAGTAGCTTAGAAAATCTCTTTAAGCTCTGCTCAACAAAAAAAAAATGAAAGAAGACACTAATTGAAATTTCTCTAAATAGTCGTTAAATGTAAACGTGCAACTAACCACAGCAAAAATTTTAACTATATCTAATAAAAAGTCAATTGTAAACACTAATAACAAAGTGAGAATAAAAAATATTGAAGAGACCTGAAGATAGAACCTCTTGTATTCATCAGAACCCTCAAGGTTGTCAATTCTCTATATGTATCCAGATTTGTGTGGTAGTAGTGAAAAAAACTAAACTTAGGCTTACTGATTGTCTATACCAAAAAAAAACATAAGGAATAGTTAGAATGGAAAAAGAGAAATTCCTCAAAATACTATGATTTTGGTTTTGTTTCCAAAAATACCACTAATACCAAATTATTGTTCAATGATGTAAATTTTAAATCTTTGGTTTGGGTTGATAATTGTATATTTAGGGTATAATATTTAGGGGGTAGGGTTTAGTGTTTAGAATATAAAGTTTAGAATTTGAAACTTCAAAATTTAATTTTACTTTTGTGGTATTTTTGTCCTAAAAACAAAAATAATGGTATTTTAGAAAAATTTTCATGGAAAAAACTATATGTATCATATGAGATTAAAAACTTCTAATTATGTGGTAAAGGCGGTCCAATCTTCCGCATCTTTTAACATCTTAGAGATCACCTCAATTTGTTTCGATCCGAATTGAGGTATAGCCTCGGAGGAACACATGTACATATTCCATTGCCCAAAATCAAGTCTAAGTTCAGCAAAGATCCCTAATATACGTTAACGCATATGCACTCATCAATAATACTTTACATCTCTCAAATTAAAGTCTGATACAAGACATCTTTGTCCCAAAAAAAACCTATATGACAGCTTGACACTTCACCAAGAACCGCATTGATAGTGTGACACCTCGAACGTATCAGATTCGAATTTATAAAATGGAAAAGCATGTGTAATAATGGCAGATCGAACAAGAAGTTTCATGGAGGCATATAATTGGATGTGTATATATATGTACCTTTTTTTTGTACAGTACTTTTGTTATATGTTTACACATGCATAGTTAAGTTAGGAACCCATCAACCTATTTCCTATAAAGGTATAACTTATGCATAGACACCATGAAAATACTAGTCTTAGTTTCTATTTTGCATAAATGTCATCCAATATAAGGTTTTGCTCAAATGACAAAATTTATGCCACGACTTAATTTCATCTTTGACATTGAATAGGATCCGAGGATTTCTACATATATGATGCATGCACTAATTGCTGAAGTATTGATGAGTGCATATATATATATATATATATATATATTTTGAAGCAACAAGAGAGGTGTGGTAAGATGTCGTTTGTGGTTGGATTTGAAAATGTTAGTGGCTTGTGGTGGAACTTTAAACACTATTAAAGGGCATGGAACTGATCAAACACATATATCAAACAAAAACTATTTAGTATGACTCTATGAGGGATATAAAACATATATCCGGATTTTTATCACCCGACTAATTTTTTAGGATAATTATAGTCGTCGAATAGTATACTCACCAAATTTTTTTAATGGCCGAAATCATAGTACTATTTCGACTAGTAAAAAGAATATCAAATGTTACTTTGAGTTGTTTAAAAAAAAAATGATATTGAAATTTGAGGATTGTTAATTTTTAGTTGAAGATTTCCAAAACTATGAAAACAAACCAAACTTGGTTGGTCGCAAAAAACCATGAAACATTTATGAAAGATTTAGTAAACCCTTGATGCAAAATTGATAAACATAAATTTTAGACTACAAAATTCGTTTAAGAAAAAAGTTGGATCGCCGGTTTCGGTTATTGGAATCTTTTGTAGAGGAAATAAATAAATTATAGTTTCCGCAACTATATATTACATCATACCGCAATTGAAAAACTATATAAAACACATTAAACTATTGTTGATGGTACTTGATAGTTACGTTTAGAGACTGGTGACTGGTGAGACACTGAGACCCAATCGCGTGGAAATGCTGAAGAGGAAATGAATAGATACGTGAAATGAAAGGAATGGAACAAACCGACTTTTTGACAATATCATTAAACTATTATTGATGGTACTAATGGACTTTTGTATAGCTGAAGTTGCAAGGAACTTTTTTTTTATATATTACGAGATATGATTCATATGCATGATTGCAAGTTGCATATAACCAAAAGTGGTGTGACCCACATTTAAATATGTTAATAACATACTAATTTCGTAATACACACACAAAAATAGCATAATTGCATAAAATTGGCTTACAAAATTTTAGAAAAATCGATTTAAAGAAAAAAACAGAGATCTAAATATGGCAAAATAATCGTATATATAAAACCGTTTATTGTGGATTTGAATCTTACGAGCATAAATGTATTGTAAAATCGTTGTTCTTTAAAATTATTTATCGTAATATTGTAAATTACAGTAGTTGAATATCATCATAATAAAAATATTTTAAATATTTTTTTTTAAAAGATATTTAAATTGTTTGGGTTCATTAATGCTTTTACACTAGGAGCTCTGGGGTTCGAGTCCCAGAAATTGCGATTTATTAACAATTATACAGGAGATCTCCAGTGATGCGCAATTAGAGCCGTTAGCCGTGATTCTACGTACAGAATGAAGTGTAATCTGTCGTGAATCTAAAAGGATCGAAAAGAATTGCCCATGGTAGAATCGTTTATGTAACAGTTCTCATAATTTGTAATAGTTTATAAATGAAGATGACAAAAAAATTGCTTGGTTAAATTATGGATCACTTAATGGATAATTCAACTTTTTTTTTTCTTTTTGACATTCTTTTTTTGTCAACATTTAGACCACCAGTGGTCGGTCCATTAAATACCTACAAATTGTAAGGAGTGAGATTCGATCCCTGGTGTGATGGTGTTTATCTACGGTAGACTTATCATTTGCCACTAGATCATGCTCACTTCACACATTCATACTATTTTAACATTAAAAAAAACTATTTTAATTATTAGTTAACATAAATAGAAGGTATTGTTTTCTTAGTATAAAATGAGAGAAAAAAAAAATTAAACAGTTTTCCAATCAAGGAATAAATTAATTGTTTTATTGTGAATTCAATACATGACAAAGAATTGTATACCTCACCTATAATCAACTATAAAATTAAAACAGGAAAAAACCTATTAAGGACAGACAAAGACACAAGCGAAGCTTATCTCATTTTCATCTTGTCGCCCATATCAAGTATCAACCAAGCCACAGCCAAACCGATCACGGCTCTCCACAAATTCAAAATCTGCACAATTTATTCAACATCCAACATTATCAATATCTTATCACTTATATATGCTTAAACTTTAATCATAACATAGAAGAAATATCCTGACTAATAGATAAAATAAAAGTTCAGTGGATTACAACTTTTTATGTTTAGTTACAAAACCAACTACCAAAATTCTAAATTAATCATTAAAAAAACCGGGTTTGTTTAGGTAGATAGCCATTTCGAAAAACCAAAATTTGGTAAAATATTGCGGTAGCACTTTTTATAAATACATTGGTATATTTTACCACTTGTATTTTTCTTTTAACATGTTATGTAAAAATAAGTAAATATATCAACAAATAAAAATAACATAATATTTTTGAAAAAAAAATCAAAGCTAAAACACCACCTACTTAAATTTAATTTAAAATTTTAACAAGATTAAAGTCTCATTTTGCAAATAACTTTGGAAATTTTTTGGCAATTTTGCTTGTACCCGTAAAGTTTTTCTAACATGTTAAAAATTTGGTCATAAATAAGTTGAACTAAATTAATCTTATTTTTTCTGATAATTTTATTTTGAAAAATAATTATTATAATCTTGAATAATAAAACTACAAAAAACAAAATTTGATTTTTTTAAAAAATAGTTTAAGCCACCATATTAGTTTTTGTTGAATTTGGAAAACAAAAAATCAAGATTTTGAAAAACCAAACTAGAAATGTTATATATTAAAAAAAAAATGGATTTACCTTGATTGTAGTTGCCCTTGAAGTGTAGATAATATCAGGTAAAAAACCTTGCATACCGACATTGTAAACCGGTTTACCATCCGGGTAAAAAAGACCATAATTCCTCTCAGAAGTCGGACCCGGTTTAAGATTCTCATTGAACAGAGCAAAAACATAAACATCAATAGGAACAGATTGTTTCGCCGGAGTTCCTTTCCTTTGTTGAATCAACTTCAACAAGTTCCCATTATACAACGCAGCGTTCTCCGGCGAAGCTCCGATCTCATTCTCATCTCCTTTAGAAGGCCAACCGGTCTCCGAAATCCGAACCTCAATATCGGTATGTCCCAAAGTCTTAATGGCAGAGTAAAGTGCATCAACTTGAGCAAACAACATGTTATCATAATGAAGATTAGTGTTTGGATCAACCATACCTTGATTAGGTTGAAACAAAACATACTCTAATGGAACTTCTTTAGGACTATCTTTATAAGCAAAGAAAGGATAAGCATTAATCAAGAAAGGTGATTTGATTTGAGAATGAAAATCAAGAAGTGGTTGAAGATATGGAATAAACTCTTCTTTAAATGATCCAGAAGAAGGAGGATAAGATGTTGAAAGAATGTCAAGAGAATGAGCTGAAGTTACCGCTACTTGTTTCTCTAAACCAAGATTGGTTAAAGCAGCGTAAACCGATTTCATAGCCGGTAAAAGGTTACTAATAAGGACATGATCATTGGTTTTAAAGATTTCGTTTCCGACAACGATTGAGGTTATTCTTGTTTTTGAGATATGTGGTTGAAGTCTTTGTTGAAGCCAAGATTGAGCTTTGGTTGGATCTACTGACATGTTTTGAAGATACTCGTTACCTAAACCGATCATGAAGTCGACTTGTGAGTTTGAGAAAGAGAAGAGAACGTTTGGATCTGCGTCGTAGAGTTTTACTCTTGTGATGTTTAGTGATCGGAGGAGAACAGCGACTCTTGCCGGAGATGGGAGGTTGTTAGCGATTTGGCCGTAGTTGATTCCTACACCTTGTCCCTTAGTTCTTTCTGTAAAAAACAAAATCAAGAATCAGAATCGGAAGCTCTTGGAAGCAGAAGGTATTAAAGAAAGTGAAGGAAACCTGAGAGAGTAAGAAAGAGGAGAAGAGCTATGAAGAAGAAGGAGAGACTCCGAGTGGCCATGGCAAGAAGAATCTCCTTCTACGACGTCGTTTTTGAGCTTCTCTTCTTCTTCTTCTTTTGAGTTAGTTTTTTGGTATTTAATAAGAATATATAACACACGGTGGTATTTGGAAAGATCCAACTGTTATATTCTTCGTCCTTCTTGGCTTTCCGCGTTCGTCTTAAAGTTCGCACTATGTGTCTCTCATTAATGCATTTCTCTATACTTATATTATTATATTTAGTATTTTTTATTCTTTTAATAATGTATTTCTATGTTGTTATTTTTTCTATTAATTTGATGGAGTCTATGTTTTGTTTTCTTCCTTTTTCGTGGACCAAGTTTGACTGACATTCATACTGAGTGAACCGTATGTGGTTTTTTTTTTTGGGAAAATCCCAAAAAAAACTATCAAGGTGACAACCACTTCCACTTTAAACCTCCAAATTTTTGTACTCCCAACTAAAACCCTCAATTTGACAACTTTGTTAAATCAAACCTTTAAAGTGGCTTTTGTGTTCGCGGGCCCATAATAATCACCAGAACCGTTAATTCCGTTAACAGAATAATTCACTCCATTTAATTTATGTGTGCTATTTTTTAATTTTTAAATATTTAAAAAATTAAAAATAATAAAATAATTATAATTAAAAAAAATGAAATGATGGAAATTCCCAAATCGATTTTGGGGTTCGGGTTTGTGAAAAAAAAATCCCTCTTCGGTTCTCTTTTCTTCTCTCTCCCTCTTAGTTCGTCTATCTTCCTCTTCGATTTGTCGTTCTTCTTATTATTCGTTCGTCTCTCTTCTTCCTTTCCGTTTGTCTCTCTTCTTCCACTTCGTTCGTCTCTCTTCTTCTTCTTCAATACTCTTTTTTTTTTCACAAACAGTAACCCTTAAATCGATTTGGAAATTTATTTTTCATTATTTTTATTTTTTATTAACTTATTTTATTATTTTTAATTTTTTAAATTTTTTAAAAATAAAAAATAGCACACATAAATTAAATGGAGTGAATTATTTTGTTAACGGAATTACCGGTTCCGGTGATTATTGTGGGTCCGCGAACACAAAAGCCACTCTAAAGGTTTGATTTAACAAAGTTGTCAAATTGAGGGTTTTATTTGGAAGTACAAAAGTTTGGAGGTTTAAAGTGGAAGTGGTTGCCACCTTGATGGTTTTTTTTGGGATTTTCTCTTTTTTTTTAATAAAGTTTTTTTATTATATTGAGTGTAACCCAATAAAAAAAATAAAAAATAAACCCAATAAATGAATGTAGTTAATAAAAATTTTTATGATCCGAATCAGCTTCGACTATATTTAAAGTTAAAGGGGATTTGATAAAGAAAGTTTTGTTCACCAGATTTTTAATTGGTTTTGGGCCTTTTTGGCACTACACTAAAACGATTTGATTTAATTTAATTTGCTTTATAAGAACCGATCAACGTATCATTCTGTTAGAGTGTTCCATATCGGAAAGAATTAAAATCTTTGGGCAATATATATAGTGTGTGGCAAACCTCCTCTCTTGAACTAGCTTTTGGGTGTTGAGTTAGGCCCATTACTAATACATTCGATGATAATATCGGCAGTCTCAGTTCTTGCTTTCTAAGCTGCACATGTTTTTGTTTCTAATAAGATTTACACTTAAGGAAAAAAAAATTACAGTTTATTCCAAATCCAACTAAATTGGACAAATATATGATAGTTGGTAATTTATTAGTATTTATTTTTAACAAACAAGTTTTAGGTCTATGTCATAATCATTTCAGATAAGAGGACATAGTAACAAATAAAAACAATTTTTTTTTCTGTGGATCTCATGAATTTAAATATTTTAATTTTCTTTTTCTGGATGGTTAGCTAGTAGTAGTACTTAAAGATATTTTTAACAACAATAATCAACTGCCCAAAATTTTAATTAAATATGTATAATTTTGATTACTTTATGGCCTTTACAGCGCAAGTATAAACAAATTCGGCTAGTTTCTTTCTATTAAATACATGTAAATCGAGAAGGAATAAGTAGGTTTGATTTGTGGACAAAAATAATGTAATCAAAGCTGTTCTTTCTACCTTCCCATTTCTTGAATATTCTAATTTCTAATGTCAAATAGTTAATATACTAGTATTAAATTACCTACAACGAAAACGTCACTTGTAATGATTGTTGCCCTTAGGTCATTTTACGTTACAATTTGACCTCTCTTTTGGACAAAAAAAATTGGTACGGGACATTAATATATCAGTTGATTATTTGTATTCGATATTAATATATCAGTTATTGCAGTCGTTAATATCCAAGTGGGTTATGAATTTTATGATCCTAATTCCTACGTGCGATTAGCTATTTTATTTTCTAGTAATAAAAAATGGGAGAATTGATTATATGGGACACTTTTTTTTCAATTTGACCATATACACTTTTATTAGAAAAGTTTGGTCAATTAGATTTTATAATAATTAAAACTCAAAACTACCCTTAATTCCTTTAGTATGATTAAAAATTCCTCTTTTAACTTAACCTACTTTGTTATTATTTTTTTTTGTTCTAAATTGTAAACTTAAAAAAAAAAAAAAAACTTACCTTTAGAACAACGACGCCGGCGAAGCTTCTTCTTCTCCAGCGAGTTCTTCTTCTTCTCCAGCGAGTTGTTTTCTTCTTCTTCTCCAGCGAGTTCTTCTTCTCCGTTGTCGAGTTCTTCTTCTCCCTTGAGTTCTTCTTCTCCTTGATTTCTTCTTCTTCTCCTCGTCGAGTTCTTCTTCTCTTTGGGTTTCTTCTTCTTCCCCTCACTCAAATCTGAATCTCCAAGTCTTAGGTAAACTCTAATGATTATTCTCTATATTTCTATTTGATAGTGTTGCATATTGATTTCAATGAAATTCAAGAGAATAATCTCCAATTTGAATCACCAGCTCCCTCTGAGATTAATCCCAAATTCCGTTTATTGTTCGATTAATCAAAACGGTGTATGCTATTGAATATGTTACTTATGAAATGATTGATTGGGTTTTGCAATTATTGATGGTTTCTCAGATTTTGTTCTCAGTCCGTTCGAGTCTAGTGTGTTTACAAGCAATATAGGTTGGTTTAAAGAAGCTTGAAATTACTTGGTTCCTTAATCGACAACTCTATTGATTCTTCTCTTAATTTCTATGGGATAATATTGCATGTTGATTTCAATGAAATTCAAAATTGCGTTGAGAAAGTCTCAAATTACATGGTTATTAGTCAAATTGGAGCACCAGATTTCTTTTCATATGTTTGTATTGTTTATTGATAGAGTTTATATGTAATCTATATGTGAATGTAGAGAAATAATTGCTTATTAGTGAAATTAATATTGGAAAGTTCTCAAGTTGACCATGAATTTGTTTTATTTTGTGCAGGTTGTTGAGAACTATCGGACAGAACAACACACCTGCGTTTAGTGCTCAAGAAACTAATTGGTCTCTTCCTAAAAAACTGGTATTCATCATCTCAAACCCTTGTCTTAGTTATTATTTTTTGTAAATTGTAGGGAGAAATGGTTGTTCTTTGTTTGAACAGATTTTTTTTTCTTTTGCAATTTGAGTTCGAATTATGTTTATTATAGTAGTATTTAACTTGCAGTTAGTGGTGAGCTTGTTTCTTTTGACCAAAGTAGTGAATATTGTGTTTAGAGTTTCTTGTTAGAATATATCAAGACTTGTCCTTTTGACTTGAGATTTCTTCTTTTTAGAGTTTCTTTATAGGATAAGTTTTGACGTGTGGTGTTGTTTTTTGAGCCATCTGATTGTTCTTTGTATTACGTGTGGTTAGGTTATATATTGTTGTCTTCGATGATTGTTGAAGAATCTCTTAAATATTGTGCATTGCTGTTTGATGATTCCTTACCTTCCTTTTTTTTTTTTGTAAGGTATGGAAAAAGAGTATCCAAAACGTCTTTTCAGGGAAGGAAGTGAGACACAGGTGCAGCAGATAAATAATAGTTGCAGAATGTCTGTCTTGGAAAAAATACAGACTGCATTACCGGCTGAGTATGCGAAAGTGAAAGAGGATCCAGTCCTCATATTTATGCATAATGAGATGTCCAATTGTTCTTGTTGATGGTGTCCTACAGAATTTTGTTTTCTTTGAAGGAGCACATGTATGGTCACCCACATATTTATTGATTTTCCAATATGTAGATCCACCCAAACACTCAGAACGAACTCGCCAATTGCAAACGTTATCTACGCATCTTATGCACCACAATCTCGTATAAGATTTCGTAATTCTGTAGTCGAAATTATACTTCATCGCATAAATTTCCAGAGTTGCCTGCAAAACTTCTTTGCTTTTGAAAAGTTGCCCATTCTTTACCATCGAATCTTCTGACATAGATCCAACACCATCACCGACTTCAGCCTTATTAGAATTCACCAATACTGTGGATTTTTCCTGCGAACCATCATCTCCTTCACCAAAATCACATGATTCATTATTCAAATCAATATTTATTCCACTCATACGTTCGTCAACTCGGGCTTTAAACGTGACACACAACTGCATCATATTCGTAGTATTTCTCTTCAAAAACGCTACAAAATTTCTCACTTGCCGATCGTTCGTCATAACAACAAGAGGGGAATCAACGCCAAGCCCAGCGGGTAAATAACTGAATTCCACATCAACCATACTCCTTTCTATTCCGTAGTCTTCTGCCACTATCATCTCTAGCTCCGTTAAAGTGGTAGTGGATTGCATATAAACTAATCTTGCACATTTTTCTTCATCAACAATAAATCTCCACTCTTTGTTGTTAGACGATTTCCATACACCACACGTCACATAGATCTGCAAAATAATCTGGACTCAAGAAACGTAGAGAAAAAGTTGGAAGAAGTCTTAGTTATCGATTTTTGAAGAGAAAGGTTTAGATGGAAGACTTATCGTTTTTTTAAATATTTGAACAGCAGAAGCAGAACACGTATTCTAAATTGCGTAGAATGCAATTTGTAAAATTATTACGAAAAGATTTGTTGTATATTCACTTTCCTAAATTTTCGATTCAGTTAAGATTCAGTTGCCTTATTTCACTAAGTTCTAAATTCTGCAGAATATACATTCCAAATTTTTTAGAATTTACGTTCTAAATTTCGCAGATGATAGAGTAAAGCGTAGAAAACGTATTCTAAATTTTGTAGTACACAGGGTAAAGCGTAGAATATACATTCTAAATGTTTTAGAACACAGTATAAAGTGTAGAATATGTATTCTAAATCTCGTAGAATATAGGGAATTTCGGTTTTCTGAATTTTTTAGAACGGATTTTTTTTCTAAATTTTCTAGAACATGTACAGTGCCTAGAATACGTTATCTAAATTTTTTTGAACATACTCAAAATGTAGAATACGTCTTCTAGACATTTCAGAACAAATTTTATCCATCTATAAATCAAAAAAATTTCAAATAACTTAAAAAACTTTCTTCATTAAATCTTCTTTACTCTGGCTTGTCTACCTTTTTATCATAAAAATTGTTCAAAAACTTGCAAAAATTGACTACGAAGGGTAGTTTTGGCATAAGTGACATTTAGCAAATAAAGGTGTATATGGACAAATTGAAAAAAAAGTGTCCCATATAATCAATTCTCCCATAAAAAATATCAGGAGATTTTAACCGACATGGAAAGTGACGTTTCTTAATTGTATACACATCCTTTTGGGTTCACATGTGGATGTGGGACGAACATTATTTAAATATGAAACAACGATGGTTAAATTGGGATCTGTGAATGTGAATGGTCAACTTCAGACTGGTCTTCAATTCAAACACTCCATAATAACCACTGGCGGCTTCAAACAAAAGCAACTTTCACGATTCACACGCACAAATCATCTTCAAGTTGTATATATTTGCATATTCGATTGGAAACAGAAAGAGACAAGTAATATATGAAATATTTGTTTTCTCCAACAAGAAAAGAAACAATTGATTTTGGAATCATGTATTAAGTATGTACAATTATTAAGATTCCTTTGTTTCGTATGCATTTTAAGTAAAAAATTATAACACACGTACGTCTCTTTAGAACTAGAGGTGTCAAACGTGTGGACCCTTCTCCGTCCGATCCTTTTACGTGTATGGCATTTTGCATGTTGGATCAATCTTTTTCGTTATGTAATTCAAGGATTATGATTCTTCTTAATTAACTCCAATTTCCGCCAGTCTAATCCTCGAATTTATAGTGTTTTTTAATAAACGAATTTATAGTTGGTCGTCAAAAACTTTAACCATCCGCAATGCTTGTTTATTTAACATCGTTTGAGATCAGCTGTTAGGGTTAAGGACAAAATATCTGTTAGATTCGTTCGATTCGTTATTCGTTTCAATTCGAAAAATTCGGATATTCGTAACTCTACGGAGTAAATCAGATACTAAAAGTCAATATCCATCAAAATCGAATCAAATCACTAAATCTAAATATTGGCTCTGTGGATTCCAAGATTGATAAATTGGTTTTTTTATGTTTCTCGCAATTCAAACTATGAAAATATAATAAAACTAATTTAAAAACTAATTGATATCTAAATAATATACATATGTATTTTATGTCGACATACCAATGCTAAGTCAGAAAATATATTTTGTGGTTGTCCTGGAGCACTCTGATATTATTATTTTTTTGTCCTGAATTCGGTACTGCCCACTTAATTCTATTCCTCACCTACAAGGCTACAATTTTGATCATATCCTATTTTTAATCAGAAAAAAAAAGGTTAAAATCGAGTAATTAAACAGTTTTGGTGACATGATAAAATCATAAAGACATAACGTTAATTAATTAAATGAGGAATTTAAAATTATGTAGCGTCATATATGGACCATATGGTGAAAGAGGCGTGAATCTCAGGGACCGGCCACGCCTAGATCACCGCCTTTCCTCACCTGGCCGCCTTCAACGCTTGATCCACTCACGTGCCTTCTTTTAAATTGCTATCTCAAATAATCGAATATATTCATGTGTTTCTATGTTTGTGTGGTAATAATGTGTTTCTGCTTTTAATTAATGTAAATGAATTTACACATATAGTTTTGATACAATTATACAACCGTTGACTAACAAATAGAGCTCACTAGTAAAAGTGTAAAACTATAAAAGAAAATCATCAACATAGGAACAATAATTCAAAAATATATATAACTAAACTAATGGTTATAAAAAAAAACTTAGAATTAATTAGTATGATTTTGATGGGGATGATGAGATATGTGGTGAACTATTATGGGTAAGAGGGAATCATCTAGTCACCACCACGCATTATATTCCACTGAAAATAATCAATAAGAGCCCACTTAAATTGCATAATAGTTTATAATTTTGTTCCAGAAAAAAATGGCTAATGCACTTTTTCTTAAGAAATATTTAATAAACTAGTTAGTTTTTTAGGTGAAATTAGAAAAATTGACTGTAAAAAAATAATGTTTACATGAGAAAATGATAGCTAGCTATTTAAGTATATATTACGGGTCACACATGTCCAGTTTACAAATGTATAGTAAAGTAGACCAACTATATATATGTATTGCATGATCACATATGCCAACTAACATACGACATGGTGCTACACAATAATCATCATAATTGATCTCAAGATGTGGATTTATTTTTTATGTCACATAAGTCATGAAATATTTCGGATAAGGTAACTCAACAGGTGAACCACTAATCATCCAATAAAAAGAGTTTTAGAGATCCTAAATTAGAGTATACATTGACAACATGTAGGGTAACGAAATATCTATTTAATATGGCTATGGTCCCCAACTGAAAAAAGATTTAGCTAGGAGCCTAAAAATAACATAGATACCAAATCAAAATTACTAAGAAAGCTACTTAATTTTCATGTTTTTGTACAGGGTCATCTCTTAAGGTCAAACAACATGAATCAACAACATCCAACATATTTCCCAATTATTTATTTGCCTATTGTTTAGATTGTATCTCACTTGGGGTAAATGAAAAGTTTTAAAAAACCAATTGGTTTTGGCTCATGTTCTTCTTCCCTTGAAGAGGATGACTCTTTAGAGATCCATCATCGTGGATCATATCTATATCTCATTTATAATTTGGATGAACCCGATTGGGTCAAGTGATTATAATAGTACCATTGAGAGAGACTCAAGAGCTACCACTCAAAGCCGATTGGTCATTTAATTTAATAACTCATGCTTTTTATATACTACATTAAACAGATGTGAGATTCATTCACTTATGCGTAGAGCTCAAGTAACTTGTTTTTTTTTGTTTTGGACCAAAAGCCCTAAAGTCCTAAACTTTATCCCGTAGCTTTCTTGTCTCGTGACGATTCTCCTTATGTAGAAGCCTTTGCAAAGTTTATGCACACATTTCTCGAGTTTAACCGTGGATCATGCCTGCAAAAGTTATCGTAATCCAAAACTTTTTTGGACTTAGCCCAAAAAAAAAAAAAAAAAAAAAACTTTTTGGACTTTTTCCAAGAAAAAAGAAGAAGATAAAGTATGACGATTCCATGGAGTTCGACATTTTTAGATGTTGAGGCCAAAATGTGCGGAATAATTCAATATAATCAGACCAAAATGTCTTCACCTCCTGTAGATTTTATGTCTAAGCATGTTTATGTGAACAAGACATTGGCTTCTTTAAAGCTCATAAACGTAGGGCTTGAGAATCCCAAGTTTGTTGTTTCTCTACCTAGTTTGAAGATCATGCCTGAAAACATTTATTACAAGAGTCATGGTGGTCTTTTGATCATAAAGAAACTCATCTCAGTCTCTCCCTGTTCTTGAAGATCTTACCTTGGTAAAACATTTGATTGATGTTTAACCTAGAAACTTTGTCTGTGACTTTGAACATCTGTCGCTTTAAACTCGACTTGTCTTTTTTCACAGGACTTACCCGACTTTACGGAGCCAAAACAAATCTATTCTTGGCAGGAAAGTGGAATTAGAGTAGTGAATTACTTTCTTGAGAATTCAGCAGCCCTCAAGAAACTGAATCTGTCTTTCACACATTCTTCTATGAAAGAGCAAGAGCCAGAGAGGTACAAGATGGTTCTTACATCCACAAAGCCTTCTCGCAGCTGTCAAGTTTTCGTCATTGCCATACCGTTGAGCACATCACCCATTGTTTCATTTAACATTAGTGTAGTAGTGATCTATCTTTTTTTTTTTTTTGGGCTAAAGTAGTGATCTATCTATTACCATGAATAATGCAATTAGGCTTTAGCGTTTTATACAGACAAGAGGCACATGGACTCTTGGTTGATAAGAGTGTGGTGTCGAAATCTCGACATCAGTCCTATACTCCTATGTCGCTCGCAGATGCTCAATGTGGCTGAAAGAGTTTCTTGACAAGGAAAGAGCATCTACTGAAATGTAGATAGCTCGGGTGTCCTCTGTTTCTTGCCTATTTTAGCTGTAATGCTCGTATCAATTTAGTTAAGAGAACAAGTGATTTTGATTTTTTGCTAACTCAGATACTCTTAAACCGTCATACCAAAGATATCTTTGGTTAAATGTTCTAGGAATTGACTTAAAGATCATGAAGTTCCCACTTGATGAGAAGTCTTTGTGAGCTTCATGAACAGATTTATGGACTTTAACCGCAGGTCACATCAGCAAGAACGAAAGAGTGGATCGCCACTGCGATTGATCACAGGATTCAACATCTAGATGTTGAGACTACGGATGTTCAGTTTCCCACAGTTTTTCATGCCTATGAACATTTACAAGAGCAAGACATTGGTGTCTTTAAAGCTTTATACATAGGACATTGACTGAGTTTAACCAGTATGAAAAGAAAACAACTTCAAGAGATGATGCACATATAAACAATTAAAAAACCAGAATGATTGGTTGAAACTTTATTAACCAGTTGCGACCCGGTGAAGATTCATGAACACTAAAAGGCATATCTTGAGTCATTTTCATACAAATGCATACCTTTAAAACCAAACAAATCCGTAGAACGAAACTGATAATAAAAACTAAAAAGATCACTCAAAATAACAATTTGGATCATTACCAAAATAGAGAATCTGGACTTAGAAGAGTTCAGTTTCCTTGTGGGTATGGATCACACAGTCTGACTGTGGGTAAGCCACACAAGTCAAGACATAACCATTCTCCAAGTGGCTATCCTCGAGAAACGAACCATCCGACTGGTCAACTTTACCCGACACAATCTGACCAGCGCAAGTGGAACACGCACCGGCTCTGCAAGAGTAAGGCAAGTCAACTCCTGCCTCTTCAGCTGCATCCAAGATGTATTGGTCGTCTTGAACCTCGAACTCGTCTTCTTGACCCTCAGGTCCTATGAGCTTAACCTTGTATACCGCTGACATGGTGGCACCAGAATTCGCTGAGCATTTTAAACCAAAAGATCTCGATACCTTCTTGGTTGATCCAACGGAGAAGTTGCAGCTCTTATTAATATTTAGCTTGTTAGTAGGCTGGCTTCTAAGAACCGCCTTGGTCATGCTAGTAGATGAGATTCGTACAGTCGCCATTATTTCTTTTTCACCTGCATTTCCACAAATTCTCAATTCAGGGGCTTGTCGCAATATTAACCATTACTAATCCAAATCCAAATACTCTTTTAGAAACTTAAATCATCTTTAAACATAAGCAATCATCTTTATACATAAGCAAACAAGTTTCAGTAATCCCACTCAATAGACGAATATCGAAAATCTACATAACGATACGAAAACCGGTTAAAACACATCATTAAACCAACAACGCATAGCCACTAATAAGATCTCTTCAATCTAAAAACTAACTGTTACAGAAATAAGAAGCAAAACTGAGACAAAATGTGAGAATGTGCATCACAAGAAGCAAGTGGAAACAAGAACCAAAAAAACAAATCTGTTTCCAAATAGCAACAATATGATGTGAAGATTTCAACTATATGGAGCGTAATGAGAAGATACAAGCTTAAAGCTATATTAGACCTTCACTCGATGCTCCAAAACATGAATAATGACAATATTTAAACATGTATTAGTGATAATAAATCACTAAATATACTCTAATTAACTCATCAAAGACCTAACAAATCACAAAATTCATCAATCACTTGAATTAAGAAATTATGAATATGATTAGAATCTGCATCGCAATAATCCAAGATCAAATCGGTCACTATCAGATAACGAAATCGATTTTTTTTTTTTGTCCCCACAAGAAGTCAATAAAGACAAGTAAACATCGCACATCAGATCAAACTATAGAAACAACGAAACAAATATCAGAAAAAAAATCGAGGCAAATCTGAGAATCTGAGATTTGGAAACTTACAGAAAGATTGAGAGAGAGAAGGATTAGGGAAGAAGGAGGCGGAGAGTGCGAGAGGGTTGGTGGAGATGAGAGAGAGGTGTAAGCAATTATAAAGAGGAGAAGCCAGTGTGGCTTTTGGAAGGCCGTGACGGCCCAACTTGTGCCACCTGAGACGGCTTAATATTCTTGATTATTTTTCTTGTTTACTACAAAATTTTTTTTTTTTCATTATTCTGTCATTTCATATTAAAAATTATTATATATTACGTTGGCAGAACAAAAAAAATCATTTAATTACAATTTTTTTTTTGCATTTATAATTTTTCTGTTTTTCTTCGTTGTAATAATCTTCTTTTTTTTATATATATTTTTTAAGCATGATATTTTGATAAATTTAAACTCTATGTTTCTTCTAGTTAAAATCTAGTTGATAATATAAAATAGTATAAAAATCGTATATAAAATAAATTATTATGATTTTGTATAATTAGATATTATTATTTTTATAATTAATAATTATTAGAATAATGTATTTCTAACTGTTATGAAAATGTTATCAATTAAACTCATATTTGCCGAATAAATGACAATCAAGTAAACATGGTTAGTATTTTTACTTTAGTCATATTTTACGGTATAGACAACACTTATGACTTTTTCCTCTATGTTATTTTATGTATAGGACATATATACTTGCAACATATATCATACTGATGTTAACGTACCTGATATTTTATATTTAGATGTGTACTTAGAAACATCTTTAAAAAAAAAATTGAAAAATCTGTTGACATAAGTAAAAGATACAAAAATATTATAGATAGTTGGACATAAGTCACATAACTATGGTTTTTGTAAATACTTATTTTTTTGTTGAATAAAATTTTCATTTTAAAAATATATTGGGAGTTCAATTAACTCTAACTTTATAATATTGTGTGATAAAAACAGGTGCTCAAAAAAAAAATTAAAAAAAAATAACAATTATTCCATTTGTTGACCAGTACTAACATGCACATATATCCATATTTGATTTTTAGAGGGTAACACGGAAACGACAATACGACATTACAAGTTACATACTCAATACGTATTATATAAATAGTGAAAACTAAAAATAGTATAAATAATACTTACGTTGCGTAATGGCTTTTTGTTGATGGATGAGTGAGACCAAAGGTCAAAGTGGGAAGTTGGCGATACATAGTCTCACAACGGTGCGTCCCTTGACCCTCGCCATTGGACGTATGCAGTGCTTAGGCCCTACCGGAGGAACGTGTAATTTTTTTTATTTTACTTTTCTATAATCATTTTATGTGTTTGTCTTTAAACTACTATGTCGACACAAATCGACGAGAACTTGCATTATTTGGCACATTTTCATTTCTTCTACTGTCTAGTAGGTAGGTAGTAACTAAACCGACTAATTGTTGAACCATGACATCCAGTGGCGGACCGAGGAAATAATTTTATGTGGGTCAAAATAATTAGCTATTTATTAAAAAGGGGAGAAATGAATAGAAATGATGCATCAGATGGACTTGAACTCAGGTAAAGGAGGGTCAACACAAGGAGTTTTAACCAAATTAGCCAAAGGATTTTACTGATTTAGGCTTAAAACTTCCAAACTATATAATTTAAGGGGTGTCAAGTGACCCCCCTTTCTCTAACGTAGGTCCGCCGGTGATGACATCTGATAATTCATCTAAAACACGATATTTTCGCGACACAAATCAATATTACTCTTATAATGTTTCAAAACCTAGAATGTTTTGGTTAAAACATACATTTTAAAAAAATATATTTTCTTTTTTAGAAACTATCATTTAATAATTAGTATATAAATATTGAACCAATCATAAGAAAAGTTATAAAATACAAATAGTTATAAAAAATCACATATATTTAAAATTTGCATAAAAATTTGTAAAACATCCTATATAATGAAATAAAATAAAAACTCAACATCTAATCTAATGAAGCATATGAAGTAATATAATAACTGTCTTTAAAAAATAATATATTGAGTATAAAAAAATAAAATAAAAATAATATATGGAGTATAAACAAACTAGTATTAGGACGAGAGACAATAATGTGACTAAAGAAAAAAATAGCTGTTGTCAAATATTATTAGTGGAGGTTTTGGCAATCAAAAACTATTAAAGGCAAATGCACATGAATTTTATCAGCACTTTTGTATGTCGTCGTACTTAAGCTAATGAAATTCACAGGTGTTAAAAGAAGAAAATTTATGAAAATTAAAATATATTCAATCTTAGGAGACGTTTCTGTTACCAAATATTTTTAAAATTAGTAAAGAGTATATCAACTATCATTTAAAAACAGTACTTAGCTAATAGTGAGCTATATTTAACACAGCCAATTCACTCATTCTACCACATTCCTCAAATTATCTCTCTCGATTCAAATTAGTGACCGAGTAATGATTCAAATTGTGGTTCAACTGTCGTCACTACTTGGACACTCGTTTCCTGATTTAGAGTCATCCCGCAAATGACTCATGTTTAAGGCGATTACTTTCGTCCCAAGAAACAGAGAGCTTAAGCTTGTTTAGAGCTACCGTTTTCTCTTTATGTATTTAAGGCGGAAATTAAACTTCATCAAAGCAGCGTCTCTTTGTGCTGACCGTTCACTACCACTAGACTGCTGATTCAAACCATATATAAAGCTTCTTGCGGTATTATATGATCAAGAGTCAAGACCTCTCACAACAACTTGTAAGGTAAAAGAACTCTTTTTTTTTTTTTTTGGGCTGAAGTAAGGTAAAAGAACTCAAACGTTGATTAACAACTATTTATAGATGGCATTCTCTCAAAAGTTCACACCCTGCTCTCGTCTCAAATCGTAGAAGCAGTAACAAAAGTATCAGTTACACATCCAAGTCTATAATATGTTTTTGAAAAACCAAACACAGCAAAGAAAAGCCTTCATAAAATCGCCTGAATCCTGATCAGAAAACTTCTCTAAAACGAACGCCTCGGTTTTACCCTGGGCACCTGTTGACCAGAAAAGCTGCAGCTTCACGAACCCTCGTTACCACAACACTCATGTCAGGCCGTGCAAGTCTCTGTGTGTGTATACACATCCTCGCAGTTTGAGTTATTCTGTTTAAACCTTCAACCGAAAACTTATTTCCGAGCTTAACATCAACTACCTGAGACGCATAGTCCACTCTATCCCATAATGGCATTAACTGCAACAAAAAAGAACATCCAAAACATTACTTGCGGAACAAGAAACGTATCGAAAACAAATTCCTTGGATACAAAGTTTGAGTCATACATACCAAATCAGTGAGTTTCTTTTTCCCGTAAGGTTGCTGCGAATCATAAGGTTTCCTTCCGGTGAAAAGCACTAACAGAAAAACTCCATAGCTATAGACATCAGTCTTGGTCGAAACCAACGCTAACTCCTCTGTTTCCGGTGCCATGCATCCCTGAGTTCCCTTCAGCGGACTGATCGTGCTCTGCTGCTCAATGCCGTTTCCATCTCTGACGATCTTAGTCGCCAATCCGAAATCAGTCAGCTTCGGCACAAAATTCTCGTCAAGTAGAATATTCCCGGGCTTGATATCTCGGTTAATCACTCTTAACTCCTGGTGTAGATAAAGCAGACCTTCGGCTACACCCACAGCAATTCTCATCCTCGTTTCCCAATCCAAATCCTGAGTTGGCAGCAGTAGACCCTGAGGTCCCTGACCCTGACTCTCTTGTGCTATAAAAAGAGAAGGTTAATCAAAGTAAACAAGAATCAATTAGGTTAACTTGATTGAGTGTTTCTTACCATAGAGGTGGCGTTCGAGAGAGCCATTGGGCATGAACTCGTAGATTACAGCACGGTTACTGGGGCTGTTACACTTGCCAAGAAGTTTAATCACATTTGGGTGAGAAGCTGCATGTAACGTTGTAACCTCTGCGAAGAACTCAAGATGACTAGTTATTGGGTCGTTTTGATTTTGAATAATCTTTGCAGCTCCGACCTAATCAATCAATGTGCTGACTTTAGAAATCGGGTTTCGATTTGTAACCATAAAGGACATGACTTTTGGGTCTCTACCTGATTAGTCTTTGTGAAATGGCAGCGATAGACTTCGCCAAAGTCGCCACGGCCGAGAAAATGTTCTTGCCCGAAGTTTACGGTTGCAGCTAAGATTTCTTGCCATCGAAATGATTCTCCACAATTAGCAGGTAGAGGTGTAGCTACAGGGAAAAGAACAGCATTCGAATCTGCAAATGAAATTACTAAAAGTTAAAAAGATCGAACAAGATCACCCTAAAACAATTTCTTGTGGTACACGTCAATGAGTCAATTACGTTCACAAGATTGAGACTTGTTTCGAAACAAGAACAATTCTTACTACTTTCACTTTCGAATCTAACAAGTAACAACTTTACTACTTTCACTCTATTTGCTTAAGGTACAAGAAATCTCGATTTCAAAAAGATTGAAAAAGAGAAACGGAAATGGAACCTTGTCGTGGACCTTGCGATGGACCTTGTTGTGAACCTTGCGATGGACCTTGCCGTGCACCTTGTTGTGAACCTTTTGATGGACCTTGCGATGGACCTCCTTGTGATTGTGAACCTTGCGATGGACCTGGTTGTGATTGTGAACCTTGCGATGGACCTTGCGATGGACCTCCTTGTGATTGTGAACCTTGCGATGGACCTTGTTGTGATTGTGAACCTTGCGATGCGTTACTTGAGCTTTCTCCTTTGACACAGCAAAGAAAACGTTTCATCGTATAGCGACCAATTTACGAAAACAAATCTTTCTTGAGACCTTTCTTGAAGTTTCTCGAGAAACTTTTTCCCGGAAATAAATGTACTCTGCAACGAGAAAACTAGACCGAGAAAGAGAGAGAGAGATGGATGATGAGAGCACTAAAAGATCTCGCCGGAGGATATATATAGACGAGAGATTATGCGCTCTACTAATTATTTAAAATTAGAAAATTAGATAATATTTAAATAATTATTAAAATGTTAATCAGAACTAATGAGTCAATGATATGTTTTTAGAAAACAAATACTATAGTCTTTATAGCCTTTATTTAGAAAAATGTAAGAAAAAAAAATACAAGCCACGTACTTTGTGAATCTTTCTTTTGTTCTTCAGATCGTCAGTACTTGGACACTCCCTTCCTGATTTAGAGTCATTCCTCCTAAAAGGCAAATGAGTGCATGTCAGTACATTACTATATCAGGAAATATTTTGTAAACACAGAGGGAGAAATCTTGAAAATGATATGAACTTAAAATATCTTATTAGCAGAAGTAACAACATTATTGTATCTGCATATGCATATCACACAAGAAACAATAGCCTCCAAATCAGTCACAGGTTTGACATTTCTTTCACAGTGTTGAAATCAAGAACTTACTTTGAGAATGCAGAGAGTGATTTGAATGCCTCAAAACACTTTGATCACCAATTTTGTTATCATCAGCCTCTCTTGGGTGATTGCAAATCTTCTGGGTAATTAGATGAAGGTGTTTTGATTTCTATTTGTGAGTTACCCGAAGAACGATTCAGCATGTCATCATCATTGTTTCTCTCCAAGGCTTGAACGGAATATTTTGCTTCCTTCTCCTGGTTTCCTCGTTCTTCAGCTTTATTACCTACAAATATTCCTTCCTGCGATCCCATGTCTATTGCAACATCATCTAAAGCCATCGTTTCGAGTTAGGGTACAAAAGAGAGAATCTCGGGAATGGTTCCACAAAACGTGCTCTTGTTTTGTGTTAGATGACTTAGATCATTTGAACAAAGTTAATAGATGGTTACATGCCTCGAGTCCCTCGACTTATCATATAAACATAGTTTTACAATGTTAATTCTTACTTGTCATAGAAGATGACACATAGTAAGTGAAGAGACATGTTATCTTTTGTTGATGATAACTTTTTCTCATCGTCGTTTATAGCGAAATTCAATAAGCAAGGCGTCGAGAAACAAGCTTCCATTCGACCACGAACACACCATCACATCTGATAATTCATCTAAAACACACATATTTTTCGCGACACAAATTAATATTATTCTTTATGTTTCAAAACATATAATGTTTTGGGTTTCGACAAAAATAAATTAAAGAATGTTTTGGTTAAAACACACATATTTTTTTTTTTTTAAAGTACTATCATTTACTAGTTAATTTATAAATATTTAACCAATCATAAGAAAAATTGTATAATTTCAAATAGTTATAAAATATCACATATATATTTAAAAAATTGCATAAAAATTGTAAAACATCCTATATATATATAATGAAATAAAATAAAAACTCAACAACTAATATAATGCATATGACGTAATATAATAAAATGTCTTTTTTTACCAAAAAAAAAATAATAATAAAATGTCTTTAATATATTGACCCTATTATATATATAAACAAACTAGTATTAGGACGAGAAGATAAATAATGTATGTGACTAAAGAAAAAAAATAGTTGTGCCAAATATTATTAATGGAGGTTTTGGCAATCAAAAACTATTAAAGGCAAATGCACAAGAATTTCATGAGCACTTTTGTATGTCGTACTTAAGCTAATGAAATTCACAGATGTTAAAAGAAGAAATTTTATGAAAATTAAAATATATATTTTTAGTTGAGGATTATCTTAGGAGACGTTTCTGTTACCACATATTTTTAAAATCAGTAAAGAGCAGTATATATCATTTAAAAACACTTAGCTAGTAGTAGTGAGCTATATTTAACACAGCCAATCCACTCATTCTACATACCACATTTCTCAAATTTATCTCTCTCGATTCAAATTAGTGACCGAGTAATAATGATTCAAACAATGGCCAACTTCTCCACCATGATAATTCTTCTCCTCCTCTTTCTCTCTCTATATCCTCTCTTTGTGTTCAGCACTGGCCGTCTATTGCTCCAGCAGTCCAGCATCATACTAAACATGACAGGATATGATGTTCGTCTTTTGTGACGATCAAATTAAAAGTGAAGTGGATAAACCCGCGAGGGTTCGTACTGCCACGGTCTCAAGAAAGTGATCGATATGAACGCAGAATGTCTAACAAAGTGTTCAAGTACAATTGTACAATGGCTCTATGCATGGGAATCAAAGTTAACGTTGCTAATTAAGGCCTCAACTCTTCCTATCTTATGAAAACTTACTAATTATAATTAATATGTTAATCAGAATTAATTATGAGTAAATGATTGTTTTTAGTAAACAAATACTATAGCAAGTTATGCCAACAATATTATTTTTGTAGAAATACGATATTGAAACAAGACTACTTACTAGTACACAAAGAAATTCTCATGGAGATAGTACTCTTTATAGACTTTATTTAAAAAGTGAAAGAAAAAAAAATGCCACTTTTGTGAATCTTTCTTTTGTTCTTCTGATCTTCGAAGTAGAGGATCTCTCTCTTATAGCAATTTTGTGGTTCAACTGTCGTCACTATACCATGGACACTCATTTCCTGATTTAGAGTCATCCCGCAAATGACTCATGTTTAAGGCGATTACTTTCGTCCCAAGAAATAGAGAGCTTAAGCTTGTGTAGTTGTGTAATATAGAGCTACCATTTTCTCTTTATGTAGGCGGAAAACTTCATCAAAGCAGCTTCTCTTTGTGCTGACCGTTCACTTCCACTAGTCTGCTGATTCAAACCATATATGAAGCTTCTTGCGGTATTATATGATCAAGACTCAAGACCTCTCACAACAACTTGTAAGGTAAAAGAACTCAAACGTTGATTAACAACTATTTTATAGATGGCGATCTCTCAAAAGTTCACACCCTGCTCTCGTCTCAAATCGTAGAAGCAGTAACAAAAGTATCAGTTACACATCCAAGTCTATAATATGTTTTCGAAAAACCAAACACAGTCTATAATATGTTTTCATAAAATCGCCTGAGAAAACTTCTCTAAAACGAACGCCTCGTTTTTACCCTGGGGACCTGTTGACCAGGAAAGCTGCAGCTTCACGAACCCTCGTTACCACAACACTCATGTCAGGCCGTGCAAGTCTCTGTGTGTGTATACACATCCTCGCAGTTTCAGTTATTCTCTTTAAACCTTCAACCGAAAACTTATTCCCGAGCTTAACATCAACTACCTTAGACGCATAGTCCACTCTATCCCATAATGGCATTAACTGCAAAAAAAAGAACATCCAAACAAAACTAGGTTTTACATTACTTGTGGAACAAGAAACGTATCGAAAACAAATTCCTTGGATACAAAGTTTGAGTCATACATACCAAATCAGTGAGTTTCTTTTTCCCGTAAGGTTGCTGCGAATCATAAGGTTTCCTTCCGGTGAAAAGCGCTAACAGAAAAACTCCATAGCTATAGACATCAGTCTTGGTCGAAACCAACGCTAACTCCTCTGTTTCCGGTGCCATGCATCCCTGAGTTCCCTTCAGCTGACTGATCCTGATCTGCTGCTCAATGCCGTTTTCATCTCTGACGATCTTAGTCGCCAATCCAAAATCAGTCAGCTTCGGCACAAAATTCTCGTCAAGTAGAATATTCCCGGGCTTGACATCTCGGTGAATCACTCTTAGCTCCTGGTGTAGATAAAGCAGACCTTCGGCTACACCCACAGCAATTCTCATCCTCGTTTCCCAATCCAAATCCTGAGTTGGCAGCAGTAGACCCTGAGGTCCCTGACCCTGACTCTCTTGTGCTATAAAAAGAGAAGGTTAATCAAAGTAAACAAGAATCAATTAGGTTAACTTGATTGAGTGTTTCTTACCATAGAGGTGGCGTTCGAGAGAGCCATTGGGCATGAATTCGTAGATTATAGCACGGTTACTGGGGCTGTTACACTTGCCAAGAAGTCTAATCACATTTGGGTGAGAAGCTGCATGTAACGTTGTAACCTCTGCAAAGAACTCAAGATGACTAGTTGGGGTGTTTTGATTTTGAATAATCTTTGCAGCTCCGACCTAATTAATCAATCGAAAGTTGCTGACTTTAGAAACTGGGTTTCGATTTTTAACCATAAATGACATGACTTTTTGGGTCTATACCTGATTAGTTCTTGTGAAATGGCAGCGATAGACTTCGCCAAAGTCGCCACGGCCGAGAAAATGTTCTTGCCCGAAGTTTACGGTTGCGGCTAAGATTTCGTGCCATCGAAATGATTCTCCACAATTGGGAGGTAGAGGTGTAGCTACAGGGGAAAGAACAGCATTCGAATCTGCAAATGAATTTACTAAAAAGTTAAAAGATCGATCGAACAAGATCACCCTAAAACAATTTCTTGTGGTACACGTCAATGAGTTAGTTACGTTCACAAGATTGAGACTCTGTTTCAAAACAAGAACAATTCTACTACTTTCACTTTCGAAACGATCGAACAAGTAACAACTCTCACTACTTTCACTCTCTTTGCTTAAGGTACAAGAAATCTCGATCGATTTCAAAAGATTGAAAAAGAGAAACGGAAATGGAACCTTGTCGTGGACCTTGCGATGGACCTTGTTGTGATTGTGAACCTTGCGATGGACCTTGCGATGGACCTTGTTGTGATTGTGAACCTTGCGATGGACCTTGCGATGGACCTTGTTGTGATTGTGAACCTTGCGATGGATCTTGCGGTGCGTTACTTGAGCTTTCTCCTTTGACACAGCAAAGAAAACGTTTCATCGTAGCGACCAACGAAGATAAATCTTTCTTGAAGTTTCTCGAGAAACTTTTTCCCGGAAATAAATGTACTCTGCAACGAGAAAACTAGAGCGAGAAAGAGAGAGAGAGAATTGGATGACGAGCACTAAAAGATCTCGCCGGAGGATATATATATATAGACGGGAAATTATGCGCTCTGATAATTATTTAAACTTAGAAAATTAAATAATATTCATATTATTATTTGTAAAAATGTTTAGGCTCACACTATCAAGAGAAGAAAAAAGTGGTTAAAAGGTGTAATTAGGGATACTCAATGAAATTAAGAAGATAAAACTTTTAAATAATCATTATTAAAATGTTAATCAGAACTAATGAGTCAATGATATGTTTTTAGAAAACAAATACTATATAGTCTTTAATTTATAGCCTTTATTTAGAAAAATTTAAGGGAAACAAAAAAAAATACAAGCCACTTTGTGAATCTTTCTTTTGTTCTACAGATCTTGAAGTAGAGGATCTCTCTTATACCAATTTTGTGGTTTAGCGGTCGTCACTACTTGGACACTCCTTTCCTGATTTAGAGTCATCCCTCCTAAAAGGCAAATGAGTGCATGTCAGTACATTACTATATCAGGAAATATTTTGTAAATACAGAGGGAGAAATCTTGAAAATGATATGAACTTACTTGCGAATATTTTCTTCTGGAGCCTAACTCAGCAAGAATCAAAGCTTCTTGATCAAAACCGTCATAGATACCAAAAAGACAGCACCAATCATCGTAAAATACCTTAATTAATAGCTCCAAATCAGTCACAGGTTTGACATTTCATTCACAGTTGAAATCAAGAACTTACTTTGAGAGTGCAGAGTGATTTGAATGCCTCGACTTATCATCGAAACATAGTTTTACAATGTTAGTTCTTTACCTTGCCATAGAAGATGACACATAGTAAGTAAAGAGACGATGTTATCCTTTGTTGAAGATAACTTTTACTCATCGTCGTTTATAGCAAAATTCAATAAGCAAGGGCTTCGATTCGACCACACAGAACACACTCTTTGATCATCAAACGAAATACGAAAAAGATAATTGAACCGAAGATTGGATATATTGTCAACCAAAAAAAAAACTGCTAATATCAATCCAAACCATATCTCAAGAAGCACAGATCTCTGAAACAAAAACACAATGCAAAAATTCTGAGATAGAAGGCGAAGAAGAAGAAGAAGAAGAGAGAGCTCAAAAGATTCTTTGTGGTGGTCCCATGGTGCTCTTCAAGTACAAACACCTTACCTGCAACAAGATTCAAATCAAAAAGAGGAGATTAGACAGAGATTTATAGATAGATTTAGACACAATCATACAAACTAGACACAATCATACGTTTTGCCAATTCTTCTTCAATAGCGAGACGAGGAAGTTAATGCTCATCTGCACATTCTGAAAGAGCTGCTTCTCTTCCATTGAAAGGTTACCAACAGCAACACCCATACACAAAACTTTCTTCAACTGGAACTTAACTGTTGCTTTGGTCTCGTTCACCTTCGATTCCAACGACTCTTGGTGACTCACCAGCGTTGGGAACTTTCCTGTATATCATCAATCAAGACAACATGAAAAAAAGTTCAGTCAAGAGATCTGTCTCAAAATATCTAAACAGTACGATTGAGTTATCGAAGAAACTTGCCTGCCTTGTTCAAACCAGGACCAAGAAGACGAGGAATCTGCTTAATAACAGATTCAGAAGCCAAGAAAGCATGATACTTCTTAGCAAGCTTCTTAACAAGCTTCTTGTTCTTGTTGAGCTTCTTCAATGCCTCAACATCCATGTAGTCAAGTCCCATTTTCTCGGCCTACATCAAATACTCTGTTTCAATCTCTGATACACAACACTTCAAGAATCATTCCAACCATATAAGATACACAAAATTAGGTAAAAGTTTAATCACCTCCTCAACATGCTGAGCATCTCCAAGCATACAAATCTTCATTTTCGGGCGAGGAATATGCGGGAGCTTAACAGAACCACTGAAACGTTTATCCTTTTGTGGATCATAGTTCTTAAGACCAATCTGAAGCTCAACTGTCTCCACAAAGTTACGTTTCTTATCCTCAGATTTTCCCTTAACAGTTGAAATAGCTTCTCTAAGAGTCTCACTCTGAACCTTACTATATAACAAAAACAAACCCATTTCACCCAAATTAGATCAAACAATCTTTCAATTGAACCATGTGAACAAAAAACATCAACTTGTATGATCCATTACACAATTATACACTAGGCCAACACCAAAACTAGAGCAACAGCGATCTAAAATGAAAATTTGGGAGAAGCGTAAAGGAAAGATTTTTCAAAGTACCTCATCTTGAGTTTCTTCTCAGTTCACGAATCTGTGATCATGGAAACAAGAAAGCAAACAATTAGAGATCAATTAGAGAGAAGAGAAATGTTCAATTTAGAGTAAAAGAAACCCTAATTTTCGACTATGACGTAGTATTCAGAGAAATCAGCAGAAACCGAAAACGTCATAGATAAGATCATGCAATTACAATGGAGGAAGAAGACGAAAAGAGAAGTGATGATGTTTGGAGAGAGACGAACCTAAAAGGTGAAGAAAGCGGAAGCCCTAATTGGGATTAAGAGGCGGCTGAAGATTTTTATATGAGGGAAGAAGAAAAATGAAAGGAAGAGACTAAACCCTAGCGCAATTGATTTCGTTAAATGGGCTTGGTGGGCCGTATGTAATTTATTACTAAATAAGTCCATCTTTCAATATTGTGGCCTTTCTATTGTCTTTTGTTGATTTGATCTCATTTGTAACAAAATCCAACACCATTTGAGTTTAATACGGCGTCGCTTTGTAGTAAGTTAAACGGTACGTTTCATTGTCCGTGATCCATTTAACAGTGTTAAGGCCAGGGGTCAATTTGTATAAAACTGAAATGTTGGGTTTTTAGGTGAAATAAAGATTCCTTAGGGTATGTTTTGCATTTTCCCACCCTTATCAAAAACCCTAGGCACCTTCAAGCTTCTTCATCAAAGCTCGATAATAGAGAGAATCTTCGATCTCCGTTTTTCTTCAAATCATGGCGGACCTTAGTATTGACGCTCGAGCGGCTCAATTAGGGATCGATTGGTCTCAGGTTAATCTCGATTCCATCCAACTTCCTCCTGGTGACAATTTTGGGATTGAGAGGTTAGTTTTTCTATTGGATCTCTGTGTTGATTTTGGGATTAATGGTGCAAAGCTGATTTAGTGAACACTTATGATTCAAATTCAGATTGTTATGAACAATGGAACTGATTCATTAACAATGGAACTGATTCGTTATGCTCTGTGATGATTGATTTTGGGATTAATGGTGTGCAAAGCTTATTTAATGAACTTATGATTCAAATTCAGACTGTTATGAACAATGGAACTGATTCATTAACAATGGAATTGATTCGTTATGCTCTGTTGGTGATTTGATTGTAGTGATGATGAAGCTGTTTACCATGATGACCAGTCGGAATTCGATACTGGATTCGGTAACATTATCGTGGTTGATCACCTTCCTGTTGTTCCCAAGGAGAAGTTTGAGAAATTAGAAGGTGTTGTGAAGAAGATTTACAATCAGTTAGGTGTGATTAAGGAAAATGGATTGTGGATGCCCGTTGATCCCGATACGAATAAGACATTGGGCTACTGTTTCATTGAGTTCAATACCCCTCAGGTTACTATCTACTCGCAGCTTTATTAGCTTAATCTCTACTCGCAGCTTAGGTAGTTTATTTTCTATGTTAAGTTTGGCTTTCGGTCCAATTTTGCTAAGAGTTTGTCTCAATGAATGAGCTCTTTGCAGGAAGCTCAAAACGCTAAGGAAAAGACTCATGGCTACAAGTTGGACAAGTCTCACATCTTTGCTGTGAACATGTTCGATGATTTCGACAGGTTGATGAATGTGAAGGAGGAGTGGGAGCCTCCTCAGGCCAGGCCGTATGTCCCTGGGGTATGTGTAGTTTTCATCATATTACTGACGGCACACGACAGTGTTTCTAATTACCCTGTACCTTGAGAATACATGTCTTCTAATAACTTCCACTGCGTCTGTGCAATCACTTCTTTTGCTCAGCTGCATTAGAGTTAGGATCTGTTTATGCATTTGATGTATAGTAACCAATAATTATAATTGCATAACTCTTGTTGCATGTTTAATTTTTATACAATGCAGCCTCGTAAGGTGCTTGTTCTCGTTACTTATCTGGTGTTCCTTTTCCAGGAAAATTTGCAAAAGTGGCTTACTGATGAAAAGGCTCGGGACCAGCTAGTTATTCGTTCTGGCCCTGATACTGAAGTTTTCTGGAATGATGCTAGGCAGAAGAAGCCTGAACCTGTTCATAAGCGTCCTGTAAGTTACTTACATCTTCCTGTGTATATCCCTTATTTGTTACTTGACTGTTTAGAGCAATGTTATATGTTATGTTACCATCATCTAAAATTAAAGACGTTCTCCTCCTATGCAGTATTGGACGGAGAGTTATGTGCAGTGGTCTCCTTTAGGTACATACCTTGTGACACTTCACAAGCAGGGGGCAGCTGTTTGGGGTGGTGCTGATACATTCACGCGTCTCATGCGTTATCAACATTCTATGGTTCGACTTTCCTATTAATTATTACGTAGTACTTCCGTTTTTCCTCCGTTGGCCTGAAAATTGACATTTTTGTTGATTCTGCTTAGGTGAAACTAGTTGATTTCTCGCCAGGTGAGAAATATCTTGTAACGTACCATAGCCAAGAACCAAGCAACCCGCGGGATGCAAGTGTGAGTGCATGCTTCTATTCTTTCCAACTTTTATTTGTATTTCATTTATATGCAAAGGATTCTGATTTCTGTCCCAACTTTTAGAAAGTAGAGATTAAGGTCTTCGATGTGAGAACCGGGAGGATGATGAGAGATTTCAAGGGTAGTGCTGATGAGTTTTCAATTGGAGGACCTGGTGGTGTTGCTGGTGCCTCTTGGCCTGTTTTCAGGTAATTTCTTCAACTGCATGTGAATATCCTAAAAATAAACAGTCAAAATCTATCCTCTATTCCACTGTTATGCACATTTGTTGATATCTTGTAAACTTTTTCTGCAGATGGGCTGGTGGAAAAGATGATAAATACTTTGCCAAGCTTAGCAAAAACACTATATCTGTCTATGAGACTGAGACTTTCAGCCTAATAGACAAGAAATCCATGAAGGTTGATAATGTTGTAGATATCTGCTGGTCTCCTACCGATTCCATCCTTTCATTGTTTGTTCCTGAACAAGGTGGTGGAAACCAACCTGCCAAGGTATGTTTCTATTGTTTCTTATGTAAATGAAAAGCCCTGAATGTTCAATTTTGCTTCCATTTCTCTGCTAGTTGTTTTGTATTTACATGTTGATGTCCTTTTCTTCAGGTTGCTCTTGTCCAAATTCCAAGCAAGGTGGAGCTGAGGCAGAAGAATCTTTTCAGTGTGAGCGACTGCAAGATGTACTGGCAGAGTAGTGGAGAGTATCTTGCTGTCAAGGTTGATCGATACACAAAAACTAAGAAGAGCACATACTCTGGATTTGAGCTTTTCCGTATCAAAGAAAGGGATATTCCCATTGAGGTTCTTGAGCTGGACAACAAGAACGACAAGATCATTGCTTTCGCGTGGGAGCCCAAGGGTCACAGGTTTGCTGTGATTCATGGTGACCAACCAAGACCAGATGTCAGTTTCTACACAATGAAGACTACACAAAACAGTGGAAGGGTTACAAAGCTCATAACTTTGAAGGCCAAACAAGCCAATGCCCTCTTCTGGTCCCCCACAGGGAAGTACATAATTCTTGCTGGGCTAAAAGGTTTCAATGGCCAGCTTGAATTTTTCAACGCGGATGAGCTCGAGACAATGGCCACAGCTGAACACTTCATGGCCACGGATATCGAATGGGACCCAACTGGAAGGTACTATCGTCTTAAAACTAAACTAGTCCATTGGTTGAATTTCTCTTTGTTCCAATTGCTGATGTTGTTTGCACTTTTATTTATTTTCAAAGGTACGTTGCAACCGCAGTTACATCAGTCCACGAGATGGAGAATGGGTTCACCATATGGTCTTTCAACGGGAATTTGCTTTACCGGATACTCAAGGATCATTTCTTCCAGGTATGTAACAAAAAAACTCGTCGGTCTCAAAATAGCATCATCCATTCCGATGTATAATAAAATATTGTGTACGGTTTACACTTTACACAGTTGGCTTGGCGTCCAAGACCGGCATCATTCTTGACTGCGGAGAAGGAAGAAGAGATAGCAAAGAACCTGAAGAAGTACAGCAAGAAGTATGAAGCAGAGGATCAAGACGTGTCCTTGCTCTTGAGTGAACAAGAGAGAGAGAAGAGGAAGGCATTGAAGGAAGAATGGGAGAAATGGTTGATGCATTGGAAGTCTCTGCATGAAGAGGAGAAACTCGCGAGACAAAATCTTCGGGATGGTGAAGTTAGTGATGTGGAAGAAGATGATTATGAAGACAAAGAAGTTGAGTTTGAGGATATTATTGATGTCACTGAGGAAATCATTCAAGACTCAATGTAAGTGTCTCAGTCAGTCTCTTTTGTTGCATAACCTCTCTTTAGTGTTCTTCGGATCGCTTAGAAAATCGTGAATTTTTGGTTCCTCTTGGATATTGTTTTTGTGATCGTTATTATTGAAATTTTCTTAATTACACTTTTTTTTTTGTTGTCAACGTGCTATTTTTTTGATTAAGAGTCTGACGAAATATATAACCTATGGTTTCTAGTGGTCATGCATTCAACAAAAATAGTCAAATGTAAAATTTGATATTTGATGATTGGTGAAAATTGCTCTTTCCAATATTTTTTTTTGTCAACATTTGGGCCACAGCTGGCCGGCCCATTAGCCTAATTCCTACAAATTGTAGGGTCGGGGATTCGATCCCTGGTGTGATGGTGTCTGTCTTCTGTGGACTTGCCACTGGTGTGATGGTGTCTGTCTTCTGTGGACTTGCCACTAGACCAAGATCACTTCACATTGCTCTTTCCAATAATACGAAAGCCAAATTGTTGTTTTCTTAGTTGTATATTTGTTTTTACCTTTAAACATCAAAGAAGGATATAAATTTGACACGAATTTTGCTTGTGACACTTAAATATTAAACACCAAAATTGTATGTTTAACAACAGTTCCTATATAAGAAACTGAACCAAAATTGTATTTCAATATGGCTAGCTATACCAATATACGTTTCGCGAAAAAGCTTTAATGGAGTCATTTTTGTCACAATAACAATTAGAAATTTGGGAAAAAAACAACATAATCAGTATATAATCTTGATGAAGTCATTTCTGTTCTTTTATGCCTTGACAGTTAATGCAGTTTTCATCGTTTCTAGACGAAATGAGAAAAGAGATCATTAAGCTACCTAATGCTCGTTATGTCACAGGAAAATTTTAGATAATGTATTGTGTGTTCTTAATCGGAACCAAATTTATTACTAGTGCGAACGCAATTAGCAACCCTTATGTACGAATCTACTAAACAACCTGATTGTTTTACATTAATACATGCATTTACTCATGTCTGTTTGTTTTGTTTCATAACTTAACGATGTGTATATTGGATAAGCCAACAAAAATTGACGATTTAATTGAAAAGAAAACAATAGTTAGATAGATAGATATTTCACCAAATGCAATGTTAACGTTTTTTCCAACAAAATCACACATATAAAAAAGTTTACGATATTTCTCTATTTTTTACTGTTAATTTAATTACAAATTCTCCTTCATTATCTAATGTTAATATTTTTTTTAATGTACATAGTTGATTATGTAACACTAATAAATAAATTAATTACAATCATAAACTATGTCACCGGTTTTAACAAACGCCTTCTTTCACATTCTTGGACATGCACTCTCTGCTTGTTTTTCATCAACTCGATATTTTCTCTTGAGCTGTGGAGTACTTTCAAAAGCCAAAATCTATAATGCACAAAGAAAACAAATAAAAAATCAAGACTTTTAAAACTACATTGTTAAACAGAAGCATGAAATTACCTCTAAAGGAGTTACGAAGCAGGAGAAAAGTCCATGACTTCCTAACTTTGCCATTGAATTGTTTCAGCATGTTTTCGAAGCTTTTCTCATAACCTCATGGGAGCTTATCACAACATAAAGAAATTTAATGTTACTTAGGAATCGCAGATATAATACTTTTTATGACATTTCCCCGTTTTTTACTACAACATTAATTTAATTACAAAAAAAACCTTTATTATCTAATGCTAATATTTTTTAAAATATACATAATTGATTATATATGTTACATTAACAAAGAAATTAATCATTTGTCCAAAAAAACAAAAAAATCACAAATTTATGATTTCCAAACAAACTTTCTTTTCATCCTTTACCTCTCCCGGAGATTTTGCGATTGAGGAGGTATATTAGACACGCGAACTTCCACATTATTTTCACGTCTTCCGTCATCAAAATTCTGAGAGTAGCTCATATGATCATATCGGAACATGCTTCTGTCATATTTTGAACTCTTTTTACTTACACCTTTCAGCTTTGCAAGCAAATTTCCCATTATTCTTGGAGATCTTGGCCTTAACACGAATGTGACGGTTCGTTTCGTTAGAATAATGTTTTTCCTTAACGTAAATTAAAACACTTTAATTTCTACTTGTTGTAATTTCGTCAGAGCCTATGTAAGGCCTCTACACGTTAATAAAAAATGTTAGAATTGTTAAATTATTTATAAATTTGAGATCTTGGCCCTTCTTAAACTATTTTTCTGAATATCTAACGAACAATTATCTCTAAAAATAAAACAATCACTTGTAGTTCGGAGAGAAGCATTAACGAGCAAACCTCAAATTTTCGGAGAAGTTAAAACTTGTATCGGTTTATCTTAATCTCCATCGAGACATATTTATATAGTTACTGATTCTGCATGAGCTCATTAATAAAGGTTGCATGCATTGGATCATGACATAATTATTGTGTAATGATAACTAGTCATGATCTTATATCATTCAATGTTTTACTAAAGTTTGGTACGTGTCTATAATACATAATTTGCAAAACAAAGGTCATTTTAAAATTATATCTTATAAAAAAAATTGGGTAGATAAATATAAAATTTGCCAAAAACAAGTCTATAGATGTTCGTTTTTCATTATAATTTTTATATAATTAAAATAGAAAAAGTATTTTAAAAAAAAAAAGAAGAGAGAAAGTAGTTACAATGAACAAAAAGAAATTTGGAATAATGACAATAAAACTTTAGAGTAAATGAGAATCTTACTGATGAACAAAGATTATCAACAAGACTCAAGAGTGACAAACAATATGGGATAAGAATCTATCATTTTTTACATGTATTTACTAATTTATTAGATTTTGACATGTGTCTAAAAATATAGTTTGAAAAGATAAAACAAACTTCCAATATTAATAATGTAAAATATCTTTGAGTCTCTAATTTTTCTTGTATTAATAAAGAAAAAGAAACTAATTATTCTTCTATTTTATGGAGTTTAAATGGGAAGAAAACATCTATGTGAAACCAAAAAAAAAAAAAAAAGAATAAAGAAAAAGTTATCACAAAAACATATAACATACTTTTGTGAAACCTTAAAAGTGTTCTAAATCCTATATATACAATAGCTGATGGGAGTTTCTCAATTTTGAGGCATCATCACGTCACATTTAACATTTCATCATTTTTTTTCTCAACATAGAAAATACATTAATTAAAACGGTTCAGAAATTCAAACTAAAAGTATAGAATTTGCATAAAAAAGTGTCTTATATATATAATCAATTCTCCCTAGAAAATATATGACTTGTCGTTTAAATTACGTGAAATCAGCAAAAGAGAAAAAGAAGAAAATTGTTGCATCACTCAAATTTGGCCAAAATAGTCAAAAATGCAGGACATTCGTCGGTGTAGATATCATATTCTTTAATTCAGAGCAATTTGTTTATCAATCTAATTATGTTTGTCAATAAGATTTATCAATCTAATTATGTTTATCAATCTAATTATGTTTGTCAATTAGATTTATCAATCTAATTTGTGAGTTGGAATTAAATCATCTCCGTTTAAGTGCTTATTACAAGAGTCTAGAACAAAGAAGAGGCAACAGAAATAGATGAGGTCTTTCTAACGCAAGACAACGTAACATGGTTTTATAGCAATAAAAACAGATAGAATCGGACCTTGGAAGCCATTTCGCATATAGAAAACTGCGAAAAATGAGTGTCTATAGACTCTATACAGATCTAGAAAAGGGTAACACAAATATTTATCTTGGACATGTATTGGTGTTGAACGTGTGGAATGTTGGAACTCAATTTTAAAACATGTTGCGCCGATGACCAAATAAGATTTATCAATCTATAGTAATTATGTATTTCGTAATATCATCATTTACTAGATATTGTTGTATTTGAGTAGTTTCCGAAATTTTAGGGTTTAAATTTCAAAAAATTGGATGATTTATGATGTTGATTTAGAAAATTATCAGTTTTTATTTTCATCTTTGTTTTCTAATGCTATAAATTAGATTAATCACCTAATTTTGGAATTTAGGAATTCTGTTGCAGAAACTATTGTATTAAGTAGTCTTAGATGAGAAACGCTCTCATAGCCAATTTTATGTTATAAAGTATTGTGAATTTTTCTGAAGTTAATCCTTGTTTAACTTTTTTATTTAAGAAACTTTATGAATTATAGATTTTAGACATAATAAAGATAAGTTTTGAAACACTATTGGTTCACTTATGTGATGTGGGATGGAGATGCTCTTATATGATCTGAAATCTTGAACGGCTCTAATTTATTTCTTTGAAATCTTATTTGGTCTTCTGTTTTTTTTTTAACTCTTGCAAAATACGATAATTTCTACACCTGTCTATTTTAGATAACCGAACCAAAAATAGCGGATACAAAATCAAATGGGTACTTTAGATAATGAAAAATACTGTCCAAAAAATACTTCTGTTAAAATAAGAGATGAAAGTTTCTAGCGGTTACGAGACAGAACAAATTTCCAAAATGGACATACCTAAATTGATTTCCAATTCTGCTAATTTAATTCAGATCTCATCCTCTTACTAGCTCACTTAAAATTTGTTTGCTTAGATTAACTTTGGTATTTAGTTATTGCAAAACAACCAAACTCGTTTCCTCTTTAGATAAAGGCTCTCTAAGCGATGCTATTGACTTTCAATTGGCTACAGATCTCTTTCCGTTTTAAGGAACAAATGAAGGGTTGGTATTCACTACCTGAGAAACAGGATGCGAATAAGACAATGTATGACATTAGTGTCACAGATTGTTGCGTGGGTGCGCATATGCTAAAGTGTAGAAAAAATAAATATTTAAAATATTATCACGATCACATGCAAAGTACACTTGAAACGTGTAATCTGAAGACAGTTAGATTGGAATCAGGGTTTCTATAAGAGGAAAGCCAGATCTTGTTTTTCTACTTCATAGTTTTTTTTTATGGAAAAGGAAATAAATTATATATAAAGAATTAAAAAAGTGACAGAGGAAATGAATCTTTATTCTCAAGTTGAAGTGACCTTTCACAATTTGTCAATTGTCAGCCTTTGTATGTGTGGGAAACGCATTGGGGTTATGCATGGGTCGCCAACATTAAAATTTCCAAAAATGGTAAGTCTAAAGAATAATATTAATTGTTTTTGGGATATATTCTTTGCAGTACATCCACACACCTAACAGAGAATATAATTCTTTTCAATCATACTCCAATATTATTACTTTTTTAGAAATTTTTGAGTTCATATTACCCTTATTGCTAAAGTAACGTTGAGACTTATAAACTGAATAATGACACTTGAAATTTCTGTCTTTCTTTAATTTTACAATATTAAAATTAAGGGAGGCGATAAAAGTAGAAACACACTAAGCAGCCAAAGCTGTGAATCATGTCGACACTGACACTTGGAATAAAAAAAAAAGTTTATCCTTTTAACATTTCTCTGATGACTAAGTTAATTGAATAAATTACATGCATGTATATATAGGTTCAAAAAAATTGAGGAATTTAAAGGACCATAGTGGTAATCTGCCACTTCTCATCCACTCATAGGTTCGAATTTGTTTTTAAAAAAATTTAACGCACAAATTCCCTTATTAGTGCTAAAGAAGGATACTGAATAAAATTATATCAAATTCATGACGAAGAGACTTATGTAAAGCTGAAAACCAATGTTTATAACTTTTTTAAATAGTGAAATAACTAGGTAATGTTAAATGAAAAAATAACTCGACCACGAAAATTTAAATATCGAAATGAGTTATTTATTTAATCCACCTCCACTATATATATACAACTAAATTTAACATTTCCGCAGCTCATAGCAATTCATCTACGTACGTCTATGTAGTCGATATCGACACATAATGTGTTCCTTACACAAAAAAGGTTCGATAGATAATAAAAATGAATATATAAATCACTTTTGTATCTCATCCAACACAAATTAATCGAAATAGCTAGTAACACAATATAGTAATACTAATAAACTAGTTTAAAAGCTATGGTCACGTAAATACCATATGTGTTCATATCATCTTTACCATTTCCATGCATTTAGTTATTCTTTTTCCTTTACCAAAAAATTCAAGTACTCTTCCATTTAAAGGGTGTAACCCAACAACATATAAAAATGATGAAAATTATATTGATACATGACATATTCATTTACTCAAGAATATATTATCCTCGATCGTTATATGAAAATCTTCTCAAGTTATACTCATCGATAAGAAACCGATCGATTGCTATATATAATGTGATCCATAGAATTTTTTTTGTTTGTTAATACAACGTCATACATAGTTATACATGGGTATGTTTCATTATAACCTTTATTTTTTAAAAAAAAAAAAATCTTAAAATGCCACTAAATTAAAAGTTTATAATTTAAAATTTTGGTTTTGGGTTTAGGGTTTAGTTTTTAGAGTTTAAGATTTATGTTTTAAGATTTAAGATTTAATTAGTTTCGACGGTTTAAATTTTAGTTTTAGTTTTATGGTAGTTTCGAAAATAATATATTTTAGTGATTTTTTTTTGTAAAAGAAAACTAGTAATAATATATTTGGAACAAAAATTCATTTTTAAGATTTTTTTTTTTTTTAATGATATGGTTTAGCAGGAAATATTTAAGTTTGCATCATCCTTTTGCTGGTAGTAGAAAACAGCTATAAATAAAATGAGGTTGTCTTTTCAATGGACACCTATTGAAATTAGAAGAAAACTAGAGACCATCTTTTCGTCTAGCAAAGATACTCCTAGTTCGACGACGTATGGCGATGCTTTCTTAAATAAAGATAGAATATTAGTTCTCTTAACTTCCTATAGAATTAAAATATCAGATAAAAAAGAAAAAGAAAAAGCTAAATTCCCGATGCTACCAGTTAATGCATTCGTTCTGTTTAAATAATGGCTAGAGAAGAACATGGGCCGTATCACAGGTCTAGTTCTTCTCTCATTCTAACATAAATTACATATCTTAACATAAAAATATTTTAATCTATCCACTTGGCAGAAATACTTTATATTTCATTCAGAAAGTTTTACTTGAACATAAACTACAAGAAATAATATATATAAGATTTATAATGACGACTTCAGTGTATCCCACTACAGGCTCAGGTCTGGAAGATCAAATGTCCTCCAAAAATTCAACATTTTATGTGGCAGACACTCACTGGTTGTATTTCGGTATCAGTTAATCTCAATAAACGGGGCATTAACTGTGATGTAGTCTGTGCTAGGTGTGGAACTGGGGAAGAAACGATAAATCACGTTCTTTTCGAATGTCCACCTGCACGACAAGTTTGGGCTTTATCCCAGGTTCCGTCAGGACCACAATTTCCCTCGGCATCTTTGCTTACAAATATGGATTACTTATTCTGGAGGCAAGCAAAACAGAATCATAATGACTCATATCCCTGGATACTATGGTACATTTGGAAGGCTAGAAATGCCAAAATTTTTGAGAATATTGATGAGAAGCCTCCCGAGGTAGTGCGTTTGGCTAATTCAGAATTTCAGGCTTGGGTAAAGGCACAGGTGGAGGAAGAGGCTATTGTCCCGAATAGCCAAACACATCATCACACATCCCTCCCACGTTCAAACCCTTTGCAATCCTCTTTTAATGGACATCGGTGCTATGTAGATGGATCATGGAAGGAGACGGACAACTTCGCATGTTATGGATGGTACTGTACTTCCTATGATGCAGTGGCAATAATGGGAGCGGCCAACCAACGAAGGAGTTTGTCACCTTTACATGCAGAGATGGAGGCTTTGATGTGGGCGATGAGATGCATGATCGGTGCTGGAAATCTTCACGTCGCGTTTCTGACTGACTGCTCTGACCTGGTGAAGATGGTGTCTTCTCCAACAGAATGGCCGGCATTCGCAGTTTATCTAGAAGACATCGCCGCCGATAGGGAAGAATTTTCATCTTTTTCTTTATCTTTTATCAAGCGAAGCGAGAATGTTCAAGCGGATAAGTTGGCACGACATGTTCGTGTCCTACCGCATTGTGTTACTTATGTAAACCACATTCCGCCCAATTGGCTTTTCTAAGCTAATCTATATATTTGCAGTTGACAAAAAAAAAAATGACGACTTCAGTGACGGTACTTTTATTGAGTTACCACCACGCAATCCATAATTGTGTGTTTTTTTTTGTTCTTTTTTAGAAAAACTAATAATTTATTGTGTTGTTTGGTATATATAATACCATATGTTATAAAAAATACATTTTTTGTAACATATAAATACACATGTAAATACATTTCTCCATATTTTAATTCTTATCAGAATTCACCGATTCAACGACTTTTATTGTATAGAATCATAACGTACCTTACCTAAGCAAAAATAATTTATTTTTGGCCAATGCAAAAATAGTTAAATACTCAGAAATATATATCTAACTTTCGAAATAAATGTTCTTTCATTTTTGGTGTATGATAATCTACGTACGTAGATTAAAAAATATCTTTTTTTGTTCCTGTGAAGCATCTATATTAACAAAATAAGAAATATATTCGTTGGATCTAAACATCAAATCAAATGCATTACAGTCATTTCCTCTCTAAACTCCTATAAATACATGTTCTTCTTATCACTTTATGCTTCATCAAATCAACACAAACATATCCCCCAAAGAAGAGCTAAAGCAAGCCCAAGCTTGTCTCTCCCCATACCAACACTTACAATCTCATCAAACTCAAAACACTATTTCCTTAATTTTTTTTCGATACTTATTCTTTATTTCTTCTTCTAAACTATCTTAACCAAGCAATCGAGATGGCCAGGATTTCCTCAGACCCGCTTATGGTTGGAAGAGTGATCGGAGACGTTGTGGACAATTGTTTGCAAGCAGTGAAAATGACAGTGACCTATAACTCTGACAAGCAAGTCTACAATGGCCATGAACTTTTTCCTTCTGCTGTTACAAACAAACCTAAGGTTGAAGTTCATGGTGGTGACTTGAGATCATTCTTCACTTTGGTACGCATTGGTTTATTGTATATTGTAGACATAGCTTAGTTAGGTGATTGTTTTCGTTAAATAAATTTTTCATTGTCTCTCTTTATGTCTTAAGGCCAAAAAAAAGAAAAAAAAAACATTTTCTCCTCTCTAAATGTGAGACTTATTTGAATTTTATGTACAAAAATGAGATTTAATAATTTATATTATCTTCATATGTAGTTATATATAATAAATTTGCAGAACGAAGTCGTTTGTGTCAGACACATTACGTGTAATGTGTTTATCTATGTATATTGGTGTGTCACGTGTATTCACATATATCGAATATTTCAAACAGGTCATGACTGATCCTGATGTTCCTGGACCTAGTGATCCTTATCTGAGAGAGCACTTGCACTGGTGAAGTTTTGTTCCTATAAATTTTTGTTAATTAAGACACATCTTTTAATTTATCAAGAGACATGATTATATACATAGATTCATAACATTTTCTTGCAATGATCAATCTCAGGATTGTTACCGATATCCCGGGGACGACTGATGTGTCATTTGGTAAGTCCTACATATACATATATCTCTTATATATATATAAATAACCGAGGGTGATCCGACCTTTTACCATCCGACTAATCTCCTAAATCAGAGTGAGTGTAACCGTCGAGTAACCCCTCACCGGGTTTTCTAATGGGCTTAAAACATGACACCATTTCGTCTGGTCAAATGGAGTGATTAATTTAGTCAATTTCGCGTTTGAGAGAGATATACATGATATCCTTAGCTAGATATAACCAGTCACATAAATAATATACAATGATTAAGTTTCATATACATATATTTCATGTTCAAAGATTTTAATATAAGAATATATACAAAACAGGAAAAGAGATCATCGGGTACGAGATGCCACGGCCAAACATAGGGATCCACCGCTTTGTGTATTTGTTGTTTAAGCAGAACCGTAGAGGAAGTGTTGTGTCTGTGCCATCGTACAGAGACCAATTCAACACTCGAGAGTTTGCACATGTTAATGATCTTGGGCTCCCAGTCGCGGCTGTTTTCTTTAACTGCCAGCGTGAAACCGCCGCTAGACGCCGTTGAATGACTTCCACCGTCGCTGCTGCTGCCGTCTAACTAAATATGGATGTGCCCGGACAATATGTGTTGTTCCATGCATTCAAAATTTTAGTTATGGGAAACAGCTTTCTCTATCGTATTTATATGTGTATTTGTTATGAAATTAAGTGTTTGTGATCTGAATAAACTTGGCTTATAATCTCATGGGTTATTTTCATATTGATGGATGTTTTTTTTAGTATTTTCAATGTAATTATAACTGATATTTCTTATTATTAAAATTATTATATAGTTGTAATGGTAGATTTTCCAAAAATAATAAATGAATTAAAGGGATATTATTTTAGATGTATTGGATGTTACTTTAAGGTGTGTGCAATATTGTAAAACATAAACCTCAATGAAACATAATTAGAATATCGTCTCATAAATCTTTGCTTTGTTTTGTTTTTTGTGTGACCCTAATATATATGTAACCTTGAACCCCAATGGTTCTTATTGAATTTATACAAACACAAAGTTTAAATTGTAAGTAATAAACTAAATTTCTTGTACTTGGTTTATAAATAATGAAATTCTGATGGTTTCATTTCCCAAATCTACTTTTGCTTTTTTAAATAAAAAGTGGGAAAATATATTTCTTTACTTGGTGTTATTTAGGAGATTTTCCCTAAATACATATACTAAAAATACAAGTTGTTCCAAGAATGTTATGTTCAATAGGGTAAAACTATTATGGTCTTACTTATATAACCCATGAATTGACTCATAAAACAATTAGAGTCGAAACTCCTTTAACATCGATAGTATTGAATTGGATCAACTTAAGCATTGGATTGGGTCAAAGTGCTCTAATAATGTAATAATGGATAGTATTGGATTTGATCAACTTAAGCATTCGATTGTGTCAAAATGCTCTAATAATGCAATTGTGAACTTAGTACTCCATAATGTTATAATACACTCAAAGTAATCATTTATTTTTTCCCTCTAAAACATTCATGTTATAAAACATTCATGTTATAATACACTCATGAATGTTACAAATTACAATGCTCAAAGTGAACTCTTTCTTACATCATCATCTTTCCCTTTTCCATAATTATTTTCCGTAAAGACAACAATTTGTAATGAAAAAAATCTGAAAACTGTATAGATAATAAGTTTACGAAGTAACTTAGGTCCTAAGAAAACAATGAATCTAGGGCTCACTTCTAATTTTAGAGAACAAAATAACCAAAAATCGACGGATATGAAACTTGAGCTACCAATATCTCACTTTATCTTCTTCCTTTAGACCCTCGGTACCTCAGACGCCTTGGTTATGGCAAAGACGAATATCGGGTGCCTCTTCGATATCTTCATCAGGCTGAAGCAAATTCCATTAAATTTGGAGATATAACATTTTGTAAACACAAGGATTAGAGAAGGTGAAGCAATAAGAGATTACCTGAATTAACTGAAGTAACCGCCAAAGCAAGTAATCGAGGATCATAACCATACAAAATAGCTTCCCTGCCCAGGCTCCACACGAGAGGAACCTACAAAAGATCAGATATTCATTGGTATGGAAGAAAAAGCGAGGGTGTGAGGTTTACATTAATCTATATGAGTAAGTACCGCGATAGACGTTCTAGAAGATTCCTATTTGAACACTTCAAGGCACGGTCGTACACAATCTCGGTTCTTTTAGCAACATCTTGCCAACTGTAGAGCTTCTTCATCTGGTAGCAACAAGCAAAAAAATGAAAATCAAAGGCTTAGAAGAGACTCTCCTAGCTCTTATAAGTAGCCTTGGAGTTGAAGCAGAACTCACTCGATTGTGCATCTCCTCGGGGTTAATACTTGGTAGTATTGATATTGCCTTCTCAATTGCTCGTACCATGTCATCCGGATCTGGTTCAGCAAGTACAACCATGTCATCTGGTAGGACCTGCAAACCATGAAGAAAAAACCTGATTTTATTAACCTGGAAGAAAGAAACAATGAGGATGAAGCAAAAGGGCAATGAAGGTATTATAGGAAATGTTACACGCCTCTGGGACACCTCCAACACGAGTGCTGACAGTCAATAATCCGCAACTAGCCGCCTCCAATATAGCTATGCAGAAGGCTTCTGTTAAAGAACTGTCAAAGGATCAAGACTGTAGTAGCAGTAACAGATAAAAACTAATGCAAGTTTTGTGAATTTTAAAACATAAAAAAGAAGTGTAAGGGTCAGCACACCTGTTCAGGAATATATGACCAGTTACCAAAACAGAGCGCACACGAGAATGTGGCACTGCACCCAGCATTTCGACTCTATCTTGGAGAGAATGCTTCTCTCTCATTTCCTCTAATCGCACATGTTTTGGTCCGTCCCCTCCAACTACAAAACGAACCTTTCAAAAACCGAATAAAAGAAAAGTAAATGCGGATACCAAAGAGAAATGACGGAATGATGGATTACTAATATGTGCTGTGAGTTTAAACTCACATTGGGGTATAAACGGCATACTTCTGGAATGACTTCAACGAGTAAATCTGCACCTTTCCGATAGACCAATCTACTTATGACAACTATAGTAATGACATCAGTACTGGGTCGAACAGAAGCGGGCTTGAACATAGCAGTATCAACAGCATTTGGTATCATAAAAACCTTTGCTGGGGACAATCCAGACCTTAGAACCGTATTTTCCTTGCTCGTGTGTGAAACACAAATTGCCTGGTCTATATCTGCTAAACTGAACTGCAAAACCTTGTTCATGTGGATACTCCCAACATCAGCAAACCCATACAAGGAATGATCTGTGAACACAACTTTATAACCCATTGTCCTGGCATGCATCAAAGCTTCATGACACAGCGTAGAGAAAGCTTGATGTCCATGAACTACAGTGATTTTCTCGCGTCTAAGTATGGTCCTTACAATGGGAAGTGTTCCGTAAACCGTCGGAAATGTGGTCTGCATAACAAAAGGTCTCCAAGGTACATAATATACTTTGAGTCCACCAGTCATGTATCTAACTCCAGTGCGGTTTCCATAGGCATGTGTCATAACCACCACCTGCAAGAAAGGCAACAATATCTCAAACCAATACCCCAAAGAAGAGAAGAACGAAAACTTTAGCCCAAGCTCCTATCACACTATGCTACATTACTTGATTAGAGCTATTGATTATAAAACTGAAAATCTAATCACATTCCTATTGAACTAGCATAGAAGGGCTTTGAGAATTTGATTTCACCATGGCTAAAAACGTAAAAAGACATGAATCTTTTGATCTCACACTGACCTTGTGACCAACGCTATAAAAGAAACTAAAGACAGTAAAAGCACCAAACAAGAAAAGAATGCAAATTTGGCCCAAGCTCTATCACATTATGATACATTACTTCATTAGAGGTACTGATAATAAAACTGAAACGTAAATCTAATCACATTCCTATTTGAACTAGCATAGAAGGGCTTTGAGAATTTGATTTCTCCATAGCTAAAAACGCAAAAAGACATGAACCTTTTGATCTCACACTAACCTTGTAACCGACGTTATAGAAGAAACTAAAGACAGTAAACGCACCAAACAAGAAAAGAATGCAAATTTGGCCCAAGCTCTATCACACTATGCTACATTACTTGATTAGAGCTATTGATAATACAACTGAAACTTGAATCTAATTACATTCCTATTGAATTAGCATAGAAGGGCTTTGAGAATTTGATTTCGCCATAGCTAGAAACGTAAAAAGACATGAACCTTTTGATCTCACAGTGACCTTGTGACCGATGCTATAGAAGAAACAAAGAATGCAAATTTGGCCCAAGCTCTATCACATTATGATACATTACTTGATTATAGCTATCGATGATAAAGGCTGAAACTTGAATTTGATTCAGATCCTATCTAAGTAGCATACAAGGTTTCTGAGAATTCGATACCTCTATAGCTAAAACACACAAAAAGGTACAAACTTTTTTTTTATTTAGAAGACACTGACCTTGTGACCAAGCTTTAACAAGCATTGAGAGAGATAATAGATGTGATTCTCAACACCACCAAAGTTTGGGAAGAAGAAATCAGAGACCATTAAAACCCTAAGCTTTGGTTGTTCCGCCATAGATAAACTCAACCACGGAACAGGAAGATCATCAGAGGGTGAAATAGCATCAGGTTTGGCCCTCTTTACAATTTCTTTTAAGACGCCACCATCCCCAGTTAATTTAATTGCTTGAGCACCACTCATAGCTTCAAAGGTTCAAAGAAACCTAATTCACCAAAAAACACAATACTGAAATATGAGCAAATGTTATATGAATGTGAGATTAGTTACAATCTGAAATGTTTTTTTGATTTAGGTTTCTGGAGAAGGAGGAGTGTTATTACAATGAACTATGACCAGAAACAAACCACATGACAATTACAATTACAGTGAACTATTACAATCCACAAACAAACAATAGATAAACCAAAAACAATGGATACTCAGAAGCAAACCACATTCAATTAGAAAAATTTCTTCTTCTTCTAGTGTGCTTTACAAAAATTTAGTTAATCATATGAGAAAATTGCAATATATATATCAGGAAAACAAAAGTGGCATATAAAGGTATTAGACACGAGGCAGAGCATCATAGATGGTATCTCCTTATCCATCTCATGTGATGCCTCCAACGCAGAAAAAATAGTTACATAATTGACTAATTAAGATTCCGATTTCCATTCCTTGATTCACCGTATGACTACTGTAAGAACTAAGAACATTTATCCCTCGCCTTAGCAAGAGGCAATTTCCAAATGCTTCAGTACAGCAAAACATTTGGATCATTTTCATCACCCATGGATTTGGACTTAATATGTACCAATTGAATCTATACACACACAAACCATACCCATGAATCGATTAACTTTGTAACTAACAGAATTGTACATAAGAGCAATTGAATCTAAACAAACAAACCATACCCATGCATCGTTAAAATTACAAGGCGATTTTATTACCAGAGACAATTTACCTTGAAAATTAGGGTAAGCCTTGTATTTCCGGCGGATCTGAGCAAAACTTAGGGTTTCACTCACGGCGGCTTGTTGATTCACCGGATTCTTCTTAACCCGTCCCTTATTCACCGGAATTAGACACCATATTCTCGAGCAAATCAGTAACAAGAAGAGGAAGAATATGGTTTGAGATGAATCGCTTCGAAATGTCGAGAGAGAGAGAAAAAAGAAAGCGAATCAGATTAGGGAAATCGATTGGAAGAGAAGAGAAGAAATCGCAAATCGCCTCTTTTGTCGCCGAGAGAGAGAGAAGAGCAAAAAATCGCAAATGAAAAGGAGGCCAAACAAAATTTTCCCCATTCAACTCAATCTCCCTCTCAAACCAATGATATTGCGCCACTCGAAGAAACGTTTCTTCCAATCCTATAAGAGCATCTTTATAGGCATATGCTTGACTATATGGACTTGATTGGCAGAGCTTCTAATAGAGCAGTAGCAATATGGAGCATGAGCAGTAAGCTGCAGAAGCTGTATGCTATTATATATTAATATAAGAGATTTTTAACTAATATACCCAATTTCAACATTTTCTTTTTTAAAATGCCCTCTACGAAACTCCTTTTTCAAAATGCCCTTTTCGTTTTGTCAAATGACGATTCTACCCTTTTTATTATCTGACTTCTCGCTGACCTGCAGTGGGTGATGTGATGTTAAAGTCATGGACGATATTTGATGGACGATATTTGATGGACCAATTATTTAAATAGACTGTGGACTTGTCCATGAATATTATTTGGTAACTTGTCCACCAGTTTATTTCAGTTTATTTTAAATAAAATGTATACGCATTCAAATTGAAAGAAAAACTTCTATCGCATACTAATTTGATCTTGTTATCGTTCTTGTCAAGAAAACAACAGTCGATTAACTTTATTTATTGGATGGTTGTGGACGAGATTGTGTACAGAACATCAATTTAAGGTCAGTAGACAAGTTACATATTTGTGGACAAGAAGAAACAAAGTCCACCAGAATACAATATCGGTAGACACGTTAAAGATGTATGGACAAGATAATACAACGTCCACCGCATCTGAAGTTTCTTCGTGAGTTGCAGAAGAAGCTAACTTTTTACTTGAATTCAACAAGCTCACATTGCCTTCTTCATATGACACAACGAATAAATGTGTACGATTTAGGAATCGGGCAATGGAGGAATTCGAATCCCGTCGTGTACCACCGCCATGCTGACGATCTATCTGCAAATGAGTTCGAAATCTGTGAAGAACGGATCTAGATATGGAGGATTGCATCGAAGATTTTTGCTGCAATTGAGGGAAGAGGAGAGAGAAGCAACATTTGATGGACCAATTATTGAAATACACTCTGGGCATTTTAGAGCAATTTAATGGAGGGCAATTTAGTCTTTAGCATATACCCACAAATCATGTTTTGACCATTCTCTGAAAGCTCATTATAAAAAGGGCATTTCCTATAAGAAAAACATGTTTTATGGGTAGTATCAACAAAATTCTCTTAATATAATATATGTGATTGGTATAACATTGAGCTTTTGGACATAAAATTACAAAATTAGACATTATTATACAATAGTAATTAGATTAGTAAGGGTAAAATTGTATTTTTACAACTTAAAAGTCTTATGCTTATGAAAAGCTCCATTATAAAGCATAGAGCTGTAGAGCATATAAGAGCATTTAAAAGGCCTATATGCTCTCTTATATGCTCAACTAATAAAACATAATTGGATGTTAAAAGACATTATGCCCATGCATATGCTTTACCAATCAAGCCCTATGTGTTTTGGTGAGAGAAATTATTAAATAATGTAAGAGGTGGAGTTATAGGCATATGTTTGAGTATATGTGTTTTGGTGAGAGAAATTATAAAATAATGTAATAAGGTTTTAAATAATATAATTAAGTAATTCATAAAACATTTTTTTAAAACTAAAAATAATTTTTAAATTCAAAACATACAAAACTTAAACTCAATTTTTAATTCAAAATACACTTAATACAAAGAAAGCCTTGGTGTGATAGTTGGAGATTGTCTTAATTCAAAATACACTTAATACAAAATACACTCATCCAAGTTACTTCATTGACAAGAACGATAATATCATGGTTTGGTGTGAGGAAGAGATTGAAGATGAAACAAATGATGATGTTTGTGTTAGTGTTTACGAGATTAGTAAAGATGGGATTGCTAGAAAACAAGTTGATGCAGGACAATGAATTTGAAATGCGAGACACGACTCTCGCAACACAAGAATCAAGTGAGTACTGACTAAAGTAGCTGATTCTTTCTAACTATAGAGTCTATGAAAACACAGGCCTTTGTTACCTCTTCTGTCTCTTGTTTCCGCTAGCTTTTCCACCACGGAAACCACCTTTGAAATCGTTCGTTGTCTCTGCAGTGCTCTGCTTGCTCAATCCCTTCCTACCACCATGACCAAACTTGGAATCTCGAAACTCTCTCTTCTTGTTGTTCATCCTCGAAGCAGACCTTCCTTTGCCTCCTGATCGATCTGCGGGAGACACACCTGGTCTTTTCTTACCTCCTCCTCTCTGGAAACTCTTTCCACTTTCGAAATCAAGTTCAGGCTCACCCGCTTTATCACTAAAACCGCTCTGCTGCCTCTGTTTCCTCCACTTCTTAACAGACTCAATATCATCCTTCTTCTGCTATACACGTTCCTTCATCTTCTGAGACTGTACTTCTTTCGCCATCCTCTTATTATCCCTAGCCTTCCTCCTCTCTTCAGACTCCTCAATCTGTTTCTTCTCATGTAAAAGCCGAGACTTCACTTTCTCCATATTGCAATCGACACAGTGACAAGTAGACCTTTAATCTACACTAAAATGAAGTGAATGAAATACAACAGCATTCAAAATACAAAACTAGACGATATCATAAAATCAAATTATAAAATTCTAGGGTTTCCTTTTTTCCAAGAGTTTTTAAAGCGGTGTCACACATTATATATATAGAGAGAGAGAAGTGGTTTCACAACTGTAGAAAACTTTGAGCTAAAGTATGACGAGAATGTCTGATCTTCCACGTGATTTGGTTATAGAGATACTCTCTAAGGTTCCATTGACATCTCTGAGTGCGGTACGATCTACTTGTAAAACATGGAACGCTTTATCACGAAATCAGATTTTTGGCAAAATAGGGAAGGATCATCTTGGGTTCATGGTGATGAATTTTAAGCTTTGTTCAATGAAGACTGATCTCCAAGGACTATGCAACGACGGGGACTTGGTTGATCTATCAATAAAGCCAGTAAGTATGTTCAACCATGTCGACGACATATATAAAGTCATTCATTGCGATGGCTTATTGTTATGCATCATCAAAGACAGCATATGGTGCATGGTGTGGAACCCTTATTTGAATGAAACTAGGTGGATCCAATCCATAAACAAGTACGACATGTTTCAAAGATCAGACATGTTTGTTTTCGGATACGACAAAAATTGTAATCACAAAATCTTGAGGTTTGTGAATAATATTCACCCATACATTTCTCTCTTTTCCGAAATCTACGATTTTAGCTCTGATTCATGGAGAATTCTTGATGTCGATCCCGGCTGTTATATTGTAAGCAGCGTGTCTTTGAAGGGAAATACTTACTTTTTAATTAGCTCTAGATTTGTATCTTTAGTCCGTTTCGATTTTACAATAGAGAGATTTGGACCGCGCCTTCCTTTGCCCTTTCACTCTAGCATGTGGGTTTTAAGAGATGTGAGTCTATCTTGTGTTAGAGATGAGCAACTCGCTGTCTTATATCAAACCAACGATAAAAAAATGGAGATTTGGATTACAACTAATATTGAACCCAATGCGGTATCCTGGAGCCATATTTTGAGAGTGGAGCTCACTACTTTTCCGAGTAGATTTTCTCTTGGGAGCTTCTTCATTGATGAAGAGAAGAAAGTCGCTGTCGTTTTTGATTCCCATGGGTCGAAATGGGACGATACGGTCCATACTTATTGCTACCAAACAGCTTACATTATTGGACAAGGTGGATGCCTCAGACCAGTGAAATTCGAAAATTCATCGAATCTCTGGATAACTCGAGAAATATCTCTATGTTTTACCCCACTTTTTCTCTCTTCGTATGCTCCAAGCTTAGTGCAACTACAAATCAACCAAGCGCAAAAGGAAAGAAAGATTGTTAAGTAGTTCCATTTGTAATACTTGACTTGTTACAAATTGTTGAATGATTAAATGAAGTTTTTTCCGTGTGTTCATCTTCCTCTCCTTTCTCGGATTTATCATTTTCTTTTGGTTCTATTTCAACACAAGTGTTCTTCTTTGTTTTCAAATCAAACGACTTAAAGTCTTGTTTTGTAAGGATCTCTAAATAATTATTTTCAGCTTTGTTTAGGATGATGCATTTTACATTAAAAAGGTCCAGAGGATTCTCTAACAAGTAACAACAAGGTTGGGCTGAATCGAAACATATGACTAGCACATTATCTGTATTTGACTGATCATTACTCTGTGAGATGCTAATTAATATAGTGCCTGAACGTGAGTTGGAACCAAACATGTAAAAATATCAAAACCATGGCGAACCAAAACCCAATTCTATATAGAAGTATAGATATAGAGATTTACAATATATATAGAGGTTACACAAGAGATTAGGGATTAACTATATACTATTGTATGATTTGTATCCTTTCTATATCTATACTTCTATAAGAAACACCCCCACTAACGTGTTTTCCAGACCTTTACATGTTTGTCGTTTGTATAGAAAATTTGCAATTTTTCAAAATTAGTAGTATATCTCAAGCTTTTACGTTTGCAAATTAATTCTTCAAGTTTGCGTTGGTACCACAAAATTAGGTTTAAAAAAATCAAGGTCAACTTCTATGTTTTTTTTATTAAAAGTAAATATATTACAATGTTGACAAAAAAAAAAAAAAAAGTAAATAGATTACAATTAATTTAAAGTAAATGGGTTACCATCTCTACCAAAAAAAAAAAACAAAAAAAAAAAAAAGTAAATGGGTTACAATTAATTTTTAAAAAACGTTATATAAAAATATACAAATTCTAAAAAGAAAAGTTATATACTAATAAATTACAAATTCTAAAAAGTAAAATTTATATTATGATTCATGATTTTATTGGAAAAACTTAATGAAATAAAATAGAGACTAGAGAGAGTCGGGTAGGATTAGGAAAGGAATCCAAGAGTTTTTAAAGCGGTTTCGTCACACAATTATATATAGGGAGAAAATAGGGTTAGGCAATTGTAGAAAACTTTAAGCTAAAGCATGACGAGAATGTCTGATCTTCCACATGATTTGGTTATAGAGATACTCTCTAGGGTTCCATTGACATCTCTGAGTACGGTACGATCTACTTGTAAAACATGGAACGCTTTATCACGAAATCAGATTTTTGGCAAAACAGGAAAGCATCATCTTGGGTTCATGGTGATGGATTATAGGCTTTGTTCAGTGAAGTTTGATCTCCAAGGAGTCCGCAACGACGGAGACATTGTTGATCTATCTATAAAGCCAGTAAGTATGCTCGACCACGTCGTTGTATATAAAGTCTTTCATTGTGATGGCTTATTGTTATGCGTCATCCAAGACAGCAGATGGTGCTTGGTGTGGAACCCCTATTTGGATGAAACCCATAGACAAATACAACAGATTTCATAGATCAGACATGTTTGCTTTCGGATACGACAACAATCGTAATCACAAAATCTTGAGGTTTCTGAATACTATTGACTACTCAGACCTCGATCTCTTTTTTGAAATCTACGATTTTAGCTCTGATTCTTGGAGAATTCTTGATGTCAATCCCGACTGTGATTTTACAAGCAGCGTGTCTTTGAAAGGAAATACTTACTTTTTGGCTCTAGAGGAGAAAAAAGAAGCGCCAACTCCACATGATTTTGTATCTTTACTCTGTTTCGATTTTACAGTAGAGAGATTTGGACCGCGCTTAACTCTTCCCTCTAGCATGTGGGATTTTGAAAAAGTGAATCTATATTGTGTTGGAGATGAGCAACTCGCTGTCTGCTTCAATGAAAAAATGGAGATTTGGATTACAACTAATATTGAACCCAATGCGGTATCCTGGAGCCGTTTTTTGAGAGTGGAGCTCGCTACTTTACCGAGCATCTTTTCTCCTGGGAGCTTCTTCATTGACGAAGATAAGAAAGTCGATGTGGTTTTTGATATATGCTACCAAACAGCTTACATCATTGGACAAGGTGGATATCTCAAATCTGTGAATTTCAGACATTCATCGGATTTCAGGATAACTGAAAAAATATTTAGACGTTTTACCCCACTTTTGTTAACTTTGTATGTTCCAAGCTTAGTGCAACTACAAATCAACCAACAACGCAAAAGGAAGAAAAAGATTGTTAACTAGTTCCATTTGTAATACTTGACTTGTTACAAATACTCTAGTTGAATGATTAAATGAAGTTTTTTTCCGTGTGTTCATCTTTCTCTCCTTTCTCGGAATTTATCATTTTCTTTTGGTTCTACTAGGTTTTGAACCCGCGCTACGCGCGAGGTATTTTTAACTAATATTTTTTATAATTAATAATATGTTTTAATAAAAAATTGAAATCTAAAGAAAAAAAGAAATTGGTTGTTTCAGCACATAAAATCAATAGAATAGGAGGAAAAATTATTAGTCGGTTATTGATAAAAACCACAAAAAAATTTTTAAAACACAACAAATAACCAAAAAATAGATATTGATAGTACCTTATTCATAGTTTGAAAGCGTCAATATTAACTATCAAACGTTTCTAATATAAAGTCGACTCTTTACTAATTATTGATGGACCTGTTGATCATTAGTAAAAATTAATATCAAGATTTAATGAGAACTTATACACTAAAAAATCAAACTAAACTTTTTAATATTTTTAATAGATTATCGATGTAACAATTAGAACACTAAAAAAAACTCATTGATTCATAAAGGAAAAAACGAAAAAATATTATACTTACAATATATATTAAGACAATATGATCAACTGAAAAAATCCAAAATTTTAGATCGATTCACGGTTTTCTTTTCACAAATCCAACTTGCAAATTTACATAAAACTAAACACCATTAATATTTTAATAAAACTTTCATGTCATAATTAAATGTAATATCAAAGTAAAAAAATGTAGAGGTTAGTTATGATGTGAAAGTGAAGATCAAGCAATGTATTTATATAAAATTAAGAGGAGGTGTAAAATTAGAGTTTCCTTTTGTTTGACGATATCTACTAAACAAAAAGGAAAATTTATATATTATAATTAGAAAATTTACATTTCTTTTATTTCCAAATTATTTTTTTCATTTCCCAACTAACTTTTCTTATTTGTCTACTACGTAATATTTTAGGAAGTTTCTATTTATCTTATTTTCATATTATTTTCTTCAACCAACTTTTTACATTTGTCTACTACGTAATATTTTAGGAAGCTTACATTTCTCTATTACATAATAATTTAAAAAATTTACATTTTACATTTCTCTACTACGTAATATTTTAGAAAATTTACATTTCTTTTATTTCCAAATTATTTTCTTCATTTAAAATCAATACTATATAAAACTAACTTTTCTTATTTGTCTACTACGTAATATTTTAGGAAATTTCTATTTATCTTATTTCCATATTATTTTCTTCAACCAACTTTTTACATTTGTCTACTACGTAATATTTTAGGAAGCTTACATTTCTCTATTACATAATATTTTAGAAAATTTACATTTTACATTTCTCTACTACGTAATATTTTAGAAAATTTACATTTCTTCTATTTCCAAATTATTTTTTTATTTAAAATGTTAATTAGTGAGGTGTCTAATCGTGATTGGTCGTCTAAAATCCTATGTGGACGGTCTTAGAAGCATTTAGCCTCAACTTTTATATATTTTAGTAAGTTTCTATTTATCTTATTTCCATATTATTTTCTTCAACTAACTTTTTACATTTGTTTACGTAATATTTTAAGAAGCTTACATTTCTTTATTACATAATATTTTAGAAAATTTACATTTTACATTTTCTACTACGTAATATTTTAGAAAATTTACATGTATTTTATTATATATTTTAGGAAGTTTCTATTTATTTTATTTCCATATTATTTTCTTCAAATAACTTTTTACATTTGTCTACGTAATATTTTAAGAAACTTACATTTCTATATTACATAATATTTTAGAAAATTTACATTTTACATTTCTCTACTACGTAATATTTTAGAAAATTTACATTTATTACATTTCAAAATTATTTTTTTTTCATTTAAAATGTTAATTAGTGAGGTGACTAATCGTGATTGGCCGTCTAAAATCCTACGTGGACGGCCTTAGAAGCATTTAGCCTCAACTTTTATATAGTATAGATTTCAACACAAGTGTTCTTTTCTGTTTTTCAAATCAAACGACTCAAAATCTTGTTCTGTAAAGGTTCTTTAAGAAAGACTCGATCTTTAAGCTCGTAACCTCAGAAAGTGGTATCATAATCATAGTACTACAAAAGGTCTTCTCAAGCTTGAGGATTCTCTAACAAGTAATAACAAGGTTGGGCTTAATCGAAACATATGGCTAGCACATCATCGTAGTGAGATGCTAATCAATATAGTGCGTGAACGTGAGTTAGAACCACATGCTCATTATCCCATGTATCTCGATTTAGTTTCTCCGGCAAAGAACACAAAGTTCACCAAATGTTTTGCAGCCGGCCAGACAAGAGTGGCCAAACCTGTAAAATTATCAAAACCACGAACCAAACCCAATTCTACACATTCCACGGCTACGTTATTAAATAATCAATCGGAACAATCAAATCAATAATAGATGTAACTAAAAGTTACCAAATCTAAACAAACACTTTGGACGAGAGGCAAATTTTATAACCACACTGAAAGAAACTCAAATTAAGCTTTTTAAAATGATTGATTAAATTTACATTTACATGTTTCTTGCTTCTTCTCCATTATGTGTAGTTTCATCATTCAAACTCACAAACCAAGCAACAACAACAAACTCAAATCTTCTCAAGCGCTTATCCGCTTTCACAATCGGATTCGCCTTCGCGATCTTATCCTTCCCCATCCGTTTGAAATCAGACGAGCATTCATTTTATAATTTGGTTTGGGTTCGGGTTCCGGAATATCGGTTCGGGTTCGGAAATTTTGGCTCGGTTCGGGAATTTTACCCACCCCTATTTTTAATGTTAAATATCGATTTCAATGATATAACCTATATATGGATAATAAAAAACAAAAATTTCTTATATATGCAATGCTGATGGGCTAGAGAATCATGTGAGGCCCATGCGAATACGAGAAGGCCATAGATTTGGTTGTTTAAGATTCGTATTTATCTTTTAATTTGGTGTTTTAATCTTTTAGAATAGGATTTGGATTTATCTTGGTGTTTTCTTATTTCTTTTAAGTTTTGGATATTCTTAACTGTTCTCTATATAAATCAATAAAAAGCCCCAAAAGAGGGAGTCATAACTATGTAAAAGAAAACTTTGTGTTCGTGTTCTATAAGCTCTTGATTGGGACCTATCAAATGCCTAACTTCCGATTAATCCTCGATTAATCCCCTCTTTAATTGCTTAAGCGCTAGGTACTAGTTCACCGTCTTGATAACGTTTACCACTTTTTAAAACATTGAGTGAAAACCATAGATTACACATAGATGTAATTTTTTTTCAAGTTTAAATTTTGGTAATCATCGTAAATTTAATGAACTAATATGCGAACATGATAGTTAAGGAATTAATCTATCAATCTAATTATATAAAATTTGGTTTTCAAAGTTAATTAATAATTTACGTGATCACGATCATGATTATCGATCCGAGTTTGACACGTGTAAAAAAGTTTATATAATAAAGTACAAATCTTAAAACTAAATGGATTACAATTAATTTTTTAGATATTATATAAAAATATATAAAAGAGATTACACAATTAATTACAAATTCTTTTTTTTTCTAAAAGGAAACTTCTATAATAAATTGCAATTCTAAAAAGTAAAAGTTATATGACTAATCACGATTTTAATGGCAAAACCAATTGACAAATCTTAGTGAATCATAAAATCAAATTATAAAATTCTAGGGTTTCCTTTTTTCCAAGAGTTTTTAAAGCGGTGTCACACATTATATATATAGAGAGAAGTGGTTTCACAACTGTAGAAAACTTTGAGCTAAAGCATGACGAGAATGTCTGATCTTCCACGTGATTTGGTTATAGAGATACTCTCTAAGGTTCCATTGACATCTCTGAGTGCGGTACGATCTACTTGTAAAACATGGAACGCTTTATCACGAAATCAGATTTTTGGCAAAACAGGGAAGGATCATCTTGGGTTCATGGTGATGAATTTTAAGCTTTGTTCAATGAAGACTGATCTCCAAGGACTATGCAACGAGGGAGACTTTGTTGATCTATCTATAAAGCCAGTAAGTATGTTCAACCATGTCGACGACATATATAAAGTCATTCATTGCGATGGCTTATTGTTATGCATCATCAAAGACAGCATATGGTGCATGGTGTGGAACCCTTATTTGAATGAAACTAGGTGGATCCAATCCATAAACAAATACCAACAAGGCAACAAAGATCAGACAGGTTTGCTTTCGGATACGACAACAATCGTAATCACAAAATCTTGAGGTTTCAGAATACTGACTCATACATTTCTCTCTTTTCGGCCGAAATCTACAAGATTTTAGCTCTGATTCATGGAGAATTCTTGATGTCGATGATCCCGGCTGTTATATTGAAAGCAGCGTGTCTTTGAAGGGAAGTACTTACTTTTTAGCTCTAGAGAAAACAAAGGAAGTGCCTGTATCTTTAGTCCGTTTCGATTTTACAATAGAGAGATTTGGACCGCGCTTTCCTTTGCCCTTTCACTCTAGCATGTGGGTTTTTAGAGGTGTGAATCTATCTTGTGTTAGAGATGAGCAACTTGCTGTCTTATGTGAAGAGGAAGATAAAAAAATTGAGATTTGGATTACAACTAATATTGAACCCAATGCAGTATCCTGGAGCCATTTTTTGAGAGTGGAGCTCACTACTTTTCCGAGCAGATTTTCTCCTGGGAGCTTCTTCATTGACGAAGAGAAGAAAGTCGCGGTGGTTTTTGATTCCCACGGATCTAAATGGGTCGATACGGTCCATACCTATTGCTACCAAACACAAACAGCTTACATTATTGGACAAGGTGGATGTCTCAGACCAGTGAAATTCGGAAATTCATCGAATCTCTGGACAACTCGAGAAATATCTCGACGTTTTACTCCACTTTTGCTCTCTTCGTATGCTCCAAGCTTAGTGCAACTACAAATCAACCAAGCGCAAAAGGAAAGAAAGATTGTTAAGTAGTTCCATTTGTAATACTTGACTTGTTACAAATTGTTGAATGATTAAATGAAGTTTTTTCCTTGTGTTCATCTTCCTCTCCTTTCTCGGATTTATCATTTTCTTTTGGTTCTATTTCAACACAAGTGTTCTTCTCTGTTTTCAAATCAAACGACTTAAAATCTTGTTTTGTAAAAGTTCAAGAAAGACTCGATCTTTAAGCTGGTTACCTAACAAAGTGGTATCATAGTACAAGTTTTTCTTTAGTATTTTGTAAGATCTTCTCAAGCTAAGTAAGGTCTTCTTAATTATTTTCAGCTTTGTTTAGCATGATGCATTTTGCGTAAGTGTGGTAAATAAACGGATTTCATGGACCTCATGGTCCGTTGACCCGACTCCACTCCGAGCTCATGATGTCTGTGGAACTGTTAAACCAGCAGGTCCAGCACACAGTCCACTCTCTTATCAAAATTATGCATTTTACATTAAGAAAAGGGCCAGAGGATTCTCTAACAAGTAACAACAAGGTTGTGCTGAATCGAAACATATGAACTAGCACATCATTCATCTAGATTTTATAGTGCATGAATGTGAGTTAGAACCACATGTTCATCATCTCATATCTCGATTTAGTTTCAAACCGGTTGAAACAAAGAACACAAAGTCACCTAACGTTTTGCAGCCGGCCAGACAAGAGTGGCCAACCAAACCTGTAAAAACATCAAATCCATAGACAAACCAAACCCAATTCTACACATTCCACAGCTACATTGATAATCAAACGGAACAATCAAATGGGAGAGGCAAATTTTATAACCAAACTGAAGAAAATCAAATTAAGCTTTTAAAATGATTGATTAAATTTACATTAACATGTTTCTTGCTCTTCTTCATTATGTGTAGTTTCATAATTCAAACTCACAAACCAAGCAACAACAAGAACAACAACAACAACAACAACTCAAATCTTCTCAAGCTTATCAGCTTTCACAATCGGATTCGCCTTCGCGATCTTATCCTTCCCCATCCGTTTGAAATCAAACGAACATTCATGTTGCTCCGCGTACCTATGCGTCCCACAGAAAACAAATCCACACCTACATCGAAACCCGGTGATTCCAACTCGCCGCCGACAAGTCAAACACCGCTTTGGATCTTGCGGTGGTGCTTCCTCTTCCTCCGGCTCAGCCGCCGCTCGTTTCTCATTGATTTTAACGATTTCTTTCGGATCAGGTGTTGGATCAGCTTTGAGCGACGGTGGTGGTGATGATACGGAGGAGGAGGATGCAGCACCACCACCAACGGCGGAAGCGGCGGCGGCTAAGGTTTGATTAAGAGCGTGTTTAGCGGAGGAAGAATTTTCCTGTTCATGTTGTCGATCTCGAAAACATTTCGAACAGAGATTTTGTGTAGCGGTGCTTCCGAAGAAACCACAATTGTTAGCACATAATTTTGGTTCTTGAAGTCTGTGTTCTTCCGCCATAGCCGTTGATACCTTTCACAAACTTTCCGGCGAAATTTCTACAAAAATTAAACAGATCGGCGATCGGAAAATTCAAATTCAAATCCCAAAACTGATAGATCTATGGTCAAATCTCATCAAAATCATTACCTGGAGAAAAAGATGATTATAGATCTGATTTGATTCAACAATAGAAATTTTTTGTAGAAGATGAATTTGATGAGAATCTGTATTTAAAAAGGATGAGAAGATCGATGGAATAGGAAAACAAGAGAATCGAGAAATGAGAAAGGAAAGAGATGAAGAAAGGAAGAGAATTTGAGAAATGGGAAAATTAACGACGAAGCAATCGATAAAATGTAAATTAATCTTTTTGTTTTGGGCCGTAAAATGGCTTTTGGGCTTTTAAGCTAGCAAAAGGGAGGTTTGAGGAGTTGTCTCATTCTAGAAGCTCCTACATTACTGTATATGCACGACCTAAAATAATACTACAAGTGTTTTTTTTCTTCGCCTATATAAACCCTTTCTTCTTCTTAGGTCATTAATTCTGAAATTTATCAAAAGCAAAACCTTGTTTTCTTCGTTGGTGACTAAGCACCTTCGCTTGCAGAGAGAAATCACAGTGGTCGAAAGTTTTTTTAAGTTTTGTAGTCTCTTTCCTCTGTGATTCTCTGTGCAAGCCAAAGAGCTTGCTCCCCAACTTATCTCTCTCCGATTATTAAACTTAAATCAAATTTTCATTAATTTTATTTCAGTAATTTGATTAATGTTTTAGATCTTCGTTAATCTGTGTTTGCTAGATCTGATGTTTGGTAATAGCAGATCCATCAATGAAGTTTTGAAAGGTCTTGAAGCTTGATGATATTTCGAATTTGTGAGATTTGATAAATCTTTATTTTTACGAATTTGAAAAAGTTAGATAGCTAGATTCGTTTATGGTTTTGTGTTTGTTGATTTGTTTATGGAACCAAATTATTTGGGAACGTTTGCGTTGCTTGTTGTTGAGAACGATGTTAATATTGGGTTTGGTGAGAGTACATGTAGGTGACTGGGTTAGTAGGAAACGAACCTAATTCTATTCGATTTCGGTATGCGGGATTCGGTTAATTCTATTCCATTCGGTATGCGGGATTCGGTTCTTTTTGTGATTGTTGGTTGTATATGGTTTCTTGAAGTGGCTCTCTTTGAGTTGGAAGGATTGTTTTCGATCCGAGGCTTTTATAAGGGTTAAAAGAAGAGACTGCAACGGCTCTTTTCTTGTAAATATCACAAATTAATCTCCAATGAGATACCTTACCGATTTGGTCACACCAAGATCACCTATGGTTACATACCTTATCTATGCGTGATGGAATCAATAGTCTTATCTAATGGTTTGATCATTATCCTTCTTCATCTTTGTTTTCCTTTGTTCACACCAATAGTTCACTATCTAGGGGCCATGGTTTGTTTCAGACACCTTTTGATTTCGAAAAAGAATTTCTCACAGGACAATTTTAGAGTTGTGTTCATGATTAATCTTTCCTGATTTCGAACCCTCGTCTGTGTGAGACTGTCTAGCGATTTAGTCATAAGTCACATGGAGTTTATCTATCCTCTTCCCTACACCAGTCATCATTCATTCGAATATCTAGCGAGTTAGCATCGAGGTCTCTCGGATCCTCACCTTCACCAGCCATCTCAATCATCCCTAAGCCTTACCAGTCCATGAGTCTTGTATAATATGTCTTTGCTAGAGTGTCATCGAGAGCTCAGGACTTTATGTACTCTTATGTAAAATACAATTGAAGGTTCAAAATCATGGAATCAGTAGAAGTGTATACTCATAATTCCAACTGCATCAACAACGACCACATGACAAATCTAGAGAACGGAGAATTGTTCCCAACATCTCCTTGATTATTCGTGCATAATAGTAAAAGTGCATGTCAGAAACAAAGACGAGATGTAAAACCGACAGAGAATCTGATTTAAATGGCTAGTGTCAGATTTCATAGCTTTTGATTGAAAGACAGAAAGCATAACAGATCTCTAGGCATTGTTCAAAAACAAGGGTGGATTGAGTTAAAAGACTCAAAACATAACAGGGTGTTGGCATACAAAACTAGAGGCTGACCGCAACAATGTAAGCATTCCAAGCATCGCACTGTTGAAAGTTCTTGACTTCTTCGTACTTGATATCACGTCCCGCACCAAACCCATCTGTTCTACGCATTTCAGAAGCGTCCGGCATTTCTCTAAGCCAAAAATGGACTGATCTAAACCCGGCTTCCTCCATACAGTCCTTTATCTCCGGCAATGACCACCTATACACACATAAACAGAAGATTCAAGCAAAACGTCTAAGTATATATAAATATGCTTCTTTTCTTCTTTTTCTGTTACAATGAGATTTTCTTAAGGCTTGTGGGAGATTGTTGGTAATGAGTGTCCCACTTTTGAGAAAGAATGGATATAAAACCAGACTACAATCCACTTACAGTCTCCAGCTATATGAGAAAGCATGGCGAATCTTCTTATTCTGCTTCTGAAGGTGATAGTGCAGACTGATCCTTGTCTTGCGACTTAAAATGTCAAACTCAGCCTGCTCCCATGTATACTGCCAAATTACATGGAAAATCGTTAGTAGGGTCATTCCTAGCAAGTTTCATACTTATGGCTCTGACACCCTTTTATACCAAATGAAGTATAAGAATGAACTTTTACCGTGAAATTTGGGAATTTCCGTTGAAGCTTCAATTGCCCCTCAGCAGAAGCACCTCCATATAAATCCATCACGAATATACCACCTCTCTTGGACAAAGCTTCACGCGCATTCTTAAAGTAAGTAACCAATTCCGACCTTTTGTGGAGACAACAACAACTAAAATTAAAAGCACACACGATATCCCTCTTCGGTAACGAATCAGGTCCATCTTTCCCCACTGATTCAACACTAGGATCACCCGAATCTTCATCATCGTCACCACCATCATCCAAGCTAAGATTCTGTATCAGCTCTTGAGATTTGGATTTCACTTGCTTAGCTTCAAGAGGGCTCAAAACATTCCCATGTAAAAGCGACATTCTCGAATACACATCAGCACCAAGTTTACTAATGTTGTTATCCATACACCATTCTAACGCCTCAAGATCAAAATCTAGCCCTATAGCAGTCCTCCTTGTATCAGTCTTCAACCACTCCGCACTAATTCAATCGATCAAATCAAATTATTAGCATGTAAAAAGTTCATTCTTGAAGCTAAGTAAACATTCAAGATTACCTTAAAAGAGCAGTGCCACAGAAATCTTCTTGAAAATGAAGAGGTTGTCTTCCACCAACATACATCAAAAAGAACTTCTGCAAGTAACTTATATCTCCTTTTGGTGACTACACCAACAAACACATAATACAATGTGTTAAAAAGCTTAGTGCTTCTTTCTACTAAGAGATACAAGAAAACGAAAGACACAAACTTTATGAAAGATTTAACAAAGTTCACATTTTTCTTAGCAAAGAAGACTGATTTCACAAGATTCAGTAAGAACCAGTCAATGGAATCTAAAAGGGTAAGTACAGAGATGCAATTACTTGAACAGATTGTTGATAAAGAAGGAATTTTGAAGGCAAATCAGATGATTCGTTTTCTTGTTCATTACAGTTATCTTCTTCTTCTTGCTCAGAGTTTTCTTCATCTTCATCGTCGATGGAGGCAACAACCGGAGGGTTTCGATCGTAGAAATCTTCTGCATCATTTGAGAATTCTCCTTTGTGACGACGTCGATTAGGTTTCTTCTCTCGTTTCCCCATTGTCGTCGTTCTCAGTCCGAATTCAATTTAGTGTATACAGAGAATAGAGCAGTCGAGGAAGAGAAAAGCGTTGACTTTTTCTTTTATTTAGTCCTAAACTGTGCCACGTAGGCCCTATTGCTCTTGTGTTCCGTCTACCGGTTTAGCGGTTTGGATGGTATTTATGTGGTTAAGGTGGTTTAGACTCAGAGGTAACAAATACTAATTATACTATAAAAAAGTTGAGGCTATATGCTTTTAAGGCCGTCCACGTAGGATTTTAGACGGCCAATCGCATAGCGCTACATCACCGTTTCTTTAAAGATCGTCCACATAAGATTTTAAATAACCAATCGCATAACGCCATGTCACAGTTTCGTAAAACGGAAAAAATTGTTTCTAAAAATAAATATTTTTTTTAAAAAAAGGAAAAAATTGTTTTTACAAAAAAAGGAAAAATGTCATATCACCTTTTCGTAAAAAGGAAAAAATTGTCTCTACAAAAAAAAAAGGAAAATATTTTAAATTTTAAATAGGAAAATATTTCAAATCAGAAAAAGGAAAAAATTGTTTCTACAAAAAAAAGGAAAAATGTCATGTCACCGTTTCGTAAAAACGAAAAATTGTCTCTAAAAAAAAGAAAAATATTTTAAATTTTAAATCGGAAAAAGGAAAAAAATATTTCTACAAAAAAACGGAAAATATTTTAAATCGGAAAAAGGAAAAAATTGTCTCTACAAAAAAAAAATATATTTTAAATTAGAAAAAGGAAATAATTATTTCTACAAAAAAAAAAATATTTTAAATTGCAAAAAGGAAAAAATTGTTTCTAGAAATAATGTTAAATTTCTAAAATTATTATGGAGGTTCTCCCTATATATATAGCATCCGCGAGAACATTAGATATCGCGGTTGATATTATGCGTTATGATTTTTGTATATTAGAAATCAATTAGATAGTGTTGATATTATGGTTTTTTTTATATTGTTTCAGTTCTTTTAATTTCTTATTATGCATTTTTTTTATCTTCTGTGAGGTTGTATTATTTGTGTTATTTAATTTTCCGTGAGCTCTTATTATTTTACTCTTAATCAATACAAATATTTTTTTTTATTGATTTGCTTATTTTGATTTATGTTTAGGTTTAAAGATTATATATGTGAGCTTCGATCCAAAACCATTGATGTTCATACTGTGAATGAGAGTATGAGACTGAATCTACGTGTCGATGGATATAATTTGAAAAATTGAGATTGTATGAACGAGTAGATAAAGGAGTCAAACAGAATAAATACTTATAGGTTGATTACGTTTAGCACGGCAAATTGAGATATGCTTAGATGGCAAAGTAAGTAAAGTCGATCCAGTACACGGCAAATTGCAAACTATAATGACAAGGGGTTGTACCGACAATGACGAGGAGGACGAGAATGCGTTTGCTTATCATCACCATTATGACATGATCTCGAAGTGGTCACCAGGTATGCACTAAGCCATTGAAACGATGTTGGACGGAAGTATTATGACAATCCTCTAATTCTTTATGTTGAAGTATTTTTTTCCTCCAATCACGATTAGCCACCTCACTAATTATCGTTTTAAATGAAGAAAATAATTTGGAAATAGAAGAAATGTAAATTTTCTAAAATATTACGTAGTAGAGAAATGTAAAATTAGAGAGATGTAATTTTCTAAAATATTACATAGTAAAGAAATGTAAGCTTAAGAAAAATGTAAATTTTCTAAAATATTATGTAATAGATAAATGTAAGCTTCCTAAAATATTACGTAGTAGACAAATTTAAAAAGATAGTTGAAGAAAATAATATGAAAATAAGATAAATAGAAACTTCCTAAAATATTACGTAGTAGAGAAATGTAAAATAAAAGAAATATAATTTTCAAAAATATTACATAGTAAAGAAATGTAAGCTTAAGAAAAATGTAAATTTTCTAAAATATTATGTAATAGAGAAATGTAAGCTTCCTAAACTATTACGTAGTAGACAAATTTAAAAAGTTAGTTGAAGAAAATAATTTGGAAATAAGATAAATAGAAATTTCCTAAAATATTACGTAGTAGAGAAATGTAAAATAAGAGAAATGTAATTATCAAAAATATTACATAGTAAAGAAATGTAAGCTTAAGAAAAATGTAAATTTTCTAAAATATTATGTAATAGAGAAATGTAAGTTTCCTAAAATATTACGTAGTAGACAAATTTAAAAAGTTAGTTGAAGAAAATAATATGAAAATAAGATAAATAGAAACTTCCTAAAATATTACGTAGTAGACAAATAAGAAAAGTTAGTTTTAGATATTAGTTTTATATAGAATAGATTTTAAATGAAGAAAATAATTTAAAAATAAAAAAATGTAAATTTTCTAATTATAATATATAAATTTTCTTTTTTGTTTAGTAGATATCGTCAAACAAAAGGAAACTCTAATTTTACACCGCCTCTTAATTTCATATAAATGCATTGCTTGATCTTCACTTTCACATAATAACTAACCCCTACATTTTTTTGCTTATGTATATTACATTTAATTATGGCATGAAAGTTTTATTGAAATATTAATGGTGTTTAGTTTTATGTAAATTTTGCAGGTTGGATTTGTGAAAACAAAGACGTGAATCGATCTAAAATTTTGGATTTTTTCAGTTGATCAACATGTCTTAATATATATTGTAAGTATAATATTTTTTCGTTTTTTTCTTTATGAATCTATGAGTTTTTTTTAGTGTTCTAATTTTTACATCGATAATCTGTTAAAAATATTAAAAAGTTTAGTTTGATCTTTTAGTGTATAAGTTCTCATTTAATCTTGGTATTAATTTCTACTAATGATCAACAGGTCCATCAATAATTAGTAAAGAGTCGAGTTTATATTGTGAACGTTTGATGGTTAGTATTGACGATTTCAAACTATGAATAAGGTACTATCGATGTCTATTTTTTTGTTATTTGTTGTGTTTAAATTATTTGTTGTGGTTTTTATCAACAACCGACTAATAATTTCTCCTCCTCTTCGATTAATTTTATGTGTTGAAACTACCAATTTCTTTTCTTCTTTAGTTTTCAATTTTTTTTTAAAAAATATTATTAATTATATAAAAAATTTAGTTAAAAATACCCCGCGCGTAGCGCGGGTTCAAAACCTAGTGTACTTTTGACAAATAATGTACTTTGAAAAAAAAATCTCATAATCCATTGAAATTTATTACAGACCAAAACAAAATGGACATAGTTCTAAAAAAAAATAAATAATCTATATAAATTTACACGAATAATATCGAGTGTTAAAAAAAACAATATAGATGGTAGTCTAGATCCCACTTCACCATTAGTCAGGTGTTTAAAATAACGTTTAGACGACCGTTTAATACATAGAATTATATACTTTTGTTATTAAAACGATTTTAAGCGATCCAACTGCTTTTAAATTATCCTAGATGATTCGAAACAATTAAAAAAAATTATTAATTAATTATTATGTAATTAAAATTTATTTTCTACTATATTTTTCCAACTTCAAGAAAATGCTTTAGGCGATCTAATATATGTAAAATACACTAACCTTCTAATTGATTGTTTTCTTGATCTAATATATATGCTATTGACATAGAACATAACTTTCTAAAAGTTCAACCCCAACACTTAACGTATTATAAACAAACAAACATCTTTATATCACTCCATTCCATATCACAAACGTATTTTAAATATGACAAAGGACGAAAGGAATCACCATATCCTGATAGATGATGATATTTATTAGATAGGGACTAAACACATGTCCTCTATGGACAATTTCATTTGTGTATATATATGTAAATAATTTAGAAAGGTCGTTCCCCAAGAACATTTCCAGGAGGATCATAGCTACAAATAGTAAGGGATCCACCATCACCACATATGACTTTGGCACATCCAAGCGACACCGTATTTTTCCACACAACCTGAGTATAACCAGTACATGTTTTCCCGGAACGACATGTGTTTGTAGCATACAAGTAATCAGACTTCTGGTTAACCAAGACACCCACAGCCTCCTTAGCGGATAAGACAACGGAGGCCCATACTAAGGTTTCCCCGTAAGGCCCACCTGAGAAAATTAAACGGCAGTCGAGTCTTTGTCCGGCGTAGGCAAAGGCATAGTTAGCCAGCGTCCGATTCCATACCAAGGGACTCACGCCTACAGCGGCACGAGCACGGTTGTGAGCATCCAAGTAGTCTTGTACGGTGTCTTGGGCTTTGAGAGGAATAGAAAAAGATAGTATAAGAGCAATAGCCAAGAGTAAAAAGGTTTGGTAGGAGTTAAACATCTTCATTTTCTTGTAGTGATGTTTTATGGTTTAGGAACGAGAATTTATATAGAAAAAATACATCTATGGAATTGTTCTTTCGCCACTAAAAAGACTTGTAGTAATTGTATTGTTAATCTCTTTTACCACGTCCATAGTGTAGAAATGGTTAAGCTGAATGATTCTGTTGACTTGACTCTATTGATGTACTCCCTCCGTATTTTATTAATTGTCGTTTTAGAATTTTTATTTCTTTGAATTAGATGTCGTTTTCAAATTTCTATGCAAAATTTATTACTTTTTAATGTTTTATGATTTATAAAACATTAAAAAGTAATAAATTTTGCATAGAAATTTGAAAACGACATCTAATTCAAAGAAATAAAAATTCTAAAACGACAATTAATAAAATACGGAGGGAGTATGTTTTACAATATACAATGAAGGTAAATGGTTTGAAATGCTCCTTTTTAATCATAATTTTTAAATGTTTTTTTTCAAAAAAGTTTTGTAAAAACAATTCTAAAAATTTGAAATCTATCCAAATATACGGGTAATATTATAAAAATATACAAAATTACTTTCATATGTAAGAAAAACCTTATAAATACCATATAAATGTCTTCAAAGTTTTTATAAAACCTTATAAAACGTTAAAATACTTGAATGGAGTGTATGAGTATTAGTTATTTTCCAGAAATATGTTATAAATCCAATAAATTTTATAAATTTCTTCAGGTTTAGAAAGGGTCATCTTTGAAAATTGCACGGTTGAATAGAGCATTTTAAAAAAGATTACAATAAAACCTAAACACGATATAATAATAAACTTTACCAATATTCAGTTTAAAAATTAACAAAAATTAATAAAATAATAAAATAATATAAATATACAATTCTAATAATATAATAAATTAATAATTATATAAATATTTTTAATGATTAAAAGGTTCATGATCCGCATTTGTACCACATCAAAAATTTGTTTTGATAATCTTAACGTCATCACTTCAAAAATTTGTTGGACTATATAGAGATTTGACTTGAACTTCACAGTGGCTCATATAATTTGTTGGCACGATTACTTCTATGAATTTGGTGGTCTAAATCATTTATACAAATATGGCCCATATTCAAAAAACATTTAGCTGGTTTATAATTTTTTTAATAGAACTTACACTTTTATAATATTTATGAAGGACAAAATAATATACTAGAATTAAAATACTAATTAAAATATATTCAAATACTTAGTCTACTAGTTTTGTGTTAGTGTTTTTCCATTTTGTCACTATTGGATAAGAAACTCGCTGTAATGGATGATGTTGAAAAGAAAACTAATTGAAACAAGAGTTGAATTAGTTGTTAATCTAGTAATCTTATTATATAAAGTTGGGTTTTCGAAGTTAGCAACTCGTTAAATCATGACACGTGTCGATTTCAATGATCCGAGATTTTGACACGTGTCTATTACTAATTATAAAATAAAATCAATTATAATTTTATAGATAATTATAAGAAATTATAAAAATTTAAATAATTTTAAAAATATAAAAAGATAATTACAAACAATTAGATTTTCGAAGTTAGTAACTCAAGAGATCATGACACGTCTCATATCTATCGATTAGAGTTTTTGACACGTGTCAAAAAGAAAAAATTAAAAGACCAGGTAGATAAAAAGAATTACAAAAGGATAAAAAGAAAAAAATTACATATCTAAAATTTTTGTTATAAACAATTTTAAAATGTATAAGATAATTTTAATAAAACTATAAAATTTAATAATTTTTAAAATATAAATAGATGATCATAAGAAAATTATAAATTTAAATAATTTTTTAATATAGAAAGATAATCATAAGTAAATTATACGTATATTTTTCATATAGTTAGATTACTAATTTAAAAGAAAAAAATTACGTAATTAAAAAAATAAGACTATTTCTAAAAGAAAAAGGGGATCTGTAAATACTCACCTCTCTATAATCAAATGGATGGTCTCATATTTTTCTTACCAAACAAAATATATTTTTTTTAAACACCATTTTGATTCAACTTTGTTCTACTGATAAAGATTTATTTTTATTATGATTATAGGTTTTGGGTGTGTAGAACCAAACATATGGATTGATGCATGAATATTTGGATGATATTTTAACTAATTGATTTTATTTTGGCATTGGTATATATGTTTCAAGTATTGGTATCAAATTATTTTGTTAATGTTCAGTGGGTGATATCATATGATTAATTTCATCAAATGAAGAGGTAAACTTAGTTTTTAACGTATAATATTTTTGCTTTTGGTTTGATGATATTTGGTTAGTGTACTAATAATTTATGCATGCGATGATCTAAAAACGTTTGATATGACTATCGTGTGATCATGTATGTTTTAATCTAAATGTGACATTTTCCGTATAGTTCTACATGTTTTGATAAGATACGATTTTTTTGGTTAATGCGCAGGAGGTTAATGCGTAAGTATTGATTTAACCGGATAATTATGTAAAATTTTCAAATAGGATTAATTTGATCGGATGAAAAATTGAAATATCAATTTCTCATATTTATCTATATTTACACAGTTTATAAATTGTAAAGAGGATTGTAAAGAGGGTTAGAAAATTAAACTGAATAAAGATAATATATGTATTGTAATACGTAAATTTGAATATTATTTATATACGATAATAGTAAAATCTATAAAATTTCTAAAAAAAAATGTATTGATTAATATGTGTATCCCAAAGATTTAAATAATTAATTTATTAAAAATTTTAATTAATTATTTCATAAATATTTTTATATAACTACAAATTTTGGTTTTTAACTTTTTTTTTTATTTTTTACACGGGTTATTAAATTTTTAATTTTAAACCCGCGTATACGCGGGTCCTAATCTAGTTTATTATGTAGATGCTATCAGTGCTGTAGTTTTTATTAAGTATAAAGTATAAATATAAATGATTATTATTTTTATTAAGTATAAAAAAGAACTATGTAAAAGAAACAGAATTCGTCAAAGAAAGGTAAAACAAAAGACAATAGTGTCAAATATAAAAACAATGAGAATAAGACATATATATTAGAGGGAAACAAAAAATATTTGGAGAAAAGAATATAATAACACAGAGACTCGATCCAGATAGATTAGTAATAAATTGCATTTGAATAAACCATATTCAGTAGACCTACACTTCAGCCTTGAATGGAGCAGCGGTACAAAGACATTTCAAAATTCAAAGACTGAGCGGACCGTACTGCATATATGTTGTTCACGCAAGTTGTAAATGGTATAAGCGTATCTGATTAAAAAATTAAAAAATATATTTGTATCGCCATTAAGTGTTTTAATATGAATAATTGCTATCTGATATGCTCCAATGTTGAAGTGTTTCATACTCCAATAGAATCATTTGCATGTACTTCAAGGTATTTTTTATTCTTTAGCTTAATTATTACATGTTTTTCTTTTCTAATAATTAACAACTATGTGTATCCTAAGACTCTCGCTCCGAACAGAAAAAGCGATTTAAATAGAGTGTATCAAACGGATCAAGTATGTAACGCCCGTGAACCGAAAAAATTGGTTTGGGTGTCGATCGACACCACGAGGGTGTGTCGATCGACACGATCAGTTTGGGCTTTCGGGCTTTTTGGAATTTTAATTGCGCGGGTTATTGGGTTTTAGGGAAAGGAAACCCTAGAGGATGCCTATAAAAGAAGGAAACTCGGAATTAGGGTTTTGGTTAGCCACTTTTCGTTCTGTGTGGGAGAAATCAGTTTTGGGATATCAAATCGTTGTCAAAGGTAACGAAATTTGGTAGAGTTATTCCCAACTCTTTTATCTTCATTCTCCTTTTTACAGAATTGAATTTGGGTTTAAATTCAATGAGTTATTGGCAGTTTCGTGAGACACGTTTTCTCAGGCGCGAGTTAGGACCAGCGGGGTTTGTAACTGAGATCGTGGTCTTGTCTGATTTCTGATCGGCACAAAATTTGGTGGGAAGCTCCGTGACGGCTAGGGCTAGCTTTTCACCGGAGGGATTTGACAGTTAACGGTTGGTTTCGATTTTAGAGTTTCGTCTTTGAGACTGTTCGATTCTGTTATATATATTTGTCCAGTTTGCTTCAAGGTTGTTTTTGGTTGTGTGGCTTATTCTAGGACGTTTCTGGGCTGTTTCAGACGCAAGGAGAGTCTCTCCTGGTTGTGTTTGTTGTTAGGATCAGATTTCTAAGGTGAGTGCATGACCATGGCTTATCTGAGCGATTAGATCTCTGTGATTGTATGTTTTATGTGATTGTTGTGATGATTTGATGGATTCACTTGATGTGGATTGATTGATTGTGTTGTGGGGAGCTTTGGTGGCTTCTGTGAGGTTCGTGGTTGAGTTGCATAGGTTTTAGAGGGAGTTGTCGAGGAGAAAGGATCGCTGGAGGCGTGATGTGTGACGCAGGGTGTTGCGTCGATCGACACAAGAGGAGTGTGTCGATCGACGCAAGTCGGGGGCAGTGTCGATCGATACTTGAGAGCTGTGTCGATCGACACAGGCCGAGCAGATTGTCTGGTTTGTTTGGTTGTTTGTTTGGTTGATTGTTATGTTTTGAGTTTAATCGCTTGTGTGTATAGCCTGTTGCTTGGGAGGATTGCCTCACTAATGATGCGGACATCCAAACCACACCATACCGGAGTGGTACCAAATTCAATACCAAAATTGATTTGGAGATGACTGATACAGGAAGTAGTACAGGAAGTCGTACAAGGAGCAAAACGAAGCATTTAGAGAAGCCTTTGAACGTATGGACCAGCCAAGGAGGAACCCAACATACCTATTTGATCCACCATGAAGCCCCAACCCAAGGAGAACCACCCAAGAGAAGACCCGGATCCAAACCGCCTTTTGGATCCTCCACGCGGATCTACTTGAAGCCAACTAAAGAAAGTCTGTTTTCCCTTCATCAAGATGAGTCCCAACACCTCAAATGGGAACCTGGAGACACTCTAGACCACATAGAAGCTTTACTACACGTTCTAGGATGCACCACATCACACTTGATCAGGAGGATCAAAGGAGAGCTACACTTACCATATATAGACCTGTTTGCCTTTAATCTCCAACGGCTCCTTTCTCCCCATTGCTGCTGCATTTTAGGAGTTTCCCCAATGAACCTAGACGTTCCAAAACACCATCAATACTTGCCCAAGCTATCAAGACTCAAGGCACCTCACAACTTGCCTTATTTCGATCGATTTTCTCTTTATTGCTTTAACGGCTCTTTTCATTTATTCTGTGTGATTTCTTTTGCTTTTCTAGCTTATTACCATTGTCATTGAGCCCCTATAAAAGCTCATTCGTTCATCATTGTAAATCACCCCTTGAATTATTTTAAAGTTTAACAGAAATCATTTTCTTTCTTTCACAAAGTTTGTGTTCTTTGTGTTACTTGTTCTTACGTCTTGTTGAGCGAGTCTTCAAGGCTAAGTTCTTGTGCTGTATCAGAGCTTAATCATAACTCTGTGGTGCACTTCAATCCGCCATCACTTCCATTCCTTGATCCCACACGAGAGAAGCGACCGCCATCGTGTTAGATCTCCATCTTCGACGATCTTCTCTTCATCACGAGCCGGTGATCATCCTCGTGTGAAGCCATCTCTATCCCGATACAAGTACTCACCACCGAGTCTTGCATCATCTGGTATCAGAGCGCAGTTCACGCTCACCCCTGCCAGGTCCTATCGTTTCTTATTCGCTTGATTTATATCTGCACTAGTTCTTGTTTTATTTCATTTCCCTTAATCAAAAAAAAACAAAACAAAACAAAATTATTTGCTTCTGAATTCGTTTTATAAAATAAAAAAAAAAAAAAAAAAAAAAAAAAAACCAAAGAAAAAGTCTGATTCAGTTGTTGATTTAGTTTTTGTTTTATTCCATAAAAACCCATAAAAATTGATTTTTTTTTTTATTTTATTTGATTTTAGAATATCTATTTTATGAAAACCAGAAAAGAAAAATAAAAATCGAATTTTCCCTTTTGATTTTCAAATTTTTAAATTTTATTTAAGTTTTGAATTTATCTTTAAAAAAGATTAAAAAAAAGAAAAAATTTTAAAAAAATTTTCCATTTATTTCTTTCCTTTTTGTTAATATCTTTTTGATACGTTTTCTTCTTTCTTTGTTTTTGCGTGATTCTTGTGCAAGTAAAATCAGAGAGACGCCATGGGAGGCTACTCAACAGAAGAAGAGTGTTCTTTTATGTCAAGCCCCTTTGAGTCCGAGAATGATAACGCAAACCAGAGTTGGTTCGATGAGGAGGAACGTTATGAGAGGCGATCGTGGTTCGAAGAGGATTATTCTGGTTCAGAATTTGGAAATGAACCAGACGAAGAACAACTTGATCCTGAGCCACCAGACCCTTCACAAGACACCACAAGCCATCAAGGATGGTACGGAGAAGAAACTGATCGAGAGAGCATTGATGGAGAATCCTATGAAGAAGATTCATGGAGTGGAGACACAGAATCACGACTCAGTCACGGAGATGAGTCATGTCCGGAAGAGATGGAGTCCCAAACCACTCAAGAAAAAGAGCGCACCAGAAATATATTCATGGGACAGATCCATAACAACAAACCTTGGAGTGAAGAAACTGAGTCTAAGATCAGTTTAATGGAAGATGTTGAGCGTGTAGCTGAGTCGTGTCATGGGAATGAGCAATGGTGTGAGGGAGAATTACCAGCACCACCATATCAAGTTCCAAAGGAGTCTCATCCCATAGCTAAATCCAACAAAGAGAGATACACATCTACAATGTGGGAGATGATTTACAGTCTCAAGGCTGAGATGGAGGTGATAAATAAAAATCTCACAAGCTTGGAGGAGTCAAAGGAAAAACACCTCAACCATAGTTCCAGGAGAAAGGTGATGAATATACACGAACCACAAGAGATAAGTTATTCCCTAAGAGCTGAGTCAATGCGAGGAACACCACAAGGAATCAAGTTAAAGAAGCCACAAGGAGAATTCTTCTTCTACGGGACAGAAAATCCCAAGTCTTATTTTGTGTGGGAAGAATTGATGGAAGAGTGGTTTAATTATCACTATCACACAGAGGAGAGAAGACTCAGCACTGCAGTTCAATACCTCAAAGGAAAAGCAAAGTATTGGTGGGAATATGTCAACAAGATGCAGAGAATTTACAAGCAAAGACCCATGACTTCGTGGGCTGAGTTAAAGTTGCGTATGAGGAGGAAATTTGCACCAGATTATTGTCACAAACCAGCTCAGAATTTCTATCACCAAAGCCACGACATCCCTGAGAAACCGATGTATCAAACCAGACGAGCAAAGGTAATTCAAGGAGACTTCCCCAAAACATCGTTGTTTCAGCGTCATACAGAGCAAGCAACGCCTAGGCTGAGGATAGATGGTTCTTGGCCATCAAAAAGAGTGGAAGTAGATCATAAGAGGATACACGTGACGTCCAAGCAAGCCAAGGAACGTCGTCACGCTACAGCTCACACTCCGTCACCTAGTTCATCAGCATATAGTTCAACATCATTGTTTGAACCGCAAGGAAAGCATCGAGGTAAGTATTCTGGAAATTCTTGTGATAGTGTTTTACAAACTCTTGAAAAGCTAATGCATATGGTTAAGCCTATGAGAAAACAAGAGTTATTAAAAACTGAAGAGAAACGAGAACTTGTTTCAAATCTGAAAAGTGAAGTGGCTAGAACCGAAATTAATCAAACTGTTTTGGATGATTCAATGACTTTGATAACGCACTTGTCTTTCTATAAGGTTATTGATACAGGTACGGGAAGCACTATGAAGCACACAACAAAAGAAGTAGCCCTTAAATTTGCTACAACAAGCGCCCCAAATCCCATCCGACAAGAGCCACCCGTGAGTGATCATTCTGTTTTACAAGAATCACAAGATGTGATGAACCCCATGACGTGTATGAATGAAGAACAAGCTAAATGTGCCTCTCAAGACACCATCATGGCTGAGATGATAACACACACCCAGTGATGTTAATTTGGGTCTGGAACCCCCATTTAATAAATGAGCTAGTTATAGGAAAATAAATCCATATAAACCCATTTAGAAGGAAAAGTTAAATGGGGTTAAATGGGGTAGCCCGATTAGAGCCGTTTATTAAATGGGGTTTTGACTTCATATATGGGTACCCATTTAGACCCGTTTAAGTTCAAAACAAAAAAAAATCTATAATCTTTACTTAATTATTTTTATTAAAAAAAGGTTTAATATCTTAATAATTTAAAAAATATATTATTAAATACATTAAAAATTAAATTATTTTGTTCTTAAATCATAATATTATTAAAATTCAAAAATCACAAATCAAGTTTTCCCGCCAAAAATCACAAATCATTTTTTTTCCCGCCAAAAATGTAAAATCACGTTTTCCCGCCAAAAACGCCAAAATCACGTTTTCCCGCCAAAAACGAAAAATCACGTTTTCCCGCCAAAAACGCAAAATCACGTTTTCACGCCAAAATTGCAAAATCACGTTTTCCCGCCAAAAACACAAAATTGCATTTTCCCGCCAAAATTGTAAAATCACGTTTTCCCGCCAAAACCGCAAAACATTTAGACCTATATAATATTATTTATCAATTATATTTAATAAAATAATTAATCATCAATATATTTTAAATAATTAATAAATAGTTATTAGTTATATTATATGGGTCTAAATGGGTTTAAATGGGTAAAGAGAACTTAAATGGGGTTAAATGGGCGAGGTTAAATGGGTAAAAACTTAAATGGGGTTAAATGGGTTTGGGGTTAAATGGGGTGGGGTTTAAATGGGGTGGGGTTAAATGGGGTGGGTTTACCCATTTTAACATTACTACACACACCCCTCATGGTACCCAAGTAAGTGAAACTTATAATTTTGATCGATATATATTGGAAATATCTTATAATTCAAAAAAGTTTCAAGCACTTTATTTTTAATTATTCAAATTCAAGTTTAATGCACTTGATCTTGTCTTTGAGTGTCAATGAAAGTACATTTACCATGGAGATTTATGAAGATCAAAGAGAAGCCATAACCTTGTTAAGCTTACTCTCGGATCAAAGCGAGCAAGGAGTTGATTCTAGTCCTACAAATGAAAAGATTCAAAGTAACTTATTTCATTTTGATTATAATAATCCCATGACTGTTTTAACACACTTGTCTAGTACCAAGAGAAATGAGAAATTTTCAGGTATGAAGAAAATCACAATGAGTCACGGAGAAACTTCCTTGAAGACAATGGTGTTCTCGGATCAATTACAAGTCCATGGTGAATCAACAATGAATGATGAAGTGAGACGATCTCCAGAGCTCTTGATCTACAAACTTGTCACCGGAGAGGATGAAGTTATCACTAACAACATCCCAATTCAAGAAGAGCCCCCAGATTCATCATCGTTCTCAAATGCCATGAACAAATTCACCGAAAAACTTCAAAAGGTAAGTAGCCCACTACTTCAAATTATTTCTAATAATTCAAATGAAGTGATTATGGATTTGTTATGCCTTGAATACTTGGACGAACTTTCAAAGAAACCAATGGAACCTATTTCTTTTCTTAAACCAAAAATGGAACAAGACCTCGTTATACTTCATGAAAAGAAAATTGTCCAAAGTAAGATGGTTCAAGGAGATTTTTCTATTTGCAATGACTTCATGACTGCATTAATACACTTGTTCTTCGCCAAAAGTGTTAATAACATTGCAGGTAGGAAATGTTTTCATACGGATCAAAACAGAGGATCACCAGAAAAGAAGAAAAGTGTTGCAAATACTCATCACTTAAAGGAGGAACCACCGGACTTACAAAACAAAACCCGAGGAGACATGAAGTCTTCAGCACTGCCAGCCGAGACGACGAATCAAACTGAGAGTGTGATCCTATCCTACCTTCTCAAAGGAGAGCCACCTGATGCACCACGCATCACCAAGCCGCAACAAGACCGAGGTAAGACCTTAACCTCCCGAAATCGAATGAAAGCTAACTTGCTTTCTCTTGGTGCAGATTGTACAGTTTCGAGGTCGAAACTTTTTCAAGGGAGAGGGTATGATGCGGACATCCAAACCACACCATACCGGAGTGGTACCAAATTCAATACCAAAATTGATTTGGAGATGACTGATACAGGAAGTAGTACAGGAAGTCGTACAAGGAGCAAAACGAAGCATTTAGAGAAGCCTTTGAACGTATGGACCAGCCAAGGAGGAACCCAACATACCTATTTGATCCACCATGAAGCCCCAACCCAAGGAGAACCACCCAAGAGAAGACCCGGATCCAAACCGCCTTTTGGATCCTCCACGCGGATCTACTTGAAGCCAACTAAAGAAAGTCCGTTTTCCCTTCATCAAGATGAGTCCCAACACCTCAAATGGGAACCTGGAGACACTCTAGACCACATAGAAGCTTTACTACACGTTCTAGGATGCACCACATCACACTTGATCAGGAGGATCAAAGGAGAGCTACACTTACCATATATGGACCCGTTTGCCTTTAATCTCCAACGGCTCCTTTCTCCCCATTGCTGCTGCGTTTTAGGAGTTTCCCCAATGAACCTAGATGTTCCAAAACACCATCAATACTTGCCCAAGCTATCAAGACTCAAGGCACCTCACAACTTGCCTTATTTCGATCGATTTTCTCTTTATTGCTTTAACGGCTCTTTTCATTTATTCTGTGTGATTTCTTTTGCTTTTCTAGCTTATTACCATTGTCATTGAGCCCCTATAAAATCTCAGTTCGTTCATCATTGTAAATCACCCCTTGAATTATTTTAAAGTTTAACAGAAATCATTTTCTTTCTTTCACAAAGTTTGTGTTCTTTGTGTTACTTGTTCTTACGTCTTGTTGAGCGAGTCTTCAAGGCTAAGTTCTTGTGCTGTATCAGAGCTTAATCATAACTTTGTGGTGCACTTCAATCCGTCATCACTTCCATTCCTTGATCCCACACGAGAGAAGCGACCGCCATCGTGTTAGATCTCCATCTTCGACCATCTTCTCTTCATCACGAGCCGGTGATCATCCTCGTGTGAAGCCATCTCTATCCTGATACAAGTACTCACTACCGAGTCTTGCATCATCTAAGTATTTATAATAATACTTACGCATCTCATTTGTGTTGTTGATGTAGGTAAAGGCTTGTGTGTGACCGTGGGATCATGGCAATGAGGAGGAGGATGATCTAGGGACTCGTGTGTTATGTTTTATGGATGTTTGGGGTTTCGCTAAGTTGTTAGATTCTGTAACAAGGGATGTATAGAATTGACACTTAGGTTGCTGGTTGTGTGATGGTTGTTGAGTATTGTTTATTGTTATTGTTGTATTGTTGGATTGATTAGTGAGTATGGGATCACTAGTTAATGATGTATTAAAAATTCAAAAAAATCGGGTCGGGGTGTTTCAATTTGGTATCAGAGTAGACACGGTTCTAGGATGTGTAGGAAATTTAATTGGTGAATTAATTTCCTGATGATTGATGTGTGATGAGCTAGGATGTTAGCATACTGAGAATTGATTATGGAGTGTTTAATCGATTGTGTGCTGTTAGAGTCCTAGTATCATCCTCTACGAGCCTTCAATGAGATTCCACGGTGAGTTGGTATTGTATTGTGTGGTTGTTCAGTTTCTTAGCTTTCTTTTCTTGGGTAGTTTAGATGGCTAGAGGAGCTGGAGTTCGTGGTCGTGTCAGGGGGCGTGGTCGCGGTAGAGGGCGAGTCCTCGAGGGTACCAGCGAGAGTGTTAACCAGAGTGGTTCGCAGGCTGATCACTTGGAGCCCGGAGTTGGGGCCGGTCTTGGTGCCAATGCAGCCGACGCAGCCGGAGTGGGTGCTGTTGGGGCTGGGAATGGTGCTGGTGTGCATGCCGGTGTTGCTGGAGGCCCAGGAGTGATGGGTGCAGCAGCGGGAGGAGCTCATGTTCTAGATGGTGGCTTGGCGGACCTACTGAGGCAAGTGTTGGAGCGGTTACCAGGAGTGGTACCGGTGCAGGCTCCTTTTGCGCCACGAGTTGCGGAGGTGCAGCCGAGGGTTGCGGTTGCTGTGGAGGCTCCTTCATACATTAAGATGATGGAGCAGATGCAGAAGATTGGTACCGAATATTTTCTTGGTGGTACCAGTTCTGAGGAGGCTGATACGTGGCGGTCGCGAGTGGAGCGGAACTTCGGTTCTACTAGATGCCCGGAGGAGTATCGGGTGGACTTGGCGGTGCATTTCCTGGATGGGGATGCTCATTTGTGATGGCGGAGTGTGACTGCCAAGAGAAGGCAGGCGGAGATGACTTGGGCGGACTTCGTGACGGAGTTTAACGCCAAGTACTTTCCTCAGGAGGCGTTTGACCGTATGGAGGCGCGTTTTCTCAAGCTGTCGTTGGGAGAGCGGACGGTGCGAGAGTATGATCAGGAGTTTAACAAACTCCTGGTGTATGCGGGTCATGGTATGGAGAGTGATCAGATCCAGACGAGGAAGTTTGATATACCTCATATTTTACCCACTTCACCTGTGTTTTATGACTCATTTTTAGAGTCTTTCTAGTGTTTTTGTAGTGTTTTAGTGTGTTTACAGGTTAATTGACGTTTGGAACTTACTTGGAGCAAAAGGATCAAAAAGGGATCAATTTGGAGCTTTTATGAAGAAATGAAGATCAATGCAGATTTGCAACCTTCTCTGTCCAGAAATACGATGCGTGTCGATCGACAGGCATTAGTTGTGTCGATCGACAGAAGACCCGAAAACAGGAGCAGCTCGAGTTTGAAGCCCAAATCGATTCCAAGTCTATTTGAGATTCCTTAGACCGCCTTAATCAAGCCCTAGACGTCCAGAGACTTGTATATATAGTGTTTTTCAAATTTTAAAAGAGATATCCAGACTTTGTTAAGCTTTAGCTAGAGATATCTACTTTGTTCTAGGTTTTGAGAAGAGAGCTCTGGGGAGATCTTTCTATTCCTGATTCTTCAAGTCCTGATTGTGAACCCCTGTTATTTCTTACTCTTAATCTTAATAATGATTTCGTTTTTTATCTCTTGTGTTATTGCTTTGATTATGTCCGAGTAATTCACTAGTTAGATTTAGGGTTTCTCACAAAGGTTTGATGGTTTAATTGAATGAATTGATTAGTTAAGGATTGTCTATCTTATTGTTCTTAATCTGAGATTGTTCTTACTGCTTATTATTGATTGATCACCTTGAATTTGAACTTAAGTTGTTAGTCTCTGCGAAAGTAGGATTGATAGCTTGAACCTATCTCTAGATTAGCAACACTCCTGATTCACAACGACAGTTGGTTTTAGGGTCTTATGAACATATTGAACCTGAACTTTAAAGCTGATTTAGATTCCTTAGAATTCACAACGACAGTTGGTTTTCTGTTTCTAGATTTAGGAGTATTCACAGCGACAGTTGGTTTACTTACTTTTATGTTTGAGTTCTAGAACATTGATTAACTTATCCTGACTAATCATTCTATTTATCATTCCTGATTTCCTGAGAATTCCCTCGATCTAACGCTTGCTTCTGATTGTTTACAACCTCGTTTTAATATTCTGCAATTGCTGTCTTTCTTTTTACTTCTATTTGGTTTAGCATAATCTGAGACTAAAAGCCTATTGTGTAACTAAGTCCCTGTGGAAACGATCCCTAAGTACTACAGTGATCTCTTAATTTGAGAGAGTAGCTCAGGGTTAATTTGAGCATATCAAAGTTTCTGATGGGGCTTAAGCCTGATCTGAGAGCGCGGTGTAGGGGGCTGAGCTACACCACGAAGGCGGGTTTGGTAGAGATGGCTGCTGAGATTGAGAGTGATCTCGAGGGGCAGGACGTGGCTGATGATCCAGCTGTCGAGCAGCAGGAGGTTCTGAGCGATGGCGAGGAGCCTACGCAGGGACAGAAGAGGAAGAGGGAGGATCAAGGAACTTCGGAGGAGGAAGATTCCCTTGATGAGGGTCCAGAGTGACTGAGATGGAGATATCTTTTGCTATGATGTTGCGGTTTATTTTTCATTATGTATTTTCTTTGGAGTTTAACGATTATGATATTTTAAATGATTAATAAGAGGATTATTTCTTAGATTTGACTGGAGTTTGTCTTATTTAAGAAATGAGTTGTGCGGTTTCTAAAAATAGAAAGTTTCCCAGAAAGAATTTGTCTATTTTTGGAAAGTTCCGGAGTAGACAACCGGAGTGTGTGGTTGTGATGTCCTAGAGGTGGCAAAATGTTTAGATGGAGATCTAACATTTTCGGTTTGTGGAGTGGGCAAGTGAGCCCAGGAGTGGAAACCGTAAACTCAAGAAGAGTTTGACGGAAAGTCTAGACGGTGGTCTGAGACTGAGAGGTCTTAAGAGGAAAAGAGGATTCCTTAAGAGAACTGTAAAAGGCAAAAGAGTTGCCGGAAAGCAAAGTGGGGGAGACTTCGCGGGAGTTAAGTGGACCGAGATGTGTAGATGGTAATCTTACATTGTCGGGGTGGCCAGGGATGGCGGTTTGGTTTCTAAAAATGGAAAGTTCTTGAGAGTTAAGACTTGTCTATTTTTGGAAAGGGTTGGGTAAACAGCCGGAGCGTGGGTTGTTTACGGGATGGCCGGAGGTGGTCATGGGGGATGTTCCTGAGGAAAATATGAGGGTTGGTGAGACATTGCGATGTCTTGCGCGAACCATGATTAGGAGGTCTAGTCGGGAGATATGCTCGGAAGCGTTTAGTATTATTGCTCGAGGGACCTGAGGGTTCCAACAACTTGAGAGGAGTGGAGTATGCTCCTGAGATTGTTAGCTCGAGGGACTTTGTGTTCCGAGAGTGAGAGGGGTACGAGGGCATCGGGTGACAATCCGAGAGCGAACTTGAAGGTGACAACCTGAGAGTGAGTTCATGGCTTAAGGTACTGAGTTGGTATTTGCTCGAAGACCGCGGTCTGAGAGTGAGTGAGTTGTGAGCAACAATGACTAGTAAATCGTGAGTATATCGACTGGATGGAGAGACCTAGAGTGGTCGGAGTGGATGAGGTGCGGACCGTAGCGTCGGTTGCACAGAGTTACGCAGTTGAAGCGTAGAGCCAGATTCGAGGACGAATCTATCTTTAGTGGGGGAGCATTGTAACGCCCGTGAACCGGAAAATTGGTTAGGGTGTCGATCGACACCACGAGGGTGTGTCGATCGACACGATCAGTTTGGGCTTTCGGGCTTTTGGAATTTTAATTGCGCGGGTTGTTGGGTTTTAGGGAAAGGAAACCCTAGAGGATGCCTATAAAAGAAGGAAAATCGGAATTAGGGCTTTGGTTAGCCACTTTTCGTTCTGTAAGGGAGAAAAAGAGAAAGAAAGAGAAGGAGCAGATTCGTTAGGGTTTGGGAGAAATCAGTTTTGGGATATCAAATCGTTGACAAAGGTAACGAAATTTGGTAGAGTTATTCCCAACTCTTTTATCGTCATTCTCCTTTTTACAGAATTGAATTTGGGTTTAAATTCAATGAGTTATTGGCAGTTTCGTGAGACACGTTTTCTCAAGCGCGAGTTAGGACCAGCGGGGTTGTAACTGAGATCGTGGTCTTGTCTGATTTCTGATCGGCACGAAATTTGGTGGGAAGCTCCGTGACGGCTAGGGCTAGCTTTTCACCGGAGGAATTTGACAGTTAACGGTTGGTTTCGATTTTAGAGTTTCGTCTTTGAGACTGTTCGATTCTGTTATATTTGTCCAGTTTGCTTCAAGGTTGTTTTTAGTTGTGTGGCTTGTTGTAGGACGTTTCTGGGCTGTTTCAGACGCAAGGAGAGTCTCTCCTGGTTGTGTTTGTTGTTAGGATCAGATTGCTAAGGTGAGTGCATGACCATGGCTTATCTGAGCGATTAGATCTCTGTGATTGTATGTTTTATGTGATTGTTGTGATGATTTGATGGATTCACTTGATGTGGATTGATTGATTGTGTTGTGGGGAGCTTTGGTGGCTTCTGTGAGGTTCGTGGTTGAGTTGCAGAGGTTTTAGAGGGAGTTGTCGAGGAGAAAGGATCGCTGGAGGCGTGATGTGTGACGCAGGGTGTTGCGTCGATCGACACAAGAGGAGTGTGTCGATCGACGCAAGTCGGGGGCAGTGTCGATCGACACTTGAGGGCTGTGTCGATCGACACAGGCCGAGCAGATTGTCTGGTTTGTTTGGTTGTTTGTTTGGTTGATTGTTATGTTTTGAGTTTAATCGCTTGTGTGTATAGCCTGTTGCTTGGGAGGATTGCCTCACTAAGTATTTATAATAATACTTACGCATCTCATTTGTGTTGTTGATGCAGGTAAAGGCTTGTGTGTGACCGTGGGATCATGGCAATGAGGAGGAGGATGATCTAGGGACTCGTGTGATATGTTTTATGGATGTTTGGGGTTTCGCTAAGTTGTTAGATTCTGTAACAGGGGATGTATAGAATTGACACTTAGGTTGCTGGTTGTGTGATGGTTGTTGAGTATTGTTTATTGTTATTGTTGTATTGTTGGATTGATTAGTGAGTATGGGATCACTAGTTAATGATGTATTAAAAATTCAAAAAAATCGGGTCGGGGTGTTTCAAAGTAGATCAAGTGCGAATCAAACAGTTCTAGTGGTACAAGTGCGGATCAAGCGGTTTTAACGGTTCAATCTCTAAATATTAATGTTCGAAGATTGAAAACGGATAACTAGTGAAACGGAACTGAAACGGAACAAATGTTTAAATAATAAAAAAGATAAAAATGATTTAGAAAATATATAGATATATTACTTTAAAATCCAGTAAGAACCACTTATTGGAACCTAAAAGGCTAAAGACAGAATTGCAATTACCTGAACAAATTGTTGGTAAAGAAGGAACTTTGAACTTTTACGAAACTATACTTTATATTAAAAACAAACAAATACATCTTTGTATCACTCCATTCCATCACAAACGTATATATATTTTACATATGACAAACGAATCACCATATCCTGATAGATGATGATATTTATTGAATATAGGGATCGGAATAGACACATGCATGTCCTCTAGGGACAATATTATTTGTGTATATATGTACGTATATAATTTAAAAAGGTCGCTCCGCAATATTTCCACTAGGATCATAGCTGCAAACGGTAAAGGATCCGCCATTACTGCATCTGACTTTGGCACACCCAACCGACACCGTTTTTCTCCACACAACCTGAATATAACCAGTACATGTTTTCCCGACACGACATGTGTTTGTAGCATACGAGTAATCAGACTTCTGGTTAACCAAGATACCTATAGCTTCCTCAGCGGATAAGTCAGTGGGGGACGATACTAAGGTTTCCCCGTAGGGGCCAACTGAGTGAATTAGAAGGCAGTCGAGTCTTTGTCCGGCATAGGCTAGGGCATAGCTAGCCAGCGTCTGACTCCATATCAAGGGACCCACGCCTTCAGCGGCACGAGCACGGTTGTGAGCATTTAAGTAATCTTGGGCGGTGTTTTGGGCTTCCAGAGGAACAGAAAGAGATAGTGCAAGAGCAATAGCCAAGAGTAAAAGGGTATGACAGGAGTTAAACATCTTCATTTTCTTGTAGTGAATGTATATGTTTTATCATTTATGGTTAAGGAACGAGGATTTATATAGAAAGAATACGTTGGGATACTTTAATAGTAAATATGAGAACTATGCATGGAATACGTACGTTGGGATACTTTAATAGTAAATATCAGAACTATGGAAACGTTGACAAAAAAAAAAAAAAAAAAAAAAAAAACTATGGAAACGTTGGGATACTTTAATAGTAAATATGATCAGAACTATGGGATACTTTAATACTAAATATCAGAAATATGAAATACGTTGGGATACTTTAATATTAAATATCAGAACTATGGGATGCTTTAATAGTAAATATCATAATGTATTCAATCTATTATTTTAAGGGATTTGAAATTTTATGAGATTTTATATGATTTTGATGATTTTATGGAAGTTCATATGATTTATTGAAAATCCTTTCAAATTCCACCTAAAACCATGAGATTTGGAAATCTGTATTTTTAACTAAGAAAATCCTCTTAAATCCCCTCAAATACTTCAAAATCATTAAAAATCAAATCCACAAATTAGTTTTAATAACACTGGATTTTAAAGTGGATTTTGAAATCATTAATTCAATAACACTGGATTTCATTACAGTTTAAAAAATCCATGATTGAATAACATAGGATTTGTAAAAAAATTACAAATCCCTTTAAATACAAGTTTGAATACACCCCCTATAATAGTGTAGAAATAGTAAAGCTGAATGATTCTACTGATGTATGTTTTACAATATTTAATAAAACTTCTATAAATTGTGACCCCCAAAGTCCTTACGTGTTTTCGATAACCCAAGAGTTAACCACTAGGGCAAGTCGTCGTTGGTGATCATATAACTAAGATAATGTAATAAAATATGAAACCAATGTTATTTATTTTTACTTGAAATTAAAATATCATTAGAGCTTATCTTTCATTTTACGTATTGAATCAAAAATTCATAGTGGTATATATGCTCTCGATCTGCATCCAAAACTTGTAAAGAATTCTAGATCCGATGCAGGGCCGGCCCTGAGCTAAAGCCCAAGAAACTGGTGCTTTAGGCATCAGAGAATATATAGATTTTAGGGGCATATTTTACTAGAAAATGTCTTTTAGTCTAGTGGTTGAGTGCAAGAGGAAAGGACATCAGGTCATGGGTTCAACCTACTTATAATACCTTTTTTACCAATTTTTATTTTTTGGGCTTTAGGCAGCCCATAACTTCGGGCCGGCCCTGATACGATGATTGATTATTTACCTATAACTGTTTCCAAATGTATTGTAACTACAGTAGAACCTCTATAAATTAATACTCGATAAATTAATAATCTCTATAAATTAATAAATTTCTCTGGTCCCGAGTTGGGACCAGTGTAAATTTTGACACAATTCGATAAAATAATAAGATAATAATTTTTTTAGAAATCCTATGTAAATATTGTTGGATTAAGCTTGAAGAGGAAGACTTCCTAATCGAGTTATGATTAGAAAAGATAAGTTCAAGAGTGTTGAGATAAGCTTGGGCAACAAGCAATCCTAATGAGTTGAGGAAACTAGAGAAAAGGATATACTTGAGAATTGGAAGTTATCCTAAATAAGAGAAAAGGAAAATTAATTGTGAAAACCCTAGACTTATATATAGAGATGTCGAGATGTGGCATTCTAATTGAGAGAGACATAAGCTTTGTGAGTTTGTGAGTTTTAGAGAGAGAGAATTAAAGTGTTAGAACTACGTGTTTGGCTTGATCCCTTCTAAAGGGTACGTAGGCAATCTTCTTTAGAAGGTGCAGCCATTCTTTATTTGGTATCAGAGCGGTGAGATCCAAACAGAGAAGAGAAGAGGAGGCTAAGGCTAGGGAGAAGGCACGGGTCGAGAAATTAGTTGAACGAGAACGGGAGAAGGAACTTGACGCCATTAAAGAACAGTATCTTGGTGGTAAGAAGCCGAAGAAGAGAGTCATTAGGCCTTGCGAGAAGTTTCGTTTCGTAAGAAAGATGATATTGTAGAGAGACCAGAGGAAGCGGCTGCTCAGAGGGTGCGAGAAGAAGCTGCGGATACATATGACTCGTTTGACATGAGGGTTGATAGGCATTGGAGCGATAAGAGATTAGAGGAGATGACTGAAAGGGATTGGCGTATCTTCAGGGAAGATTTCAATATCTCTTACAAGGGTTCGAGGATTCCTCGTCCAATGAGGAGCTGGGAAGAGAGTAAGCTCACGTCTGAGTTTTTGAAAGCTGTTGAGAGAGCTGGATACAAGAAACCTTCTTCTATTCAAATGGCAGCTATACCACTTGGACTGCAACAGCGTGATGTTATCGGCTTTGCAGAGACTGGTTCTGATGAAGGGAAGGAATTAATGACGAGACATGAGAGAATTGGAGGCTGGTCGAATTGACGAATGAAGAAATAGAAATAGGCATCTCCAAAGGCACATGATTCAGGCTATATTCATCTTTGATTTGTTATCAATGGATACGAGGAATTCGAGTGTGTGGAGTGGAGACGATGGTCTTCACCTGGTCTCATCTATGGGAAGTGATGAGTCTAAGAATAAATGTTGTGTGATAGACAACGATGTTTTTTTTCTGGTTGGAGCTATGTGAGGAGGAGGTTGTGATCACTGCAAGGAGAGGTTGTAACGAGAAGGATGTTTTTGTTGGAAATTTTTCTGAGGAGATTGATCAACCTGAGAAAGTTGCGCCTCTAGACGTTGGTAAGAAGGATGGAGAAGAAGAAGAGACTGTTGAGTCAGCTGCAGCGAAGAAAAAGAAAAAGAAGAAGGCCAAGGACAAGAAAGCAGCAGCTCCTTCTGTGGAGACTAAGGAGGACAAACAAGAGAATTCATTATCTGAGCCATCACAGCCCAAGAAGAAAGATGTAAAGGTTAAAGTAGCGGAGAAGAAAGTCCCTAAACATGGTCGAGAGATGCAAGAGATTCTTGCAAGGCGGAAAGAAGCTGACGAGAGGAAGAAGAAGGAAGAAGAAGAGAGATTGAGGAAAGAGGAAGAGGAGCGCCACATAGAGGAAGAGCGAGAAAGGGAAGCTGAAGATCCCAAGACAGAAGAGAAAGATGAGAAAAAATAGAGAAGAAGCAAGAAGATAAAAACGGTGATTCCTCAAAGCGTCCCATATATGGCAACAATATAGGAAATACAAGGTAGGATTTTGCAAAGTCTCAGGAGAAATTGGAAGAGACAAGCCATGGAGGATATGATACAGGTCAAGAGAGTTACCTGTAATTATCAAAGTAGCAGGATTGCAGGAACACGGGTGGTTGTTCAAGGGTGAAGCTACAGAGAAGAAAAGGTGAAATTTTTCAGAATTTCTTGAACTTGCAATCTCAGAAAGGGATAATCTCAATGACAAGATGAAGAGGAGAATACCTGAGATTACAGAGGATAATGGTGACAGAGGAACCACCGGAGATACAAGGATTTGTGGTAGAAATTGCATCCATTGCATCCGATTTCACTAGCAAAGAAGAAGATAACGATGACGATGAGATCACTGTAGAAGAAGATGTTTTGCTGAGACTTGAGACAGAAGCTATAGGGAAACGAGTCAGTTTCAAGATGAATTTTATTTTTTTATATGTCAGAATTGATTAATGGGTTCATGGAGTTACCTAGAGGAGTTTTGGAGCCATGAAGGAGATCAGTGATGGTCTCAGGTGGAGTTTCTGTGAGGAGGATAGTGAAATCAAAGTCATGATTTCACAGGTTTTCTGAAAATTTCAGAAAATTTGTAATCTCAGAAGAAAGCAAATTCAAGTCATCATAGTAAAGAGATGAAGAAGAGCTTGAAAGGTTCCTGAGATGATGAGAAGGCGGCGGTTGGAGGTGTTGGAAATAAATCGCCGGAGATGCAAGATGAGAATCTGAAAATTGCATCAAAGAAGAGACGAAGCAGTTGCAGTGAGTCACCGGAGAGAAGCCTGATGTTCAACGGAGGAGAACGCAAGCAAAGCTGGTGATGATAAACTTTCACGACCAAGTGGCAAAGATGAGAGGCGATGATGAGAGGCGAAGAGGAGTCAATCGAGAAATTGGTGAACACTGTGGTTGATCTCGCCGGAAGTTGTCGGAGAACGGCGGCAGTGGTCGCAATTAGTGGCTGATTTCAATTTGCCATTGAAAAGGCAAGCATCATTTCTCTGTGATTGAGAAAGAGAGAATTACGGAGAAGTTAACTAGCTGGAGCGGAGTTGTTCGCCGGAGACGGAGGAAGAGATCGCCGGAGAAGATGGGATTTCGCCGGTGGAGTTGATTTCACGGAATAAAGAAAGAGATGAGGTGAAGAGCTTTTGGTCTCAGATGTCGATGTCGATATCATCGATGGATTGTGTATGTCAAAAGGTGGAGAATTGTTGGTTGGATTTGACAAAACACAAATCACTTGGGCCTTAGTGGGCCAAACGAAATTGGCATGAAGAAAGAAGAACAAGAGTTGGCCCATCACATGTATAAAAGCTATACACGTAAGGAGAAAGTGGAGGAAGGTGAGATTGAGACCGAGAGTGTTCTAGAGAAGAGAGAAACTAAAGAGCTTGAGAAAGTTAAGTTTGAGCGCAAGAGTATTGTGATTGAAGATGACGAAACTCGTAGATTAATGATCAAGACTGCGACAAAGTCCTGTCAAGGGAAGCTAGTGGAGTTACAGCAAAGTATAAGAAGCTTGTTGTAGTTGATGATGATAGATCTCATGGGAGATAAAAGAATATGGGCATAATTGATTTTAGGGATTTTGATTTTAGGGATTTAAAATCAAAAGTGGAGTAAAGACGAGAAATGGAACAGTTTTGAGTGATTCAAGTTGGGATTAAGTGAAGTTTGCACATCGCAAGGCATAGAACACAATAAAAAAAAGAGGAGAATCTATGTTGAGTTATGACATAGATTAAGAGAATCTCGGAGAACCGTTGTTGGGCGTGACATAGGTTAAGAGAAACTGTGTGAGCTTTAGTTTTTGAGTAAGTTTTTTTCTAAAGCAATAAAAGAGCGAGTTCTTTTATAATCTCGTGTTCTTAAATGAGAAGAGAGCGATGGTGCAGAACACACTTGGGAGAATCAAGTTCAAGGAGATGAGAGAGTTCATTGGAGTTCGAGATGTATCAAAAGAAGATTTCAAGCTTAAGGGGGAGAATGTTGGATTAAGCTTGAAGAGGAAGACTTCCTAATCGAGTTATGATTAGAAAAGATAAGTTCAAGAGTGTTGAGATAAGCTTGGGCAACAAGCAATCCTAATGAGTTTAGGAAACTAGAGAAAAGGATATACTTGAGAATTGGAAGTTATCCTAAATAAGAGAAAAGGAAAATTAATTGTGAAAACCCTAGACTTATATATAGAGATGTCGAGATGTGGCATTCTAATTGAGAGAGACATAAGCTTTGTGAGTTTGTGAGTTTTAGAGAGAGAGAATTAAAGTGTTAGAACTACGTGTTTGGCTTGATCCCTTCTAAAGGGTACGTAGGCAATCTTCTTTAGAAGGTGCAGCCATTCTTTAAATATATGGTCTCATTAATACTATAAATTAATAATTTTATAAATATATCAAAATATATTTATAGATATGTTATATAGAAAAATATTTAGTGAAATATGACTCTTGTGTTGTTTATTTTTTTTTGAATTTGCATTAGTTTTTGTTAAAATTTAATTATACTATTTTTCACTGCATCGAAAACTTTTGATATAATCTGTTAAACATGATAATTATTTTCTTGCTTGTAAGTGGTTCCAAAAGAATATTGATTATAACAAAAAAACTTAATTTTTAAAGTAACTTTTTTAAAAAAATTATGAAATAAAGCAAAACTCTTTATAAATTAATAAATTATTAATTTATCGATTAATTAATACCTGTATAAATTAATAAAATTTCACGGTCCCAACGTTATTAATTTATAGAGGTTTAACTGTACATCATTAACATTAAGGATAGTCAGATATATGTGCTCAATTTTGAACCTTTGAATATGTGTTATTTTCACTTGGATAGTACATTATGCTAATTTATTCTATATATTGCGATATTCGAAATTATTTATCATGAATTTACTTTTATGCATGTTATTTTTACAAGTGGATTCATTTAAATTCAACATCATTTGAGAGAAGTTTTTAGAATATTATGAGTTAAAAATATATATTAAAGTATAAGAATGTATATGTTTTATCATTTATGGTTAAGGAACGAGGATTTAAATAGAAAGAATGCGTTTACTTTAATACGTAAACTAGGTATCTCACCCGCGTCCTGCACGGGGACAAAGTGGTTTATATAATTTTTTTTTTTTTTTTTTTTTTTTTTTTTTTTGGTGTCAAATAACGATTGCTATCGTCATTAATTACCCAACTGAAATTTATCCCAAAATTCTAATTGTCTTGTTTTCTAGCGTAAAAGTAAAAAGAGACTAAAATGATCTTTAAAATTTACCTAAGGCTTAAAAGTTTCAATGAAATTTATAAACTTTAGAGTTTGATCATCGATTTCCGGTCACATATAAACATCTATCACAGCATAATAAACATAAACAAATATTTTAGACAACACGATTGTGTTGTTAAATTTTGGGCTAATACTGGGTTTCCAACTAAAAACCAATTGGCAATTAGTGGATTGGCCATAACCCTTTATATATTAGTATTAGTCCCTTCAAACTTCCGATGTGGGACTTGGATTGTATTTCCAACAATCTCCCCTTCAATCCAAGGACCACATGGATCTTAACACGCCTCCTCGATAAGCCCATTTCTCGGGCCCCCATTACTCGGGTTGAGGTATGTCCGTATCCATTTTTTTCTCAGGTCCACCAGGCTCTGATACCATGTTAAATTTTGGGCTAATACTGGGCTTCCAACTAAAAACCAATTGGCAATTAGTGGATTGGCCCTAACCCTTTATATATTAGTATTAGTCCCTTCAAACTTCCGATGTGGGACTTGGATTGTATTTCCAACATGTGTATCACATTTTGTTAAAAGAATTAACAGTGCCTAAGCCAAGGTTTAGTTTTCCTGTTGTTTTCTATCACATTTGGAAGGTTTTTTTTTTTTTTTTTTTTTCTTTTCTTTTTTCGCATTTTTCAAGTTTCAAAGCTCTATGCCACATGTTTTATAAATCCATATGAGAAGGGTACGTACTCTTATTTTATACGAACAAAAATAAGTCATAGTAAATCCAGCCTCAAAATTTAACCTCACTGGTGTATGTTAATAACGATATACTTTTCAAATGAGTTGAACTTATTATCTTTTTGGAATGGTTTCGTGTTTGGAACCATTTATCATCAATGGATCTGACTATCTGAGTCATTGATTAATTTGATCTGAGCTGATATATTTTTTTCTATTTCACTAGAGTATCTATGGATCTGATCATAATGGTTGATAATTTAGAGGAATATTTGACCAATTTTTCCTTTAAATTGTGTGAATTGAAAGACACTTTGAAACACATTTTTGAAGTTTGATTTCACTCTGGTTTGGGCAAAAGTAAAACACATCTTACTAGAGATTGCAAGGAGAAAAATATAGTTTTTTTGTTTATTATATTAACATTTCAATTTCTTAGTGGTTGATGGATGCAGTAAATGTATTCATCTAATCACCAAGGTGGGATTTTTAATCCCAAAAAAAACCACCAAGGTGGCAACCACTTCCACTTTAAACCTCCAAACTTTTGTACTCCTAACTAAAACCCTCAATTTGACAACTTTGTTAAATCAAACCTTTAGAATGGCTTTTGTGTTCGCGGACCCACAATAATCACTGAAACCGTTAATTCCGTTAACAGAACAATTCACTCCGTTTAACCTACGTGTGCTATTTTCTAATTTTAAAAAAATTTAAATAATTAAAATAATAAAATAATTGTAATAAAAAATTGAAATAATGAAAAAGAAATTAATTTCCAAATCGATTTGAGGGTTACGGTTTGTGAAAAAAAAAGAGTATTGAAGAAGAAGAAGAAGAGAGACAAACGAAGAGGAAGAAGAGAGAAGAAGAGAGACAAACGGAAAGGAAGAAGATAGACGAACGGAGAAGAAGAAGAAGAACGACGAATCGAAGAGGAAGAGAGACGAACTAAGAGGGAGAGAGAAGAAAAGAAAACGAAGAGGAATTTTTTTTTTTCACAAACCCAAACCCCAAAATCGATTTGAGAATTTCCATTATTTTAATTTTTTTTAATTACAATTAATTTATTATTTTTAATTATTTAAATTTCTTAAAACATAAAAAAATAGCACACATAAGTTAAATGGAGTGAATTATTCTGTTAACGGAATTAACGGTTCCAGTGATTATTGTGGATCCGCGAACACAAAATCCACTTTAAAGGTTTGATTTAACAAAGTTGTCAAATTGAGGGTTTTAGTTGGGAGTGCAAAAGTTTGGAGATTTAAAGTGGAAGTGGTTGCCACCTTGGTGGTTTTTTTTGGATTTTCCTTTTTTATATGTCTTTGTGTAGGTTTTTTTTTTTTTTTTTTTTGCTTTTAAATTTGAACACAAGAAATATTTGAAAAACATGGTATACGATTAAAAACGGCAAGCGTTTTCCTTATCATTAATCAAAACGTTGAGCCAAATCTTCACAACTTCCAAAAACGCCTCAACGTTTCATTATTCTACAAACCAACGCTCCGTTGTTTTGAAGCCCTTTTCGTCTTCGTCGTCAAAATCTAGCTTTTTCTTCATCGCTTTGCATAATCCATTCATTCTTCCTTCTTCTCCATCCCCTTCTCCGATCTTCTTCTTCAATTCAAAATCTTCTTCTTCAAGGCTCCTTCGATCCTTGATCATCACCGATTCAATTAATCAGGAGTATTCAATTTCAATATCGAAATCAATTTCTGGTTAAAACCCTAAATTATGTACAGCAATTTCAAGGAACAAGCGATCGAGTACGTGAAGCAAGCTGTTCACGAAGACAATGCTGGGAATTACAATAAAGCTTTCCCTCTGTACATGAACGCGCTTGAGTACTTCAAAACTCATCTCAAGTATGAGAAGAACCCTAAAATCAGAGAAGCTATTACCCAGAAATTCACCGAGTATCTCCGTCGTGCAGAGGAGATCCGTGCTGTTCTCGATGAAGGTGGATCGGGTCCTGGATCTAACGGTGATGCAGCGGTCGCGACGAGGCCGAAGACTAAGCCTAAAGATGGAGAAGGTGGTGGTGGTAAAGATGGAGAAGATCCAGAGCAATCTAAGCTTCGAGCTGGGTTAAACTCTGCGATTATTAGGGAGAAACCTAATATTAAGTGGTCAGATGTTGCTGGGCTTGAAAGTGCTAAACAAGCTTTGCAGGAAGCTGTGATTTTGCCTGTCAAGTTTCCACAATTCTTCACTGGTATTTTGTTGGAGTGATTCATTGAAGATTTGAATTCAATCTCTTTATAAATTTGTGACCTTTGGATAGTATTATTGATTAAACTTGGTTTGTGTGTGCTTTTTAGGAAAGAGACGACCTTGGAGAGCTTTCTTGTTGTATGGACCACCTGGAACAGGAAAATCGTATTTGGCCAAAGCTGTTGCTACTGAAGCAGATTCTACCTTCTTCAGGTAACATATGTCTAAAAGTGTTTCAAGCTCTTCAAGTATATGAGATGAAGAATGGTGCAGTGTCTTAGCTCTTTGATTATAGCTTGTTACTGTAGTCAAATACTCATGGATTTGAATCCTTGCTACGAGAAATAGGCATATATATTGGAGTACTTTAGGATTAGTTTGAGGATGGGGTGGTCTTGAATTAATCCTTAAGGTTATTTCTAGGTTCTTTGATTTTGTTTGCGTTTGATTTCTAACTTTGTTCTTCAAGTTCAGATAGTAATATTAGGGAAATCAGCTCAGGCACTTATCAAGAAGGTTTGATTTTCTTTAATCATGTGCAAAGTCTTCTTTAAGTTACAATAGATTTATTAGTCTCTGCATCTACAGCTAATTTAAAAGGCTAGTGTATAGTCTCTGGTAGAATCTAAATGGCATATTAGAGAACCGACGCATGTAGTTATAACTAGGCAAACATGCTGAGCCTTTGGTATAACGTTGCCACAAACATACTTGATCACAATGATGAAAACTTCGTAAGCTAGCATCATTTGCTAGGGTGTTGGGTTTTGAATTATATCTGGCTAGGTACTTCACAGTGGTTGTTTTTTCTTATTTTATCTTGTGTTTACAGTTTTTATACTTGGAAACATGTTATAGCTTAAGATTAGTTGTTTCCTTTTTACTTCCCAACCATCAGCGTGTCTTCATCAGACCTGGTCTCGAAGTGGATGGGTGAAAGTGAGAAGCTAGTATCAAACCTGTTCGAGATGGCCCGTGAAAGTGCTCCATCGATTATTTTTGTTGATGAGATAGATTCTTTGTGTGGTACACGTGGAGAAGGAAACGAGAGCGAAGCTTCAAGACGTATCAAAACAGAGCTTCTTGTGCAGATGCAGGTGAAAAACTTATCTGAATTGAACTTTCTGTCATTCAACTTTAGTAGAAACTTTTCTTCTCTTTACTCATCTCTTTTTCTTTTAGGGTGTTGGACACAATGATGAGAAAGTACTTGTGCTTGCAGCAACCAATACACCCTATGCTCTTGATCAGGTGAAAAGTCAATAAGAGTGGCTTGTTTTGATATTTTCTTTCCCATACTGTTTTGTTAACATCATGTTGATTTCAGGCTATCCGGCGACGTTTTGACAAGCGTATCTATATTCCTCTCCCAGAAGCCAAGGCTAGGCAGCACATGTTCAAGGTATTAAATGTTCATTCGCTCCAAGCTCCTCAAGTAAAAATCATTCAAGGGAGACATAACCAGTTTATTAATGATATGTGTTTTGTAAATGCAGGTCCATCTGGGAGATACGCCTCATAATTTAACTGAACCTGATTTTGAATATTTAGGCCAGAAGACGGAAGGGTTTTCTGGTTCAGATGTGTCTGTTTGTGTACGTGACTTGGCCTGACTTATCTCTTTCCTTAATTTGCCTCAATGTTGATATAGATAGTAGATAAGCCTTTGTCATGAGAATCTATTTGACCCTTGCAGGTAAAAGATGTTCTCTTTGAACCTGTTCGTAAAACGCAAGATGCAATGTTTTTTTATAAGACTGATGAAGGTACATGGATGCCATGTGGACCTAGGCACCCTGGTGCCATCCAGACTACAATGCAAGATTTAGCCGCAAAAGGGCTTGGCGAAAAGGTTAGTGATAAAGTTTCTTGTCTCAAACTACTGTGATTTTTAAAATACGTTCAATCTTCTCTTAAATCTGCTGGAAGACACATATATTCTCTTAGCATGAGTATGCACCAGTATGGTTTTGGTCTTACAAGAATTTCATTCCGCAAAGTTCTTTTGGTCAATATGAAAACTAAAGACTGATTTGTGTTTTGTATGTGATTCAAATACAACAGATTATTCCACCACCAATCACCAGAACAGATTTCGAGAAGGTACTTGCTAGACAAAGGCCAACAGTGAGCAAGTCTGACCTTGATGTCCATGAGAGATTCACACAGGAGTTTGGAGAAGAAGGTTAATGATAGATTTGACACTCCATCAAATACCTCTCACTTTCATATTAGTCTCTTGACACTCTTCTTATGTATGTACTGAGAAGCAAACCAAATCTCAAACCTGTGTTTGATTTCTGCACCCTAAACCATTGAATTTGCTTTATTTCTCGAAATGTGTAAAAAAATGTTTTCTTTTTATTTATTATGTCACCAAAAGTCTCCACATGAGCATACTCCATCACTGCTAAAGTGATGAAACCGATTTGAATCTCTAACTACAATCTCTCTTTCTTCAATCTTTGCAATCAGTTTGATGACTACATGACAATCTCCACAAACCCTAAGGTTCTTAATGATCAAAAGAGGGCTTTGCTTCGGGGTAGCGATCAACCCAAAAGCAATAGCTAATCTCTCACTATGCTGAGCAAGAACAGCTTCTTTATGTTCATCTTCAATGTCTTGAAGCACACAACTTGTATCAGGCTCATACCCTAAATCCTTCAGCCGCGTTCTCAAATCTTCTAGCTTCATATAGATCTGATCTTGGAGAGGATGAGACCGATCACCCGCCAAGAACGCGTAAGTCTTGTTCTTGACCTCTATCCAACTGTAACCAGCTTCTTTCTTCACGTTTCTCTCGTTCATCAGCTTCCTTACTTTGGCCCTTTCTTGCCAATCTCCTGACTCTGCATACATATTAGACAACAACACATATGCAGCTGAATCCTCTGGTTTCATCTCAATGAGCTTCTCTGCCGCTAATCTTCCCAGCTCTGTTTTCTTGTGCACACGACACGCAGCTAGAATTGTTCTCCAAATGGTGGAACCAGCCAGGTACGGCATGTTGTCTATGACCTTCATAGCCTTGTCAAGTTGCCCGGCTCGGCTGAATAAATCCACCATACAACTATTATGCTCCTTTGTAGGTGCAATCTTGCAGTCTCTCACCATTATATCAAAATACTTTTCACCTTCTTCTACTAACCCCGCATGCGTACAAGCAGCAAATACACCGATGAATGTTACGCTATCCATTTTCACCTTTCTCTTCTTCATTTCCTTGAAAACATTGAGAGCCTTCATAGCTTGTCCGTGTTGTGCATACCCAGAGATCATCGAGTTCCATGACACTAGATCTCTCTCTCTCTGCCTTTTAAAGACCTCTTCCGCGCTCTCGATGTTGCCTTTCTTTGCATACATAGTTAGAAGAGCACTACTAACACATAGAGAGCTATCGAGTCTTGATTTAATAGTGAACCCGTGGAATTGCTTTCCCTGTCCCATAGACGCATTAGTAGCCGCACACACGTTAAGGATGCTAGAGAATGTGAACTCGTTCGGTTTTATCCCTCCTTTCGTCAGCTCGCCAAACATCTTTATAGCTGCCTCTGTCTCTCCGGTCTGAGCATATCCTGCAAGCATCGCTGACCAAGCCACAATGTCTTTATCATCAATACCATTAAAAACTTTTGCAGCCTCATCTACTTTACCTAACTTCACATAAGCATCTAGAAGAGCAGTTCCAACAGTTGAAGATCTCTCGTAGTTAGTCTTTACGACCTGTGCGTGGACCTCTGATGGAGAAATTACAGGAAGAGCTGTGAGAATGACAGAATAAGTGAATTCGTTCGGTCTAACACCTCTCTTCCTCATTTCCCCAAATAATTTCACTGCTTCCTCTTTCCCGTCATTCTGCAAGAAACCACTAATCATCGCTGTCCACGACACAACATTCCCGAGGAACCCCGTCTCTTTGAACAGCCTAAGAGCATCAAACATCGCCATACATTTACTATACGCTACCATCAGAGCCGTCCTTATGTTTTGATCAAACACAAACCCATATTTTACAGCACTGCAATGGAGCTGCTCTGTGAACCTCAGTTCTTTAAGGTTAGCACAGAGCTTGATAATGGAAGCAAAGCTCGATTCAGATAACCGCACATGATTAAGCCTCATAGAGTAAAACATTCTCAACGCTTCTAAATCAAGTCCGTTCGCTACATACCCCGAGATCATACTATTCCAAGTCACCACACTCTTTACATCTGTTTTATCAAACAAAACTCTAGCTTTCCTAACATTCCCACACTTGAGATACAGATTAATCAGAGAATTAGAAACCGGAACCGTTTTATCTAAACCGTTCTTTACAACAACCGTATGTACCTGAATTCCCCTCCCACCTACTCCTTCCTCAGCCAAAACTCCAAGAGCAGCTGCAAAAGTAAACGAATTCGGCTGAGTCCCTTCTTCCTGCATTCTCATAAACAATGTCAAAACTTCCTCATTCAACAAATTCCGCGCATACCCGCTAATCAATGTAGTCCAAGTAACAACATTCTTCTCCTTCATTTCATCAAAAACCTTCCTTCCATTCTTAAAGTTACTACCTTTCATATACGTATCAACAAGCGATGTCCCAACACTAACATCGTCAAAAAACCCAAACTTTACACACTGACAATGCAACTGTCTACCAAAAAGCTCATCACACAATGTAGCAGAAACCTTTAAAACAGAGGAAAAGATTGAACAGTCCATCTCCATTCCCAAACGATGAATATTCAAGAAGAGTCTCGTTGCTTCTTGAGTTCTTCCGTCACGTGAAAACCCAAAAAGCAAGCTTGTATAACTTCCCTGATCTCGGTTAGGACTTTTGTCGAACACGTTGTGTGCACTATATAAACGAGAGGATGATGCAATACCAAAGCAAAAGATTCGAACTTGGGCAATGCCAAGTGTGTACATACGAAACTTGGGTTTGAATTTTTCTAGAGATTGATGTCTGCATATTGTCGTTATGAATCGCATTTGCTTTTCAAAATTAAACAACTTTTTTTTTTCTTTTGGTCAAAATTAAACAACTTTGTTTGTGTTTTCAAATTGTTTATTTGAATTTATTTATATACTCTCTCGTTTTAATAAAAAAATAGATAAAGTTTTTAACTTTTTTAGCTCAGAAATGTCTATCAAATTGATTGAGAAAACAAACACACAACATTTAGAGGTATGTTTCCTTATTCGATTTGTTCTCGTGATTGTGCAATATTTTGTCCAATTACTAATGATTTGATTCAAATTTCTTGTTGATGTAAGTAGTGTGATATTGTCATATTGAACCACAAATGGTTGCAACAGGAAACTTTTCAATGACAGAGAGGGTTCAGTTTTGTGCTTAAAAGCAATATATACTCTCAAATACATTCGGAGTATTTTGTTTTAGAAGCTTATCTTCTAGGGAAGCAAATAAGTCGCAAATGTCCGAACTTCACGGTTCGGAATCGGTGTTTTTTTCCGGGACTTTGCTTGTTGGGTTTCCGTTTATGATTATTTGTTGTTTGTGTTGTATCGTAGTTTTTGTTGTTCTCTATAATTTATGTCAAAAACTAGAAAAATAGTATAAATACTGAACATTTTTACCGAAAAAAAAAAGTAAGTCGCGCAAGAAGCAACTTCCATTATTTTTCATCACCTCAGACACAAAAGCAATTAAAAAAAAAAAGGTAGCATAAGAGGAACTTTTTCTTTACATGCATGGTTTCATATTGTGCATGATGCATAAGATTTTCTATAAGAATCTTAATATATCAAGAGGCCCTGTAGTGCTAAATGTTTTTGTGAACTTCTCAAAAAGAATATGGAAGTAAAGAGATATGTAATGATATGATTCAGAAGACGAGATAGTTTAGGTACATATTTTTTTTTGGATAACACAGGTATCTCAAGCCCAATGGATCCAGACTAGTCTATTGCGTGCGTACCGAAGGCGGCAAGAGTAGTTCCTGGAGGCTGCATAGCCCGATTTTAAATTATCTGCGGTGGCCACTTAAAGTGTTTGCAGCCGTGGGGATTTGAACCCGGGATTATTGGGAATTTCACCCTCAGCCCGAAATTCTTCCTACCACTAGCCCACCTATGAGTGGTTTTAGGTACATATTAATTATTGTTTTGGTTGGTGACTGCTTTACCTTCAACATCATGTCAAGAGCTGAATTGTATTTTGGTTGTAGCTTCTCCAAGAGCCGACTCCAAATGTTCCAACTCTGAATCTTCTACTAACCAAGAATGCAATAAAGAAAATTGAGAATTTAGAACTTCATAAATCTTTTTTGCTTTTTTTTTTCCTTCTTTGACTTTGACTTTTTTATCCTCCTCGAGTAGAATATTTGCCTCTGCTGCATCTTTTGCATCTGATTTGGCTTTGGATTCCATTTTTACAATTTTTTTCTAGATGAGAAGATACATAATAACATATAAGAAACAATTCAAAGGCCAAATAACACAGAAAATGATAAAATTTGGGGACTCTCTCTTCACATTTATCGCATATAAGAGATGCATATTTGTAGACTGTTAGTCTGTTATGCTGATCTTCCTAGAGATTTCTTCGCTTTTTATATCAGGGAAGACATCACTTTCTTTGTATATTTGGTTATCAATGTCCTAAATGTAAATTGGACAGTTCTTAAAACAACCACATAAATATTAAGATTGTATTCCCTGATAAGTCAGCCAAAGTCTTATCTACCAAATTGTAGTCCGTCAAAATATGATAACATTGAGATCAAAACTTGTTGGTGTGATTTATATAGACATGTATGACATCAAAAGCAAAAATATCAAATATATCTTCAAAAATTCATTACCACGAACGAAACATCTTATTATATAAAGTTGGGTTTTCGAAGTTAGTAACTCAAGAGATTGCGACATGTGTCGATTCTAGCAATCCGAGATTTTGACACGTGTCAAAAAGTTTGTTTTTAATAATTTTAAATATGTAAAAAGATAATTATGAGAAGATATTAAAATTTAAATAATTTTAAAATTGAAAAAAAATAATGTAAAGAAAATTATGAATTAAATAATTTTAAAAGTATAAAAAGATAATGATAAGAAATTTTTTAAATTTAAATATTTTAAAAAGTCTAAGAAGATAATTATAGGGATGAATTTTATCTTACTTCATGAAAATTGAATTATTTTAAAAACTCTGTCGATAATTACGGGTAAATATAGATATATTTTTTAAATATATCGTCGAATTAATGAAAAAAAAACTAAATTTTCACCGCATCTCAGTTTCTTATATATATACTTTGATAGGTTTTCGTATGAGATCATATGGATATATTGTGTTTTATTATGGTTGTAAATTTGGAAGATGTGGAACAAACCATATATATGTATCGATGCATGAAGATTTCGGTGATGTGTCAACTGATTGTTCTAGAAGATATTATTGTATGATAAGGTAAGTTTTGATCAAAATCTATATATTTTGGTATTGATTTATTTGTTTTAAAAATTGGTGTCGAACTATTTTGTTAACGTTTAGTAGGTGGATACCTTATGATTTTTTCCATTGGATGAATAAGTGAAATTATTTATAATGTATAATATGTTTTACTTTTGATGTGATTATTTAGGATTAGTGTACTAATATTTTTGTGGATGCGAGGATTTAGAGACGTTTGATATGACTATTGTGTTATAATAGAGGTTTTGATATAAATGTGATAATTTCGTATGCTTCTACACGTTTTGATACGTTACAAATTATTTTGCTAACGTTTAGGAGGTTGATGCGTAAAGATTGATTTCACTCGATGAAGATATAAAATTTTAAAACATGATTGATTATAAAAAAAACTATATAATTAAAATATATTAAAATAATTAATAGATAAGGAGAAAAATTTAATTAAGTTATTTATAAATATTTTACAAAATATCTAATTTTATTTTTTATACGGGTTATAAAAATTTTAGTTATAAACCCACGTACGTGGGCATTATTTTTTTTCTCTTACACGGGTTATCAATTTTTTATTTTACGCGGGTCCTAAATCTAGTGTTGTATAACTTTATTTATATATGGAGTTCACCATTACTATGTATGGACAATAACAAATAGTAAAATTTATTTTTTAACATCTATATATAGAAACGTTTTGTTTAGTGTAATTGACACTTATCAATTCGACAAAAGAAAATAAAAGGCTCATATCTTTATTCTCTATATTATCATCTTTATTAGTATTTTTTTCTCCTAATTGTTTTTTAAATTTTTTCTTACATATATTTTTAAGAGATTCTGTTTACTGCACCGGTTCGAGGCAATGCCTAAAATATGATGGAAAAAGATCATGTTTTCGATGATTTTACGAATAAACTTCGGCAAATTGTTGTCTTGGATATCATTCTCGATCAAGGAATTTGGACGGCTATCCATTAATTTCAATGCAAGCCTTTTGGGATGTCTAGATGGAACAAGATTTAGAAAATAGTACTCATCATTTCAACAATTATGGGCATTGGTTATAACCAAGAAATATGTCATCTATTATTGTTGGAAATGTTTTGATGGGAAGCGATGTAACAGATGGGTCGCAACTAGTGATCATTTCAAAGTTTATTGGAGTTTCGTCAAAAGGACGATAGCCAAACAAAATGATCGTGTCGGGGATTAAAGAAGAAGACGGATAAGGAAAATAAAATATTTGATCATCTCTTAGCATGTAAGGCTTACGAAAGATAGCGGCGTTTAATTCATTTATTCGATTGTATTTTCTTCTTAAACTTTAATCATTTTTTGGTTATGTGTATATGTCTAAAAGATAATTATGTAATCTCTGTTTCAATTTTAATAAAGTAAAACAAGATGTTAAAAAAAATTGTGATATTAAATTAGAAGTTATATTTAAGAAAAAAAAAAAAAGAGGAGAAAAAAGATTAAAACACACATAAAACAATAAACATTTGCATAATACATAATGCAATAAAATATTTTTTTCAATGTCGCAGTACATAATACCATTTTCATCTCTTTTAGTATTGTGATTCTGTTTCGCCACCAAACAAGCCTCCTAAGATCGATGATCCACCACCGTCACCTGCTCCACCATTAACATCACCACCACCACCAATGAGCATGTTCATAGCAAAACCTTGGCACAAACCTTGCACCATTGTATTCATCACCATTGGGTTTCCAAGTCCATTAGGTCCATTGGGCCCTCCATTTGGACCATTAAGTCCTCCATTTGCCCTATAAGGTCTTCCATTGGACCTATATTGGGCCGGTTGACCCATAATTCTAGGCTGAATATTATTTGCATTTTGGTTGACGTTTCCATATCTGTTCATATTTGTAGTACCCCCTCGTCCATACATCCCCATATTCCTCGGCCTACCATTTCGACCATACTGGTTCTGGTTATTAGTTCCCGGTCCACCAACCGGCCCAACCATGGGTAAATACTGGTTATTCTGGTTATTAGGCTCTTCATTAAAACCAATATTTTGTGAATTATCCATAGTCCCATAAGATTCACCGCCATCATACATAGACTCGCTTCCTCCGGTGATATCGCTATAGCTTTCAAAATCGTTTTCACCGTAAGTCTCATCATAAGCTTGATCATAGCCATCGTCGACGAAGTCGCCACCAACTTCAAAGTCACAACTACCCTCGCCACCAGCATAATCATCCCCATAACTTTCATCGTAGCCAACATTATCTTCATTAACATACACATTAGTTCCATCGACTTCGTTGTAGTTATTATTGTTGCCACCACTATCTATTGCATTGGACGGTCCACCACTAGGCCCATTAAATCCTTGAGGTCCAATAAATGCAGCTGGGTCACGAGCTCTGTTAACTCTGACACTCACAGCCCCACCAGCTCTTATTGCATTGTTACGAACATTTTGCACCCTTCTAGTTTGAGGTCCTCTAGGACTTTGTATCGGACTCTTGGACCCTTGACTCCCACCACGTGGACCATTAAAAACCATATTCTTAGACCGAGCGGTCGGACCATTAGGGTTCATGTTTTTCTTCCTCCCACCACCCGAGCCTTGGTTCATACGAACTGGTCCTGGTCCTGGTCCTGGTCCTTGTGTGTTATCCAGAGATAGTGGATAAAGATCAGCATCAGACAACTCATTACATTGGCTACGAGCATCACTACTACCTCCAAATTCACTCTCGCTACGAGCCACACTGTAATCATCACCATAAGCCACAATTTCAAGTCCGTCACCATCAATGTCTTGTCCCTCGTGATTAGCCTCTTCAACATACACATCACCTTCATATTCAACTTCAACATCGACTTCACCCTCAAACTCTTCGTTCGTTGCACTACCACCGTAACCACTCCCGTCCGTTGAACCTTGACCAACGCTCTGACCAGAGAGTTCATTAGACCCTATAGGTCCAACTTGACCATTATATCCCAAGTTGTTGTTTAGTCTTCTTGGTCCATAGGCAGCAGCGTTTTCAAATGAAAGTCTATTAGGATTACCAATGGGCCTATTGGGCCTTGTCATGGGCATGGGTCTGGGCCTGTTACTGCCTTGATTAGGCACAGGAAGCGAGTTTTGATGCTGAGGGTGACCGGCATGATGAGTATGAGGATTAGGAGCAGAAGTACTATGTTGAAGGAGGTGAGGACTAGGAGATGTGACACAACCGACATGAGCGTCGAATTCGCAAGGGATGCATCGATAAAGCCACTGGTTCTTTCCGATCTCGAGGCAGATATCACAAGAGAAACCTTTATTGGCTCCATAAGGAGAGTGAAACGCAAGTTTAAGGTTATGTTGCGGATGAGACTTGTGGATGATTGAGAAAGGTTTGTAAGCACAAAGTGCATGGATGTCGAAGTCGCAGCGAGAGCATTGGTAGCTAAAACCCGTCCCGTTGACTCCACAACCGTCACAGTTGAAGTATCCACCATCATAGACAGGAGCAACAAGAAGGCTAAGCGTATGAGAAGGGTGAGAGGGATGTGTTATTACCTGCTTCATCTTGCTGCATGACTCATGGAGAGAGAAGTTGCATGGCCTGCATGAGTAACTCCGGCCATTGCCTCCGGCGAGTTTGCAAGCGGAGCACGGTGGTGAAGACGCTGCCGGAGTTAATTGAAGGCGGTGTGGGTGGCTGAAGTGGTTTATAAAGCTATTGTTTTGAGCCGTTGGCTTCCCCATTTTCTTTTTGTGTGTGTTTTTTTTTTTCTTGAAAATGAGATTGTTACTTGTGAGAAACACAACTTAGAATTAATAGAGATAATAGGGTTGACTTTTATTTGTGTTAATAAAAGAGGGCTAAGTCAGTCAACGTAACGCGTTGCACGTCTCTTCATGTGTGATGAATGATACACATTGACTTTAACTAGTTGCAATTTCTAAGTATATGTGGTTCCTCTTACCTTTCTATATATTTTGTCTTGTACAGAAATATAGGTGTATTTGAATAAAACAAGAGGGTAGATTTGATATATATATTCTATTTTTTTATTGACCAAGAAAGAGTTGGATCGTAATGCTTAATTTTCAAAGATGGAAATTGTCTTCCTAATCCAATGTATATCAAGTTTTGTTTGCGTTAACACTTAAGAATCCGATGATATGTACCGTTTTCATATTCGTTACACTTTGACATATTCTGTTATGAAATCGTATGTCTAATTATAGAAAGTTATCTCAACTCTTAGAATGTTTGTACCCAAAAAATATCCCTACTAAATAACATATATTTTTCAAAAAATATGATAGTTAAATATAGTTTTTAATTGTCTCTGAAGCATGGTCATATCACTGCAAATAGCCATCACCAATTTACCAGCTAAGGTTCGTTATCTACTTATCTTAACAACCATAGCTTCCTAAAGGAACATTGATGAGCCAGAAAAAAAAAATTCATGTCGAGATAAGACATGGATAAATAAGAAAACAAACCTAAAATAGGCGTCTCTTTCATAGTTTAGTCCAAAACATAGACATAGAAAATCAACGGTGGTGAAACTTTTCATTATAACTAATATAGGGCGGTTCAATATTATTATATATGGATCCTTAAATTTAACTTTCTTGGTTGTTTTTTTGCTAAATAAAAAAATTGAAACCCTTTTTCACTTTTTGTGTGAACTATTTGTTCAAAAAAAAAAAAAAATTGATACGGAAACAACAAAAAAATACATATAAATTTGGACAATTCTCTAAAATACCACCATTTTTGTTTTTTGGACAAAAATACCACCAAAAAAATATAAATTTTTTAATTTTTAAACTTTAAACTCTAAATTCTAAACACTAAACCCTACCCCAACCCTACCCCATAAATACTAAACCCTAAATTGCAAAATAAGCAACCCAAACCAAAGATTTAAAATTTCATACCTATGAACAATAATTTGATATTAGTGGTATTTTTGGAAAGAAAACTTTTTTAGTGGTATTGGAGGGCATTTCTCTATAAATTTCTTATGGGCTATGTATATCCATATTACCGTTTTAATTTTATTTATTTGTAAAATAAATATTTAGAAAACTGAAAATAAATGTTGAAAGATTTTGCTCACATATAAAAAGGAAATATACATTTCCATTTAAAATAAAAAGATATTCTTTATAAGTAAAAAAGGGAAGAGTCGTGTATTAAGAGTAAAAAGCAAACGTGAAATACCAAAAAAAAAAACCCTAAAGAACAATCAAAACAGCCGACACTTTCTTCCTTGAAGGATCAAATTGATAATGTCAGATCTTCCTAGAGATTTGGTAGAAGAGATACTCTGTCGTGTTCCAGCCACATCTCTAAAGCGATTACGATATACATGCAAACGATGGAACAGTTTATTCAACAAGAGGAGATTCATAAGAAAACATAAGGACAAAGCTGCAAAGCAGCTTCTGGTTCTCAAGTCGAAGTCTCTTCAGAGGGTTTGTTTGATGAGCGTCAATTTTTATGGAATTCAATCTGCAGAGGTCAAAGCTGAATATACCCTTGTTGACCCTCAAGCTAAGTTCAAGATTTGTCAAGTCTCTCACTGCGACGGCTTATTGTTATGTAACAACGACGCGTACGATAGAATCGTAGTTTGGAACCCATGTACTGGTCAAACCAAGTGGATCCAACCAAGAGAGATAGGTTCCTATGCTTTTGGATCTTACAAAGACAACATATATGGCGATACTAGCTACAAAATCTTGTCTTCTTGTGATAGCGACAAGAAAAAATTCGAAATCTATGAGATTAACTCTAATTTGTGGAGGACTCTTGATGTCACTTTGGACTGTGAGTTGGAATATGATCACTTGGGCGTGTCTTTGAAGGGAAAGACTTACTGGTGTGCTTCAGATGAAGAAGAGCAACAACTCGGCATGTTCCTAGTAAGTTTTGACTACACAACAGAAAGATTTGAACGAATGCTTCTTCCATTTCATTGTCCTGATCATAAAACCTTCGATCTATCAGTTGTTAGAGAAGAGAAACTTTCTGTGTTATTAGAACTTGAAAATACATCAAGAAGAGAGATATGGGTGACAAATAAGATTGATGAGAGTCATGAGACCAAAGTTGTGTCGTGGACCAAGGTCTTAACAGTGGATTTGAAACCTGAACTTCGTATTTTCGGTGTCGTAAGTTTCTTGGTCGATGAGGAGAAGAAATGTCTCTTGTGTAGTCATTTGGAAATAAGAGGTGGACCCATCAAACAGAAAGTATACATTGTTGGAGAGGAGGATAATATAGCCAAAGTGGTGCTTTCTGAATTCGCATCAACTTGGCCAGTTTTGTTTAATTATGTTCCAAGTTTGACTCAAATCCAGTAGTCTGGTGATGGTAAACCCTTTGTATTCTCCAAAAGAAGATGTGCTCAGAGGTGCCCTTTCGAACCCTTGCCCGCGAGGGGTATCCATTTCCTTGACGGGATGATAATGTATTGGTTTAGGCCCAAAACTTAAGCTGCACGTAAACCTTTTTTTTTTTTGTTTTTTTTTGTTTTCATAGTTATCTTGGTCATGTATTTTGAATGATTAATAAACTAGATTTTCAATAAGAAGCTGTATTATGATCATTTTTCCTTTTAATCAACACAATTGTTAAGTTTTCTGATAAAACATGTTTATTTTGCATCAGCTAAAAGTACTTTAAAAGTTGTACACCTAGAAATCAATCACTCTTTCTACTGCTAAACCAAGCAAATAATATGTATGATCAGCAGGTCAATACATAGTAAACTATGGATTTGTTAGACATGGTAGCTGCCTGCAAAAGAAGCTGCTTGAAGTCTGGTGTGGTTCCTACTTGCAGTGGAACACAAGTAACAAAGATACGAATCTGAGTGATTCTTAAAGAGTTATCGTAACAAATGGAAAGACAAAAAAACACAAGCAACGTCCCAAATGAAATATGAACACGAATGAGACTAAGAAAGACATAAGAGCTTCTTCAAATATGACCATCCATTATCATATCATCAGTCTCATAGGAAACATAAACTTTATGGTTTACACTAGTATTGTCTTTGTCATTCATTAATATAGGTGTATTTGTATAAAATATGCAAGAGGGTATATTTGATATTCTATTTTTTATTGACCAAGAAAGAGTTGGATCGTAATGCCTAATTTTCAAAGATGGAAGTTGTCTTCCTAATACAATGAAATGTCACACAATATCAACTTGTTTGTGTTAACTCATAAGAATCCAATGATATGTAGCGTTTTCATATTCGTTACACTTTGACATATATATACCAATAGTTGATAAAACTACGATAACTTGTTAGTTTTTTATATTCTCTCTTATGAAATCATATGTCTAATTAGAAAGTTATCTCAACTCTTAAAATGTTTATACTCAAAAAAATATCCCAGCTAAATAGCATTTCTCAAAAATTATGATAGTTCAATGTATTTTTTTACTTGTCTCTGAAGCATAGCTAGTAGATCGCCTGTACGGAAAACAAATAGAGAAGCTCTTTTTTTATATCACTGCAAATAGCCGTAACCACATAAGGTTCGTTATCTTAACATTGATGAGCCAGAAAACCAATTTTCATGTCGACATGACGTCTTTTTCATAGTTTAGTGCAAAACATTGACATAGAAAAATCAACGGTGGTGAAACTTTTCATTAAGGCGGTTCAACATTGTTAGCTTTTCTTTGTTGTTTTTTGCTAAATAAAAAAGTAACAGTGACAAGAAACAAAAAGCAAAAAAAAAATATTCTTTATAAATAAAAAGGAAAGAGTCATGTATTAAGAGTCAGCAAAAAGCAAACCCTAAAGATCGAACAATCAAAGCAGCTGACACTTTCTTCCTTGAGAGATCACAAAGATAATGTTGGATCTTCCCGGAGATTTGGTAGAAGAGATACTATGTCGTGTTCCAGCCACATCTCTAATGCGATTGCGATATACATGCAAACGATGGAACAATTTATTCAACAAGAGGAGATTCATAAGAAAACAGTTGGACAAAGCTGCAAAGCAGTGTTTGGTTCTCATGTTGAAGCAGTCGAGGGTTTGTTTGATGAGCGTCAACTTTTACGGAAACCCATATATAGAGGTCAAAGCTGAATATAGCCTTCCTGACCCTCAAGCTAGTTTAGAAAAATTCGAGATATATCAAGTCTATCACTGCGACGGTTTATTGTTATGCAACAACGAAGACTACAACAGAATCCTGGTTTGGAACCCATGTACTGGTCAAACCAAGTGGATCCAACCAAGAAAGATAGGTTCCTATGCTCTTGGTCTTGGATCTTACCAAGACAACAAATATGGCGATAAGAGCTACAAAATCTTGTGTTATTGTCTTGGCGACAACGAATTCGAAATCTATGAGATTAACTCTAATTTGTGGAGGACTCTTGATGTCACTTTTGAATGCGAGTTGAAAGATGACTTGGGCATGTCTTTGAAGGGAAAGACCTACTGGCTTGCTTTTGATTTAAAAGAGAAACAGCTCGGCAAATTCTTAGTAAGTTTTGACTATACAACAGAAAGATTTGAACGTATGCTTCTTCCATGTCATTGTCCTTATCATAGAACCTCGTCTCTATCCGTTGTTAGAGAAGAAAAACTTTCTGTGTTATTACCACTTGAAGATATATCAAGAACAGAGATATGGGTGACAAATAAGATTGATGAGACCAAAGTTATGTCGTGGAGCAAGGTCTTAACAGTGGATTTGAAACCTGATGAACTTTGTATTTGGGGTGTCGTAAGTTTCTTTGTCGACGAGGAGAAAAAATTTCTCTTGTGTAATCAGATTGGAGTAAGACATGAAGTTCCCATAGTCATTGTTGGAGAGGACAATATAGCCAAACAGGTGCTTTCTGAATGCACATCATCTTTGCCAGTTCTGTTTCATTATGTTCCAAGTTTGACTCAAATCCAGAACCCTTTGTATCCTCCAGAAGAAGATGTACTCGGAGGTGCCCGTTCGAACCTTGTCTAGTATCCCCAGAACTTTTCGAATCATTGTAACAACAAGAAAAAAAAAACGAATAATTAAGCTACATGTAAACCTTTTTTTCTTAATTTTATTTTCATAGTTATCTTGGTCATATATTTTGAATAATTAATAAACTAGTATTTCAATAAGAATTGGTATTCTGACTACTTTCCTATTAATCAACACAACTGTTAAACTTTATGATAAAACCATGTTTATGTACTTTGCAGACACTACCAAAAAAAAAAAAGTGAGTATTGAAATCACATTACAATAGCACAATTTTCGTAATTGCTATTAAAAAATGATATTGGAAGTTAACTTATTATATCATAACATTTTAGAGAATAAAGGCTAAGCATAAAAAAAAAAAAGTAAAAAGTAAAAGAAAAAAAAATTTCACTTTCTCTTCACTCTCTTGGCTCACTTCCTCTGCAAATTCTTCATCCGAAGAGCAAGCTAGAATTCATTTGATCTGGTCAATTTTGCCATCCATCATCTCTTTGTCACTTTCTCTTTCAGCCCTAGATTCGATCCTCTCTATTTTCTTCTTCTCAATTCGATAAAGCTCTTCCTTTCTCAACCTTTAAGCGCACCAAAGCTCTTCCTTGCCCAGCCACATCTAGCAATTATGTTCGTAGATCTTTTAAACCTCATCCAGGTATGTGTTTCAATTATTTTTTTTAGAAATTCGGATGTTTTAAGAATCATGCCTTCCAGTTGTTCGACGATATTTCTGACAGACTAATGGCTAAAGTGGGTTTCAATATTTAGATACATGTTTCGGGGCTGGGACTGTGAACATTGAGAGATCAAAGCAGCCAACACTTTCTTACTTGAGAGATCACATTGATAATGTCGGATCTTCCCGGAGATTTGGTAGAAGAGATACTCTGTCGTGTTCCAGCCACATCTATAAACCGATTACGATGTACATGCAAAGGATGGAACAGTTTATTCAACAAGAAGAGATTCATAAGAAAACATATGGACAAAGCTGAAAAGAAGTGTTTGGTTCTCATGTCGAAGCAGTCTAGAGTTTGTTTGATGAGCGTCAACTTTTATGGAATCCCATCTGTAGAGGTCAGAGCTGAATATAGCCTAGTTAACCCTCTACCTAGTTTAGATAAATTCGGGATTTGTCATGTCTCTCACTGCGACGGCTTATTGTTATGCAACAACGACGAGTACAATAGAATCGTAGTTTGGAACCCGTGTACTGGTCAAACCAAGTGGATCCAACCAAGAAAGATAGGTTCCTATGCTCTTGGATCTTACAAAGACAACAAATATGGCGATACTTGCTACAAAATCTTGTCTTGTTGTGATGGCGACAAGAACGAAATCTATGAGATTAACTCTAATTTGTGGAGGACTCTTGATATCACTTTGGACTGCGAGTTGGAATATGATCACTTAGGCACGTCTTTGAAGGGAAAGACTTATTGGTTTGCTACAGATGAAAAAGAGGAACAGCTCGGCATGTTCTTAGTAAGTTTTGACTATACAACAGAAAGATTTGAACGTCACCTTATTCCATGTAACTGTCTTCATCTTGAAACCTTGTCTCTATCCGTTGTTAGAGAAGAGAAACTTTCTGTGTTACTACAACATGTAGGTACATCAAAAACAGAGATATGGGTGACAAATAAGATTGATGAGAAGACCAAAGTTTTGTCGTGGAACAAGGTCTTAACAGTGGATCTGAAACCTGAACTTCGTATTTTCGGTGCCATAAGTTTCTTGGTCGATGAGGAGAAGAAATTTCTCTTGCGTTGTCATTCGGAAATAAAAATTCCACACCCCATCAAACAGAAAGTATACATTGTTGGAGAGGAGGACAATAAAGCCAAACTGGTGCTTTCTGAATTCGCAAGAGCTTTGCCACTTTTATTTAATTATGTTCCAAGTTTGACTCAAATCCAGTAGTCTGGTGATGATAAACCCTTTGTATCCTCCAAAAGAAGATGTGCTCGGAGGTGTCCCTTCGAACCCTTTCCCGCGAGGGGTATCCATTTCCTCAACGGGATGATGTATCGGTTTTGGCCCAGAACGTTTCGATAACAACAAAAATCGAATAACTAAGCTACATGTAAACCTTTTTGCTCTTAATTTTATTTTTATAGTTATCTTGGTCATGTCTTTTGAATAATTAATAAACTAGATTTTCAATAAGAAGCTGTACTGTGCTCAGCTTTCCTTTTAATCAACACAATTATTAAGTTTTATGACAAAACTATGTTTACTTACATAAAACATGTTTATTTTGCATCTACTGCTAAACCAAGCATATAATATATATGATCATGGATTTGTTGGACATGGTAGCTGCAAAAGAAGCTGCTTGAAGTCTGGTGTGGTTCCTACTTGCAGTAGAACACAAGTAAGGATACAAATCTGATTGATTCTTAGACTTACATGAGTTGATATACAGTATAGAGTACATACTAACACATCATAAACGTCTATATTCGTCTCCACAGTCACCAATCACTTGGAGAAGATCTTTACCTTTTTTGGTAACCTCTTGTATGCTATTAACATCTTCTTCATCCAAGACCAATGAGAATATAGCGTTTGCGTCTTGTATGTGTTCCGCTAACCCGAGTCTCACCCCAATCATTGATCCAGCAACTCCTTGCTGAGATGAGATACCCATTTTTCAGACAAATCAATAAACTAGATTGGCTTTAAGAGTCGGAGTAATCCATGTGATGTGAGCAAGAACAAATACCTGATCTAATACGTATCTCACAGCCACTGTTGGAATCGAGACTCCATGTTTTGTGGCTATGCTCTTCATTGTTCGAAGTAAACCTTGGAATAGATTCCACCCTCCCCATGCATCAACCATCTGTAATGTAAGCCACAATAATCTTAAAACAGTAGAAACCATGATGATACTGTAATTATGAACCCTATACTAATACAATGAGAACTACCATTAACAGGGTTAGTCTGTGGATGATTCTTACCCTTTTGTACTTTTGGAGAGAAGGAGTATTCAAGCGAGGGCCAGCAAAAGGGATTGTTAGATTGGTATCAAGGAACTTCTCTGACAGAAGACCACCCATTACTGTCCCATACCTGCACTCAAAGACCAACGATGTGTGGTTAAGTCAGGTGTAAATCAGTAAATAGAAAGAAGTCAAACAAAAATTTCATAGAGTATAATTACGTTATCAGTTTGACGCCAGTAAGCTCGCAAAGCTGAGCCATTATTTGTTGAGGACGCATGTCTACTATGGAGTGTTGCACCTGAAAAGAATTTGCACAGAGGTTTACAAAACTGAGTCTGAATAAAAGCATATAATGTTCGGACATCAGGCTGGTATTCACCTGATTGCTAACAACAGGGATTCCATTCTCTAAGATCTTCTGAAGTCTCTCTGTATCAAAATTTGTCAAAGCAACAGTCTTGATTTTACCTGCAAACATTTCAATGCTGCAATTCAAGGTTTAAGAAACCCAACAGATAATCAAAGACTATCACAAGAAAGGAGCTAACCTTCTTCTTTAAGGTCAGTGAGGTGTTTCAGTGCATCAAGATAACCATCATTCGCATAATCCCACCTATTCCAAATTACAGATTAGCAAATTATGAAGCAGAAGATAGAAAATGCTAAATAAGAAGATAGGAGACATCAACTACTAGTAATTAAGCGAGAGAGTAACACACACCAGTGAAACTGAAGCATATCAAGAGAAGCCACATCCATTCTCTTCCGTGATATATCAATGTTCTGACGAACATAGCTACTTGTCATCTTCACTGGAGGAGGCACCCATTTTGTCAAACTACATCATCAAAACAGCCTAATCATTTATCCACTCTACCATATCTTATACAAATTCTAATTAATTAGCTTGGAATTAAATATCTCTCTCTACATTTCAGCAAGAGGCTTACCCTTTAATCTTCTCCAAATACTCCGGCGGACGTTCTCGACGAACTCTATTGATAAAAATGCCGTAAAGATCTTCAGCAGGACCATCTAAACATCACACAAACAAACTAAGCTCAACTCTATTTTACTAATCTCCACAACAAAACCTTTCAATTCAATTCTTCTGAGAGCAAAAATCTGAAGATCAAAACTAAAGCACAATTCTATAACTAATCTCCACACAAAACCTTTCAATTTCAAGTCTATTCCACATTCTGAAGTCACTTGTTAGCTACTTACAGTGATCAGCCATATCAAAGGTAGAGAGACCAGCATCAGCGTAACGAAGCATTGCATCAACGGCGTCGTTTCGATCAATCTTCCCCCATCCTCCACTCGTTTGCCACATTCCATTAAGAACTCTGCATATCTCCAATGAATCGTTTCCGTTCTTCAGCTTCACCGACCGTTCAGCCTCCGTTGTCTCAACGGAACAGTTCACGGAGATGGAGCCAATTCGACGGCGAGAAACATTCCGGTGAAACCATTTCGATGATACTGTAGTCGCTAGGTTCGTGGCGATAACGGAATGTACGGTCACAGGCATTGCTTCTCTCTCTCTCTTCTCTTTCTCTCTGTCTCTGTGGAAAGGATGATAACAACTATGTGGCTTATGGGCCTTATTGGCTTTCAGGCCCAAATTTATATTAAGCCCAAACTGAAAGTTTTATTTCTTTCTTGTTAAAAAAAATAGCACTAATTGGGAAAAATTACCTTCACTAATTGGGAAGTGGATAGTTTTTTTTCCAACAATTATATAGTTTTAGTGATTCAAGTGAGCCAACCCAGGGAGACCCAAAAAACAGAGAAAATGTTTTACTATTATTCGTTTATCCGTTTTACTAAAACACGAACATTGCGTGCCAATTTATCCGTTTTACTATTAATTCGCTGAAAAATAAGAGATAACAAAAAAAGAAGAAAATGTTTTCTTATTCTTTTCAATTTTTTCTAAATATGTAGAGAATGCCCATCTCTCGGTTAGGGAAGTGGATAGTTTTTGAAATATAATTAGTCATTTGGTAATTTTTTTTCTTCTGCTAATCGGATGGTTTAGTATTGTACTAGAGACTGTAAAGTTGATATATAATTTGCCATTATTTCTCACAAGTAAATAACTATAAGACGTACGTTCTATGTGTAATTAATCAATCACCCATATGTTTTAGTAAGAAGATCAACCATGTGAGACACACTTTCTTTGGTCGTGCTCTACGTTATCCGACCACACACATTCACCTACTAAAAGTACTCAACCCCTTTTAAAAAGACTGTTTATATATCCTAAACTTTCTTCACATCCCACGTAAAAGCATGTTGGTTTGAGATCATCTCCTAACCTAAGCTCGAAATTAAACTTTATCCTCTCTTTCTTTTCATATCGACTTTTTTGACGAGTCTCTTTATCTATGTTAGTTTTTAGTATTATGATTTATCAAAGAATCTTGATATCGTATTCAGAGCATTATCCCACCAGTATTTTAATGTTATATCCCGAAACTTAAAAGTATGTAAAACCAAATCATCAATCTTTCTTTCTAAAAATAATATTCATCATTTCATATATACTCTCACTTTTCATCTATATTTCACCCATAAATTTTATTCCAGTGTAAAATATTACAGTAAACAATGATGATATTCTTCATATAGTAGAGCCAGATGGGAGAATGTTTAAGTAGTAAATTTTTTATATTATTTGTTAATTTTCATTTTGTACGATTGCTTTCTAAATTTATTCTTTAGTTTGATTATATATATTATCTATGTGAGAGTTTTTAAATTTTTATATTTCAGGAAATTTTATTGGTTTAATTAATAATTCAAAAGAGGTGGTACAATTATGTTAAGAAGGTGTGAGAGTGGTGGATAATTTGTAACGAATTTTTTTTTTTTCCGACACTTGACTTGTAACAGAATTATTATTTATGTGATCTATTTAACATAAGATATATATAGAGAAATTCCTCACTTTCAAATTTGCCTGCTGAATTTTTCATATTCTCTTTGTTAGTTTCAGTTAAATTTTCGTTATAATTAAATTTAATCAAACAAATTTTGATTATGCAACTACTTTCTTCATTACACGTGCATATTCTTTCAATTTTAATTTTCAAATGTATAGTTGCTTTGATTCTTTTAGAAAGTTAATAAATTTTCAAATGTATAGTTCTTTTTCATTTTTTCTAAGCTCTGTTGCCTTTTTAATATGCTCATTTTAACCATTTGCAGTTATCCGATTTGACATTCGAGCTGCTTTTGTAAGCTTTGTTTTAGGTAATATATTTTGAAATTAAAATTCGATAAAAAAATTTATACTTATCGATAAAACAATACATGTATTATAAACTGAACAGATCATAAATATTAAAATTTAAAGAGATTGATATTTGTTTTTACTTTTTTGTGTGTATTTATATATATTTATTTATATAAATCTAGGGAAAACATTTGTTACTTATTATTCGTTGAAAAGCTAGAAATATAATTATGAAAATATTCTTGATACCAATATTTCCTATTAGGAAAATCTTACCAAAAAGATCAACTAAGTATACTTTTTTTTTTTTTTTTTTCGCCGATCAACTACTGTTTTAAACTTTACAATAGATACGAATTGCACATTGGTCGATTGGACATAACGAAGCGACCTGTAGGGATCAGTTTAAAAGTTTGCAAGTGGAAATGGGAACCAAAACTTCGAACTAACGACTAACAAACGTCAACTTGAAACTGCCAGCTCAGTGCATGAGAGACGTGTGTCGACATGCAAATTGCATAAACCAAAGTCCCAGTTGCGGTTTACAGTATTTGCTTTGATCAACACATTACCACTTGCTGCTAACTTCACACGGTCTTTAAACTGATCACGTGTTTAATAGTCCCAAGCACGTGTTTTTTTTTATTTTATTTTTTTGCATTTGGAAACGTATCCTAAGCAGTAATCGAAACAAATTTACCAAATATTTTTGGTTGTGGTATAACGATGTGTTTTCCGACACAAGGTATCAATATCTTGTCGAGAAGATTATACTCCCTCCGTTTCTTTTTATTTGTTGTTTAAGGTTTGTGCACAACAATTTAGACAACTAACTTTTTCTAAAAAATATCAATTAAAATATTAATTAAAAATAATTCAACCAATTATAAAAAAGAAGTATAAAATATCATTGGTTACACATATTCCAATAAAGTTAAAGTTAATCAAAACAACAAATATTTTGAAACAAAAAATACTATCCAAAACAACAAATAAAAAGAAACAGAGGGAGTAATAAATTGATGCTAAGGAAGATGTAAGATTACTGTATATATGAGATGGAAAGGACTTTAATTTGGTAATGTTTTACTTTCTTTATACGTACAAATTAGTTTCATAGAACTTTAATACAACTAGAATTATGATTGGCTATTATTGATATTTTAGATTTTAGATGATAAAAATATTTGATATATATTTATAATAATCAGGGATGATTCGATTTTTACCATTTTTTACTAATGTCTACGGGGTGAATATAGCCGTTACACTGTTTGGATTAATCAAATAGAAGTTGTTTGATAATTTTAAATTTTTAATCTTGAGAAAAATTGATCTATGCCTTATATCTAGTAGATATTATCTACAATACCATTTTTCAATAAGTAAAAACCATTAACCCACTAATACTTAATTTAAAAAAAAAAACAAATCACAAATATTAAAATTTTTAAAAATTGATTTTCGTTTTTACTTCTTTGTGTGTTTATATACATATCATAACTATATTACATTAGTTACAAAGCAGCTAAAATAAATTATGAAAAATATTTTTAATATTAATACTGCAATTTACCTTTATTACATTTTATTTCATTTTTCCAATTATTTCTTCTTAATATACTTTTTCTTCTCTCGTTTTTTTTTTTTTTTTTTCGATTCTCACTTAATTTTAAACCAGTCACACCCGTTATAGTAGATACGAACTGGATATATGTCGATTGGACAGAACGAAACGGCTTGTATCAGTTTAAAGTTTGCAAGTTGAAATGGGGAACCAAACTTATTTTTTTGTAATTAACATATTTGTCGCAGCTTTAAAAGTCTTTTGCTGACACTCGAACTAAAGACTTGCAAACGTCAACTTGAAACTGCCAGCTCAGTGCATGAGAGACGCGTGTCGACATGCAAATTACATCAGCCAATGTCCCAGTTGCGGTTATATGCTCTGAACACATTACCACTTGCTAACCTCACAGGCTCACACGGTCTTTAAACTCACGTGTTTAAATGTACGAAGCACGTTTTTTTTTCTTTTTCGAAACGTATCTTAATTCTTAAGCACTCGAAACAAAGTTTACCAAAAATTGACATATTGTTTGTCTTGTTTTGGTATCACGATATCAATTTTTTTGTTAAAAGTATCACGATATCAATTTCCAACACAAGTATCAATATCTTCTCGAAAAAATCATAACAGTTTTTTTTTTATATAATGAATTTCATAATAAATTGCTGCTAAGGAGATTGTAAATTTTTACTGTAATGTGGATAGAATCTAGTATGAGATGGAAAGGACTTTGGTAAGTTCTTTACTTTCTTTATACGCACAAATTAGTTTTATACACTACCATAGGTCCATAAGTTAGTTTGTATAACTGGTTTAGTGATTTTGAGGATGTATTATTTGATTTAGGTTCGGGTTCGACTTTTTTTAATAAGTATGAATTATGATTATTATTATTATTATTATTATTTATATATAAGAATTTTAGATATGTCATAACAATTAGTTTGAATTTCAAGATACATTAGTCATTTTTATAACTAAACTGCTATAAATTATCCCTTCGTTCAGTTAATCGGTTGATCAGATTCACTAAAATCCATAAATTTTATGATATTTGAAAATATTTTAATAGTGTTTCCTCAAAACATAAACATAATATACTCATTGTTATTTCAAACAATGTTTATAAAAACAAGACTTAATTTGAAAAAAAAACAATGTTTATAATGAAACTGTCTATAATAAATTCATTTTATTTTTTACTTCATACAATCATTATAGAAATTGGTTGGTAAAATGAAAACAATGCGGAGAAGTATCAACAATAAAATAAATCCTCAAGTTCACATTGTTTTTGAGAAATGCCAAAAAAACAAATTGGAGGATATTGGCTATCAGTTTGGTGTAGTTTGGCATTTTCTTTGAATAGTAAGTAGATGAAAAAAATGGCATGAATGTAGAGGTTGGTTGGTGTATGTATTGGAAATGAGTGAACCAAAACAAAATGCACGAAGAAGTTTCCGCACTCGTGTTAACAAACACAAGCAAGCAAAAATTAACAACTCCAAATATCTATTGATGGATAAGTTAACAAATTCATTAACGTTACAATTTTAAACATATAATATATTTTTTAAAATAACATGCAATATATAAGCTTTAATTTGAATTATAATATGGCACTATGTACAAGAGACGTTAACTATATAGTATATATTATCACATGGTCTAGAAATTTATTAACAATATGAATGAGCAGCTATTCATGTGCCATAATCACCGATTTGTAAAACTGGAAAGAGAAATAAGAAAATATCATGTATACGAGACTTCTTTTTTGATTCAACGGAAACTATGAGTTTTGAGCGGATTTGGGTCTATTGGGTACAGTTATGAGATTTATGAGATTCAGTTTGAGCTATCATATTGTCTGTCTCGAATTTGGAGTATCTTCTGACTAATGTCAAGGAATAGTCAGACCGCCTGCATTACTAACTATCAGATAAATCAATTGGACCACTGCAGACCTCTACTTTGCATTTACTGTCACATCCAATGTTAATCCTATTTGGAAGAAGCAATGAATGTTATCATATCGACGTTCATCGCTCTATTGATCACATCCAATGTCATTGAGAGAACGAGTCGCAACTATCTCTACTCTTTTCAACACATGATATTCCCCATTTTTGTGACCTTATGTACATAGTACATATGGTTCGAAATTGTCTCCAATCCTCTGTTTTCCCTAAGTTTTATATTTGTTATTGACTTATTTAATGTTGCTGTTCACTTTAAAGTTTCTTTTGCTTATGTTTCTTTTGTTAGAGGTTTGTCCACCGTGTAATCTTTTGATTTTGTGGGATGATGTTAGAGGTACTACGTGCCCGAGACAAGTACGTTTGTAGTTTTTTTTCTTTTTAATAAATTGGGAGAGACCTTTGTCTCTCCTCTCCCACCAAAAAAAAAAAGTTATTTATAAGTATTCAAAAAAAATCTAGAAACATAAAATCTATCCCTTATTAAAATATGTATATGTGATAAGTAATAACTTTATAAAAAATATTCATCATCTTGAGAATCTATTAAACAGTAATATTAGTTTTTGCATGTCCCAATAAAATCTTAACCATGTACTATTAGGATAATCGTATAAAATTACGTAAATGATTTTGGATTTTTTTTCTGCAAAAACATAAGAATGAGTGCTATATTTGAAAAGAATATGGCTTTTTAAAATGTAAAAAAGCACCATATTTGACTCAACATAACATGTTATTTTAAAAAAAACATAGCATGTTATCAAAAAACACAGCACCTCAAATCAAACTTAGTGTTTTATTGCAAAATAATTATGGTCGTTTACTTAATCAACTCTCACAATATTATAGCTATGTACCTATATTACCCAAAAAAATAATGCAATACATTTATAACCATGATTGCCAAAGACCCAAAGTCTTAGTATTCCATATAACGAAATTAAATAAGGAATATTTTTGTCGATAAAAAAAAAAAGGGTACTTCATGTCGTCGACATAAACAAGGTTGATATTGTTGGTTGAAAAATGAAGAATCTTAAACATCAATATTGTAAATAATAATATACCCCTCATCTACGAATGAGGTAATAAGCACTAAAATAGTATTTTTGTTTTCTTAAAGTTTGTTACATATAGGGGAAATTATTTCCCTATATATATCACTTTCTGGTCCTAGAAAAAATTGAAGAAAAAAAAGTCGCAGAAAAGTTAAAAAAATAAAACGCACAAAATGTTAGAGAACACATGTCTGTCGACAAAAAAAATGATAGAAAAAAAAAAAAAAAAAACAAGAATCTCTATTTAATTGACTCAAAAGTTTTCTCGTAACACAACTCATCTCTTTACCTCTTTCCTCTCACCTTCCCTTACTTCTCTCTCTCTCTCTCTCTCTTCAAAAATGTTACTAATCATATCTTTCATCATCGTCTCAATCTTCTTCTTCTTAATATTCTCACTCTTTCACATAATCTTTCTTCAAAAACTACGTTACTGTAACTGCGAGATCTGTCACGCTTATCTCACATCAAGCTGGAAAAAAAACTTTGTCAATCTAAGCGATTGGTACACTCATCTTCTCCAACGATCTCCAACGTCTACGATCAAAGTCCACGTTCTTAACAGCGTTATAACGGCGAATCCATCAAACGTTGAACATATCCTCAAAACCCATTTTCACAATTACCCAAAAGGCAAACAATTCTCCGTTATTCTCGGTGATCTTTTAGGCCGTGGGATTTTTAATTCCGATGGTGACACGTGGCGGTTCCAGAGAAAACTCGCGAGTTTGGAACTTGGAAGTGTTTCTGTTAGAGTGTTTGCTCATGAGATTGTTAAAACTGAGATCGAGACACGTCTCTTTCCGATCTTGACCTCGTTTTCCGACAAGCCTGGTTCGGTTCTGGATCTACAAGATGTGTTTAGAAGATTCTCTTTTGATACGATTAGTAAATTGTCATTTGGGTTTGACCCAAATTGTCTCCGGCTTCCTTTACCGACATCGGAATTCGCCGTCGCTTTCGATACGGCCTCGACGTTATCGGCGAAACGAGCTTTAGCTCCGTTTCCTCTGTTATGGAAAATCAAAAGGTTTTTTAGAATTGGTTCTGAGAAAAAGCTTAAAGAATCAATCGATGTGATAAACCGGTTAGCTGGAGATTTGATCAAGCAACGTAGGTTAACCGGTTTGGTGGGTAACAACGATTTGATCTCGAGATTCATGGCGGTTGTGGCGGAGGACGACGACGAGTATCTCCGAGATATTGTCGTGAGCTTTTTATTGGCTGGTCGTGATACGGTGGCAGCCGGTTTAACGGGATTCTTTTGGTTATTGACACGTCATCCGAAAGTGGAGAATCGGATTCGAGAAGAATTAGACCGGGTCATGGGGACCGGTTTTGACTCAGTCACTGCTAGTTGCGATGAAATGAGAGAAATGAATTATTTGCATGCGACTCTGTACGAAAGCATGAGATTGTATCCGCCGGTTCAATTCGACTCCAAATTCGCTTTAAACGATGACGTTTTGTCTGATGGTACGTTTGTGAAAAGAGGAACCAGGGTCACGTACCATGCTTATGCAATGGGTCGGATGGGCCGGATCTGGGGACCGGACTACGAAGAGTTTAAACCGGAGAGATGGTTGGATAACGAAGGCAAATTCCGGCCCGAGAACCCGGTTAAGTACCCGGTTTTTCAGGCCGGAGCTAGGGTTTGCGTGGGGAAAGAAATGGCCATCATGGAGATGAAATCGATAGCCGTCGCGATCATTAGGAGGTTCGAAACACGGGTCGCTGGTCCTAAATCAACCGATACACTCCGGTTTGCGCCTGGTTTAACCGCAACGGTTAACGGTGGATTACCGGTTTTAATCCAAGAAAGGGGAGCATAAAGATGAGTTCATGTACTATATTTATCATGTTTTGCTCCCCGATCCGAGATGATTAAGGAGTTTTTAATTAAGCTAGGTTCATAAATTATAAAGTCATAAATGATATGATACTTTATGTATAAACATAGATATTGTAGTCTATTTCGAACTGACCAATTATTGTTAACATGCAAACACACTTGTTGACAACATATCTATGTGTATCATTGTACTTGTTATATTTTAATTTAGCAAAGCCTAGTGGGTCTTAATTTCTTGGAATCTCAATTAAATAATGCTTCAATTTAATATGATTACGTAACAGCTGATCCAAACAAGGCGTCCTTATTTATGTAAATATGAATAGTTTTACTTTAGACGATGGTTTATAATAATATAAGATTGCTTGAATCACACGAATGTGTATAAATGTAGTGATTACTATTGCAAAATAAAGGTGTATTCTTGTTTTTTTTATTGGACGATTAGGTCGATTATAAGTTTATAACCATTCATTTTTAAATAGTGTCTTTACTGCAACCATTTGAAAAGGTTCATGCATGTCTATATGTTTTTTTGCATATATATATTGTGTAATGTTCTTTTCTTTTATTTTTTTGGGTATATTTTATAATGTTTCTGACTAAGATATTTCTACCTAGTATTCTACAAAATGTAGAGATTGTAAATGATTACTATTGGATTTGATATTTTCTGCGCCCACTACTTAGTGATAAAACAGTAAATTGTACAGTACTAACAATAGTAATTATTAAAATAATAGTAGTAGGATAATATATGTTCACAGTTGTTTGTACTTATTCCGTGCGTGGTACTGTATAATAAATTTTAAAAGGTCAATATTTTTACTGTACTCGATGTCCATCAAAATTTTATCCAGTTAAATAAAATAGAGAAAAATAGTTTAACAGATTTTTTTTTTTGATAATTTTAACCGAATTACAAAAAAAAAAAAAACACACACACACACAAAATAAAACCAGCATAACAAATTTTGAATTACTACTATTTACTTGCTTATAAACATTCTATAAGAAACCACTTTAAATATAATGACATTTGTAATATTTTAAGTGATACCACAACGATGACATTAAGCAAACCATTAAAGTATAAGTTTTGATTATTTTAAAATATTTTAAGCATCATGATTATAATATGGAAGTGTTAAAGTCGTCATGGTGCCCATAGTATTATGATGGATAGATTTAAGATGAGATGGTAATGGTATCTAATTACATATTTTATAACGTGGAATCTATATAATTTTATATTACATTCTGTACTATATCATGTAGCGTACGACCGACAAACTCTAAACGAATAGAGTCAATTTATACGACTAACCTAAAAAGCTAAGGGATTTAATTGTGCAAGCTCGACGCTAATACAACTTTTATCTTATACTATATTAAATAATTTGCCTGCATCTTGACGTTATTAAACGTGGTCTAAATCCCTATTTATAGCCTCCAATTTTTAAGATAAAAAACGTATATATATAGCTAGTTTCACAGTGGAAAAAGCTACTTTATTTAGATAAGTAGATAAATACGGAATTGTAAAACTTTACGGCGCATGGGTTTATAATAAATAAAAAAAAATATGATTGAGAAATTGAAAAGAGACACGTTGAAAGTGGCACAAGGGAGTTTGGTTCCCTTACTCAACGCCCAAATATGCTTTCATGTCGTGGTTAGCTTATCATGATCGATTAGCTACGGGAGATAAAATGCGAAACTGGAATATTAATGCGCAGGTGAGTTGCGTATTCTGTGGAGAAGCTGTTGAGACAAGGAATCACCTTTTCTTCACATGCCCTTTCTCCTCCCAAGTGTGGTACTCACTCACTAGAGGCCTTCTCCAACACCGGTATACAACAAACTGGGCTGATCTCTCTGCTATTCTGCTCGATGCCACCAAGCCAAAGCTCTATACCTTTACGCTGCGGTACGTTTTCCAAATTTCAATACACAGCTTGTGGAGAGAACGAAACGGTCGTCGACATGGAGACTCTCCCATCCCGGCGCCTCAGCTCGTTCGCATCATTGACAAGAATATTAGGAACCGGTTCAGCACTATCCGTGACAAGGGCCATTTCGAAGAGGGGCTAAGACATTGGCTCCACACAAGAATGGTGTAATTTTTGTTGTAAAAGCTTTCAAATCTTTCGAACCTTTTTAACCACAATGTAGCATTTATTGCACAAACGTTTTTTGGGTGAATAAATTTTACATTCATACAAAAAAAAAAAAGAGACACGTTGAAAATGTGAAGAGCGTGGTGGATGTAGAGGTGGAATCAATTTGGGTAAGTGGTCCGTATTGTTAAGCATTCTGTAAATTATGTATGTAATGATAAAGACAGCTAACTAACTAACAATCTTCCAATTTCCACATTTTTTATTTAATATATATCTTTCTCCAATCTACTTATGAGTTATGCCGATCACGATCACGATAATATACATGTGATATGACGAGTAACAATAAAACATCAGATATTTTTTGCCGGTGTTATGTACTAATTGATGTTGATCACATGATTTCACCAATCGCACCGAGAGATCACAGTTACATGTCGACAACTTTGTTCCATATGATGTGTAGAATGTGAAAAAGTAGACATGACATGTCGAGTGTTTTAAGCAAATCAGCGAACTGAATTATTATAGGCTCAGTACAAGTGTACGACTTGTTTGGATTTGGATTCATACAATAAAAACATTAAAAAGTATATACACAGTTAACCAATAGTAGTGGATCTTTGTACTGAATGTATGAGCAAATTAAAGGAAACATGATTTAGAGGAGACATCCCAAAAATAATGATATTTCCTACTCCGAATAGTTGTCGTTTTAAAGTTTTTTTTTGTTTTAAATTAGTTGTCGTTTTAAGGTAATAATGTAATTTATGCCAATAACTACCCAAATTATTCTCATTTTATTAAACACAAATTATTTGTAAATAATTACTTGTCATTTTTATGAGGTTAATATAGTCATTGTATACATTTTCTTAATTTGTCCAAATACAGACAACTTTTCAAAAACAGAAGGAGTATATATTTTTGATGGAGACAACTAAGATAAAATTTTATACAAAAAGTTGATTTACAATTCACATATAGCATTTTGAAGAACACTTCATATCTTTTTACAAAAAGAAATTTTACTAGACTTTATAAAAAAAAAAATCTTTGAATAAATCTTATATTAAATGAGAAGTTTTTTTTTTCTTGAGGTTTTTTCGCTGACAAACAAAGTAGTTGGTTAATCCGTGAAAGCCTTTCAATAAAGAAAAATATTTCTACGTCCAAATACTATTTTACGTGCAGATAATTGTTAAAAATAATTTCTGTAAAAATAAATCCAATGTCATTAATTAATTTCTCAAACGTCATTCATTTTAAAAAATTTGTACACCTAGAGAAAAATATTCTATGTACAGATATAAATGGTTATATTATTTTTTGATTATTTAGGTTTTTTATATGTGTAAATTATATTAATAATTTCCTTTGTCAATTAAAGACTCAGAAAAAAAACAAAAAAAAAAAACAATCCGATGATACAATTAGGCTATATATATATATATATATATATATATATAAAATTTGAATGTTTGAGTATACATCTTTTAAATATTTTAATCGATAAAAATGTTGGCATAAGAAATAGCCAAAAAAAATTAAATCCTAGATCTTTTCATCCTTTCTTAGACCTAGGACCTAGGGATGTCAAAATGGATCAACTCTTATAGGTCAACTCAATTCGACTCAACCCATTAACCATAATGATTTAAATATCTGAGTTATAATGGATTAATGAGTTTCATAAGTTGATGGGTTAATGAGTTAGTGGGTAAATGAGTTGGGTTATAATGGGTTAATGATTTATAATGAGTTAACCATTAACCCATCAATTTATTCACTATCAACATAATATTATCATCATACTATAATTATCATACTATCATCATTATCATCATTAATTCAAAAATATTTCCGCCAAAAATAAAAATCCGCAAATTTCCTTCCAAAAACGAAAATACGCAAATTTCCCGTCAAAACAGAAATCTATAAATTTCCCGCCAAATACATGATAATCCGCAAATTTTCCCGCCAAAAATGAAAATCCGCAACCAAAAATAAAAATCGCAAATTTCCTTTTTAAAACGGAAATCCGTAAATTTCCCGCCAAAAACGAAAATCTACAAATTTTCCGCCAAAAATAAAAAATCTGCAACGTGAACCCACAAATTTTCGGGCAAAAACGTGAACCCGTAAATAATCTATTTTCCAAAATGCATCTTGCCTCACACACCAAGACGCCACTAACGTGAACATAGAGCATCATATCATCATCATCAAGTATGTAATTACATTACACCAAGACGCCACTAACCTGATCCTTGATTTTTTTGTTGTTGGTGTGAAATATGATTGTTGATAATGATGGTTTTGGTTTTTTGAAGAATACATTGTGTTTTTGCTGCAGGAATGACTCATTACAAATGTGTTCGGTTTGCTCCCTCTGAGGAGGAGTTAATTGAGGAATTTTTGGTGCCAAGACTGAGGGGAGAAAGGAACCGAGCTGATTTTCTAATCAAAGACTATGACTTGTATGTGCATGCTCCTGGGTCCGTCAGGTCCACTAGAAAAGACTTCTTCCCAGAGAACAATTTTTGGTATTTTGTTGTGAGAACAAAGGTGAGGCCCGACTCGTGCAAACCAAATAGAGGGCTTCGAGATCATGCCAACAACGGTGGACGGTGTTGGTGTCGGAATCTGCACCTCGGATTATCCAACAAAGAAACCGGATCCATAAACATGTAATGGAGCATGGGCTTCGAGGCCCATTACATAGGTTCAACAAAGAGAAAGTCTAATGAAGAAACGAAGCCCATTAGGCCCAGTCAAGGCAACAATTAAATGACAAAGACCCGCATTAATGACGACGAATTTGTAGCATCAGTTACGATTTGGGAGTTATTACAATTTAAGAGTGAAATTCAATTGTAAATAACGTTTAATGTTTGGGTATAAATAGGAGATGAAGGACAACTTGTAAGGGGATCAATTCTTTTTGCTAAATAAAATTATACTCAAACTTCTCTCAAATTTTTGGTGTTCTTAAAAGTGGGATAGAACCCTAATTTTACTTCTTTATTTTTGATTGCAGATTTCGGTATCCACAGACGGTGGAGGTATAGCTCAAGGAAACCAATAATTAGAGACACTCTTACTCTAAGGTACAAAGAGATATTGGAGTACGTTATTGCGGAGAACAAGAAGACTGGGTGGAAGCAAACATAGTACGTTAAAGCAGTTGACGACAATTCGTTTCAAGAAATTGCTGTTGTACATCTTATGTACGAGTTGAGGAACGATCAGAAGACAATCTTATTTCAATCTCTCATAACTCATTTAACCCTCAACTCATTGGGTAATGAGTTGAGTTGGGTTGAGTTACCCATTTTGACATCCCTATTTAAACCTATAAATAAGATATTGATAAAAATACAGTCAAATAATTTATCTTCATAATAAGGCGCATAAAACCACATGTAATCTGTTACTATATGAAAGAAGAAAAAAAAAAATTTCCTAAATGTCGTGTCCTCTCTAACGGGTGACACATGACTTTTTTCTATATATAGAGAAGCATATCAATTGATAATTTCTCAATAAAAAAACTACCATTAAAGTAAATATAAAATTGTTTTTTTAATGAAAAATGGTGAGAACCTCATGTATGGGTTAATTTTTCAAGTGAGAACTCCATGAGGCCACGACAAACTATCCCTCTTATCAAAATATAGACAGATGGTTATTTATTAGTGGTCCACAATTTTTTTGTGATAAATCAAATATTTCATATTTCACAATATAAATTAAATCGTTTAATATATATATTTTTTTATTTTTTCTATAAATCATGAAATAAAATTATCTATCTATCCAACTCCATTATGGATAAGTTTAAATTAATATTATCTTATTAGTTTAAGTTAATACAAAATATTAAAATAATATTTTTTACTTAATTAAAAGATTTTATTTATTGAATTTATATTATTTTAATCTAAGGTTTAAAAATTTAAAAATTATAATGTCAAATATTTTTTTGTCAACATTTTGATATTTTGATAGGAACCACTACTGTTAGATTATTGCTAAAAATGTTGAAGAACATAATTTGATCAACTATACTCGAGATTCAAGCAAGTCATACGAAATTAAATTTATAAACTTTAGTTATGGAGACGAGTCAAAACCTACCGGACCTTGTGGTATCTATGTTTTTCTTTTGTTGATAAAATGTGAATATTATTACCAAAAGAAACATTTAATTTACTTTAGAAAAGCTCGGCGTATTAGTGGTTTTGATTAGACCAAAAAAAAAAAAAATCCTAATGAAAAGGGAACTACAAAAGATGCAAAGCTTTCCTCATGAGCTAGCAAACCATTGCTGGAGAAAATTTTGTGGTATCTATATTATTGGTACAATAGGTAGGTTTAGAATTTATCTATATGACTATATGTCTGCTTATGATTTTTCAAAAAGATTTATTTCTGTTGAAATGTATTGAGGAGGCGGATTACATTTTTGCAGGTCGCTTATCATGAATCTTTTTGTTGTAAGTTTTTATAAAGTTGAACACTTAAACCACTCATAGGTGGGTCAGTGGTAGGAAGGATTTCGGGCTGAGGGTGAAATTCCCAATAATTCCGGGTTCGAATCCCCACGGCTGCAAACACCTTAAGTGGCCACCGCAGACAATTTAAAATCGGGCTATGCGGCCTCCAGGAACTACTCTTGCCGCCTTCGGGACGCACGCAGTATGCTAGTCTGGGCCCATTGGACTTGGGATACCTGAGTTATCCAAAAAAAAAAAAAAGTTGAACACTTAAAGAAAGGTGAGAACTAGACTATGGGTAAATATTGATTTTCCGACGTTTTGTATCATGATTTGTTATTTTTTTTATCAAACATAATTTGTTTTCTTATGTTGTATAGTTTCACATGTTGAAATAATATGGTATTTTGGAAAATATGTTTGTTCAAAGTATTTGAAAAATATATTTGTTCTTCTAGTATATGATCATGTTGCTGCAAACAACAAGATAACATATTCTTTACATTTATCTACCATAGGATTGCAGCCAATTTTGTCTACAGAGGTACAAAGTAACTTATTTGATCTCATATTCTGTACATTTATCTATCATAGGGTTGCAGCCAATTTTGACGCAGATATTATGCTGCTTTGAATAATGACTGCTTTAAATACATGTAACCAGCTGGATCCTAAGAAGAGGAAGTGCAAGGCCGGTTGTGTGATAACCATCACTACTTGAAGACTAACTTGAAGCCGGCACAATCAGTCATCTTCTTTTTGTCTTTCTGAAGTTAAAGCCTCCACAACCCAGATGGTCTCACGATTTCCCATGCCAGATCAGATGACATTTGGTATAACAACTTTTTTTTGGGTGGCATTGGCACTTTCGGAACAAAAATTGTGGCTACGGGACTATGCGCCGATTGTGATTTGTGTTTATGGTTTTTTTTTTTTTTTTTGCGTTTATATTTTGCAATCGGGCCTATATCCTTTTGACATACCTCCTTTTTCAATATATAACAAATCAAAACAACAAGGTAACATGATACAATCCTTCATGAGAACAATGCACATGTATAATGCACATCGATATTAATCCACAACTAGTGTATCTTTCATATGAATGATCGTGAGTCCTGACATGCTCACATATTTACCACGTATTCACGATTAAACTCTATCAAACATTCATTTATAAATCATTAACAAAAAGAAATTAAAAAATATTCATGCATTCATTTGTGAAATCATTAAAGACATTCAAGAGAGCGCTGTTTGTCATAACCAAATACTTAACTTTTATGATCATGTAAACTAATCATAAGCAAATCCATTTTTGTCAATTTTAAAAGTGTAAACTAATCAGTATATCTAATATCTTCTCTTAAGCGTTTTGAAAATTTTTGGCTACCTATTTTTTCTACTTTAGATTCCAATTTGGTGAAACTTGGATGTTCAAATTTCCTCCATTGGTGAACAGGTACAGTCTTGCTTAATTTTCTTGTGTTATTGTCACATTTTAATTCTAATTGAAAGTGTTTCCTTCAATATGATGCAATATTGTTATAGTGGTGTATATGAGACTGATCAAAACAATATTTACTCTTAGTACATGATGCTTAATTCTTGTCTTAATTTCATTTTATCCTTAATTCTTTTATGAAAGAGGTTATGAAAAGTTTTGACAAAAAAAAAGAAAAAAAGAGGTTATGAAATTTTTGTTTTTGAAATTTAGAAATCAAAGAACAACATGGAAGTTTAAAATTATTTCTGATGACTTTTATAATAAATAAACTATTACTAGTCAAATTACTTCTTGATGAATTTCTCTAGATACCATCATTTTGGTTTTGTTTCCAAAAATACCATAAATACCAAATTATTGTTCAATGATGGAGAATTTTAAATCCTTGGTTTTGCTTGATTATTTTATATCTAGGATATAGTATTTAGGGGGTAGGGTTTACTGTTTGAAATTTAGAGTTTAGAGTTTGAAAATTTAAAATTTAATTTTAGTTTTATGGTATTTTTGTCCAAAAAAACAAAAATCATGATATTTGAGAAAATTGCCCTTATTTCTTAGATATTTTAGAATACTATATTATATTTTTTAGATATTTTAGGATTTTTAATTGCTGTAAGAAAAAAGAGGTTAGAAAATTTATATCTTTGAAATTTAGAAATTATAGAACGCCGTTGAAGTATAAAATTATTTCTGATGAATTTTATAACGAATAAATTATTACTAATTAAATTATTTTTTAGATATTTTATTATATTTTCTTTTAGATATTTTAGAATTTTTAAATTCTGTAAAAAAAAAATAGAAAAGATTATGAATTTTATATCTTTGAAATTTAAAAATTATAAAACGCCGTAAAAAAAAAACTATTACTCCTACTAGTCAAATTATTTCTTATATATATATTTTAGGATACTTAATTATATTTGTTAGATATATAAAGAAGAGTGTCTGAGGGGGAAACAAAGCCATGGCGATGTCCGTACAATCCGTCACGAACTTAGTGACCACAGTACCATCGAATTGGTTTAACCGGAATGTTACTTGCCGTCGAATTGGCTTCAGCTCTGTGAATTGCTCGATGGAGTCAACGGAGGCTGAACGGTGGGTGAAGCTGAAGAACGGGAACGATTCATTGGAGATATGCAGAGTTCTTAACGGAATGTGGCAAACGAGTGGAGGATGGGGCAAAATCGATCGAAACGACGCCGTTGAGGCAATGATTAAGTACACTGATGCTGGTCTCTCTACCTTCGACATGGCAGACATTTGTAAGTAGCTAACAAGTGAAACTGGAATCTTCAGAATTTTTGATAATCTGATACGTTTGATGAAGAATAGACTTCAAATTGATTTTTTTGTTGTTGTGAAGGTTAATAATAGAATTGTGCTTAAGTTTTGACCTTTGAATGTGTGGTGCTATGTTTTTGCTCAGAGAAGAATTTGAATGGAAATGTTTTTGTGTGGAGATTAGTAAAATAGAGTTGAGTTTAGTTTGTTTTCTATGATGTTCAGATGGTCCTTCTGAAGATCTTTACGGCATTTTTATCAATAGAGTTCGTCGAGAGCGTCCACCGGAGTATTTGGAGAAGATTAAAGGGTAAGTCTCTTGCTGAATTTCAGAATTTAATTCCACCAAGCCAATTGATTAGAATTTGTATAAGATATTGTAGAGTGGATAAGTGATTAGGCTGTTTTGATTGATGCAGTTTGACAAAATGGGTGCCTCCTCCAGTGAAAATGACTAGTAGCTATGTTCGTGAGAACATCGAAAAATCGCGGAAGAGAATGGATGTGGCTTCTCTTGACATGCTTCAGTTTCACTGGTGTGTTTCTCTGTCTTTACTTAATTGCTAGTAAATTGATGTGTTCTGTTTAAGTAAAACTGAAATGTTTAGCAGTTTCTGTAGCGACAATTTCTGTTCCTGTGTAATTTGCTAATCTGTAATTTTGGAATAGGTGGGATTATGCGAATGACGGTTATCTTGATGCATTGAAACACCTCACTGATCTAAAAGAAGAAGGTAAGCTTCTTTCTTGTGAATTTTTTTCGTTTTATTTATCTTCCAGCTTGCTTGAACTGTAGCATTGAGTTGCTTGCAGGTAAAATTAAGACTATTGCTTTGACAAATTTTGATACGGAGAGACTTCAGAAAATCTTAGAGAATGGAATCCCTGTTGTTAGCAATCAGGTGCAACATTCCATTGTAGACATGCGTCCTCAACAGAGAATGGCTCAGCTTTGCGAGCTTACAGGCGTCAAACTTATAACGTAATCGATACTCTATGAAAATCTTGTTTGACGTTTTCCTCTTTTGCATGACTTTAACCTCACATTGTTGGGATTTGGGTGTAGATATGGGACAGTAATGGGTGGTCTCCTGTCTGAGAAGTTTCTTGGTACCAATCTAACAATCCCTTTTGCTGGTCCTCGCTTGAATACTCCTTCACTCCAAAAGTACAAAAAGGTAAGAGTTCAAACCCATCCACAGATTAATCCTGTCAATGGCATCATTACCGTATCATCATTGTTTTTACTGTTTTAATATTTTTGTGGGTTACATTACAGATGATTGATGCATGGGGAGGGTGGAATCTATTCCAAAGTTTACTTCGAACGATGAAGACCATAGCCTCAAAACATGGAGTCTCGATTCCAACAGTGGCTGTGAGATATGTACTAGATCAGGTATATGCTCTTCCTTACATCACACTGATTAATTACTCTTGACTCTTAAGGCTAATCTGGTTCGTTGATCTGTCTGAAAAATGGGTATCTCATCTCAGCAAGGAGTTGCTGGATCAATGATTGGGGTGAGACTCGGGTTAGCGGAACACATACAAGACGCAAACTCTATATTCTCATTGGTATTGGATGAAGAAGATGTTAATAGCATACAAGAGGTTACCAAAAAAGGTAAAAATCTTCTCCAAGTGATTGGTGACTGTGGTGACGAATACCGACGTATATGATGTGTTAATATATATACTCTATAATATATACAATCAATTCATGTAAATTACACTTTTATGTGTAGAGAATCATTTCATGTTTGGTGAGACAAAGACAATACTAGTGTAAACCACAAAAAACATAAGCGGCACACACACACAATTATCATTGCCTTCGTTTATATTTCCATTGCACACACACCAGACTTCAAGCAGCTTCTTTTGCAGTTACCATGTCCAACAAATCCAAGGTTTATACTATGTATTGACCTGATGATCATACATATTATATGCTTGGTTTAGCAGTAGAAGGGTGATTGATTTCTAGGCGTATAATAACTTTTAAGGTAGTTTTAGCTGATCATGCAGATCAAGGAGAAAGCTCTGCAAAGTACATAAACATAGTTTTATCATATAACGTTTAACAATTTTATTGATTAATAGGAAACTAGTCAGAATACTACTTCTTATTGAAATACCAGTTTATTAATTATTCAAAATAGTACATAACCAAGATAACTATGAAAATAAAATTAAGAAAAAAACTTAGTTATTCGAAAAGTTCTAGGCTGAAACCTATACATCTTCTCGTCCAGGCACCTCCGAGTACTGCTGGATTTCAGTCAAACTTGGAACATAAGAAAACAAAAGTGGACAAGCTGACGTGCACGTAGAAAGCACCTGGTCGGCTATATCGGCCTCTCCAACAATGACTATGGGAACTCCATGTGTTACACTCATAAGATTATACAAGAGAAATCCCTTCTCCTCGTCGACGACCAAGAAACTTATGCGACTGTAAATACAAAGTTCATCAGGCGGATCCACACCCACTTTGAAGACCTTGCTCCACGACACAACTTTGGTCGACTCATCAATCTTATTTGTCACCCATATATCTATTCTTGGTGTATCTTCAAGTTTTAATAACACAGAAAGTTTCTCGTCTCTAACAACGGATAGAGACAAGATTTTATGATAATAAGGACAATGAAATGGAAGAAGCAGACGTTCAAATCTTTCGGTTGTATAGTCAAAACTTACTAAGAACATGCCAGGATCTTCCTGGTAAGTCTTTTGATATTCAGAAGCACACCAGTAAGTCTTTCCCTTCAAAGACATGCCCAAGCTAGCATCTTCCAACTCGCAGTCCAAAGTGACATCAAGAGTCCTCCACAAACTAGAGTTAATCTCATAGATTTCTATTTTGCCACCACAGCACAAGATTTTGTAGCTATTATCAACATATTTGTTGTCTTGGTAAGATCCAAGAAAATAGTAACCTATCTTTCTTGGTTGGATCCACTTGGTTTGACCAGTACACGGGTTCCAAACCACGATTCTGTTGCGCTTTCTGTTGTAGCATAACAATAAGCCGTCGTAGTGAGAAACATGATAAATGTCGAATAATGCATCTAAACTAGCTTGAGGGTCAACTAGGCTACATTCATCTTCGACCTCTACAGATGGCATTCCATAAAAGTTGACGCTCATCAAACAAACCCTATCATGCTTCAATGACATGAGAACCAGAGACTGCTTTGCAGCTTTATCCATGTGTTTTCTTATGAATCTCTTCTTGTTGAATAAACTGTACCATCCTTTGCATGTATATAGTAATCGGTTTATAGATGTGGCTGGAACACGACAGAGTATCTCTTCTACCAAATCTCCGGGAAGATCCGACATTATCAATGTGATCTCTCAAGGAAGAAAGTGCCGGCGGCTTTGGTTGTTTCTCTAGGGGATTTTTTTTGTATTTCACGTTTGCTTCTTGCTCACTCTTAAATACACGACACTTTCCTATTTATAAGAAAGAATTAATTTTTATATTAAACTAAATCTATACCCGAAAAAAAAAAAAAAAAAAAAATCTATACCCGAAAGAATAACGAATATGATATTTAATTTTAATAAAACAATTTAGTTGGGAATATTATGTGTTCTAATTAAGTTAACATGACAAAATATTCTTGTAAGTGATAACTACTTTTAATTTTCAATATATGTTTCTCTCCCAATTGGTATCGTCAGGTTCTAAAGGAGTTTTTTTTTTTTTTTTTAATCTTCTTTTAGTATTAATAAAACTAAATATAAGTTTCAAATTAAATAAGGATTGAAAAGGTATTTTTTAACGAATATTAGTTTTGAAACTTGAGAAGTTATTTTTTATAGTTTTGTTTTTTCTTCCTTTTGCTTTCATTCACTTTCAAAACTAGAAAACGGAGAACTCAAATTCGAGAAGTCAAAATTTTGATATGCTGCATATGATCCTCTCTAAACTATTCACTAAAAAAAGTGATGAGAACAAAGGTTAATTACTTCGAAGCGTTGGTTGTATTTGTGGAAACATAGGTATCATATCATTTTGGATATGATATATCATGAAAACAATCTCCATCATGCACAAAGTCTATGTTTGTTTAGCTATATCAATGACCAATATGCAATATCTGTCTATAAGTTTTCTTTTCAGTAGACATGGTCATCAATTCAAAGTATACTATTCTCCAACATAACTTTTTTATGAGTAATATCTTTTCAAATCAATGGTTAATAAGTCTAATTCGTTGGTCAAAGATACCATACGTAGGTTCATAAATTAAATCAATGGTTAAATTTAACAATGACCTATTCCTTAGTCTCTTCTTCACCATTTTCCTATTGATATCATCCTATTGACTAGGGATGTTAAATAGGGTTTTTAAGCCCAGCCCAGCCCAGCCCAGCCCTATTTTATTAAAGCTCGGCCCTTTTTGAGTCATAACCCTTTTTAGGCCCTGAAATTTTTTATAAAAGGGCTCAACCCTGTTCTGGCTCTTTCTAACCCTTAAGCTTTTTTTTTTTTTTTTTCATTTTTAAAGAAGAATGAATGTATGAACTTTCTTTTATAGATTTAAATTGTCAATATTTTCTTCATAAATAACATTTTAATTACTAGCCTAAGATTTTTGTTATTTTTTTTTTCATAAATAACACTTTAAACTTTTTTTTTTCTTGTATTTTACCTTTCCAACGACCATTATAAATAAAGCATCAACCACTATAAAAATATTATGACAATTTCCAACGACATAATGACCATTACGTTCTTCACAAAATGTAATAATATAAAGTTAGGGAAAACGGACAATACGAGTAGAAACAATATAAGAATTAAGAAGTCTATAAATATCATTTGTTAGAATCTCCAACTCTAGAGCTACTTGCCATCTTTGTAGCATCATTATCTTCATCTTTGTAATAAACATCTCTTGTTATCTATTTCTTCCTTGAAACCTGTTCTCTCTGTTCGTGAATCGTGATATCCAATGTTTCGATCCATGGTCTCAATTAATCTTGTGATTTTCGTTTTATTTATGTACCGACTTGCTTCAACTGTAGCATTGAGTTGCTTGCAGGTAAAATAAAGACTATTGCTTTGACAAATTTTGATACAGAGAGACTTCAGAAAATCTTAGAGAATGGAATCCCTGTTGTTAGCAATCAGGTGCAACATTCCATTGTAGACATGCGTCCTCAACAGAGAATGGCTCAGCTTTGCGATGTCAAACTTATAACGTAATCAATACTCTATGAAAATCTTATTTGACGCACATTGTTGGGCTTTGGGTGTAGCTATGGGACAGTGATGGGTGGTCTTCTGTCAGAGAAGTTCCTTGATACCAATCTAACAATCCCTTTTGCTGGCCCTCGCTTGAATAATCCTTCTCTCCAAAAGTACAAAAGGGTAAGAGTTCAAACCCATCCACAGATTAATCCTGTCAATGGCAGTTCGGTTCATCATTACCGTATCATCATGGTTTCTACTGTTTTAAGATTTTTGTGGGTTACATTACAGATGATTGATGCATGGGGAGGGTGGAATCTATTCCAAAGTTTACTTCGAACTATGAAGAGCATAGCCTCAAAACATGGAGTCTCGATTCCGACTGTGGCTGTGAGATATGTACTAGATCAGGTATATGCTCCTCTTCCTCACATCACATTGATTACTCTAACTCTTAAGACCAATCTGGTTTGTTGATCTGTCTGAAATATGGGGATCTCATCTCAGCAAGGAGTTGGTGGATCAATGATTGGGGTGAGACTCGGGTTAGCGGAACACATACAAGACGCAAACGCTATATTCTCACTGGTATTGGATGAAGAAGATGTTAATAGCATACAAGAGGTTACCAAAAAAGGTAAAGATCTTCTCCAAGTGATTGGTGATTGTGGAGACGAATACCGAAGTACAGTACATGATGTGGTAGTATATACTGTATAATGTATACAATAAACTCATGTAATTACACTTTTTATGTGTAGAGAATCATTTTGTCAACATGTTTACGCATGTTTGGTGAGACAAGGACAATACTACCACAAAGTTACATGTAAGCTACATGTCTTAGTCTAAAACTTTTCTGGCTTTTGGAAAACTAAAGTCATAATATCCAAACTTATTAGTTTTTTTTTTAACGCTGATACAAATTATGAGAATTACTACTAGGACTATTCTATAACGGACAACGACAACGCTACCTGCTCCACTAGGATCCACGACCACGATGAAACGGCTCCGGTTGCACCACGCTGAAGACCTCCTTGTAAACTTGCCTCGATTAATCTGTAGAACTTGCCTTCTCGGGGATTTGAACCCGAGACCTCCTGGTGTAGAAGCATTAATGAACCCTTGGTCAAACCACTGGACCAAAAGGGCTTCCACATCCAAACTTATTAGTTCAGTAATCTTTATATGCATCAGTACTGAACCACTATTAATCCATTTTAGAATCTAAACCAAAACTGGTTTCAAACTATGTTTCTGTGCGAAGGTATTTGCCCCTTAAGAAGCAAAACCAAAACCCGAAGAATGGGACTTACTATAAGACTGTCTTGGATTACCCTGATTTTTGATAAATTTTTCTCAAATATGTTTCCTCTGAGACTGATATGATGATAATGGTAGGTCATATTTACTATGAATATGAGAAAGCTCTGAAAAGTACATAAACATAGTTTTATCATAAAGTTTAACAATTGTATTGATAAATAGGAAACTAGTCAGAATACCACTTCTTATTGAAATACTAGTTTATTAATTATTCATTCAAAATACATGATCAAGATAACTAAGAACATAAAATTAAGAAAAAAAGCTTTTACACGTAGCTTAATTATTCATTTATTTGTTGTTGTTTCGATAAATGGAAAAGTTCTAGGCCTAAACCAAGACATCTTCTCGTCCAGGCAAGGTTCGACCGGGCACCTCCGAGTACATCTTCTTTTGGAGGATACAAAGGGTTCACCACCAGACTACTTACATAGCTGGATTTGAGTCAAACTTGGAACATAATGAAACAAAAGTGGCAAAGATGATGTGCATTTACAAAGCATCTGTGTGGCTATATTGTCCTCTCCAACAATGACTATGGGAACTTTATGTCTTACACGATTACACAAGAGAAATTTCTTCTCCTCGTCGACCAAGAAACTTACGACATTCCAAATACAAAGTTCATCAGGTTCCAAATCAATCTTGCTCCACGACACAACTTTGGTCGACTCGTCAATCTTATTTGTCACCCATATCTCTGTTCTTGATGTATCTTCAAGTTGTAATAACACAGAAAGTTTCTCGTCTCTAACAACGGATAGAGACAAGGTTTTATGAGAAGGACAATGACATGGAAGAAGCATACGTTCAAATCTTTCTGTTGTATAGTCAAAACTTACTAAGAACATGCCGAGCTGTTTCTCTTTTAAATCTGAGGCACACCAGTAAGTCTTCCCCTTCAAAGACGTCCCCAAGTGAGCATATTCCAACTCACAGTCCAAAGTGATATCAAGAGTCCTCCACAAACTAGAGTTAATCTCATAGATTTCGATTTCGTCACGTTCACAACAGCACAAGATTTTGTAGCTATAATCGCCATATTTGTTGTCTTGGTAAGATCCAAGAAAAGAGTAACCTGTCTTTCTTGGTTGGATCCACTTGGTTTGACCAGTACACGGGTTCCAAACCACGATTCTGTTGTAGTCTTCGTTGTTGCATAACAGTAAGCCGTCGCAGTGAGAGACTTGATATATCTCGAATTTATCTAAACTAGCTTGAGGGTTAACTAGACTATATTCAGCTTTGACCTCTATAGATGGGATTCCATAAAAGTTGACGCTCATTAAACAAACCGTATCCTTCTTCGATGTCATGAGAACCAGAAACTGCTTTGCAGCTTTGTCCATATGTTTTCTTATGAATCTCCTCTCGTTGAATAAACCGTTCCATCGTTTGCATGTATATTGTAATAGCGTTAGAGATGTGGCTGGAACACGACAAAGTATCTCTTCTACCAAATCTCCAGGAAAATCCGACATTATCAATGTGATCTCTCAAGGAAGAAAGTGCCGGCGGCTTTGGTTGTTTCTCTAGGGTTTTTTTTTTGTATTTCACGTTTGCTTCTTGCTCACTCTTAAATACACGACACTTTCCTATTTATAAGAAAGAATTAATTTTTATATTAAACTAAATCTATACCCGAAAAAAAAAAAAAAAAAAAATCTATACCCGAAAGAATAACGAATATGATATTTAATTTTAATAAAACAATTTAGTTGGGAATATTATGTGTTCTAATTAAGTTAACATGACAAAAATATTCTTGTAAGTTATAAAACTCCTTTTAATTTTCGATATTTGTTTCTCTCCCAGTTGGTATCGTCAGGTTCTAAAGGAGTTTTTTTTGTTTTTTTTTTTTTAAAAAAATCTTCTTTTATTAATAAAACTAAATATAAGTTTCAAATTAAATAAGGATTGGAAAGGTATTTTTTTGGCTTCGAACCGGAGATAAAAGGAGAACAAAAAAACTCGATAAGTCACTTTAATAATTTTGTTTATTTCTCCTTTTGCTTTCATTCACTTTCAAAACTAGAGATAAAAGGAGTAGGAACGGAATATCGAATAAAAGTGGAGTATCGTCTCTCGGATTATCATGTAGATATGTAATATGGCTAAAATGCTTATTTAAAGGTAGAGACCATATCCAAATCTGAAAAAATCGATTTCAAAATTTCGATTACAAGTATATATCTCATGTCATTTCAAAATTTTCTTAAGTTTTACAATTAAAAACCCAAATTTTCAAGAAATTGTTCTTTTGTATTAGGGGTACTTTGTCCCTTGGAGTCTCTTTCGTTAATAAACACAATTTGCGGCTAGGAAATAAAAAATTCAAGCTCGTTGTGCACATTATTTCTTTGAATTTATTATTAGTACGTGTACACGATTTGCGGTGTTCTCAATATTTATTCCGTATATGTGTACGTATATTATACTATGTAAAATTGTCGACATGGTGAAATGATAGACGTACATGACTACATGCATGAGGTAGTGGTGTATGTATATATGAGCTCGATATTAGATGTATACAAAGATAATTTGTAAAAAATATTTTATTTAGTATACGAATTATTTAAATGTGTACGCGCGTAAACGTAAACACTTATATTATTACAGTCTACACATACAACCATGTCTTATATTTTTAACAAATAAGAAACAAGAGGATTGAGATGGGAACGAGACAAATTCGAATTGACCAAAATCACATCGTATCTCTCTCTTCTATTGAGGCTTTAGAAACTTGAGTTTTGGAGTATTCAAACTCACAAGCTAGATTAACTTAATTTTGTATGGAGAGGTAGTCTCATTTATATAGCAAGTAGCCAAGTACGTATTTTGTAACAAAAATATCATAGTTATTTTATGTAATTTAATAAAATTCACTGATATTTATAAAGTACTCTTTTAAATTTATAAATCGTTGTGTTATTGCAAGAAATTGGGATATATATATTTTTTTAGGTAAGTATATTTAGTCAAACTTCCTTCGTTTAGATGATACCTTAAAGTTTGAAGGAAAAAAAAAATGCATACACTGGACATGTCATCGGTCATTGGTAGCAAAAGAAAAAATTTCTAAACCTACAAAATAAGACTTAATTTCAAATCTTTTACAAAGTCAAAGTCGCGGCCAAAAAGATTAACATACTTCCATAACTGTAAATTGTAATACATAAGATATACTTTGAATTATATTTTTTTTACAAAAATATATAATTCATATTTAAAATTAATAAATTTATACACTACAACAAATATGCACATTGTTAACAAGAGAAAAACGCTATAATAGACTTTTGATAGCGTTTTCCATTGTGCTGTATTAGGGCACTGTTATTGTAGGTACCCCATATACAATAGCGCTAGTTAAGTATGCTATGATATACTTTTATATCATAGCGTGACGTAACCGCCGTGCTATCACGCTTTTCTAATTTTTAAAAGTGATGTAATAAGTCATTTTCCGCGCTATGTTAGGTGTTTCTACCATAGCTATATTAATGTCTTATAGTTTCTATTTACGTTTTGATATATTATATTATATTATATATATATATATATATATATATATATTATACTAATAATAATAAACATGTAAAACATCAATTCATAAAAAACTCAAATCAAACATCTTTTGATAAATCAAACATCAGTTAATACATAATTCAAGATCATACCCAAGTCTTATACTAATATCCTAAGTGTTGCCAAGTATTGAAACAAAATAAAACTAACATTCTAAGTGCCAACAACTAGATCTTCCGTTAAACTCGTAACACCAACTGGATCTTCACGGCTCTAGCCACACCACCCTCGTTCTTCATACCTTTACCTTCAAGATGAATTTGAACTTATAACTTTGAAGCAAAAATAAGTCTTTCGAGAGTGCAAAGAGACTTATTACCTTCAAGGAGCTCTGTCAAAAGGTTTAGTGTCATTGTAACAAGTATCCCACACTGCTTCCATCGCGTCTTTAGCAGCTACTTCTAATACAATTCTTCTCTTATAGTGACTTACTTGTTCATGCCCTCTTAATACATGATCTTGAAACATACAAAACAAAAGGAGTATAGCAAGATTCAGCATCAAGGGACAATCGTCAAAGAGCTCGAGAGAGTAATATCGAAAACTGAAACATTCAAAATGGTTATATACCCCTCTTCCTTTAGTGAAACCTCCAGCTACATGTCCAGTACAAACAACTGCCTTTATGAAATTATCACCAACACAATTGGAACTTCATGAACCTCATAGCATGCTGCTCTAAGTTGTGGCCCAGCAGCTCTATGCATTGTTGTCACAAAGATTAAATTTGCATTTAGATTACAAAATTTGTAACAATTTATACCAAACCAACACAATCACACAATGACAATGGATTTGGAAAGAACTGAAGAACACAAAGATCCTAAAGTTACCTCCATAAACACCACCACCACCTAACATACGCTCATTTGCTGGATTGACCTGAAGAAACATACTGCTTAAGTCAAAGTAATGATGCAGCAAATTCCAAGCACCAGCGCACAAACAACAGCTGTAGTAACCACCCAAATCAAAGACTTTTAATCCTCTTTCCAAGACTCCTGCAGTCAAAAGGCAAAACACATCAACGACTTGCGATTTTGAATATCATATGGTGAAAACAAAGTCAAAGAGGCATAAAAAAAGGTTGCAGAAAGCTGAAAAGTGAAAACGGACCTGAGACAAATTTCAAACAAAAATTCATGAGGTAAAAGATAAGTAGAGGCAAAGATAACTTAGACACCATAAACACAAACTAGAGCAATATGGTAATTTTATGCTAATTCTCTAATCAATTTCTAGGAACATGCGAAATAGTATATGCGGCGTTGTTAACGTTACTGTCTTCTTCTTCCTTTCTCTGTCCTTCCCGTTTTTTGCCGGAAGCCATTTCTGATTGAATGAGAGGCTCGAACAGAGAAGAGCAGCCTCCTCCGCCTGTAAAACAACAATCCAACACAAAGCCAAAAACATAAATTCCAGTTTCAATTGAACAATAGAACACAAATCTTCAAGTCCCCAAGGAATAAACGAATCGTAGACTAAACAATCAACTGGTGAATCTGTAGATTTGAATTTCTCGATTACGCGAGTTAGGGTTTCGGATCCGTGGAGCTTGAAGGATTCAGAGTAAGTATCGACGCTGAAACCAGGGATACCTATGGGGATGAAATCGAATCCGTCAGACTTCTTCACCTCCGTCGCCACCAGACTATCCTCATTTCTCTGATGCTAACTTTGCTTTCGCTGGAGATGGAGATGATAATCGAAGCTCTCAGATCTCTGAGGCGATAATAAGAAGGAGACGAAAAAGGGAGATGGAGAATTAGGGCTTCTCAAGGACGGCTAAATTGGGGCTTTTCAGGAACGGCGATAATAATAGAGATTTGATAGAGATTTCAGTAAGATTGATAGAAGAATTTGGAAGAGGAAATCGAGCACACACACTAAGCTGAAATGTTTAGGTTTTCATGAGAGATAGAGAGAGTGTATCGACTCTGTCAATGTATTAGGGGCTTAAGTGAAATAAATATTTCACTAAGTATGGGCGGACTAAGTCATTTTCGTTTCCCGCTTTAGAGTTTTTCTATCATAGCGTTTATTAGGTGCTACAAAAAAGTTACCAAAAAAAAATCACATCTTTCATAGCAGTGACGGAAAATGCGCTATCCTCACCTGCTATGAATGTGAGTATTTGTTGTAGTGATAACTCCCAAGAAAAAACAATAATAATTTATATGTAGTTTAACATCAATGAATACTAACATAGACTAGATACATGCATTCAAAATATTCAACGTTACATGCATGAATCTTTAGTCATCCTCCCACTCAAATATATCTTCTTACGTCTTGTTACATCTATAAATAGGGAAGATATAAGTTGTATCTAACCACTCCACTCTCGCATAATTTACACAACCATGTCTTTCACTAATAACCCTCATATTATATTGTTGTTTACGATCTCTTATACTATTATTTTTTTTTGCGTCAGCATTAGATTTGTCAAATGTTCCAGCAGAAGTACCAACTTCGGGAGACGACGGCTTTTTACCATTAGCCGGAAAGCATGTTGTAATCCACAACAAAGTAAAAAACAGAGAAATTTTAAATGTACATCGCATATCTAGTAAGGATGATTTGGGGTTGATCCATATTCCTTGGGATCATACTTGGAGTTTCAGATTTCATGTTAATCTTTGGAAAACTACGAAATTTCGTTGTCATTTTACGTGGAATGGAGGCGGATCTCATTATTTTACTATATTTAAAGTATCAAGAGACGATACTCCGTTTGGACATGTTCGAGTTTGTAAAGAATGTATTTGGGAGGTGGGAAAAGACGATAAATATCCTATGTGTCGTATTATTCGCGATGGAGTATCATATCCTGACTGTTTCAAATGGGAGGATGGTCCTTAGGAAAAAAACAACCTTTCCCAAAAAATAAATAATAATTTATATTATCAATCTATCTTATCTACTAAATTTTATCATCATAATTGATTGAATAAAATATTATTGTCATCTATAATATTTGATGTTTTTAAGTTTTCTTTATTTTCTTAAGACACATGTTATTTTCTTAAAACTTATGCGTATTTTATCGTTATTATCAAGAATATACTTAGTTTTTTCACCGAAACAAGTTAAATGTACGTAATCTATATGAAATAAAGAAGTCACATAAAGTTTGTTTCATGGCTATTTAGTAAAACACTCTTATATATAAATTCATAAGTCGTTGTATTATTGGAAGATATTTGAATATGAAATTGTTTTTAGTTATGTATGCATGTTTAGTCAAACTTCCTTCATTTAGATAACAAGAATCTATAAAATTCATAATTTTAAATTAATAAATTTATAGCTCCAAATGAAAACAATAAAAGTATATACGTAGATTTTACATCTATGAATAATACTAACATACTAAATACATGCATTCAACGTTACACAAATATACCCGATCCAGTATAAATAGCGAGCTTAAGTTCTTTGACCAAAAAAAAAAAAAAAAAGCGAGCTTAAGTTCAATTAGGTCTAACCCCTACAACATAATTTACATAACCATGGCTTTCACTACTAAACCTCATTTTATATTGTTGTTTATGATCTCTTCTACTCTTATTCTTTTTACGTCGATTTGTCAGATGTTGCAGCGGAAGCACCAACTTCGGACGACAACGGCTTGTTACCTCTAGTCAAAAAGCCTGTAGGAAATGAAGAAATTTTGAATTTACATTGCAAATCTAGTGAGGATGATTTGAGGGTAATTCATCTTCCATATGAGCATACTTGGGATTTCAGATTTCATGTTAACATGTCGAAATTTACGAAATTTTCTTGTCATTTTTGGTGGTATGGAGGTGAATCTCACTATTTTGACATATTTAAAGTATCAAGAGATGATAAACCATTTGGACACACTCCAGTTTGCAAAGAATGTATTTGGGAGGTGGGAAAATACGATATATATACTATTTGTCGTATAAATTGTGATGGATCAGATACTTACTGTTTTAAAATGGAAGATAATTCTTAAGAAAGACAAAAAAAAAACACAAATTATTGTTCACTCTATCTAATCTGATAAATGATATACCATCAAAATTGTTTGAATAAAGTAATACCATTTATATATACTTTTCGAGCTCTCTACAGAGAGGATAGATCTTTATTTGAAGTTTTATATATCCACAAAACCAAATTAAGTTGTGTTTCTTTTGATGAATTATATTCTTCTACACTTTTGTTTTCTCTTACATAGTCATCCTTTGCAAACTAAGTTACGTTTCTAACTCTATTTACCAATTGTTTAATTTATTGGAGCTTATTCAAAACTACCATATGAAAAACACTATATAAGAAACTTGATGAGCCAATGAATGAATTAATCTAAACTCTCAAAAAAGATGATAGGAAATAACCATATCCAAAGTCTATACAATAACAGACTAACAGTTCATGACTCCGAGAATACATACCTAAAGAATAACAAAAAGAAAATATTGATCTCAGATTCACGATATATAATCTCATCTAATATGTCTTCATCCTCGTGAAGTTCCTCATTTAAAGCTCGAATCATGGGTTCATCTTTAGGATACTTAATTGCTGTAAAAAATAAAAATAATAATAATCAAAGAAGAGTGTCAAGCAGAGATAGAGAGAGAAACAAAGCAATGGCGATGTCCGTACAATCCGTCTTGGCTACGAACTTAGCGACGGGTGAAGCTTTCATTGGAGATATGATTAGGCTATTTTGATGATGCAGTTTGACAAAATGAAAATGACTAGTAGCTATGTCGTGAGAACATAGAAAAATCGCAGAAGAGAATGGTGAACAAGTTTTATGAAAAAGAAAGTTTTTCTCTTAGAAACTCATACTCGGATACATTGCTCAATAGCTTACAATCGTTTATATAGGGGCCTTAGAACAATCTAGAACTAGGTTAAGCTTATCTAGATTACAGCTGTAAATTCATGAGTCATCATCTTTATCTCCAAGGAGCATGAATTTGTTATGCAGAGGCACAACGTCTACTTTTGCAGGTACTCTCTGTTTTGTCTTTTGCAGGTGCTGACTGGGCTTCTCTTCAACTGGATCATCTTCTTGGGCTTTGTTGTGGCCCAATTGGCATTCTTCTCTTATACTCCCCCTCAAACTCGTGGTGGGTGACTCACCGACACCGAGTTTGGTCCTGAGTTCTTCAAACGATCGTCGCGGTAAAGATTTTGTAAAGATGTCGGCTATTTGCAGTCTCGCCGGAATGTGCCTTGTTTCGATGAGTCCCAAAGCCACTTGTTCTCTGATATAGTGAAAATCAGTGTCAAAGTGCTTGGAGCGTTTGTGAAGAGCTGGATTTGCGCTTAAGTAAACTGCTGAGAGATTGTCGCAGTGAAGAACTGTCGTAGACTGCTGTGAAATTCCCAAATCGCGAAGAAGAAAAGAAAGCCAGGTAATTTCTTTGGCTGTTGCTGTGAGAGCCCTGTATTCAGCTTCTGTCGATGAATTTGAAACAGTTTCTTGCCTTTTAGCGGACCAGCTGATGAGATTAGATCCAAGGAACGTACTGAAGCCTGTAGTTGATCTTCTTGTTTCTTTGCAGCCTGCATGATCACTGTCACAATAAGCTGAAAGTGTCAAATTGGAGTCTCTTCGAATGTGTAAACCCATGTTTAGTGTGCCTTTGATGTAGCGAAGAATTCTTTTGAGAAGTCCAAAGTCTGATACAGTGGGAGCGTGCATTCTCTGGCAAACAAAATTGACTGCATATTGAATGTCTAGTCTGGTGATTGTGAGATACTGAAGCTTCCCTGCAAGACTTCTGAAGTAAGTGGGTTCCGAAAAAGAATCTGAGTCTAGGTTGTCTAGCTGTTGTGGAAGTGGTGTTGCCATAGGGTTGCAATTTGACATTGCAGCTTGGTGGAGAATGTCTTTTGCATAAGCTGACTGATGCAGGAACAAACCATTCTTCTCTTTCTCAATTTCAACACCAAGGAAGTAGCTGGGAGCTCCAAGATCTTTCATAGAGAACCGCTTGTTAAGCAGATTGAGTAAGTCTTGTAAGAGCCCCTGGTCACTTCCTGTAAGTAACATATCATCAACATACATTAGTAATACTAATGTCTTCCCATTCTTATGATATATAAATAGAGAAGGATCAGATTTGCTGCAAGTGAACCCGAACTCAATTAGGTAACTACTAAAGGTATCAAACCAGGCTCTTGGAGCTTGTTTAAGACCATAGAGAGCCTTTGTCAGTCGGCAGACATGTGATGGTTTCTTAGGGTCTTCAAAGCCAGGAGGTTGCAGCATAAACACAGGTTCTTGCAACTCTCCATGTAAAAAGGCATTTGTAACATCCAACTGCTTGATCTCCCAATCTTTTGCAGTAGCAATGTCAAGCACCATTCTGATAGTAGCAGTTCTTACCACAGGGCTGAATGTTTCAAGATAATCCAAGCCTTCCTCTTGATCAAACCCTTTGGCAACCAGGCGAGCTTTGAGTTTCTCCACAGTTCCATCAGGTTTGAGTTTTGTTTTAAACACCCATCTGCAGCCTAAGATATTCATGTCTTCTGTAGGTGGAACCAATGTCCAAGTGTGTAGCATTGTGTATTGTCCCAATTTCATCATGCACAGCTAGATTCCATCCTGGGTGCTCTAGAGCAGCAGTAATATTTTTTGGTTCTTCTGTACTGAATTTTGAAGCCAAGAGAACATACCTAGTGTTAGGTTTATGAATTCCGGCTTTTGCTCTAGTTATCATAGGATGACTGTTGATTTGTTGATGTTCTTCTTCAATTGCGCTTTCAGAACCACTGATATTAACTTGTTGCTGATCTTCTTCTATTGACCCTTCAAAATCACTATTTTCATCCTGTACAGCTGGTTCTCCCTCATGATTGTCAATAACATCATCCTCATGAATCTGATCTTGTTGAACAGGTACGGTCTCTGTAATCTGGGTTGGTGTTTTGGCCTTATAGAGAAATGTAGGTGAAATAGCTTGACTGTCTGCACTGTTTCTTGTTGTATCAGGTACTGAGGATGTCTGCCAGGCTTTCAGAAGCGGTGTCTGGTATCTGGGAATGAGAGACTGGTACTGATGTTTGAAGGGAAAACAACCTTCATCAAAGATTACATGCCTGGATATGTAAACTTTGCCTATTGGTGGATAGAGACAACGATATCCTTTATACTGTGTACTGTAACCCAGAAAAACACATTGTAAGGATCTTGGTTCAAGCTTGTGACTGGTCATAGGTCTGAGGCAGGGGTAACACGCAGCTCCAAATACCCTTAACATGGAGTAGTTCGGTTTTTGATCAAGGAGAGCTTCAAGAGGACTGATATTCTCTAAGACAGAAGATGGAAGCAAATTGGTGATGAAGCTAGCAGTGAAGAAGGCCTCAACCCAGTAATGAAGTGGAGTGTGGCTGTGAAACATCATTGATAACCCAAGCTCCACTATATGTCTGTGTTTTCTCTCAGCAACTCCATTTTGCTGAGGAGTATAAGGACATGAGATTCTATGTTGGATTCCATTTTCTGTTAGATATTGTTTTAGCTTGTTGCTTGTAAACTCTCCTCCACCATCAGTTTGTAACACTTTGATTTTTGTCTTGAATTGATTTTCAACCATTTTTTGAAAAGCAGTGAATATGGAGATAAACTCAGATTTTGTGCGCATAGGGTAAAACCAAGAATATCTTGAAAAATCATCCACAAAAACTGCATAAAACTTGAATCCTTGATTTGACAAAACTGGTGATGGACCCCATAAATCACAATGTATACGATCTAAAGGATGCAACACTCTTGAATCCGAAGAAAAAAACTGAAGTCTAGAACTCTTCCCCATCTGGCAAGGCTCACAAATGGAGGTGGTGCTGCTCTTATTCACTGTAATCTCCTTGCTGCTTTTCAATTGTTGGAGAATCATTGGATTTGAATGCCCAAGCCTATGATGCCAAATGTCTTCAGAAGCTGCACACTGGCGATTAGAGAAAAGGGCTACAAGTTCTTGATTCTCCAACATATATAGGCCACTACTTCGTGGACCCTTTGCTACCACCTTCTGAGTGGGTAAATCAATAACACAGACCTTATTAGCATCAAACCATACCCCACATGGAAAATCATCACACAGTTTTGAAACTGACACAAGAGATTTCTGTATATCTGGACAGACTAAAACATCATTCAAAGGAATTGTACCTGATGCAGAGGAGATGGTAGTGGATCCAACATGGGTTATCGGTAGATAGGCTCCATCTCCCACCAAAACTGTGTCATTTCCATGATAGGTTGTAGAAGACTGAAGATTATTGGTGCTGGGAGTGACATGTGCTGATGCTCCAGAGTCTGGATACCATTCTTTCCCTGAATCATCTGAAACACGCAGAGAGGAGAATGCATGAGTAGTTTCTCTGTCCTGATAGTTATTATCAAACCGATTGTAACACTTTAGAGCTGTGTGTCCCACTCTTCCACAAATCTGACACACTGGCCTTTCACCGGACCCATACTGAGTTGTCTGATGTTGAGAGAAACCTCTTCCTCTTGTTGAGTAGCCTCCTCTTCCTCTGTTCTGTCCCCTTCCACGACCACGTTGTCCAAAATTAAACTTTGACCTTTGAGTTTGAAAAGCCATATGAGGAGTTGTGGTTTCTGATTCCTCATAGGACTTAAGCTTTGAGTCAAAACCCTCAACTTCTGAGACCACATCAGAGAAAGTAGGTGGTGGAACCTTGCTGAGTGAATTTTGAATGACTGTTGTAATGAGATCATATTCTCTTCCCAAACCGTTGAGAAAACTAAAGATCTTCATAGAATCAGCAATCGGTTTTCCAATAGAGCTCAACGCATCACATATGTTGATGAAATCACGACAATACACAGAGAAAGATTTCTCCTTTTTGGACAAAAGCTGTAGGTTTCTACGAAGTGCATATTCTCTAGCAATGCTGTTCTTATTGAAATTTTCAGCTAGGGAAACCCAGATTTCACGAGAGGATTGGAGATTATGAACATACCCAAGGACTTCCTCTGACAAAGTTCCAAACAGCCACGAACGCACAAGCTGATCTGTGCAGAACCAAGACTCATAGCGTGGGTTTGGAGAAGCTGTAGCAACGCCTTCGACGGTTTTTGTGACGGTGGCTTCTGGAGGCGTGACACTACCATTAACAAAACCAATGAGTTTATGACAAGACAAGAGTGACTCAAACTGTGTCTTCCACAACATATAGTTAGTGTTGTTGAGTTTTATTGTGACAGTGTTGGAGACGTTTATTTTATCTGGAAAAGGAAAAGGATCTGCCATTGATTCACCTGTGAAGGTTCACAAGGGCTCTGATACCATGAACAAGTTTTATGAAAAAGAAAGTTTTTCTCTTAGAAACTCATACTCGGATACATTGCTCAATAGCTTACAATCGTTTATATAGGGGCCTTAGAACAATCTAGAACTAGGTTAAGCTTATCTAGATTACAGCTGTAAATTCATGAGTCATCATCTTTATCTCCAAGGAGCATGAATTTGTTATGCAGAGGCACAACGTCTACTTTTGCAGGTACTCTCTGTTTTGTCTTTTGCAGGTGCTGACTGGGCTTCTCTTCAACTGGATCATCTTCTTGGGCTTTGTTGTGGCCCAATTGGCATTCTTCTCTTATAAATGGATGTGGCTTCTCTTGACATGCTTCACTTTCACTGGTGTTTCTCTCTTTACTTAGTTGCTAGTAATTGATTTAAGCTAAAACTGAAATGTTTAGCAGTTTCTGTAGCGACAATTTTTCATCAGGTTTCAAATCCACTGTTAAGACCTTGGTCCACGACACAACTTTGGCCTCATCAGTTTTTTTTGTTACTTTTTTCCTTTTAATACTAGAATAACTAGGTTTCAAGACCCCCGCGATGTCGCAGGAGAAAATTTTATATAAAAATTCGTAATACCGATTTATATTATGGTAAAAATCTGTGATCATAAGTGAAAATATATTATATATTAGTGTAAAGAGATGTAACCTTAAGAACATATATTGATATTGTTATAGCAATATAAACGAAAAACCCAAAAAAATTATAGTACCATCATGATCATCCCACTTTTTACTGTTTTAAGATTATTGTGGCTTACATTATGGTGGAATCTATTCCAAGGTTTACTTCGAACGATGAAGAGCATAGCCACAAAACATGGAGTCTCGATTCCAAAAGTGACGGTGAGATACGTACTAGATCAGGTATATATGCTCTTCCTCACATCACACTGATTACTCTGACTCTTAAGGACAATCTAGTTTATATGATTTGTCTAAAAAATGGGGATCTCATCTCAGCAAGGAGTCGCTGGATCAATGATTGGGGTGAGACTCGGGTTAGCGGAACACATACAAGATGCAAACGCTATATTCTCATTGGTCTTGGATGAAGAAGATGTTAATAGCATACAAGAGGTTACCAAAAAAGGTAAAGATCTTCTCCAAGTGATTGGTGACTGTGGTGACGAATACCGACGTATATAATGTGTTATTACATACTCTATAATGTATACAATCAACTCATGTAATTACACTTTTATGTGTAGAGAATCATTTTTACGTTAATAAGACTTCTCTGGTTTTATTTTTTCTGTCATATTTACTACGTATTGACCTGTTGATCATACTATGCCTGGTTTAGCAGTACAACTGAAGGATGATTGATTTCTAAGTGTACAACTTTTATGGTAGTTTTAGCTGATGCAAAGTTGAAAGAGAAAGCTCCGCAAAGTACATGAACATATTTTTATCATAAAGTTATAAAAATGCATAACCAAGATAACTATGAAAATAAAATTGAGAAAAAAACTTAATTATTCGTTGTTGTTTCGGTAAATCGAAAAGTTCTAGGCCGAAACCTATACATCTTCTCGTCCAGGCAAGGTCTCCGAGTACATCTTCTTTTACAGCTGGATTTGAGTCAAACTTGGAACATAATGAAACAAAAAAGGCCAAGATGATGTGCATTCAGAAAGCTCCTGTTTGGCTCTATTGTCCTCTCCAACAATGACTATGGGAACTCCACCTCTTACTCCCCTATGATTATATAAGAGAAATTTCTTCTCCTCGTCGACCAAGAAACTTACGAAATTCCTAGTACAAAGTTCTTCAGGTTTCAAATCCACTGTTAAAACCTTGGTCCACGACACAACTTTGGTCTCATCAATCTTATTTGTCACCCATATCTCTGTTCTTGATGTATCTTCAAATTCTAATAACACAGAAAGTTTCTCTTCTCTAACAATGGATAGAGACAAATGATAAGAACAATGACATGGAAGAAGCATTCGTTCAAATCTTTCTGTTGTATAGTCAAAACTTACTAAGAACATGCCGAGCTGTTTCTCTTCAAAATCAAAAGCACACCAGTAAGTCTTTCCCTTCAAAGAAATGCCCAAGCTAACATCTTCTATGGTGCAGTCCAAAGTGATATCAAGAGTCCTCCACAAACTAGAGTTAATCTCATAGATTTCGAATTCTTTGTTGTAGCCATAACAACGGCACAAGATTTTGTAGCTATTATCGCCATATTTGTTGTCTTGGTAAGATCCAAGAAAATAGTAACCTATCTTTCTTGGTTGGATCCACTTGGTTTGACCAGTGCATGGGTTCCAAACCACGATTCTGTTGTAGAATTGGTTGTTGCATAACAATAAGCCGTCGCAGTGAGAGACTTGACAAATCTCGAATGCATATAAACTAGATTGAGGGTCAAGAAGGCTATATTCAGCTTGGACCTCTACAGATGGGATTCCATCAAAGTTGACGCTCATCAAACAAACCGTATCCTGCTTCGATGTCATGAGAACCAGACACTTTTTTGCAGCTTTGTCCTTATGTTTTCTTATGAATCTCCTCTTGTTGAATAGACAGTTCCATCGTTTGCATGTATATTGTAATCGCTTTAGAGATGTGGCTGGAACACGACAGAGTATCTCTTCTACCAAATCTCCAGGAAGATCTAACATTATCAATGTGATCTGAAGAAAGTGCCGGCGGCTTTGGTTGTTCTCTAGGGTTTTTTTTTTTTTGTATTTCACGTTTGCTTCTTGCTCAGTACTCTTAAATACACGACACTTTCCTATTTATAAGAAAGAATTAATTTTTATATTAAACTAAATCTATACCCGAAAAAAAAAAAAAAAAAAATCTATACCCGAAAGAATAACGAATATGATATTTAATTTTAATAAAACAATTTAGTTGTGATCAATAAAACTTCCTTTTACAAATTCTACATCTTCTGTTACCAAACCGTTTGGAACAATTCACTCAGATGTTTGGACTTCACCGATTGCGTCCATGAGTGGCATTCGTTATTATGTTCCTTTTCTTGATCAATTTACTCATTATCTTTGGGTTTATCCACTTCGACAAAAAAGTGAAGTATTCTCTAAATTTCTTCACTTTTCTGCCTACGTTGAAAATCAATTTCAAGCCAAAATCAAAAATTTTCAATGTGATAATGGTGGGGAATTCAATAAAATTCAGAATTCCACAGCTATTTTGCTTCCCATGGGATCAATTTTCGATTCTCATGGCCTCGCACTTCCAAGCAAAATGGTAGATCAGAAAGAATGATAAGAACGATCAACAATGTCATTCGAACTCTCTTGTTTCAAGCTCGCTTGCCTCAAACTTTTTGGGTGGAAGCTCTTCATGTCGCAGCTTATATCCTCAACATCACTCCATCAAAAGCAATTCACAACCAAATTCCATACACTCTTCTTTTTCAAAAACAACCACAGTATGATCATCTTCGCGTCTTCGGTTGTTTGTGCTTTCCAAACTTAAATCACGCCAATCTTTCAAAGCTGTCGCCGCGCACCACACCCTGTTTATTTCTTGGCTACCCATCTCAACATCGGTGTATGGATTTAAAAAGAAACAAGATTATCATCTCTCACCATGTGTATTTTGATGAAGAAAAATTCCCTGCGGCTGAACCAACCAAACCTAATGATTCATATCGTTTCTTGGAGGTCTCTGATGAACCTTCTCCTTTGTTTCAGTCGATTCTTCAATCTCCTTTTCCTACTCCTCCAAATCAGCCCATCAATTCTAGAGCCAGTCCAAGCCCACTCGTCCAGACCCAATGTTTAAGTCACCATATTCTGTTCAGACTCGTTCCAAATCAGGAATTGCTAAACCAAAACAAATTTTGTCGCTTGTCACAAACACAAAATCACCTCTTCCCAAGAGTCATCTTCAAGCTCTATTAGATCCTAACTGGAACCTCGCAATGATTGATGAACATGGTGCTATGATTAAGACTAAGACCTGGAGTTTGGTACCTCGGCCTCCTAAGGTCAATATTGTTCGATCTATGTGGTTATTTAAGCATAAATTTGATGCTAATGGGCTTTTATCTCGACACAAGGCACGATTGGTTGCTAATGGAAAATCACAGGAAGAAGGAATTGATTTCACTGAAACTTTCAGTCCGGTGGTTAAACCTGCAACAATACGCACAGTTCTTAACGTCGGCGTAGCTTTGTCATGGCCGATACATCAATTAGATGTGAAAAATGCGTTTTTGCAAGGTGATCTCGAAGAAACAGTTTATAGGCATCAACCTCCAAGATTCATTAATCCCAAATACCCAAATCATGTGTGCAAATTGAACAAAGCCATCTACGGTCTCAAGCAAGCTCCACGAGCTTGGAACTCTAGATTTTCCAAATTTCTAAACCAAAACATATTCTTCTTTGTTCATTTTCAGGAAAGATCAACATTACGCCTATCTGCTGCTTTATGTTGATGACATCCTCCTCACTGCCTCAACAACAAGTCTTCTCCAAAAAGTCATCGACAAGCTCAAATCCGAGTTTCCCATGACAGACCTCGGCCAGCTTCACCATCTTCTCGGCATCAAGGCAGACTTTAATAATGATGATTATGATAACTCTAAGAATCAATGAGATTCGTATCTTTGTTACTTGTGTTCCACTGCAAGTAGGAACGACACCATGACTTCAAGCAGTTTCTTTTGCAGCTACGATGTCCAACAGATCCATGGTGTACTATGTATGCTTGGTTTTAGCAGTAGAAGAGTGATTGATTTCTAGGTGTACAACTTTTAGGGTACTTTTAGCTGATGCAGATGTAGGAGAAAGCACTAGCAAAGTACATAAACATAGGTTTATCATAAAGTTTAACAATTGTATTGATTAATAGGAAACTAGTCAGAATACTACTTCTTATTGAAATACTAGAGAAGAAAACCCGCGCGATGCGCGAGTATAATTATAAAAATATTTCGTTATAAGTTATACTATGATAGAAGTGATCATATTTATGGATATTTGTTTATAATTTTTATAATTTATATTAACTAAGATAACGATTGAATCATGTATATAAAAATATATGAAGATCTGATTACAAATATATTGTATTTATTATATTTAGCATCAATTAAACTTTATTGATGGAAATTGTTAATGCATAGAAAAATGTAAGTCATACCTTACCAAGTTACCATGATATAAAAAAAATGAGCAACATAATTTTTTTTATTATATGCTAATAAATATAATTTTTTTTTTATAATAACTGAGTGAGTGAAGTATTTTTTTTTTTTGTTAAAGATGAAAACAATGTTCACAAATACTTGTAGCGCTACAAATTGCAATGCTATTTTGCAACTTATCCTCTTTCAACAACGTCTCTTTTGCTTCAGATTCACAACAGCTAATCAAAGCAATTCAATCGGAGCCTCACTCGAAGGAGCTCCATGGGATTCTCCACGACATCCTAAACCTATCTCTAGAATTTGATGAAATCGCCTTCTCCTTCGTTCCCAGAGAACTGAACAGACGGGCTGATGAAATCGCAAAGCTATCTTTAACTTCTGCATTGAATTTTTCACCAAATGTACCAACTATTGTACCGGTTTAGAGTTTAAATGGTAAACCAGTTGATTGACAAAAAAAAAAATCCTCTTTCAACTTATATTGCAAAAATTCCTCTTTCAACAGTTATTCTCTGGAATCAACAACAATTTTAATAAACTCAGCAAATTTTAGTTTCTTCTATTTTTTAATAATGTTCTTTATTCACAACTCATCCAAAAAAAAAGAAATTTGTTATAATAGTGGTTACATGCACATATTTAACAAAACAAAGATGTCATCTTATCTTCGTCATTTGCTATATTCTCTCAGCATCATCTGTTATATATAGAAGGAAACCAACCATAATACAAAGTTGAAGTCTAACTATATTGATGTGGTGATTTATAGTTTTCATTCAAGTCATTAGTTATTGCAAAAACTCGAAGACTAAAGACAGTCAAACTATAACTTATAAAAGATTAAATACAATATTAATTTTTTTAGATATTTTAATAACATACATACGTTAGGAAACTCAAAACTATGTACTCTGCACAAAGCATTATATTAAATTTACAACCACTTTGATGGCGAGAACATAAAACCTAGTCAACAAATTAGGAAGCGCTCGAGAGCTTTCAAAGGTAATTATGATCCTTCTCAAATAACACCAGTTAAACGTAGAGCTACACCAAGAAGAACTAATCAACAGACAAATATATTGAAGAAAATCATGGAACTTGATAACGAAACGCAGAATGTTTTCTCGACTCACGTTAAGTTGTAACTAACGACTAAGACATACGTACTTCTCTATATGTTATGTGAGTGACTGAAAGCAATTGTTCTCAAAGCCAAGTTTTAAATTCATATGTACGTCTGCATATATATACAAAGAAATGCTTCATATTTCCCGAATGACTAATTAAATCATAAGCTTGAGTGTGAAATAGGTAAACTTGCTAAACCTCTTGAATCAACCTCTTGGGACGAGTTTTTCCATGATGAGAGTAGCTAAGCTACGGTGTTGTGTTTGATAGAGAGTATATTCATGTCAATGCTCAAAACAATGACCTCTTGCACCTCCTCCTCGAGTTTCCCATTTTTAAGAAGACTCTAGAATATTATTGTATTAGGAGATGATGATATTGTAATTGAGAAGTAAAATAAGAAAGGGTAATGGAAAACCAGAACTTTCTTATATCACTTGAATCTACCGTGAAAAAATAGTTGGAACTTGGCACCTTCAGTAGGTCCTCTCTTTGTAGATGCATGCCTAACAATCTTTTATAAAGTTATAGGTATATAAATAAAACAGAGACATATGCGTTATCAATGAAACCATAACTTTTAAAACTGATATTTTTTAACAAAAAAAGAACACTTTTAAAACTGTAATATATCAGAGACGACAATGGATATGAAGAAAGGTGGAAGAGAAGAAGTGCCAACGATCGAAAAGAAAGATGTGGGTTGGACTCAGAATCCGAAATCATGAAGGAAAAGAGAAATGGAGAGGTGACTTTTATATTCCGCATTCTCTTGGAAGAAGTGTTACTAACGGATGCAAGAATTGTATTGTAGAGACTTAATTGTTAGAAACATGTGCTTGAGGAAAAGTGGAGAGATATAAAAAGCCATTATATATCATAAATTATATGGCAATTAATACATTAAAGTACATTAATTTTGTCAAACATTGTGGAAGTTACATTTCTTAGAATTAATATGCAATAAATTGTGAGTAAGATTATTATTAAATTTTTAAATTGTTTTAAAACAAAAAATGAATTGATTTTTTGACTCAAAATTGTGGAATATCATATTTTTATATTTTGAAATTCTTATAATTCATATAGTAAATTCATTTTAGAATAAACGAATTCCGGATTTAGAATATCATTTTTTTTTATTAAGTCTCTCCGTCGATCAACAAATTTGTGTTTAGGAATCTGATTTAAAAAGCAAGAACAAAAGAGGGTTGGAATACTGAGAGGGACACGTGGCATTCAAAGGAGAAGGGACACGTGTCAACCTATGGAAGCATTTCAGAAAGACAACTCTCTCTTATTATATAAGACTAGTTTATTAATTATTCAAAATAGTACATAACCAAGATAACTATGAAAATAAAATTAAGAAAATAAAGCTTACAGCTGAATTTGAGTCAAACTTGGAACATAATGAAACAAAAAAGGCCAAGATGATGTGCATTCAGAAAGCTCCTGTTCGGCTCTATTGTCCTCTCCAACAATGTATACTATCTCTTTGAGAGGATCTCCAAGTTCTACATGAGTACTTAAGAGAAATTTTTTCTCCTCGTCGACCAAGAAACTTACATCATTCAAAATACAAAGTTCATCAGGTTTCAAATCCACTGTTAAGACCTTGCTCCACGACACAACTTTGGTCGACTCATCAATCTTATTTGTCACCCATATATCTATTCTTGGTGTATCTTCAAGTTTTAATAACACAGAAAGTTTCTCTTCTCTAACAACGGATAGAGACCAGATTTTACGATAAGGACAATGACATGGAAGAAGCATACGTTCAAATCTTTCTGTTGTGTAGTTAAAACTTACTAAGAACATGCCGAGCTGTTTCTCTTTTTCATCTGAAGCACACCAGTAAGTCTTTCCCTTCACAGACGTCCACGAATAATATTCCAACTGGCAGTCCAAAGTGACATCAAGAGTCCTCCACGAACTAGAGTTAATCTCATAGATTTCGAATTCGTTGCCACGACAACAGCACAAGATTTTGTAGCTCTTATCGCCATATTTGTTGTGTTGGTAACATCCAAGAGCATAGTGACCTATCTTTCTTGGTTGTATCCACTTGGTTTGACCAGTACATGGGTTCCAAACTACAATTCTATTGTGGGCTACGTTGTTGCATAACAATAAACCGTCGTAGTGAGAGACTTGAAAAATCTTGAATTCATCTAAACTAGCTTGAGGGTCAAGAAGGCTATATTCAGCTTTGACCTCTACAGATGGGATTTCATAAAAGTTGACACTCATCAAACAAATCCTCGACTGCTTCAACATGAGAACCAAACACTTCTTTGCAGCTTTGTCCATATGTTTTCTTATGAATCTTCGCTTGTTGAATAAACTGTTCCATCCTTTGCATGTATATCGTAATCGGTTTATAGATGTGGCTGGAACACGACAGAGTATCTCTTCTATCAAATCTTCGGGAAGATCCGACATTATCAATGTGATCTCTCAAGGAAGAAAGTGTCGGCTGCTTTTGATTGTTCGATCTTTAGGGTTTTTGTTTTTTTTGTTTTTGCTCACTCTTAAAACATGAGTCTTTCCTAATTGCAGTGTTTTGAAACCCGACCCGGAGAGGAAACCGGAGAGTCATCTGGGTGACCGGGTCAACGGGTCGATCCAGGTGGACCGCGGGTCGGCGAATTGATTTAATTACTTGTATTTCTTATGTATACAAAGAGGTACTAATAATTATGTAAAGTGTAAATTCATATCTAACTTGTACAATCATAATATATACAAAATATTCTAACTCCAAAATTAAAACTAATATTTTCGTAGTCACCAATGCAAACTTCATAAAGATAAAACCATGTAAACAAAATTACGAAAACAAAAACAATAAACTTCCACTGATTTTAACGATGAACTTTTTTTGGGCAAACTGCACCATGAGCTATAAACATAGTTTAAAAGATAAAAAAAAAAAAACATCATTGTGGGAAAATGACAAAATTTGTCACAACACAAAGATAGATAGAAATAATCGAAGAAGATAGAGTTAGAGTTGAATCTTCGTTGCCAAAACAGAAAGCATAACATTGAACCCAAATCCGGGCGGTTCACGGGTTAAGCCGGGTGGCCGGTTTTTAGCGGGTTTATCCGGTACTTGATCAGGTATTTGTTCTTCCTCACATCACATGGATTACTTCTACTCTTAAAGCCAATCTAGTTTATTGATTTGTCTAAAAAATGGGTATCGATATCTAGCTCATCTCAGCAAGGAGTTGATGAATCGATGATTGGAGTGAGTGAGACTTGGGTTAGCGGAACACATAAAAGACGCAAACGCTATATTCTCATTGTTATTAGATGATGAAGATGTTAATAGCATACAAGAGGTTATCAAAAGAGGTAAAGCTCTTCTCTAAATGATTGGTGAATACCGAAGTATATGATCCAAAGTATTTGTTTGTAGTATGAATAGAGATGAGTCTAAAAAGAGAGGTTTACCTTAGAGCACGGTCTATAATGCGACCCAGCTCAACAGCAGATTCACCAGGATGACCTGGCTCAAACGATGGATCAGCCATTGGAGAAAATTGCGTGAAGATAGAGAAGGAGCCTTCATTAGATCTGTCTTTGTAAGGTTGAACTAACTGAGCAGTCACAAAACTCATCAAGACTATTGCTTTGACAAATTTTGATACAGGGAGACTTAAGAAAATCTTTGAGAATGGAATCCCTGTTGTTAGCAATCAGGTGAAACATTCCATTGTAGACATGCGTCCTCAACAGAGAATGGCTCAGCTTTGCGAGCTTACAGGCGTCAAACTTATAACGTAATCAATACTCTATGAAAATCTTGTTTGACGTTGTCCTCTTTTGCATGACTTTAACCGCACATTGTTGGTCTTTGGGTGTAGATATGGGACAGTAATGGGTGGTCTCCTGTCAGAGAAGTTTCTTGGTACCAATCTGATACGATTCATTAGTCGTATTAGAGGAAGAAGAAGCAGGTGCCAGCTCAGCAAGGACTAATTGAGGAAGCTGGTGACGTGGCAGAGGCTTTGGCTCAAGGTGAAGACTCAGGTTCAGAAGGAGGCTTTGCCGTTGGACCTGGAGTTCTTAAATAAGAAGAGAGAAGCTGAGTTCATTTCTCTCTTATGCGATTTGTGTTGATGAATCTGGACTAGCGATGTGCTAGGAGATCAATGTTGATCTTGTTACCGTTTCTCTCTTTGATTCTTGTATCGCATCAGTGAGTTACTCTCTCTGTAATTCATTGTTTCTCTCTTAATCGGATATCTAGATTCTATCACAATCTAACAATCTCTTAATAAATTTGTCGAAATCTCATATACATGCTTGAATACTCCATCTCTCCAAAAGTACAAAAAGGTAAGAGTTCAAACCCATCCACAGATTAATCATGTCAATGGCAGTTCGGTTCATCATTACCGTATCATCATGCATGATGGTTTTTACCGTTTTAAGATTTTTGTGGGTTACATTACAGATGATTGATGCATGGGGAGGGTGGAATCTATTCCAAAGTTTACTTCGAACGATGAAGACCATAGCCTCAAAACATGGAGTATCTATACCGACAGTGGCGGTGAGATATGTACTTGATCAGGTATATGCTCTTCCTTACATCACATTGATTACTCTGACTCTTATGGCCAATCTGGTTTGTTGATCTATCTGAAATATGGGGATCTCATCTTAGCAAGGAGTTGCTGGATCAATGATTGGGGTGAGACTCGGGTTAGCGGAACACATACAAGACGCAAACGCTATATTCTCATTGGTATCGATGAAGAAGATGTTAATAGCTAGCATACAAGAGGTTACCAAGAAAGGTAGGATCTTCTCCAAGTGATTGGTGATTGTGGTGACGAATACCGCCGTATATGATGTCTTAGTATATACTCTATAATGTATACAATCAACTCATGTAATTACACTTTTATGTGTAGAGAATCATTTTTAGATTAATAAAGACTTCTCTGGTTTTTTTTTTTTTTTTTTTTTGGTCAAATATGTTTCCTATGAGCCTGATATGATAATGGATGGTCATATTTAAAGAAGCTCTTATGTCTTTTTTTTAATCTCATTCATGTTCATATTTCATTTGGATTACACTTGTGTTTTTTTGTCTTTGCATTTATTACGATAACGCTAAGAATCAATCACATTCACATTTATTACGATAACGCTAAGAAGCTGATAACTTCTTTTGCAGCTGACTGATATGGTAATGGTGGGTCATATTTACCTGTTGATCATACTATGCTTGGTTTAGCAGTACAACTTAAGGATGATTGATTTCTAAGTGTACAACTTTTATGGTAGTTTTAGCTGATGCAAAGCAAGGAGAAAGCTCTGCAAAGTACATGAACATATTTTTATCATAAAGTTTAACAATTGTGTTGATTAATAGGAAACTAGTCAGAATACCACTTCTTATTGAAATAATAGTTTATTAATTATTCAAAATAGTACATAACCAAGATAACTATGAAAATTAAATTGAGAAAAAAACTTAATTATTAGTTGTTGTTTCGGTAAATCGAAAAGTTCTAGGCCGAAACCTATATACATCTTTCTCGTCCAGGCAAGGTTCGACCGGGCACCTCCGAGTACGTCTTCTTTTGGAGGATACACCACCAGACTACTTACAGCTGGATTTGAGTCAAACTTGGAACATAATGAAACAAAAAAGGCCAAGATGATGTGCATTCAGAAAGCTCTTGTTTGGCTATATTGTCCTCTCCAACATAATGAAACAAAAAAGGCCAAGATGATGTGTATACTATGGTAACTCCATATCTTATGTCCATATGACTACACAAGAAAATTTTTTTCTCCTCGTCCACCAAGAAACTTACGAATTTGTAAATACAAAGTTCATCAGGTTTCAAATCCACTGTTAAGACCTTGCTCCACGACACAACTTTGGTCTCATCATCAATCTTATTTGTCACCCATATCTCTGTTCTTGATGTATCTTCAAGTTGTAATAACACAGAAAGTTTCTCTTCTCTAAGAACGGATAGACGCAAGGTTTTACGATAAGGACAATGACATGGAAGAAGCATTCGTTCAAAACTTTCTGTTCTATAGTCAAAACTTACTAAGAACATGCCGAGCTATTTCTCTTTTTCATCTGAAGCACACCAGTAAGTCTTTCCCTTCAAAGACATGCCCAAGCTAACAACATCTTCCAACTTGCAGTCCAAAGTGACATCAAGAGTCCTCCACAAACTAGAGTTAATCTCGTAGATTTCGAATTCGTTACGACCACAACAGCACAAGATTTTGTAGCTATTATCGCCATATTTGTTGTCTCGGTAAGATCCAAGAACATATGAACCTAGCCTTCTTGGTTGGATCCACTTGGTTTGACCAGTACACGGGTTCCAAACCACGATTCTGTTGTACTCTCCGTCGTTGCATAACAATAAGCCGTCGCAGTGAGAGACTTGATAAATATCAAATGCATCTAAACTAGCTTGAGGGTCAACTAGACTATATTCAGCTTTGACCTCTACAGATGGAATTCTATAAAGATTGACGCTCATTAAACAAACCCTATCCTGCTTCCACGAGAGAACCAAACACTGCTTTGCAGCTTTGTCCATATGTTTTCTTATGAATCTCCTCTTGTTGACTAAACTGTTCCATCGTTTGCATGTGTATCGTAATTGGTTCAGATATGTGGCTGGAACACGACAGAGTATCTCTTCTACCAAATCTCCAGGAAGATCTAACATTATCTATGTGATCTCTCAAGGAAGAAAGTGCCGGCGGCTTTGATTGTTCTCTAGGGTTTGTGTAATGACCGTGTTCGAAAAATTCTAAGGAAAAAGGTCGGGAAAGACCAAGGGAATCCGAATGTGCGACCCTTAGATGGATTTGGGTCAACCTGTCGAGCTAAACCAGCTCAAAATGTCGAGTCCGGATTTTTCGGACCAAGGTCGACGGTTGTTCTGACAGACTGCGGGTTTCGGACAGGGTGGTCGGTGTTCGGACAGGGCAGTTGGGACTGTCGGGGACTGACTTGAGGATCCGCGTGTCTTGACACGTGAGACTTGTGCGAGACGGTTACTTCTGTGCAAGTAGAAACGCGGAGTTTCATTTAGACGGTTACCTGGGACACGTGTATGCGCGGAAGCGTGTCCATGGACGGTTACTGGACGGTTACCGACGAGAAACCGCATTTTCTCGACCCAAAGTAGATTTTGCGTGTTCTTTCTCCATTATTCTGCGAGAGAAAGCTTAAGAACTTCAAAAGAGAAAGAAACCAGAGAGAAAGGTCGAGAGAATTTGACTAAGTGTCGAGAGTCCGAGAGAGATTGACAACGAGTGTTGACAGACTGTACCGGCGACTGTGTCTGTGGTGATCTTGCGAAGGATCATCGTCGTTTCTGTTAAGTTTCCCGGGTAAGTGTCGGTTTACTTAGTGTTTATCGACATTTACCGTATTAGACTGTTGGACGGTCGTTGATCTGTCAGTTTGGTGCAGAGATACGTCGTCTGCGGTAGCCGATCGAGCAGTTATCATGACTGTTAGCGTCAAGAGGTGTCAGAAAGTGAATCACCGTACTGTAACCGACCTTTTAAGGTGAGTGTGTGACCGTAGGTCACTGTCTTGAGTCGTTTTCTTGTAAAGTTCACTGAGTCTAAGTAGATCCGACTGATTGCTTGTCTTTGACTAATGTTTACTGATGGCTCTGTCACGGTGGTCGACTGCTCGTACCGGGGGTGACTATGCGTGACGAGTGTACTGGCCGGACTGGCAATGCTTGACTGTTTGAACTATTACTGTGATTATTGACTGTTTGACTGTGGCCTGGTGAGACGGGACGACCGCTCTCACTAAGCAATTCGTTTGCTTATGCCTCCTTTGTGGATGCAGGTAAAGGAAATGAAAGTGGCTGAACCAGTTCGTGGGACTAAGGCAAGGAAGGAAGGATGGTGGTATATGGGGTAGTTTAACTAAGTAATGGACTAGTATAACGATGTAATAGTTTATAAGCAAACTTACCGTTGTATTAGAACCTTAGTTTAATGAATTCAAGTTATTCTGCTTATGCACTAAGTCTTGTCTAATTGACCAAAACGCCTAGAAATGCTTAAAAATGCTAAGTAAAATGGAAGTAAAACCTGACTAAGTGTAAACTGGACTGTCGGGTTGGTGACAACCTCTGGCCCGGGTTAAGGAAAATTGGGTCAGGGTGTTTCAATTTGGTATCAGAGCGTGGTGGACTTGCGTCAAGGAACAATGACTGTGACTGTGACTGACCAATGCACCGGCTGCATTCATGAAATTGATGAACAACGTGTTCAGGGAACACTTGGACGAATTCGTGATCATCTTCAGTGATGATATCTTGGTTTACTCTAAGACCCCGGAAGAACATAAGGTTCACCTGGTGAAGGTCATGAGTAAGCTAAGGGAGCACAAACTGTTCGCCAAACTCAGTAAGTGCAGCTTTTGGCAAAGGGAGATTGGATTTTTGGGTCATGTGGTCTCGGACAAGGGAGTGTCCGTTGACCCTGAGAAGATAAAGGCCATAGCAGAGTGGCCAAGACCGCAGAATGCGTCGGAGATAAGAAGATTTCTCGGACTGGCTGGTTACTACCGACGGTTTGTTAAGGGTTTTGCGAGCATGGCGCAACCAATGACCAAGTTGACTGGGAAAGATGTGCAGTTTGTGTGGACAGTGGACTGCGAGAACAGCTTCAGTAAGCTGAAGGAGATGCTTACAAGTACACCGGTGTTGGCTCTACCGGAACCGAATGAACCATACGTGGTTTACACAGATGCATCACGGATGGGACTGGGTTGTGTACTGATGCAGCAGGGTAAGGTGATCGCCTATGCATCAAGACAGTTAAGGAAACATGAAGGGAACTACCCAACGCATGACCTTGAGATGGCTGCGGTAGTGTTTGCACTTAAGATATGGAGATCTTACCTTTATGGTGGAAAAGTGCAAGTGTTCACGGATCACAAGAGCTTGAAGTACATCTTCACACAGCCGGAACTGAATCTGAGGCAACGACGATGGATGGAATTGGTTGCAGATTACGACCTTGAGATAGCCTATCATCCGGGTAAAGCAAATCTTGTGGCGGATGCCTTAAGCCGTAAGAGAGTGGCAACAGCGTCTGAGAAAGACATGGAAGGTTTGGTCAGTATGGTCGGAACCTTAAGACTGTTTGCGATCACAGATGGGTTGGAACCATTGGGACTTGGTGCAGCGGACCAAGCAGACTTGTTAACCCGTGTCAGGTTGGCACAGCAGGACGATGAGAATCTGATCAAAGTGTCAAAGAATGACAAGACCGAGTATCAGACTTCGAATAATGGGACTATCTTGGTGAATGGACGGGTGTGTGTTCCGAAGGTCAAGGAACTACGGGAAGAAATTCTCAAGGAAGCACATCAGTCTAAGTTTTCCATTCACCCTGGGGCGACTAAAATGTACAGAGACTTGAAGCGGTACTACCATTGGGTTGGAATGAAGCACGACGTGGCTAAGTGGGTCGCGGGTTGTGAGACCTGTCAGATGGTTAAGGCGGAACATCAAGTTCCGAGTGGACTGTTACAAAGCTTACCTATTCCTGAGTGGAAATGGGACTTGATCACAATGGATTTTGTGACTGGGTTGCCTAGGTGCGACAAGAAGGATGCGATCTGGGTGATCGTGGACAAACTGACCAAGTCTGCACACTTTGTGGCGATAAACCGTAAGATTGGATCCGAGAAGCTTGCAGAGATTTATGTGAAAGAAATTGTTAAGTATCACGGTGTGCCAGCAAGTATTGTATATGACCGTGACTCCAAGTTTGCTTCGGCATTCTGGATTACCTTGCAGAAAAAGTTTGGGACGAGGGTCAACATGAGTACTGCCTACCACCCGCAGACTGATGGACAGTCGGAGCGGACCATCCAGACATTGGAAGACTTGCTGCGTGCGAGTATACTGGACTGGGGTGGGCAATGGGCAGAGTATTTACACTTGGCCGAGTTCGCATACAACAATAGTTATCAAACCAGTATTGGGATATCACCGTATGAAGCGTTGTATGGTAGACCTTGCAGAACACCGCTGTGTTGGACCCAAGTGGGGGAGCGTCGGTTGTTTGGTCGAGACTTTGTGGAGGAAACCACAGAAAAGATAAGGCTGTTGAAAGTAAAGATGAAGGAAGCTCAGAATAGACAGAAGAGTTATGCGGACAAGCGTCGCAGAGAGCTTGAATTTGCTGTGGGCGACCTTGTTTATTTGAAGATGGTTACCTATAAGGGTAAGGAAAGGTCGACCCAAACAGCAAAACTGAGTCCAAGGTACATGGGACCGTACAGGATCTTAGAGAGGATCGGTCCAGTGGCTTATAAGTTGGAACTGCCACCGTCACTAAGTGCCTTTCACAAGGTGTTTCACGTTTCTATGCTAAGGAAATGCATGAGGGACAAGGACAACGTGATAGTGGAACCGCCAGCAGACTTGAGAGAAAATTTGACAGTGGAAGGTCGACCTGTTCGGATCATTGACCGACGGGTCAAGGCGGACAGAAGGAAGAAGACCAAAATGATCCAAGTGGTCTGGGATTGCGACGGTGAAGAAGAAATAACTTGGGAACCGGAAGCCAGGATGAAAGCTCAGTATCCTAAGTGGTTTGAGAAGACCGCAATGGATAAGTTTTAGATTCGAGGACGAATCTCATCTAAGTGGGGGAGAATTGTAATGACCGTGTTCGAAAAATTCTAAGGAAAAAGGTCGGGAAAGACCAAGGGAATCCGAATGTGCGACCCTTAGATGGATTTGGGTCAACCTGTCGAGCTAAACCAGCTCAAAACGTCGAGTCCGGATTTTTCGGACCAAGGTCGACGGTTGTTCTGACAGACTGCGGGTTTCGGACAGGGCGGTCGGTGTTCGGACAGGGCAGTTGGGACTGTCGGGGACTGACTTGAGGATCCGCGTGTCTTGACACGTGAGACTTGTGCGAGACGGTTACTTCCGTGCAAGTAGAAACGCGGAGTTTCATTTAGACGGTTACCTGGGACACGTGTATGCGCGGAAGTGTGTCCATGGACGGTTACTGGACGGTTACCGACGAGAAACCGCATTTTCTCGACCTAAAGTAGATTTTGCGTGTTCTTTCTCCATTATTCTGCGAGAGAAAGCTTAAGAACTTCAAAAGAGAAAGAAACCAGAGAGAAAGGTCGAGAGAATTTGACTAAGTGTCGAGAGTCCGAGAGAGATTGACAACGAGTGTTGACAGACTGTACCGGCGACCGTGTCTGTGGTGATCTTGCGAAAGATCATCGTCGTTTCTGTTAAGTTTCCCGGGTAAGTGTCGGTTTACTTAGTGTTTATCGACATTTACCGTATTAGACTGTTGGACGGTCGTTGATCTGTCAGTTTGGTGCAGAGATACGTCGTATGCGGTAGCCGATCGAGTGGTTATCGTGACTGTTAGCGTCAAGAGGTGTCAGAAAGTGAATCACCGTACTGTAACCGACCTTTTAAGGTGAGTGCGTGACCGTAGGTCACTGTCTTGAGTCGTTTTCTTGTAAAGTTCACTGAGTCTAAGTAGATCCGACTGATTGCTTGTCTTTGACTAATGTTTACTGATGGCTCTGTCACGGTGGTCGACTCCTCGTACCGGGGGTGACTATGCGTGACGAGTGTACTGGCCGGACTGGCAATGCTTGACTGTTTGAACTATTACTGTGATTATTGACTGTTTGACTGTGGCCTGGTGAGACGGGACGACCGCTCTCACTAAGCAATTCGTTTGCTTATGCCTCCTTTGTGGATGCAGGTAAAGGAAATGAAAGTGGCTGAACCAGTTCATGGGACTAAGGCAAGGAAGGAAGGATGGTGGTATCTGGGGTAGTTTAACTAAGTAATGGACTAGTATAACGACGTAATAGCTTATAAGCAAACTTACCGTTGTATTAGAACCTCAGTTTAATGAATTCAAGTTATTCTGCTTATGCACTAAGTCTTGTCTAATTGACCAAAAAACCTAGAAATGCTTAAAAATGCTAAGTAAAATGAAAGTAAAACCTGACTAAGTGTAAACTGGACTGTCGGGTTGGTGACAACCTCTGGCCCGGGTTAAGGAAAATTGGGTCAGGGTGTTTCAGTTTGCTTCTTGCTCAGTACTCTTTAATATAAGAAAGAATATATTTTTATATTAAAACTAGATCTATACCCGAAAGAATGCTTGTTTAACGAATATTATGATATTTAATTTTAATAAAACAATTAATTGTGTACATTATCTCTTCGATCCAATTGGTATCGTCATGTTCCAAAGGAGTGTTTTTTTTTATATATAAAATAAAAATAAAATTATTTATCAATAAAACTAAAAGTATGGGGATGGAAGTGATCTTCCTCACATCCCATTGAGTACTCTGAGTCTTAAAGCCAATCTGGTTTGTTGATCTGTCTGAAAATATGGGGACCTCATCTCAGCGAGTTAAGGAGTTGCTGGATCAATGATCGGGGTGAGAATCGGGTTAGCGGAACACATTCAAGACGCAAACGCTATATTCGCATTGGTATTGGATGAAGGAAGAAGATGTTAATAGCATACAAGAGGTTACCAAAAAAGCTGGTAAAGATCTTCTCCAAGTGCTTGGTGACTGTGGAGACGAATACCGACGTATATGATGTGTTAGTATATACTCCATAATGTATACAATCAACTCATGTAATTACACTTTTATGTGTAGAGAGAATCATGTTTACATTAATAAGTGATGGTGCAGCTAGACGACGAGCTGTGGAACACAGCTTACTAACAAAAGAAACGGTGAGCTGCATCCATACGCGAGGAATCAGAGATGACGTGGCAAAAGAAACCGCGTTACTTGTACAATCGGTTGGAGCGAAGATTTGAAGATATTCACTCCACCAAGATAAGGAAAGGAATTAGCTTGAGGTGCAAGATAATTCCGAATATGAAGATTGCGAGATCTAAACAATAGGGTTTTCGCAAAAGGGGTTTAAATACTAATCTCAAGGTCATAAGCCGCCTTACACAAGATTAGAGAGTTTTCGAGTAAGCATCATTTTGAGCACAAGAAAAAACAGCTTAAGTGGTGAGAGTGTGTGGTTTTCATTCTTCTATTCATTGTTCTCGAGCGGGGGAGCGTAGAGTAGAAGAGAGTGGTGAATTACTTTATTTCTGGGTAGTCTAGGTTGGTAGCTTAGGTATTCGGAATAATCATTTGTAACGAAGAACTAAAAGTTTCATTTGATTAATAAAGTATTCAAGCGTTTGTTTGGTGCGTTCCAAACAGTAAGCTGTTGTGTATCTGTCTCTATACCGTTTCAGTTGGTATCAGAGCAGTTACCTGCTACTGAGAATTTGTGTTGTTAATTCTTATCAGGTTAGATCTTGTGACAAGGTATGGAGAACACACAGCAAATCGTTGCGATAACGAAACATCTGAAGCTTGACCCGGAGCACTATGGGTACTGGAAAGTGCAAATGAAACAGATGATCCAAGGAATTGATCTGGAGGCATGGATCGCTGTGGAGGATGGATGGACTCATCCAACTGTAGCTGGAGATGATGGGGTTAAAAAACCGAAACCAAAGAAGGAGTGGACAACTGAAGAGAAGAATGAAGCAAAATTCAACGCCAAAGCACTGTCCGCTATCTTCGGGTCCCTACCAATGAATCAATTTACACGTGTACAGGGATGTACGTCGGCCAAAGAAGCTTGGGACATACTCCAAGTTACGTTTGAAGGAACCTCAACCGTGAAAAGGACTAGGTTGGATATGCTGGCTTCAGAGTTCGAAAATCTGAATATGGGAGAAGATGACACAGTTGATGAATTCAGCAGCAAGCTGAGTGCTATTCAACAGGAAGCTGTGGTACTTGGGAAAACCTACAAGGACAAAAAAATGGTAAAGAAACTTCTCAGGAGTCTTCCGTCAAAGTTTCAATCTCACATCTCGGCTATAGAGGTATCTTTGAATTCTGATGAGATGAAATTTGAACAAGTGGTGGGTATGATGAAGGCGTATGAGCTGAAGATGAAGAAAAAGGATCAACCTGTGGACAAGGGAGTAGCTCTTGCAGCTACTGACAATCAGAAAGAGAATCTAGAAGATGCAGTTGGGTTGATTGCAAGAAAGTTTTTCAAGAAGTTTGAGAAGGGACAGAGGAACATATCCTCATCAAACAACAATCGCTTCTAGAAGGATAAAGAAGAGAAAAAGAGTGAAAAGCAGTGTACTGAATGTGAGGGGTATGGTCATTTCAAAGCAGATTGTCCGACAATCAAAAGAAGAAGCACATTACAATGTTATGAATGCAAAGGATATGGTCATACGAAGATAGACTGTTTGGGTTTGAACAACTCAAGGAACAAGTCCTATGCTACTTGGAGCGAAAGTGACTCTGAGGAAGAAGATGGCACTGATGTGTTAAACAACTTCATGGCTCACCTAGGTATCATTGAAGAAGGGGGAGAAGATCAGGAAGCTGAGTCAGAGGACGAAGAAATAAACATGAGTATAGACGAACAGCTCATGGTGTTAGTTGAAGATTCAATGACCAAGAAAGGGGAAATTCAAGCGCTCACCTCTGAGAACAAGGAACTTACTGACCAGGTGTCGAGGCTGGAAAAAGAATTATCTGATGAGAAGCAGAAGAATCTTGAATTATCTCGAAAATTAGAAGATCAACTGAAGAATTTCAAGATGCTGAGCAGTGGTACTAAAGAACTTGAAAAAATTCTAACCTCTGGACGAACCAGTAACGTGAACTGGGGACTGGGATACCAAGGAGGTGCCGTCAGATCCACTACCAAGTTTGTTAAAGGATCTTCACAAAATGAAAACAGGAATCTGTCTCAACAAGTGAAGCCCAATCCAAGATCAGTCCTTACAGCAGCAAAACGCATGAATCAACGACCGAATCTTCAGCAACCAGTATACATGTATGGAGGAGGACGAGTGACGGGATGCTGGTATTGTGGAAAACCTGGTCACTACAAGGCTAACTGCTATCGGTACCTCAACAAAATCAAGCAAGCTATCTTTCAGAATCGGTACTACTACAATGACAAGCAACCGTCGCATGTCTGGATTAAAAAGGAAGACTTGTACTGCAACATGGCAATGATCTCGGATGAATCAACAACATGCAATGATGCAGTAAAGTGGTTCTTTGATAGCGGCTGTTCACAACACATGACTGGAAATGAACAATTGCTTCATGGTCTTGAATTCAGTTCAAGTCGCAGAGTGATATTGGGTGATGGCTCCCACTGTGTAATCAGGGGTCAAGGGATGACCACAGATGCTAACCAGCCTGCATTGGGAAAGATTCAATTGGTAGAAGGACTAAGAGCTAATCTGATCAGTATCAGCCGACTGTGTGATGATGGATGTGAGGTATCCTTTACTAACTCGATCTGTACAGTGCTCGATGCTCAGCAGAATGTTAAATTCACAGGGATACAAACTGAAAATCACTGCTACGAATGGATATCCAATGGAGAAGGGCGGATACTACGAGAGGATGAGCTCAATGGAGCAAAAATAGTGGAGGATAGAGTTCAGCTGCGAGATACACCTGAATTACGAGACACTTCGAAAGTTCAACAAAGGAATCTCGTCCAGACATGTTCGGAAGAGATTCAGGGGGAGAGTAGTGTTTCACTCACAGCAGAAGCAAGACCTATAACTGTGACTGGACCGCAGCAATTTGTCAAACAGGAGACCTACAGATCTGATTGGCGAGATACCATGCAAGATGAGTTACAACAACTTCGAGCTCACGGAAGAGATAGTAATGATGCTCATTGGAGAAATTCACCACGGTTGACCGAAATGCAAGAAGCTGCTATAACTCGTACATATTTGCTTGCTCAAGGATATGAAGAAGTTGAAAGTGTCTCTCTGAATGAGGTGTTTCTGTCACGACAATTCTTGGATACCATAAAATTCTTGGTTGGAGTTGCATGTGTTCTGAATGTCAAGTTATACCGACTTGATGTGGCTTTCGGTGAATCAGCCATTTACCGACAACTGGTCGACATTCTGCTGGCCCAAGAATACACAAGCGTGTCTGCAAACAAGCTCCTGTTTGTCCAGCCAGCAGAGCAAGGTATCTCCATGATCTACATAAATGGCTTTCATCTTGTTGGACTCTCCTCATGCCAAGACAAGCTCGACCGGTTGTTTGCCATCTTGGGACAACAGTTCAATGTGATATATCAGGGAGAGTTAACTGAGATCTTTGGTCTGCAAATCCAACAGCTGGAAGAAGGGATTTTCGTAACTCAAAGTGAGTACATCAGACAGCTGATGATACGCTTTAGCATGGAAGATAACAGCTCAGTAAAAACACCGATCAGCAGACAGTGGAATCGGGTACAAAATGAAGATGGTGAGAAGATTAATCAATTTGTCTACATGGAGATGATTGGAAGCCTGGAATTTGTGACAGCAACTAGACCGGACATTGTGTTAGCTGTTGAGATGTGCTCGGAACATCAAGATACACCACGCGTGCATCACTTCAGGGCGGTCAAGCGAATCTTGAAATACATCAAAGGAACTCTGAACTTAGGTATTCGGAATAATCATTTGTAACGAAGAACTAAAAGTTTCATTTGATTAATAAAGTATTCAAGCGTTTGTTTGGCGCGTTCCAAACAGTAAGCTGTTGTGTATCTGTCTCTATACCGTTTCAATAAGACGTCTCGAGCTTTATTTTGTCAATAACATGTTTTATGTTGGTTTGAATATGGATAGTTACACAAAGACAATACTGAGTATATAATGTTTCACATACTTAAAATTTGATCTGCGGCAAACGCTGCGACAACCTGCGGCAACCAAACGAACAACACTATCTTCGTCTGCCGCAGCCGCAGGTACCTGCGGCGACCAAACGAACATGACCACTATGTAAAATTGTCGACATGGTAAAATGATAGACGTACATGAAGTAGTGGTGTATGTATATATGAGCTCAATATTAGATGTATACAAAGATAGTTTGTAAAAACGTACATGTTGAATGTTAGTAAACATATATGAAATAAAAATTTATACGTATACGAATTATTTAAATGTGTATGTTGTACAACCATGTCTTATTTTTAACAAGTAAGAAACAAAGAAACAAGAGGATTGAGATGGGAACGAGACAAATTCGAATAGACCAAAATCACATCGTAATTCGTGAGGCTTTAGAAACTTGAGTTTTGGAGTAATCAAACTCACAAGCTAGTTATTCACAATTGAACTAGCGTCAAGAACCATAATCTTCTTTAAATCGGTTATTTGCCCAACAAACTCCGGATTTTCTAATTCCGGTCAATAACGTTGATCGGATTAGCAAAATGTTGGAGATAGAATCCAAGTTCCGCATCGGAATTTTAATGGGACGATTAATATATAGTATATAAAGGGTTATGGTCAATCAACTCATTGTCAATTGATTTTTAGTTGAAAGCCCAAGACTAACCCAAATTTAACATGGTATGAGAGCCAAAGGTTTAGAATTTGGTGGACCTAAAAGGTTAAAGTCAATCCACTAATTGCCAATTGGTTTTTAGTTGTAAGCCCATAATAAACCCAAATTTAACACAAAATGCTGAATGATATGCTGCATATGATCCTCTCTAAACTATTCACTAAAAAAGTGATGAGAACAAAGGTTTACTTCGAAGCGTTGGTTGTATTTGTGGAAACATAGGTATCATATCATTTTGGATATGATATATCATGAAAACAATCTCCATCAAATTTATGCACATAGTCTATGTTTGTTTAGCTAGATCAATGACCAATATCTGTCTTTTCAGTAGACATGGTCATCAATTCAAAGTATACTATTCTCCAACATAACTTTTTTATGAGTAATATCTTTTCAAATCAATGGTTAATACGTCTAATTCGTTGGTCAAAGATACCATACGTAGGTTCATATATTTAACTTCTACAGAACCATAACAATGACCTATTTAATCCCTTCTTCACCATTTTCCTATTGATCATCCTATTGTAATAAACATCTCTTGTTATCTATTTCTTCCTTGAAACCTGTTCTCTCTGTTCTTGATATCCAATGTTTCGATCCATGGTCTCAAACTCTCTCAATCTTGTGATTTTCGTTTTATTTATGTACGAGCTTGCTTAAACTGTAGCATTGAGTTGCTTGCAGGTAAAATTAAGAGTATTGCTTTGACAAATTAAGAGTATTGCTCTATCTCTATTTATACTCTTTATTCTTCTCATGATTCTCTTTAAGTCTTCACACGTGCCTCTTTTGCTCCCACATGTGCTCTCTTATCATCAAACCCATCCACCGATTAACCCTTTCAATGGCAGTTCTCATCGTATGAGTTTATGGTTCATCATTACTGTATCATGCATCATGGTTTCTACATTAATTACAGATGGTTGATGCATGGGGAGGAATCTATTCCAAAGTTTACTTCGAACTATGAAGAGTGTAGCCACAAAACATGGAGTTTCAATTCCAAGAGTGGCTGTGAGATACGTACTTGATCAGGTATTTGTTCTTCCTCACATCACATTGATTACTCTGACTCTTAAGGCCAATCTAGTTTATTGAATTTTCTGAAAAATGGGTATCTCATCTCAGCAAGGAGTTGCTGGATCAATGAAATATTGGAGTGAGACTCGGGTTAGCGGAACACATACAAGACGCAAACGCTATATTCTCATTGGTATTGGATGAAGAAGATGTTAATAGCATACAAGAGGTTACCAAGAAAGGTAAAGATCTTCTCCAAGTCATTGGTGACTGTGGAGACGAATACCGACGTATATGATGTGTTAGTATGTACTCTAAACTGTATATCAACTTATGTAATTACACTTTTATGTGTAGAGAATCATTTTTATATTTATAAGACTTCTCTGACTTTATTTCTTTTTGTCAACATGTTTATGCATGTTTGGTGAGACGAAGACAATACTAGTCTAAACCACAAAGTTATGTAAGCTACATGTTTTAGTCTAAAACTTCTCTGGCGTTTGGAAACTAAAGTCATAATATTCAAACTTATTATGATAAGTCTAAGAATCAATGAGATTCGTATCTTTGTTACTTGTGTTCCACTGCAAGTAGGAGCCACACCAGACTTCAAGCAGCTTCTTTTGCAGCTACCATGTCCAACAGATCCATGGTTTACTATGTATTTAATTACTTGGTGATCATACATATTATATGCTTGGTTTTAGCAGTACAACTTAAGGATGATTGATTTCTAGGTGTACAACTTTTAAGGTACTTTTAGCTGATGCAGATAAAGGGGAAATCTCTGCAAAGTACATAAACATAGTTTTATCATAAAGTTTAACAATTGTATTGATTAATAGGAAACTAGTCAGAATAGTACTACTTCTTATTGAAATACTAGTTGATAACTGTGAAAATAAAATTGATTAAAAAACTTAATTATTCGTTGTTGTTTCGGTAACTCGAAAAGTTCTAGGCCGAAACCTATACATCTTCTCGTCCAAGCAAGGTTCGACCGGGCACAAAACTACTTACAGCTGCATTTGAGTCAAACTTGGAACATAATGAAACAAAAAACGCGAAGATGATGTGCATTTAGAAAGCATCTGTATGGCAATATTGTCCTCTCCAACAATGACTATGGGAACTCCATGTCTTACTCCCATACGATTACACAAGAGAATTTTCTTCTCCTCGTCGACCAAGAAACTTACGACATTCCAAATACAAAGTTCATCAGGTTTCAAATCCACAGTTAAGACCTTGCTCCACGACACAACTTTGGTCGACTCATCAATCTTATTTGTCACCCATATCTCTGTTCTTGATGTATCTTCAAGTTGTAATAACACAGCAAGTTTCTCTTCTGTAAGAACGGATAGACGCAAGGTTGTACGATAAGGACAATGACATGGAAGAAGCAGACGTTCAAATCTTTCTGTTGTATAGTCAAAACTTACTAAGAACATGCCGAGCTGTTTCTCTTTTAAATCAAAAGCAAGCCAGTAAGTCTTTCCCTTCAAAGACATGCCCAAGCTAACATATTGCAACTCGCAGTCCAAAGTGACATCAAGAGTCCTCCACAAACTAGAGTTAATCTCGTAGATTTCGAATTCGTTACGACGACGACGGCACAAGATTTTGTAGCTATTATCGCCATACTTGTTGTCTTGGTAAGATCCAAGAAAATAGTAACCTGTCTTTCTTGGTTGGATCCACTTGGTTTGACCAGTACACGGGTTCCAAACCACGATTCTGTTGTAGTGTTCGTTGTTGCATAACAATAAGCCGTCACAGTGAGAAACATGATAAATCTCGAATGCATCTAAACTAGCTTGAGGGTCAACTAGGCTATATTCAGCTTTGACCTCTACAGAATATTGGATTCCATAAAGATTGACGCTCATTAAACAAATCCTACCCTGCTTCCACGTCATGAGAACCAGACACTGCTTTGCAGCTTTGTCCATATGTTTTCTTATGAATCTTCTCTCGTTGAATAAACTGTTCCATCATATCGTTTGCATGTGTATCGTAATTGGTTCAGAGATGTGGCTGGAACACGACAGAGTATCTCTTCTACCAAATCTCTGGGAAGATCTGACATTATCAATGTGATCTCTCAAGGAAGAAAGTGCCGGCGGCTTTGTTCTCTAGGGTTTTTTGTATTTCACGTTTGCTTCTTGTTTACTCTTAAATACACGACACTTTCCTTTTTATAAGAAAGAATTAATTTTTATACAACTAAACTAAATCTATACGACTATACCTGAAAGAATAACGAATATGATATTTAATTTTAATAAAACAATTAGTTGTGAATATTATGTGTTCTAATTAAGTTAACATGACAAAAATATTCTTGTAAGTTATAACTACTTTTAATTTTCAATATATGTTTCTCTCTCAATTGGTATCTTCTTTTATTAATAAAACAAAATATAAGTTTCAAATTAAATAACGATTGGAAAGGTATTTTTTTTTGGCTTCGAACCGGAGATAAAAGGAGAACAAAAGAACTCGATAAGTCACTTAAACAATTTTGTTTATTTTTACTTTTGCTTTCATTCACTTTCAAAACTAGAAAACAGAGAACTCAAATTCCAAAAGCCAAAATTTTGCATCGGATTGTTGATTCATCTCGTTTTGAGAGATCTCTGGTGAGTAGGAACGAAATATCGAATAAAAGTGGAGTATAGTCTCTCGGATTATCATGTACCATTAACATGTAGATAATGTAATATGGCTTCAATGCTTATTTAAAGGTAGAGACAATATCCCAACACTACAACAAATATGCACATTGTTAACAAGAGAAAAACGCTATAATAGACCTTTGATAGCGTTTTCCATTGTGCTGTATTAGGGCACTGTTATTGTAGGTACCCCATATACAATAGCGTTTTTTAAGTATGCTATGATATACTTTTATATCATAGCGTGACGTAACCGCTGTGGTATCACTCTTTTCTAACTTTTAAAAATGATGTAATAAGTCATTTTTCTTGCTATGTTAGGTGTTTCTACCATAGCTATATTAATGTCTTATAGTTTCTATTTACGTTTTGATATATTATATTATATATTTATATATATATATATTATAATAATAATAAACATGTAAAAACATCAATTTAGACAAAACTCAAATCAAACATCTTTTGAATAAACCAAACATCAGTTAATACATAATTCAAATATGAATCTAATACTTAAACTAATATTCTTACTTCTATAGACCATTGTTGCCATTAGAGATACTAAGGCGATTAATCTCACCACATAATTTCCCTACTAAGTCTTCTAGATACTTGACTCGGTTCCTCAAGTGAGTTAACTCTTCGTCGGTTGTCATTATATATGTTTCCTTCCTAATAGGTTTCCGTAACCTACTGATACAATTATCTTGATCATCTACTTCACTGTCCTCAACGACAAGATCTGTTAGAAATGAAATAAAACAATCAAGATTCACATTATAAGAATGCCAACACAATAATATTTTATGAACAAAATAATTCCTTTATTCACCTGCAAAATCATTTTGCGACTGAGACATATCGTCAACCTGAGAAGAGACTAATTTATCAGCAGGATATAGTTATTAAACTTGATAAGAAGTAATGGTAATACCTTTGTAGAATAGACAAGTTGTTGCTCAAGTTTTGATATTGTCTCTTTCTTAAGTTCCATATCCTCTTTACTTTCATGTTTTTCAGGGTTAGAGATGTCATCCTCCATCGATGATTCATATACATAGCTTGAAAAGAATTAGCTTAGATGAGGAGGTTCTGAGAATCAAATGAATCAAAGCATATTAGATTTCATATAAATCTACTGTAATGAAACAAGTTTAACAAGAGGATAAGAGAGAAGAGTACTAACCTGAAATTGATCCAAAAATATCTGAATATCTGAATTTGCTCACCTCTTTATTTGTATCTTCTTCAGTTTCCGCTTCCTCATCCATTGCCATATACTCCTCCTCAGCTTTCAATAAAGCGTCCCTTGTTAGTATTTTTTGTGAATCCCTGTAAATAATATTGGCACATACTTATCAAAAAAAAACAAAAAAAAAGAGAGCCAAAAACTATATTTTAGAAAGGGATTGAAATAAAGACTTGCCTCATTTCCAGTCTTAGCTGTTTTCTTGATTTTTGCAACTAGTCTCTTCTCCTAATTGTGACCAATTTATGTTAGTAAAGAAAGATCAAGGAAGACTAACTGCAAGTATGATTCAGATTTAGCTATAACATCCACCAAAAGAGACCCATAAATTATATAGAGAAACCAATGGAGATAAACGTTAAAGAGACATAAATTTTAGTCATTCCATAAACAGAAGTCACTAGCTAATCAAAGTAAGCCCAACACTTAAGCAGCAAAGAGTGTGCACATACCACATAGATCGTTGATCTTCTTGGTTAGCTATGTACTTGTACAGTCCTGTCTTCAGATCATGTCAAGTTAAACTGCAACAGGAAAATAGCTGAAGAGGGAAAGACACACAAAAAGATAACTCACCTCTCTCCAGCTGTGATCAAAGAATATAAATGCTGCGAATCCAAGCTCCACCAAGATCAACAAGATCAGAAGAAAAGAGTACTATTCTCAGTTAAGGAAATACAAGGTTAAGATTTTTAGTTTGCTAAAGGATCCTATCATAACAAGCAAAGATACCAATAACCTGAGCATATAACTAGAATTCAAGGCATCAAAACTATAAAGCAAGAAGCTCTTAAATAAGAAAAGCAAATTCATCAAGCAGGATACACAAGATAAGCAGCAGTTCGCTCCTTGAACAAGTACTACCAACACAGCCACATCATGAAAATAACAAAGAGAGCCACGCCAATACCAATGAACAAGTATATGTTGCCACGCCAACACGCCTACACACAAATGACATTTTATCGAACACCTTGTGTGCACAATGTGCTCATCTACACACAAAAACATAAAGAATGCAAAAAATCTCAAATCTGAAACCTACATTTAAGTCAATTCTGTATATAATCGATTATCAGTACCCTAAGTTGATTCAAAACAACATTTTCTCAAAATCAAGTTTCAATCGCGAAGAACAGTTTTAAGAAATCCGAATTCTAAACTAGTCGAAATCACACATAAGCTGGTCGAAATCACAAATAAATGATACAGAGAATGAAATTAGGAAGAAGAAGAAATACATGCCTTCGATTTGAGCTTCTCAAGGACGGCGATGGAGAATTAGGGTTTCTCAAGGACGGCGAAATCGGGGCTTTTAACGAACGACGATAATAATAGAGTTTTGATAGAGATTTGGAAGAAGAATTTGAAAGATTGATAGAAGAATTTGGAAGATTAGGTTTTCACGAGAGAGAGAGAGAGAGAAATAGAGAGAGTGTATCGACGCTTTAGTGACTTAGGCGCTTAAGTGAAATAAAATTTCACTTAAGCATCGGCGTTTTAAGTCATTTTCGTTTTCCGCTACAGAGTTTTTCTATCATAGCGTTTTTTATGTGCTATAAAAAAGTAACCGAAAAAAAATCACATTTTTCATAGCAGTGACGACAAATGCGCTATCCTCACATGCAATGAATGTGCATATTTGTTGTAGTGTGAGGATGATTTGGGGATGATCCATATTCCTTGGGATCATACTTGGGGTTTCAGATTTCATGTTAATTTTTGGAAAACTACGAAATTCCGTTGCCATTTTACGTGGAATGGAGGCGGATCTCATTATTTTACTATATTTAAAGTATCAAGAGACGATAGTGTGTTTGGACATGTTCGAGTTTGCAAAGAATGTATTTGGGAGGTGGGAAAAGACGATAAATACCCTATGTGTCGTATTATTCGCGATGGAGTATCATATCCTGACTGTTTCAAATAGGAGGATGGTCCTTAGGAAAAAAAAACAACTTTTCCCAAAAAAAAAAAATTATATATATATATATATATTATATCAATCTATCTTATCTACTACCATCAAAATTGATTGAATAAAATATTATTGCCATCTATAATATTTGAATGTTTGAATGTTTAGAAGTTTTCTTAATTTTCTTAAAACACATGTTATTTTCTTAAACCTCATGCGTATTTTATTGTTATAATCAAGGATATACTTATTTTTTTACCCAAACAAGTTAAATGTACATAATCTATAGGAAATAAAAAAAAGTCACATAAAGTTCGTTTCATGGCTATTTAGTAAAATACTCTTATAACTTCATAAGTCGTTGTATTATTGGAAGATATTTATATGAAATTGTTTTTAGATATGTATGCATGTTTAGTCAAAATTCTTTAACAACAAAATATGTTTAGTCAAACTTCCTGCATTTAGATAACAAAATATATAAAATTCATAATATCTTTTAATAAATTAATAAATTTATAACTCCAAATGAAAACAATAAAAATATATACGTATATTTTACATCTATGAATGATACTAATATATATATATATATATATACTATTTGTCGTATAAATCGTGATGGATCAGATCCTTACTGTTTTAGAATAGACGATGATTCTTAAGAAAGACAAAAAAAACACAAATTATTGTTCACTATATCTTATCTGATAAATGCTATACCATCAAAATTGTTTGAATACAATAATACCATTTATACTTTTCGAGCTCTCTAGCTAGAGAGAGGATAGATCTTTATTTGAAGTTTTATATATCCACAAAACCAAATTAAGTTGTGTTCCTTTTGATGAATTATATTCTTCTACTCTTTTGTTTTCTCTTACATAGACATCCTTTGCAAACTAAGTTTCTAACTCTATTTACCTAGCTATTGTTCTGACTCTTAATGTTCCAATTTATTGGAGCTTATAATTCACAACTACCATGCATATGAAAAACACTATATAAGAAACTTGATGAGCCTATGAATGAATTAATCTAAACTCTCAAAAAAGATGATAGGAAATAACCACATCCAAAGTCTATACAATAACAGTTCTTGACTCTGAGACTACGTACATGCCTAAAGAATAACAAAAAGAAACTATTGATCTCAGATTCATGATGTATAATCTCATCTAATATGTCTTCATCCTCGTGAAGTTCCTCATTTGGTGAGATTGGCTCCCTTCTTTCTCCGAAGGGTGTTTATGTGAGGGACATACGGTTTCGTTGTGAGAAATTATATAACAAAGAAAATAAAATTAAAATAATTTATCATACTTAATCTGAACAGTTGATCCATTGACGTTATAAAATCTCGCATTCCTCTCAAATCTTAGGGGTTCACGATTTGAAGGTTAAATCTGAAATTTTTATTTCTTTTCCTATGAATCTAAAGAGATTATAAAATTTCTGTTTTTGGAATTAAGAAATTATATAACACCGATGAAGCTTAAAATTATTTCTAATGACTTTTTTACTGTTTTAAGATTTTTGTGGGTTACATTACAGATGATGATTGATGCATGGGGAGGGTGGAATCTATTCCAGAGTTTACTTCGAACGATGAAGACCATAGCCTCAAAACATGGAGTCTCTATACCGACAGTGGCTGTGAGATATGTACTAGATCAGGTATATGCTTTTCCGCACATCACATTGATTACTCTGACTCTTAAGGCCAATCGGTTTGTTGATCTGTCTGAACACTACAAGAAAACCTGCATTTTGTATTTCATCAGAGAGATGATTTAGGAATTTCACTATATATAGAATTACCTCTCATGCGGTCGAAAGTAATCACAATTCCGTAAAATATATGCATGTGCGCATTTCTAATCTTTTTCACTTAACCAAATGTCACTACTTTCTCCACTAGGACGTCCAGCTTGTGTGAATATATCCGGTACCGGTATAGGATATATGGGCACTTCACCTGGATCATATCGTTTTGCCCTGAAAGAAGAACGATTTTAGTATTTACAATATGAATAACAAAAATATATCTCGTAATTGAAGTATGGTTGATTTTACCTTCGAATCCTAGCTGTAGAAATGTTAGAAGCAAAGTAGTGTTCTGAGAAAAGAGATATCTCATCATTGAGGTATGACTGAACTATTGATCCTGCTGGATATCTTTTGTTCTTCGCCTTGCCTTTCAAACGCTTAAACATTCTTTCAAAAGGATACATCCACCTATATTGGACTGGACCACCAAGCTCTACTTCGAAAGGTAGATGTACAGGTAGATGCTCCATGACATCAAAGAAAGAAGGTGGGAAGATTTTTTCCAAATTACACAAAATCATGACTATGTTAGTCTTTAGCAATTGGACGCGAGATATATCTAATGATCTGCTACTTAAGTCGCGGAAAAATGCTCCAAGCCCTATATATTAAACATAATATAAGATCATCAAAACCTGCACAAAATTATAATCTTCAAGATATAAATGACAAATTCATCAAGTTCATATAAATACCTGATAATGCAAGATGAACATTACGTGGTAGTAGTTCTGCAAATACAATCGGAAGAAGGCGTTCCATAAACACATGACAGTCGTGACTTTTCATACCAGAGAACTTTCCACCATTGATGTCTGCACAACTAGCTAAGTCTGCTACATATCCGTCTGGGAATCTAACATCGTTTTTCACCCATTCTAGTAAACATTGTTTTGCTTTGCCCGTCAATCTCCAAATTGGAAATGGAGCTTTTCCTCGATCATCCACATGCAATTTTGGCCGATCACAAAATCTTGCAATATCTATTCTTGACCTCACATTGTCCTTTGATCTGTCTTTAACATTCATAACAGTATACATGATGTTATCATGTACATTCTTCTCAATATGCATCAGGTCCAGATTGTGTCGTAAATTCAAATCCGGCCAATATGATAACTCCCAAAGTATGCTTTCCTTATGCCAATTATGCCATACCCCATACCCATCGACCTTGACTTCATGACCATTTCCACCAACTTCAAAAGTTTTAGGAGGTTGCACATTTCGTATACGCTCATATAAAACTTGTTCACCAGTCAAAGATAGAGGTGGATTGTCGTTTAAAGCATTCTTACCTTTCATAAAATCTTTTCTATTTTTCCGTAGTGGATGCCCTGGAGGAAGAAATCTTCTATGGCAGTCAAACCAACATGTCTTTCTACCAGCCGGCAACTGAAACGCCTTTGTATCGTCCATGCAAATCGGACACGATATTCTTCCATGTGTAGTCCATCCCGACAACATACCATATGCAGGGTAATCACTTATTGTCCATAAAAGAACAGCTCTAAGGTTGAAATTCTGATCTAATGAGATATCATACGCCTCCACTCCATTACTCCACAATTCCTTTAATTCCTCGATTAGTGGTTGGAGAAAAACATCAATACCTGCTCGCGGATGATTTGGTCCAGAATTTAGTATCGTAAGAAACAAATACTCACTTCTCATGCACATGTCTGGAGGCAAGTTGTATGGTGTCATGATCACTGGCCACAATGAATGATTTTTCGACATCCCAAAAGGATTAAACCCGTCTGTACATAATCCAAGATAAACGTTTCTCTTCTCTGCTGCAAATGAAGGATGCAGCTTTTGGAAATTCTTCCACTCTGCTGCATCAGATGGATGACACATTACTCCATCTTGTGATTCATGCTCAGCATGCCATCTCATCGCCGCTGCAGTTTTCTGTGATTGATACATCCTCTTGAATCTGTCACCAATAGGTAAATACCACATACGGCTGAATGGTATTCTAGTTCGTCCATCACTAGGCTTGTATCTTGGTTTTGCGCAGAACTTACAATGCTCCAAATTCTCATCTACTTTCCAATAGAGCATACAATTGTCTATACATACATCATATGTATAGTACGGCAATCCTAACTTCCTCATCAAAGATTCTGTCTCGTAATATGAACCAGTTGCTTGATTACCCTCTGGTAAATACTCCCTGAACAACTCAGCCCATCCATCAACGCAACTTTCAGACATATTATTGTCTACCTTCAAATTCATGAATCGAGCTGCCAATGATAACTTCGATTGACCTTCACGACAACCGTCATAAATAGGAGTATTCGCAGCATCTAACATGTCATAAAACTTTTTGGCCTCATGAGTCGGTTCTGCATGAACATTGTATCCACTTCCATCACCATGTTCGTCCTCATCATGTCCATGAAGAGTTGCATTAAATGCCGTCGAACCCTGAAACGCATCATTCACCATCCCAGCATATACATTCCCTATATCATGCTCTACTGGTTGACTACCACTAGCATAATCTGCAGTATCATAATGACTACTTGTTCCTGCCCCAGTAACATCATAATCTTCACCATGTTCAGACCAAACATAATAATGTGGCATAAATCCTCTACCATGCAGATGCTTCGAAACTAGTTCTGCTTTCAAAGACTTCTCGTTCTGACAAATTATGCAAGGGCACGGAAGTTTACATTTACCTCTCTTGGCCATTGGCAGCTGAGATCTTGCAAAATCGATGAAATGATCAACACCCGCAGAAAATTCTCTAGAGATATTCTTTGCTCTTGGATCAATCCTGTTGTACATCCACTCTCTTGATTCAGAATTAAACATTTTAATTTTTTTTTTTTTTTTTTTTTTTTTTCGTCTCTCTCGTTTTTTTTTTGTTACCCAAACTAATCCACCGAATGAGGGGAGCTTCATATATATAGGCAAATATTTGTGACCCTTTTGTGACTAACTTTAGGGGGTCGCAACACACAGTAGTTCGGTTAGGTTAACAAACGGAGACAATTCGGGCACGGCGGCCGAATTGGCGCCTTGGAGGCGCCGTGTAGGAGCTACAAAGTGGTTGTCCGCGGTGATTTTGGTCCACGCTGAGAAAAATTCAGTCCGAATTAAGAACTCTCTAAAACTTCACTTTTTTGTTTCAAATCAGTAGCTTCACCATAGATTTGTTCGATTTTGCTAAAACACATAAGAATATGCTTAACAAAACCCAAAACTACACAAATTTCAGGTTGACAAACGCATCTTGGATATGGGGAATCGCCGCACAATCTAAGGTTTCTAGAGAAGAAGACGAGTCGTGTGTAATTACGTTTTTGCCCCTCCAGGTGGTCACAAAGTGGTCGCAAAATATGAAAGGTCCAATATTTGTGACGTTATTGCGACTACGTTTTGGCCGTCACAAAATTTAGGTTAGTTACCTCCACATGTTTTCAACGTTGTCTAACCGTTCTTTGCGATTGATTTGTGACGGAAACATACACTTTTAAAGAGTAGCAAATAAGTCCTATTATGTGACGTTTTAGCGACACCTTTTTGTAACTCCGTTCGTTTCGTCCCAAATAAGTCGCAAAGTACGCCCTATTTTGGGGGGGTCGTAAATTCGTAGCAAAAGGGTCGGTAATTTAGGACGGTTTACAGACTCCTCTCTGTCGTCGTTTATTTGCGACGGTTTTGTGTCGATATTTGTGTTGGTCGTTAACTGGTCACAAAAACGTTATAAAGTAGTCACAAATATTTGCGACCACAATTTTGGTCACAGCCTGTGGTCACATATCGCAGGTTTTCTTGTAGTGGAAATATGGGGATCTCATCTCAGCAAGGAGTTGCTGGATCAATGATTGGGGTGAGACTCGGGTTAGCGGAACACATACAAGACGCAAACGCTATATTCTCACTGGTATTGGATGAAGAAGATGTTAATATACAAGAGGTTACCAAGAAAGGTAGGATCTTCTCCAAGTGATTGGTGATTATGATGTGGTAGTATATACTCTATAATGTATATCAACTCATGTAACTACACTTTTATGTGTAGAGAATCATTTTTACATTAATAAGACTTCTCTAGTTTTATTTCTTTTTGTCAACATGTTTATGCATGTTTGGTGAGACAAAGACAATACTAGTGTAAACCACAAAGTTAAATGTAAGCTACAAAAGATTTGAAACAAATGAAATTACAAAAAAGTATTAGCTTAAACATAATAAGCTAATAAAGTATTAAAAAAAGTACAAATGAAATTATGTCTTTTAGAACTTCAGGAGACTTTGGAGTTCTCGCCAATGACAACTTGTACTTGTGTTTGTGTCCGGTCTTTATTTTCTTCGGATAATTGGTAAAAGTGGACACAATTTGAAAATTTTTAAGGAAATCAATTTGTAAAATGAACTTGTTCAAAAACAAGATTAAAAAAAAAAAGCCCAATCAGTTTAAACAAAAAGATATTAAAAAATATAAATCTAGAGAAAAGAGTCACTAGAGTTTTTTTCGCCGTTCTTATTATTGATGGTGTTGATTTTAGGCTATCTTATTTTTATCAATTGTTAAGTTTGGTTTCGATACTTTTTGATGGACTTCGGAAATATTTTTCGGTTTTGGATGCATCTTTGTCGCAATTTTTTCCTTTATTTGCTTTGTTGTCACTTGTTATTTTTGCTGGATTCATTCTTTAATCTTCCACTAGTTAGTTATACAATCAAATCATAACATAACACAACAACATTTTTTACTACGAGAACAGAAACCATAATTATATCTTCGTCTTTTACAAGCGAAATTGCAGGCTCTACGGTCACACAGTGTGACCGAGTAGCATCTGAGTGTCGGTCGCGAAAATCGGCTAGGTCGATAACCTATATACAATATTAACATTAATCAATACCCATTAACAAAGAGTGAAATCATGATGATAATTACAAAATGAAGGTATGAATAACAATAAACAATTACCCGGACTTTCAGCAGTTGTAGGAAGACAATGAACAAAAGATATGATAAACATGATAGTAAAACAAAATGCCACTAAAGTTTTCATAGTGATAGCTATTATTTTAGTGATATTCTCTCAACTTTTTTTTAACGAGTTCTTCTTCACCTAGACTGATTATATATATAATATATAAGAACACTAAATATGGTTCATTTTTTTTTTCCTAGTAAAAGATGCAAAATATTATAATCTTTTGATTTATTTTCCTATAGATATATTAAAAATTACTTTATTAGCTTATTATGTTTCAATATTTGTCAAGTGATATTAATTACTTTGTACATAATTAAATACATATGTATCTTTATAGCATATTTTAGTTAAAGTTTTGAAATATATCTATTAATTTATTTCTCTATAGATGTATTAAAAATTAATTTATTTAATACTTTTTTTAATACTTTATTACCTTATTATGTTTCAATATTTTTAATGTAAGCTACAAATGAAATTACAAAAAACATAAGCGGCACACACACAATTATCATTGCCTTCGTTTATATTTCCACTGTTGATTTGTTTTCTGATTTCTCGTTTGCAAAATTATCATCATACTATATGTTGCAACGGACTGTACGAAGTTATTGCCCCCTTAAGCAGCAAAAGTGCAAAACCAAAACTCCAAGAATGGGACAAGTCTTAGAAAAGCTCTTATGTCTTTTTTTAATTTCATTTGGGTTATACTTGTGTTTTTGGTCTTTGCATTGTTACGATAACTCTAAGAATCAATCAGATTCGTATCTTTGTTACGTGTGATCCAGTGCAAGTAGGAATCACACCAGACTTGAAACAGCTTCTTTTTTGCAGCTACGTACCATGATTTCTAGGTGTATAACTTTTAAGGTAGTTTTAGCTGATGCAGAGCGAAGAGAAAGCTCTAAAAGTACATAAACATAGTTTTATCATAAAGTTTAACAATTGTGTTGACTAATAGAAAACTAGTCAGAATACCACTTCTTATTGAAATACTAGTTTATTAATTATTCAAAAATACATAACCATGAAAATAAAATTAAGAAAAAAAAAACTTATTATTCGTGGTTGTTTCGGTAAATGAAAAATTTCTATGAATCGAACATAGTGTAACAGTCAGGGTATGAAATAGCCGATTTCCGAAACCTATACATCTTCTCGTCCAGGCAAGGTTCGACCGGGCACCTCCGGAGGATACACCACCAGACTACTTACAGCTGGATATGAGTCAAACTTGGAACATAATAAAACAAAAGTGGCCAAGTTGATGTGCATTCAGAAAGCACCTGTTTGGCTATATTGTCCTCTCCAACAATGTATACTATGGTAACTCCATGTCTTACGTCCATATGAATACACGAGAGTAACTTGTTCTCCTCGACCAAGAAACTTAAGACATTCCAAATACTAATTTCAGGTTTCAAATCCACTGTTAAGACCTTGGTCCAGGACACAACTTTGGTCGACTCATCAATCTAATTTGTCACCCATATCTCTGTTCTTGATGTATCTTCAAGTTGTAATAACACAGAAAGTTTCTCTTCTCTAACAACTGATAGAGATAAGGTTTTATAATAAGGACAATGACATGGAAGAAGCATAGGTTCAAATCTTTCTATTGTATAGTCAAAAATTACTTTTACTTCTCAATCTTTTTCTCCCAATTGGTATCGTCAGGTTCTAAAAGGAGTTTTTTTTTTTTTTTTTTAAATTAATAAAACTAAATATAAGTTTCAAATTAAATAAAGATTGGAAAGGTATTTTTTTGGCTTCGAACCATACGTATACAGTCTACACATACAACCGTGTCTTATCTTTAAGTCTTTAACAAGTAAGAAACAAGTACTGGATTGAGATGAGAACGAGACAAATTCGAATTGACCAAAATCACATCGTATCCCTCTTCTATTGAGGCTTTAGAAACTCCAGCACTAGTTTATTCACAATTGAACTAGCGTCAAGAACCATAATCTTCTTTAAATCGGTTATTTTGCCCAACAAACTCAAAGCAAAGTTTTTAATTTTTTAGTTAAGTCACCTACCTTACCAAGTAGACAGAAGATAAATAGGAATTGACTCTATCAAAAAAAAAAAAAAATAAGTCTTCGTTTTTTTTTAACACTGGATTATTATTATTCAATTGCAAATCATGATAAATATTACATCGGCTACTCTTACGACGGATAATTCTATCGTCTGGCCTTTATGAAGATCCATATCTAGCGCTTGCACCTGCTCCACGCAGAAGATCTCATGTAAACTTGTCTCCTTAAAATCTCCTTAAAATCACCAAATAAATTACGTCTTCCGGGAATTGAACCCCAGACCTCCTGATGTAGAAGCATAATTAACACCCTTTGTCAACCACTGGAACAAGGGGGCTTCCACCAAATTTTTTTTGTCTTCGTTTAGGATTTTAATATTTTTTCCTAAACCAAAATCTTATTAATGAATATGACAAAATTTTATTAGTAAAATCACTTACTTAATATTTTATTAACTTACAAGGTTTAAAATCCACTAAATATTGTGAAAGAAAAGCCCAGCAAAAAATAAATTTATAAAAAATCCTATATTTTTCTTTTAACATAAAAAGTCTTTAAAATTTTCTAAAAATATGCCCCTATATTTGGATGCGCTAAGCCATGGTTTGGGTGGCTTACCCTATGGGCCGGACCCGAAAGTTAGCCTTTAACTCCAATCTCCACTACTCCATACGATGTCGTATTATGGTGTACCTGGCGTTAGGTTAATTACAACTGTATATATAAGGTTTATGAACTCGTTTAATTTTTTTTTGGTCAATGCGCCGCATCTCTTAAAATATCTAAAAACCTTTGATTATACATGAAAATCTATGTGAGACATCGATAACATTGAATCTTAGATCTCAAAATTTTTGTTAAAACATTCATCAAAGGTATCTATATCTATAAAGTGAACTTTTTCTCTCTTCTCATTCCGCCACATCATCATCCTAATCATCATCCACATTATTTGATAATTTAATTTTTATAATTTATTTATACCATTTTATCATTAAATTTTAACATTTATCATATGTAAACAAATTATTCAAAAAGGAATATAAAAAGTCTTTTCTTATATTTTATATTAGGTTTTTCTCTCTTTTCTTTAAGTCATTTCATCATCCTAATTATTTAATAATTCAATTCAAATATTTATTTATACATTTTATCCCTTCATTTTAAAATTTATACATATGTAAACAAGTTTTTGAAAAAGAAATATGAAAGATATTTTCTTATATTTTATATTATAAAACTAAAAAACATAATTGATATAAAAAATAAGAATTTACTAATTTTCGATTATACTAACTAATTTATACTCCCTCTGTTTTCTTTTAAGTGTCGTTTTAGAGTTGCACACAGATTAAGAAAAAATTAAATCTTTTATTTTTTCTAAACAAAAACATCATTAACTACATATCTAAACACAATCTGTCCAATAGTAAAATAATCTGCAGAATACTAATAGTCATAAAACATTAAAACGTAATAAATTTTGCATAGAAAATACAAAACGACACTTATTTTAAAACAAAATTAAGTCTAAAACGACACTTAATTTAAAACGGAGAGAGTAAATAATATTTTATATTTTTGAAGTGAATGTTTTATTATGAATATATGTCCATTAAAATAATATGTATTAAAATATGAATAGACAAAAACAATGTAAACTTAAATTATGATGAGATTTAACGGAAATAGAACAAAAACAAGAAATTGTGTCTTACGAAATTTTCAAACATAAATGAGATAGATTGGGACAAAATATGAATTTTCATTTTAAAAACATGTACGAACAAAGTAAGAATAAAACAATATTTCTTTACCAATAAACAAAATAGACAATATGTAAAGAGATAATGTAATTAATGAAAAATATAATAAACTAAATTAAATAAACAGTAAAACTCACGCGCGTAGCGCGGGTAAATAACTAGTGTATAAGTAAAATGAACAATTAAGATTTCCTTTCATTTTATTTTTAAATATGAAGTTCTTGTAGTTTTATCTTGTTAGTGTTATCATTGGATTTCATCCCATTAACTTTTTTCTCATGTTCTATTAAATTTTATGTACAATATAATTATTTTGTTAGCTATTTAATTAGATTTATGGGGATTTTTAGATAAAACAAGAAAAAAGAGAATCAGATTTGAGGTAAACTAAATATGGTCAAATTGTTCAGGTATTGAGATTTGACGTGCTCTTAGAAATAAGATTTTGAAAGGTCAACTAGCTGATGAAATCATGAATCCTTTCAAACTCAATCCATATCCATGTCTCTCGATTTTAAGGTATGATTATCTGCATCTGGATATATCTTCATATAATATATGTAAAAGTACAAATATCAGTTATTTGTAATTAGATCTATGAGTAGTTTACCCAAAAAAAAAAACAGTAATTAAATCAGATTTGAGGTAATCTAAATATTGGGATTTGAGATTTGATGTGATTTGGGAAATAAGATATTGAAGGTCAACTATTTGGATCTAGCTAATGAAATCAGGCATTCGTTCAAACTCAATCCACATCCATATCTCTCGATTTTAAGATATGATTATCCGCATCTGGATGTATTTCATATACATTATTATTCTAAAATACATATATCATAAATGTATTATAAATTTGCTATCAAATATTTTTAAAAATTAATTTTATATTTTTCTACTTAAAAAATAATTTTTCTAATTATTATTCTAAATATATGCACAATTATGATTTTTAAGAATATAGGTTCTTAGAAAAAAAAATTATTCGATAAATATATATACCCTTTTTATTTTTAGAGAGCGCGATTCGTATGGTAGTGCATGAAGTAAAATTAATATATATATATATATTTACTCTTAAGTGATAATTTGTTCCCTATATAAATTATATAGATATGTCATATATATGATAATTAAGTATATAATCTACTTTGAAGTTAGTGAAAAGTTGAGTTTTTTTTTTAGAATAAAATTTTAAGCATATATCTAGGCAGAGAGCGGATACCCTTGATTTTCAGGATATCCATTATTACTTCAGTTGACCCTTACGGGTAATATTTGACTCAGAAAACATTTGGCCCACAAGTTTGGTAGGGGTCTCTTATGTCCAATATGAGATGAGACCTCTGCTTTCACAAACACACCTAGCAATTCGAGAAAACATTTGGCCCACAGTTTTTCTAGTGGACAATCTCTAGAGAATTTTATGCAATATATCATTCGAAAATTTGCTGATATGATCAACCTTAAGACAGAAAATTAGAACATTTTACTTCTACCGTTTAGATGAGGATTAAAACTTTAGATAAAAACAAAACTTTATGTGAAAAAAAAGAAACTTAGAAAGAAATAATTTTTTTTTGGGTTTTAAGCAGAAGAGAAGGAAAAATTAGTAACAATCATCTTTCCTATATTTCTGGAATCAATAATGTTAAAAAAAAATTCTATGTATTTATACCCATAAGACTTAATATTATATTTATCAATAAAATAATATCAAATTTTGAAGTCAAACAATGAAAAACTAATCCAATGTTTTAGGTAATAAATTGATTTACAAAATATATGCCACTGTCATTTGATATTTGTGCAAATAAATTATCTTAGTCATTACACTTTTGGGGGTTACCTTAATAACAAAATTAAATAACATGCCAAAAATATAATAATTAAGATATTTTAATTGAACAAATAGCAAATTACAATAGCCTTATATTTATAATCAGTTAATTATCTAAAAACATTGATTAGCTTTTCATAGTTTGACTTCAAAATTTGATATAATTTTATTTGTAAATATGATATTAGGTTTTTATAGGTATAAATACATGGAAAATTTAAAAAAAATAAAACATTGATTCCAGAAATATAAGAAAGATGAATGTTAATACTTTTTTATCTCATCCGTTTGAAACTTGTGTTTTTTTTTTTTAACCTAAAATATTTTTTACTATCTAAAATTTAAATCATCATCACCATTATATGATCACGGTTAACAAAATTTTCTAATTCCGGTAGATAACGTTGATCAGATCAGCAAAATGCTTGAATGATATGCTGCATATGATCCTCTCTAAACTATATATCCACTAAAAAAGTGATGATAACAAAGGTTTACTTCAAAGGTTGGTTGTATTTGTGGAAACATAAGCATCATATCATTTTGGATATGAATCATATATCATAAAAAAATCCCCATTAAATTTATGCACAAAATTAATGTTTGTTTAGCTAGATCAATGACCAATATCTGTCTATAAGTTTTCTTTTCAGTAGACATGGTCATCAATTCAAAGTATACTATTCTACAAAATAATTTTTTTATGAGTAGTATCTTTTCAAATCAATGGTTAATAAGTCTATTTCGTTATTACAAAATAGAAGTCCTTAGTTTTAAATTTTTTAAAGTAATAATGGGGTTTACACAAATACACATAAGAAGAAGCCTTTCTCCACTAATACAACACAAGCTGATGACTATAGTTTGGACCAACAACAAATTAGTCATTTATCGAAGTATTTTATGTTTTATGTGATATCGTTAATGTTACATATATTATAGTTGGAAAGAGATAATTTTTTTTTGCAGGTTGGGGTTTTGCTTTCAAAATGACGTAGTAGGATCCATTATGAGAGCTCGAAAATTAACAAGAAGTCTTTCTCCACTACACTCAAAATTAACTTGTTTTAATATCTGAAGTAGAATTGTTTAATTGTTAAGTTTGTTTATCTTACAAATGTCTTGTCATTAATCTTGAACACAATTCTAGAAAAGTGACTTCTTAAATGAACTGAATTAGTTACCATAACCATATGATTATTTACTTTGCAATATCATAATCTAGAGAAGTTTCTTTTGATACAATCATTTTCACATATATGATAGTTTCTAACATGTGTGACTCTTATCAACTAGGTCTTGTTATTTTCATTATATCACTTGTTAAGATTTTAAAATCAAAGATCCAATAACACATGCTTTTGCTTTAGACTTCTATATCAATTAAAATTCATGAACCGATAAAACTCCCCCTTAGTTGTAGATTTAACTATCAAATTAAAGTTCACTAATTGAAAAAAATGAAGATGGAGAATCAATTGAAAGAAAATGAGTAAAATAATTGTTATTTTTTTTTGTAAAATCATCGTCATCTACAAACACACCACAAAGGTTGTCAAGAGACTCTATCCACACCACAAATAGTCAAATACCATGACCATTTTTACTTTTGGGCCTGCGAAGAACCGATCCAAAGCCCATTAAAATTGAACCGGTAACAAATCATTAAACCGGAGACTTCGGTTAAGAACACCAACCATAAGAAAGAAAGAAAAAAAACCCTAAGTCAGTGTATATAAATTAAATACTTTCCTTATTTCTTCTCTTCTTCATCGCCGTCTGCAAAAAAACCCTAATCTCAATTCCTGCAAGATCCATCAAATTCCGCGGTAAAACGACTCGTTACCATTTCAATTTCTCCTTCTTCTTCTTCTCCGATCGAGTTTCATCTTCCTCATTTGTTTATTTTTTCTTTCAGAAAATGAAGGTTGTCGCTGCGTATTTGCTCGCCGTTTTGAGTGGCAAAGCTTCACCATCAAGTGCCGATATCAAAACTATTCTCGGATCAGGTTTTGTTTCTTCCTTAGACAAATTCTGAAGAATCACAATCGATTTGAGATTCGCTGCGATAGTGAATAGAGAATTCGATTTTGAGATAGGTCTTATTGTGTATTATTGTATCGAAGCTTAATTAGTTAATTATACTGTTGAAGAAACTTGTTGAAGCTCAAATGATTCGAAGTTTTGTTTAAGTGATTAGTAGAAAGATCTAGTGAAGAATTGGATCCAATAATCAGCATTTATTGTGTGGATTTAATGAGTTGAACAATATATTAAGAAGTAATTAGTTTGTGATGATTGTAATTTGGGAGAAATAATTAATGATGGAATGTGGCATTTGTTTATGTTTGATTTTGCAGTTGGAGCTGAATCAGAGGATGTTCAGATTGAGCTTTTGTTGAAGGAAGTGAAAGGAAAAGATTTGGCTGAGCTAATTGCTGCTGGAAGGGAGAAGTTGGCTTCAGTGCCTTCTGGTGGTGGTGGTGGTGTAGCGGTTGCTCCATCTGCCGGTGGTGGTGGAGGCGGTGCTGCTCCTGCGGCTGAGTCCAAGAAAGAAGAGAAGAAGGAAGAGAAAGAAGAATCCGATGATGTAAGTTTACGAGTCTTGATCTTTAAAGCATAGCTTGAAATGATGAATAATGATGGCTAACTTGTGTTTTGTTTATGGTGTTAATTTGCAGGACATGGGTTTCAGTCTATTCGAGTAAGCTGGTTATAGCATATGAATTGCGGTTTTGTTGTCGTCTTTTTAATATTGTAACCTTTTGAAATCTAAATGTTTGTTGTTGTTTAGTTTTGTATTCGATCATCTTCTTAGACATTGCTGAAATTTCTTAAGAGGTTTTGACACAAACGTCACTTAACACTTCTTATTAGCATCTGTGTTTCTATTCCAATCTCCAAGTTGGTGACAACAAGCTTTACAGTGTTGTCACTATTTTAGTGTTTTTAATTGCAATGAAAAGCTATTGCCTCACCCTTGATGTTGTTACTCATTTCATGAACAACTCAAAATAGCATCCCTTATGGTCCTTTTGTGGTCTTGTGTCATCCGATCATGAGGTTGCACCACTAGCCTTGGCTGCAATTCATGATCGAGGTTAGAAGTTCATAGATGATGCCAAGTTAACTCAGTCCAATCTTCAAGTCGAGGTGCCATCGAAAGTTCCCTTGATTGCTTGACTATATTCTAATAATCCATATGGTATTTTCAAAAACTAACAAATAAACAAAACAAAGCAGGAAATTAAAGAGACGAGATTTAATTGTAGACGAAAAGCCAAAACCACTAAATATCAAAAATCAGAAACTTAAGGCTACATGAGAAAGAAAAAATATCCGTCAATCGAAATCTGAAGCCCATATAACATTGGGCTTGGAAAAACAACTGGGCCGAAATGAATTTAAACCGGGTTATATAATTTGAAAACCGGAGAGACTTTGATAGCTAAAAACCCTAAGTGTATATAAATCATATACTTTCCATTTTTTCCGTACTTCTTCTTCGTCGCCGTCTAAAAACCCTAAACTCACTCCGCCTCCTGCCAGATCCATTAACTTCCATAGTAAGTGTCTCTTATCATTTTCCATTTCTCATTCTTCTCCTTCGTAGTTGTAGTCTTGTTGATTTTTAAATCTGTTAATTTTTTTTTTCCCAGAAAATGAAGGTTGTCGCTGCTTTTTTGCTCGCTGTTTTGAGTGGGAAAGCTTCCCCAACCAGTGCCGATATTAAGACTATCCTCGGATCAGGTTTGAAATTACTTTGAATTGAGCATTCGATTTGTACATTGTATGAGTAAATGGAGAATTCGATGGATTAATCTGTGATTTCTCTAATTAACGATGGCTAATTCTATTTTTTGGGAATTTTTTGTTTGTGTTTCTGTAAGTGCAAAACTTTGAAGTAATTGAATAGTGTGATTTAATTAGAATTATTTGGTGGTGTTGTGAGGTTTAGTGAGTACATGTTTAGGGAGTAATTAGTATGTGATGATTTTAATTTGGAGGAGTTAATTAATGATGGAATGTGGCAATTTGTTATTTGTGATTTTGCAGTTGGAGCTGAATCAGAGGATGTTCAGATTGACCTTTTGTTGAAGGAAGTGAATGGGAAAGATTTGGCTGAGCTCATTGCTGCTGGAAGGGAGAAGTTGGCTTCAGTGCCGTCCGGTGGTGGTGGTGGTGTAGCGGTTGCTCCATCTGCCAGTGGTGGTGGAGGCGGTGCTGCTCCTGCGGCTGAGTCCAAGAAAGAAGAGAAGAAGGAAGAGAAGGAAGAATCCGATGATGTAAGTTTACTTTATCTCTACCTAATTTCTTAATCTTATTAAAGGTAGCTTGAAATGAGATGATGCTCACTTGTGTGTTTTTGTGTTAATTTGCAGGACATGGGTTTCAGTCTGTTCGAGTAATGCGGTATACTTGGCGATCGGTTTTGTTGTACCCTTTTGAAAATCTATATGTTGTTGTTTAGTTTGTATTGGATTATCTTCTTAGACTTTGCTGAGATTGTCATGAGATTTTTTGACTCAAAACAAGTCCACTTGTTATTGGCATTTATATTTCAAACTATTTTGCCTTAGTTACATCCTCAGTAAATATGTTTATACTTTATACAAACACTTACCCAAGAACTAAAGCTAATGAAAATACAAAAGAGTTTTATCTTAGGATTTGATTTTAACTAATTTCATAATAGTTGGTTCGATACAATTTTGAGTTTGGATTTGGTTCAGTAAAAACTGATCAATAATTTCAGTTTGGTTTGGATCGGACTTGTTTATTCAAATTAAAGCTAGTTGTGATGAAAAGAGAGCTAAAAAGTCTATGAAGGTAAGATTCCGAAATCAAATGTCTAAGAAACCGAAAAAAACTGTTTCAAGATTAGGTAAGCAAAACCAAAAGAAAAGAGAGCAGCAACATGACGTTCGATTCCAAAAGTATCTCATAGAGAGGAATGAGTATGCTACGCTCTGTTTTATTCACTCACTAGTGTTCTCATCAATCATCTCTTTACTCTTGGACCTCTGGCTGCTTCTTTCCACCTGATTTCAAGTACCACCCAATCGCACCGACAACAGTCACCACACCAGCCACAACCGCGTAGTTTCTGTTCTTGTCTTCTGACACCTTAGGGCCAGACTCAGCTGATGCTGTTGATGTCGCACCACTAGCATTCGCTCCACTTGCTGACCCTGCTGCTGCTTGTTCTCCCGGACCCTAGTAAGTTCATAAGAAGTTTCAGCTCGAATATTCGCCACACTAGACTGTAAAGCTTCATCTAAACGAGCTATTCGTAGTTTCCAACTACTTGAGTTAAAGGAATCATCATTACCTGTCGCGCTATCTTCTCAAGCTTCTCCTGCTCCATTTTCTGCAATGTAGACAAACCGCTAACCAAGCTTAATAGAAGGATAAAAGATGACTGCTCACAACAAATTCTAACATGCTCAAGCTGGCTGCTACAAGGTTTAGATAACAAATAGATTTTTAACTTCCATAAATAGACACAAGATAAGTTTCACAACAGAGACAGATAGAATCAAACAAACGCTCAATAAGAAGTGTTCATCATCATAAAAGGAAAGTAAATATACTTTTTAGCATTGAGGATTCTTATTAGTCTACAATTATTATTCACATAGATAAGGAAAAGCTTCTGATCTTTAATTACCTTAATGAAAATATTCTCAGCAGCTTTCTCTTCTTCGCTAAAAATTTTGCCACTAGAGAACCTACGAGACACAATCCTCAAAGCATTTCTGGTTGCCATGGTAATGAAGAAGTATCCTGTTCACAAAACATTAAAATCATATTAACTTAAGCCAAAACCAGTAACTAACTTGATCTGAAAGTGACAAAATCTGTCACTCTGAATGCCTGAAAATTTTCCAAAACTCCATACAAACTGTTAGAGGAAACACAATCCTTTTCGTCATCATGGTTTATATCACGAGTAAGCAAGAAACTATATGTTTGAATCACTTAACAAAAACTACTGTATCAAGTATCACATCAGCATAGTTAAACCCAAACACAAACCAAGACTCTACACTAGTGGATCTCTGAGGAGGCTGTAAATGTACCAAACACATCGAACTTAGGATTCAAAAATGCATAGATGAAGCAAAATGAGCTCAAAATCAATTCATTAGGGAAGATAACAAGCGAAAGAAACTAAAATAGGACTCAATGGATCATCCATCGAACGGCACCGGAAAAATCCGAGGAAAGATTCAAACAGGTTGATAATACACCATCGATTATAGAAAATGTAAAACATTAAAATCATTTTAACTAAGCCAAACCAGTAACCAAAATTGAGCTATGAATCTCTGAAAAGTTTTCCAAAAACTCATACAAAATGTTACAGAAAATCTATAAAGAGGAAACTACTTAGTCTCTCTCACAATCCTTTTTTCGTCATCATCATTCATAACACGAAGAAGCAAGAAACTATAAAATGTACCAAACAAATCGAACCTAGGGTTAGAAAAATGTATAGATGAAAGCAAAATGAGCATAAAATCAATCAATCTACAAGCGAAAGAAACTATAGTAGGACTCAATGGATCATCGATCGAACAGAACTGGAGAAATTTGAGGATCGAAGACTCAAACAGGTCGATAAATACACAGCAAAGCACTGATTATAGAAAATGTAAAGCATAAAAGAAAAAAACACTAATCCTGATCCATAACCGGAGAAACGAAAACCTAACTCCGACATCGAAATGTTGATATCGCCGACAGGTGTTAGATCGACAGAGAAGAAAAGGTTAGGAGAATTAATTAAGTGAATCTAAAAACGAGAAGGAAGGAATCAGTAATCGGAGAAGATGATCGGAAGAAAATGAGAACCTTCGTTCGATGATAGATCGTTAAAGTTTCGTCTGGCTGCTGATGAAAATCGCTTACAGAAGAAATTGACACAGTGAAGAAGAAATGAAGAAGAAGGAGAGAGATGTGGAAGGAGTTAAATGGGCTGAACTTAACATTTTGGGCCTAAAAGCATTATGTAGCCCATTTTATGCGCGTTGAACATTTGTTGTGCCCACGAGCACTTGAATTATTGAACTATTTATATTTGTAAATCATCACTTACTCACGCTCACGCCTGGCCAAATATCCGAACCCGAAAATTCAAACCGAACCTGACCCGAAATATCTGAACCGAATCCGAACCGAACACTAAAAAATACCCAAATAGGTTTTAGATTTATATACCCAAAAATTCGAACCTGAATCCGAATCGAACCGATAACCGAATGGGTACCCAAAATATAATTATGTATACAAAATATTAGTTGTTTTTATATTTGATATAACCACATTATCCAATATTATAATTAAAATTAAAAATATCAATTAACTTTAAATCAAATAACTAAGATATCCAAAATAACCAAAATATATGAAATTTTTTTGGTTATATTTGTTAAAATTTAACTAATTTTTTTTCAAAATCAACTAATTTTCAGTTTTTTTTTTAATATCTCGGATATCCGAACCCGGACCAAAATAACTTGACCCGAACCCGACCCAAAAATATAAAATACCCAAATATGTCCTAAAGAGCTAAACCCAAAAAACTGAAAACCCGAAAACCAAAAAACGGGTACCCGAACGCCCATGCCTTAATCACTAATGAACATTGAACTATTTTAATGGGAAACCGCTTTCAAAAATTGATTATTTCACTTAAAAAACATTGAACTATATTTAATGAAATCTGAAAAATCTTGAGCTTTTTTAAAATCCACTTTAAAGTAATTGAATAGTGTGATGTAATTAGAAGTATTTATGGTGTTGTTGTGAGGTTTAGTGAGTACATGTTTAGGGAGTAATTAGTTTGTGGTGATTGTAATTTTGGAGGAATAAATTAATGATGAAATGTGGCAATTTGTTATTTGTGAATTTGCGGTTGGAGCTGAACCAGAGGATGTTCAGATTGAGCTTTCACTTGAATGAAGTGAAAGGGAAAGATTTAGCTGAGCTCATTGCTGGAAGGGAGAAGTTGGCTTCAGTGCCGTCTGGTGGTGGTTGTGTTGCGGTTGCTTCTGCTCCATCTGCCGGTGGTGGTGGTGCTCCTGCAGCTGAGTCAAAGAAAGAAGAGAAGAAGGAAGAGAAGGAGGAATCTGATGATGTAAGTTTACTTTATTTGTAGCTAATTTCTTAAAATCTTAAGGTAACTTGATGCTCACTTGTGTGTGTTAATTTGCAGGACATGGGTTTCAGTCTGTTCGAGTAATGCGGTGTACTTGGCTTCAAGTTTTGTTGTACCCTTTTGAAGATCTATATGTTGTTGTTTAGTTTGTATATGAACTATTCCCCTAATTGTGCTGAAAAGAGAGCTGAAAAGTCTATGAAGTTAAGATTCCGAAATCAAATGTTAAGAAACCGAAAAAACTGATTCAAGATTGGGTAATCAAAACCAAAAGAGAAGAGAGCAGCAACTTTATGTTTGATTCCAAAGTATCTCATAGAGAGGAATGAGTAAACTACTCTCTGTTTTATTCGATCACTAGTGTCCATCAATCATCTCTTTGCTCTTGGACCTATGGCTGCTTCTTTCAACCTTTAATGAACCACCACCCAATCGCAGTGAGAATAGCCACCGCAACTACATCTCTTCTGGCCTTGTCATCCATGGCCTTGTCTTCTAACTTCTCAAGCTGTCGGGATATCTTCTCAAGCTTCTCATGCTCCATTTTCTGCAATATAGACAAACCGATAACGAAGCTTAATACAAGGATAAAAGATGACTGCTACAAGGTTTAGATAACAAATAGACAGATAGAAATCAAACAAGAGCTCAAGAGACAAATAGAATCAAACAAGAGCTCCATAACAAGTGTTCATCATCAAATATATATTCAGCTTTGAGGATTCTTATTAGTCTACAATTATTGTTAACAATCCATAAGGAAAAGCTTCTGAATCTTTATTTACCTTAATGAAAACATTCTCAGCAGCTCTCTCTTCTTCGCTAAGAACTCTGCCACTAGAGAACCTACGAATTCCCCGCAGCTTCGCTCCACTTGCTGATCCTGCTGCTGCTGCTTGTTCTCCCGGATCCTGTCGGGCTATCTTCGCAAGCTTCTCCTGCTCCATTTTCTGCAATGTAGACAAAACCCATAACCAAGCTTAATAGAAAGATATATAAAAGACAACTGCTCAAAACAAATTCTAACATGTTCAAGATGGATGCTACAAGGTTTAGATAACAAATAGATTTTGAGCTTGTACAATTAGACACAAGATAAGTTTCTCATACATAAAACAAAATATTATCTAGTAGTTCTCACAACAGAGACAGATAGAATCAATCAAACGCTCAATAACAAGTGTTCATCATCATAAAAGGAAAGTACATATACATTAAGCATTGAAGATTCTTTAGACTCTACAATTATTCTAAAAGCTTCTGATCTTTATTTACCTTAATGAAAACATTCACCGCAGCTTTCTCTTCTTCGCTAAGAACTTTGCCACTAGAGAACCTTCGAGACACAATTCTCAAAGCATTTCTGGTTGCCATGGTAATGAACAAGTATCCTGTCCATAAAACATTCAAATCAATTTAACTAAGCCGAAAACTTCACAAAACTCCATAGAAACTGTTACAGAAAAGCTATAAAGAGGAAAACACTTAGTGCTTCTCACAATCCTTTTTCGTCATCATCATCTATACCACGAAGAAGCAAGAAACTATAAATGTACCAAACAAATCGAACCTAGGGTTAGAAAAATGTATAGACGAAGCAAATTGAGATCAAAATCAATCAATCTAAAAGCGAATGAAACTCAAATAGGATTCAATGGATCATCGATCGAACGGCACTGGAAAAATCTGAGGATCGGAGACTCAAACAGGTCGATAAATACATAGTAGAGCACTGATTATAGAAAATGTAAAGCATAAAAGCAAAAACCTAATCCTGATCCAGAACCTGAGAAACGAATGAAAGTGCAGAGTTTGTTGGAACAAGATCGAGATAAGGTTGTTGGAGATATCAAGATCGAGATATTTGGAGAGGTTAAAGCAGAAGAAACGTGGAGCTAAAGATATTCTTGGTATACTATTTCTGTACTAGAGATATTTCCTTGTTTGCCAAGATAAATTTTTGTACCTTTGTTTCAACACGTGATATTTTGCGGATATTATTGTAGTTACTAGTTACTTACTATTAAGGCTATTATAGATTTAGAATTGGGAAGGATTAAATTCAGATAAAACTACAACTATTAATAGGTCTTGGCAAAATATCCGAACCCGAAAATCTAAACCGAACCCGATCTGAAATATCTGAATCAAATCCGATAATCGAATCGGTACCCGAAATACCTGAAATATAATTATATAGATAACATATTAGTTATTTTTAGATTTAGTATAGTCCAATTATCTACTATTATTTTTATTTTTTTACTGCATCTAATATTATAATTAAAAATAAAAATATCAATTAATTTAGATCTAAATAACTAAAATATCCAAATATCTTGAAATATTGTTTGTTATATTTATCAAACTTTAATCAATTTTTTTTTCAAAATTAACCAATTTTTTTGATTTTTTAGATATTTCGGGTATCCGAACCCGAACCGAAATAATCCGAACCGAACTCGAACCCGACCCGAAAATGTAAAATATCCGAACAGGTTTTATAGAACTAAATTCGAAAACCCCAAAAACCAAACTGAATCTGAACGGGTACTCGAACGCCTAGACTTATAATCTTGGAGAATATTTAAGTGAAGATTTATTCCTTTTTTTATTAATAAAATAGGATAATTTCTTTTTTCTATTGAGGTGTATCTACGGTGACACGTCTCATAGGTATATGGGTATACAGTATATACATGAGAGTGATATGTTTCTAGGGTTAGCCAAAAATAGAGAGAGAAAACGAATTGTTTTGTTTCGGTGATTTTGTAGACAAGTTGAGCTGCTTGCTGGAACACAGATTTGGTTGTTCCAAGACTGGGTGTAACTAGATATTGTTTGATGTCGAGCTAAGGGGGTTCTTAGTGTCGTGTAATTCCAGTTAGACAAAGTCTTATTGTAAAGATTGTCTAAGTGAATCTAGTTGATGATTTGAGGACGTAGGCGCATTGCTGAACCTCGTTAATTCTTGTATGCATTATCTATCTCTGCTTTTACAACGAAAACCTAACTCCGACCACGAATATATTGATATCGCAGACAGGTGTTACTTGTTAGATTGACAAAGAAGAAAATGTTAGGAGAATTATTTAAGCGAATCTAAAAATGAGAAGGAAGGAATCGTAATCAGAGAAGATGATCAGAAGAAAATGAGAACCTTCGTTCGATAGTTTTTTTTTTTTTTTAATACTGAATTATTATTATTCTATTGCAAATTATGATAAATATTACATCGGCTATTCTTATGACGGACAATTTTACCGTTCGCTTACAGAAGAAATGGGACAATGAAGAAGAATTGAAGGAGAGAGAGATGTGGAAGGAGTTAAATGGGTTGAATCTTGACATTTTGGCCCAAAAGCATTGTGTCGCCCATTGTATGCGCGTTGAACATTTGTGCCCACGAACACTTTAACTTTTAACTATTTCATTTTTGTAAATCACTAATGAACATTAAACTATTTTAATGGAAAACCGCTTTCAAAAATTAATATTTTTACTTTAAAATATTGAATTATAAATAATGAATTCTGAAAATTTTTGAGCTTTTTAAAATCCGCCATAAAGAGTTTGTATTAAGTTGATTTTCAAAAATCGCTTCTTTACTAATCATCGATTGAATAAGTTATTGTCGTACTAAATTTTCTTTTTAAAAAATACAAAAATTGGTGGAAAAAATACGATATGAAATCTTTTTTTTATTTTTTGGTAAAAGGTTAAATGATATGAAATCTTGATTTTGGACTTAATAATGGATGGGAGAAACTCTTTATTTGTATGTTGTAGATGAAAAATGAGTTAAGTTGTGCAAACTGGAAACACAAGTTGGGCTCAAACAAGGGAGTTAGTTACCCACTTACCATTGTGTTGCCTCCGTACTCCGCATTTGATTTGCCATTCACAATATCGGATTATTAGATCATTTTATAATATAGTTTTTAACGTAGTTAATATGATGTTTTAATGTTTTTATATTACTTTATTTCTAGCTAATTTCTTAAAATCTTAAGGTAACGTGATGCTCACTTGTGTGTTTTTGTGTTAATTTTTCAGGACATGGGTTAACTTGGCTTACTTGACATGGGTTAATACATGTTTCAAAATCTTAAGTCTGTTCGAGTAATGCGGTTTACTTGGCTTCCTGTTTTGTTGTACCCTTTGGAAAATCTATATGTTGTTGTTTAGTTTGAATTGGATTATATCTTTCTAGACTTTGCTGAAAATTCTCATGAGATTTTTGACTGAACACATCATTCCACTTGTGATTGACATTTATATTTCAAACTATTGCCTTAGTTACATCATCAATTGTTTAAACAGTCTTTACACATGAATGATCCTCAGTAAATATGTTTATACATACACTTGCCAATAATTAAAGCTAATGAAAACAAAAAAGAATTTTATCTTAGGATTTCAATTTAACTAATTTCTTTTAAATAGATTATCAAATTCATAATCCGGTTCGATACAATTTTGAATTTGGATTTGGTTTAGTTTAAACTGATCAATAATTTCAGTTTGGTTTGGATCGGACTGATTTATTAAAATTAACATTAGCTAATTCTGATGAAAAGATACCTGAAAAGTCTATGAAGGTAAGATTCCGAAATCTCATTAGATTTCGGAAATTTCCGTTCCCATCCCGTTCCCAAATGGATTGAAAGCTTGTCCCATAAGGCACGGAAATTCGGAACCGGAAACGGGTCGGCATGGGGCGGGACATGAACTATATATCCCCCTAATTGAGATGAAAAGAGAGCTGAAAAATCTATGAAGTTAAGATTCCGAAATCAAATGTTAAGAAACCGAAAAAACTGTTTCAAGATTGGGTAACCAAAACCAAAAGAGAAGAGAGCAGCAACTTTATGTTCGATTCCAAAGTATCTCATAGAGAGGAATGAGTATACTACTCTCTGTTTTATTCGATCACTAGTGTCCATCAATCATCTCTTTACTCTTAGACCTCTGGCTTTGGACGTGGTTTAAAGAACCACCACCCAAACACGAGAACACCCACCACCTCTCCAAAATTTCTGCCCGCTTCTTCTGACTTAGATAATGCTGTTGACGTCGCACCACTAGCATTTGCTCCACTTGCTGACCCTGCTGCTGCTTGTTCTCCCGGACCCTAGTAAGTTCATAAGAAGTTTCAGCTCAAATATTCGCCACACAAGACTGTAAAGCTTTATTATCTAAACAAACTAGCTATTCATAGTTCAACTATATACTTGAGTTAGTTGTCGGGCTATCTTCTCAAGCTGTCGGGCTATCTTCTGAAGCTTCTCCTGCTCTATTTTCTTCAATATAGACAAACCGATAACCAAGCTTAATAGAAGGATGAAAGATAACTGCTAAAAACAAATTCTAACATGTTCAAGCTGGATGCTACAAGGTTTTAGATAACAAATAGATCATTTTGAACTTGTACAAGGTTTAGATAAGTTTCTCATACATAAAACAAAATATTATCTAGTAGTTCTCACAACAGAGACAGATAGAATCAATTAATCAAACGCTCAATAACAAGTGTTCATCATCTCATAAAAGGAAAGTAAATATACATTAAGCATTGAAGATTCTTTAGTCTACAATTATTCTAAAAGCTTCTGATCTTTATTTACCTTAATGAAAACATTCACCGCAGCTTTCTCTTCTTCGCTAAGAACTTTGCCACTAGAGAACCTTCGAGACACAATTCTCAAAGCATTTCTGGTTGCCATGGTAATGAACAAGTATCCTGTCCATAAAACATTCAAATCAATTTAACTAAGCCGAAAACTTCACAAAACTCCATAGAAACTGTTACAGAAAAGCTATAAAGAGGAAAACACTTAGTCTCTCTCACAATCCTGTTTCGTCATCATCATCTATACCACGAAGAAGCAAGAAACTATAAATGTACCAAACAACTCAATCAATCTAAAAGCGAATGAAACTCAAATATGATTCAATGGATCATCGATCGAACGCCGAACGGCAGTGGAAAAATCTGAGGACCGAAGATTCAAACAGGTCGATAAATACACAGCAAATCACTGATTATAGAAAATGTAAAGCATAAAAGCAAAAACCTAATCCTGATCCAGAACCGGACAAACGAAAACCTAACTCCGACCTCGAAATTGTTGATATCGCGGACAAAGAAGAAAAGGTTGGGAGAATTATTTAAGCGAATCAAAAAATGAGAAGGAAGGAATCGTAATCGGAGAAGATGACCGGAAGAAAATGAGAACCTTCGTTCGATGGTAGATCAAAGAGAGTGAAGAAGAAAAGTTTGTTACGATCAAGGAAGAAAAGTTTGTTACGATATCCTCAATGCATGTTTCTTAGCATGTCTCTTAATTAAGGAAAAAAATAATTAAACTATTTCATTTTTGTAAATCACTAATGAACCTTAAACTATTTTAATGAAAACCCGCTTTCAAAAATTAAAATTTTTACTTTAAAATATTGAATTATGTATAATGAAATCTGAAAAAACTTGAGCTTTCTAAAAATCCGCCATAAAGAGATTTTGTTAAGTTAGATTTTCAAAAATCGGTTCTTTACTAAATATCAGCAACTTTATGTTCGATTCCAAAGTACAGTATCTCATAAGAGAGGAATGAGTATACTACTCTCTGTTTTATTCACTCACTAGTGTCACCATCAATCATCTCTTCTCCTTCTTTTCTCGTGGTTTAAATAACCACAAAAAAAAGAGAATAGTCACCACCACACTGATCACCCCACCTCCAGCTCTCTCTTCTTCGGTAAGAACTTTGCCTTCTGACACCTTAGGGCCCGACTCAACTAATGCTGTTGATGTCGCACCACTAGCATTTGCTCCACTTGCTGACCCTGCTGCTGCTTGTTTTCCCGGACCCTAGTAAGTTCATAAGAAAAAGTTTCAGCTCAAATATTCGCCACACAAGACTGTGAAGCTTTATTAAACAATTAGCTAGCTATTCATACTTCAACTACTTGAGTTAGTTGTCGGGTTATCTTCTCAAGCTGTCGGGCTATCTTCTCAAGCTTCTCCTGCTCCATTTTCTGCAATATAGACAAAACCGATAACCAAGCTTAATAGAAGGATAAAAGATGACTGCTACAAGGTTTAGATAACAAATAGATTTAGCTTGTACAATTAGACACAAGATAAGTTTCTCGCAAGCAAAACAAAATATTACTCCATCAAGAGCTAAAGAGACAACAAAGAGTAATAGTGAAGTGTTCACAACAAAGACAGATAGAAATCAAACAAGAGCTCAAGAGACAAATAGAATCAAACAAGAGCTCCCTCTATCATCAAAAAAGGAAAGTATATATATATATTCAGCTTTGAGGATTCTTATTTGTCTATAATTATTGTTAACATCGATAAGGAAAAGCTTCTGAATCTTTATTTTACCTTAATGAAAACATTCTCAGTAGCTCTCTCTTCTTCGCTAACAACTTTGCCACTAGAGAACCTTTGAATTCTCCGCAGCTTCGCTCCACTTGCTGATCCTGCTGCTGCTTGTTCTCCCGGACCCTAGTAATTTCATAAGAAGTTTCAGCTTGAATATTCTCCACACAATTAGACTGTAAAGCTTCATCTAAACTAGGTACTCGTAGTTTCAACTACTTAAAAAGGAATAATCATTACCTGTCGGGCTATCTTGGCAAGCTTCTCCTGCTCCATTTGCTGCAATGTAGACAAAACCCATAACCAAGCTTAATAGATAACAAATAGATCATTTTGAACAAGACACAAGATAAGTTTCTCATACATAAAACAAAATATTATCTAGTAGTTCTCAGAACAGAGATTCTTTAGTCTACAATTATTCTGATCTTTATTTACCTTAATGAAAACATTCTTCGCAGCTTTCTCTTCTTTGCCACTAGAGAACCTACGACACACAATTCTCAAAGCATTTCTGGTTGCCATGGTAATGATCGAAGTATCCTGTCCATAAAACATCAAAATCAATTTAACAAAACTCCATAGAAACTGTTACAGAAAAGCTATAATTAAAGAGGAAATTAACACTTAATCATGTTGGGAATGTCCTGAAATCATTTGTACTTACTCTAGTTTAAGTTGTACCGTTGAGGTTATACAATCGTGTAATATTATGTGGTTGTAATGTTTTGCTAGAAACCGCTTATAATCTATAGGTATAAAAGCCTATTGATAATATTATACGATGCTACAGGGTCACACACCTAAGCAGACTGGATTAATAATATATTGGGTTTTAATAATAATGTAATATGTGTTACATATAATGTATATATATATATTTGTGCATTTATTTTAGAAATAAAATATGTGTCATATGGGATATGCACATATGTGTGCACGTGATTATTAAGAGGAGGTGGAGTAATATGGGCTTGGCCCATTAGGTTAATTACGTAACCAATATATAATGATATGGTGGTGTGTAATTAACGTGAGGTTTTTTCATCTCGCCTCCAGCACAAAACCCTAGGTGAAAGCAAACAGTTTGTCTTTCATAATTTTGAGATTTGATATCTCCGGCACTAGCATCCCGTTAGATCCAGTCTGTGCGCGTGTGGATACCGGTAGAGGCACAACACTTGGAGTGCTCTACAACCTCAGTTTTTGTTGTTTACCTTTCCGCTGCAAAAGTTCTAGGTAAACCTAAAACTCTGTAGTATAGATTTAATTCTTTATTTGCACGATTCCTGGCTTATGAATTCGTAATTAGTATTTATAAATAGTTATAAACTGGTACGAATTCCTTCAGTGGTATCAGAGCCTACGTGTATAATTTTGAAATTAAGTCTGATTTAATTTATATATATGATATATAAAATAATTGCGTTTAGTTTGTTAAATCCGATCGCCATGCATATTGATAACTTACGGATGTTCGTCATAGAATTATAATATCTGATTATGTTCATGTATGATGCGTACTTATTAGATTGCATGCTGTGGTATTGAATAATGATTGCTTTGACTTTTGAATAATTCTATTGAGTATTGCTTTTGTCAAAGTTGACATCACGTGCCACCAGGAAACCACTTTGAAGTTGAATATATTGTATTGATTATTGGATAATATTTTAATATATATGAGATTTGTTATTCTCGTTGAGTGGGTTCTGTAATAATCGCTTATTACTACGGTGAAGTCTTTGGAAGACTTTTGGTTGTTATTAAATTTTTATGTTCTGATTTGATTAGAACTCTTAAATTTAATTGAGATTAATTTTCTGATTAATCGCTGATTTTAATTTGATTAAAATTTAATCAGGTTATTTATAACTTAATTAATCATATACAAGATATGTATTAGTTATATTTTTATTTATATTGGATATAAATTTTAAATATAAGATTGAGTTATAAAATTAATTCCTCAACCAATATCAAGTATTTTGATGTCTCCCCAATTTTGTCAACTGTCAAGACTTGTTTCATTGTGTGATGGGTTTACCAAGTAAAGTGTCCACAATTACATGAGTAAGACAGATGGTAATGGTTACCATTTGAATAAAAGATTGGTTTACTTGACTAAGCTATCAAAACGGTTTTGGGCTTAGAGACATATGTTGGATTTGATATAAGATATCATCTAACAACCAAGAATTATATTGGATATAATTAGCAAGGATGTTGCTTACCTAAATAACTAAATATTCGGGCGATGAGCCAAAGCTCACTTGAATTTTAGTAAAATAAGGATCTTGGATTACTATGCTCATTTGAGGAAAATATTAATTTTGAGTATAGTATGAGTTTTCTTAATTGTTGAGATTTCTCAAATTTTATGAACATCATATTAACATCTGCTATTGTTTTGATACAGAGATGTCAAACCTTCACAATTCATTTTCACTGCGATCCGTCCTTGAGAAGGAAAAGTTGAATGGATCGAACTTCCTCAATTGGTATCGAAACCTGAGAATTGTTCTCAAACAGGAGAAAAAGGAATATGTCCTTGAAAAGGTTCTTCCTGAAAAACCTAAGACCAATGCTCAACATGCAGAGAGGAATGCTTATGACAAGCATGTCAGTGATAGGGTGGATGTGTGTTGTCTAATGTTGGCAACCATGGACTCAGACTTGCAGAAGCAATATGAGAACGTGGAGTCGCCGATTGACATGATCACTAGCCTGAAAGGAATGTTTCAGGAGCAAGCACGAACTGAGAGATACCAAACCGTTAAGGCTCTCATTGAGTGTAAGCTGCCAAAAGACAGTCCAGTTAGCCCTCATGTCATTAAGATGATGGGTTATATTGATAACCTGGCTAAACTGGATGCCCCTATTAGCCAAGAGTTGGCTACTGACATCATACTGCAGTCATTGCCGTCAAGTTATGATCAGTTTATTCTGAACTACAACATGAACAACTTGACGAAGACTTTGACTGAGCTGCATGGAATGCTCAAAACTGCTGAACCAAACATCAGAAAGGACACCTCGCATGTCCTCATGGTGCAAGGGGCTAAAAAGTTTAAGAAACATGGTAAGAGCAAAGGAAAGGGTAAGGCAAGCGGGATTGAGAATCCAGCTAAGTTTGATCCTTCTCCCAAGTTCAAGCCTGGTCCCTCTGGTGATGACAAGTGCCATTATTGTAATGGTTCTGGGCATTGGAAAAGAAACTGCCCAAAATACTTGGAGGATCTGAAGAAGAAGAAGAAGACTTTTAAGACTTCTTCTCCAGGTATCTATGTTATAGAAGTAAATGTTACTACTTCTGGTTCTACTTCTTGGGTATTGGATACCGGCTGTGGTGCTCATATTTGTACGAATATGCAGGGCCTAAGCAACAGTAGAGTTTTGGAGAAAGGACAAGTGGACCTACGCGTGGGGAATGGAGCAAGAGTTGCTGCATTAGCTGTAGGAACATATCATTTGTCTTTACCTTCTGGCATGGTTTTAGAACTTAAGAATTGCTATTATGTACCTGCTATAAGCAGAAATATTATTTCTATTTCCTTTTTGGATTTGGAAGGATTTCATTTTTCGATTAAAGACAAGTGTTGTTCATTTGATCGTGGTGATATTTTTTATGGTAGCGGTCCATTAGAGAATGAGCTTTATGTTCTTAACCAAAATGTGCCTATCTATAACATTAGTACTAAAAGGTTTAAGTCTAACGACTCGAATCCTACATTTCTCTGGCATTGTCGTTTAGGCCATATAAATGAGAAACGCATTCAAAAGCTTCATAGTGATGGACTTTTGAGCTCATTTGATTATGAATCATTTGAGAAGTGTGAATCTTGTCTATTAGGTAAAATGACTAAGGCCCCATTTACTGGACACAGTGAAAGGGCTAGTGACTTGTTGGGCCTTATACATACAGATGTATGTGGACCAATGAGTATAAGTGCCAGAGGAAACTACCAGTACTTCATTACATTTACTGATGACTTCAGTAGATATGGTTATGTTTATCTGATGAAACATAAATCTGAATCTTTTGAAAAGTTCAAAGAGTTTCAGAATGAAGTACAAAATCAACTTGGCAAAACAATTAAGGCTCTTCGATATGATCGTGGAGGAGAATATTTGAGCCAAGCTTTTAGTGATCATCTCAGAGAATGTGGAATTATTTCACAACTCACTCCTCCTGGAACACCTCAATGGAATGGTGTGTCTGAAAGGAGAAATCGAACTTTATTGGATATGGTTCGATCGATGATGAGTCACACAGATCTTCCGTTATCCTTCTGGGGATATGCTCTAGAAACGTCTGCATTTACGCTAAACAGATGTCCATCAAAATCAGTTGAAAAGACACCATATGAGATATGGACTGGAAAAGTTCCTAATCTGTCTTTTCTGAAAATTTGGGGTTGCGAAGCTTATGTCAAACGTTTGATTACTGATAAGCTTGGACCCAAATCTGATAAGTGCTACTTCGTTGGTTATCCAAAGGAAACCAAAGGTTATTACTTTTACAACCCTTCTGAGAACAAAGTGTTTGTTGCCCGGAATTGTGTCTTTCTAGAAAGAGAATTTCTTTCGAAAAGGATCAGTGGGAGTAAAGTACAACTCGAAGAAGTTCGAGAACCACAGGAGGTTGCTCCACCTATTGAGGAAGAGCAACAACTAGATTTACGAAGAGTCGTGGAATCTACACCTGTGGAACCTGAAGTGCGTAGGTCCGAAAGGATACGTCACGAACCTAATAGATTTGGGGTTTGGGTGACAGATCATCATGATTTATTGATTATAGAGAATGATGAACCTACCTCTTTTGAAGAAGCAATGATGGGCCCTGACTCTGACAAGTGGTTAAAGGCCGTTGAATCCGAAATGGATTCCATGTCACAAAACAAAGTATGGACTTTGATTGATTTACCTGATGGTGTAAAAGCCATTGAGTGTAAATGGGTTTTCAAGAAGAAAACAGACATGGATGGTAATGTACAAATATACAAAGCTAGACTGGTAGCTAAAGGTTACAAACAAATTCATGGTATTGACTATGATGAGACCTATTCTCCAGTTGCAATGTTTAAGTCCATTCGGATCCTCCTAGCAATTGCCGCTTATTATGATTATGAGATTTGGAAAATGGATGTGAAGACAGCTTTCCTTAATGGAAATCTGGAAGAGGATGTGTACATGACACAACCTGAAGGTTTCACAAGTCCTGAGAATGCTGGGAAGGTATGCAAGCTTCAACGTGCCATTTATGGGCTGAAGCAAGCATCTCGGAGTTGGAATCTTCGTTTTGATGAAGCAATCAAAGAGTTTGATTTTATTAGAAACGAAGAAGAACCATGCGTTTACAGAAAGACTAGTGGGAGCGCAGTTGCATTTCTGGTATTGTATGTAGATGACATACTGCTCATTGGAAATGACATTCCTTTACTTGAGTCTGTTAAGACTTGGTTAGGGAGTTGTTTTTCGATGAAAGACATGGAATAAGCTGCATATATTCTTGGAATAAGGATCTATAGAGATAGACCTAATAGAATAATTTGACTGAGTCAAGATACTTATATAGATAAGGTCTTGCACAGGTTCAATATGCATGATTCTAAGAAAGGGTTTCTACCAATGTCTCATGGCATAACTCTCAGCAAGACTCAGTGTCTTTCGACACATGATGAGCGAGAGCGCATGAGTAGAATCCCATATGCTTCTGCTATAGGTTCTATCATGTACGCCATGCTCTGTACTCGTCCAGATGTGGCATGTGCTTTAAGCATGACGAGTAGATACCAATCTGATCCAGGTGAAAGTCACTGGACAGCAGTCAAGAATACCCTTAAGTATTTGAGAAAGACTAAGGATAAGTTCTTGGTGTATGGAGGAAGTGATGAACTTGTTGTGAGTGGTTATACTGATGCCAGCTTTCAGACAGAGAAAGATGATTTTCGATCTCAATCTGGATTTATCTTTTGTCTCAATGGAGGAGCGGTGAGTTGGAAAAGCTCCAAACAAAGCACCGTGGCAGACTCTAGAACTGAATCTGAATACATTGCTGCTTCTGAAGCAGCAAAAGAAGCTGTTTGGATTAGAAAGTTCATTGCTCAACTTGGTGTGGTTCCTAGCATTTCTGGACCGGTGGATCTTTATTGTGATAATAATGGAGCCATCGCTCAGGCAAAGGAACCTAGATCACACCAGAAATCCAAACACATTCAAAGGCGATATCACCTCATTCGTGATATAGTTGATAGAGGAGATGTGAGAATTAGCATAGTTTCGACGGATGCAAATGTTGCTGATCCTTTAACCAAGCCTCTTCCACGGCCTAAGCATGAGAGTCATACTACTGCTGTAGGCATTAGATATTTAAAGATGTGATCTTGATTCTAGTGGGAGATTTTCTTTTTATGATATGATGTTCGTGTTTACATACATTTGATTTTATTTTCAAATTAATGAAATTTGTTTCAGTGTTATTTGGTTAATTAGTAATTAAATAATTGTCCCAAAATAATTTATATCATTCTTATAGGTCATCAAGTACGTGACTTGATCATGAAACCCTATAAGTGAAAGGTGACATAAATTATTGAGGTCCCTAGTCAATGTTATTAAAATGGGACATTAATAACTATAAATGACTAGTATGTGAGGTGACTGATGGCTAAGTTTCGTGGAGCCATTTAATATGTTGTATTAAAGTCAATCGCATAGATGTGTGTTAGAGAACACATGGTCGGACTGACCCGCTATGAGAGCTCTACAAGAATGTTATATGAGTGTCATAAGAGTTTCTCTCATAACAACTATAGAGTATAGTCCTTTGACCTGAGTTTGTCATGTTTTCTTATACATGGAGTGGTTCGCTTTGATTCTGTCAAACGTCAGCCGTAACAGGTGATTATAAAGACAGTGATTGGGCGTATTATGAATTGTGTGAGGATCAGGGATGAAACAAGATGGGATTTGTCCCTCCTATATAACAGGAGATAAATATCTCTGGGCCTATCGAAGATTTGATACTGAGAAATGCATGGCCGTGCTCAAACGAGTTGAAAGTCAATCGTTTGTTTTATCAGTATAAATCAGAGTTCGATAAATATGATCTAGCCTAATAAGGATGACACCGTTTCTTGCCTTATGCTGAGATCGAGATATAGAGACGAAGGGATTATCGAAATAGATGATTCCAGTACAAGTGGGAGATTGTTGGGAATGTCCTGAAATCATTTGTACTTACTCTAGTTTAAGTTGTACCGTTGAGGTTATACAATCGTGTAATATTATGTGGTTGTAATATTTTGCTAGAAACCGCTTATAATCTATAGGTATAAAAGCCTATTGATAATATTATACGATCCTACAGGGTCACACACCTAAGCAGACTGGATTAATAATATATTGGGTTTTAATAATAATGTAATATGTGTTACATATGATGTATATATATATATTTGTGCATTTATTTTAGAAATAAAATATGTGTCATATGGGATATGCACATATGTGTGCACGTGATTATTAAGAGGAGGTGGAGTAATATGGGCTTGGCCCATTAGGTTAATTACGTAACCAATATATAATGATATGGTGGTGTGTAATTAACGTGAGGTTTGTTCATCTCGCCTCCAGCACAAAACCCTAGGTGAAAGCAAACAGTTTGTCTTTCATAATTTTGAGATTTGATATCTCCGGCACTAGCATCCCGTTAGATCCAGTCTGTGCGCGTGTGGATACCGGTAGAGGCACAACACTTGGAGTGCTCTACAACCTCAGTTTTTGTTGTTTACCTTTCCGCTGCAAAAGTTCCAGGTAAACCTAAAACTCTGTAGTATAGATTTAATTCTTTATTTGCACGATTCCTGGCTTATGAATTCGTAATTAGTATTTATAAATAGTTATAAACTGGTACGAATTCCTTCAAATCAGTCTCTCTCACAATCCTTTTCCGTCATCGTCATCATCTATACCACGAAGAAGCAAGAAACTATAAATGTACCAAACAAATCAAATCAATCTAAAACCTAATGAAACTCAAATAGGATTCAATGGATCATCGATCGAGCGGCACTGGAAAAATCGGAGGACCAAAGATTCAAACAGGTCGATAAATACACAGCAAAGAACTGATTATAGAAAATGTAAAGCGTAAAAGCAAAAACCTAATCCTGATCCACAACCGGAGAAACGAAAATGTTGATATCGCGGACAGGTGTTAGATCGACAAAGAAGAAACGATTAAGAGAATTATTTAAGCGAATCTAAAAATGACAAGGAAGGAATCAGTAATCGGAGAAGATGATCGGAAGAAAATGAGAACCTTCGTTCGATGGTAGATCGTTAGAGTTTCGTAATACCTAAAAACAGAGATAACAGAGATCAACCTAAATATTCCTATGAATTGACGTTCATAACACGCAAATCCAACTCTCACCTTTCTAGCTTCTCAAAAAATAAGGCAGTGAATGGTATTATGGTTACACAAAATTGGCCTTTTTTATTTTGATTTCTTGAAAACCCTACACATGTTACCTATCAGCACATTTTTATAAATCCGTGTTTTCTTTTTTTAAAAGAACAAAAGCAAATTGCGGTTTCATGAAAGAGGTAAATAGGTGTGGACCGCTTCTTAAGTCAGTTCAACTCTTTAGCTCCAAATGGTAACTGTGACTCCGAATGGTAACTAGTCTATGTCACCATTTATGGCCTGTGTTTTGCGATGCATGAGAAGTGCGGTACGGTTCAAATAGTAACGAAAATACATAGATACATATATATATATATATGTATAGATATTTTGACATTGTTACAACACTGTTGTGGTGCGGTTTTGGATGCGGATTTGGTCACCATTCATAGCCTTTACCCAGCGGTCGGACACAAAACCGCAGTAAATAGTTCCCATTTGTTTACTTTTGAATTTTTTATTATTATTTGTATACTATTATTTGAACAATGTTAAAAAATTTTAACAAATATTTACGTATCATATTACAAGAAATGTTTTTTTTTATAAAAATGATAATATTTTGTTATTTGGGAATTTTTTTTTGAAACCTTATTAATTAATATACGTAAATCTATATATACACATATGCTCTCAATTACCTCACAAATAAATAAATTTGGTTTTGATGGCTACTGTTTTCTTATTCCAAAAAAAATCTTATCTTTGTAAGTGCAAGTTGTAATCATCTTGATGTTAATTATTTTGATGTAATCAACTGAGTTTAAATTGCCTCGATTGTTTCTTAAAACCTTTTTTTTAAGAATCGTTTGCTAAACTTTGAGGATCCGTTTTTGTATCTATCTCATGAACTTTACAAATTCATTTGATTGAAGCAGAAGGATACTATGCAGATGAATTCAAGGTAAAAAAAAAATATATATTCAATGTTTTAACCGATTACTATATACTTAATAAAATAAACTAAACATTTTATGTTTTATATAGAAGCCATTACCGAATTGTGTTTTTTCCTTATAGGTGAAAACCAAATAACCAATGCATTTGATGCCTCTCTGCTAACTATTAACCCAAATGTGTCTGAGGTTATTGCATTCAAGGAAAGGTATTAAGAATTAGATATGTTTTATTTTATAATATAGTTTTTAACGTAGTTAATATGATGTTTTTATGTTTTTCTATATCTACGTGTGACATAGTCTTCCATCTGATGGTCTAGCTTTGACCATTAGAGAATCAAAGCCAAAATCTGAATTGGTCGTTGTAAATGAAGATTTCTTTCGCCACTTTCCAAAGAAATCAATTGCAGAGCTACATGCATCTGATGAGGTTATTTGTCTATCTGCTTTATATGTAATTTAGTATTATTGATTTTGATGTATAATATTGTAATACAAAATAACTATAATTTCTATACTATTACAGGTTAGTAGATGTAAAGTGATGTGTACGGTCTATCCTATAGATGCAGAATGGGGTTGGTTTTACGTTGCTTGCTGCAAATGTAGCAAAAAAGTCCAAGAAAATAAGAAAAATGGAACATTAGTTGTGTCAAACCCAAAAAACAACAAACATTTTGGTGTGCCACTTTTCCTTTATTTTAATTTGTATAACACACTCTTTTTGAGTCCGGGTTTTAAAAGATAATATTTTCCCAAATTTTTTATTATCTTATTATTAATTTTTTTACTATATTTAAATTTTAAAATACAATAGTGACAATCAAAATATATCTCTTTATCGTGTTTTGATGCAAATTTGATGTTAAAAAAAAATGTGTTTATCGTAAAGATATATTTGATTTATAACAAAAATATGCACGTTTGTCGGTTTGTTATATATTTGACTTGAATGTTTGTAAATATTTTAAATATAATCAAAATTTAAATATGAAATTTCAGAAACTACACAAATTAATAAAGGAGCCATAAGTATAAAAACATTATTTCAACGAAATCCTAATGGAATTGTTGCTTAAAATCTTTTCTGTTTGGCTAAATCAATTAAAGTCACAATTCAGAGAATCACTCCCATAAAAAAAAATATATATATATATCAACTAGCTTGGAAAATAAAATTTTAGAGGAATGTTTGCTTACACGATTTTGAAAAGCTATTTTCTCACAAATTTACATCCCAATCGAATCGATAATATGCTAAAAAAAAAAAAAAACTGGAATCAGTTTTAGAAATCTGAAAACCTGATTTCTCTTTATTAAAATATAAACAAACTTAACAGTTTTCAAAATTATATCGTTTAATATTTTAATGATAAAATTTTAAAATATAGATTTGATTTGGATGTCCTTAAAAAGAGGAATGACACCAGTAAATGATAGCAAATCTTTTCAAATATGGAATTCAATATTTATTTTAAAAATTTTATTAAAAAAGTTTGTATTAAATTTATATAGATACTCCATCGTTTCATTTTTTACTTCATCTCTAATAAAACAAACGAAAAAGGTGGAAAAAAAAAGTTACACTAAATATATGTTTACTCCTTATCATTCTTTTGGATTTGTATACTCACAAAAAAATGTAGTTTATGTGAAGATTTTAAGCATTTGGAAGTTTCATCATCGATGTTCTGGCTAAATGCATGAAATGATATTTGCCGATGAACATGTACAATTATATTTTATAAAAATCTTGAGCTTTTTAATTAAAAATCTGCCAGAAAGAGTTTTTATTAAGTTGATTTTCAAAAATCTCTTCCTTACTAATCACTGATTGAATAAGTTATTGTCGTACTAAATTTTCTTTTTTAAAACTACAAAAATTGGTGGAGAAAATACGATATGAAATCTTTATTTCTTTTGGTAAAAGGTTAAATGATATGAAATCTTGATATTGGATTTAATAATGGATGAGAGAAACTCTTTGTTTGTATGTTGTAGATGAAAAATAAGTTGTGGAAACACAAGAGTTGGGCTCAAACAAGGGAGTTAGTTACCATTGTATTGCCTCCGTAGTCCATGTAAGATTTCTCCTTTTCGAGTATTTAGACCAAAATAAATCTGCCTGTTTTTAAGATCAAAGGTAGAGTTACGGGTTTAGGCCCTGTTCGGGATTCAGTCGCTAGCGACACATAAGAGCGACACAAAATACACTGTAAATACCGTTGTTTGTGACTCAAGAATGTGGGGAGACTGCGGCTGTTAACGATTACGGTGTCGCTGCAACCATTTTTTCTGTCGCTGAAAAAAGCAGCGGCTTGTTTTCCACTCGGCGACTGTCAGTCTGTCCCTCTCTCTCTATAGAATTCAAAATCTCAGCGACAGCTACCTCATTTTCCTTTGTATTTTTCAGTCGCCGCAGTGTGTCGCAGCAACATCTAAACGAACAGGGCCTTAGTATTTTATCTGTTGATGTTTTCTTACAGAAACTGACAGGGGAATGAGTATACTATTTTATACATAAGAGAGCAGCAACTTTATGTTCGATTCCAAAGTATCTCATAGAGAGGAATGAGTATGCTACGCTCTGTTTTATTCACTCACTAGTGTCCATCAATCATCTCTTTACTCTTGGACCTCTGGCTGCTTCTTTCAATCTGATTTAATGAACCACCACCCAATCGCACCGAGAATAGCTATCGCAACTACGTCGGCTCTGGCCTTGTCGTCTCTGGCCTTGAATTCTCTGCCCTAGTAAGTTCATAAGAAGTTTCAGCTCAAATATTCGCCACCCAAGACGGTTAAGCTTTATTATCTAAACAAGCTAGCTATTCATACTTCAACTACTTGAGTTAGTTGTCGGGCTATCTTGTCAAGCTGTTGGGCCATCTTCTCAAGCTTCTCCTGCTCCATTTTCTGCAATATAGACAAACCGATAACCAAGCTTAATAGAAGGATAACAAACTTGACTGCTACAAGGTTTAGATAACAAATAGATTTAACTTGTACAATACACACAAGATAAGTTTCTCGCAAGTAAAAAAAAAAAAACAGATAGAAATCAAACAAGAGCTCCATAAGAAGTGTTCAGCTTTGAGGTAGTCTACAATTATGGTTAACGTTGATAAGAAAAAGCTTCTGAATCTTTATTTACCTTAATGAAAATATTCTCAGCAGCTCTCTCTTCTTCGCTAACAACTTTGCCACTAGAGAACCTTTGAATTCTCCGTCCACTTGCTGATCCTTCTGCTTGTTCTGCCGGACCCTAGTAATTTCATAACAAGTTTCAGCTCGAATATTCGCCACACAAGAGACTGTAAAGCTTCATCTAAACTAGCTATTCGTAGTTTCAACTACTTGAAAGAATCATCATTACCTGTCGCGCTATCTTCTCAAGCTTCTCCTGCTCCATTTTCTGCAATGTAGACAAAACCCATAACCAAGCTTAATAGAAGGAACTGCTCAAAACAAATTCTAACATGTTTAGATAACAAATAGATTTTGAACTTGTACAATTAGACACAAGATAAGTTTCTCATACATAAAACAAAATATTATCTAGTAGTTCTCACAACAGAGGCAGATAGAATCAATCAAAACGCTCAATAACAAGTGTTCATCATCTCATAAAAGGAAAGTAAATATACATTAAGCATTGAAGATTCTTTAGTCTACAATTATTCTGATCTTTATTTACCTTAATGAAAACATTCTTCGCAGCTTTCTCTTCTTTGCCACTAGAGAACCTACGAGACACAATTCTCAAAGCATTTCTGGTTGCCATGGTAATTAATGAACAAGTATCCTGTCCATAAAACATTAAAATCAATTTAACAAAACTCCATAGAAACTGTTACAGAAAAGCTATAATTAAAGAGGAAATTAACACTTAATCAGTCTCTCTCACAATCCTTTTTTGTCATCATCATCTATACCACGAAGAAGCAAGAAACTATAAATGTACCAAACAAATCAAATCAATCTAAAACCGAATGAAACTCAAATAGATTAAAGAGAGTGAATAAGGGAAGCATGTTATGACTTGTGAGTTTGTTACGATCAAAGAAGAAAAGTTTGTTACGATATCCTCAATGCATGTTTATTAGCATGTCTCTTAAGGAAATAAGTAATTAAAATATTGCTTCACATTCCGTTTATATATTGCTTCAATATATTAAAATAATTAAAATATTGCTTCACATTCCTTAGTGCGGCATGTTAAGGTGTGAATGGTTTAATTTTGAGATTTTGGGCGACAAATTTTTTCTTATTTTCCGTTTCTCCTCTCGACTATTTAATTTTTGTAAATCACTAACATTAAACTATTTTAACGGAAATCCGCTTTCAAAAATTAAAATTTTTACTTTAAAAGATTTAATTATGTATAATGAAATCTGAAAAATCTTGAGCTTTTTAAAAATCCGTCATAAAATTTTTTTATTAAGTTGATTTTAAAAAATCGCTTCTTTACTAATCACCGATTGAATAAGTTATTATCATACTAAACTTTCTTTTTAAAAAATAAAATATTGATGGAGAAAATACGATATGAAATCTTTTTTTTTTTGGAAAAAGGTTAAATGATATGAAATCTTGATTTTTTTTTTTTTTTGGTAAATGGGAGGAGAAGTGTCTCCTCTTATTCATTCATAAAAAATCAAACACAAATTTACCGGGGAAACGAAGTTCTACGCGCATCATCCGTACCAATCGAAACAACAACATCAGGAATAACATCAAAAGCATGAAAACCTAAAGGAAGAGAAAACGCATAGTTCGCTAACCCATCTGCGAGACGGTTAGCCTCCCTATACACATGTGATATCCGGACTATCGAGTCCCTTGATAGAAAGCCATAGCACAGCCGTACAAGGAATGACAGTGGATGTGAGTCACCTATCCCTGTCGTGAGAAAACCAACTACAATCTCCGAATCAACCTCCAACTCCAATCTCGGTATCCGCTTCTCCCATGCTATATATAGTCCGTAATACACACCCCACAACTCAGCCAAGGGTACCGTGCATATTCCTATATTTAGCGCAAAACCTCCACACCAGTTCCCATGGCCATCTCTCAACACACCGCCCGCTGTTGCAAGACCAGGATTACCATGTGAAGCACCATCTGTATTCAATTTGAACCAACTCTCCCTCGGTGGTTTCCAATGGATCAGCCTCTCTTCCCGGACCACACGGCTTCTCTGATCAGTCACCGTTCTATGTGCTAGCTGAATCTCCAGCCCTAGCTCTTTGAGAAACTTCACACGATCTCGACATCTAATGTTTGTACCAAAAATATTGCCACATCTCCACTTCCACCCCCACCAAACAGTCACTGCAAAAAGAGTAGACCATGACACACCATTAACCTCTGCATCAACTCACAAATTTGCATAGAGCCATTCAAGTATTGTGTCACCAAAGAAAGACTGTGTATATCTGTTTGGGACTAATCGGTTCCAAACATTATTCATTGCCGGGCAATCTCGTAGCACATGCATTATCTTCTCATAATCCCCTTTACATACCTGACACACTGTTGTAGTACACAGATGACGCCAATGTCTCTCCACTCCCGTCATAATCGCTTGATTCGCAACCAACCAAAGAAAAACTCTTACTCGTTCTAGTGCCACAACTCTCCAAACACTATCAAAGAGCTTTGAGAGGTTTTGTTGCGGGACAATATCTCGTGTTATGAAATTATAAGCCGACTTGACCGAAAAATTTCCATCAGAACAATCACTCCAAGCTAATCTATCACTCGCTCCGGTAATGCTATCAAGTACTCTTGAGATTAAGTGCAGCATCGTATTTGCAGGGACATATTGTTCAATTTGGTTTCTCTCCCAACCCGAGCTATCCTTCCATAGATCCTTAACACGCAGCTCCGCAAAATTTAGAGGTAGATTAGCTACTGTGATCTCGCATAATGGTATATGCAACAACCATTTATCAGTCCATAAACGGATATCACGGCCGTTACCAAGCACCCAACTTAGCCCAGGTAACACCACTTCCCTCATTCCCATGCCTATACTCCTCCAAGTCGAAGACCAAGAACCCTTAGGCTTCAACCAAGACTGATCATGAACTTCTCCAACCTTGTATTTAGCACGTAAGAGCTTTGCCCAGAGGCTTTCTTTATCATGTAATAACCGCCACCCAAGTTTCGATAAGAGAGCCTTATTCATTGAGCTTGCAGTGCGAATCCCTAACCCCCCAGCTGCTTTTGGTTTACACACGCGGTCCCAAGCTATAAGGTGTTGTTTTCGCCTATCCGCTGTACTTCCCCACAAAAAATCTCGTGACAGCTTCTCCAATTTTGAGATGGTATGTTGTGGCAAGGCAATTGTGCTCATAGTATGGACCGGGATTGAGGATAGCACTGCCTTGGTTAAGGTGACCCGACCTGCCAAGCTCAGGAACCTTCCCTTCCAGCCCGATAAGCGTGATGAGACTTCAATAACAGCACCAAAAGTTTCTTTATTGATCCTCTTATGCAACACCGGCATTCCCAAGTATTTCCCCAACTCTCTTGTAGAACTTATGCCACTCTCATCTGAAATCTGTTTTACCAAATCTCTGTGAACATTCTCCGAAAAAAATATTTTCGACTTCTCCAAGCTAACCTTCTGACCCGAGGCCTTGCAAAATTTTTCTAGGACCTTTCTAATGATCCGCACCTGTGAGACTGATGCTTCAGCAAAAAGGATAAGATCATCCGCGAAACACATATGAGAAAGCTTTGGCCCCCCTCGAGACAAACTAATTGGCTTCCAAGCTTTATCCGCAACAGATAACTCGATTAGATGACATAATCGCTCCAAGCACAAGACAAACAAGTAAGGTGATAGTGGATCACCTTGACGTAGTCCCCGAGCTGGTCTAAAAGATTCTGTTTGTTCCCCATTCCATAATACATACATTGAAGGGCCTATAACGCACTGCATTATCCACTGTACCCAATCTCCCGGTAGTTTTGCAGCAAGCAACGTGTCTTTCAGGAAATCCCATCTGATTCTGTCATACGCCTTCTCTAGATCCAACTTTAACAACATCCACCCCTTACGACCTTTCTTTCTTCTCATCGAATGCACTGCCTCTTGTAGTACTACGATGTTGTCTGTGCTTAGCCTCCCTGGGATAAAACTTGATTTTGCAGGACCAATAAGTTTTGAAATTATCTTCTTTAATCGCATCACCATAACCTTTGTAATAGTCTTAAACAAGACATTACATAAGCTAATTGGTCGAAACTGAGTAATCTTTTCTGGCTTCTCCACTTTCGCAATAAGAACTAGTAACGCATCATTAGTACCTTCTGGCATCGTTTTTGACTCAAAGAAATCCAATACAAACCTTGTCATTGAATTTCCTACCACCTCCCAACAATCTTGGTAGAAGATAGGTTGGTATCCATCCGGGCGTGGTGCCTTAAAACTCCCCATACTCTTTATTGCCGATTGGACCTCTACTCCCAAAACCGGTTTAGTTAACTCAGTATTTTCCGTCTCACTGGTTAACGCAGTGAAACCGACCCTTGGTAAAGCCTCACCATCTGTATCAACATCTTCCATGGAATAAAGTCGATTATAGTAACTTACTGTTAAGTTTTCAAGCTCCTCACCATTAGAGATCCAGGCACCCTCATCATTTTTCAACATCTCAATACGATTTCTTCTCCTTCTAATGATAGTTGATGTATGGAAAAATTTTGTATTTCGGTCTCCCAGAGTTATCCACTTCTCCCTCGATTTCTGGAACCACAAAACTTCCTCTTGCTCCATCACAACATCGAGCTCCTTCATAAGAGTGGCTTCCTTTTCAAGTAGCACATCCGTTTGGTACAGCTCCAACTGATCTTGAGTCTCCTTAATTTATGAAATCTTGATTTTGGACTTACAGTAAAACCTCTATAAATTAATACTCGATAAATTAATAACCTCTCTAAATTAATAAATTTTTCTAGTCCCGAGTTGGGACCAGTGTTAATTTTGACATAATTAGATAAAATAATAAAATAATATTTTTTTTAGAAAACTCTATGTATATATATGGTCCCATTAGTACTATAAATTAATAATTTTATAAATATATCAAAATATATTTATATATATGTTATATATCAAAATATTTAATGAAATATTACTATTGTGTTGTTTGTTTTTTCTTGAATTTGCATTAATTTTTATTATAATTCATTGATACTAGTATTTTTACTGCATCAAAAATTTCTGGTGTTATTTGCTAGACATGATAATTGTTTTATTAGTTGTAATTGATTCTCGAAAAGTACTGATTATAACAAAAACACTTATATTCTTAAATATTTTTTTAACAAAATTACTAAATAAGGAAAACCTCTCTTTTAATTAATCATTATTAATTTATGGATAAATTAATACCTCTATAAATTAATAAAATTTTATGGTCCTAACAGTATTAATTTATAGAGGTTTTACTGTAATAATAGATGGGAGAAACTCTTTGTTTGTATGTTGTAGATGAAAAATGAGTTTTAAGTTGTGGAAACACAAGTTGGGCTCAAACAAGGGAGTTAGTTACCATTGTGTTGCTTCCGTAGTCCATGTAAGACTTTTCTTTTTCGGGTATTTATACCGAAATAAACCTGCCTATTTTTAAGATCAAAGGTAGTTTTTTGTCTTTGCGAGCAGGCGTCGGCGTCGTGAGATAGCATCCCTTTCCCTTTGTTCCTTCCTTATTCTTTAGGCGGTCTTGGCGAGTAAATCGAGACGATAGGAGTGGGACAGATCGCTTATCCGACGATGGAGGCTCCTCTTTCGTTCGATGCAGAAGTGGCTTCGGCTTTGACAGCGAGAGGACTCACAGATGAGTCTCCGTTTGAAGATGTTATTGCACTCACATGGTTTCCTTCTCACGGCTCAACCATCCAAGCGGCGGCTGCGACTGCGACGGAAGATGGTGGCCACCGTCATTTAGTCTTGGCGGATATCGGTATTGTGGATCAACCGGAGCCACCAGAGCCCAATACCGTCCGAGAAGGCGATTCCACCGGACCGGATTGAGATGCATCTGCCTCAGGGCAGTCAGGGAAATCACCGGTGCTGGAGAGAGTAGGGATAGATCTTACCTTGTCGGATCGCTGGGTGAGGATCCGACAACGGAGAGCCGGCGTGTCGGAGAACAAAACATGGCGGGAAGTTCGTAGTGGGACAGGCAAGTCACCGAAGAAGGGCCGGAGACGGGAACCGAATACTCCCATCAACGGTACCGATCTAGTGAAGCCGCTGCAAAACCGTGAGCCTTGTATGTGCCGGCGTTGATGTTCCGGTTTTCTGCTCGCCGATCATTTCGCCATGGTCCGATCTGTTTTTTTTCTCGCAAGACCATATTTTTCCGATTTGCTTGTTTTGTAACTATAGCTAAAATGTATTAGGCCCAAGGCTTTCCCCTCATTCGAGGGAGGCCCATTTCAGTTTAATCAATATAAGCCTTTTAAATAAAAAATTCTCAAAAAAAAAAAAAAAAAAAGATCAAAGATAGAGTTATGGGTTTAATATTTCATATGGATTTCGGATACCCATTTGGGTTTTACCCATCATTAACATTCCTAAGTATAGAGTATTCGGGTTAGCCAAAATAGAACCACATTTTGGTTTCTGGTTTATGCAAAAGCATCTATCTCCGATAGTTCACCGATTTTCATCGCTCTGTTTGCCTCTCCGGTGTCCGGTCGTGACCGGCGCCGTGAGAGGGCTCCTAAAATTTTCTTTCTTGTCGTTTGTCTCGTCGCCGGAGTAGATCTACAATTCTTGATTTGGCTCTGTTACTCGCGGCTATGGGAAATTCCGCCGTGCGCGACGGCCTTTTACGGTGGTCAGGGGTTCCTCCGCTTAGGCTCCTTTGCTTGTCGACGGCGAAGGACATCAACGGAGACTTATCTCCTTACCCTAGCATCTCGCTCTTTGACCGGTGGAGATCTACTTTGTAGATCGCTCTTCCCTAGTGGTTCTCCTATGACGGATCTAGCTCCTCCGTCTTCTTAGGGTTCACAATTTCAACTCGCTCGAGGACGGCTATGTTCCTGGTAATCGCTTATTCCGTCCTCTCCGAGTGTGTTAGTTTCGTATGCCGGAGGTGAAACGTTAGGGTGGTCTTTGATGGCTGTGATGAAATCTACTCCGCCGTCGTTCTGTGATTTTGTTGCACTTGTCATTGAAGCCTAGGCCTCCCCTGTGTCTCGCCGACAGATAGGTTTTCAAAGTTAAGCTTCCTTGGGAATCTCATTGGGGCTCTTCCATACGGCGTTAGCTTGGCGATGGATGAACATCTCTCTGTTGGCAAACTCTACTTGAGGACAGTAGTGGAGCTATTAGGAGGATGGTTGTTTGTAGTACGTCACACATTTTGCTCTGTCACACTCACGGTTCCCCATTTTGTTCCTAAAGGTGGTTAAAGTGGTGTCTGATTTGAAGATGTTATATCTTTCGGTGGTGGCTTTTCTCGTCTCCAATTGATTTCACTTCAGGTATATGAAGTCTTGTTGGTTTAGCTTCCTGGCCTAGTTGTGTTGTTTCTGCTCGTTGTTGTTGCTTCTAGTTGAAGTAGGTGTGGCTTTGAGTTATAGCTCTGGTTGCTTGTGCTTTGTACGATAGAGGAGTTAGTAAGATTGATGGTGTTTGGTGTGGTTGTGAGTTGTTTTATCTTGCTCTGCGCTAGCCAACTTCGGGAATGAACTTGGTAGAGGGAGCTCGCACCGCTCAGAGAATTCAATTTGTGAGGTTCCGTTTGGGGAAAGCTCATGGATATTGTGACACCCCGACCCAGTTCTCTTGAATTAATTAACTAATTAATTCTCATACTTACAAATTCGTTCTCCCAATTAAACAAGTCAACCAAATAACGCGGAAACAATCAATTAATCGTCAAAAGACCAATACACAATACGGTTAAACAATTAAATCAACAACATTAGCTAATCAGCAACCTAGCGAGTATGCTAATGCAGGAATGGTTCCAATAAAATTCAATAACAACAATAACTAGTCCCTAGATCATCATCCTCTCCTTGCCATGATTCCACGAGCACACCTTAAACTGCATCACAAACACGAAATGCGTAAGTATTATCACAAATATTTAGTGAGGCGATCCTCTCATCTACGATCTATACACACAAGCCAATAGAAAACAACAATAAACAGCAGCAATACAAGCAAAACTGCACCACAACATGAATATACACACAAAAATAAGCCAAACTAGCTCTGATCAGAGGTCAATTAAAAACCTAAATATGCAAACTACCGGATCAATACGACAATCTATTGTAGCACTTTAGGGTCGAATTCACAGAGACCAAAGATGCACTTTAAGACAATTAAAATAAATAAAGCTAAGACAAAATCAAGCAAGAGTTTTTATTTTGGTTTTCTAATTAAACTAACAAACAAAATTATCAAGCAAACAATTCAAATAATTAAACAAGTATTAGTTTGGTGTTCAAAAAAAAAAAAAAAAAAACAAGTATTAGTTATAAGATATTCTTCCAGGATGTGAGGGTGACAATTAAATCAATTAGTAGGAATACTTAAGAACCGTTTTTGAACTCAATTCACTAAAATATAAGCAAATCGCCATCGCGTAAATACTTAACTAAACAATACTAAATCAGACCCTAAACCATCGTTTAACTCAAATAAAGTAAAACAAGCACTAACAAGTGATGGGAGCTAAAGTTAGCCCTCACTAGTTTCACCCAAATAAGAAATTCAGGAGTTTAACCTTGGGCAAAACAATTGAAAAGCTGCAAGTGCACAGCTAATCGCTTGTAGTACTTTAGGTATCGATCCACCCGGAGAGAGTTACCAAAGCGAGTCCTGCAAGAAAAGAAATCAGGCTAGGACCAAACGATAGGGATTGTTGTTGTTGTGTCACGGTCCTGAAACTAAGAAAGCAAATAAAAGAAGCGAATAAACTAACCCTAGTGAACTAACCTAAACGAAAGCAATAAAGCAAAGCAAAGCGGAATCAAACTAAAAGAAAACAAACCTAAAACTAAAGCAAAACGAAACGGAGAAGTAAACGAAAGCAAGTAAGCAGAGCGATTGAAACGTGAGTTGTAAGCAATAAAGAGAAACGCTGGGCATGTAGGGATTTTCGCGGGGGATTCATAGATAGGGTTCACTTGAGGATCCTGGATAGGTTCAATTTAAAGCCTGTTCACGAACTACGATTTCTAAAGGCCACCAAACCCCTAATCGGTTAGGTTGATGCTATCACTATCAAATTCGGTAACTAATACGGTTAGACTAGAGACTAATTCAGTGACTAGTGCAGGTTGATCAGAAACTTAATAAGAAGCAAGCATTAAGATAAGAATCGATACGTTCACTACGAGCACACGATACAGTGTAAATCTTCAAGCGTGATATTTCAAGCTCTTCTATACCTAGTTCGGATTATTCACTTTCAACGGTTAGCAGGCAAACGGTCTATGATCAAGGTCAAGGTTAATTACTCCTTAACACAGGCTTTAACGATCAGGTTAGAAGAAGAACAGGAGCAAAAGAAACTACCCTAACGAACCGCCACTCAAGCTAGTCTACCCATTAAAATCCCCTTTGAATCACCCCTTACACCCAACTAGTAAACTACTCACACATAGTAGATCCAATCATCAAAGCAATAAAAGAGAAACTCAAAAGCATAAAACGATAGAATAGATAGGGTTTCAACAACGGTTCAGATCCGACTTCTCACAACAAGTGTACAGAAGCTTAGATCTTTCTCCTAACAAAGTAAAAGCAAAGAACAGTAAAAACACAAAGAGATCTAACAACAGGGGCTGAGAGAGACGTCCAAGGAGGCTCTCAAAGTCTTCAAGCTTTCTCTCTAGGTCGGCGACTACACTTCCTTCTTCTCCAAAACGTGCACACACACGAAACCCTCGTGCTCTAGCACGGGTTATATACTAGATTATAAATCGGTTACAACTTTTTTTTAATTAGTTTATTAATCGGTTACCTAAAATAGTCCGATTCCAAATTCAATTTAATTACCTAAAATAAGTTTATAAATCAGTTTTGACAGCATATTCTTAAATATAATTGAATCTTATAATTATCACATTAAATGCATAGTTGTTAAAAGAAAATAAATCAATACTAAACGGCAAACGGATTTTCAGTAAATAAAAAAAAAAAAAATCAGATCATTAAAATCAAGATCCCTTCAAGCGGGTTAGATTTTGTAATCGGACTATTTTAGTTGTTAACTATTGCAGGTTGCTGAAGTATCTGCATTTATGAAGTTAACACTAACCCAATGTTTTGATACCCGATCTGGACAGTGAACCGGTTTATCTTCTGGGTCACCGGGTCATTGGGTCAACGGGGTTCGACCGCGGGTCAACCAATTTTTTTATTCTAATGTATTTATATTTTATAGATATTATATGTATAGGTGTAATTGTTAAAATATAAATAATCATATTATTTTTAATAACATATGAAGTCTAACATTAATAATAAAATAATAAAAAAAATTAAATCCAAATATAAATGAAAAAAACAAAAAGAAAACATTAAAAATTTAAAATTGTACGCAATCACTAATGATTTACGGATTTGATGCGCAAGAATTGAAGAGAGACTAGAGGATGGCCGCTTAAGAAAAGACGAAGAGTTGAAAAAAATCTAAAAACAATTGAAATTCATTAAAACTCTATATTTTATTCCTAAAATCAAAGAATTTTATTGATCCATCGGTTGAACCGGTTCACCGGGTCACGAGTGGTAGGCGATTTTTTCTGGGTTTTGTCGATTTTATGATTGCTGAATTTAAACATTAAACCCAAACTGGGAGAAGGTCCGGATCGCGGTTGAACCGGGCCGACCGGACGGTCCGGGCCGGGTGTCCAAACACTTGACTAACCCTAATCTAAAAAACCGTAACCGAACCCGAACTGAATTTTAGAAATAGACGAATGGGTCATAAACCTCTCAATCCGAAAATCTGAAACCTGAATATAACCGACCCGAACCCGAATGCCCAGGCCTACGACACTATGTGACGACTATATACAAAGAAAATTTAACCCGTGCTGTAGCACGGGCTATATACTAGTACTATTTCTGTACTAGAGATTTGTCCTTGTTTGCCAAGATAAATTTTTGTACCTTTGTTTCAACACGTGATATTTTGCGGATATTATGGTAGTTACTAGTTACTTACTATTAAGGCTATTATAGATTTAGAATTGGGAAGGATTAAATTCAGATAAAACTATACAACTATTAATAGGTCTCGCAAAATATCCAAACCCGAAAAATCTAAACCGAATCCGATCTGAAATAACCGAATCAAATCCGATAATCGAATCGGTACCCGAAATACCCGAAATATAATTATATAGATAACATATTAGTTATTTTTAGATTTAGTATAGTCCAATTATCTACTATTATTTTTATTTTTTTTTCTAAATTTAATATTATAATTAAAAATAAAAATATCAATTAATTTAGATATAAATAACTAAAATATCCAAAATATCTGAAAAAAATGTTTGTTATATTTATCAAACTTTAATCAATTTTTTTTCAAAATTAACCAATTTTTTTGATTTTTTTAGATATTTCGGGTATCCGAACCCGAACCGAACTCGAACCCGACCCAAAAATGTAAAATATCTGAACAGGTTTTAGAGAACTAAACTCGAAAACCCGAAAAACCAAACCGAATCTGACCGGGTACTCGAACGCCCAGACCTATAATCTTGGAGAATATTTAATTGAAGATTCATTCCTTTTTTATTAATAAAAGAGGATAATTTCTTTTTTGTATTGAGGTGTATCTACGGTGACACGTCTCAGAGAGTGATATGTTTCTAGGGTTAGCCGAAAATAGAGAGAGAAAACGAATTGTTTTGTTTCGGTGATTTTGTAGACAAGTTGAGCTGCTTGCTGGAACACAGATTTGGTTGTTCCAAGACTGGGTGTAACTAGATATTGTTTGATGTCGAGCTAAGGGGGTTCTTAGTGTCGTGTAATTCCAGTTAGACAAAGTCTTATTGTAAAGATTGTCTAAGTGAATCTAGTTGATGATTTGAGGACGTAGGCACATTGCTGAACCTCGTTAATTCTTGTATGCATTGTCTATCTCTGCTTTTACAAACAAAACCTAACTCCGACCACGAAAATATTGATATCGCAGACAAGTGTTACTTGTTAGATTGACAAAGAAGAAAATGTTAGGAGAATTATTTAAGTGAATCTAAAAATGAGAAGGAAGGAATCGTAATCATAAAAGATGATCAGAAGAAAATGAGAACCTTCGTTCGATGATTTTTTCTTTCTTTTTTTTAATACTAAATTATTATTATTCTATTGCAAATTATGATAAATATTACATCGGCTATTCTTACGACGGACAATTTTACCATTCGCTTATAGAAAAAATGGGACAGTGAAGAAGAATTGAAGGAGAGAGAGATGTGAAAGGAGTTAAATGGGTTGAATCTTATCATTTTGGCCCAAAAGCATTGTGTCGCCCATTTTATGCGCGTTGAACATTTGTGCCCACGAACACTTTAACTTTTAACTATTTCATTTTTGTAAATCACTAATGAACATTAAACTATTTTAATGGAAAACCGCTTTCAAATATTAATATTTTTACTTTAAAAGATTTAATTATGAATAATGAATTCTGAAATTTTTTGAGCTTTTTAAAATCCGCCATAAAGAGTTTGTATTAAGTTGATTTTCAAAAATTGCTTTTTTACTAATCATCAATTGAATAAGTTATTGTCGTACTAAATTTTCTTTTTAAAAAATACAAAAATTGGTGGAGAAAATACGTTATGAAATCTTTTTTTTTCTTGGTAAAAGGTTAAATGATATGAAATCTTGATTTTGGACTTAATAATGGATGGGAAAAACTCTTTATTTGTATGTAGTAGATGAAAAATGAGTTAAGTTGTGGAAACACAAGTTGGGCTCAAACAAGGGAGTTAGTTACCATTGTGTTGCCTCTGTAGTCCATGTAAGACTTTTCTTTTCTGGGTATTTAGACCGAAATCTTTTCTGGGTATTCGTCAGCGTTGGTGTTACGGTTTTCTGCTCGCCGGTCGTTTCGCCAGGATCCGATGGTATTTTGTCCATCGGCTATTCTTACGACGGACAATTTTACCATTCGCTTATAGAAAAAATGGGACAGTGAAGAAGAATTGAAGGAGAGAGAGATGTGAAAGGAGTTAAATGGGTTGAATCTTATCATTTTGGCCCAAAAGCATTGTGTCGCCCATTTTATGCGCGTTGAACATTTGTGCCCACGAACACTTTAACTTTTAACTATTTCATTTTTGTAAATCACTAATGAACATTAAACTATTTTAATGGAAAACCGCTTTCAAATATTAATATTTTTACTTTAAAAGATTTAATTATGAATAATGAATTCTGAAATTTTTTGAGCTTTTTAAAATCCGCCATAAAGAGTTTGTAGTAAGTTGATTTTCAAAAATTGCTTTTTTACTAATCATCAATTGAATAAGTTATTGTCCTACTAAATTTTCTTTTTAAAAAATACAAAAATTGGTGGAGAAAATACGTTATGAAATCTTTTTTTTTCTTGGTAAAAGGTTAAATGATATGAAATCTTGATTTTGGACTTAATAATGGATCGGAAAAACTCTTTATTTGTATGTAGTAGATGAAAAATGAGTTAAGTTGTGGAAACACAAGTTGGGCTCAAACAAGGGAGTTAGTTACCATTGTGTTGCCTCTGTAGTCCATGTAAGACTTTTCTTTTCTGGGTATTTAGACCGAAATCTTTTCTGGGTATTCGTCAGCGTTGGTGTTACGGTTTTCTGCTCGCCGGTCGTTTCGCCAGGATCCGATCTGTTTTTTTTCCGACGAGACCATATTTTTCCAATTTGCTTGTTTTGTAACTGTAGCTAAAATGTACTAGGCCCAAGGCTTTCCCTTCATTTGAGGGAGGCCCATTTCAGTTTAATCAATACAAGCCTTTTTTTGTCATCTGGATTTATCCCCTATATATTAAAAGAGAAACATTTTCGCCACGTGTCGTCGTTAGATAGCTCGCATTAATTATAAAAATAAAACCTTAGCCAAAGTTTTCAAACTCCTCTCTCACCTATTGAATTTATTTAAGGAAATATTGAATTTTTTCTTCCCTCTAATTTTGTTAACAAAGTTATTTCTCTTTAATTTAGAAATATTTAAAAATTTTTTATTAAAAACTTATCTCTCATCTTTTTATGATCATATTTTCTAAAAAAATTGAATCAATACATAGTCTATATAATAAATAAAATCCAGATTTTATTTTTCATATATGTTGTGATTTGAGTTTTTAAAAACGGACATAATTTACTAAATTAGTAAAGAAAAAAAGTGAATTTTAATATTTTAATATTTGATTTAACACACATCCAAAAAAATATTAAATATTTTGAATAAAAAGTAAAGAAACTTTGACAAAAATAAAAATAAAGAACAAAACTATTCAATCAAAAACAATAAATAATCACTTAAAAATGTGAAAAAATTGCATTGTATCATAAAGATCAGCGGGTTACTGAAATTTGAAATCGGAATATATAAACAAGCTTTTGTATCATAAAGATCAACGGGTCACTATGTCTTTGATTTGTTTAATATCTTTTATAGATCAATTAGAGTTTTATATTTACGTTACAAACAAACTTTCAAATCGTGAATTTTAAAATTTATAAATTTAATGTTTGTCCCGCGGTGTACCGCGGGTTAAGACCTAGTTAATTATTACAGATTATGAAAACTATTACATAGACTATTCTACCATGGGCAATTCCTTCCAATCCTATTAGATTCACGATAGACCATATATCCTTCTTCCTTCTCCATGCTGAATCACGGCGAACGACTCTAATTGCGCATCACCGGAGATCTCTGGTAAACTTTCCTCCACTAATTTGCATAATTGTTAATAAATCGCAATGTCTGGGACTCGAACCCCAGGCATCTTGGTGTAGAATCATTAATCAACCCTTGACCTACCACATGCCTAGGGGACTTCCACCAATATAAGCCTTGAAAAAAAAAATCCAAAAAAAAAAAAAAAAAAAATAGAGTTATAGGTTTAGCATTTCATACGGTTCCGGTTTTGGATACCCCATTTGGGTTTTATCCATCATTAACATCCCTAAGTATAGAGTATTCAGGTTAACCAAAATTGAACCACATTTTGGTTTCTGGTTTACTGAAAGGCATCTTTTTTTTTTTTTTTTTTTTTTTCGACAAAGCAATTTTATTGATATCATAAACGTTTACAAGGTACAGAAAAATACAAAACAACCATTGTACGCAAATATAGGAAATTGAAAACAATTTCGATGAAAGATTTACTGAAAAGCATCTATAATAACTATTTTGTATTAAATTAATCACTCACATAAAAGATTTCGACTACAAAAAAAAATCTCTATACATAGAATTTTCCAATGACCAACTTCTACAGTGAGCGTCTCTTATCATTTTCAATTTCTCATTCTTCTCCTTTGTAGTCTTCTTGATTTAATCTGTTGATGTTTTCTTACAGAAAATGAAAGAGGAATGAGTATTATACTATACTACTTTATATAAGAGAGCAGCAACTTTATGTTCGATTCCAAAGTATCTCATAAGAGAGGAATGAGTATACTACTCTCTGTTTTATTCACTCACTAGTGTCACCATCAATCATCTCTTCTCCTTCTTTTCTCGTGGTTTAAATAACCACAAAAAAAAGAGAATAGTCACCACCACACTGATCACCCCACCTCCAGCTCTCTCTTCTTCGGTAAGAACTTTGCCTTCTGACACCTTAGGGCCCGACTCAACTAATGCTGTTGATGTCGCACCACTAGCATTTGCTCCACTTGCTGACCCTGCTGCTGCTTGTTTTCCCGGACCCTAGTAAGTTCATAAGAAAAAGTTTCAGCTCAAATATTCGCCACACAAGACTGTGAAGCTTTATTAAACAATTAGCTAGCTATTCATACTTCAACTACTTGAGTTAGTTGTCGGGTTATCTTCTCAAGCTGTCGGGCTATCTTCTCAAGCTTCTCCTGCTCCATTTTCTGCAATATAGACAAAACCGATAACCAAGCTTAATAGAAGGATAAAAGATGACTGCTACAAGGTTTAGATAACAAATAGATTTAACTTGTACAATTAGACACAAGATAAAGTTTCTCGCAAGTAAAACAAAATATTATCTAGGAGTAGTTCACAACAAAGACAGATAGAAATCAAACAAGAGCTCAAGAGACAAATAGAATCAAACAAGAGCTCCCTCCATAAGAAGTGTTCATCATCAAAAAAGGAAAGTACATATATATATTCAGCTTTGAGGATTCTTATTAGTCTACAATTATTGTTAACAATCCATAAGGAAAAGCTTCTGAATCTTTATTTACCTTAATGAAAACATTCTCAGCAGCTCTCTCTTCTTCCCTAAGAACTTTGCCACTAGAGAACCTACAAATTCTCCCCAGCTTCGCTCCACTTGCTGATCCTGCTGCTGCTGCTTGTTCTCCCGGATCCTGTCGGGCTATCTTCGCAAGCTTCTCCTGCTCCATTTTCTGCAATGTAGACAAAACCCATAACCAAGCTTAATAGAAAGATATATAAAAGATATATAACTGCTCAAAACAAATTCTAACATGTTCAAGCTGGAGCTACAAGGTTTTAGATAACAAATAGATCATTTTGAACTTGTACAAGGTTTAGATAAGTTTCTCATACATAAAACAAAATATTATCTAGTAGTTCTCACAACAGAAATAGATAGAATCAATCAAACGCTCAATAACAAGTGTTCATCATCATATATAAAAGGAAAGTATAAATATACATTAAGCATTGAAGATTCTTTATTTTACCTTAATGAAAACATTCTTCGCAGCTTTCTCTTCTTCGCTAACAACTTTGCCACCAGAGAACCTACGAGACACAATTCTCAAAGCATTTCTGGCTGCCATGGTAATGAAGAAGTATCCTGTCCATCAAACATCAAAATCAATTTAACTCCGAAATTTTCACAAAAACTCCATAGAAACTGTTACAGAAAAGCTATATATAAAGAAGAAAACACTTAAGTAGTCTCTCTCACAATCCTGTTTCGTCATCATATATCATCTATACCACGAAGAAGCAAGAAACTATAAATGTACCAAACAAATCAAATCATCGATCGAACGGCACTGGAAAAATCTGATGACCGCAGATTCAAACAGGTCGATAAATACGCATCAAAGAACTGATTATAGAAAATGTAAAGCATATAAGCAAAAACCTAATCCTGATCCAGAACCGGACAAACGAAAATGTTGATATCGCCGACAGAAAAGAAAAGGTTAGGAGCATTAATTAAGCGAATCTAAAAACGAGAAGGAGTCATCGGAGAAGATGATCGGAAGAAAATGAGAACCTTCTTTGGATGTTAGATCGTTAAAATTTCGTCTCCGCTGCTGATGAAAATCGCTTACAGAAGAAATTGACACAGTGAAGAAGAAATGAATTGAGAGTGAAAGAAGAAAACTTTGTTATGAGTTTGTTACGATCAAAGAAGAAAAGTTTGTTATGATATCCTCAATGCATGTTTCTTAGCATGTCTATCAAGGAAAAAAATACTCCGCACCTAGTTTTTCGCAGGAGACGTCCTTTAGTGCCACATGTCAAGGTGTGAATGGTTTTGAGATTTTGGGCGACAAACTTTTTCTTCCTCTCCGTTTCTCCTCTCGACTATTTCATTTTTGTAAATCACTAATGAACATTAAACTATTTTAACGAAAAACCGCTTTCAAAATTAAAAAACTTTTACTTTAAAAGACTGAATTATGTATAATGAAATCTGAAAATTTTTGAGCATTTTAAAAATCCGCCATAAAGAGTTTTTGTTAAGTTGATTTTCAAAAATCGCTTTTTTACTAATCACCGATTGAATAAGTTATTGTCATACTAAACTTTCTTTTTAAATCATAAAAATCTTGGTCGACAAAATACGATATGAAATCTTTTTTTTTGTTTGGTAAAAGGTTTAAATGATACGAAATCTTGATTTTGGACTTAATAATGGATGGGAGAAACTCTTTGTTTGTATGTTGTAGATGAAAAATAAGTTAAGTTGTGGAAACAAAGTTGGGCTCAAACAAGGGAGTTAGTTACCATTGTGTTGCCTTCGTAGTCCATGTAAGACTTTTTTTTCCGGGTATTTAGAGTGAAATAAAACTGCCTGTTTCTAAGATCAAAGGTAGTTTTTTGTCTTCGCTCGCGTAGTACCCACGCGCGGGTACATCGTTTCTCTCAACTTTAGATCTAGGGTCTCCGCCGTTGTTTCTGCTTGGCGGCTATCTCCGTCTCCGGCCCGGCGTCGACGTCGTGAGATAGCCTCCCTTTCCCTTTGTTCCTTCCTTGTTCTTTAGGTTGGCCTTGGCGAGTACATCGAGGCGACTGGAGTGGGACAGATCGCTTATCCGACGACAGTGGCTCCTCTTCTGTTCGATGCAGAAGCGGCTTCGGCTTTGACGGCGAGAGGACTCACATATGAGTCTCGGTTTGAAGACGTCACTGCACCCACATGGTTTCTTTCTCATGGCTTAACCATCCAAGCGGCGGCTGCGACTGCGAAGGAAGTCGGCGGAATATGGTAGCCACCGCTGTTCAGTCTCGGCGGATATCGGTATTGTGGATCTGCGTGATCCACCAGAGCCCAATACCGTCGCGAAGGCGGTTCCACTGGACCGGATTGAGATGCATCTGCCTCAGGGCAGTCGGAGATATCGCCGGCGCTGGGGAAAGCGGGGATAGATCTGAGTTTGTCGGAACGCTAGGTGAAGATCCGACAACAGAGAGTCGGCGTGTCGGAGAATAAAACATGCCGGGAAGTTTCTTAGTGGGACAGGCGAGTCACCGAAAAAGGGCCGAAGATGGGAACCGAATACTTCCGTCAACGGTGCCGATCTAGTAAAGTCGCCGCAAAACCGTGAGCCTTGTATTCGTCTACGTTGGTGTTACGGTTTTTTGCTCGCCGATCGTTTTGCTAGGATCCGCTCTTTTTTTTTCGACGAAGCCATAATTTTTCGATTTGCTTGTTTTGTAACTGTAAAATGTACTAGGCCCAAGGCTTTTCCCTCATTTGAGGGAGGCCCATTTCAATTTAATCAATACAAGCCTTTTAAAAAAACAAGATTTCCAAAAAAAAAAAAAAAAAGATCAAAGATAGAGTTATGGGTTTAGTATTTCATACGGGTTTCAGATACCCATTTGGGTTTTATCCATCATTAACATTCTAAGTATAGAGTATTCGGGTTAACCAAAATTGAACCACATTTTGGTTTTTGGTTTATGCAAAAGCATCTATAGACTAATAACAACTATTTGTATTAAATTAATCACTCACATAAAAAATTTCGACTACAAAAACAAATTATATACATAGATTTTTCCAGTGACTAATTTGCAAAATATGTGGTTGTTTAGGATCGGTATGAGACCATATATTATTTGCTCAACCTCAAATTCCCTTGCTTGACTATATATTCTAATTCATATTGTATTTTCAAAAACTATTTTTTTTTTTTTTTTTTTCGACAAAGCAATTTTATTGATATCATAAACGTTTACAAGGTACAGAAAAATACAAAACAACCATTGTACGCAAATATAGGAAATTGAAAACAATTTCGATGAAAGATTTACTGAAAAGCATCTATAATAACTATTTTGTATTAAATTAATCACTCACATAAAAGATTTCGACTACAAAAAAAAATCTCTATACATAGAATTTTCCAATGACCAACTTCTACAGTGAGCGTCTCTTATCATTTTCAATTTCTCATTCTTCTCCTTTGTAGTCTTCTTGATTTAATCTGTTGATGTTTTCTTACAGAAAATGAGAGAGGAATGAGTATACTACTTTATATAAGAGAGCCGCAACTTTATGTTCGATTCCAAAGTATCTCATAGAGAGGAATGAGTATACTACTCTCTGTTCTATTCGATCACTAGTGTCCATCAATCATCTCTTTTTATACTCTTGGACTTCTGGCTGCTTTTTTGCACGTGGTTTAAACAACCACCAAATAAAGAGACCAGTCACCACCAGCATGATCAACCCACCTCCAGCTCTCTCTTCTTCGCTAAGAACTTTGTCTTCTGACACCTTAGGGCCCGACTCAACTAATGCTGTTGATGTCGTACCACTAGCATTTGCTCCACTTGCTGACCCTGCTGCTGCTTGTTCTCCCGGACCCTAGTAAGTTCATAAGAAGTTTCAGCTCAAATATTCGCCACACAAGACTGTAAAGCTTTATCTATACAAGCTAGCTATTCATACTTCAACTACTTGAGTTAGTTGTCGGGATATCTTCTCAAGCTGTCGGGCTATCTTCTCAAGCTTCTCCTGCTCCATTTTCTGCAATATAGTAATACGTTTGGTCCCTCTTCAAAGCCAAGAGATTGATAATAAGAACACACGAGAATTGTTGGTAGTTATGACTATTTTTGTTGTTTTTCATTCATATAAATAAGCAAAGTACATGAAGCAAATAACGTCAAAAAGAGAAGTGGAGTCATTGACTCCTACAATACTGGAAATGGGAAAGTGGAGATAGTCTCCTACAAAACTGGAAAACAGAGGAAGAAGTCAAATGACTTCGTTAACTTAAATATTTACGGTTTGGCTTACGTGGCCTTGACGAGACTCTCTTCGCCACCTCAGCATCATCACTCTCTCGCACCTCTTCTGTAATCCCATCATATAGACAAACCGATAACCAAGCTTAATAGAAGGATAAAAGATGACTGCTACAAGGTTTAGATAACAAATAGATTTAACTTGTACAATTAGCCACAAGATAAAGTTTCTCGCAAGTAAAACAAAATATTATCTAATAGTTCACAACAAAGACAGATAGAAATCAAACAAGAGCTCAAGAGACAAATAGAATCAAACAAGAGCTCTATAACAAGTGTTCATCATCAAAAAAGGAAAGTAAATATATATATATATATATATATTCAGCTTTGAGGATTCTTATTAGTTGTTAGAATATCCCACATCGGAAAGAAATAATGTCCTTGGGCAAGATATATAGTGTGAGGCAAACCTCCTCCCTTGAGCTAGCTTTTGGGTGTTGAGTTAGGCCCATTACTAATATGGTATCAGAGCTCGAGACTTGAAATCTCGATCGATTCTTCTTCAAATTCCGCAAAATTGAGCTTCAGATCTTCGATTCTTGATGGATTCTTCCGATTAACCGATCATTTTACCGGTCATTCTCACCGGAATCGTTGTTTCGGAACTATCCATCTCGTTTTTCTTGGATCTTGAGCTGTTACGATGGTTACTGCACGCAGACTTCGTCGCACGGTCCGAGCTACATCTTCAGCTCGTCGATCGGTAAATTGCGATGGTTCACCAGAGGATTCGCCGGAGCATTCGCCAGTTCCTTCACCACGAGCTTCTCGGAAGACTAAGTCAACAAAGGTATCAATCGATAGTTCGCAATCTCCGTATTGGCTGTCGAATAGTGATAATCCTGGTTTGACCATAATTTCTGAAGTGCTTGATGGTTCAAACTATGATGATTGGCAAATTGCGATGATGACTTCTTTGGATGCGAAAAACAAAATGGCTTTTATTGATGGATCTCTTTCAAGACCAGCTGAATCGGATGAGATGTTTAGGATTTGGTCACGGTGTAACTCCATGGTTAAGTCTTGGCTCCTGAATTCAGTTTCTAAACAGATATACAAGAGTATTCTTCGTTTTAGTGATTCATCTGAGATTTGGAAAGATTTGAGAACAAGATTCCACATTACAAATGTTCCAAGATCCTACCAGTTATCTCAACAAGTATGGGCATTACAGCAAGGTACAATGGATCTTGCTACATACTATACTACTTTGAAGACACTTTGGAATGAACTAGATGGAGCAAATTGTGTCAAGATTTGTCGAAATTGCGATTGTTGTAAGGCTCAGGAGAAGAAAGCGGAAAATGCTAGAGTGATTAAGTTCTTGGCTGGATTAAATGAATCTTATTCAGCCATTAGAAGCCAGATAATCATGAAGAAGCATATTCCAGAGATGGCTGAGGTTTACAATTTGTTAGACCAAGACCACAGTCAAAGAAACATTTCTCCAATGCCAAATGCAGTTGCATTTCAAGTCACAGCTCCTGCAATAACTCCTGATCAAATACAAGCTTCTGTTAATGCAACCTACAATGGACAGAAACCAAAAGTGATATGCTCTCATTGTGGTTACACAGGTCACACGGTGGACAAATGTTACAAAGTACATGGTTATCCACAGGGATTTAAACACAAGAACAAATCCAATCCAGTCAAACCTGTTGTAGCTCAACTTGCACTAACAGACTCTACTTCTTCTAGTGATTTACTCACAGGAATGGCTAAGACTCTCACTAAAGATCAGATTCAAGGAGTTATGGCTTACTTCTCTTCACAGCTCCAGTCTGATTCAAACCAAGTCATGGCTTCTACATCGGGTGCCACTATCACTGCATTACCTGGTATTTCTTTCTCTGCTAAAACACTGAAATTTGTTGGAGCATTGAGAGCTACAGGGAATGTTTTATCCTCAGAATCATGGATTATAGATAGTGGAGCAACACACCATGTGTGTCATGATAAGAAGATGTTCTTAAGTTTATCAGAAACTAGGAATGATTCGGTTACTTTGCCTACTGGTTTTGGTGTCAAGATCACAGGAATAGGCACAGTCAGGCTGAATGATTGTCTTTTGTTGAAGAATGTCTTATATATTCCCGATTTTAGACTAAATCTCCTCAGTGTTAGTCAACTAACTAAGGATTTGGGATATAGAGTGACTTTTGATGAGTCTTCTTGTGTGATACAGGATCCTATCAAGGGAATGATGATTGGGAGAGGTGAAGAATTCTCCAACTTATATGTTTTGGATGTTGACCCTACTTTGCAGTTTTCTACACAACAAGCTCCATGTTTCGCAAATGTTGTTGTAGACACTACCTTATGGCATAGTAGACTAGGTCACCCTTCTGTATCCAAAACTGATCTGATTACAGATGTACTTGGTTTGAAGCACAGGAATAAAACTTCATTTCACTGTCCAGTTTGTCCTCTTGCCAAGCAAAAGCGTTTATCTTTTCCTTCTCCAAATAATATGTGTGCTTCTGCATTTGATCTTTTGCACATAGACATTTGGGGACCCTTTTCAGTTCCAACTACTGAAGGCTACAAATACTTTTTAACCATTGTTGACGATCATACCAGAGTCACTTGGTTGTATTTGTTGAGGAATAAGGCTGAAGTTTTGCAGGTTTTTCCTGAGTTCTTGAAGATGGTTGAAACACAGTATAAGACTGTTGTTAAAGGTGTCAGATCTGATAATGCACCTGAGTTGAAGTTCACGGATTTGTACAAGGCTAAAGGTATCATCGCATATCATTCTTGTCCGGAAACTCCGGAGCAAAACTCAGTTGTAGAACGCAAGCATCAGCACATTTTAAATGTTGCGAGATCATTGATGTTTCAGTCTCAAGTTCCTGAAGAGTACTGGGGTGATTGTGTGCTTACTGCAGTCTTTCTAATCAACAGGTTACCAACACCACTACTTCAAAACAAATCACCTTATGAGGTGCTTACTTCAAAGAAACCTGACTATGAAGGTCTTCGGGTGTTTGGTTGCTTATGTTACAGCTCAACTTCTTCAAAGAACAGAAATAAATTTCAACCGAGGGCAAAGGCTTCTGTGTTCTTGGGATATCCAAATGGCTATAAAGGCTACAAGATATTGGATTTGGATACTAATTGTATAAGTATATCCAGAAATGTGGTTTTCCATGAAACTATCTTCCCTTTTACGACAGGTGATGCTTCTGTACCTGCTTGTTTTGATGGCATTGATGATTCAGCAGGTGTAAATGACTCAGATACCACCAGTGTTCCTGTAGTTGTGAGTAATACTCCTGCAGTTGTAACCAATGTCATTTCTCCTTCAGTTTCAGCCTCAGAACCGACTGCAACACAAAGAAGACCTGTTAAGCTGCCTACATATTTACAAGATTACTACTGTAATATGTCAACAAATGGTGTGCAGTATCCTATTTCAGATTACATGACATATGATCAGTTATCTGAGCCTTATAGAGCTTTCATTTGTTCTGTTACAAAATACTCTGAGCCAAGTTCTTTTTCTCAAGCTAAGAAATCGGATGACTGGCTCAAGGCAATGAATGCAGAATTGCAGGCGCTAGAAGGGACTGCTACTTGGGAAGTTTGTTCTCTACCGAATGATAAGAAGGCTATTGGCTGTAAATGGGTTTACAAGGTTAAACTCAATGCTGATGGAAGTTTAGAACGGTATAAAGCCAGATTGGTAGCCAAAGGTTACACACAACAAGAGGGGATAGATTTTGTTGATACATTCTCTCCTGTAGCAAAAATGACCACTGTAAAGACTTTACTTGCTGTGGCAGCTGCAAAGAAATGGAGTTTGCATCAGTTGGATATTTCTAATGCTTTCCTTAATGGTGACTTGGAGGAGGAAATCTACATGAACCTTCCACCAGGTTATACAACAAAAGAAGGTGAAACTTTGCCTCCAAATGCAGTTTGCAAGTTAAAGAAGTCTCTTTATGGCTTGAAACAAGCTTCACGACAGTGGTTTCTTAAATTTAGTTCCACATTAATGTCTTTGGGTTTTAAAAAGTCTCATGCAGATCATACCCTTTTCACAAGGAATGTGAATGGCAAATATGTGACTGTTTTAGTCTATGTTGATGATATTGTCATTGCTAGTAATGATGATGCTGAGGTCATTCAACTAAAGAAAGATTTAAAGAAAGCTTTCAATCTCAGAGACTTGGGTTCTTTGCAGTATTTTCTGGGCTTGGAGATAGCTAGATCCAAAAATGGCATACATGTTTGTCAACGGAAGTATGCATTGGATTTACTTGATGAGGCAGGTCTCTTGGCTTGTAAACCATCCAACGTACCTATGGATCCAACCATTAAATTGGTCTCGGATGGAGATGAACCAGCCATAGAAGATCCAGCTTCTTATCGCAGATTGGTGGGTAAGATGATGTACTTGACTATCACACGTCCTGATATTACTTTTGCTGTGAACAAGCTATGCCAATTCACCTCTGCACCAAAAGAATCTCATATGCAAGCTGCTCTGAAAGTCCTTCATTATGTTAAAGGCACTGTTGGTGATGGTTTATACTATTCAGCCAACTCAGATCTGGTTCTTCAAGCCTTTACAGATGCAGACTGGGCAGGTGATAGGGATTCAAGAAGGTCAACATCTGGATATTGTATGTTTCTTGGAGGATCATTGATCTCTTGGAAATCCAAGAAGCAACAGGTAGCTTCTCATTCTTCTGCAGAATCCGAATACAAGGCAATGGAGTTTGCTGTCCGAGAGGTTGCTTGGTTAGTAAACTTGCTTGCTGAGTTTCAGGCACCTCAAGATAAACCTGTGGCTTTCTTCTGCGACTCTACTGCTGCGATCCACATAGCCAACAATGCGGTTTTTCATGAGAGAACAAAGCATGTTGAGCTGGATTGTCACATAGTTAGAGACAGGATTGTTAGTGGCTTGATCAAGACCCTTCATGTCAAGACTGATCAGCAATTAGCCGATGTGTTTACAAAGGCATTGTTACCAGGCCACTTCAGATCTCTCATTGGCAAGATGGCAATTGAATCAATATACTTGCCATCTTGAGGGGGGATAATAGAGTATGGTTTACATAACCAAGAAATTGATTGTACCGGTAAGGAAAAGCTTCTGAATCTTTATTTTACCTTAATGAAAACATTCTCAGCAGCTCTCTCTTCTTTGCTAAGAACTTTGCCACTATAGAACCTACGAATTCTCGGCAGCTTCGCTCCACTTGCTGCTTGTTCTCCCGGACCCTAGTAATTTCATAACAAGTTTCAGCTCGAATATTCGCCACACAAGACTGTAAAGCTTCATCTAAACTAGCTATTCGTAGTTTCAACTACTTAAAAGGAATCATCATTACCTGTCGCGCTATCTTCTCAAGCTTCCCCTGCTCCATTTTCTGCAATGTAGACAAAACCCATAACCAAGCTTAATAGAAGGATAAAAGATAAACGCTCAAAAAAAATTCTAACATGTTCAAGCTGGATGCTACAAGGTTTAGATAACAAATAGATTTTGAACAAGATAAGTTTCTCATACATAAAACAAAATATTATCTAGTAGTTCTCACAACAGAGACAGATAGAATCAATCAAACGCTCAATAACAAGTGTTCATCATCATAAAAGGAAAGTATTGAAGATTCTTTAGTCTACAATTACTCTTCACATCGATAAGGAAAAGCTTCTGATCTTTATTTACCTTAATGAAAACATTCTTCGCAGCTTTCTCTTCTTCGCTAAGAACTCTGCCACTAGAGAACCTACGAGACACAATTCTCAAAGCATTTCTGGTTGCCATGGTAATCAAGAAGTAGCCTGTCCATAAAACATTAAAATCAATTTAACTAAGCCGAAAATCATCCAAAAACTCCATAGAAACTGTTACAGAAAAGCTATAAAGAGGAAATTAAACACTTAGTCTCTCTCACAATCCTGTTTCGTCATCATCATATATACCACGAAGAAGCAAGAAACTATAAATGTACCAAACAAATCAAATCAATCTAAAAGCGAATGAAACTCAAATAGGATTCAGATTCAATGGATCATCGATCGAACGGCACTGGAAAAATCTGAGGACCGAAGATTCAAACAGGTCGATAATTACACAGCAAAAGCACTGATTATAGAAAATGTAAAGCATAAAAGCAAAAACCTAATCCTGATCCAGAACCGGACAAACGAAAACCTAATTCCGACGTCGAAATGTTGATATCGCGGACAGGTGTTAGATCGATAGAGAAGAAAAGGTTAGGAGAATTTATTAAACGAATCTAAACATGACAAGGAAAGAATCGTAATCGGAGAAGATGATCGGAAGAAAATGAGAACCTTCGTTCGATGGTAGATCGTTAGAGTTTCGTCTGGCTGCTGATGAAAATCGCTTAGAGAAGAAATGGGAAAGCATGAGCTAAGAAATGGGACAATCGTAAGTCGTAACAAACTGTACTGTTATATACAGTACAACAAATTACAGTAAACCGGAAATACCTAAACCGGAATCTAATTATTTTAACCAGCTAAACCAGCTCAACACATTTGAATCCTAATACTCCCTCAAGATGGAGACGAGTAAATATTGATCAGGACTCCCATTTTGAGCATGTTCTCTCGGAATGAAGCTGGATGAAGAGCTTTGGTACGTAAGGACATCTGCAAGTTGATTATATGTCCTTACAAACATGGTCTTGATAATGCCATCATCAATTGCCTCACGAACCTTGTGGCAATCGAACTCAATGTGTTTAGTACGTTCGTGATAAACAGAGTTTTGAGCTATGTGAAGAGCATAAATGTAGCTTTGAGAATGTATGTGAACCAAATCAATTCCTTAGTAATCATACTCATAGCCATGTACTCAGATTCTGCTGAATTCATTGTCATTGACACCATTTGCTATTCTTGGATTTCCATGAAACAAGAGATTGGCCAATAAAGATAGCATACCCTGTAACCGATCTTCTAGAATCTGGACAAGCTCCCCAATCAGCATCAGAGAAACCACGAATGGAGAAATCATCATCACATCCATAAAACAAACCCTGGCCAATTGTACCCTTCTAAAATCGCAAAATCTTGTGAATAGCTTGAAGGTGAAATTGTCTAGGTGCTGATGAATATTGAGCTAACTTGGCCACTGCAAAAGAGAGACTTGGCCTAGTGATGGTCAAATATTGAAGTTTGCCAATCAATCGCATGTACTGTTTTGCATCACAAAGTGCACTATCTTCTGTAGAAAGTTGTTTGGCAATTGGCAAAGAATCATCATCTTTAGAAGCACCCTTTTTGCGAATGTATAGACTAGTCAAAGACATCTGTTGATCAGGTACCATAGGAATCGCAGAAGGTTTGCAATCAGAGAAACTTGTATCTTCCCAAAAATCAAGAACATATTTTCTTTGTGTAAGAGAAATCCCTGCATCACTCCTTGCGATCTCTATTCCCAGAAAAAAACTTAGGAGGACCAAGATCCCTTAACTGAAAAACAGTACTCAACTGATCCCTCAAGAAGCATGCAGCTCAATCATTAGTACTTGCTATTATGATGTCATCAACATAGACTAGAACCACCAAACAAACATCATTAGTAAACTTCACAAATAGAGTATGATCTCCATGACAAGTTTCAAAACCAAAGCCAACCAATGTTGATTTGAACTTGAGAAACCATTGCCTAGATGTTTGCTTGAGTCCATAAATCGATACCCTCTATACCATGATAAAGGTATGTTGTAGTGTGTACTACAATTTGCTCTATACTATGGTTTGATGTTCTGCAAACCAAAATACTAGTATGCACTGTTCGGTCCGCACCATGCTATACAACCATTGAAGGCCAAAGTTAAAAAGTAAAGTTTTTAAAACATAAAAAAATAATCTCAATCGATATTTTTATCAATGTGTAACACGATAAAATTGAATTGAGTTTTCAATTTAAAAACTAAGATTGAATGTTAATTTCAATTTATTGATTAATTTTTATATTTTGTCTAGAATTCAAATAAATTGATAGAAACATTGATCATATAGAGTTTGAAGATAGAGATGTATGAGCAGAGCCGTGCTAACATTAAACAATTAAAAATAAGATGCTCTAATTCATTATAAAGAAAATTATGTATAAATATTTTAAAAAAAAATCAAATTTTTTTAAAAAAAGACCTTCTAACCAGTTGAGCTAACCACACTTGAAATATTTAATATATATGTATATAGTTTTAACTAAAATGATAGATCCAATTATAAAAATGTTCAATGATACATGCTAATATAAAAGAACTTGTATGAAATGATAATGATGATAATAGTCTTTAAATTCAAATATTCGTATATGTAAACACATGTAATTTTAATATTCAAAATTATTTCAACTATCATACACCTATTGGGGATATATATATATATATATATATATATATATATATATATATATATGTATGTATACAAATCAAAAATTGCTTTTCCCGTAAGTTTCAGCCACAGTACAACCCCATATTTCACTGTCTCCTCCACATTACAAGAAGCCTTCAATTACAAGCACTCTATATCTTTATTTGGCTTTTTCTTTTGTAAACAAAAAGAAATATATCTATCTGTTATTTTCATTTTGATCTTCATAGAAACTATATTGTAAATTATAATATCCTTTTTGTTTTCTGTTTTGCCTTCAACTTCACACCTAACATATTTTTCTAAATTTAATCCATACATTTGCCTACTTTATCTATACGTATCTCTGTCTTATTTATAATTTGAGAACCAAACAATGAGAATAACATTTTAGCTACCTATTTCACAACAATATACCAACTCAAGAAAATTGGTATATTACCAATTCAATATAAACATGTTAACCTACTAGACCTTTAGCCCCACTTGGTTTTCTTAATATACATTTCATATCAAATTTGTTTCTGATTCACATTTTGACCTCTTAAGTCTCTAAGTTAGTCCAAAAAATAGATGTTTAAATCAGTGATCATGTGTTGACTTAAAGGGCAATTTGGTCATTTAATAACGGTAACAAGTCTTTGATAGGCTCTTAAAGGCAAGTCTTGGGTTATATAACAAGTCATCTTCTGTCATTGAGTAAGAGAAAAAAGGGATCTGAAGAACAATGGCAACGACAAGACAGATCTTGGAACAGCCACAATCACCATTTATTCAACGTATCAAGAGCTCAGGGATCGTAAGCATCAATGGTAGTCCAGCTATAGATGATAAAGAAGAGGAGCTTTCACAGTCTGCTTTTGCTTTGTTTAAGGCAAAAGAAGATGAGATTGAGAGGAGGAAGATGGAGGTTAAGGATAGAGTCCAGACAAAGCTTGGACTTGCGGAGGAAGCTACAAGAAAATTAGCCGAGATTCGAGAAGTAAGTTTGATTTTTTTTAACATTTTCAAGAACGTTCTTGGACCAAGATTTTCATTTTGAAAGTGTTGTGGTTGTACATTTTCAGGAGCTTGAAGCTCTTACCGATCCAATGAGAAAAGAGATATCCGCGATAAGGAAAAGAGTCGATGCTATTAACCGAGAACTCAAGCCTTTAGGACAGAGTTGTCAGAGAAAGGTAACATAATAATGTGTGTTTGGAATGTTCATTAATCTTATCTTTCTTGCAGATTCCTGTCTCAATGGTTCTTGTTTACAGGAGAGGGAATTCAAAGAAGCACTTGAAGCTTACAATGAAAAGAACAAAGAGAAAGCTTTATTTGTTAGCAAGCTAGTCGAGGTCAGGTCTCTAACTTGTCATTTATATTCAAAAAGATTTTTGTTTTCTGAATGTTTTTGTATCAAATGTGTTTAGCTGGTTACTGAAAGCGAGAAACTGCGGATGACAAAGCTGGAGGAACTCAACAAAAGCATTGAAATTTCGCTACGCTAACACAAGATGATGACAATCAAAGACTGCAAAATAAGCAGCCAGCTTCTCTTCTTTCTTCTGCGCTTTTTTAATTGTTTGATTCGATATTTGCTTGTTCTTTGTGATCGAATATGTTTTCCTAATCCGAGTAACCTTAGCATAAAAATGTGTTAAAGATTTGGTTTGTTCTCACATTTTTAATGTTTTCATGTCTTTCACAAGTGTTCCACAAGTATGTTGTTTTCTTCCTGACCCTGCAGATTTTGTAACCTCTATCAAAATTTGTCACATAAGCATTCCTAATTAATTATATATGGAATACATAGAAACATATGCAAACATGTTAAGTTTAAGAACTCAGTAAATAGATGAAACTTAATAGTTTAAGAGTTTTTTCTCTCTTTTAGCAATCTTCCTCATCTTCTTCTGTTGAATCCTATCAGTAATATTCTCTAATCTCTTTTGCTGTTTCTCCACCTTAACCTTCTTTTGCCCTTCAATTCTTTCATTCCACTTCTCCGCGTTCTTCTCTCGCCTCTTCTTTTCCTTGCGAATTCTCTGCTTCAACCGCTTTGGATCATCTCGAACCTTGATACCAGCAGCTCTGCTTATAGCCGCTTGCCACGAATGCTTCTTTGCAACAATATCCCCTTTCTCTGGATCTTTCTTTAAATCCTCTAACTTCATCGCCATTTCAAACTCTTTTGCCTTAGAAACTCTCTTCTTCTTTCTGTTTTTCTCATCATCGTCCCCAATCTTGACATAACCATATGTGAGATCTTTCACTGCCTCTTCAACAACATTCAACTCCTCAGAACCTGTGTCTCTCTTCCTCTTCTTGTTTCTCTCAAGACGGTGTTTTCTCATCTTCTCGAATGTACCATCTTCTTGCAAACCAAGAAACATAGGCTTGATAATAGACTTTTCCTTTTCTTTTTCCAGCTTCTGCTTCTGCAAATCAAGAGTTGTCAAAACAGATTTTTCTGGGTTTAACCTATCTCTCTTTGCCTTCTTTAAGTTTTCAATTGTTTCTCTCTTGGCATTAGCTTTTTCTGACTTGCTAAGACCTTGAAACCACTTCTTTTCTGTATCATCATCGGACAAATAGAATCTTGCAGGGATTAGGTTTATTAACTTGTCTGAGAATTCAGCATGATGATGAATCATATCGACAATGGAGTCCGATTCAAGATCGAGTTTCTCCAATTTCTTCGTCATCTAACAAAGATAACCAAAAAAAAATCACAATCAGAACAAATAAATTCTATGGTTTGTAGAGAAGAAAGAAAGCGTTTGTTGAATTCTCAGAGTTGCAGAAAAGCCTAACTTAAGCTTGGAGCGCAAGTAACAGTGGAAAGAGATTTATAGCGAATAACGCGTATGGGCCATTAATGGGCTTTCTTAGTAAATAACTAATGAGAACGGTAGACGTCGTCAGTCAATTAACGGTCAGAAAACCAAACCAAACTGAATTGAAAGCGGTTTAGTTATAAACCGGATCTATTTCTGCTTACTCCGGTTTACATTGACAAATCGGAGCGGCGGAGAGAGGCTCAAGCTCAGAGGAACGAAGGCGATGATGTTAAACCCTAGCAATGGCGAAATCGAAGAATCGAAGAAAAAGAAGGCGAAAGTGGTTGTTATAATGGGTCCAACAGGATCTGGGAAATCAAAGCTTGCCGTTGATTTGGCGTCTCATTTTCCGGTGGAGATAATTAACGCCGACGCAATGCAGATCTACGCTGGACTCAACGTTCTCACTAATAAAGTCACAATCAATGAACAGAAAGGTAATTGAAATTTCGATTCTGATTTGGTGTCAGTATACTTCACGTAGATTAATCTTTGTTTTGATGTCAATTTGGGGATTTTTTTTTTAGGAGTGGCTCATCATTTGCTTGGGACATTAAGTCCAGATTTGGAGTTCACTGCTAAAGATTTTCGAGATTTCACCATTCCTGTTAGTACAAATTTTTGTATTGGCAATATGATGATGTTGATGTTGTATCATAAGAATTGTAGATTATGTATGCTCATTGCTCAATGGTATATGTCACATTACTGAGCACCTGTATCTTTGTGATTGAGATTTGTTTTCAGCTGATTGAGGAGATTGTTTCGCGCAATCACATTCCGGTTCTTGTTGGAGGAACACATTATTATATACAGGTAATCTTGTTGTTGCTTGAGTTATATTGGCTTTTGTGGCAAGATCATTGTATGGTTTATGTTTAACAGCGTTATCGCATCTTATTCATGTAGGCTGTTGTGAGTAAGTTTCTTCTTGATGATACGGCAGAAGATACCGAGGAGTGTTGTTCGGATGTTGCCTCAGGTATTCTAGAATCTTTGTCATCATGATAAATTTTTGAGAAATTTATAAGTGGATAATGAGAAATTTTGTGCTGATAGTGGTTGATGAAGGCTTGGATGTCGAGTCTGTCTCTGGGAGAGATGATTTGAGACATGGCTATGACCTTCTTAGAGAGATTGATCCTGTGGCAGCTAATAGAATTCACCCTAATAATCACAGAAAAGTGAGATTTCTGATTTGCTATTTTTGTCTCAATCGGTAGCCAAAGACCCTTATTGTATGTGGCTTTGCTGGTCTTAAACAGTTTCATGCAATTTCTGGTTTACTCACTCTGGTATGATGATTTGTAGATTAATCAATACCTGAGCTTGCATGCTAGTAGAGGAGTTCTTCCGAGCAACCTCTATCAGGGAAAGACTGCAGAGGTAATTTCGTTTTATAAATATACAAATACAATTGGATGTGTGTATCTCTTCTTACATAAACCATTATCTCTTAAATTCAAAGAGTATCGATGACCATTAACTGCTTTGGGAAGTTAATTAACTAATGTATGCGGCAGGGCAGAACTGGGGATGCATCGATGCCTCTCGATTTGATTGCTGCTTGATATGTATGGACGCTGAAACCTCGGTACTGGACAGATATGTTGAACAAAGAGTAGATTCAATGGTAGAAGCTGGACTACTTGATGAAGTATATGACATCTACAAACCAGGAGCCGACTATACAAGAGGCCTAAGGCAATCCATAGGTGTCAGAGAGTTTGAAGATTTCCTGAAAAGGTATCTCTCGGAGAGAGGTGCTGATCAATTAACGGGCTCAAGCGAGGATGATAAGGTTATGAAGGAGAACCTGAGAGAGATTCTTAATTTTCCGAAAGATGATAAGTTGAGAATTATGTTAGAAGAAGCTATTGATAGGGTGAAGTTAAATACTAGAAGGCTCCTTCGTCGTCAAGTAAGTCCTCCTTGATGCACAACTCTCTAACTTGTAGAATTGATCCATCAGTTCTGAAACATTTCATTTTTTATGTTGTGTTTCAGAAAAGGAGAGTCAATCGGCTGGAAACGGTCTTTGGCTGGAGTATTCATTACATTGATGCAACAGATTACATATTAAGTAAATACATTATGTGTTCCATCAATATTTCGACTAAGATACCGAAGCTATTTGCAGAACAAACTTTACGAATCTCTCTTGTTGGTTTGTGTTTGTTTTTGTTAAAGGCAAATCTGAAGAGTCATGGGATGCTCAAGTGGTTAAACCTGCGTCAGAGATCCTCCAGTGTTTCCTAAAGACCGAAACTGAATCGGGTCCTGATATAACCTCAGGAAAGTCACTTGAAAGAGATTTATGGAGTCAATATGTTTGCGAGGTACAATAAGTTTTGTCTTAGTTTCTCTTTTAACTCTAAGTTGAATCCCTAAGTACTGAAACATTGTTTGTTGAAGCAGGCTTGTGGAAACAAAGTACTAAGAGGAAGACACGAATGGGAGCAACACAGACAAGGCCGTTCACATCGTAAGAGAACCACTCGACTCAAAAAGTCCCAAACTTATAAAAGCAAAGAGAAGCAAGAAGAAGAAGAACAAATTATCTGTTGAAACACATTCAAAACTGAGCAAAAGATATTAAAGTGTGTTGATTTGAATTTGAATAGGTTATGAAAAGGTTAATGTCAAATATTTCAACCCATCCCATCAACGCGTTACGATTTGTTTTTTGCATTTCCAAAATCGAATGTCTATTCTAATCACATCAGTGTCTTAACTCTTTAAGGGCACAAAGATTTTTTTGCATTTCCAAAATTGAAATAATGTCAATTCACAACAGTTTCTTAAGGGCCATACTTTATTGAAGATTAATTTATGTCTCAGAATCGACAAAATCATGACTTATTTTTGATTATGAAACAATAGAGAAATATATTTTAGTTGTTGCAAAAAGGGAAAAAAAGAGAGGAAACAGTTGTCCAAAGAGATAGGGAGGAATGGTGCTGTAAAGGGAAAAAGAGGTCACAAGATAAATTAAAAGACAAGTAAATGCAGGAAACTCCCAAATGGTCCTTACTATATGATATTTTATGTGTTGTGATGTTTTTAACATATTACAAGTTATTTCAAAAGTTTATCTTTAATTTAACTTTCTTCCAAATGTTATTATCTTTCATAAATATTTGTATTTTAATCATGTATAATCTATATATTTATTTGTAAATTATACACTTTAAAGTGAAAATATATGAACCTAGTTTTCAGATTATCAAAAATAAGAAATAAAAAAAGAAAATTTGTGAAGCCGGTTCAACCCAATTTCGTTAGGCTTTCGATTCGGATTTTAAAACATTGCTATGAGTTGAAACTTGAGAGCTTGGCTATAATAATTTAATATAGGTGAGACTATAGTGCTACACTGCTACTAATATATTCTTGAAACTTACATTTCAAATGATTGACTATAGTAAAATCATTATTGTAGTAGAATTTATTTATACTATAAGTATATATAGTCATTTGAAAAATTCGTAAGAAATGACTCTCAGTCATAAATAGATTTGACAAAACGTACGAAAGCTCACTCATGTGCAACAAAACTACGTTAACTCATTAATATACTCGAGAATTTGACAGCTTCAAAATGACTCAACCATAAATAAAATTTGTTCGAACTGAACCTATTATTATGGCTCCGAATGGAGAAAGCGGATCAGGCGGAGCGGATCAAGCGGATCAAGCGGATCAAGCGGAACAAAAGCAGATCAAGCGGATCTGGCGGAATAAAAGCGGATCAAGCAGATCTAGCGGTTCAAAATATATGTTTGAATGGTGAAAGCGGATAAGATAATGCAGATCAAATATTTATATTGTAAAAAATAAAAATTATAAATAAATAGTTTACATAATATAATACATATTAAAACAAAACTTGTATTTATATAACAAATTATTTATATTTATGCAAATTAAAATTATTAAAAAATATTTAATGTACATATATTCAATTAAAAATGTTACAAATACCTATATTTATTGTCATAAATACTAAAACATTAAACAGAAAAATACTTAAAATACAACACAATAAAAAAAAAACTAATATCGAGTACTTTGATTTTCCCATAATATATCCGAAAAATGATAAAAACCTGGAAACGGATCAAATAGTACAAATCAAATATCTATATAATAAAAAACACTAATTTTTAATAATTTTTTTTATCTAATACTATAGATATATTTTTTGTGTTCAACACAAATACTATACCAAATTTTAGAACATTTATTTTTTTAGTTAGAAGTACAATATATAATTTTGATGAAAAACAAAAGTAAAATATATAATTTAGCAGCATGTTTTTAAAAAGCTCAATATTAACAGTTATAGGTTATGTGAAAATAATTTGGGTATAAAAAAAATCAAACACTTGCAGATCACCCTTATCCACGCCAAGGGCTTGAATGGAAGGCGTAAAAAAAGTGGTTCAATGATGGTTCACCCGAACCGTAAAGTTATCTCCCATTCATCATTTTTATGTAAGTGAAGTGCGTTCCTCTTTTTTAATAATTAAAAACTAATGAACCGCAAGTGGTTCAGTTTTACGAAGAAAATTTGAGATCCACTATAAACAGTAAAAACGCTTCAAGTATCCGGTGTTCTTGTAGATTTTTGACGGTTCCTTTGTTTTTTTTTTTTCTCTTTTTCTTTTTCTTAATTTTACAAACTATAATTTGTTTTGTATAAGTTACACAAACCTGATCATGTATATAAAATTTGTATCTCATATTTTAATAGCTTTATTTTGGACACCTACACATATTTACTTTTGTAACACAAACCTACACATATTTATTTTATCTATAATATTTTGTACCTAAACCAGTAAATAATATTGTTATAATAATAAATTGTTACTAATAATAACGTTATATAAATATTTGTACATTTAATTGACATACACAATATTTTGGATTCAAGTCATAACAAACTTGTTTTCTTATGTTATTATTTGTATAAAAAAATTGTTACTAACAATAACATTATATAAATATTTGTACATTTAATTGAAAAAATACATGTTCAAAAAAATATTAGAGATATGTTATGGGAAAATCAAAGTACTCGATATTAGTTTTTTTATTGTGTTGTATTTTAAATATTTTTCTGTTTAATGTTTTAATATTTATGACAATAGATATATTTGTAGCATTTTTAATTGAATATGTATACATTAAATATTTTTTAATAATTTTAATTTGCATACATATAAATAATATGTTATATAAATACAAGTTTTTGTTTTAATATGTATTATATTATGTAAACTATTTTATTTATATTTTTTATTTCTTACAATATAAATATTTGATCCGCATTATTTGATTCGCTTTTCACCATTCAAATATACATTTTGAACCGCTAGATCCGCTTTTGTTCCGCCAGATCCGCTTGATCCGCTTTTGTTCCGCCAGATCCGCTTGATCCGCTTGATCCGCTCCGCCTGATCCGCTTTCTCCATTCGGAGCCCAAATATGTGGTGTGTTTACTGTTACAAGCGGTTCACATTTTTAACTCATGATTTTGATCCGTCAGTCGGAGAAACACTTTTTTATAATATTTTAATATGGATCATATGCTCTATCTTATATTTGTTGAATGGGGAGGTAAATGCGTTTCTCCCACATCAACGGACCGTTTGCTACTTCTCCACTCTTCCATTCAGAGCCTGTGTCAAAAAAAAAAAAAAAAAAACATCATGATTCTATGACTTTCACGATGATTAATATATCTTCAGATATTTAGTATCCAAAAATCATACTGAGGTTGTTATAATTGTTTTTCTCAAAACTGAGACTTGTTTCAAGATTGCAGTGTCAAGTCTATAGGCGACTATCAATGTAAGATATTCTAAGATTAAACAATTTATTGTTTTCTGGTGGTTGAAAATTTATGATGTGGGTCTGTCTATAGATCTTTTTTTATTGTACGTTCTATAATGATTGACCACTATTAGTGTTTTAAACAGAACAAAAGCAAAAACTCGAATCTTTCACAAATTCCAAAGATTATTTGTGAATTACGGTTTAAAATTATTTAGTTTTTTTTTTTAATAAATGTTAAGTTTTATACCATTTTTTAGTTTTTGACAGAAAATTACAGATAAAATAAAGAAGATAGAATAACCAAAAATTTACAACTAAAAACCTATTTAGTTATAATAAGAACATCCACATGATCATATAATATCTAGCATGAATAATACTTTTACTACCTATTTATATCATTATATCTATAACTTCATGTAATTTGAGAAAAGAGAAAAATAAATAAGTGAGTTTATGTTCCTTTACAATATATTCAATCTTTATAATTTTAAATTAACCACAGTGAAATTCTTTTCTTTAATAAATCAAAATAAAAACGTGTTTTTTAGACAAATCGTATCAATTTGTGTAACCTTAGTATTTGTGTAACCCTTTATCAAAAAAAAAAAAAAAAAACCTTAGTATTTGTGTATGATGATTCAACGTAGTTTAACATAATTGTTTCTAAAATTTTTGGTTGGCCATATGAATGATAAAGATGTCAGATATTCAAAAGAGAGAACTGAGGGAGATGTAGAGTAAAGTTCACTTCTCAACAATCAAATGCATAGTTACATTAATGTTATTTTGGCATTTTACCAATTAATGTATAAATAATTTTTATATTAGAGGAAAGTTCTCATTTCATTATAAAATTTTTAAAAACTAAAATATAAATATAATAGACATGGTTGTGTGCCTATATATATGGGGTACACTAACATTTACAAAGGACACATGCAGGGCCATGTGAAGAGCTTAAGCAAATTTAATGCTACTGTGCTTCTTGAGGATACTGTTAGTTATTCTTTCTTTATTTAACTTTTATCTATTTTCTATTTTTTATTTACATTGACTGCCAATTCTAAAATATTCATATTATTTTTGTTATAACAATTTAAATTTTAGTGAAACGTGTTATGAAAAACAATTCCTTGGTTTATGACATTGTAAATGATATATATATTATCATTTTCTTGCATTGATATGATTATTTGGAATCGAATTTTTAAGTATGTGGAGAAATAAATATTTTGCAGAGGAAAGAGTACTTGTTGGATGAGTATATAAGTACTAGTTGGGGAGGGACTGATAGATTTTGATTCGAAAATTAAATTGTAAGACAATAAGGGACCACTGATGAAGGGAGTGAAAGCAATACAGACACTGTGTGGCACATGTATCATCCTTCCCTTTTAAGTTTTTTTTTTTTTTAATTGGAAAAAGAAAGAAAAACATAATGTTTAATGAGGATGATATTGTTTAGGAGATGATTAAGTGTGAGGTTTGGCTTTGTTTAGAGAATACCTCTAGGTAAGAGGGAGGCTTTGGTTTCATAAAAGAAAGAGACAGCTTCCATTTAGGTTGGAGGGTTTTAGTTAGAAGTTAATTCGGTGAAATACGAAAAATATTAAACGGTTCAGATTAAGAGTAGCTGATTAGAGAGTTCAGTTTAAGGAAACGAGTCTAAAAGAAATAACACCTTATATAAATCTTAGATAAAGCAAGAAAATGCAGTAGATGTTGAGTATGAATCTTAGTGATCAATCTTGGATGTTTAGTTAAAATAGTTACAAATTAAAGGCATTTATATGTTAAGATCTATGACGAGGACCAAGCCACTTACTTTCTAAACTCTCGACCAAAACAATATGATCTGATCAAGGACACATTAGGGTATGCTAGGGATGCCTTAATTTTGGAGCTAGTGACAACTGAAGTATACTCCAAAGAGCTTATCCACCAACAAAAGTTCGGAAGAACAAGCTCTGTAAGCTTTTATGACAATATGAATATTGCAATCAAGAAAAGCTCACATAGTTTTAGAATAAAAATAATAACAAGGATAAAGACATCGAGGTTGCTAGATATGTCAATCCTTCGATCATTTCATGATAAATTGACCACGTAACAAAATGATATATAAATTTGAATCAAAAAGAAAGATATGTTGACTTAAAAATTATTTAAAGCACTAGTATTAGACCCGTACTTCGTACGAGGAATTAGTTTTTTTTTTTTTAAATATAGTTAAAAATTATTTTTGTTTTATAAAATAACTAAACAGATAATTAGTTTAAATTTAAATTTTAAACAGTTGAAAGAGGTTGAGATAGAGATCGTGATTTCAGAATAAATGTTGGATTTGAGAAGATTAAGCAGAAAATAAAAAAATTATTATTTTGAGTTATTAAAAAGAAAAAAAAATCCATGAAAATAGCATAGAAACAAATATATTATTTTGTAAAAAAATTACAGTTAATTCTAATATTACCCGTGCAATTAAAATATTTTTAAAATAGGTTGTTTACACAAATAGTGGGGGAGAAGTTAGAAAAAGATATTGTGGGAAGTTAGAAATATATTATTCTCTTTTAGTTTTTTTTTCATATGATTTAGTTATTTGAAAAAGTGAAAGTATAAAATTTGAGACTTAAGACACGTGTCAAAAGGAGAGAGTTGCAGTTATTTGTGAATTGACTTGTGATTTATTATATAAAGATTTCTAATGGTTTAGAATTTTCTTGGGTATCTCAACATTAAAATATTAATATTTTAAATAAATTTAATTATATTATTAAATTTTAATTTTAAAACAAGAAATAAATCAATGAAAAAAAGACAAGTATCAAGAGGGGTTCTTATGGCTATCTCAAAGGTTCTCAAATAACAACATATTCACAATTCTCTCATACTTTTTATATTATTTATATGGTGAAATTTCATTTGTGAACCACTCGATGGAAATGCTCTCAAGAAAGAAAACCAAATAATTTGACAATCTCAAATCCAAATAAAACTAAGTATCATACTAAGATTTACACATCACATTACTCCAATAAAAGAGTGGTTTGTGGAGCTTGAATCATTCGAGGGTGCAAAGGCAAAGATGGTTAATGACACTTTCTTTGCAATTAAATGAAGTTCACTAATGATGATCGTTTGAAAATTATTGTCCAAAATGTAAAGTATGGCTCTGATATATAAAGAAAAATCTAATATATGTTGAAATTTCGGAAGTTCAAGGTGTAGAATAAGTTAAAACTTTTTCTAATACCATAAAAGGTGAAAATTGATAACTTTATCAATCACAACATCAACCTTGAGAGTGATCCATTTTTTTCGGTCTCCGGTCTTCGGTCTTCAGTTGTCATCTTGTAACTCTTGTTCATCAATTCCACCATCAAATTCAGATATGCATGATTTGTATCTTCCAAGATGACTGTATCTTCCGGATCATCAGATATAAAAGGTAAGATGCAAATCACTTTCACCTGCACAAAACAAATCGATTTAGCAAGGCTTATAATTAGTTTGATATTATAATTAGAACACTAGCCAAAAGTCTAAAACTAAATTTTGTTATACTTGTGTTTATATGTTATTGTAGACACATGTGATTCAATTGTATTCACTCATCTTCTACAAGTAACGTACAACAAGGATAAACTATAAAGACTTTACACATCATATCGAAAGCAAAAGTAAAAAAAAAAAAAGAGTTTTCCTATATGAATATGTACATCTCAATTAGTTACATTAATAGACGTGATAGACTCCATAGAGATGTGAGTAAATATATTTACATAATTTTTAATTTTTAACCTATACATTCCAAATTTGATTAAATAATTAGAGAAATTTAGATAGAAAGAATATTGGTACCATGAGTGCATGATGTGAAGCGAGTGAAGACTAAAGTAGATTTTAGCCAACAACAAAATGTTATAATACTTTGTTTATGAGAAGTTGGAGATAACACCTTTGAAAATTATTGTAGAGAATTTTCATAAATTCCAAAAGATTTAAAATAGTAAGTAAAAATTGACTTTGTTTAAAGAAAAAAATTCATACATAATATTAATATCAAATTTTTTATCTTGATTATTTTTCTTGGGAATTTATAATATGCATGTTTAATGTATCTAAATAAAAAAATTGATGAAAATGTTTTGCTTGTTGTAAAAAAAAGTATAACGAAAAACAGAGTAAAGTTTTCGGTGACTCAAAATTTATGGATAGTAAGATTTTGCAACAACGGTTACTGCATAATTTTTATCCCACCTACTGAAACATGCAAAACATATTGGCTACTTTAGACGTACTTGGAAAGTGTTGTAGAAATTACTTCGCACAACTATAAGTAATTGTATAAGTACTTGGAAAGTGTTGTAGAGAAACTAATTGATTGTGAGTCGGTATAACTTGTTTGTGATTTTTTAAGAAAAAAAATAACAAAGATAAAAGAAAAATGATAGAAACAACAAAAAAAAAAAAATTAGAAGAGAAAAAAAAATCGAAAAGAATAATAAAGATATCATAAATTCGTGATTTGATCGAAAATATATAATGATATCATGTAAAAATAATAGTCTTTAACGTTATATATAATTAAATGTCGTTTATATGGATGAACATTCAAAAGACATGAAAAATAATAAAGTCTTTAACGTTATATATAATAGACATGAGTATAAAGTATTATTTTATATATTTTAATGATAGATATTCATCAGAAAAAATAATAGAGTAATATGCAACCTGAATTATTCAATGAAATGCAAATGTTGTTAATGACTTAAATGGAATACAGGAATGGGCACACTGCATAGTGCACAGATCACACTTTGTATCCTACATGTTTTTTCTTTTTAATTTCTTTATCGTGTTGCGTGAAAACGTGCTATTGATGATCTCTCTTAAGCTCTTTTTATTATTTATGGGCTTAATAGTCAAATTTCTATTATATGTCAAAAATGGTAAATTTGTCAGGCACTTAAATTCTGAATTGGTTTTAAATGACTCAAAGCAATATTTTAATTATATTATAATTTTATGTTGACCGAATCTTTTCTTTTGTATACTATTGCAGTATAATATACTTGAGCAACATGGTTAAGTCATATGATACTTACATGCATTAATCCTTTTTTTAACAAAATCCCTATACTTTTACATAATTAATCAAATCCAATTAATATTTCAGATTTCCTTTTACTAGAATGGTTTTGGACTGAGTAGAGTCAAAAACTAAAGCTTGAACAGTTTACAATGTAGTCACCTAAAACTCTCCAAATCAACCAAACTAGAAAAACTCGTTGCTTAAATGTGATGTTACCACCTAAATCTCTCCTAACCGAAACAACTTTACTAAAATTAATTAAGCCATTACTTGAATTTTTTCTTTTTGCAACAATTTTAACAAAAAAAATGTAAAGAAAAAGCTCTCTAACTATCAATCAATGTAGTCACCTAAAACTAGAAGAAATTGTTCCTTGAATGGGATGTTAATCACCTAAAACATTCCTAACCAAAATAACCTAACTAGAGTTGGAAGTTGGAACTTGAAAACATAATAAAACATATATTTTTTTAAGAAATTAAGAGGGGGAAAATATGAGTAAGATTCTATAGGCTTTTTAACTTTTGTACTTTAAAGAGGCTTCATGCATATCTTTATAGGCGTGCACATATGCCCCAATATATTCTCATCTTATTTCACACTCTTTAATTCTTCTTCTTCCTTAACCATAATCATAAATTACTTCAGCATTTATGTAAAGAAAAAATGTATAACTGTAGATGAGGAGCCTACATAGTAATAAAGATCATAATGTAGCCAAGAAAGAGAGTCATAGAGACAAATATTTTCCCAACAAATGACTTCAATTCAATTTAAGATTAGGCAATGTTCTTGAATTTATATAAAAAAAAAAAACAACAACTCCTATGAAGAAATTCACATTTTGGAATCTCTCAAAATATTAAATCACAACTCCAAAAAAAAAAAAGAATGTAAAAAAATCAAATCTATACTCCATAAAAAAACAAACCCATAAAAATTTCTCAAATATTAAAAACAGAATCAATCAATCAATAACCAAATTTCTTGTAAATCTCAAAACGAAGAAAACAAAAAAAAAATTGTGTTTTCTTAGTTTATTTGTTTCTTCAAGTCTTACAGGCGTAAATGAGGAGAGAGAAGTCAAGCTTGTCTTGTTCATCTTTCTTGCACATCTTCTCTTCTAACCAAAGCCTGCTACTGTCTAAACCATTCCTTGTCCTAAACATGAACACAGCTCTTCCACAACTTGCTGGATTACTAAAGAACCAATCATGAACATCCCACATCAGATCCACAAGCAAACCATCCAAGAAAATCGTCTGATTCCCTCTAAAATTCCATTGAAGCCTCTTCACTTTTATCACCACCTTCTTATCAATACAAACAGAGAGAACAGGGTAATGATGATGATGATGAGTGCTCTGTTTCAAACCCTCTGTTTCTTTATTACATCTGATGACGATTTCGTGTGAATCTCCTGTTTCAACGAATCTAGCTTTAGTGGAGTAAAAAGTATTGTTCCCTGTGAAGTGTTCTTGACGAGACACCAAAGAGAAATCGAAACCGATATCGCTTGAGAAGCCCTTTTTACGGAGAGTTTCTTCAGAGGAATCACCAAGTAGAAGACCTAATTGAGCATCAACGAGGACTATAACGTAGAAGCCATTGATAGGCTCAGGACCACACACGTTTGAATCATATTTAGCAGAAGAAAGATCCCAAAAAACCTCGATTTTACCGAGATCAGAGTCGACTGATTTGTTACCTTTCTTCTTACGGAAGAAACGAGAAGAAGTGTTGAGTTTGAGAGTTGTTGAAGGGTTTTGATCGGTCGAGGAAACAGAGATGCTAAGACCATTGTTGTTGTGAGGATTACACCATGTGACTTTGATGATGAGATGTTTCGATAAAGTGATTTTGTAGATGCTTGTAATAGAGGATTGTATTGATGGTATGAGAGATGGTGAGATACAAACATTGTTTGTATTGAACTTTGAACATGATGATGATGATAACGATGATGATAATGATAATGATAATGGATGTGTCACGTTTATTGAGTTCTCGCTAAAACATGACACCAAATCTCTCATCTTTCTTCTTCCTTCTTCCCCACAAATTAAATGTGAATTTTTTCTTGGGAAAGAAATGAAAATTTCCCAAGTTGGGTTTTGTTTGTTTGCTTCTTGAAACAACTTTTTTTTTTTGGGTATGGTTTCTTGAGAATCTGGTAACAATTACCAAAAGATCAAAGTTGAGAAGAAGAAGAAGAAGAATGAGAAAGTAACCTATCTGGATTGGGTTGCTTTCTTTTTATTTCTCCTCTTATTCTTTTTTTTTTTATGAGAGAAAAGAAATGTGAAAGAAAGAGAGAGAGAGAGAGAGAGAAGAAATTGGATTTGGGTCTCTATGTGTGTGTGTGTGCTAAAGAAGAGAGAGTGGAGATGTGAAAAGAGCTATAGGTCGAATTTAAGTAGTTTTGAGCTTTCCTTGTCTAGGGGACACAAGTTTTGATTTTGATATTTTAATTGTATAGTTGTATGCTAACTAATTTTTAAAGTTTTAGTACTACAACTTATGGACTTCTAAGTTCTATAAGACTTTAATGTTTACTTTTAATTAATAAATTTTAAAAGGGAATTTGGTATTAGTCAAATATGACTTTTTAGATTAACTTAAATTTTAGATTTATGATTTATAGATTCAAAGTGATAAAATTTGACATATTCTGATTTAGAAAATAATTTATATAGATTTTTAAAAAGTTTGAATTTACAATTAGAAGAATTTTCTTTTATATAATGGTCAAAGAACCTGTCAATTAATATGGACATAATATCATCGTTACAATTTATTGATAATTTGATATTGAACCATTGGATAATTAAAGAAAGCGTTATAATTAAAGAAGGTTAGTAATGTAGTAATTACGAAATACGTTTCATTAACTTCTATTCTAGTTCCAGATCTCGTATAGTCAAGTCGAGAGTTATAACCAACAAAAAGTTTGAGGTAACTAATTTACTACCAGTAGACTGACTTCACCTTAAAAGACTACAACAACAAGGTTTGTTGCGAAATAAAACAAAATAAAGATTTGTTAGATTTTTGTCCTCGATCCGTTTCCAAGAATCAGATATTTTAGGAGTATATATACTGTATATGGAACCTAATAAATTTGAATGAGGGGATGGTAATTAAATTACATAAAAAAAATATTACAATAAATTTATTATTTTTTTCATAATAGGTTTTTTTTTTTTTTAGAAAACGTTACAGAACAAATTTAATGTTTGGGATATCTTGAATCCAATCCAATTCTCTACAAAATTCAGATATCCAATGTATTTTGGACGTCGGTTTAAACTGGTCGGATCCAAGGTGCAATTATCTAAATCTGGTTTTTTTTTTTTTTTTTTTTTTTGATAAAGAAATATCAAATAAACATAGGTCTTTTTTTCTTTTTTTTTTTCTGGATAAATATTTGTTTTCATTCATTCAAATTAAACCAAGTACAAGGAGAAACAAGAATTCAGACATCAAATTAGACCTTATTACAAACCACTAAAATATTGTTCAATCAAATTATACAATGTTGTACTTCCACATAACCATAGTAAGTCATCTCATATTCTAAATCCCAAGATCACAGCGCCGGTCCTGAGGGAAGCGGGATGAAACATTTTATTTTATTTTATTTTTTTTTTTTTTTAGCGGGATGAAACATTTGCTTAGGACTTCCAATTTTTTTTGAATTTTTAGTATATAAAATAGGTCTCCAATTTTATATATTTTTATTAACAGAGTCCATAATTTTAAAAATTGTTTTTAAATTCTTTAAATTTGTTTAGGCCTACGACAAAATGTCAGGGTCGACCCTGTAATACCAACATAACTTTAAGAATCTATTCAATTATCAAGGCATGAGTTCTCACCAAGGAAATATAAATCACATAATAGGCTAGGTGGAAACGGTTTAAACAATGAGATGGTAATTAACATAGTCCTGGCAAACTAATTAGGTTTGTGATGTAGGATCTGAGTTCAAATTCATGATGTTTCAGAAAGACCTTGTAATGGCTGAAGAAGTATATGCAAGTCTCCATGTAGTATATATGGATGACTGACCAAGAGTGTTACAGTTCATATTTGTTATCATAAAAATTTAAAGGTATATTAATATTCTTTTAAACAGACAAGAATACAAATAATGTTTGTTTTTGTGAAAAGGAATGCAAATAATGTTTGTCTCTCTAATCTGTGAAACTATTATGAGTGATCTGTCTAATTTGTGCAGTCGTCAAAATTGGCTTACCAAAGTCTATTTAATATAAGGAATGGAGATTTATAATCTAAATCTATAAATAATAATCATGTGATCCCGCTTGACCAGTAGGATCCAACTCGTATTAACACCGTAGTTGTATTTTAAATCAAATTTTAAAAGTAAATTAACGTATAATTATACCTATAAAAGAAACAAACTAAGCGAATAAATAATAGAGGTAGCAACACGGTTGCTTTGTTTGTCGTGACATATGGATGTGAGCATATTTAAATCCAACCTAGAAAAAATCATGTTATATATCACTAGATGTCTCTTGTCGAGCATACATGCATTACATTTTTAAAAGTTATAAAAAGTGTCTAATATGTTTATATTGTCCTTGACCAAAAAAAAAAAATGTTTATATTGTCCATTTAGCATGATTTTTGGAATCACTGAAATCGTCTGTTGGAGAGAGTAGAAAAATATGCACAATAGAAAGAAAAAAATAATTATCGCTTCTCAAATTTTCTTCAACAAATTAAGGCCACTCGAAACATTAACGATATTTTTCTGCTCAAAATGTGTTAGTTTCTTCTCAGCTTAGTCGATTTTGGAATTCGCCTGGATCAAGATTTGCATGTTCTTTGTTTTTGCTCTTTTAATACCATTTTGCCGATATCTAAATGACTACTTTTATATAAATTAAACTCCAGAATGATTATATGCATCAGTTGGAATCTATTATCGATCCCAAACGATATGATGAAACTAATCCCTTACAACCACTTTGTGTAATTAGTTCTTGTATCCTGAACATTTTGATTGAAACATGAGGGTTCTTTAATATAAAATTAAGAATGATGACCATTTCTATCAATAAGTACTAATTTAATAAATTAATAAAACCTTTTCTATGCGCTCGTTATTGCTGTTTGGAGAAGAAATAATTATTTTATGTTATTAGTAAAATAAAGTAAAAGCTTATAAAGGACAGCCTAACATATGGAGATCCGAGAACATGTATCTTGCTTTTGGAGCTTTCTGATTATTAAATCAAATTGTTTTCAACTTATGTTCGATCTGAATTATTAATACGGTAATTCTTTTTGCTTAGAATTGGCCACATTGAATGCTCGAAAAATGGGATTTCTTGGAAGAGAGTTAAATGACATAGTTTTTGATCTAGCCAAATATGATTCGAGATCAAAAATATATAGTTGATCAGATAACTAATGGCTTGATGTATGATAGTATTTAGTGGTGTGCTCGGGTGCTATAAGAAGCATGATCAAACTTGAAAGAGAAACCATGAATTGTCCAACGATTAGGACAATGCATGTTGACCAAAAAAAACTTAGAAAACTCTTGACAGTCCCAATTCACTCTTTATGTCTTACAAAATTTGCTCATTCGTTATCTCATATTAAAAGTGATGATAAATTAATATCTTGACTGTAATCTTATCCCACTTTTAGCGATATATAGAACCAATCAAGACAAACTAACTTCAAAAATTTGCACAAGAAATTTGGCAGACTATTGCAATGTATTTAGAAATGTGAACATGTTGGCAACTCAAGTTTGCAGACAAGCCGTTGACCTAGTTAAGAGGAGGATATATAATTTGGCATTTATATATTGACATTATGAAATCATAAAGAACTTAGTGAATATACATACGAAATGTATTTCAATATTGGTATATATAGATGCAGTGAAGACAATAAAAGGGTCAATGTAATTGGGTTCATAAAACTTGAGAAACAAATTAAAAACTCATGTGGCTGCATGTGGTAAGAAGGTACGTCGAAATCAATTCCATACCATGAGTCTATTCTCCTACTGTCTTTTTTGTAGCCTTTGAGTAGTCTAAGACCTTTTTACAAAACTTAGATATTATTTAATAAAGACATATATATATATATATATATATATATATGGCCCATAATTTTAATTTAAAAAGAAGAAGATAATATTGGCCTAATTAAAAATTCGAGAAACCGAAAAGAGAAAATAGAAAGAAGCTTTGGGGTAAAAGGATGATGAACAAAGCTTGCCTTTGTAATGATATAACAAGATCAGATAATATCTTTTTAAAATGTCAAATGTCAGCATCAAATTAACAAAACCCAGTAAGATGAAGTGGATTTATGATGGATATATTTTCACAAGTTGGAAATATATGTTTAGACGTTGACAGGTTAATAGTATTTGGATTTTCATCTAGTTTCAATTAATTTCTAAAACATAAATTTCGAGTGTAGAGTACATTTTGATTGGTGAAAAAGAACAAAAAAAAAAGTTATGTAAGTATGATATATAGCAATATAACTAGTAGATTTGTGTTACCATTTAGATTCAAACCTACGTGATAGTTTTTTTTTTTTTTTGGTAAAATCTACGTGATAGTTATCAAAAAGAAAATGTTTATATGTTTGATGATCTCAATCGATTTTGGTTTACTCAAATTTGATTTGAATTTCTTAGAAAGTGGACATGAAAGAGTTAAATGAATCGGCAAATGGATATGAACATTAAGGCAGCCAAAAGAAGACTCAATGGATAGGAACATTTAAGACATTGTGAAATGAATTGGGAACATCGACAATGAACCCTACAATATACAAGCATTTCTATTTAAAGGTCCCCTATCCACTTGTGATGGTTTTGGGGTTAGTGTCCCACAAAGGAACCATCATTTAATTCAGAACTACAATATACTACAAGCATTCTCATTCTGTCACATTGCAACTCTTATATAAGCTATTAATAACATTATTGTGATAAAATAGTTTTAGCCACATATTAATTCATTAGTCATTACAAAAAGTAAACATTGCAATTGATTTTTTAATGAAACACAAGAAATCACAATCAAATTCTATAATTAAGAGTATAGTCTTTTCCCAGTTGTTTGGTTTAATTTTTATCGCTCATATGTTAAAATTTACTTTCAAATATTTTAGAATAGAGGTCATAAACATAAGAAAATCACATTTTATTGTTTCTTCCAATCTTTATAACCCTCCACAAGTCCACATATAGAAGTTGAAGCGTCAGAACCAAGTTTTTTCTTTTGTATAATCTTTTAACTTTTTATTTTCATTTAAATGTATTGTTAAAAGTCTACCAACTAATTATATAGTGGTTCGTCTCTTTCTATAAAAAAATGATTTCTTGTGAAATAATCGAAAATCTGCCATGCATAACACTGAACGACTAACTAAACTACTACCTATGTATATTATCACTTATGCCACACTGTATATATTTTCATTTAATCGTTTATTTTCATAGTTTTTTTGTAAAATTAAATTTCTAGTCGTTTCTTCTTAACGGTTTGGACACAATCCACAAACTTTAATACTCACAAATATATCTCACACTAAATGAACAAACATTAAAGATGATCCAAGGTTCCAAATCTTGATTCTAATTCTGGACTTTGAGTCAGGAAAATACGACATAATTAATATCAAATTATGTATGGTCAGGAACTCAAGATATATATACACATCTTTTTTTTTCTTATGATCGAATAGAAAAAAAAAAAAAAAAACTAAGAGAGTGTACGTGAGGGATCAGGGAACCATGGCCTTAATCAACGGCGTGTAATGTCTAAAACAAACTTTGTTTAAACATTACATAAGCTTAGTTTGAGGTACAAAAAATGTGAGAATTATTTGATTTCTTATATGTTGCTTTGTTGTCATTAGTCGCATCTGTACAGCTAACTCATAGATTAGGAGCAGTTAATAATAAGTCTCAATTTGCCTTTCAAAATCACTACAAAATGAAAAGCACTAGTGTCTTAGTAAGATTTTAAGTAAATATTAAATTGATGATTTGCCAAATTAAAAGACATGTGTACATATGAGAAAAGAGATTTGTAGGTTTGTTGAAAGTTTGTTAGCTAATCACTTTCTCATGAGACAAAGTTGACATTACGAAAATTATTATTATTATTATTTTTTTTTTTTTGATAAACCTTATCGGCTGATCTGGTCAGCCTCGGTAGGAACGCACTGAAGTGTTACAGAATGGACTTCTCCCCGAAGGACCACCACACTGCCTGCTCCGGGTTTGGAATGCCTTCCGACTAATGGCAGGGGGTAGTCAGGCCGCCTGCATTTCTGACTACCAGGTAAACCAATTGGACCGGGGCCGAAAATTATTAATATACAAAGTGAATTTGTCAAAATCTTTATAATAATGTATTTAGGTCGGAAACACGAAGTTTGGTGGAAGCACTTGACAGACACACCCACATGAGAATTTACAATATTCAGATTTTGGTAATATCTCCATAACTTTGTTCAACCAAATGATAATCTTTCTATCAATCTCTATTTTCATTTTCAATTCCTAAATTGGTATAACCCAAAAAAATAACTTTCTCAATGATGTCTTGCACATTTTTGTTTCTACTATTACGTCATCACACGTCAAAAAATTCCTAACATTAAAAAGAATAGAATTTATCATCAATATTAAAAAAAACTATCAGCAAGTAATAAATTCAACCTTTAATATATTATTATAGAACTGCAACGACTAAGAATGTGATTGGTAAGAGTTTTAGAAATTTTCTACACCTTTTACAACTTCTACACTAGAAAATTTGATAACCCCTACGACCATAATTTTTTTTGGGTTCATATTTCGTTTTCTTTTCAAAGAAATTATTTGAAATATAAATGTTGTAGAATTTTTCCCATGAAAATATCTTAACAATTCTATAGACTAATTTCTACAGTTTCATCCCTAATCAATCAGAAACTAAATCTCTAACATAATAGAGCATCTAAGAACTTAGTTTAAAAGCTCTTAAGTTTTTAGTCATATATTATAAACTCCATTATTTGTTTGCATTTGCATTTGAATTATATACATTTATCATATGTTTTCTTTTTTTTTTGAAAGAAAAACACTAGTAATATACAACAAAATCCTTCTTTTTTTAAAAAAACGTGAAAATTTTATGAATATTTTGACTGATAAAAAAAGGCAGAATCATAATCATTTATCATATATTTTCCCAAATAAATTCATGATATTAAGCATTTTCTAAAAACTATGTATTGAAGAAGAGAAGCTGTTTCTTGGCTTGGTATGTGGCCAATGGCAACAAAAAGGGAATAAGAACTGAAGTGCTTTATTGAAACCACATGGGGGCAACAAAGCTAAACAATGACCATTCAATAATCATTATAAAGACTGTTCCTCTTGTTTTTGGTATCAAATTGGGTCCCAAGAAGAAACTTCCATTTTCATTCTGTGGAAGATTCATACCAAAACTAGAGCCTGCAAAGTCATCATCATTGTATCTAGTTTGTAAGTTTCTGCAACAACCTATACAAAACATTACCCACTTTCATGTCTTAATAACGTTTTGTGTGGTAATGGCTGGTTTCAAGTCTCTCTCAAAGAATCATCTGCAAAATCTCTACTCATGCCTACTTGAAGAGAGTTGAAGCCAAGAATCATATGGATTTCTCGTGGACAGACCAAATCAACGATACACGCAATGACCAGATAGTCGATACACATGCACAGTCAGAAGAGTCATTCAAGAAAAGTAAACATACACAAATTCATTTTTTCCTTATGGTTTGACTATATCCTAATGTGTTCATGCTGAGCTATTTCACAACAGAGCCACATAAAGCCAATAATACATATTTCATGATATATGAATTATATGTAGTAAGAGCCTTCTATTGATTGTTCTTAATTCAAAAACTCTATGCAGATATTTCACATAGATGCGCAGAGGCTTATCACTTCCATTATTTGAGTCAAAAACAAGGCCAATGAACACAATTTAATAGGTATAAACGTAAAGGTTATCATCCCGTGTAAACGATCTTATTTTCTAATTCAAAAGAGTAGTTGTATCTGGGAAGAACTTATCATACATTCCGACAATAACTATGGTTGAATCATCATTTGATTAATAAGATACAAACCCAAGTAAAATGAAATAGAGCCCAAAAAATTGTAATCTAAACTGAGAGATTGCAAAGTACGGTTGACAAATTTAACTTAAGAACCTGAATTTCCTCGAAAAGCATCAAACTTAACGCAAAACGATTCCCCGGGATGTTAAGTCACCCATCTACTTCAGGTGCTGGTATTAGATAGGACTGAGATAGTTTGCAAATCTACCTGTCAATATCATCAAAAAAAGAAAGTTGTTAGAATCTTACACTCCTTCCTAACATCTAAACACAAATCTCAACGAGCAATGTGTGTAATAGCATGAATCTTTCCCACAACCAAGTTCAAGAAATACTATAGACGGATAAAAGTACATCTCAATGATCTAAACCACATCCCAAAGAATCTCAAAACACAAATCTTAAAGGAGCAGTGTGTGTAATAGCATGAATCTTTCCCACAACCAAGTTCAAGAAATGCTATACACAGATATAAGTATGTCTCTCTCAATGATCTAAACCACAACTTAAAGAAGCTCAAAACACAAATCTTAAAGGAGCAATGTGTGTAATAGCATGAATCTTTTCAACAACCAAGTTCAAGAAATGCTATAGACAGATATAAGTACGTCTCAATGATCTAAACCACATCCTAAAGAAGCTCAAAACACCCAAAACACAACCACATTTTTGCATCTTATTTAACCTTTAACGTTACTAAACAAGTCATTAAGCCTAATCCAAACCCAAAAGAGCAAAATTAACCAATCCAAAAGCAAGTTTTGGTATTTATAAGTATATGTCTCAACGATCTAAACCACATCCTAAAGAAGCTCAAAACACACAAACACAACCACATTTGTGCATCTTATTTAACCAATAACGTTACTAAAGAAGTCATATATCCAAACCCTAAAGAGCAAAATTAACCAATCCAGAAGCAAGTTTTGGTATTTATAAGTACATCTCAATGAAGCTCAAAACACCCAAAACACATAATTTTTGCACGAACAAGGAAGTACATTTAAAATTTAGAATTTTAAAGGTGTAATTTTATTTGAAATATTAACTTATTAGTATTATTTATATAATTATTTGTTGAAATCTCACATAACTTACTTTTGGTTTATATGCTTTGACTGAATTAAGATACAATTTTATAAAAAAAAAACTATAATTATTCATTACATTCTTATTTCAGTACATAAAGTTTTAGAACCAAAAACAGTCACCATCACACCAATATCAAGTTTTATACCACGAGACATAAACATTCAATAGCGTTGCATGCTCAGGTTTTTTTAGCTATTCGTGAGTGATATTATTCATAACGTCTTGAATAAATATTCCCAAAGCAGATTGAGACGATCCACCATCCATTAACGCCACATGGCATTGCTCACTCATCTCCATAACTCTCTTCCTCACGTCACTATCTTGCTCCATCAGACACTTGATTCCTCTCTCTATCTCCTCCGCCGTCACTATGACCGTGGCGGGTCTCACCAACTGATCACCTCGCCAATACTTCTTTATCCCCACCGCCAAACCAAGCTCCTCCACCATCATGAAAGCATTGAACTTCTGTTCTGCGTATAACGGCCATGGTGCCGTAGGAACACCAAACCAAAGACTCTCTAGGATCGAATTCCACCCGCCGTGAGTGACGAAACCTCCTATCGCCGGCTTCGCTAGCACGGCCACTTGTGGAGCCCATCCAATCACCTTTCCTCTACCTTTCGTCCGATCAAAGAATCCTTCCGGGAGAACTCCTTCAAGATTAGTGAATTCTCCCGGAGATGCGGGGCGGAGAGACCACAAGAAACGGTGACCGCTTCTCTCAAGCGCGATAGCGATTTCGCTTGCTTGTTCCTCACGAAAGCCTCCTATGCTTCCGAAACAGAGGAACACTACCGATCTAGGTGGTTGCTCGTCAAGCCACATTAAAATCTCCGAACCTTTCTCGTCTTTGGAACTACCAACGTTGCTCTCTAGATGCAATATCGGTCCCACTGGGTAAGCACGAGGGGTATCACCACTCGAGAGAAGACACTTCAAGGCATAAGGTTCAAGCTCAGCAAAAGTATTTACCAAAATACCTTTCATCTCTCTGAACTCTCTCGTTTGATTCACAAACATGGGAAGCCACTCTTTCGATCCGAACCCGTAAGGAAGACACTTCACCGGATACGGACGAGTCAAGCTCGGAGCTTCTAACACGGCCTCCGAGTCTTCAAAATCAGTTTCCGTGGCGATATTATATTCTTTCTTATCGTACAACATCTGGATATGTAACCCGAGTGCGAGCATCCCAACGTTCGAGGTGTAAAACAAGTAACAAGGAACACTAAACTCGTTAGCCACTTTTATCACCGAGGTACAAAACATGTCAACGACTAAACCAGCGAGCTTCTTCGTCGAGTCTTGTAGCCTTGAGTTGTCATCGACGAGTTTCGCAACGACACTTGTCACCTTAGGGATGTGGTTCTCGACATGGAGTTGGGCGGTTTGTTGATCTTCGCTAGATATTACTTCGTAGCGGAGGCGGTCGTTGGTTGTGGCCGAGAGGGCTGTGATATAAGCGGAAGCACTGATGTCGTCTCCGGAAAGAAGAGGAAGGATGATTACGGAGATAGAGAGGCGTGGTTCTTGCTTCACTAGTAGCTTCGCCATCTCCACCGTTGATCTGAGATGACCAAGAACAGGATATGGTATGAAGATAAGCTCAAATTTCATGTTTTGGTGCTTTGTTACAATCATAGTCGATAATGCCGATGAGAAGTATCAATCATATAAAGCTTCTTTATAAGAAAAATAAAATAATATCCCCGTTTGAACTTTTCAAGGCATCTTTAAAAGAATATAAAGTTTTTTCCTTCAACGATATCGTTCATAAGTCATAAATATCTGCCTAATTTTCCTCCACTTCATTCGATTATCAAAAAAAAAAAAAAAAAAAAAGCAGTTTCATAATAATCACAAAATCTGTTATTTTCTCGATCGTGATCAGATTTCATTTTTTTTATCGTTCTTCTATATATCTTTTCTTTTTTGGTGTTTTGTCTGAATAATCGGAGATGATATGAGTATCAAATAAGCTCCACTCAATAGTACATGCTTCTTTTGTTTAGCTCTATTTTGAATGCATCTTTCGACATGAATATTGAATATCGTCCATAGATATCATAAATCAGAAGGAGTTTCTCAATTATTGTACCTCAGTACTATGCTTTTATTATTTATTAATATCCTTAAATTTTAAAGTTGATTTAACTATGGTTATAATTTTTGAACACTAATTGATCCTTAACATGTCTTCAAGTTTGATTTTAATTTCGGAAAAAATCCCAAAAAATACCCTTTTTTTTTTTTTTTGACGTACACGTCTGTTAAACTGGTAGGTATGAATCCACCAATAATTTAAAGATGAGGAATTTTTAGATCAAAAATATTTAAATGAGGTATTTTTGTTCCAACCAAAAAACTTTGGATACTAAACCTCCAAAAAAAAATAAACAGTGTATTTTTTGGGATTTTTTCCTTTTAATTTCAGATTATTTTTGTTTTTTTTTCTGGTTTTTTATTTAGAAAATATGGAGTATGATTGGTATGTCAAATGTATAAGCTGAATAAATAAAACTCCATATAGTTTTCATGAAATAATTATAAAACGTTAAAAAATTAGTTATAGTAAATTAATCACATTTGGTTTTTTCTATTTATATTTTTAACACATTAATAAATATATAACAAAATCATTTTTTTTTTTAAACGTGAAAACTTTGTAAATATTTTGAATGAGAAAAAATAGCATAATTATATTTTCAAAACATGGATTAAGTTTTATACCATTCAAACTCGTAATATTCAAATTGAAACCAAAATCATAACGAATTAGTTTGGTATAATTTTGGTTTGGATGGTTTGATTCAAGTCTGAAGCAATAATTGAAATTGAACATATAAAGAGAAGCTACTGTTTCAGGTGACTTCAACAAGTTTTCTCTTGAAACTTGGATCATGATTTACAATATTCACAACTAATTATCTTGGAAGAACACTATTATGATCATAATTATCAGAGAATAATAATCTTAGATTCTTCTTCGATTATCGATTCGCGTTCTCTTAAAGTCAGGTTGTGTTTGGGTGCTCGGTTGTAACCTCTTTTGCTTACCACTTTCTTCAATCTGTTTACAATGTAAACAACAAATAAATGTTTTAGTTTAGAGATTATACAATTACTGAGTTCAGTTATAAATTCAAACTCTGTAGGTTTCTTTACCTTATTGAGTTTCTCTCTTACAGTTTTAACTGTTTGATTCATTGAAGACGACGCAAAATACTCCTACATAATCGAGTTATTAAACCCTTGTCAGTTCTCTTTGTTACCTAGATACTACTACACTAAAGAGATGATCTCGATATCCCCAAAGTTCAATGGCAAGATCACACAAAACACAGACCTGGTTAGCTAGATGAAACTCGAGTAATAGGAGCATTTCTTCTATGGAATTGGTACTCCATCTCTCTCTCCTAAAGACAACAACAAGAAACAATCTCTCATGCACTAACTCCATATGTGTTATTGATACAAAGAAAAGACAAAGTAAACCATATTTTTTTACCTTTGTGGGGAGAAATTGTCTGTTTGAGTCAAAGCTGGTCCAGCCAAAGTGTTTTGGATTATTATTTTTGTAAATATCATAAAAGATCCCTCATTTTAATTTTTGTTCGTTCAAAACTACCAAAAGAAAAATCATCACCTATGTATTTTGCTAAAAAAGCCCCTCCGTTTTAGTTGATTAAAGATGAAAACGCAGCGTTTTCTATAAAAACGAGAAAAATCAAAAGCGTCGCAATCGTCCTCTTGTTGAATCCTTTGCTCTTCTTCGCTGTGTAACTTGCCTTCTTCTTCTTCATCGCGATAACTCCTGTTTCTTCTTCTTCTTCTCCATCTCCATCCGAAGCTTCATTGTTACAGGTTTATCATACTTGTCCTCTCACTTTATCGTTTATGTCTTTCCTTTGGTTTAATAATTTGAGTCTGTAATTCTGGTTTGATTATTAAATCCCGGTTTGATGGTTTGTTCTTCTCTGTTCCTGACTTGGGTTTAAGTCTTTGGGTTGTTCTTCTTCCCGACGACGGTGTGGAGATTATAAAGCGATGAATCTTTCCACGAGGCTCGCTGAGAAACTTCCTGGAATCTTACCGGCGCCGTCGTCTCTTATCCTGCGTAAAGGTTGGTTCTTTCAATCTTTTGGTTCACGACTTTTTGGAAATTGCTTGTTTGGTTTGGATTCAATTCAAAGGAACAATCTTTCTGGGGTTCTCTTCGTCTCAATATCGAATTTATCAATTCTTTCTGCTCATGTGTGTATTAGGAGTCTCCGAGTTAAGATTCTTTTCAATTGCTAACCATAGTAGAAGATTGAGATGGGGACTACAGAAGAAGATGGTATGGAGTTTGGAGAGAGCTGAAACCTGTCTAGTTAGCAATTCATGTTTAGTTCATCCTGCAACTGAAGCCTATGCACAAGAAGCTATTGAAGCAATTAAATCCGAGAAAGTTATCGTTGTGCCAACCGATACTCTTTATGGCTTCGCTTGTGATGCTTGGTAATTTTGAAAAGTCATTCACTTGATTAGCTGAGATTAGCTTTTATATTGCCTGGACTAAGTTGTGATTATGTAATGTGACAGTTCTTTAGAAGCGGTTAACCGAATATATGAGATCAAAGGGCGTAAACTTACAAGCCCTTTAGCCATATGCGTTGGTGATGTATTCGATATCAAGAGAGTTGCTACTACGAATCACTTACCTCACGGTTTACTTGATTCTCTCTTGCCCGGTCCAGTCACTCTCGTACTTCATCGAGGTTTGTATCATCTTCTTAATTTGGTTGCATTGGTATGATCTCTTTATGTGAGAGTGTTCTTGTAGTGGTTTTAAACAGGTGAATCAAGCATTCTTGAAAAGTCCTTGAACCCGGGGATTGGTACTATTGGAATACGGGTTCCAGATTGTGAATTCATTAGAGAAGTATCGAGAGGTTCGGGCAGTGTGTTAGCTCTTACAAGTGCTAACCTAAGCGGGGACAGAAGCAGCGTTTGTGTTAATGATTTTGAGAAACTTTGGCAGCATTGTGCTTATGTCTATGACGGTGGTTTGCTTCCATCGGGTCGCGCAGGATCTACAGTTGTCGATCTGACTAAAGTCGGAAAGTATAAGATAATTAGACCCGGAAGGTATACAAAGTGTTGATCATTAATGCAGATTAATGGATTTAAAGTTTGAATCTTTGTGGGGTTCTTGAGCTAATTACTTAATAAGATGTTGTTTTTGTTGTTAATTCAGTGCTAAGCAAGCAACAGTGGCAATCCTTGACAAGTATCTGCTGGAAGAAGAAGACTCTTAAGAGAAGAGAGCTTGTTAAACTCAGAATCTGATATGACTTGCAAGAATCTGAGGTTTTGCTATGGTTCTTAATCGATATTTGGTATTGGTTTAAGATATGAATGTGTAGTAGTGTAATACGAGAAGACTGTTGTTTTTGAGCGCATGCTAACTCCAATTTTTGGTGGTACGCTTGTGTAAATATAGAGGGACTTGGTGGACCGTTTCATAATTATTTACTTGAAGGTTCTTATTATTGGTCCATTTGGAAAATGAAATTGTGGAAAATCTAGTAGTCAGTCTTGTTGTTCTTTTTTATCTTTATACATGTCTTATCCTCTTCATTCTTTCTCTAATTCGACTTTTCAATTTCAGTATGAGCTTCTTCTCTTTAGAAGAAACAAGTTATTTTGAAGATTTTACTAAAAATTAAGAACTATTTATGGATTTTCTTAATTTTTTGAAGAAGAGAAGCTGTTTCTTGGCTTGGTATGTGGTTAATGGCAACAAAAAGGGAAAATGAACTGAAGTGCTTTATTGAAACCACATGGGGGCAACAAAGCTAAACAATGACCATTCAATAATCATTTATAAAGACTGTTCCTCTTGTTTTTGGTATCAAATTGGGTCAACTTCCATTTTCATTTTTGTGGAAGATTCATACCAAAACTATAGCCTGCAAAAGTCATCATCATTGTATCTAGTTTCTAAGTTTCTGCAACAACCTATACAAACATTACCCACTTTCATGTCTTAAAAACGTTTTGTGTGGTAATGGCTGGTTTCAAGTCTCTCTCAAAGAATCATCAGCAAAATCTCAACTCATATGCCTACTTGAAGAGAGATGAAGCCAAGAATCATATGTATAACACGCAATGACCGGATAAACGATACACGCAATCAAAAGGGTCATTCAAGAAAAGTAAACATACACAAGTTCATTATTATTTCCTTATGGTTTTACTTCATTCACAGTTTATATCCTAAATATGTTCATGCGTTGGAAAAGTAACAGAGCAAATTAGTACCAAAGTGGAGCTATTTCACAACAGAGCCATATAAAGCCAAGTATACATATTTTCATGTATATCTAGTAGGAGCCTTCTATTGATTGTTCTTAATTCAAAAACTCTATGCAGATATTTCACATAGATGCGCAGAGGCTTATCACTTCCATCACTTGAGTCAAAACAAGACCCATGAACACAATTTAATAGGTAGACACAAAGGTCTCATCCCGTGCTCTTATTCTCTAATTCAAAAGAGTAGTTGTATCCGGGAGAACTTATCTTACATTCTAACAATAACTATGGTTGAGTCATCATTTGATTAATAAGATACAAACCCAAGTAAAATGAAATAGTACCCCAAAAAATGTAATCTAAACTGAGAGATGGCAAAGTACAAATGACAGATTTAACTTAAGATGAATTTCTTCGAAAAAACATCAAACTTAAGATCCCCGGGATGTTAAGTCACTCATCTACTTCAGGTGCTGGTATTAGATGGGACTGAGATAGTTCGCAAATCTACCTGTCATTATCATCTTGTTTTGACTCCATCACTTGAGTCAAAACAAGACCCATGAACACAATTTAATAGGTAGACACAAAGGTCTCATCCCGTGCTCTTATTCTCTAATTCAAAAGAGTAGTTGTATCCGGGAGAACTTATCTTACATTCTAACAATAACTATGGTTGAGTCATCATTTGATTAATAAGATACAAACCCAAGTAAAATGAAATAGTACCCCAAAAAATGTAATCTAAACTGAGAGATGGCAAAGTACAAATGACAGATTTAACTTAAGATGAATTTCTTCGAAAAAACATCAAACTTAAGATCCCCGGGATGTTAAGTCACTCATCTACTTCAGGTGCTGGTATTAGATGGGACTGAGATAGTTCGCAAATCTACCTGTCATTATCATCTTGTTTTGACTCCATCACTTGAGTCAAAACAAGACCCATGAACACAATTTAATAGGTAGACACAAAGGTCTCATCCCGTGCTCTTATTCTCTAATTCAAAAGAGTAGTTGTATCCGGGAGAACTTATCTTACATTCTAACAATAACTATGGTTGAGTCATCATTTGATTAATAAGATACAAACCCAAGTAAAATGAAATAGTACCCCAAAAAATGTAATCTAAACTGAGAGATGGCAAAGTACAAATGACAGATTTAACTTAAGATGAATTTCTTCGAAAAAACATCAAACTTAAGATCCCCGGGATGTTAAGTCACTCATCTACTTCAGGTGCTGGTATTAGATGGGACTGAGATAGTTCGCAAATCTACCTGTCATTATCATCAAAAACAGAAAGTTGTTAGAATCTTACACTCCTTCCTAACATCTAAACACAAATCTCAAAGAAGCAATGTGTGTAAAAGCATGAATCTTTCCCACAACCAAGTTCAAGAAATCCTATAGACAGATATAAGTATGTCTCAATGATCAAACCACATCTTAAAGAAGCTCAAAACACAAATCTCAAAGGAGTAATGTGTGTAATAGCATGAATATTTCCAAAAAACCAAGTTCAAGAAATGCTATAGACAGATATGTCTCAATGATCTAAACCACATCTTAAAAGAAGCTCAAAACCTCAAATCTCAAAGGATCAATGTGTGTAATAGCATGAATCTTTCCCACAACCAAGTTCAAGAAATGCTATAGAGATATATGAATAAGTCTCAATGATCTAAACCACATTCTAAAGAAGCTCAAAACACCCAAAACACAAATTTTGCATCTTGTTTAACCAACAATATTAATAAAGAGTCATTAAGCCTAATACAAACCCTAAAGAGCAAAATTAACAAATTCCAAAAGCAAGTTTTGGTCTTTATATGTATGTCTCAATTATCTAAACCACATCCTAAAGAAGCTCAAAACACAACCACATTTTTGCATCTTGTTTAACCAATAACGTTACTAAAGAAGTCATTAAGCCTAATCAAAACCCTAAAGAGCATAATTTACTAAACCCAAAAGCTAAGTTTTGGTTCTGATGTTACTTACCTTCATAAGAAGTAACATCAGAAGAGAGTTTCGAAACGAGACAAGCTGCAGCAATGGTGCTATGAAATGGTTGATGAGTGCTTAATTCTCGCCGCAGAAACCTTTCAGATTCAAATAAAAAAAAAAATCCAAACTTTCATCAACACTGAACAGAATTTAGATCGAGAAAGATCAAAAACTAATCTTGAGAGATAGCAAATTACCTGGGAATGGAGCCTTCGATTCGTGAAGAAGTGTTGAAGCGTGGTGAAGTGAAATTAGGGTTTGGGATTGAGGTTTTAGCTTTGGATGAGATTAAGTTTCGTGAAGTAATGGTTCTATTGATGGATCTTAGAAAGGTAAACCTAGAGGCGATGCCAATTGCAGCCATTTTCTCCGATTTGTCTCTTTTCTTCAATTGCTTCTGCAAAATTCCCAAAACCTCTGTAAACCCTCCATAGGATCTGGATTCGCCGGTTTGATGAAGCGTAAAACTTAAACCGGAATCATTCGGTTTGGGGAGAGATGGTTACCAATTACCAATTACTACCATTTGGTTTGAACACAAATTAATTCTCAACATGTCTAAACTCCTAAACTTTGATTTTAATTTCAGATTTTTTCCTGCATTTTATTTTTAATAAATATAAGGTCTGATTGGTATGTCAGATTGATATGTCAAATGAGTAGTTGAATAACATAATAATTGAATAATTATTAGTTAGTTGAATGAAATGAATTCGAGATAGTTTTCGTAAAATAATTACAAAACGTTAAAATGCTAGTTAGTTGTAGTAGATTAATCATATTTGTTTTTTTCTATTTGTATTTTTAACACACTAGTAATATTGTATATATAACAAAATCATTTTTCCAAAAAATGTGAAAAAATAATAAATATTTTGAATGGTAAAAACTAGCGAAATCATATTTTCAAAATGTAAAAACGTGAACAAATGGTATACCATTCAAGCTCATAGTATTCAAATTGAAACAAAAATCGTTACGAATTAGTATGGTACAATTTTGGTTTGGATGGTTTGATTCAAGATATTAGTTCTGAAGAAATAATTGAAATTGAACAAATAAAGAGAAGTTACTGTTTCAGGTGACTTTAACAAGTTTTCTCTTGAAACTTGGATCATGATTTACAATATTCACAATTAATTATCTTGGAAGAACACTATTATGATCATGATTATCAAAGAATAATTATCTAAACCTTCTTTTACCATTAGCTAAGCAACCACAAGAAACAATTAGATTCTTCTTCGGTTATCGACTCGTGGTCTCTTTAAGTCAGGTTGTGTTTGGCTGCTCGGTTGTAACCTCTTTTGCTTACCACTTTCTTCAATCTGTTTACAATGTAAACAACAAAGAAATGTTTTAGTTTAGAGATTATACAATTACTGAGTTCAGTTATAAATTCAAACTCTGTAGGTTTCTTTACCTTATTGAGTTTCTCTCTTACAGTTTTAACTGTTTGATTCATTGAAGACGACGCAAAATACTCCTACATAACCGAGTTATTAAACCCTTGTCAGTTCTCTTTGTTAACTAGATACTCCTACACAAAACAAATGATTTCGACATCCCTCAAAGTTCAATGGCAAGATCACACAAAACACATACCTGGTTAGATGAAACTCGAGTAATAGGAGCATTTCTTCTATGGAATTGGTACTCCATCTCTCTCCTAAAGACAAAAAGTAGAAGCAATCTTTCATGCACTAACTCCATATGTGTTATTGATACAAAGAAAAGACAAAGTAAACCATATTTTTTTACCTTTGCGGGGAGAAATTGTCTGTTTGAGTCAAAGCTGGTCCAGCCAATTTTGTAACTTGAGAGGTGGTCTTGGCTTTCTGGGCTGTTCACAAAATGAACCATATTAGACTTGTCAATTTATACTGGAAATCGTCTAAACTAGACTATTATACACTGTTCATTTTCTATTTACCATATACAAACTTTAGTAATACAATGCTGTAAACAAACTCGATGTAAGCTTTCGCAACAAGTGAATGCTTTATGTTTGATTTGAAAAGCTTAAACGTTCTCTCTAAAACCAATGAAATAAATACGTTCAGATTAAAAGTAATCTATGATTTTTGAATCTGTTATAAGTACATTGATGTCTCTCATGCCACTTTGAAAAGATAGTGACTCTTAAGCTAAGAGCTTTGTACGTTAGACACAATTTCTATCCATCAAATGATAAATCTTTCTTGTTGTTGCAAGAAGATTGACTGAGAGTAAAAAATTCAATAAAGTGGAAATAGAAAGCTTACGATTCAGTCTTGCAAGTACTTCTTTCCTCCTTGTTTCTAACTTATCCTTTGTGTCATCGAGGCTCTCGAATTCAGGAGCATATGAAATTTGGAGCCGATTTCCCAAAAAAGTTGATTCATCCAACTTCCTCTTTGCAAATCTATCAAACATAAACCATATCTCAACCAAACAAATTGAACATGTTGAAACCAAAAGTGAACAAAAATATAACAGCATAACAAGTCATTTAGATATACAAATCAATAAAATTCAAATATCATCACACCAAGGAACCTACTTAGGCCAACCTATCTCAGCCAAACACATTGTTCATTCTCGAATCACGAGTAAATGAACATCACATTAAAAAATCGCACCAAGACAAATCACGCATCTCAATCCGACAAATATAACTGCAAGGAACTTAAATCCGGATATCATCACACTATGAAGTCTCACAACAGATAGAAAAAGATAAACCGGCCCTATGATCGCTTAGACAAAACCGTGGTGAGTTTCACCATAGATTATTACTTGATGATTTATTGATGGTAAGTTGATCATCAAAGGGAAAGAAGAATCAAAACCTGGCATTAGCGATAAGACGGAATTTGATCCAATAGACATCAGTGAACTCCGCACAGTCTTCAGCATCCATAGGTTTACATCTACTCAAATCAAAATATAACCAAAATCAAACAAACAAATAAACAAATATCATTGTTTCAATAAGAACAATGTGAGAAAACAAAGTGAGGGCAAACAAAAGCACTACTCACTCTTCAACCTCTCCATAAGTCATGAATAATTTCATAAGATCATCACCACAACCCAAAGCTGGGACATTACGTACAATCAAGTATCTGAAAACAAACAAAAGGTTCAAAATCTCAATAAATTGAGTGAGACAGAAAGCAATAAGAACAAATTCAATTAGTAAATTGAGTGAGTACAATTTCAATCAGACCTTGATTCATCACAAACTGTATAAACCCTAATCGCTGGGGATTCATCTTTGTATCGACCCATCTTCGAGTAAATGGAATCACGAATCACAAACTGTATCTCACTCGATAACAAAGCAAATTTCACAAAATCAATCTCACTAAGTATGAAATATTCGAAATCCCAAACAAAACCTAGTTTTCAGATATTCAAAATAGAGAAACGAAACTCGAGCAATCGAAGCAGAGAGACTCAAAGAAGAAGAGACAATAACGCACCTTTCGCCGGAGACGCCGAGATGATGAATAAAGGAATGTTTAGGCAAAAACGATGTCGTTTCGAGAAACGATTAAACCGGCGTCGGTTTACAAGAAAATCGCTGACCAAAACGTAATTAAATATAGGGCCGGCCTCTCTAAGCTAACCGGAACTTCAAGATCGATCAAATAGTTTTTGGTTTACTCAGGCCGGTTAAAGTCAATGGCACTATTGAGGAGAATAGAAGAAGAAATGAACTCACTAATTTTTCATTACCATAAAAACCAAAAATAATAAATAAATCCAACCAAAATTTCAAGATTACAACAAACTAGAAACACCATTTTGTACATTTCTACAAATCCTTGTGAAGAACATTCACAAGCTTCTCATATAAATCTCTATCCACAAGCTTCTTCTCTCGCAACATCTCCAATAGTCTCGTCGCTTCATCGCACTTCCCATGCCTACAACTCTCATCAACAAGTGTTCTATACGTAATAAAATCAACCATTCTACCATTCTCAATCATCTCCCACAAACAATTCACCGCATCATCGATCTCACCGCTAAGCGCAAAAGCATTAACCAGAGAGTTATAAGATTTCGCATTAGGAACAAAACCTTTTCCTTTCATCTCATCAAGCAATTCTCTAGCATTAATGGTCCTACCTTGAGCACATAACCCATGTATTAGATAATCATAAGTAAACGAATTCGGCTGGCAATTGTAAACCAAACTCATCTGATGAAATATCCTAAGTGCATCATTGACGTGAAGCGAGAGCACGTAACCTTTAACCAAACAGTTCAAAGCAAATACGTCTGGTTCAATCCCGTTATCCACCATTTGTCTAAACAAAGATCTTATTGTCTCCATGTACATGTGGCTTGTGTAAGAGTTGTTACCTCGACCCAACAAGGCTTTAAAGAGAATATGATACGTTCTAATCGTTGGTCTGCATTCCAAGTTCTTGCTAGTCGTCATGTGTCTGAATATATTCACCGCGCGTATCAACTTCCCGGCTCTCGTGAAATAGAAGATGATCGAATTGTAAAGGTTCTCATTGCCAACATGACGAACCGAGAGTACTTGGTTCACAATATCATCCATTTCTTTATACATTTTCGCAGCTCCGAGCTTCCTAATCGCGATATGGTAAGAGCAATTCTCGTGCTTGAATCTCGGCTGTTGAGATGCCCAGTTAAAGAGATGGAAACACATAAATGGGTCTTCTTCAAGGGTTATAGCATCAGCTAGTTCTTCAGGGGTGAATCTTGGTGGAAGCTTCGAAACAGTTTCTTGAAATTTCGATTCGTTCAGGACTGGTTTCGTAATCGATTTCTTTCTATTGCTGATTCTCCTTCTAAGTGAACGTGTTGGGACTGAAGTTGAGTATTGTAATCGACCTAACACTTTCATTCAAGAAACAAAAAGAAGCTCTCACTTAATGCATTTGCAGAGTTTATATGAATCATCACAAGATACAGAGAAACACTAAGTACCTTGACTAGTGGAAGCAATGAGACTATGAAATCGTCCATGCGGAAGAAAACTTCTGGATTTGATTCAAAATTGGAACTTTGTATCAGAATAAGATAAACCCACAAAACAAACACATTCAAATTTAGGAATTTACCTCGAAATGGAACCTTCGATTCGAGACTGACGAAGAGAAGAAGTGTAGAAGCGGGACGAAGTGAAATTAGGGTTTAGGAGAGAGAGTTTAGCTCTGGGTGAGATCAAAATTCGTGCTTTAACGGTTCTGAAGATGGAGGAGCCTAGAAATGTAGACCTAGTTGCAGCCATTTTTCTCCGATTCTTTTCTGCAAATCGCAAAACCACAAAGGACTGAAGAAGAAGATAGTTCAATGAACTGTAGAAACTAAACCGGGATTGTTCGGTTTGATTAACCGGAGACATGGACGCGACTACGCGAGGACATGTTCGTTTGTGGTGTGGTTAACACTTAACCGGGGGAAATTAAAATGGATCACACAATGATGACTGATGATTGATGAAGAGGTCAATAAGTTTCATAAACCGGAACCAAACTGGAGAATTATGAAAATTGGTTACTGATTTAATCTTGGTTTAATCGTAAATTTCTAAATTAAAGAACCAAATGAGTGAGACTCACAAAAATTTCTTGATAAAATTAAGCAATAACGGTTCTATATGCTTTCAAACATAACTTATCAATGTACATTAGTGAGTAATTTCACTACTTGTGCTTATAATTGACTTCTTATGTGAAAATGAAGTTTGCGTTCTAAAAACAAACCAATTTGGAGTGATCAAGTTACATCATGATATTAGAATTGAACCTCACTGAGATCACACAGTTTTGCTAAAGATCAATGAGAAGCTAGGCAAAGCAACGAGATCGTGGGACAACAAGATTGATGTTTGGATCCATGAAGAAGAGTTGTGGTAAGAAAATTAACAATGTCTTGCTTCCAAACGTCTATGTGTGTTCCATGGGTGGCTTAAACAATGGAGAACTTGTGTTTCATCAAAACTCTCGATGAACAAGTGTTAACCAAATGAGTACAAACCCTCACACGAAGAGAAAACGAATAAATACCAAATGTCGCAATAATTAATACTCCCTCCGTATTTAATTAAATGTCGTTTTAGTCAAAAATTTTTGTTTCTAAATACATGTCGTTTAGATAAGTTTTGCTTTATAATACCCAAATTACCCTTAATTAAAAACAAGTAACTCTCTAATAACAATCTTCTTCTTCTTCAATTGATGGATATTGTTCCGTAAAATCACCAGATCCGAACAAATCCGCCATTGATAATAAACCTCTGAAGCTAGAAAGTCAAGAGAAGAAGCTCGAAATTGAAGAAGCGAAACCAAAGAATGAAGAAACAGAGATACAAGAAGATAACAACAAACCGAGGAAAGAAGTGTTCGTGATAAAACATCGAAGAAGCCATGAGAAATCATCGACGAAGACGACGACAGATCCAGAAGATTTTTCGGTTTCTTAGGAGAAATCAATCGGTTCGAATCAGAATCCAATTGATGTAGATGCGATTTTGATTCAATGTGGGAGATTGAGTCGAAGCAACTCAGCCGCTGCGAAAACAAGGAGATATTCTGGATCTAAGAGGAGTTTCGATTTAATTTAATTGCTCTACTTTGAAAAGCAAAAGACAGATTTTGCTGAAATACCTTACAGCTACATCAAAAGTAAGTAAAACCAACATCAGTTTCTCTATCTTCTCATCCACACACACACACACAACAACCTCTTCTTCACCATAAGAATCATCAAATGAATCAAAAACCCCCAAACCCAAAATCAGTGTGAAGACTTTCAATCTCAATCTTACGAAATTACTCGGTTAAGAATATTCTGACACAAGAAACCTATCAATTTCTGCAATCAATTGATGATGAAGTAAATAGAATCAAAGCTTTGAACTTACAGCTGGAAACAATTTTGCAGCGGGAATGAAGAGATGCAGAAGCAGCAGAAGAACAAGAAGAAGAAGCTGATGATCGACAAGACCCTCTTACAGATTCGCAAAGCTAACGATAAGAAAACCCTCTTTTGCTTCTTTGTCGTCACCGACGACGTCGTTTCTTCGGAATCCATTTTAACTTTCTTCTCCGGTGAGTGAGTTTAACTCAGAATAGAGAAATTAAAGAATCCATTTTTCACGGTGATCGATTCATCGAAACCGACTGTCACCGGAAATCAAATCGTACCGATTGGTGAGATTGCAAATGAACATCATCCAAAAACTGAGATTGCAAATAACGATAATCTTAAACTAAACCAGAGAGTAGTAGCAATGAAGCCATGTGAGAATCGTTGATCGATTAACACAATACGCACACAAAGGAAAAAATGGATTTTCATCAAAAAAAATTATAAGTAGTTGTGAGGTCAATATTGTAATTTTCCACATTTTCTTAATTTGTCTGAAAACAGTTTAAACGACAACTAAAAGAAAACAGAGGGAGTATCAAGAATACGTACATGTATTAAAACAAATTACTGAAGAATCATTCTCGTTTGAAACTTGGCAAGAACCATCGGGCTCTAGAGCAAGGAAAGGAAGAGCAAACAAATCGGTGCGGTTGTTCAACCTTCTTTGAATCAAGGTTGAATATGAAGATTTCGGTTTTGTCATATTGATCTTCAAAAAAGGGAGTATCATTGAAGAAGTAGATAGAATTCTTCTTGATTCCTTTCATGTCCTTGGCGAGCACGGTCACACCCAAATCCAAAAGAATCGCCTCGTCTCCCAAAGAAACAATTTTCTCCCATTTGTTGCCGCCTTCTTCCATCTTGTAGATTTTAAATTCCCATATTTTGGACATACTCGGACGATAGCACTTAACAACCAAGACATCTCCGCCTACCGTGACTACCACATTATTCTTAAAGTGAGCCATCACGTTCTTGTTGTGCTCCCATGGAAGCACACGAAGACATATGCCAATAGCTGGTGGTTGTAAACACCCACGTACGCTAGTTTTGAAAACTCTCAGCGGAATATCTCCGGAAAAATCGAAGATCTTGAGTTTTGCATAGTTGAGACAGTAAAGCTTATGATCATTGTAAACCATGCTAAAACACTCTTCGATACCATGCAAGGTTGGGATTTGTTTCCACGAATGATCTCCTTTCTTGAAAGAAATAGCATATTCTTCTGTAGCCATTCCAATAACTAGGTGATCTTTGGTTTTCTCATCGATCCATAATATCGGAGAGGTGAGTCCAAATGATGATTCGAAACTCGGTAGATTGATTCTCTCGCGGGTTAAAAGATCAAGAATGTAGATATTACATTGAAAGTCTTGTTCCATGTATTCATATCGAGGTTGCATCAAGAGCCAGCTTCTATAACTAGCCACACAAAAGCTCTTTGCGAAATCGTCGCCGAGATTTGGAGTTTTGTACATCTTGTCATTTTCTTCAGGATTACACAAGAGACCGTAATTGTTGTTGTTGCCTTTGGGGAACCGTATCATCCAAGGGATTTGGTTATTTGGCTGAGAATTTCTCGAAACCGATTGCCAAGTTGAACAAACGGATTTAGCACGTTGGAAATCGGCAAAACCAAGGCGGTCAAATACCAATTGTAGGAGATCTGAAGGAAGCTGCGACCAGCAATGGGCAGTGGCGGAGACGGTGGGAGGAGGAGATTGGGCCAATGGCAGATCATGATCAGCCGGAGAGGCCATATGACGGAATATCTTAACAACCTGAAATTGACTCACATATGATTAAATAAAATAAAGGCTCAAAGCCTAACCTGAAAAAGAGGGAGGAGATGTATTCACACTAACCAATTCTTTGGAAACAAAAGGCTATAAATAGTTAGGTAGTGAGAGTTCCACACGTTTTGAGGTCCTTCCCAATATTCTCTCGCAAACTCAGGAAAATGCTCCAACAACGTTTCTGACTAACACAAGCATGTGATTACCTTACATGTTTAATATATTAATTTATCAATATCCCTATATATATATTCTCTTATTTATGGTTATCACCTTGAAACAAATGATACTAGTGTATCTTTTAAATATCACCCTCAAACGAATGATATTATCTTAATATCATTTGTTCTCATTTTAGGATGATATTTACAATGCGGGTAGATAGTACTAACCGTTGAAACTTTGAAATCATTAATTTAAATAGAAGAAAATGTTGAGAGATTACATTTTTTATGAGTTAAAAACTCTTGTTATTTTTAAAGAGTAGAAATTGAAGACAAATGATGTAATGGAAAGAAACAAAAGCATGATGTTTATATATATAAATTATATAGCAAGATATTGATATATTTATATATCAAATACGTAAAAACACATGCTTTGTGAAAGTTTTTATTTGATATATTTATATAATAAACACAAGCTTTATGTGTGCTATGTCTTTCTTTTTCTTGGTCTACACGAAAATTAACAACCAGTAGAGCCTGACTTTTTTACTCTCTCAGAACCAGCAAGATCCACAAAAATCAACTGCAAATTAACAGATCTAGGATCAAACTATTATAGAAGAAATTATATTATTCAGGAAAAAGATATCGACAATAAATGGACAATGAGGGGTATAATCATTGTCGAATACTATGGATATGTTTCATCCTTTTTGTTACAGCTGCTTGAGGGTTTAACTTTTTGTTCATTGTTCAATAGTATGGATCCACACTAAGGTTAAACATTGTGTACCAGACCAATGATTTGAGAAATATGTCCGATGAAGTATGACATAAAGAAAATAAAGACATAGCATATTGACATTGATGTAAAAAAAGATCGAACATGCACTATGGAAGTTTCTGTTGATCACATTAATAAACCTTCATCTCTAACATTAACTAGATAATGACCCGCGGTGCACCGCGGGGTAATTTATGCTTCACGTTTGGTTAGGTGAGGATTTGTATATTGGTTTTCTAGTAACTTAGATGATTCAAGTATTAGGATTAAGCGGTCCACCGTGGGTTAATATTTTATTTGCAAATAGTGTTGTTATATTATTTTAATATTGTGTGTAGTCTAAAAAGTTTGATTGATTGTCTCGCAACCGTTCGCAAACGCAACGCTCACAAACATAGTCATTGCTATCATTTAAAACCAATTACGGAAATGACTTTATAACGCAAAATAGCTAAAATAAAAATGTCTAAATTTCAAAAACTCTCATCCGCAAGTGTTTGCAGTTGTGGACGGTAGCAGGTAACTCATAAAAAAAGAAAAAAGTTACATAAACAACAAAAAAATAGGAATATGGAAAAATTGTCGATCAATTTATACAAAATATTTTTGACTTAATTATAATTGGTTACAATTAGAAAACTAAATAAATTAAAATTTAGGTAGTTTTGTAATTAATTCCAAAAAAATATATCGAAAAGATATAGAAAAAATTAATATATGATTTAAATAAACTGCTAAATACTTTAGCATTATATTAACAAAGCAATCTAAAGAACGCTAGCCAACTCGTAAAATGATTTTGATTTTGTTGTGAAATGGAGAAAATATCAAAACATTTGTTTATGATGAAATAAAAACTTATCAATTTATATAGGAGGAGAAGTTTAAAGTATTGTGGATCAAATCTTTGTGACCTAGCAAAATATCTTTGATTTATTTATAATTAGCTACAATTTGAAAACTAAATAAATTAAAATTTAGGTAGATATAGAATTAATTCCAGAAAATATATAAAAATATATAGACAAAATGATTATATGATTTAAATAAACTAATAAACACTTTAGCATTATATTGACAAAACAATCGTTAAAGAACGCTAACCAACCCATAAAACTATTTATATTTTGTTGTGAAATGGAGAAAATATCAAAATATTTGTTTATGATGATGAAAAAAAAACTTATCAATTTATATAGGAAGAGAAGTTTAGAGCATAGTAATAAACTTGTGTGATTACAATCTTAACAAAGGAAACTAATGTGTAGTTGTTGCAAATATTAGCTCGAATAGTTTTAGAGGAGGCAATCGTTTCGAGCTCAACAGATGAATAAGATACGAATTTTGTTTTACAAAATCAAAATTTCTAAATTTTATTATCATTTTTCCTTATAATGAGAAGATGATATATCAACCAAACTTTTTTTCTTAGAACAAACACCAAACTTCTATATCAAAAGTTTGTAAAAGGATACATAGTACAAACTGTTAACCAATTAGATCATTAGATGGGTGGTATTGCATAAGTCAAATAGAATAAAAAAACAAAGCCTCCTTCCATATTCCATAGTAAATATGCAGCTGAGTTCATCGTTGATTATGGTCACTCCATTGTTGATATACATTTGTGAGTTCCAAATTTTCAGCTCCTTCAAACCAGACATAAGGTAAGTCTTAGATTGTTAAAGCAAACAAATAAGAAGACCCAAATCTCATAATAATGATAATAATCATTTTTTCTTAAATATGAACTGACCCGTCTCTCTCTCTCTTCTCCAATCTTGGCCTTAGTGACATAACAAAGCAATGATTATTCTTGTTTCTATGTAGTGTAATATTTTGTTTGCAAATATTAATTACGTGGAAATATAACAATTGCTAAATTTGTGATTATCTAATAAGTAAAATATATGAAGAGAGTGCAGTAATCTTTTACCAAAGAAAAAGATGGAGAAACCGATCACAAACACATGTTTCTAAAAGTTTCCAACCGTGTATGTCGGTGGTGCGGCACTCTCCAACCGCAACCACAAATTTCTGTGTTTTTCTTTTCATTAATAAAACACAGATTAAGGTCAAAGACTGAAACTAGAATTTTGCATTACCTTATTTAGAATAGATGGTAGAACATTCAAACCCAGGAAACTTACAAACTAAGAACACATTAATAGAAAACACAAAAAATGTTTCTTGCAGATCATTGCATTGATGAAAACAAAGTCAACTGAACAATATGTTGGTCAATGAAGCCATTGAAACACCTGCAGATCTTATAAGATTAGTCACACATTTTTCAATTAATTAGAAAGAAAAAAAATCTAGATCATAAGATTAGTCATACCTTATAAAATTAATAAAGAATGCTTTCATGATTATGTACCCACATCATGATAACCTGAGAGGAAAGAAAAAAAAAACAATGTTAAAAAGGAAAATCTCTTTGCTAGAACAAATGTAGAGTGAAAAGATTAGATGCTTTGTGACTGTGGTATGGTGAAGTATTTATAGTGTGGTGAGTGAAGTAGAAATAAGGGCTAGGAAGCTTAGGAAGCTTAGGAATCCCAAACAGAATATGCTCTTTCAGGCTAAGTAAAATCTTAATGGAAGATAATATAGGAAAGATTTTGTGGAACTTCAAAAAAGTTGTTGAATAACTTGAGTTTTTTTTAGTGAAATTGATTATTGTCAGTTGTGATAATAATGTATCCTCGTAAAATTTGGGATATACTACAGTATATACTCTTAGAGGATAAGTATGTCTTGCATTTTTAAGATTCTGATAAAGATTTTGTTCGCATTTAGTGGTAGAAAGTAAAAAATAGTTGTTAACATCGTTTGTCAATCATTGTTATCTTGTTATAGTTGGGGTTCGATATTATCTTGGTTTGTTGTTATGCTCAGATAAATAGGTGAATTTGTTTGCATTTTTAACAAAAATAAATATTATTTGTGTTTTGCAAGGTTGTTACTATTATGTGTGAATAAATGTTAGTTGGAGAGAAATATTAGGGAATAGGATATTTTTAAAAATCTGGAGTGGATAATGTGATAAGGAAATGTAGTGGCAAATATTGTAATATAACACATAAAGGTTGGGTAAATACTTTTCAATGCTTCACAAATAATATAGTAAGAGATAATCTATGGGATATTTTTGTTCGGTTATTTGAATGTTTTATTGGTATTTTGGATATTTTTAGGTTTTTAGGTTCATTTATTTCTTGGTTTTTATAAAGTTTTGAGTTATTCGTTCTAAAAATAACTAATATTTTTTTAGGTATATAATTGTATTTTCGGATATTCTTAGTTAGATACCAATTCAATTTTGGTTCTTTTGATTCTTAAGTTTAATATTCATTCAGTTAGTACATCAATTTCAGTTCGGTTTTGGTTTTTCTCTATTTAGTTCTGTTTTACTTCGGTACATTTTAATCGATTTTTTTTTTGGAACTAGATTTTTAAACAACAATGTTTTTTTTATACTGCAAAACAATGTTTTAGTTGTTATATTCTGTTCCCCTTAAAATGTTTTTAATCCACATGCATTGCCAATTCTATTAGATCATCATAATTCATAAACAAAAATCTCAGATAAAGCTATATTTGGATTTATGACAACAGAAAAAAAAAAAGATAAGTTATTTTGTCTTTCACTATACAGCTCTCCTTCCTAACCATATAATCCGCCCTGGATTTATGACATCACAAGATTATGTCAGACATAATTAATAACAAACACATAACCAAAAAATAAAATAAAGTTGAAATGTTATTATCTTAAACCTTACTTATGTTAGATTACATTTTATTGTCACCTAACAAAAAATAAAATTTATCTTTCTCTTTCACATTCACTGTTAACTTCTTCTCCATAGAACTTCTCACTCTCTCACAACTGTACTCTCTCTTCTCTCTCTCTGGTGATTTAAAGAAAACCCTAATTCCCAAATTTGTCTTTTTGTCGTTTTCTTTCTTCTCCGGCGAAGAGTTTTTTTTTAGATCTAAAGAAAAAGTTTCAATCTTTTCACTATGCAATACTGAGAAAATCTATAGAGGAAAATGTCAAGCTCTGATTCGAAAACCGGACCTAAACCGGGTTCATGGCCACCAGCTCCAGAATCAGCCGCAATGCCACCTTCTTCTTGGGCTAAAAAAACCGGATTTCGTCCCAAATTCTCCGGCGAAACTACCGCCACTGATTCCGGTCAAGTCTCATTACCGGTTAGAGCTAAACAACAAGATAATAACCAACCGGATCTTGAAGCTGGTCAAGCTAAACCGGTTCGTCCTTCACCACCTGTCTCCGCCGCCGTAGCTAACGGTGAAACAGATAAAGATAAGAAAGAGAAACAGCCACCAACAACAACAATACCAACACCACCAGTACCACCTCCGGTTAAGGATCAACCGGTTAAGAGGAGGAGAGATTCTGATGGAGTTACTGGAAGATCAAATGGACCAGATGGAGCAAATGGGTCAGGTGGTGACCCGGTTAGAAGACCGGGTCGTATTGAAGATACAGTTGAGGTTTTGCCTCAGAGTATGGATAATGATTTTGTGGCTAGGAATTTGCATATGAAGTATGGTCTTAGAGATACTCCTGGACTTGGTGAGAGATTTAATTATTTGTTTAATTGTTATATATATAAATCAATTGTTTGGTGTCAGATAGTGACTCAATCTTTTAAAGTTTGATACTTTAATTGTTGATTTTTATAATTAGGTTTGGCTAATGATTGTTGTGTGTGTGTGTGTTTGTGTTTCTAGTTCCTATTGGGTTCTATGGTTTGCAGCATTACCTTTCAATGTTAGGATCATTGATTTTGGTTCCACTGGTTATAGTTCCTGCAATGGGAGGTTCTCACGTAAGTGTGATTTCTTTTGGACTTTCCACTTTTGAATCAATGTGTAATTGCATTTTTTGTTTTGACCATTTGGTTTTTGGATTTGTAGGAGGATATTGCAAATGTTGTATCGACTGTACTTTTTGTATGTGGAATCACTACATTGTTGCATACTTCGTTTGGGTCGAGGCTTCCTTTGATTCAAGGACCTTCCTTTGTTTTTCTTGCTCCGGCTTTGGCTATCATTAACTCCCCAGAGTTTCAAGGTTTGAATGGAAATAATGTAAGTTAAGATTACAAAACCTCTTTTGCTATCTATGTTATAACTTAAGATGTCAGTCATTGGGTTCATTTGAGGATATTGGCGGTGTTACTATCCGAATGTAACTGTTGTTCAAAACGTTATGAATATCTGGTGTAAAGATCATGCAAATAGACCGTTAGAGCTCTCTTTCCATTAAGAAGTCCTTTGCACTAGGCAAGAGTTTATTGTATTAGTGATTATGCTTTTGTGTTTGTCTAGAGCATTGATGTATTCAATGCAAGTGGATCAGTTTTTTCTATGGTTTGTGATTTTGTTCTGGCTTGTCGTCATTCTATTTGTGTGAATTATATAGATTATCTCGTACAAAGAATTTGATATCAGTTATTGTGTTTTGGTTAACATGGTAGAACTTCAAGCATATCATGAGAGAGCTGCAAGGTGCGATCATAATTGGTTCCGCTTTTCAAGCAGTACTTGGATACAGTGGCCTAATGTCACTGATTTTGAGGTAGACATCTCTGCCTTTTTCCAAAGTTTGACACCTTCCAAATATATCATACATTCCTATTTGGTGTTTTACCTACACATAATTGTAGACTTGTAGTCGATGTGTGGTGCTGTATTTACTTGTATACATAAATCTTTTGACTTTCTATATAGGTTGATCAATCCAGTAGTTGTTGCTCCGACGATAGCTGCAGTTGGGCTTTCGTTTTACAGCTATGGTTTCCCGCTTGTTGGTAAATGTCTTGAGATTGGTGTAGTGCAGATACTACTTGTGATCATCTTTGCTCTTGTAAGTTTACTTTTAACTGCCCTCTTAGCAAATAAAGTTTGTTTTGATGCTACTTTGAGTTGTGCTTTCTTCTTGAAGTTATGTTAAACTTACCATAAATCAGCAGGCTCATGTTAACACAACTTGATACTTTACAATTTTTGCTGCAGTACCTCCGGAAAATCTCAGTTTTAAGCCATCGCATTTTCCTTATTTACGCGGTATGTAAATTTTTTCTTGCTTTTTTGCTTATCTCTTTCGATAGATAGGAAAAGGAAGTACTCGAGTTATCTCTACCTCAAATGAAACAACTCAAATAATGTGGTAATCATCTCATATTTCCCACTTGACATGTGATTATCACTGACCTTCTTAACTTCTTACTGACAGGTTCCATTGAGTCTTGCAATCACTTGGGCTGCTGCATTCCTTTTAACAGAAGCAGGAGCTTACAACTACAAAGGTTGTGACCCAAACGTTCCTGTCTCAAATGTTGTATCGAGCCACTGCAGAAAATACATGACCAGAATGAAGTACTGTCGGGTTGATACTTCTCATGCACTGAGTTCCGCCCCTTGGTTTAGGTTTCCTTACCCCTTGCAATGGGGTGTGCCGATATTCAACTGGAAAATGGCTTTTGTTATGTGTGTGGTCTCCATAATTGCTTCAGTAGATTCGGTTAGTGCTTCGTATCAACATAAATTCAACCATCAAAATTATGTTTGAAGTCAAAATTGCACTTTTACTAATCAGTTTATGATACGCTATGCATATATGGTAAATTTTTTATTTTGCGGTCAGGTTGGTTCGTACCATGCTTCATCTCTATTAGTAGCATCGAGGCCTCCAACTCCTGGTGTTGTGAGTCGGGCAATCGGTCTTGAAGGTTTCACAAGTGTATTAGCCGGTCTTTGGGGTACGGGTACTGGTTCAACCTCTTTAACAGAAAACGTTCACACAATCGCTGTGACCAAAATGGGAAGCCGCAGAGTCGTTGAGTTAGGCGCATGTGTTTTGGTTTTATTTTCCGTTGTTGGTAAGTAAGTAGCACTGCTTATTTATCTTTAAGTTTCAACTTTTCTATTTTATAACTAATATAATATGACCTCTTCAGTTGTACTACATGTCACATTCTTTTACTCTCTTTGCCTGAACAAGCTTTTGATATCCTCAGGTAAAGTTGGAGGGTTTCTCGCATCTATTCCGCAAGTCATGGTTGCTTCTCTTCTTTGCTTTATGTGGGCAATGTTTACGGCTTTAGGACTTTCCAACTTACGTTACAGTGAAGCTGGAAGCTCGCGGAATATCATAATTGTCGGGTTATCGCTGTTCTTTTCTCTCTCTGTCCCAGCTTACTTCCAGCAGTATGGCATTTCCCCAAACTCAAATCTCTCTGTTCCAAGTTATTACCAACCTTACGTTGTTTCGTCTCATGGACCCTTCAAAAGCCAATATAAAGGGGTACGTTCCGCTTTCCCCCTCACTTTCGCTTTCACAGGATCTTCATTGTTTATATATTTTCTTGCGTATTCGCAGGTGAACTATGTGATGAACACTCTCTTATCGATGAACATGGTGATTGCATTCATCATGGCTGTGATTCTGGACAACACAGTCCCGGGGAGCAAGCAAGAACGCGGAGTTTATGTATGGTCTGATAGTGAGACAGCAACGAGAGAACCAGCTCTTGCTAAAGACTATGAGCTGCCGTTTCGGGTGGGGCGGTTTTTCAGATGGGTCAAATGGGTGGGCATTTGAAAGAAACACACAATGGCAAAAGTGGTAAATATGTCAGATGAGAGTTCTTCTTCTTCTTCTTCCTTTTCAGTCTTCTCTGTTATTTTGATTAGTCTCTCTCAATTTTATAACACGGTGGAAGCTTTTTCTTGGGTCGCAAGTTTGTTTATTAGAGAGTTTTTTTTTTTGGTTGAAACAGAGAAACATGGAAGTGATGATGTTGTTGTAAGTTATATAGATTATGCTTTTGTAACTATGAGTTATTCTTTTTTTCTTCATTTTTTTTTCTCACTATCTATCTTTTTCCTTGTTTGGGTAATTTTATGAAGATTTTAAAGTTTTCTTCAAAAGGAAGACTGAGAGTAGGCTTGGGCATAAAATCCGAAATTCGAAACCCGAACCGAGTAGTTATAAAATCCGATCTGATTCTAAATGTTTATATCAAAATTATCCGAACCGAAAACCGAACAATATACCCGAATCAAATTATAGACCCAAAAATTTAATCAAAATTTTTTAAAATTAAACAAATATTTTATTTTTCTCTAAAAATTGAATCAAAATCAATATGAATCTAACACTTACCCAAACCGAATAGTTATAAAATCTGATCTGATTCTAAATGTTTATATCCAAATTATCCGAACCGAAAACCGAACAATATACCCGAATCAAATTATAGACCCAAAAATTTAATCAAAATTTTTTAAAATTAAACAAATATTTTATTTTTCTCTAAAAACTGAACCGAAATCAATATGAATCTAACACTTACCCAAACCGAATAGTTATAAAATCTAATCTGATTCTAAATGTTTATATCCAAATTATCCGAACCGAAAACCGAACAATATACCCGAATCAAATTATAGACCCAAAAATTTAATCAAAATTTTTTAAAATTAAACAAATATTTTATTTTTCTTTAAAAACTGAACCGAAATCAATATGAATCTAACACTTACCCAAACCGTCACCGTATCAAATAATCATAAAACTCGAACGGATATTAAACTCTCCTATCTGAATTATCCGAATCTAAACAAATTGGAATCGAATCCGACCCGAACCCGAATACCCAAGTCTACTTGAAAGAGATAAGCTATAAGAAGAATTTGGTGGGTGAGTATATATGTGGATTGATTTGGACTTTGGATCGTTGGTTACAACTTACAAATGTTATTTAAAAATGTCCAATTATTTCGAAAGGTTTGGTACTTAGTACTACAAAACAAAAGTAGATGGATGAGATCTAACCTTTCCCTTACTACTTTTATATGAACCATAAAATATGAGATATAAAAAAAATTGGAGGATGATCAAATATAATTTGAGTTGAATAATGACAAGAGAAGCTTTATTTTTGTCGAATAAATTCCATGCACCTATTTTCTTTTTATAGTTTAAAACTTATATTGTGTCCAAATAATTACACATCAGCAATACTAATACAAATAACTAAATTAAATATCAAATTACACATACTAATCAATAAAAAATAATGTTGTAAATATGATAGATAATCAATTCATAATAGTTTAGTGATCGAAAAATTCATTATAGGAAATCAGAGTTCGAATTCTTCTATTGCATGTTCAATCATGTTAGCTATTTGTTGATGTTTCAATAGGTTTAGACATTCGGATTTCGGATCAGATTCGATTCGAATAGATATCGGATTTAAATTAGTTTCGATTCGGATTTCAGATTTTATGTCCAACTCTAGTTTCAAAAGGCAGTTAGCAAAAATATCTGATTCTTTTGCTAGTCTGGATTTCATTTCGGAATATGCTGATTATATAATATATATATATATATATATATATATTATTTTTATATATAACAGAAAAAGATAAAAATATTATTCATGGAAATTTGCATTTGAAAAGCTATTTTCATGGTTTGGGCTTATCTTATTTGGCCCACCATCACTTTTTGTATAACAAAAAATGAAAGAAAAAAAAAAATCATTATACAAATGGTTGTGGTAGGTAGAGAGCATTGTGAGAGGCACACGATCACTCCACGCTCTTCCTCTCTTCTCCTATAACTAACACTCTCACTTCTTCCTCCTTCTCTTCTGTAACCATTTCCATAATCAAAAGATTCAAAACCTCAATTCAACAATGAGAACTCTTCTACCTTCCCATACTCCGACGACGGTAACAACACCGGCGAGAATACGACGACGCTTCATACATTGCGGTAAGAGATCTGACTCTTTCGCCATTAATTCCAATAGCTCCGATTGGCAAAGCTCTTGCGCTATTCTCTCTAGCAAAGTCAATTCACAAGAGCAATCTGATGGATCCTATCATGTTTCCGCCGTGAACGGTGGTTATAATAACGGCGCCGGAATCTCAGATTTGAATCTAGTACCATTCGATAACAACAACAAATCGATTCAATCGAAGAAGCCTCTTAGTATTTCAGATCTATCTCCAGCTCCGATGCACGGATCTAATCTCCGAGTAGCGTATCAAGGCGTTCCCGGAGCTTACTCCGAAGCCGCCGCTGGTAAAGCTTATCCTAACTGTCAAGCGATTCCTTGTGATCAATTCGAAGTTGCGTTTCAAGCGGTTGAGCTTTGGATCGCAGATCGTGCTGTTTTACCTGTTGAAAACTCACTCGGTGGTTCGATTCATCGGAATTACGACCTTCTTCTTCGTCACCGTCTTCATATCGTCGGTGAAGTTCAGCTTCCTGTTCATCATTGTCTCTTGGCTCTTCCCGGTGTACGGAAAGAGTTTCTCACGCGCGTTATCTCTCATCCTCAAGGACTTGCTCAGTGTGAACATACTTTGACTAAACTCGGTCTCAACGTCGCGCGTGAAGCCGTCGACGATACTGCTGGAGCCGCGGAGTTTATCGCGGCGAATAATATCCGTGATACCGCCGCGATTGCGAGCGCACGCGCGGCGGAGATTTACGGATTGGAGATTTTGGAAGATGGGATTCAAGATGACGCGAGTAACGTCACGCGCTTTGTGATGTTGGCGCGTGAGCCGATTATACCTAGAACTGATCGGCCGTTTAAGACGAGTATTGTGTTTGCTCACGAGAAAGGCACGTGCGTTTTGTTTAAGGTTCTCTCGGCTTTTGCGTTTAGGAACATTAGCTTGACCAAGATTGAGTCTAGGCCTAACCATAATGTTCCGATTAGGCTAGTCGACGAGGCGAATGTTGGTACGGCTAAGCATTTCGAGTACATGTTTTATATCGATTTCGAGGCTTCGATGGCCGAGGCGCGTGCTCAAAATGCGCTTGCTGAGGTTCAAGAGTTTACATCGTTCTTACGTGTTTTGGGGAGTTATCCCATGGATATGACCTCTTGGTCACCATCATCTTCGTCTTCGTCGTCATCATCGTCATCTACGTTTTCATTGTGATCTACGATAAATCAAAACCAAATGACAATACAATTGAGAATGTAAATTGGAGAAGAAAGTTATAAAACTTAGTTTGAAGAACAATTCTTTATTTTTCCAAAGATCAATCTTTTGTATTCTCTGTTTACGTTTTACTTTGAGAGTTTTGAGTTTCATTTGATCGTATTATTTTAAAATTAAGAGTTTTGAGCTGATGATGTAACGAGTGTAATACATAATGAATGATAAGAACGATGTATATAGCAATTCCAAACAGTACAAAACGGTAGAAAAAAGTTTTGTAACTGTTATCAAACGCTAGCAACTGTAATCGCGCAAACATATGGTTACAGAAGAACCAATTAAACCCTAAATTTACTTGCTATAAATAATTGATCATATATAAGACATTTCACATTCATCCAAACATTGAGATATATTAAGAAAATGATACACTTCAAACATGACAATCAGTTTATAAATAGTTCTAGTACTCTTAAAAGTTTTGTTTTTATTTATTGAAAAGAGTTTAGCTACCCTTAATACGACATCTAACCGATGGATCACATTGATGAACCAAAAGGAAATATTAGGAGCATTTTAGCAAATCTGGTGACAACGGCCTTCACAGTATTGGTCATGTTTACACATACTCAAACAACGTTTTAAGCATATGTTTTCTCCTAGTTTCCTGTTCACAGTTGATTCCGACCTGTATGCCACCATAAATCAAGAATAGATAAAATGTGAACATCAGCTAATTCAAGAAATAACATAAATTTGTTTTTAACAGCCTTTGTCATCTTTGCCACAATTTATAGAACAAATTTCTAAAAACACACAAACCTTAACTCTTCATTTGGTATGTTTTCAACAGAATCCATTCCACGGTATGCTTCTACACGACATGACATCATTACCAATGCCATCATCATCACTATCATACACACTTTTCCTGCCATTTCAGCTCTTATAAAAACTTAGTTAGAAAGATTTGATGTTTCTTGTTTTATAGGTATGATTTTTGTGAATACTTGAGAGGGTAAGAGGTATATACTTGAGATTCCGAATATTTACATTTTCTCCATTCTTATCTTATGTTAACACCATTAAATACGTATGTTACTAGCAATTTCTTTGACTCATTTTTATGTCCTGATTAATGTAATTGGAAATAAATAACATGTATGACTATATCATCTTTGTGGTTCCTACCAAAAAAAAAAAATATCATCTTTGTGGTTCCTACCAAAAAAAAAAAATATCATCTTTGTGGTAAAATAGACGATGAACTTAACCAAATAAATGGGTATTGGTGGGATGAGTTTGACGAAAGAAACATGTTCTTGGCCCACTTTGAGCCCACTACAGAAGAAGGCATCTTGGTTGAAATCGAAAGTAATTTGAGTGTCTAGAAAAACGTCAAAAAGAACATCTGAATCTTGGCTGGTCATTTGAGTCTTTAACAAGGAAACCAATGTTTCAGAGGAGATGCTTGAGAGTATAGCCATTAGCCAAGGTCACAAAAACCAAACCTCTGACCATAATGTACCATTGACTCATGACCCATAACATACCTCCTTGTGATTTTTTGTTGTTTAAAAGTCATCCGTTAATATTTTGTATTTGATATTGATCAAAATCAATAAAACTTGACTCTTTCATTTCGACTTCTTGCAATCAAAATAAAGATTTTGATTTCATTTTCCTTTCTATTCATTAAACATAAAAATCAACTCTCATATTGGTTTTATATTCCTTCACCAAACACCACCTCTTAATATTTAAACGTAAACTTCGATAATGGTTATAAATAAAATATGGAAATCAAGCTTTTGATTTGCTATCATCCGGGGGAGGCAACATCCCAAACAAACAGCCAAAAAAGAAATTAAAACAACATTTTTCTGCTCAAAATAAATTAAAAGATGACGTTGTCGCGTAGCATTGCATCATAAATTTAAAGGCAATTTGGGGTGTGGAACCTTGGAAAGCTATCTATCAAATTTGTGCAGATTGCCACGTTTCTATCATGTTGTTAACGCAATATCCTTCTTGTTATTTTTATTTTATACATAGGATTCGATTTAGTTTTTATATATATATAATTAAGAGGTGATCCGAATTTTTACTATGACTAATTTTTTTAGAAATTTATATTTGTGGAGTAGTCTATTCATTAAATTTTTTATAGATCTAAAACTTAACACCATTTTAGGTAATCAAATAAAGTGATTTAATAAATTTTGCGTTTAAAAAAAATAATAATTGTCCTAGACGTATAAGATAACTCATTTTTACATGAAAATAATTAGACCACCGCTAAGGCGCTACTTAATTTTATTTTATATTAATTGTTGTTACAATTACTATATAATTGTTTATTAAGACTAAAACAGAAAACAATGGTCTGTCCCAGGCTTTGCATTTGTATAGTTATAATATAATTAGGCCACGTGAAGCATCAAAATTGATAAAAGGTCGAATTATACCAGAAACACACTAATATTAGGTCCACTCCTATTTATATTAGTTTAAAATTAGTTATTTCGTTAAACCTCACATAAGTTGGTCACATAATCTTTAGTCATGCTACTTACGTAATGTTATACCCAACATAAATAATTGATTTATTTTTTTGTCCCAATAAGTCGAGTTTAATTGAATGTATTCGTCATTCTTTGATTAGATAGTCAATCAACATAATTGTCCAAACAATGTCACTACTATGCAATTATTGATGAGTCTAATCCGCAATGCAACTTGGGGAGGATGAGATTGGTCACGTCTCCGGCATCTTTCAGTTTTGTCGGCCGTTTGGGCCCATCTTCACTTTCTGTTCTTGCCATGTGTATTTTTGTTTGTTATTACACACATTTATTATTTTCTTCAATTACAACTTCAACTTGGATAAGTGGGGCTTGTCTTGTATCCTAATTCCTAGCTTTGTTCGTCTAACCTTCCTAAATTTTTATCTTTTTGATTTATTATTCGTCTCGATTCGATAAAAGCTTTGATTTCATTAAAAATGTATTTGAACATGTTTTCATTTCACTAAAAATACATATTATTAAAATCATCTCAATTTTATATAAATCAAAGTTAACCACATGCATGAACATAATCAACTTCCAAACATAAGGAAATGAACTTATTCTCATAATTACTTTGATTTCACAAAAGATTACAAACACATTAATTTGTGTTGACTAAAATAAAAATACCAAAAATAATTTAAGAAAAAACAATGGTAATCATTTTATCGAAAATTAAAACAACTAAATGAGCATTTCAAGAGGTAGACACTAGACACTATTAGACCAAGTGCAATGGTAAAATAGGGAGAGTGTGAGGGAGAGGTTATGAGAAATAAAAAAATAAAAAGTAATGGAACAGTGTAAAAAACAGGAGAGAGGGGTTGTAGATTTACAACCGGTTGCAAGAGATTATTTTAATCTCTATCTCTCTCTCTCTCTTTCCTTCTCTCTCTTTTTTCTCTTTCTCATTAAATTTTAATAATAAAAAAATATTACACACCCACTCCACCTATTTTACCATTGCCCATGCTCTTAGACACAAAGTGTCCCACTCCAATTCAACTAAAACCTAGTCCAATTTGGTTTATGTGACCAGTGGATATAATAATTTCATAAAAAGTAAAAACTCAAAGCCACCGGTTGAACCTGGACCCCAATACCAAACTTACACAAATAATAAAACCTCCGGTTCACCTCCTATAGCCAGTTCCCTTCTCTCACACTCCTCTAAGAAACTTCGACGAAATTTCTCACCATTTCATTATCAACAAATCCACTATAAATACTTCTCTCTTCATTACTAAACTTTCTCACATTCCCATAACTCTTATCCTTTTACCCTCACAATCCTTATCTATTTACAGTTTTGCCACTCTGACTTATGATAGTTTCTTCCGGTGACCGGCGCAAATTATGAAGAACGGTAACAAGAAAACAACGTCGGAAACAGAAAAGAATCACCGGAGAAAGTTATCGGAGAAAGCTATGTCGTTTCACGGCAGAGGAACAACGCCGTTAACTACTCCATGTGAGCTTCGAAGACCAAAAACGTTACCGGAGTTATTCTCAACCGGTCAAAGCAAGATAGGTCACGTGGCGGCTTCGATTCAGCCGCGTCTTACGAAACTGTTACTAAACGTAACGGTACAAGGAAGTTTAGGAGCTTTACAGATTATAATCTCACCGGAATCAACAGTGAGTGATTTAATCGACGCCGCGATTCGTCTTTATGTTAAAGAAGCTCGTCGGCCTTTCTTACCGGAATCTGAACCGTCACGATTTGATCTTCATTACTCACAGTTTAGTCTTGAAAATATTGGAAGAGACGAGAAGTTAATATCTCTTGGTTCAAGGAACTTTTTCTTGTGTGGCCGGAAAGATAACGGAGGTTTCATCGGCGGTGGTTCATCGTCGGAATCTTGTTCGAAGGAAGTAGAGAAAGTGGCTAAAACTGGTTTTCATTGGCTCAAATTTATTGGCTTCTAGAAACTTAATTTTATCATTTTGAATTGTTGTTTAATTTCGAAATTATTTTTCTTCTTTAGGATAAAATATTGATTTGCGGTCAAACATTTTAGTAGTGGCTAAAATTAATATGTATGAATTGTATATAGAAATAAAATCATTTTTAAGTAGTGGTATATAATGTATTTTAATCAATTATATGCTAAGATGATGATTCAAGAAAGGTCTACATTTGACTACATGAATCGATTATAAAAACGTTTTATGTTCTTATTTTTTTTAACAAATGAGAATTTTAAAAGTTTATACAAGGATGAATATAGCCATAAAGGTGGGGAATTACAATCCAAATAGAAGATTGTTTATTTTATAGTATTATCTAGTTGTTTGTGAGATATTTTGTTTCGGACCTCTCTAATAATAGTACTTTGCTTTAGGTTTATGTAATAACGACGTTAGCCAACCTTATCCCTATAGTCAGACACTTGTGTGTTGTGACCAACGGAAAAACCAATTTAGTGCCGTGTATGCTCTTCTTCTCTTATTTGTTTAATCCTCATTTTCCTCTTCTTCTTCTTTTTTTTTTTTTTTTTATTATTAATTAATTTATGTGAATAGTAACTAATAATAGATGACAACTTCGGATGCCAAGATTTGCAATTGGGGTTTACATCAAATTGATTTAAGAAGAGGATTTTACATCTTTGATTAATGAGCAATGTATTGAAAACTAGAATCCTACATCTTAAATTAATGAGCAATGAGTGCAATGTATTGAAAACTACATCTTTGATTAATGAGCAATGTATTGAAAACTAGGATCCTACAAATCTTTTTTTTTTTATGGACAAATATATGATTCCTTAAATTAATGAGCAATGTCTTGAAAACTAGGATCCTACATCTTTTTTCTTATTTTTTTGGGACAAATATACTTCTTGGCTATCAATATTTGGATGTATGTATGTGAAGTGTTATTATATATTGTCTATTCGTCGTTGCAAGTAAACATATAAATAGCCTAGTCAAATATTTAAATAGCAATCTATAGAGACATTTCTAACATTTTTTTTTTTTAATTTTCAAATCAAACACTAGCCAATCATTAAATCAAAATCGATTGCTGCTTTCAATTACTAATTGACATGAAATTGCGATAAACAAATTCTTTGATGTAAAGTCCCAAAAAAAGCGATTAAACACTGGTAAAGATCCTAGGCGAAGCTTAGAGGTCGCTGGTTCGAGTGACACTTGGGACGAAACTAATATTACATGTTGTGGTTTCGGGTCTGGGGAGATTACGGGTTTCGACCCAAAACCTCTTGGTATTTAAAAAAAAAAAAAAAAAGCGATTAAACTTATCATGACGTTCCACATATTGTGGCTTTGTTGCATATATTTTACAACAAAATTATCACTTATCAGAAGTATTGGTCAATGCATGGCAAGTTCCTAAAGGAGATGAGTTTCAAATATTTTTAAAGGAATTTAGATTTTGTAAAGGAGGTCTTAAAGACTATTTTGGTCTTTAATTTTTATTTTTTCCTAACAAAAAAACAACAACTAAAATTTTCTAAATAATCGATATATTTACCACTCAAACATTTCGCAAATCATATGATCTTAAAAGCCTGAGCAGGCAACTTAAATTTTATAGCATTATGGTTAACTAGTTTTCAAGATTTGGTTTCATTTGTATTCATACAAATAAGTTCTATAATATGTAAACGATAGTCGATACATCATTATAGCATCAATCTATACACAAAATAAAGGTTCTTCTTCCTTAAAACCCATCAAATAAGGCCGATCCCAAAATAGTAGGCCTACTATAAATAAAAAAGCCCATTTAACTTAGCCATCCAAAAGTAGTAATAAAAAAAATATTTTTCCTTTTTTTTTTTGTGGAAAATTGTCGTAAAACCCTACCTGGCGAAAAAGAAAATTTTAACAGAGTAATAAGACTTATAAATAAGCCGCTAAATTCTTCTTTTTTTCAAACAAACTCTAAAACCCTAATTTCTTCTTCTCAAAGCAGCCACATACACACATCTTCCTCTTTCGCTAGCTATGGAGTTTTGGGGTATGCTTCTCTGAAAATTTTATATCTTTATATGTCACCATTAATATCGTTTCATAATCCTTTCTGTGAAAGAGCCTCTTTTTTTTTTTATATTGAGTTCTCGCTATTACTTAATAATCATTGTCTTGTTGTGTTCAAATTTGTATAATTGTTTGCTAACATTAGCCATAAAAATCTGATTTTTATAATTTTATTGTATTGAATTCTCTCTGTTACTTAATAAGTATTAGTCTTGTGTTCAAAATTGTATAATTGTTTGGTAATTAGTATTAGTATTCTTGGAGTTTAGGTTTCAAAAGCATCTATCTTTATGTGAATTTCAACTTATGAGTAATGTTGAATTATAGGAATTGAGATTAAGCCAGGGAAGCCATTGAAGGTTGAACCAGAAGATGGATACACAATCCATGCCTCTCAGGTTTGTATCAGTTTTGTGATTCTTGCAAGTTTCTTTGTCCTGTGTAAACATGATATTGATTTGTGAACTTGTTGTACCATCTCTTAGGTGACCATTGAAAAGGTGAAAGAAGATGAGTATGTTCCCATTTATGTGAAGAATAGTGAGGATAAGAGTGAGTTTGTACTCGCAACTCTCTCACAGAAGGTTCCTCAATGGAATCTTGATCTTTACTTCGAGCAAGAGTTTGAGGTCTCTCACAACAGTAAAAGCAGTGTCTTTATTCTTGGATACAAGGTCCCTGATGTGCCAGATGAACAATATCCTTTGTTTCATTGTCCTTTTTAGTTAAGTTTTATAGTCAATTGCAATTGAAGGTTTGTTTGTTTATCCTTGATTTTGTTTTTGCTTCTGATGTTCTCACGGATGAGGAGATTGATTCTGGTGAGTTTCTTCAATTCTTTAGTTAATGTTTTGATTTAATCTGTTATGAAGTTTGATGCTTAATCTCTGCCTTTGTGTTTTGTAGATTCTGAAGTAGAGGAATTTATGAGACAACAAGCTGGTAGGTTTACTTCACTAAGCTGGTAATTAAAGTTTACTTGTGTGACTCTGTTTTTGTATCCTAAGTTTTGACATTGTTGAAAAGGTCTTTTGCCTCCAAATGGGATGAATGAGGCTGCAGAAGATGAATCTGGCTCTGACGACGGAGATGAATCCGGCTCAGACGAGGTAGGTTTTGCTTAAGGAGTTGAGAGTAGCAATGAGTCAGTGAATCAGTTGAAATCTTAATCTTGATGTTTTTGTTTCTGTTTAGGGTGAGGATGAGGATGAATCTGATGATGAAGAAGAAGAGGACGAAGCACCTTTAAAGGTGTCTCCTCCAAGCAAGAAGGGACCAAATGGTGAAGCAATGAACAACACAGTTGCATCAAAGAAGTCTAACAAATTATCAGGTAACTAAAACTAAAGTGAATAGAGCGATAACTTTTGAATATGAGATGAGATTTTTGGATTAATGTTTTTGGTTTAAATCATTTTTGGTGTAGGAGGGAAGAAGAAATGTCCATTCCCATGTGGTCCTTCCTGCAAAAACTAGAGATTGAGCCAAGTCACAATTTTTTCATAGAGATATTTACTTTCTATGTATTATTATTCAAAATTTTGATGGTTTATTATATAATGGTGAATGGTTGAGTGACTTATATGAGGTTTTTGGGTTCTTGAAAATTTTGGATTATTCAAATATATGATATTGTTGTTGTTTTGGGGTGTCTTTTAATGAAATATGATTTTTGTTAGTTTTCTATTCAGTTCATCCATCCATGTTTTGATGCAATCAAGTATAGAACTATAATATGCCCATTGCAAACACCTAAGAATATAGGAAACAAACTTGCACGTTTTATCCCTTAACTCACTAAGCTTGAAACAACCCACGTTTAAGATACATGGTCAAAGATTATTCTAAGTTGTCTAAGACTTGATCTTTGAACTCACTCATCAGTGACTCTTTCTCATTTTGATGTATTGAAGCTGATCAAAAAAGTAGAAGAACTCGTTTCCTTTAACTTTTTCAAGTATTGTAAACTAGTCATGAATAGGTCGAAGCGATTCCATGACGTTCAATTTTTGTTTTAAGCATAGAGAAGGCAATAGATGTGTAGATGGACTTGCGGTGAAGGCAAAAGAGTAAAAAAACCGAAGTTAAATTAGTTGTCAATGTCCTTTCTCTTTACTCTCTTTCTTACATAATGACAAGTGACAACAATGTTGTTTTGTAAAAAATAGACAGAATCCTGCAACCAAACAACTAAATAAATAAAAAAGGAAACAAAACAATAAGCTGCGTCTGCCGGGAGTCGAACCCGGGTCTATTGCTTGGAAGGCAATTATCCTAACCGTTGGACTACAGACGCTACTGATACCTAATTTATTTTTAAAATATATAATCGTTTCACATATATATATATCAACTCAAAATTACACACTCTCTTCTTCTTTTTTTCCTTCTAAAATCTTTATTAATTTGTATAGTCGCTATCCTTAACTACAAGAGCAGTTAAGAAACACGGGCATGAGTTATACAAAGACCAGAACCTATTGCATGTGATAGCTTTCCGAGCCAAGGAATCAGCACATTGAGTGTGCGAAGAGAGTGTAAAACACGGACACTCTCTTCGCACACTCAGAGTTACCACCCTTAATAGAACAAATGTTTTTTTATTGTAAATAACGTAAACGAAGCATTTTAAAACATAAACGCAAATACAAATTCTGTCTATATCATATCATTCGCTACAAACGATTAACCTTTTACTTTTCTGACAGCGACAACATACATAGCCAAACAAACCAAACCAAAAAGAGAAAACTTATAACAAAAATATAGAAGATATACTTTGGAACGAACCAGCGTGATTATATTGTTTTCATTAAGTAAAAAAAAAAAGTTTTCTCTGGGATGAAAAAAAAATAGAATCGAATGGAGTAAAATGCCAAAATGATGCCGTCTTTAACGAGTTTGTTTGATAATCTTGTGGTCTTGGAAATTTTAGGAAGCCACTGGTTTGGATGTTGCCTTCTTCACAGCTTCTGCGTAGGTCCTGTGCTGATAGGTTAACGTCGACTCGAGTAAGTCCCACAGTGATGTCTTAGGGTTCCATCCTATTTTGATACATCCAAAAACTCTTATCAGATTTTGATTTCTAAGCATATCATCATATCATCATTTTATAAGTATGGAAATTACCGAGTTGGCGGTTAATGATGGTCATGTCTGGGATTCTCTTGTCACTGTCATCATAACCTTCCCCGTAAAATTCTTTCGAGCTAACATCAACCGTCGGGCTCTCAATGGCTCCTTCTCCACTCACTTTTGCGTAAACCTGAAAACATGATTCATTTTGATATTTAAGAATCAGAGAACGGAAAAATCCAACTCTTTTTGTTGTTTGGAAACCAATCTTTCTTACCTCAGTCATCATTTCAGCGAGCTGTCGTACTGTAACTTCGTTGTTCGGGTTGCCTACATTGAAGATATGCCCATTTGCCCTCTCAGGGTTTTCCTGAAACCACAAAAACACAATGTCATTGCAGGTTTTAGTTGGAACTACTTTAAAGCATAAATGATGATATGAGCAATAGAACTTACAATCATCAAAAGGACAGCTTCGATAGCGTCCTTGATGTAGATGAAAGTTCTCTGTGATTCTCCACCATCAACAAGCTTGAGAGGCTCACGGCGTAGAAGGTTCTGAAAGATAGAGCAATGCATCAACCAAAAGCTTGCATATACACAGACTAACATTGGATATAGACTAGCCTTTTGTATACTTACATTACTAAAGCAGGCAAGGACACGTGGGACACCTTCGCTAGGACCATCAATGCCGGGGATGAAATCCATCCTAGGTCCAATCCAGTTAAAAGGTCTTACAATGGTGAACTCAAGTCCATTCTCAGCACCCTCAGCTGTCACAAAGAAACAAGTGAAGTGTAAACATTTTGGTTTTTACAACAATATATATTCACATGTCAATATGTCATTTTGATAAAAAATGCTTACCGTAAACGAGTCTCTCAATCAGTTGCTTTGCACAAGCATATGACCACCTCTGCTTCTCAATTGAACCAAATATGCAAGGGGAAATATCTTCTTTAAGAACATAGAAAGAAGGATCCTGTAGAAAGCACAACAAACAACATGAGTAAACAATGAAGCTAACCTTAGGCAATTGAAGATCAAGAAACCATGTTTTCTACATACTTAAGATCCCAGACATACTTAACAAAATTTTTAAAAAAGAAGTTTAACGAGATCCAATGAGTTAGGAAAAAGATAGAAAATGACAGCTTCAACATGTTCCTCAGTACACTCGTTTGTGACATTGATCTAGAGGTGATAAAGACAATAAAAGATTTTGAAAGTGAAAGGTGCAAAAAAGGCCTGACCTCACGAAGGGGATGATCCTTAGGAAGAAAGCTTCCTATGGTTTTTCCATATACTTCACAGGTAGAAAAGTGAATGAGACGCTTGTTGTTCTCAGAGCAGTATTTAACCTATACATTACCAACACATTAACCAATCAATTTCAACACATAACTGTTTCCATCAATTCTTTGAACTGCTCCAAAACAACAGCTAAAGGCAAAACAATGAAGGAAAGTAAGAAAATACATACAACTGGGAGCGCATCAATGAAGTTACTGTAGATTGTATCAAGAGGACGTGTATTGTAATCAGCTGGAGTACAGATCGCAGCAAGATTTATAGTCTGCAGAATCAAAAACACAAAAATCAGAATTACATCATAAACATTACCGATCTCAACACTAAATTACAGATTAAAGCAACAAAATCAGATAATTAAAGTGAAAAAATATCTGAATTACGATAACGGAATCAGATCTGAGTCTACACTCAACAATCATTATCAATCACGATCACACTAACTGTAATTATCAAATCTCTAAACCGTTAATTAACTAACGCATAAAACAACGAAGAACATTAAGCATTACCAGATCCGCCATCTTAATAAGTCCTTCAAGCCTCGAATCATGCTTAATATTGATACGATGAAACTGGATCCGACCACTCCATTCAACGGAATCAGGCTCAAGCAAGTGTTTGATCTTATCGTTGTAAACATCGAGCGCAAGCACCTTATGTGGTGTTTCCGTCATCAGTTTTTCACAGAGATGTGAACCGATGAAACCTCCGGCACCGATCATGCATATTGTCATCGGTTTTATCGGTTTACCGTCCAGATCCACTCTACCACCAGCCTCGTTCGCCATTTTTTGATCAGATCAGAATCAAAATCCTTTGATAATCGCAAGCTTTCTCTCTCTATGAGATAATTCACGAAAATGGCTGTAAAGAGAGAGAGAGAGAGGAGAGAGATTGATAAAGGAGGGAGTGGTGACGGTGGAATTTAAGAGGGAAGCATCGCATGTGAACGGAGGATTGAAAATCTCACTCTCGGTATCGGCGCGTGGCTTTTACTCGCTTATCTGTATCTCCACGTGATCTCATTTTCATTCGTGAGGATTTTTTGATATTTTTTCTAATAAAGATCTGTTTATTTTCTTTTACTCAGTATGATTTTATATAATTTCTTTTTTTTTTTATATAATAATGATTTCAATTATGAGTGATTTTTGTGTAGGAATTACGTGTTTAGACGTTAAGCACAATTTCTTTTTGACACGAAAAATCGTCATATGGCATTTATGTCGGTGGAATAAATATAAATTTGAAAGTTTATAACCAAAAAAGTTTTTTTTTATATGACTGTATTAAAAAATCAAAGAAAATTATGGTAATACAAAAGGAGAATTTTTTTGGTTATAATTTCTGACTAAAATCGAATTAAGATTTACATTAAAATGAACTGCATAAAAGGGTCAAAGAAGAATATTAGTTGGAAAAAAGATCAAAGAAGAATATGGCAGTACAATTTAACCCCAAAAAAAAGAATATGGCAGTACAAAAAAAAGAAATCAAATAACATTGTTTTTTAGTTATAATTTCTGATTGAAATCAAACTAATATTTACGTTGAGAAGAATGACTTTTGGAATCGATGCTAAGAGTCTTCTCTACTTTGAAGAAAAACCTAACCAAGTAACATTAGAGATTCCATTTTTTTCATTACAAAATAAACTGGTTAGCTAGGAAAGAATTTATAGATGTGGATTGCTAAAACAAAATATGTTTTTTATTGACGTTATTTTAATGAAGTTTGGATATTAAGTTTCTTAATACTGCTCCTAAAAGTTTAGGCTGAGTAGTTACATACTTATTACACTCCATCCTTAACTACACTTACACTCCATCCTTAACTACACTTTTATTGCATGTACGTATGAGATAATGAAATGCCACGTTTACGAGTGAACCCATTTTCTTGAAATATCAATCATATGAGATGTTTTATTTTTTGGCCAAAAAAAAAAATGAGATGTTTTATTTCTGAAAGAATTTCTTTTACGACGAAAATAATTATTCATTTAAAAGTAAAAATAAATTTGGATACGAGCTCGTATCGGTTTACTAAAGTATAATTCATGAATAGTTGAAAAAATTTATTCACTTTCTCAACTAAATTTGATAATTATTCATGTAAAAATATTTTCTTTTTTATTATATGATCATAGAAAATGTTTTATTTAAGATTGAAAAGAAGATTTGACAACAAAAGAAGATATATATGCATCCTAATTTCATAAGATCAAATCTTCATCTTTCAGTCAAAAAAACCGTTTAGAAAGACTTAAAACTATGATAAAAACCGAGATATTCTGCTAAGCTGTCCTTGTACAAATTAAAGTTCAACTCCAAAATTTATGTATCCCCAAAAAAATAAAATAAATAAAGTCATCGTGGAACCAAAAATAGATTCTGAGTTTTAAGCATGTCATCATGAGTCATACGTCCTTTATGAAATCCTCTAATACACCACGTACTAACCACCGAAACTTAGATATATACAAGTACTTTAGTTTAAACAGTAATTCTTTTTGGCCAAGAACACGTTTTCTAATACAACTTACATACGCATTACTGGAAAAAGCAAAATTTTTCATGTCGTAGTGTATATAAAGGTCTTTTTAAAAAAATGTTGTAGATCTTGTTATAACCATTATGAAAAAGATATGTTAAGTGAATTTCGCTATACCATTTTGTGGATATATTATCGCAATGAAAAATTGAACGCAATGAAGCACTAGAGTACCAATTGTGTTCATGTGATTGTCTCACATTCACTGAGCTATCGACCTTTCGATCATTGATACTCACATGGTCAACAAAATTGACCTTAGTTTTATTAGCCAATTTTTTTGTCTTTTCTAAAAAGGTCTGGGACAAAAAAAAAAAAAAGAAAAAAAGAGAAAACATGATGAATAATTATTAGGTACCTTCCCGAGAAGCAACCACTTCGAAACTCTCTTCTCAATCCCCAACAAAAACCTTTCTTTTGAAATTTTGATGTCGCACAAATCCATTTACGACTTCATTTACTTTTCTTTTCAGGTATTTATTTCTAGCCTTATAGATATTTTTTTGTGAGATGTTTTTATCACTATATGTATATCTTATGCAACATCATTTTCCTGAGCTTTTTAACTTATCTAGACATCAATGTTTATTCGTTACATGTGTTTGTTATACGGTCCAAACTTTGATTCAAACTCAGTCCTTTCGCAAGTTACACAATATAATATGATACGAAACACTACAAATACAACTAAAAACATCTAAATACATAGATTTTCTTGAAAACAAAGTGAAAATAAAACAAAAAGATATTAAAAAATGGCATATATCGAACTCTTATTTGCTTGTCTTCAAGCATAACGCAGCTTCAATCTCAAGAAAGTAATTTGACAACAGAAACTCGCTTTTTCCCAAAAGAAAAAACATTTAGTTCAATGTAATAATTAAGAATGGTTATGAACTTATAAAAATTCTTAAAGCATACTTATGACAGAGCTGATTAAAGTTCAATGTATATCAAACTCCCTATTTTTAAATTGAATGCTAAGAGGCACATTCAATTTGATCTTCCTTGGGACTTGGGAGTAACATTACCTGTGGTACAAACGATTGAAAATAAAGGAATGCATTTCACTCCGGTTTATTCCACCAAATATATAATTTGTAAACTAGTTTCTTTCCGGTTTACAGATTACCAATATATTTCGTTGAACAATCCCATTTCATAACTTTCAACACTTTTAACTTAATGTCAAAATTATTCTACTGCATTCATTGCCTGAATTTTGTCTTGATCCTTAACCTAATTTGAATCCATAAGATATTACACCAAAACTGTTTTACGACTACGACTTAGACATCTCCAACCCCACTATATTTTTTCTTCTATAATAGAGTTTAAAGTAGATTTTTCTCCAACCCCACTATATATTTTATTCTAAAATAGAATAAATAATATGATTACTATATATATAGAGTAACTCTATTTTTTCCTTTATAATTTTACACTAGAATAGAGGAAAAAATAAAGTTACTCTAAAATAGAGAAATCTATTAAAGGGAAACTCTACTCTATTTTAAAGTAAGAAATAGAAGGATCTATTAAGATGGTCTTACACATTTGCACAACTCTATTCGTAACCGCTCGTAAAGAAAATTTCTAAATTCGGCAAAATGATTAATCTTTTTTTTGGAGAAGAGATGTTATATGTGTTCCAACGCACATTCCAATTCGATTATGTTTAAAAAGAAGAAAATCAACCAAGATATGTTATTACACAAAACTTTGACTCGTATTAACTCTATTACTATTAACATTGTTGTTGTTACAATGGATTGCCTCATTTCATACTAAAATCTAAAAACCATATCTTTCATCAGTCAAGACCTTAGTTAGCACAGCCATTAGTCGCAACAATCTTTAAAATTTATTTTCATTACCATCTTAATCACAATATTATCATAGTGAACCTTATGTATAGTCGTTAGTCAAACTGTATTCACTAAAAATCCATTTATAACATAAGAATTTGAATGGTGACAAGTGACAAGGGTAAGATGATGGATGATTAATCTATTGAGAATCTATACTAAATGACTACATAATTGAAAATAATTAACAAAATGACTACGGGTGAATAGTCCATGTCGGAAAGGGTAGAGAAGTTACAAGTCTGACCTTACGGAAATATTCGACAAACACTGACACTGAATAGTTCCCTCAAAATATATCTTTGCTAGCCCCAAGCCCAATCCAAAACAGTAACTTTTTGTGTGGAGAGAAGAAGTTTTCACAAATCTCCACTTTCATCTGCCTCGTTTCTTCCATCATCGGAGAATAATTTTCTAAGCGCAATGAAATCTACACAAAATCGTTAGATCGAAATCTTCAAAGGTTAACTTCAATTCTTGATTCCTAGTTTGGGGGTTCATTAAGTTAAAAACCCTTACTCTTCCTTCTCCGTTATTCGAGTAGATCTACTTCATTTAGGCTCCATCCTTGTTAAAAAGAAGTTTTTTACCCTTATTTCAGATCTAATAGCTGATTTCCACACCTTCAATCCGGCTTCTCTCCACAAAATTAAAGGTTAGTGCTTCGTGTTTCGTGAATCTCTCTGGGTTTTTTTTTTCCTTATGTGTTCGTCAGATGTTAAAACCGAATGATGTTGGATTTAAGTGACCCCAGTCCATTGTTTCTGGGTTTATTTTTGGGATTTCTTATGAATTTTTACCGTAGAAGAAGATAAATGTTTTTCTAAAATCCAGCGAAATATTAAAGATATCCAAGTGATTTTTGTAAAGAGGTGAACTTTTTTGAAATCTCATATTTTGCCGCAGTTCAAATAACAATGATTTTCTGTAAAAACTTGTACACTAAATTTAATCCCCTCTATTAAAGTTAATTACATGTGATTCTTGGGGGGGGGGAGCTTTTTTCCGTCTCTTGTTTTGTTCCAGTTCAAATTACATAGTTTGGAAGAAAAAATATGTAAACTTTATTTAATCCCCTCTTTTACTATGTTAATGTCCATTGCCATATATATGATTTTCCCCTACTTTTCCCAATGTTTCAGATGTCTACACAAGGCCTGCCTTGTCGGGAAAACTGATTCATTTTTTTCTAACCCGACAATTAGTTGTTAAAAAGAAACATGAGCTATGTGTCTTGTTTGGGGGAACTCTGATTCGTTTCTCTATTGCGGAGTTTGAAAGTGTGACTGGACTAATATGCACAAAACTTCCCAAATCGAAGAAAATGATGAGCAAGAAGAAAATAGCTGGGAAATATTGGTTTAAACTATTTGACCGCCCCGAGAAGGATGCGTTTTAATTATGTAGCATGGTTTTTACAAATAAATCTATAACATAGCTTCTAAAATACAAGTTACATTTTTTCAGTATCCATGGTTTTTTTATATTGGTACTTTATTTCTGAATGATATGTTTTATTAAAATAGCACACGTATTTTAAAATAAATTTCATGGTTTTTATATAAAATACATGTTAATTCTTATAATCACAATCAACTTTTTCATGTAACATGATATTTTTTAAAATACCAACTTTTAAATCCTATGTTTGGGTTACCACTGATAGAATTAGATTATACTAATGGGGTGTAGGGTTTAGTATATTGTCAATATATGTACTGTTAAATCATATGTTTGGGTTGCCACTGGTAGAATTAGATTATACTAATTGGGGGTAGGGTTTAGTAAATATTCAGTAAACGTACTGTAAAATCCTATGTTTGCGTTGCCAATGGTAGAATTAGATTATACTAATGGAGGTAGGGTTTAGTAAATACAAATGAAAAGTACTGTTAAAAATCTCTCGATAAACCGCATGCTTTGTTTTATCTAAAATGCTTTGTTTTATTAACATTTGATAAGTACAATACGAATGACATGGAATTTTCGAGTAAACCATAGCCACGTGTTCCTTGATTCACTGTCAATCCAGGCCAACATATAACCTGATTTATTTGTGTAAAACACATACACGTCACTACATATGGACCCACTTTGTCGGACAACCCAATCTCCCGCTTCTCTTACGAGGGTAGGCATGACTTTTCCATACACCAGAAAACGTTATTTACCCAAACACTCTGACACCAACGTTAGTTTCTTAATATTCGTGTTTTATTTGGTCATTCTCCTAAATCGCCCTAATCTATTTGCAGACAAAATTACTTTTTTAGCCACTAGTATTTATCTAATGAAATATGTTTTGGGCCAAATGTTGTCCACTTTAAAACTTTGTATATTAGTCTTTTGCAAATACGTCACCCTAAGTGAAAGAATACAAATAAAACATTCTACTATTGCAAATAAACAAAGATCATTGTTTGTTTGCATATTAGTCCTTTGCAAAGTAGTATATTAATTATTAATGCAGTAATATGCAAAGAAACTGAATCGAGAAAGAGATAATCATCATTATTCAAAATTTCAAATTCTGATGAAAAATAAAGAAAAGGCTATTGTACGAAAAGAATAAAGAAGAAGATTTTTTTTTTTTTTTTTATCAAATAAAGAAGAAGATAAGAACAAACATTAATCCCAAAACTTTTACTAGTACTATTTTTTAACATCAGTAAGAAAATCACACCTCGTAACCAATGAACCTGACGTAAAAACTGACATGGTGTAATTACAGAGGGAATTATGAATGTCAGACATCAAAATCAATCATAATTAGCTGAGAGGATAGTTATCTCTAATCATCAATATACAAATCTTCATTGGAATTTTAATCATAACTAAAAAATTACGAAATACTGTACAAAAATAGTCATGTAGCTCAATTTTTCTCTAGCTAATTTTTGTTTGTTGTCAAAACACATAACACTCTATCAAAATATCACAAATTATAACTTCTCCACTAAACCAAACCTAGCCAATATAAGTACAGTAGAACCTCTATAAATTAATACTCGATAAATTAATAACCTCTATAAATTAATAAATTTCTCCGGTCCCGAGTTGGGACTAGTGTAAATTTTGACATAATTCGATAAAATAATAAGATAATAATTTTTTAGAAAATCCTATGTAAATGTATGGTCCCATTAACATTATAAATTAATAATTTTATAAATATATCAAAATATATTTATAGATATATTATATATGAAAAATATTTAGTAAAATATTACTCATATGTTGTCTTTTTTTTGTTTAATTTGCATTAATTTTTGTTAAAATTCCTTTATAATATTTTTAATGCATCGAAAACTTTTGATGTTATTGGTTAAACATGATAATTATTACCTTATTTGTAATTGATTTGAGAAGAGTATTGATTATAACAAAAAAAACTTAACTTTTTAAGTAATTTTTTTTAAAAAATTACGAAATAAGACAAATCTCTCTATAAATTAATAATTATTAATTTATCGATAAATTAAAACCTCTATAAATTAATAAAATTTCACGGTCCCAACGTTATTAATTTATAGAGGTTTTACTGTATATAATAACATAATAAAGAAAAAGATAAACAATAGTAGTAAAATCTCTTATTTTGTCTCTACTCTAGTTCTGCAAAAAGCATACATAAAGAACTGTCCCTTTTTTTAAAAATATAACAAACTCAGAGTTAAAAACAAGTTAAAAAATGTACGACCCAAACAGTAAAGAGAAGGAAATTACGTGGAACGTGGTAACAAAGCAACAAGGACAAAATTGTAATTTACATTTTTTCTTTTTTACTTTTCTACTATTATTTTAATTTTAATTCCATGTTTCTGTACGGTTAATAACGGGAAAGCGAATCGATAAGGACAAAATAGTCAAACCGCTTACTTTAATTTCTTTAGAGGCGAAACGATAAGGGCAAAGTAGTCAAATCACTTTATTCCTTAAGTATGGAGACATCCCACTCTTCACATCACACAGTAACCATTTTTCTCTTTATTTTCTCCGATTGTGAAAAGATTTTTGTTTCTTCTTTGAGAAACTTTCCGAAACAATGTCGAATCGTGGTGGTCACGGAGGCGCAGGTCGTGGCAGAGGAGGACGTAGGGGTGACCAGAGACAAGATCAGTCTTCTAATCCGGTTGCTTGGCCGGGATTACAAACTTCCGGTGGCCGTGGAGCTGCTTCTGTTTCTTCTGGTGGGAGAGGTCGTGGTGGTAACGTCGGAACCGGAGATCTGACGGCGGCGACGCAAGTTCCGTCGACGTCTGTTGCTTCGTCTTCTTCGTCTAAGACGCCGATGTCTGTTGCTTCTTCGTCTAAGGAGGAAAGGAAGGTTACGGAGGTTTCTGAGTCAGTTTCGGCTTTAGAGAAGCTTGAGATTACTCCGACGGAGACGAAACCGGAGAATACGCTTCCTCCGGCGTCTTCGAAGGCGGTGACGCTTCGGTTACGGCCTGGGTTTGGTCGTGTAGGGAGGAAAATGACTGTTCGTGCGAATCATTTCCTTGTTCAAGTTGCTGATAGAGATCTCTACCATTATGATGTAAGCCTTCTTCGATTTTTTGTTTCTCGTTTTGTTTACTCGATGAATCTGCTCTTTTTTGTCGTTTTTCGTTTGGTGATTTTGAAATATTTTCGTTTCTATTTCACCAAGTTTTAGAGATTTTTGATTTTTTTTTTCTTTCAGTTTTTTTGTATACCTTATACGTGAGACGATGAATCTGCTCTTGTTTGTTCTTTTTCGTTTGGTGATTTCAAATATTTTCGTTTCTATTTCACAAGTTTTAGAGATTTTTGATTTTTTTTTTCCAGTTTTTTTGTAAATCTTATAGTCGAACGATGAATCTGCGTTTAGTGTTTGCTTTTTGGGACTTGATTTTGTCATTTTTGTTCATGTAGCGTTTTTGTTTCATGAATATTACTTTTATGGCTGAAGATTTTGTTTTATCTGCTGCATCATTTGTTTTTTTTTTTCATTCGACGAATTTACAGTTATTTGTCCTTAATCTGAAGGATTTTCGTATGTATTTCACAAAGTTCTTAGAGATTTTTGACATGGATGAATCTGCTTTTTAGTATGTACGTTTTGTGACTTGTTTTGTCATGTAGCGTTGTTGTTTCGTGAGTGGCTAAATGTTTTTTTTTTTGTTTTTTGTTTTTTTGGTTACAGGTTTCGATCAATCCTGAGGTTATATCAAAGAAAGTGAACAGGGACGTGATGAAAAATCTGGTTGAGACATACAAAAACTCTCACTTGGGAGGGAAGAGTCCTGCTTATGATGGAAGAAAGAGCCTGTATACTGCTGGTGCTTTACCTTTTGAATCGAAAGAGTTTGTTGTGAATCTGGCGGATAAAAGAGCTGATGGTTCTTTTGGGTAATGACTTGTTAAACTCTTTGTGGATGGGTTTGTTTGTTTTTTTAATGGTAGGAACTGTTCATAGGACTTTTTCTTAGGCATTGTGACTCCTTTTGGCAGGAAGGAAAGACAGTTTAAAGTTGCTATAAAGCTGGTGGCGTCAAGACCTGATCTTTATCAGTTGCAAGAGTTCTTACGTCGGAAGCAAAGAGATGCTCCATATGATACTATCCAAGTGCTTGATGTTGTTCTCAGGGATACGCCATCTAATGTGTAGGAAATCTGAAATTTGTTTTAAGTTCTGTATTGTCAAAAGCTATGCATAGACTTAACATTCCCTCTTATTGCTTTTTATTCAGCTATGTCTCTGTTGGGAGGTCCTTTTTCGACCCTAGTTTGGGAGTTAAGGGTGTTCTTGGAGATGGTGTTGAGTATTGGAGAGGTTATTTCCAAAGTCTTAGGCTGACTCAGATGGGTTTGTCTCTTAACATTGGTAAGAAGTTGCTAAATGTTTTTTCTGATTTGGTGCTGCTGATTAAAATTTGTAATTTTTTTAATTGATTTGAGATTTGAACAATGCTACTTGGTTATGGTTTTGTCTGGAGATTATTCTGATGCATTATAGCTGTTTTGTTTTCTTATGATGCAGACGTTTCAGCAAGATCATTCTATGAAACGATTCTTGTCACTGAGTTTATTAGCAAGTATCTGCGTATAAATATAAGGGACTTAAACAGACCACTTAATGACGCAGATCGAGTCAAGGTACATATCTGACTTTATTAAAGAAAATGTCTTATATTATTCTTATCTTGAAAATCATATGTTGGTGTCTAGGTGAAGAAAGCTTTGAAGACCCTAAAAGTTACATTGGTACATTGGAACCATACAAAAAGTGCCAAGATTAGTGGAATTTCCAGCCGCCCCATCAGTCAGCTAAGGTTTGCTTACTTCATTAAGCCTTAAGAAAGTGCAGAGTCGTCGAATTTTATTTTATTCTTTTCCTTGGAAGAGGTTTCTGATCTTTGGTTATGAAATAGCTGACGTTACCTTTGTTCTATTCATCTCAGGTTCAAGTTGGAGGACAATTCAGAGAAGACGGTTATACAATATTTCGCTGAAAAATATAATCATAGGGTGATGTACCCGTCTCTACCTGCTATTCAAACTGGCAGTGACGCACGACCCGTCTACCTGCCAATGGAAGTATGATTTAATTCAAACATCTACTCTTTTACCTCCATGTTTTTGGATTCATATCTGTATCATTAAGGTTTGGTTATTCCTGGTTCTTGCAGCTTTGCAGGATTGCCGAAAGGCAAAGATACACCAAAAAGCTCAATGAGAGGCAAGTAACTGCGTTGCTAGGAGCTACCTGCCAACGACCTCAAGAAAGAGAGAAGGCGATCAAAGAAGTAGGTTTAGTTCTCTTTGCATCACATTTACAACAGTTCCTCCATTGGAAAAAAGAGTCTTTAATTTTGTACCTCTGTTTTGACTAACAATGGTTTATTGTTTCTATTATTAGATGGTTGTGAAAAATAATTATAATGGTCTCGATCTTGTGAGCAAGGAATTTGGGATGTCAGTGACGGCCCAACTAGCCTCCGTTGAAGCTCGCGTACTTCCTCCACCAATGGTGATTTTTTCGTTCGTTTTTGTTATTAGTTATTACTTTGCTTTATTGCTATACATTTTCTTTTCAACTTTGCTCATCATGATTTTTTTTCTGTCTACAGCTAAAATACCATGAGAGTGGTAAAGAGAAAATGGTAAATCCAAGCGTAGGACAGTGGAACATGATTAACAAGGTAAAATTGTAATGTACTATCATAATGTTTTCGTTTTTGTTCTCTGTAGGTACTTGAAACTAATTAAGAAGTATGCTTCCATTTTTCTTTATTATCTTATATACTTAACCGCTTGGCATTGGGAAGTTAAAGACAGAGTTAGTGACAAAAATTCGTGCTTAATGCTTCTACTGTGGTTTAATGTCTGTTATCAATATTTTGGGTCTCTCACTTCCTTTTGGCTGTTATTTTTTTTTTTTTTGTGTTCTAGAAAATGGTTAATGGAGCAAGAGTTGCTTCTTGGACTTGCGTAAATTTCTCTACGCGGAGTATCCCAAGTTTACCCCAAGATTTCTGCAAACAACTAATTGGGATGTGTGTCAGCAAAGGAATGGTCTGGCTTTTCTCATGTTTTTAGGTACTTCTTGTCATGATTTCATACCAGAATAGTCACTTAACTGTTTTTTTTTATCCTTACTATCAGGAATTTAATCCACAACCTGCTATCCCGTTCATCTCTTGTCCGCCTCAAAGAATTGAGGAAGCTCTTCACGATATCCACAAAAGGGCAAGTGGTCTTCAACTGTTGATTGTAATATTGCCCGATGTGACCGGATCATATGGTAAGTCTGTGCAAATGATTGGTATTAGTTGGTGTAAATTAATTCGGACACTCTGTTCATGAAGTTCTTTTTTTGTCTGCAGGTAAAATCAAAAGGATATGTGAGACAGAATTGGGGATTGTCTCTCAGTGTTGTCAACCAAAACAAGCTGCTAAACTCAATAATCAGTACATGGAAAATGTTGCATTGAAGATTAATGTTAAGGTCTTGTCATCTGTGTTTCTTATTGTTTTATCCTTCTATTGTTATTTATGATACTGCATGTAGTTTAACGGTTGTTTGTATTACAGACTGGGGGAAGGAACACAGTTCTTAATGATGCTATTAGAAGAAACATTCCTCTAATTACCGACCGCCCGACAATAATCATGGGTGCTGATGTGACTCACCCGCAACCTGGAGAGGACTCAAGTCCTTCTATTGCTGCTGTATGCATATCTTGATTAATTTATTTGTATCTCATTGTACTGCTGGTTCCACACATAAGCTTAACCTCGTTTTTTCTTTACTACAGGTTGTTGCTTCAATGGACTGGCCGGAGATAACCAAATACCGAGGATTGGTTTCTGCTCAGGCTCATAGAGAAGAAATCATCCAGGACTTGTATAAGCTGGTTCAGGATCCAGAGCGAGGGTTAGTTCACTCTGGTTTGATAAGGTAAGAACTAAAAGTTCTACATTTTTTTTGTATTTATTAATATTTCACAAGAACAACTAAAATCGACATTTGTTTGTGATTGTAGGGAACATTTCATAGCGTTCAGGAGAGCTACTGGCCAGATACCTCACAGGATCATCTTCTTCCGGTTAGTGGTTTTACATGAATGTTATAATCTGTTCATGAGCAGGTTTGGCTTTACTTGAATGTAATTATCTGTTCATGAGCAGGGTTGGCTAATTGTTTTTTCTTTATGTAGCGACGGTGTAAGTGAAGGGCAGTTTAACCAGGTTCTGCTCCATGAGATGACTGCTATACGCAAGGCTTGTAGCTCTCTCCAGGAGAACTATGTTCCTCGTGTTACTTTCGTGGTCGTCCAGAAACGACACCACACTCGTTTTTTCCCTGCTCAACATGATCATCGTGATATGACTGATAAGAGTGGCAATATTCTTCCAGGTATCCCACAATCTACTCTTCTCTGTCAACTTGGTTCTTTTGCTGATCGAATTTTAAACATATTTGCATTCTGATTTTAGGTACTGTCGTTGACACTAACATCTGTCACCCGAATGAGTTCGATTTCTATTTGAACAGCCACGCTGGTATAAAGGTATTGCTTCTAAGAATCTAGACAGATTAATGATCTCTTTCTCTCATCGGAATTATAAGTTAAGTTCCTTTGGGTGTTTTCTTGATGTAGGGAACAAGCAGGCCTGCTCATTACCATGTTCTTCTCGATGAGAACAATTTCTCAGCTGATGCATTGCAAACACTCACCAACAACCTCTGCTACACGTAAGGAACAACACCATTGTACATTTTCCTTTGACATGTGTATCTGTCTGAAACTAATTTGCTGAAAACATATAACCGCATGCAGGTTTGCGAGATGCACAAGATCAGTGTCAATCGTGCCACCAGCTTACTATGCACACTTGGCTGCTTTCAGAGCTCGCTACTACATGGAAAGTGAAATGTCTGATGGAGATTCGAGCAGGACCAGGAACACAACCACAAGTGCAAACCCAGTCGTTTCAAAGCTCCCAGCAATCAAAGATAACGTCAAGGACGTTATGTTCTACTGCTGATGATGAATGATACTTCTTGGTGACTTTTTGAACTACCGAAAGTAAAAAAAAAAAAAACTATCTTCGGTTTGGTTTTTATAACCTTCTCTTTTGGGTTGGCTGTGAATAACTTTAAGGATTCGGCCAATAATTTTTATCTTGCGTTTTGGTTTTGGCGATGATCTTGACTTAGTTTGTCGTTGTGAAAACACAAAGGTTTTTAATTATGGGGTTTTTGGACTATGATCTGATTCAGAATTTGCTTATGTATATCGTTAGCTTTCTATAATCTGCTTCTCAGTTGGCCTTTATTGGGAATTTAGTCTTTAATCAGCGAATCTCTTGATTATTCATTTTGTTTATTCAACTTTTTTTTGTTAGTAGTAATCTAGTCAGAGTAGAATCAGGCTATGCTACAATTGTGTTGATCACTTATTTTAACTTACAAGTCTAAGAAACTTGTAATTGATTTTGAATTTTTGTCTAACTCACGCCTTCCTCAACAGAAAATATGGTAATGAAGTGAAAGCCATAATCTAAGTGTGTTTGTTTTTCAATGCTGTCTCATAAAAAACCGAACGCCACTTAAATATTTTTGTGGTCTAATTCCCACATTTCTTGTTCAAGAATTAATTTATTTGTCCTTTTTATTTATTTATTTTGAAGTTTCTGGGTATGGTTTTGATGAAATATTAATTGGTGAGCAACTAAAATTTATCTTTATACTCAAAATTTGATACAAGTCTTTTTTTTCTCTCCCATATATTATTATTGTTTCCCACCCATACTAAGATAAATATGATGTTTGAGTTAATGGAGCAATAATTTTTAGCAAAAAAATTTAGACTATATGTTATTTATTCAAAATTTTATTAGTAAAAATCACAAATATAATATATACCATTTTCTCAAAAAATAGAAAAAGACATTGGAGTTTCGGACTTTAACCAACATGTCTTGGCCCATGCTTTAATCATTTTTGTTTTAGCAACCAAAGAGATCGTTTAATTAAGCTCACTGCGAAAACAAAAACAAAACCAAAACCTCAAAGTCAATCAAGCTCGCTATTTCCTCTTCTAGATCTTATTTTCGCGGCACTTCTCTTCTCCGATCCGTTTTTGTGAGACTCATCGGACAAAAAAAAAACACAGAGACATTGTCTGATCCTCAAATTCGATTACTCCTCTCTCAATTTGAGAATTTGAATGGATCAATTTTTGATCTTACAGATGAGATGAGAGATGCAGCCTAATCTCTTCCTCCCATTCGGTTCAGTTTTGAGTAATCCATTTCTCTTCAATGGCGGAGATCTAAACGAACTTGGTTCTGGTGCTGGATTTGAGAGCTCTAGGGTTTTTTTCTTACTTCCTTTCTTATTATCCCAAGGCACTGGTGTCATGGATTTATCTAAAGTCGGTGAAAAATTCCTCAGCTCTGTTAAATCTGCTACTTCTTTAGGTCTCTTACCTTCATCCTCTTTCTCTGATCGTCCTGAGGTAATTAAATAATCTCTAATTCATAACGTTAATGGAGTTTGTGGAGATTTTTAACTGATAAGATTTGATTTTTTTTTTTTTTTTTTTTTGTGTAGATTCCGGCACGTGCTGCAGCAGCTGCTGCGGTTGCTCGTGCTTTGGCTGGACTTCCTTCTGATCAGAGATTGAGTATTTCTTCTACTGCTACTGAGCTTAGTTCTATATATGGGAATAGACCTCTTCCTCAACAAGTTGAAGAGCTTGAAGAAGGGTTTTATGAAGAGGTGTGTGTTTTTGTGTTTTGGTGTTTGTGAATTGTGATATTGGGAGATTTTATTATTAAGCCTATAGGTCATGTTTTGGTTTTGTTTTTTATGTAGGATTTTGATCCGGTAAGGCATATTTTAGAGAATGTGCCAGATGATCAGAGTGAGCTAGCTTATTTTGAGAAGCAGGTATTTAACTCCTCTCTGGTAACTGAATAGTGATGTGTGTAATATGCCGATGAATGTTTTAGTTTAGGAGTTTATAAGGTTTTGTCGACTGTGTAGGCCACTTTGAGGTTGGTACAGTTGGATAGAGTGGCAGAAAATCTGTCTCACCATGTAATGGAGCATCATGAAGTAATGGGTAAGTACCTGGAATTAAAAAGACTTGTCTTTTTCCTGTTAAGAAAACGGATGTCGATTGAGAATATTAATATTCACTTTTGGCCAGTGAAGGGGATGAATTTGGTTAGAGAACTGGAAAAAGATTTGAAGATTGCAAATGTTATCTGCAAGGTATTCTAAATTTACAAAAACAATACAGTGCTTTCATATTTCAGTTTTGCATGTTACTCGTTTGACCTTGGTTAGTTGGTTGTGGCCGTTTTTGTGTTTATTACCAGAATGGAAGACGAAATTTGACTTCTTCTATGAATGAGGCTTCAAGGGATCTTATTGTACACACTCATTCCAAAAAGAAACAAGCTCTTCTGGTAGGCTTCTCTATCTATTTCAGACATCTAGGCTCTACTGATCGTTTCTTTCATCTACTTTCTTAAAATATTTCATGCGTTATAATTTTCTTCTGAAACTCCCATCAATATGCTCAAGAACTATATGTAGAAATTACTCTGTATTATCACCTAGTGGCTAAGTATCTAGTTTGTTTTAATCTCTAAAGATACTGTCAGGATGTTTCTAAGTGGCTAAGTGCTTTCTTAGATACAAAGTACTGTGTAATCTCGCCTAATCAGCTAGGGCCTAAGTTTTTGTTTTAATATATCTAAACATACTGTGAAGATTTTTTTTTTTTTTTCGCATGCCTTATTGCTTCTCTAAGATACCATGTAATTAGAGCGGCAGGAATGTTTAATTTACTCTACTTGCAGGATATGCTTCCTAAACTAACTGACCTCCGCCATGCAAGAGTAATGCAGTCAACTCTTGAAGACCTTGTTGAAGAAGGAAACTATTGCAAGGTTGGTAGTTTACTTTCGTCTCTGTTGTATACTTCCCTTGTTTCTTATATGAATGATGGTGATATTATGTTATGAAACTAACGAGATGGGAGATGTATTCCTTATTATGCAGGCATTTCAGGTTCTATCTGAGTATTTGCAGCTGCTTGATAGTCTATCTGAGTTCTCAGCAGCCCAAGAGATGACTCGTGGTGTTGAGGTAGTTATGGCTTATTCATGACCACCCTTGTCTTCATAATATTCTATTATCAGTCGGTTGAGCTTCTCATACTCTTTTCAAGGTTTGGTTAGGAAGAACTCTTCATAAGCTGGATTCACTTTTGTTGGGCGTTTGCCAGGAGTTCAAAGAAGATAGCTATGTAATGGTTAGTAAGCCAGCTCTGCAGCTCATTCTCATGTTATATCTCTGTAGCTTTCTTTTTAAATATTTAAAATAAAAGGATTGAATTGTGGGCCTTCAGTTTAGTGGAGAACTAGAAATTTTGTTCAGTGGCAATAGTTAACTTGTTCTTGTGCTTATACTTTTAGGTCCTTGACGCTTATGCACTGATCGGTGATGTCTCTGGTCTCGCCGAAAAGATACAGAGCTTCTTTATGCAGGAAGTTATCTCAGAAACCCACTCAGTGCTAAAGGCCATTGTTGGGGAGGTATGTGAGCTAAATATTCAATTGTTGCTCCTGTAGGATATAGTTGTGCGATGGCTGGATGTATGAGCTTGCTAGTGTATGGTGCAATCATTTGTTTTCCTCCTTTTTTTCTTTTGTGTGGTGCAATCTTTTTTACGTGTTGCTTAGATGTCACTTTGATCCTAGCAGATACACGAAAATAGACAATTGAAAATCTGAACATAGTAATATAGTGTATATAGCTATAGATATATCGAATGGTCAACATCAACAAATGTGTTTTTTTTTAATGGATGACATCACTTATTTTTCAAAAATGTAAAGGTGGTTACAAGTTTTATTACACTTCGTGATTTATCTTATATTCATTCTGCATGCAATCTTTGTCATATGCGGTAATGCTTTTTTACTTCATCATACTGAGCACGAAATGAGTTTCTTAAGGTCAGCATATCAAACCAATTAGATTGTTGATCCATTCTCTGTATACATATTTGTTTTTGTAGGATAGCAGTGCTGCCACCCAATATAGTAGGTATGCTCTATGCACTTGAGTTATTACTGGTACCTATTACAGTATCTAGTATTTTTCTCTGGTCCTTTTTTGTTTAGATTCTAGTATTCTTGCTGATTTTTTTTTCTTAATTAATTTCAGACTTACCTACAGCGATCTATGCCTTCAAACACCAGAATCCAAGTTTAGGCAATGTCTTTTGAGAACACTAGCTGTACTGTTTCAGTTAATATATTCATACCATGAGATAATGAGTTTCACGCCCGAAAAGAAGGTAGGTTCCATTCCCTGCTTTAGTTTGTATTTAACATTTTCTTATTACCTTGATACGGTTCTTGAAACAGCCTCTGGTTCTAATTTCAGTGCTATAATATTTGTTGTTAGATCTCATAGTCTTAAACACCTCTGTGCAGACTTTTTACCTATCGTCTGAGCCAAACTATACCTAAACTCATTGTATAAAACACTTCTCTTTTATATGATAATTAGAGGAAATCTTAGCATAAGTTTACAAGTTTTCTTTGTGTTTGCTTAGTTAGGTGGTGTGTAGAACTAAGAAGACCTGCTTTATTGATAGGGATTTATCTCGGAATTTAAATTTAATAATGTATGCAAGTCTTGGTTATTACTTTATTTCTTAGGTAACATACAATTAAGTGGTTTTTTTATATCTAGGTACTCCTTGTTAGGTAATTGATTGTCCAAGAATTTTGATAAGTTCTTAGTTTAGTACAAGATTTTTTGTTTTATTCCCTTTCGGCTTGAAAGATAATGGGCCCTAAAATCTTTTCTCTTTGATGGCTTCATTGCTTGGTATCTTATACATTGTCAACTTTCTTAGAGATTTCTTTTCATGTATGTTGTCAGCGTCAATTTGTTTACATTATCTCTAATGGTTTCTAAGGGCTCAACTTCTGAACTGGAACAGATAGAAAGTTTGATCTCACCAAGTCCTGCAACAACTCAAAAGGTTGATTCAGTGACCGGAACTTCATGCGACCTACTGGATGGTGGTCTCTCTTCAGCCATGACTTCGGGAAGCATACCTCCGTGTACCATTTCTTCCGAAGAGTCTGATGGAAGTGGAACATCCAGTTCCGTGCAGCAGGCGTCTAATATTTCAATAGATGAGTCTAGGAATTCTGAAGATACAGTATCTAGTAGCGAGTCGCCATGGTACTATCTACGAAAAGAAAGTGCAGCTTTTGTTTCAGAAACTCTTCAAAGAGGACGCAGAAATCTTTGGCAACTTACAACAAGCCGCGTGTCAGTTTTGCTCTCTTCCCCAGGTGCTTCTTCAACAAGCATACATCAGTTCCTAAAAAATTATGAAGACCTGAGCGTCTTTATCCTTGCTGGGGAAGCGTTCTGTGGATTTGAAGTTGTTGATTTTAGGGAGAAGCTAAAGGGTGTATGCGAAAATTATTTCACCGCATTTCATAGACAAAGCATGCATGTAAGTTCAGTTTCACATGCCCATTGGACTGACATTGCTAATACCACATACCTAGTTACTTTCATGCATCACCTCTCCTGCATAATAACGTGAAGGTAAATTTTGTTTGGTTTTTCTCCCGAACAGGCGCTTAAAATGGTTCTGGAGAAGGAGACATGGACAAAGTTATCTCCTGATACTGTGCAAGCTATTAATTTTGCTGGTCTTGTGGGGGATGGGGCTCCCCTAATTATTTCTTCCCGCAGTGCCACTGGTTCTTCCAGATTCCCTCACTCTAATAAGTCAAATAACTCAATTGATGCAAGTGGTAACAGGAGTGGATTTTCATATTGGCTGAAAAGTGGTAACCCCTTCTCAGCAAAGTTATCTCACTATAGAGAAGATCAAGACTACTCCTCGGTCAATGGAGATATCTCTGGAGATTATGAAGGGAATGACAGTATTCACGATGATGTTGTGAATTCCAAGATAAGAGAGAAGAAACGCATTAACGGAGGTAGTCCTGTTTCAGAAGATGAAAATGAAGACCTTCTTGCTGACTTTATTGATGAGGATAGTCAGCTTCCAAGACGAAGTTTCACGCGTAGTCATTCAAGGACTTCTTCTTCACATCTCAGTACTAATGATGATTTGACAGCTCAGACGGGATCGTCCCTTTGTCTTCTGAGGTTTAGTAAATGTTTGAAATTATAATGACAGTTCCTATCACATATTTTCCCTAGGTCATTTTTGTGACATGAAATTGCATTTACTGTGTTTGATGTCTTAGATCAATGGATAAGTACGCGAGGCTTATGCAGAAACTGGAAATTGTTAACGTTGAATTCTTTAAGGTACCAATCCTAATTCTTGGAATTCTGCAGTCATCTTTACTATTCTCCCTTGATCTCTTCTCTAAAGCTTCTCTTACCTGTTTAACTTTTTGTAGGGAATATGCCAATTGTTTGGGGTCTTTTTCTATTTCGTGTTTCAAGTATTTGGTCAAGAAAATACTAATTCAGGTGGAAAAGGAGGTGCTGACTCTTTCAATTGTGAGTTATTGATTCGTTTCCTTTTGATAAACCTCTTTGTAATGTTACTCCCCAACTAGCGTCAGTATGAGTAGTGTTATGACTTTTAAGGCTACAATGTCTGAGGAAGGCCATTTTTCTCAACATAGATATATTTCAAAATTTTGAATTGCAGATCGTTTGAAAAGCAGCTTATCCCGGATATCACAAGAGTGTGAGCAATGGATAAAACCTCACATTTCATCATCACCATCTTCTTCACTTGCCTTTCCCAACACAGTTCATAGTCTTGCGGATGTGACTCCAGCAAGTCCCTTAAATACTTCTGGTCACTTATCAGGCGTATCCTTTAGTCTCAAGGTAGGTTTTAATCAATCTGAACTACAATTGATATTGTTTTCTGTCCATTAGTAACCCTAACTATAACTATTCCTATTCAATTATATTCTCGAGTACTTCATATATGAAGTGTGAGAAGAGAAGAGCAGCTGCCTCACTTCTTCATTAAATCTCAAGATTGTATAATAAAAGGATTTTTTTAACGCATGATTATCGCTTGCAGGAAAGATGTGCTGCAGTGGACACTGTTTCTCTTGTGGCTAGAATATTACATAAATCAAAGGCTCATCTCCAATCAATGCTTATGTCAAGAAACGGCTCTCTGGTTGAAGACTTCTTTGGTCAACTGGTATGCATCTCTTTCAGTTTTGATTCCTTAATTTAAGAGAAACTCTGGTTGGAAATATTGCCTTAGTTATTTGCTGTGCTGTTGACAACATACAATCTTATTATACAAAGACCTGTAGCATCCAATAGTCTGTTGGCTCACAAATAATGGATTATGCAAGACATGATCAGAAGTTGTTTCATTGTATGCCTTTGCTAAATTAATTTCTCCTATATTTAATGAAGAACTATTTATATACAATATGTGGTAGCAAATATATTTGAAGGAGTTGCATTAAGTGGAATGATTCATCAGGTTGGTTCCGTACCTGATCTGACAGAGCACTTACATAGGACAACTGCGAGGATACTGCTGCATGTTAATGGGTAAATGGCCGATCTACTTTTGAGCTTGTGTTTCGAAAAAAGTTATTAGATGACTTGCATCTCTCTCTCCTCCCTTGTGCCTTCCGTTCTTATTATTACTGACCTCAGGAATTTTAAAACTGTCACATAATCACATTAAATGTATACTGTGATTTCAATTGGTATGCCAAAGTTGAAACTTGGTTTTTATGTTATTGGCTCTAACTGGGGGTATGTATGTTCATTAACCTTCAACTAATTTTACAGATATGTCGACCGGATTGCTAATTCTAAATGGGAAATCAAGGAGTTTGGATTGGAGCATAATGGGTTTGTTACTTCATCAATCTGTTATTTTTTCCCCCCTTCTGAAATATATTTTAATGCGCATAGTTTTTTTCTTCTTCAAAACTATTTTTTGGAATGTTTATGTTGTACAAAGTTATAATTGCCAAGCCACCTATACAATTGCTGACTTCAGATTTAGATATTCAGTGCACGACTGATATTATATGTAATAAACTCGTTGAACTTACAGGTATGTTGATTTGATGCTTGGGGAATTCAAATACTACCAAACAAGGCTTGCTCATGGAGGCATTCCAAAGGAGGTAAATGACTTTTTGACTCAACAATTCCAAAAGTTAACTATACCAATGCTTGCATTTTTGGAATGTGATGCGATCTTGGGAGGATCATATCAGAATGGGACATCAGTGGTGACTGATTTCCTGATCCCCCGATTAGAGTTGGTACCTGTTGAGGTTTTGCCTTCATATATTTGTGTGTGTGTCACAATCAAACTGAACAAATTCCGCTGCATAAATAATCAACTGACAGCATGCAATTAAATTTGATTAAGATATAAGAGTGATCAGGTTTTCTTCTCAAACTACAGGGAAATCTGTATTCACTTTGAACTCTTTTTTCATATATAGGTCCAAAACCTCTTACTGGAATATGGAGTTGACATATTTGCTGAGATGCTGGTTGAAGGTATATCTCGAATAAAAAGATGTAATGATGAAGGACGTGCTCTCATGGCATTAGATATTCAGGTACTTTTTTTTTTCCCATTTTTATCCACTGTAATTCTCTTCTACACAAGATCATGAATAACAAATTTATCAATCAACATTGACAGACATTCCAATATTGATATAGAAACTTCATATAAACAACGCAGCTGCAAAGATTTTAATGAATCTGACATTATCTATCTTGTAGATTCTAATAAGCGGGCTACAGAACTTTGTGCCAACAAATGTGAAGCCAAAGTTTGAGATAGTCACAACATTTATCAAGGTAAGAATAACCAAAACTCGTATGAAAGTGCAGACTAAGAAACATGTGTCTAGTTTAAAACCAAAATCATCACTCGTTTTTGCAGGGATACTATCTGCCAGAGACGGAATATGTCCACTGGGCAAGGGCTCATCCGGTAAACTAACAAATCTTCATTGTTTTTCTGGTCTTTGCGTAAAACCAAACCGATGGATTTTGCTTCTAGTTAGAGTTGATGAAAATGTGTTGATATTGGTTGTAAATATACAGGAATTTACAAAAGCACAAGTAGTTGGACTGGTGAATTTAGTGGCCACCATGAAAGGTTGGAAGAGGAAAACGCGGCTGGAAGTTTTGGAGAAGATCGAATCAGCTTCTGCGTAGAAGATCAATCGAGAAGCTTCTGGAAGCTTCAGCAACAACAGCAAGTAAAACTCTGGTTCTTGTTCTGTCTGTTCTTACTTTTGCATTTGTATTGAGTGGTGTAAATTTGAGGATAGGCCCCTTCTCTTCGTAGTTACTGTCATTGCTTATGGGTTTTGTGTAAAAGATCCTTCCTGAAGTTGTACATTCTTGAAGATTGTGTAATACACAATTTTTCCTCCATTTAATTTCTTAATTAATATCTTAAATATTTGTATTATCAGATCCTTAACCCATTTTTGTAGTTTCTGTAATTTCCTTTAATTTATTGAGTTTTCTGCAAAAAAAAAAAAAAAAAAAATCATTCTTTTGCAAGTTTACCTTTTTAACTTACCAAAATACAAATCAATCTAACGAAATTTAATTTTAACTCGTAATATAATCCTGTCACTATTTAATTTTTTTTTTAAAATTATGATAAATAATATATCAAATTGTAACATTTATGATGAGAAGCTTAAATGTACTCTTAGAAATTAAAAACACTAATGTATATGACCGTGCAAGCTCTTCGAAAATATACATAAAAATTATATTGAACATTAATTTCTACTTTGTAGGTTTGATCTGTAATTTGTTTTACAGAATACTCTTATTTATTTGGATGCTTTTTAGTCACCAAATTAATCGAACTTTTCGGCCTTAATTTTGGTTGTTGGTTGGTATGGGTTTGAAAACATTTCATCTACAAAAGTATCAAGAATACATATATCAACACTTATTTATTTTGTTTTTTTTTTTTTCGTTTGTACCCTTATGAATTATGATAGATGAAGAACTCCTTTTAATAACAAAAGAGCAATGATGATAAATATATCAAAGATTTATTAACTTTATTTTTTATATGAGAAATAAAAAAACATAGCATGTGTAGTTCCACTACTGACTCTTTTATTTTTAACATTCGAGTTATAAAATCAATCAGATGTGAAAGGAGTCATATTGTGATGTGAAAGTTGCGAAGAAAGAATGGTCAAAGACTCAAAGTTGTGGTGACTTCGTTATCTCTCCAACCATGTTTAATGCAACACATGGCTCATCTACTGGTACCTGTTTTTTCCAAACAAATAAAATAAAACATTCAACATATTAGTTTTCCAAATTATTTTATCATATTCACCATTAAAAAACACAAGTGTATTAAATTATTTCTCTATTTTTCTTTCTTTTATATCAACAGTTAAAAATAGAAATACCTTGCCTTTTTAATATGTTGCGTGTGAAGGTAAAGGAAGTTCTATTTTTAACTATCGAATATTTGATGTAAAACAAAATAAAAAAGGAAAAATCATGAAGATACAGATAGTGTAAAATGTAAAGTATTAAAAAGACAGTCGACAATTTGTTTTTTTTTGGTTATAGATATAAAGAAAAATGCAGAAAAAAAAAAAGACAGCATAAAGCATGTAACAGACACAAAAGAGACTTGTGCTTTCGTTTAATAGATGATGTATCACGTATCTCTCACGTTATTCAATAAATATGGTTACGTATTGTAATATAATGACTGACCAAATTCGTTTTGCAAGACATATTTATGACATATGTGTACGTGAAATAATTATTTCTATAAATAAGAATGAAGAGAAGTTACTAAAGGATAAAAATGAGAGTGTGTACTTACAAAATGACCAGCACCAAGAATCCAATAAAAATGGAGATTTTTGTATGATTTGGTGAAGCCTCTTGTTGCTTTGTCACTTTCACAGAATAATGGCTTTCTTTCCATTTTCTTGAATTCTCCTATCCCCTCCCACCTTACACATCACCATCATCATCATGTTATAACATATAACAACTTTTATATATACATACATATATAAAATTACTACCAACGACCTTAGTACATTCATTTAATTTATTCCCTAGCATTAAATAGTAATTTCCCCATTTCAGTAAATTTTATTTGTATAAAAATCTTATATACATATTAGGTTTTCCATTTACACACAATTTAGATTCTATTTTCCAATAATAATAATAGAAAAATGAGGATATAGTAAGTTCTTTATTAAAGAATGATGATGTCATGTTAACTAAAATTAGGAAAGTAGATTGGTCTTACTTGAGCTTATGAACCCATGCTTCAGTTCCACTTGTTGAGCAGATAACATCAAGCTGTATATAAACCACATGTCAATTTATCTCATTCTTTTTTTTTTCTTTAATTCATAAAACAAATTTTTTGCAATGCAAATGATTTCTCATCATTCATATCAAGTAAATATAAAATTCAATTCAATGTTAGAGCATCTCCAACCCAACTGCAAAACACCAAATATAGTGTCAATTCATCTCCAACCCAACTGCAAATATCACACCATTTTAAAAGTTTTGGTGTTTTGTGAACAGTATCACACCATATTTGGTGTAACACTATTCACAAAACACCAAAACTTAAAATATTATTTTATTCTTACTTTTAATTATATTATATATTTAAAATTATTATTTATCAATTAATTATACTATAAAACTATGATAAAAACTAATGTTTTAAAATAATTATCAATATATTTTTGATATTATAATTTTTAATTATAACTAATATAAAATATTAATAAAAAATAGTTTATATTATTTTTTAATTTAGAAATTGACATTTATTCTTTTACAAATTATAATTTCAAATTGTTTATTATTAATCAGTTTTATAAATGATTAATATTTATAAAAACTATTAAAAAATAAAGAGCATCTTAAATTTAATAATATAATAATAGAGAATATTCTTTTTAGTGTGAAATTTAATATTTATGGTTGGAGATGAAAAAAAAAGTAAAACACTAAAACACCAAATATAGTGTTTTTTCAACACCAAATTTGGTGTTTGGGTTGGAGATGCTCTTATAGATCATACTGATGGTCTTACTCTTACCTGTCCATTATAGATAGTTACATCTATTCCCTTGGCAAGAAGCTCATCGACCTGCCAAAAAAATAGTATATTTTTATATTTTATTATATTCTAACGTTCAAATAATTGAAACTAATTTAAATAGTTTATAACAAAAAAAAAGAATTATTACGTCTTCGATTACAGGCTTCATAAAAGCAGCATCCATCGCTGAAAACACATCACCCGAATTGTTCCCCCATCTGTTATAATGACACATTTGAGATTTAACAACTAAAACTGATTAGGTTAAGTTTAATACAAATGATTAAGAAGTTATTACTTACATGAGGTCCTTGGGAATAATCTTGAGTTTCTTCTTAATAACACCATTCATTATTTTATCAAGGTCTCCTTCATCTTCTACGTCACTCGAACTTCTCAAATCATTTAAATATCTCGAGTACTTTTTTATTTTATTTTCTTTTTTGATTTCACTCGTTGTAAGTGAGACAGGGTCCATGCTAGTATCCAATAGAAAATTGTAAAAATCCTACATTAAACAAATTTTTGTAAAAAAAAAATTGAAATTCTTATATTACGTAAATATATTTTCTCTAATAATAATGGATGAAAAATAAAAGAAAAAAAAAGTATTACGACGGAATTGGAATTGAAGCTAATCACAGATTCGAGGTCCATCCACGTTTGCGTGGCTTGAGAGTATTCACCATTCTTAATTTGTTGTTTAATCTTCTCAGCTAAGCTGTTTCCAACAAAAGCAAAATATATGGATTAGAGAGATAATTAATTATGTGTTAATTAGTAAAAACTAAAAATGGTTTTTGTATTAAAAAAGACCTATTTGAGAGATCCAAGCCCTTGTCATCAAGCCTAGAGACATACTTGAGAAGAGGTCCCCATGAAAACTGTAACCATTAGTTAACTAATCAACATCCTATTAATTTCAGTTTAATAACAAATATTAGATCAATTGAGTATTTTTAATTTACTTTAATGAGTAACAAGCTAAAAGCAAAATTGATGAAACTCACCACAAAATCTTCAGGGGATATCCAACTATCTCCCAAAACCACTCCTATTCACACATAATGTATAAAACATTATTAATGTATCTACATCATTTGTTTCATTTTATTCAAAGAAAAAATAAAACAAAAACTCTCGATCTTTACCTCCAAGATTAACCTTCAATTTGCCAGATTTAACCGATTCTAGAACCGATAAACCGAGCTTAACCGCGATTTTACCACCATAAGATTCAGCAACAATGTAGAGAGGGCTTTGGTTTAAAGTCTGGTTTTTGTTGAAGAGTTGTTGCAACAGTTTTGTCAAGTCCTTTGCTGCTTCTTCATCACTTCTTACGTACAAATCATTTTGATTCTCCTCCACGAAACTGTACCCTGCCCCAACTGGACTATCCTGTTTTTTTCCAAAAATAAAAAATAAATAAATGATTAAATTCAACATAAACAAGTCTTCAAGACTCATCAAATTATAAACTACGCAACAGTAATTAATTATATATTTTTAAAATACAATATTGTTTTTTTGGTATATTAAAAATAAGAATCATATTTGTTGGTATTTGGTAATGAAAAAAAAAAAAAATTATTACCACAAACAATAGATCAGCTTTCTTCAACCAAGTTGAGTTTCTGGGTTTGAGAAATGTGTCTAATGGACCAACCTCCTGAAAATTCCCTATGCCAACCCCTGAAGCTCCCTGTTCTCATCAAAATCAAATAATTGATCGATAAACAAAAATATTCCAAATGTATAAAAGACCAATGAGATGAGAACAACATGTTACATAAAAGTAGATACACCCACAAATATATATAAACTTACAGGTCCACCTTGGAGCCAGAGGATGATAGGCCATGGCTTGGCAGGATCTTCAACTCTATATGGACTTTTATAATGCCACCAAAACATGTGTGCTTCTATGTTTTTTTTTTTTGTTTTTTTCCGATTTTGATTTAGAAAAAAGAGTCAAAACAAACCTCATTTAGTCATAGCTAATATAAACCAATAATTGCTTGAAAAATTGGGTAGAAGAGTAAGAGATAAAGAACGTACTTGGTCTAACTTCGACGTATCCCCAAGCTTCGGATCCATCAGAGTTGCTTCTTTCAGGTTTGGTTTCTCCATTGGTACATGACACAATGAGACACAGAATCACCAGGTGAACAACTGATGTCTTCATTCAGACGACTCTTTGTGGATCAATTTTCCTATCTTGATGGTTGAGACAGGGAGAGAGAAAAAGATTGAGAGAGAGAAGAGACAGTAGGAAGTAATATTTATCAGAAGGTCAAGTCACTAAGTCAATATTGCTATTGGTTCAACCTTTTTTTGTCAAGCTATTGGTTCAACCTTATTTGGTATATGTACGTATAATGAAAATTCACTAGTAAATATAGAATGTGGGGAAAATTCTTACTTTAAAATCCACATAATTCTAAATTAATTAATTAACCAAAAAAAGAAATATTCTTTTCCATAAAATATTATTAATATTTTGTTGTGTAGACAGTTCAATTTTTTTCTTTGTATTTTAGATTAAGACTTTTTTTTCATTTTTTAAGAACTTCTATTGTATAATAATAAATAGATAAGAAAATATAACTACAAGCAATGTTATATGTATAATTATCATTATATCAATTTTTTTTTGTTGATAAATGATTTTTATATAAAAAAATTATTTTGACGAACATTTAAGTAGTATATATATCATTACTACTTGTTGTTATAAAAGTATCGAAATTGTTATACATGTAAATGTGTTTATAAAGGCTTACAAATATTGTTTTTGTCTTTTTGTTTTTTTTTCCAACAGCAAGAGATTGTGCTACTTTTGATAACAAGGTTTTTTTAGTATTTAAAATATAATATTATATCATACATATAACACAAAATTTTGGTCATCCACATTTTGCATTTGTTGATCATCAAAGATTGACCGTTAGATAATAGAGAAACATGTATGACGGAATAGATGAGCATAGCCATGAGAAACATCGGTATGGTGATTCGATTAATTTGAGCGATGGATACGAACACCAATTCAACTTATGTGGTTGTTTATGTTGTTTTATCGAATATTTATTGTTTTGAGATTATTATTTTATCAGATGAAAAAATGATATATTTTTTTTTTTTTGCTAAAAGGTAAATATCATATAAAATATGAAAAGTCAGACATTACAAAGGTAAGGCCTATTTACATGTAACCTGCCAAAAAAAAATTAAAAACAAGGTTACATTTGAAAACCATCATCTCCAGAAAGGAAAGATCTTGATCCACTAGTGAAGCCAGAAAGCCATAAGGTTTCTAAACTTTTTCATTCTCCTCTTAGCTGTAATAGAATTGATGATCTGACGATCAATATCCTTGAAGATCACAAGAGGAGGCGTTACGACTAGGTTGTGAAGAAGATTATTTCTTTGACGCCATACATTGTAAACCAATGCATGAATAAGAAGTAACCTTAAGAAGGTTGTGAAAAAATGATATTTGATTAGCCTCTTTCGTTTATGCAGTGTAGATTGCTACTTAAAGTGTTTCTTTTTTTTTATATACCAAATTTAGACTGGTTAGATTATATACCAAATTGATTTATAGGATCGACGCGACTAGCGCTTCTATTAAAGAGATTATCACAGAAGGTTTGCAGAATGCTATTATTCATTACCTATTTGCTTCTCGCTAGGATTATCTCAGATGGGATGCATTTTGAGGTCTCGTGAAAAGTATTGATGCATGAGATTAACCTTCGAGATATCCTTATGGATTCAAAACCCACACGTCATGATGCAAATAGTGGATACATGATCGATGAGATGAAATTTACCCCATAAAGATTTGTTCCTCTGGTGTGATCGATGGTAGAGTGGAGATTGTACGTTAGAACAAAAGATAATCTCAATGAGGGGTAGCACCTAAAGCTCTTTTCTAGAATAGGAAATATTGGACCCATATTGCTTCACGACCACAAACTTTGCTTCATGAAATACTGGATCCATCATGGTTTCATGAAAAATATCTACCAAATTGCAGAGATAATGAATGACAACTTGATCAAATTTGTCGTGCTAAGATGGGCGGATTATAGAAAATATTAAGGCCATGAATGTTTGGTAGATTTTTGTTGGTTTTTGTATTTTGGTTTTTGGTTTTTGGCTTTTGGTTTTTGATTTTTTGAGTTTTTGATTTTGCCGTAGATTTTAGATTTTGCAAAATCTTGAATATCAACTTTTTTAATTTTTGGTTTTTATATAATTATTTTTTTAAAATGTTTTTTAAATTATTTATTTTAATTTCTGTCTACCAAAAATAGGATATTTAATTTAAAACAAAAATTTTAAAAAACAAAAAAAAAATTACGACAAATTTTGTTGAAAAACTTTAAAAAGTAGTTTTTGGATTTTAAGAACAAATGGTTAGAATCCATCAAAATATGGATTTTCTATAATTTAGAAAATCAATTTTTTATAAAATAATGAATAGCTAAAAAAGTGGATTTTGCAAAATCAAAAGCAAAAATCACTTTAAAAAACTAGTGTCATTGATAGCCTAAATAAAAAATAGGAAATATTGGTCCGTCTTGGCAACACAAAATTGATGTCGTTAATGATTTTTTCTATCTCCGCAATTCCAGAACATATAGACCTCCTTCGAAGCCAAAAATTCATATATTGCATGTCTCAAAATACTTTGATGGTTTCCTTTTGAACCTTTAATTACAATCTCATTTCTACATTTCCCTATGAACCACATTATCTAAAGAAAAATCTTCAGATCATGATTTCTTATTTCTTAATCATGTCCAAAATAAATAATTCATAAATAAGGGATAATACCCACATCTGGAGTGAAGAAAGACACTCTTAACATTATTTTCTATTATTATAATATAAAACTATTGATATAGAGTACATTCCTTAAAAACCTTTTTTTTTAAAAAATGCATATTTGTAAATTTGTTTTAAGCAAAAATATCTTGTTACATTATATATAAAATTTAATAGAAACTTAATCCAAAAAAATAAAAACGAGTTTAAATATGAAGAAATTTGCATCCCTTACTAAAATAAATCTGGCTAGCATCGAATATATAATATATATATATATAAAACAAAAAAAAACATATTTCTCCATTTCTCCTTGTTTTCTTTGTTTCTTATCATTTGATTATATTTGTTTTTTAGTCAACTACTTAAAATTTAAATTTATTTTACCTAATTACTTATAGAATATCAAACTAGTACTGATCAAAGGAATATAGAACCAAAGATGTACGGGATAATCTATACATTTTTTCAATTTTGGCGCATTTAATTAAGCTAAACATTTTATAAAACAAAACGAAAGAAATAACTATTTTTCTTGGTTATCGAAAGAGATGAAGTACATTGATGGACAGGGCCGGCCCATAGCATAAGCAACATAAGTCAATGATTAGGGTCCAAAAGTTAAAAAAATGTTGTACTAATTTTATTTTATTTTCTTATTTATAATGTTAATAAAACAATGAGATTTGAACTTAAAACTTTTTTTTTCTTTGATAATTAATATTTTTGTTTAATGTTATCATTAAATTTATAAGTTTATAACTATCAAAAACTTTAATTTTGAATAGGACTTTGAATAACGTTGAACCGACTTTGCACAGTAGGTGTGAGCATCGGAAGAGAGGTTATGGTGGTGGATGTTGAAAATATGGAAAAGGTACCAAATTGTCTGAAAAAGTTTTTGAAGGGGAAGAAGGTTAGTTTTGTTCTGTTTTGATCTTGTTTATTTTTTATTTTTTTATTATCTTACAATCAATCAATTATCTTACTTTATAATTTTACAATCAATTTCTTCAATTTACAGATCCTCACGGGTCATACTGGTGCCATAAATGATATAAGACGACATCGTTATGCCGAATCACTTGTCTTAAGTGCAAGCACTGCGAGTATCTTTTGTGTGGTTTTCTTTTTATAATCTTTACTTTGCATTGTTTTATCATGAGCTTATGTTGTTTTAGGATAACACTATTCGAATGTGGAATGCTACAAAAGGTTTCTGCCTTGTCATCTATGATTCCTCCTATGAAGTTGTTTCCGCAGTAAATTATTCTGCTTTATACTATTTTTGCATTGTTTTGTAATTGGCATGACCTTATGTTGTTTTTTTCTAGATATATAGGACTTTCATATCACTGACCCCTACGTTTCAGTATCTTCTGGAACAGATAATCATATTAGAGCGTGGTATGATGAAGGTATATACTTTTTTGGAACAGATAATAATGAGTTCTTTTCTTTATTTTGTGTTAACAAGATAACAATGAATTCTTAATTACTACCTTTTAATTATAATATATATATATATATATATATATATTAAACTAATATAAGATTAAAAAGGGACCAAAAAAATTTGTATGTACATTTTTGGTTATATAACAAATTTATTTAGTTAAAAATACATTAAAAAAAATTTTATAATTAAAAATATATAAAAAAAGTTTTAGGGTCCAAATTTTTTTTGCTGAGAGATCCTAATAATTTTGAGCCGGTACTGTCGATGGATCATAGAACTCGAAAATGCAGAATCTGTTGCAACGGTTTTTAGTTTTTACCTATGACACCAAAAAAAGTGGTGTCAACATTATTGATTATGATTATAGATATCGTAACTGAATTCAATCCGCCTCCCAAATAGAATATTTGATAAAGCAATGTGATATTTAGCCACTGCACATGTTAGCTTCAGTATTGCGTCACTTTCTCCAGCCAAAAAAACAGGAAAAAGAAAATTAAATTTTCTTTAGCACAAAAAAAAAAAAAAAAAAAAAAAAGAAAATTAAATTTTCAAAAAGTACATCTGAATATTCAGGCAATTTATTATCTATACTCATACGTACATGGCCAAACTTAGCTTTCATGCCAGAAGATATATATGCACACAAAAATATTTAGATTTTATTACGATTCGTTAAAATCTGTTGTGTAATAATAATAATTACTCAACTATCATCATTTCCATTATATTTGATGAATTAATATATATAAAATATTAGCGTCTTCGTTTTCAACTATGAAAAATATACTCAAAAGTGTTTTTTTTTTTCCCTTATATAAGAAGCAATAAGAAAACAACTTATTTGATCAAAAAAAAAAGAAAACAACTTATAAGGAAAAAGAAAAAAACTTATTAGTGGCCACAATGTCAAGAGTCTTGAGTCTTGCGAACGTTGTATCTTTGAGAAACTTCACTGTAAAACGTTTCTTATTTCATTAAACAAAAGGCACGCTAGAGATTAATTACATACGTTCTTCTAATAGACCCGATTTTAAACTCTATTCCCATAAAAGCATAAACCGAGGGCAAAAAAAAAGTTAAAAATCGGGTCTATTAGAATGCCCACTAACAAAGAATGTCCACTTGGAAAATATCAACTCAAAAGGAATAAGATATTATGGGCTTTAAACTCGATCGTTGACACTGGTGCTGATCGGATGCTCAACCACGTAGGCTAGCAGCCACCCTTACTACTAAACGGGTGAGGTCCATCGGATTATCAGCAAGCCCCACAACCATCTCTCCTCGGCCCACTCCTATCAGTTTATGATTCATACCACTTTTGAAAAAATAACACTTAGGATTTTTTTTTTCTTTCAAAAATACTACTTTATAATATGTATTTTCAAACTGTATAACATTATACAATCTCATAAATATTTTATAAAATGAGTTATAAAAACCTTATAAAAGTTTATAAACATTTTATAACATGCTATATAAATGTTTATACACCCGTATTTATAGTATTTTTGAAAATAAACAATATATAGTTGTATTTTTCGAAAAATAGTATCAGAAAAATTGTACTTTTGAATTTTTCCCTTTTTTTCTTTCACATTTTTGGAAGACAACTGATGAATAAAATTAATTATAATTTTTTGTTAGACATTTATATAAGGTTTTTTTTTTAAGAATTAGAAGATAATTCTAGTAAGACTAAATATATATATATATATATATGTGTTTTTACAAATGTAAAAAATGAATAGAGAAAATATTTTATAAATAACATCAAATTAATTTTCATTGATTTAAGAAATTAAATTCTCATTAATTTGACGTATTTTGATAATTTATGTGTTTTCTTTTGGATGTACACGTTTCAATAGTTTGAAGAATCTATTAATGAAATCATAAATATTTTCTTAATACTTTATTAAAAATTTTATCTATCTTTTGAATTTAATGACATTAATATATATATATATATATTTTTTTTTTTTAAAATTGAGTGATGTCATTATTAATTTCTTATCTATAATTAATTAATTATATCATACTTGGCCAAGATAATTTTGTTGTTATTGTAAAAGTCCAAGTTGGAACAGATTTTGATATATATGTCTTCACACTTGTATCATTCTTGTGAAAAGAAATGTAAGCTTTCTACGCTTGTCACCATACTCAATAAATCATTACCGAATGGCCCAATCCAATGGTTTGGAATCAACCTTAAGGTCCTTAACCGAACATATATCATATCCCAAATAAATTATCAACAATAAATATTAAATTAAATAAAAGATGAAAAGATATCTCTACCAATCCTATATAAGAAGAAAAAACATAAAATCTTCATTAACCAACAATAGAATAAAAATGATATCTTACTTTCTCTGTTACCCTTAAAATCTCATTTTTCCTGCTCTTGTTCCTAAAATCAAATCATCTCTCTCCCTCTATCTCAACTGATCATCTTCATAAAGGTACAATAGCATGTTCTTCGTTATTTATTACATTGTTCATAAGATTTTGTCTCGATCTTCTCTTTTTGTAAATTGTAATTATTGTTTAAGAAAAAACTAAACAGGAGAGAGATTAATGGAGGAGCCAAAATGGCTGGAGGGTCTCTTAAGAACAAACTTCTTCAGCATTTGCCCTCGACATCGCCAGTCACCAAGAAATGAGTGCAACATGTTCTGTCTCTCTTGTCAAAACGCTGCGTTTTGCTTCTACTGCCGTGCCTCCTTTCACATTGACCATCCCGTCCTTCAGGTCCACCATTTTTCTCAACACACATTGCATACATATATCAATCACTTTTGACTCAATCATGATTCTTTATCATTGACTCGGAGATAGATAAGAAGATCGTCGTATCATGATGTGGTGAGAGTATCGGAGATAGAGACGGCGTTGGACATAAGAGGAGTGCAGACTTATGTCATCAACAGCGCGAATGTTCTCTTCTTAAACGAGAGACCTCAGCCTAAAAACTCCTCCCATGGCGCCGCCTCCTCCACCCTGAAAACAATGTCCTACTTCTGTGAGACATGTTGTAGAACCCTTCTTGATCCTTTTCGCTTCTGTTCCTTGGGTTGCAAGGTTCGTTTACACTTTTTCTCAATGCATAATTTTTTAGTTAGCCTTAAATCATTGGCAGAAACCATGTCCATTTTCATATCTATAATTTTCATATCTATAAAAAGCCCGATGTATAGTAAACAGGGTTATTTTCATATCGAAACTCTCAAATCACTCTTGCATATATTGTAAATATGGTTTTTCTTGTTGAATAAATTTTACATTCATTCAAAAAAAAAAAAAAAAAACTAAAATAATGCGTCTATAGAAGCCAATGTGGAGTCAATCGATATAACAAGTACTTTACAATTGGTAAATGCATATTTTCATCATTATTACTAATTAATGTCTTTGAATTATTTGTCTAATTGAAAATGAGGAATCGGTTTTGAAAAATATCATATAATGTTAATTACTTGTATTGTAAATTATTAAACCATATGTTATGTTGCATTGTCATATTAGAATAATACGTGTTCTTAACAAAAGATTAATCCATATGTTATGTTGCATTGTCATATTAGAATGTGAAGCATGTACAATAGATGTAATGTATCTTAAGAAAATGTATATACAATATATATGTATATGTTATATTTGCATAAGGGAAATGTATAATGTGACCATCATACAAATGTCAGGTTGAAGGAATGAGGAAGAATAAGGAAGAGGAAGAAGAAAGATTGCGTAAAGAAAGACAACAAGAAACGCACAAAGGCACGCATCCTCCAACTCATACCTCTAATTCTAGGCGACGAAAAGGCATTCCTCATAGAGCACCTTTTGCCTCCTAATTTAATCAATCTTTTTCAAGAAAAATAAGAAAATAAAAACTTTTCCTTAACTTATTTTATCTTTTTTTAAATCCCATTTAATGGTCCACCAAAATTAGCATAATATATGCGTATTGGGTGGGTGTATTTATTTAAATATTCCCAATTTGTACAATGTCCAGCTCACTCCTCACAATCGTCTCACATGGAAACAAACAATTTGTATAGAAGAAAATCCTAAATTCTCTCCTTTTTCTTGTCAACATTAATTACATTTTTAGCTATAATCCTTCCCTAATTTTATACCATATTTCATATGAGTAGAATTGTGGGATGGACTATATTTGACATACTAATTAATTTTAAAAATATCTCTTTATGAAAATTCAAAATACATATACAAAAATAGAGAGTTCAAATCTTAGGACTCTTTTTGCAGAAGGAAGGAATAACATGAAGATTAGGCAAAACGACTAGTTAGATTACAAGAATGTCGGTGGAGATATTTAATTTGTATACTTTATTTCAGAGTAATGATAATCTAACTGCTATTCGATGTGGTGGTTTGAAGTTACCTGTCTCTATATGACTATATCCATCTAGGCTCTAGCTACTGAATATTTTAGTTTAGACTGAAAATGAGTGGGGTTTAGGACTCAATAATTGTGTATATATCTAAATGTTTAAGAAGGGACATGAATGTGTTTATGTTTTGTATAGACACATGAAATGTTTCTCTACTTGTTTTCGACATTAATTCTAAGCTGCTACATATAATTAAAATAGTTTGTCGTAGGCGTTAGGTATTCGAAAGGTACAGTTACTTAAAAAAGAAAGGAAACTTTCACTTATTTACATAAATAGTTAAGTGGTAAAATTTTACGTAAAGGATGGTCGTATTATTTTTGGTGCGTATTGACAGATTTTTTTTTTTTTTTCACATTCTACATAATCTTGACATTTTATTAAATAACTAGGTTCAAACTTTATGAATTACGGGTGTGACTGATAACAGTTTTAGAGTACACAAAGTAAGTAATTAGAAAGAAATATTTTTCTGGGCCTATCATATTGTGAGTAATTTTTTTTCTCTTACCAAGAGATTTGTTATTTTATTTTTCCACATCAAAATTAAAGAGCACCCTCTATGGGTTCTTAATTTTTTATTATAAATTTTATATTAAAAACTCTAAAATAAGAACCATTAATTGTTTTATGACCTCCAATGGTAGAACTCTATTAGAAGTTTTTTTTTTAAACGTTTTTTTTTTTTGAATAAAACATAAAATATATAAGAACTTAAAAGAGAAAAACAAATCAAAGTTCCACAATCTACTCATCATCTATTTCTTTATCGTAAATTAAATTCAGGTTTCTCATAACATGAAGCTCTCAAAATGAACAGAAGCATTCACATCATACCTAGTGGTTTGCTTTAGCTGGGGACCAAACAATTCTTGATTCAGTCCTTGAATCATGACATTTCTCGTGCTATTCGTCTTCAAATTGTAATAGACTAGACAAAACGGATCAGGTAATTTTTTTGGAAGAAGACAAATCTCGTCGGTATAATAGGTACCGATGACGTAGAAGTAGTGATCAAGGCAATGAGCAGATTCGGGCAAATGAAAAGTGTTCATGGACCATTCCTCTTTCTCAGCATCTTCCACAACCCACATTCGAAAACTACCCTCAAAAGGATTCTCAACCACAGCTATTTTCCCTTGGTACTTGATCAGAGTCTTATATGAATCCCACATATCCTCATAAAGCACCGGTATGTTGATGATGCTGAACGTTTCAAGCCTAACATCGAAACTCACTATTACAGAAGTGTTATTCATGTCTTTTGTGATGGCCCCGTAGTACAAGGTTCCATCCATATACAGGGCCGTGGTTTTAGAAACATGAGGACATGCAACACATGGAGCGTCTCTCCAAGCTCTTTCTCCTGATCCCAATACCAAAACCTTGTGCTCAAGTCTCGAAAACAATGCATCAACGGCGAGAACTTTGTATTGATCTCCAACAGGATCGTACCCTAGAAAATAGTTACAGGGCGGTTCACCAAATTCCGCATGAGGAGGACGGTTTTTGAATTTGATTCGGGGAAGAACATGGAGCCGCTTCGTGCTTGGGTTACAAATCCCCACTTCCAGTGTACTTCGTATGCATATCAAGCCCCGAGCCGTGTTATACACGTTTTTTCCATGGAGTTTGAGTAGGCTCAGATCTTTATATGGTACACAACATGAAGAAGATGAAGAGGAAGATGTGTTTGGGTAAGGCAACGAGACTAACAGAAGCTCTTTTCCGTAAACCATCCGAAAAGTGATGAGGAGACGACAAGGAGCTGCTGATGAGGAAGCAGCAAAGTTCAGTTGCCAGTTTCTGAAATCTTGGCTGGTGATGATAGAGGACCAAAGCTTGGAGACGCATTGAAATCTCAATAAGGACTTGACAGGCAATCTTAAGAGTGTATCAATTTGGAGATCGAGAGGAATGTAATTTGGTGTCGGAGTTCTTCTCGTGGAGACTCGCTTTAACCTTCTTTTCTTGCCTTTCTTAGCAAAAATTTTCTTCCGGCAGATGCATAATTGCTGAAAACACAACTTCATTGTCTTCTTTAAGACGTCTTTAGATTAGATTCAAGTAACGAGGCTTTGTAGAGAAACAAAACCCTATAAATAATATGTACTAGAAAAAACTTTATCCGGCCTCTCAAAAACCTAAACCTAATTGGAATTTGAGAATTTTCTTTTTTTTATTGTTTATTTTCAGGTATTTTAATCATACTACTATATTATATAAAATCTATAAATTTGGCCAAATATATTTTGAAAAAGTTTTTTTTAAAAAGAAACAAACATGGCCAGACGTTAGCTTAGCAAAAGATTCAAACAAAAGAGGGAAAGACCAAACCCAACTGATTTTGATTTCTCAATCCATTGACAAGAAATAGCGAAGCTTCAGTTTCAGTTTTCCCCTACCGGACAAACCCCTACTCGAGAACGATTTTAAAGCTACAAGACTCATCATGAGTTTGGGACTCGATCACACGAAAATAACATTCCAGTTATATTCAATACGATTTAATTTTGTTCACTTATGTTTAATCCGGTTTATCTGACCAACTACAAATACAACATTCGGAAAGAGACCACAAATACTCCAGATGGTGATAACGGGGGAGGTAAATGCCTATCTTACGGCCCCAGTAACGGAACAGGAGGTTAAAGCGGTTTTGTTTATGATGCATCCGGATAAAGCATCTGTGCCGGATGGAATGACAGCATTGTTTTACCAGAAGGCATGGTATGTTATAAAAAAGGATCTATTAACGTTGGTTAATTCCTTTTTTGACAATGGAGACCATGATCCTCGGTTAAATTTGACAAACATTTGTCTTATACCGAAAGTGGAAAAGCCGACACGAATGACAGAACTAAGACCTATTAGTCTGTGTAGCGTTGGCTATAAATTAATCTCAAAGGTTATATGTCAGAGACTAAAAACGGTTTTACCATCGGTAATCTCAGAAACTCAGTCTGCCTTTGTACAGGGGCGATTGATATCGGATAACATTTTAATTGCTCAAGAGATGTTTCATGGCCTACGCACTAACCCGTCTTGTAAGTCAAAGTTTTTGGCTATTAAGACGGATATGAGCAAAGCGTATGACAGGGTAGAATGGGTCTTCATCGACAAGTTATTAAGAAAAATGGGATTTTGTGAAAAATGGATTTCCTGGATTATGCGTTGTGTCTCGTCCGTGCGGTATCAAGTGCTATTAAATGGCCAACCAAGGGGATCAATAGCACCGGAACGGGGACTTCGTCAGGGTGACCCTCTGTCACCCTACCTTTTCATTCTCTGCACCGAAGTACTAATAGCCAATATTCGAAAGGCAGAGCGGGAAAAGTTGATTACTGGAATTAAAGTGGCAAACAAGTGTCCACCAATATCTCATCTTTTATTTGCGGATGACAGCTTATTCTTTTGCAAAGCATAAGGATGACAGCTTTATTTGCGGTGTTATTATGGGAATCCTTAAACAATATGAGGAGGTTTCGGGACAGCAAATAAATTTCGCGAAATCCTCACTACAGTTTGGTCACAAAGTTGAAAATTCAACAAAAAGGGCGATTCATGGGGTTCTAGGAATAACAAAGCTGGGAGGAATGGGTTCTTACTTAGGTTTACCGGAAAGTATGGGTGGCCCAAAGACACAGCTTTTCTCTTTTGTTCACGACAGGCTACAAAGCCGAATTAATAGTTGGTCGGCTAAATTCCTATCCAAAGGAGGGAAAGAGATTATGATTAAATCGGTAGCTGCGGCGCTTCCCACATATGTTATGTCTTGCTTCCGACTGCCAAAATCAGTCACCTCCAAGCTTACTAGCGCGGTGGCTGATTTCTGGTGGCACATGGGAGGCGAATCAAAAGGCATGCATTGGAAAGTGTGGGAGAAACTATGCAGCAGCAAACAGATGGGAGGTCTCGGGTTTCGTAATGTTAATGATTTCAACACGGCCCTCTTGGCGAAACAGCTATGGAGATTGATGGACGTGCCTGATTCATTATTTGCAAAGGTTTTTAAAGGTCGGTATTATCGTAACTCCAATCCTATGGACGATATAAAATCATATTCACCATCCTATGGATGGCAGAGTATGGTCTCAGCTCGCTCTCTGGTAAAAAAAGGACTAATTATACGAGTTGGTTCAGGAGCTTCCATTTCTGTATGGAATGATCCCTGGATACCCTCTCAATTCCCGAGACCAGCTAAAAGTAACGGGTCCCTCATGGACCCCTCTCTACAAGTACACCACTTGATTGATCATCAGACAAGATCATGAGATCTTGACAGATTGAAGACTATCCTTGACCCTTCTGATGTTGAGTTAGTCTCTGCGATTCCCTTAGGTTATAGCAACATTCCGGATTCTTTTGGTTGGCACTTTACAAAAAATGGAAAATACACGGTCAAATCAGGATATCATACGGCACGTCTCCCGTATCCAGCTCTGGCATCTTCCCTGGTATATGGGCCTGACTGCATCCCGCTACAAGCTCATGTCTGGAAAATCAAATGTCCACCAAAACTGCAACATTTCATGTGGCAGGCTCTTACTGGGTGTATTTCGGTCTCTGCAAATCTCAGCAGATGAGAAATTAATTGTGATATGGTCTGTGCTAGATGTGGCCACTTCGAAGAAACGATTAATCACGTTTTATTCGAATGTCCACCTGCCCGTCAGGTATGGGCGCTATCACAAGTCCCTTTCGGACCACAGTCGTTTCCCTCGGCATCTTTGTTCACAAATATGGACTACCTTTTTTGGCGGCAACCAAATCAGACCCAAAGCGATTCTTATCCTTGGGTACTATGGTACAATTGGAAGGCCAGAAATGCCAAAATATTTGAAAATATAGATGAGAATCCCCTCGAGGTGGTAAGATTGGTAGACACGGAATCTCGGGCCTGGAAGCAGGCACAAGTGGAGGAGGAGGGTACATTCTCGCCTATTTTGGGGCAACGAAACCCCCCTCCTCCACGCTTAAACCCTTTGCCGATCTCCTTCAGTGGTCATCGATGTTACGTGGATGGATCATGGAAGGCGACGGACAGCTTTGCAGGTTATGGATGGTTTTGCACATCACATAGTATGGTGACAACGATGGGGGCTACCAACCGACGACGAAGTCTATCCGCCCTACATGCGGAGATGGAGGCCCTGGTGTGGGCAATGAGATGTATGATTGGAGCTGGCAATCTACATATGGCGTTTTTGACTGACTGCTCTGACCTGGTGAAGATGGTGTCTTCCCCAACAGATTGGCCGGCATTCGCATTATACTTAGAAGACATTGCATCTGATAGGGAAGAATTCTCATCCTTCTCTTTATCTCTTATTCCACGAAGCGAGAATGTAAAAGCGGACCGTTTGGCACGAAATATTCGTACCACGCCGCACTATGTTACTTATGTAAACAACATTCCGCCAAATTGGCTTTTCTAAGCTAATCAATATTCGCTGTTGACAAAAAAAAAGAGACCACAAATACTTTTTTTTTTGGGAAAATCCCAAAAAAAACTACCAAGGTGGCAACGACTTCCACTTTAAACCTCCAAACTTTTGTACTCCCAACTAAAACCCTCAATTTGACAACTTTGTTAAATCAAACCTTTAGATTGGCTTTTGTGTTCGCGGACCCATAATAATCACTCAAACCGTTAATTCCGTTAACAGAACAATTCACTCCGTTTAACTTACGTTTGCTATTTTCTAATTTTTTAAAAATTTCAATAATTAAAATAATAAAATAATTGTAATTAAAAAATTGAATAATGAAAATTCCCAATCGATTTTGGGGTTCGGGTTTGTGAAAAAAAAAATCCCTCTTCGTTCAGTTTTTTTCTCCCTCCCTCTTAGTTCGTTTCTCTTCCTCTTCGATTTGTCGTTCTTCTTCTTCTTCGTTCGTCTCTCTTCTTTCTTTCCGTTTGTCTCTCTTCTTCTCTCTTCTTCCTCTTCGTTCGTCTCTCTTTTTCTTCTTCAATACTCTTTTTTTTTTTCACAAACCGTAACCCTCAAATCGATTTAGAAATTTCTTTTTCATTATTTCAATTTTTTCTTACAATTATTTTATTATTTTAATTATTTACTTTAAAAAAAAAATTAGAAAATAGCACACGTAGGTTAAATGGAGTGAATTGTTCTGTTAACGGAATTAACGGTTTCAATGATTATTGTGGGCCCGCGAACACAAAAGCAACTTTAAAGGTTTGATTTAACAAAGTTGTCAAATTGAGGGTTTTAGTTGGGAGTACAAAAGTTTGGAGGTTTAAAGTGGAAGTGGTTGCCACCTTGGTGGTTTTTTTTGAGATTTTCCCCTTTTTTTTTTAATTATCGGTTGGAAATTTTCAATAGATTCAAAACTTTGACCGTCTAAACAACAAAATTTAACCGTTAAAATTTTTTTAAAAATTAAAATATATTTTTGACTGCTTCAAAATTTCAAAAATTGAAAAACAAAAAAAATATGGAATTTCCCCAAAACAATGATTTCCACAAAAAAATCTGTCACAATTTTTTTTCAAATTAGTTTATTTTAACTCGCATTAATATTTTATAATTAGTTTAAAACCATATTCGTTTTCTAGACAGAGCGACAAAAGCTAACGACCCAATAATATAAATGGTATAGAGAAGTTCCTTCGCAATATTGCTATTCAATCATCGTCGATAATGATATACAACTATCGCTACTTCTTATCAGGCCATTAAAAATGTCGCTCTAAATTGTATAAAAACATCCATCCTTCCTCATTTAAGTCGTCGGAATCGCTAATTTTTTTTTTTTTTTTTGCTAAATTGTAAATATCATTAGATGAAATGTTAGGTGTTACATTGTAAGACCTAAGAGAAGCTCCTTGCCAAAAAGAAAGAAAAAAACAAGTGAGCTAAAATTTTCAACTTCAGCGATCCGATCCTACACAAATAATTCAGATAAAAAGTGTCCTTTTTTATTTTATAGCTTGTTGGAGTCGTTATTTGCGTCGTGGAAAATAACAAGGCCTTAACCTTAATCATCTATAAACAAGAAGAGTGAGTCACAACTTGTCTAAGTTGGGGATTAGCTGTTGTTTAGGTATCATCCAGCAATTTCTTATAAACAAAAAAAACAAGAATATTGCCATAGAGATATGCTAAAAGAACCTTTTAAAGTTTTATTGAATTTTCCATGATAATGCAATTAATGTGGGACAAAACATTGTTTTGCTTTTCAAGTAAACGTGCAACAAAATAAGGGCATCGAGAAGAAACCTAGAAAAAAAAAATGACAAGTGAACAAAGTCCATGTAGAGGCAAACTAGCTACACTCTGTTTATAAACTTGAGATCTTCAACATAGTCTACAAAGGTGTAAACTCTAGTAGAATTCTCAAACGCTTCAAAACCTTTGACTCTAACTCTTTTAAGAGTGTTCCTTTCGGGATTGAAGTAGAAAACAAAGAAAAGTTTAGATGTATAGTCCATAGACAATACAATTTCACCGGTAGCAGTCACTCCAACAACGGAAACATCTCCCTTAACGGCTATATCCACCCAAAAAGTGTATTTATGTTGCAACCATTCTTGTTTCTTGGAATCCTCTAGAATCCACAAACACAACTCAAGCTTAGACCTAGCCCAGACGGGCCAGTCATAATCTTCATTACTATACCAAAGCCAACTAATCACGCCTAATTTACCCTTGTAATTTATCAGTTTAGTAGGCGAAGAAGGAACCAATAACTTCCCAATAATAGAATCTGTGTTAAGAAACCTAATTAACTTTTCAGACCTAACATCAAAGCAAGCTATCTTCACACCTTTTGCTTGTCCAGCTATGTAATACAAAACCCCATTGATGCATATCCCTTCACCTATAGGATAAAGGTTTAAGGGACAATGAAGTTTTCTCCATGAAATTTTTTTCCCACTTCCTAATGTCACAATATTATCTTCATTAAATCCTCGATAAAGTGACTTTCTTATGGTTGCTACTTTGTATTGTTTGCCAATAGGATCATACCCTAAAAAGCTTCTTGAATCCCTTTTCCTTTTAAGTTGAGGTAATCTCGCGTACTGTCCCGTGGTAGGGTTACATATCAGTACTGGCAGTAATTTACCTCTATGCGTATTAGGGAAATAGAGCAAGCCAGAGACAGGACCATAAACTTCTTGTCCCAAGTCTCCTAGTAACTTCATATGAAACTCAGCTGATGATACTACATGAGAATGGTTATCATCTGGATTCTGGAGCTGAGGAGACGAGTAGAAGTGCCACACACCGAAGTTTTTGATGGCGAATAAGAGACGTGGCTGACAAGTGGAGGGTCTGGTTAAGAACAACTCGGTGAAATCTTGAGAGGTAAGTATGGATGCACAGAACTTAGATGCGAGACCAAACCTAGCGATTGTCTTAGGTGACGATCTCGAAAGTATCTCGAGAATGATATCAATCGGGATGGGATTGGAGTTTCCTTCTCTTTCCATCGAAGATCGTGTGTTTGAGTTTCTGACTTAATTATCGTAGTCTCTAAGTTAGGTTTTTGAGGGCAATCTCTCTAAAGTTACTTGATATATATAGAAGAATAAGTTCGAACTCGAATAAGAGACTCTCCTAACTATGACCAAAAGGGCATTGCGCATAAGAGATCGTGTAAAGGGTATTTTGTAAAAAGAAAAGTAGTAATTGGATATATTTGTTAAAGTAGTCTAGTAGACCATATGAAACTAGACCGGACTAAAAATATATATACAAATTTTTACTGATTTGGAATTGGACCTAATGAAATTGGATCATGCCCGGACACACCTCAATCTGAATAGAATCAAGACGGCGTGAAAGGTATTTACTTAAGTTTTACTGTCACGTGTAATATCTCTACACAATTTGATCATGAACATGTACATATACATTTATTCATATAGTTTAATAATATTTTAATTATTAACATATGTATGTACGTGTACGTTATGAGTCTTTTACATTGTCAGGTAAAAACACTTGAAAATGAGAATCTCATTTCTTTTCTTGATAGAGGCTTAAGTAATAATGGTCCTAATGGAGAGCAAGCACCACCGCAAGCTTCTCCAGCTCTACCAATCCTGTAGTAACGACCAAGAGCTCATAACAACCGTCAAAAACGCCACATCATCACCATTGACGTCGCCACCGCCAGAGCCACCTTCGGCACTAGACTCCTCCATGGCTCTCACCATCTTTATCCTCTTGATTGTTCTCTTCTTCATTGGTTTCTTCTCCGTTTACATCCAGCACTTCGCCGTCGACGATTCAACGACTGAGATTTCTTCCATGCCTAGAAGATCCTCTGCGATTTCGCCTCGTCGCTCTTCCACATCCGTCGTGGTCTCTCTGCCGTTTAGTTCCCGGATCAGGGGACTTGATTCTCAGGTAAACTCCATCTCTATCCGAGACTCTCTCTTGGTTCTTACATTTTAACCAACAAAAGTTGGAACATCTCAGGCCGTTCGATCTCTGCCGGTGTACCGTTACACGAAAACAGTGAAACAACGGAACGAAGATTGCGTTATCTGCTTGAGCGAGTTCGAAGAAGGTGAAACAGTTAAAGTGATTCCACATTGCGGTCACGCGTTCCACGTGGATTGTATTGACACGTGGCTAAGCTCACATGTAACATGCCCCTTCTGCCGGAGCAGCCAGCTGTTCTCGGATAAGGATTTAGAGATGCAAGAACCGTCGCCTAGCTCGGAAGAGAACAGCCGCAGATCAACGGCGGAAGAACATGACACGTGTACCGATGTGGGTCCTTGTCTGAGAAGATGTAGTAGCTGTTCGAGTTTGGGTCAGAGACCTGAATTGGAACGGTCGTTGAGCCTCTGACACGTGAGTTACACGCGCGTTGAGATATATTGTCACCAATTTCTTCTATTGAATCTTTTTTCATGTGTATAAAAATAGTTAAGAACTGTATTCGTCTTCCTTACACCACGGATAAAATTAAGAGCCGAGTGAATCAGAGTAATTTCTAATGCTAAAACATCACAGCAGGGCTTGGATCAGTAAACCCCGAATCGAATAAGCCGAAGAACAGGACCGAGAGAGTAAGAGTTCAGACTTCAGAGAATAGAGTAAGCACGAACTACCTCAATTACAGGGGCTTGACACATGGGACATTTTCCTCCAGCTTCCACTAGCTTCTTTGCACACTTCTCGCAAGTGTTCATATGTCCGCATCTGTTGTTATTTTCGAACGAAACAAGAAAAACAAAGATATCAATTTGGGAACATAAGTGCAGCAAATGCTCCTAGTGTTTTCATAGTTCATACATACCTATACAGTAAAGAATCAATGTTGCTCTCGCAGCATACGCAGCAGATCCCTTTCCTTACATATTCCCATTTCGACTCGTAGCTTGCAGTGTCCTTGGATGGACCTGTGAATCGATTAAGGTGCTTCCATAAGTAAAAAACAGTATTTCAAAGAACATATGCATTCTATGTTGTGCAATGTTGTGAATCATTATATGCAAAATCATAATGTGACTTGAGACTAAAGAATACCTGATTGGTCAGCAGAGCGATGTATCGCAGCAGAGACCTCTTGTCTTATGGATCGTTGTAACTCGAGTTGCATTTCCATGCAAGCCTCAAGCATTCTCTGCAAGTTATCCATCCTTTGTTGTATTCTACCCATGTCAATCCTCAAGTCATTGATCGAATCCCAATCCTGCAGAGATATTGTTGATCAAGTTAGCAAATAAGAGCGACAGCATATAATATGTCAACCAATGAGTTCCTTCATTTTTAGAAAAGACAATAATTGCTTTGGCACCCTTCACCCTAAGGATCCACTTTGAGACTAGTCTTACCATTCCAATGCCCTGATGCAAATCATGTGCCGGCCAGTTTGAATTGGATCGATCATGGTCCCACCGTGGCTGAATAGGGATCACTGGGGAGGGTAGAGACAAAGGAGGAGATTCAACAGCATCAAGTTCTTGACCACCACTCTGAGCATCATCCTGCTGTTCTGTATCTTCCCCTGCTATTGTATGGTCAGAATAAGTCTCGTGTTCTTCCCAGTTGGCAGGATTTCGGCTTCGTCTGTCCATGTAAGATTGTATCAACTGGTCAAGATTTTCCCTAAACCCGCTTTGCAGAAGATTTGAGACACGTCTCCTGTTGTGCCAACAGCGAGCCATCAGATACATAAAAATGAGGTTGAAAAGTGTGGCCATTGTGGCAGAAATTTACTAGATTCTTACCTGCTCGAGAGTTCTCTGAGTTCCATGTTGTTCTCATTATCATCATCCGGAGGAAAGAATGTGGCAGCCCTTCCAATTGAAACTGTGTCCTGATCAGATTGTTCTTCCGACCAGTCTTGTATTGTGCTTTGACGATCAGCATCATCAGGCTGCATCTCTGTGAGTTCTGTGAGAACGTGGGCTTCTCTGTCCTCGTCCACGGATGATATCTGGGATAACTGACTTGGAAAATTCTCAGGAACATCTGTATCTGCCTCCTCTTCAGCGTCATCTCTCCATGCATTGATTTCACCATTAATAAGTTGCCAATCGGACTCTTCATTTTCCATCATCTCCTCTTCGGTTTGTTCCTCTAAAGTGACAGTTAGATTAATTCTTTCAACCAGATTCTCCTGGAAACGTGTTGTCCTGTTTATCGGTTCCATGGTGGCAATTTCTTCGGAACTTTGCAGAGACTGTTCATAAGAAGGTATCTCGATAGTTTCTCGTAATTGACAGCCGTGTCTGATCTCGTCTCCATGAATGGAAGAGGATGAACACCCAGTAGCATCCTCCCTTTGATGGAAATTCAGGTCCACTTCAGCATCATTTCTTCTTTGAGAAATATCATCAATTTCTGACCGTTGCCAGCCTTCTACACGTGCAGTCCTTTCTTCCAAACTTGTGCTCCGGTTATTACAGCCTCTAGAATTAGTTCTTTCATCCAGCGAACTTTGGTTGTCAGCCTCTCTGCCATTTTGATCTGAACCACCGTCTGCATCATTGATGCTATCTACACAATTTAGATCGTTTTGTTCACCTCTACTATCATCAGTTTCAGCATTCGATGAGGTCTCCGAGTGACTGCTGCTCGCTTGACCAGAGACAGATCGGTCAAGTCTGGATATAAATTCCTCCCTGGAATGGACAAATACACAGTAAGCAATTACGTTCTTAATCCGTGTAAAGCAACAGAAGTCTCATTTCTGGGTCGAGCTGCACTTATATGATGAAATAGAATATATATACTTCAACTTAAGAGTTAAGACTCATACAAAATGGGACTGGCATTTAACTTCAGGATGAACAAGGCCAACAAAGAACAGAAGCACTCAAAAATTTACCAGAGCTTTAATCCATAAAGAACATAGAGATTTGAAAGCATAGGTCTGCATAGGATATTGACCCAAATATCTATGAAAGAGCAAAAAAGGAAAAAAGCTTCCAGAAATTCACAAAGATATGCACGAGTTTACTTGTAAGAAAAAATTAGCAACCTCAGCTCAGATACAGTGTGCCTCTCTCTTAGAAAACCCAACTCAGTAGCTGCAGATGATGTTGGTTTCTCTTTATCATCGTTGTCACCATTTCGCAAGAATCTGCCCCTAAGCAGTGCCTGCAAAAGCAATCAAAGATCATGATTTCAAGCTATGTCAGCCAAAACAAAACCAACGAGAAAGAGTTGAGACATAGATTATATACTCTCAACTCCTCATAGAGCCTTCAAACAACCAATCTGCCATCTTAAGCTGACTTTTAATGATAAACAAAAAGATAACACAGAGAATATAAAGAAGTAACTAAGATGTGCTGAATCAACTTCTATCCTATGACAAAATCATTAAATTAGAATCTCTTTAAGGAAAAGTATAAAATGACCAAAACGGGAAAATAAGGTATATAGGAAGAAAGAGTAGCTATCATAAAAACTTCTTCATGTTCCTTCATCCAATAATGAATTTCATTAATCATTTTAAAAAGAAACAACGGGACTACTCATTTTTCAGCCATTGTTCATCTAAGAGAGCCGGTTCAAAGTTGCATCTAGATTTAGTGCTAATTATAGTTTATGTATTTATTCCAGATAAACAAGAGCGCAAAATAGAACTAGGTAAGGTTGGGCCTCTTTGCAGTTGTTAAGAAAATATTGGCTATTGAGTAGACTATAATTGTATCAAACATAGTGGTTTTGGACAATATAGCACAACAGCTTATTTTTTCTTGTTCATGAATAGTCACTTAAAAGTAAGATATTCAATGTCACAGAGACAAGGAACAGAAAGGCAAGAAACAGTCAAAAAGTCTAATAAGCAAACCTGAATGCGGTTGCGATGAGCAAAGTTTGATACAGCATGATGTTGCATTAAACCCTGCAGCTCTCTTTGCCTTTCCCTCTCAGCCATTTTTAACATATCCACCCACACTTGCCTACCACATAACTTGCGTATGCCTCTTCTAGCAGGTTCATTCTGGATGCAGTTTGCATTAACAACCATTCCATCATGTACTCTTTCAATCTGATTAGTACCTTCAATAGGTTGTTCTTCCCTGAGATCACCAACAACAGGCCTCTGCTGGCTATTTATCTGAACCATCTCCCTTATGATCCTCACCCTTTCCTGTTCAGTTTCACCAAGCCATTCTGCTCTTGAGCTGTTGGTTGCGTGGGAAGCTGAATTAGTATGCTGACCTGTCCCAGAGCTCATCCACTCACGAAAAATTTGTCTAACTCTTTCCCTTTCAACCATCCCCAGATCAGAAAAGTGCTCGCTCTGGAAAGGGCCGAGATCTTCACTCGAGTTATGTGACTCAACATGACTCGGGGTAGGGGACCATCCACCAATTTCATTATCACCCAGATTTACACTATCTCTAACAATATCATGTGAACTAATATTATTGTCACAACCATTTCCCCTCAAAGCATTAGAAGGAGAAGAACCACTCCTCCTCTCACCGTCTCTCTCACGAGCATGACCCATCACATGATCATCCTCAAGTTCCCTCCACATCTGTAGGAGTGAGGATGCCCGGACGCTTGGCCTTCCTTCATTTTCCCTCTGTCTAGATCCCCGAACCTCAGAATCCCGAGGGAAAGATGAATCAATCGCCAAAATGTTTTGCAGGCCAGCAATAGCCATTAGATCAATCGTTAACAAACCCTTTTTAACTGTATTAGCAAAAAAAGCCTAATTATCTACAAAATATACACAAAGGTTGCTTCTTCTCCAGATAGCTTAGATCATCTCCATTAGATCAATACCTCAGATATTTCATCTGACCACGACCCTTAAAGCCGTGTTGCACAGGATTCATATGCTTATCTTCCAAGAACATATTTCCACCAAAATCTAGATTCCTTCTCTTCACAGTGATTATACAACCTCCTTGAGGTTATAACTCAGATCAAAAGCAGCAAACACCTGGAAATACCAAAATATTCATCATTAATATGAATCAATTACAGATTTCAAACAGATGAAATTTGCAGTCTCGTTAAATTCAAGATGACAAAATATTAAATCTCTATATCAACAGGTCACCGACTGCGGATAAAAAATGACGAAAATAAAACCCAAAATTAAGAATCAGATTCACAATCAAATCCACACATAATGCGATTAACGCCCAAATAATGTAAAATTAAGAACCCTAAATCTCACATTTCTCATCCGTTTAGACGGTCAAAGATTTCAAAATCTCGAATCGGATCCTAAATAAATCGAAGATCCAGAAAAAAAAAACCTCGAAGGAGAATACAAAATCCGATCGAAGATTCAAATTCCCAAAAAAAAAGCCAAATTACAGTTCTCACAGAGAAGAAGAAGGAGTAATAATCCAAAAAATCCCTATAAATCCGCCATTATCAAATTAAAACCTAACACAATGACAGAGACGGGACGAATCAAACCTACCAGTGTTAATCTCTTAGCTTCGATTTAGGAGTGAAGAAACGGTCACCTCCGAGAGAGAATTTAACCAGAAGACGAAAGAGAGAGACGAAGAGAGAAGAAGAGAGAGAGACGAAGGTACATGTGGACCTCTCTGCTTCTCTTGCGAAGAAAAAAATCTTACCGTAACACGAACGTCTGGGAAAAATTGACAAAGCGGCTAATAGAGTGTTGACACGTAGCATACTTCTTTGCTTCCCAAAGTTGGGTTTTTTCTTTTTGGCTTCAACTAGAATTTTTTTATTAATTGTTTAAAAAAATTAAAATTAAAATAGTTCACAAAAACATAAAAGAAATAAAACTCAATTTTGGACTGTAAAACGTAAATGTAAAATGAGGGGATTATAAAACTATACTGTGAAACCCTCTCATACTCTCAATGTTAAATTAATAATGACAATTTTGAATACATTATTTTATCATTATCCATTTCTTTTATGTGAATGTATTGTTTTTCCCTAACTATGGTGGCAATAAGACAAACATAATTATGCATTTTTAAATTATTTTTATTTATTATTTAGTTTATATTTTATTCGTTTCAAATGAAGGGATTTTTCTATTTTTTAAGCAAATTAAAAAATAATTTAAATAATATACTCCCTCTGTTCTTTTTTATAGGATTTTCTAGTTTTATATAGAAAAGTGAAAAAATTCATCTTGTTTATTATATCTGAAAAACTAGAAAATCCTATAAAAAAGATAAAAATATCCTAATCAAAAGTAAATTGAAATAACAAGAGGATAACTTATAAAAGAAACATAATATTACCCTAAAACTACACTTAAAAGTTAATTTGAAATGAAGAGAATAAAAACTAATTAATAGTATGTCTTTGGTTTTCTAAAACAACATGAAATGTATTTATTTCTATCTTCTTCACCCATTTTATCATTTTCTTTTCATTTATAACAACAATCAAGTTAGTTAGATTACTAACATCCAGAAATGCATGATTCATTAAATAACATTTTCTTTAAGGAATGTTGGTTAATAAACCTTTAGAAAGAGAAAAAAATAAATACACAATTACTTGAGTACCATTTTTGTAAAGGAACATTGTTTATAGTAATTTTATGTTTTATGAATTCTTATTCAAACTAATTGATGTCATGTGGAGTCCTACAGCCCCGCAGTTAAATTGAATGGTGGAGAGGCCAAGAACCTAAAATCATTATACTGTTTTGCAATTAGTAGTTCATCTTGTTAAGCTTTACTAAGTATTGTATTTGATGTCTAATATTTGCCTCATTATTAGTATTACGTTTTATTAAACTTACCGTCGTCGGTAAGTATTTAAAACTCTATTATAAATTTACAAGTGTTGTAAACTGAAATATATCTTGAATTTAAAGAAAAAGACAAGCAACATCTAAGTTGTTGATGGAGAATTTGGGGATTTCGTAGGATTAATTAGATCATGATTGCAGTAAAAAGTAGATCTAGTATGACCCTAAATTTTAATCGTTAAAAACGTTTCGTGTTCAATTATGTCCCTTTACTAGTATACTAGATATGTTTTCATGATTAAAAAATATCCAATATAACAGTTCATTTTTTTTTATTAATCCATTTGGGTTGTTTTAAAACTATATATATATATATATATATATATATATAAAATTACAGGTTTCTTTGCTTGGATAGCCTTTACGTATAACCAGAGATCTAGTATAACCCTAAATTAAAAAAAAAAAAAAAGTTTCGTTGTTTAATTTTATTAGTATTATTAGAATTTTCGACTTGGTCTCTTAAACACCATGAGAGCTTTTTTAGTGTATTTATTCACACATGTAAATAGTACTAAAGATTACTTTTTAAGTAAATCATCCATCATTAAATTGGTCCATATATATATGCTCAACTAAGGCCATGTTTATCGGTCCGAATTTGGGTGTCCTTAGCTTAGTTTCGGATTAAAAATAAATCAAAATTGTGGTATTAACTTGATTGTTAAGGACAAATTGTTAAGGACAATTGATAAATATGCTCTAACAAAGTTTCTAATCTAACAACAAAAATATTATTATTTTAATGCTAAGGACAAATGATTTGTCCCATTGATAAATATGGCCTAAGAAATTTTCTTTGAATAACTACCAAAAAGCTAAATGTACTTTGGTGTTATAAGTTCTCTCATAAGAGACTACTATAAGTCTATAAAAAGCTAAATGTAAATTAGTGATATAGGTAATGTAGTCATTTTTTAAAACCTTTTCCTTATAATATATGGACCACAATATAGGTAGTGTGTTACAATATTCGTGACTGATTTCACATTCACATCCAACCATCGAAATGTTTACAAAATCAATATTATTTTGTGGTTATATTGTCACCAATCCATCATAAATGTGCCTATATATTATGAAATTTTTATAATGTACGTAACAATTTTGGTTGAGAAAAGAAGAGAAAACTTAATTATCGAGAAGAAAGTTCAAACTATGACGTTGATCAAACAAATGAATGCATGTAATCAATAAAAAGAGAAATATTATCTGAGTCTAGTCTAAAATAATTTTTTTTTTTTTGTTGATAAAAAGTGAATTGGCTAAAATGAATGTTTTATTTTCATAAATCCAAACTACTCAATAAGTCATATACACCTTACAAATTTTTGTTACTTCTAATGAATGTTTTGAGAGATATAGAAGCGTCGATGAAACTAATGACATGCATCTTCAAGTTCAACAAAAACCAATTATTTTGCTAATAAACGAAAGAAGAAGAAGTGCATGCATCTCGCTCTGAAAAATGGAAAGTTCTAAATATTCAAATGAGTTTATATAATTTATCTTCTTTAGCTTCTTTTCTTATATTTATCTCATAAAGAAAAGAAAGAATAACAAAGTGAGAAGATGGGGATGATATGGCGTGACCATATAGAATGAAAGATTCAAAACAATGATTACAACAGAAAAGGGCAGACCACTAACGATAAAATAAATTAATGATAGCATTTGATTTTTAAAACGAAAATTAAACGAAAAGAACAAAATAAAGCTTGGTTCCAATTTACCGGAAAGTTTAAGAAAATATCTTAATTAGTTTGATTAACTTTTTGATCTGACGCCGGAATTTGTTAGTGGCCTCAATCATAGTCTAATAGTCTAATTAAGGGGATTACATATATATTTTCACAATGGTTCAATAGAGACTCAATCATATTATTCTTTAGATAAAGTTTCAATGTTGGTTCATTGCCCGACCATTCCCTAATATGGCCAATGTTAATAGAACCTTAGATATCATTAGGCACATTGGCTAAATCATGGGCCCATGCATGCATTCAAAAAAGTTAGAAAGAATTTGTTTTTTTTTTTTTTAATTCAAAAGGGATAAATGAGATATCAAATGTCTTTCTCGAGATTCCAAAATACATTTTTCAAAAGCATTTTATTATAATTTATTAGCATTTTAAGAGTATTGGTGTGAAATTATTATTTTTTATATTACTTTATTAAGGAGTTGTTAGGAAAATTTAGATTTTGACTAAATTCATAACAGTTTATACAATATCGTAATACAAAGAACAAAGAGCTGAACGTGGTCCCAAATTCAAGAATTGGGCACACTAGATTTATAGGTTTTTTGGTGCAACATTATGTAGGTATGTTTTGCAAAGTCATCAGTCAGATAATCTGTATAATACTTTGATCTTCTGAAATACTAGTGCATGTAACAAAAAAAAAAAAATTCATTTGACCATATATACCACCAAAATGCATATATATATATATATATTTACGAAATTAATGTTAAAAGAATAAATTTGGCTTTTAGAGATTCTTTTTGAAAAATATATAATTTAGATTTTTAATTAATATCATTTATATCCAAATTCATAGTCTAAATTTATATATACAGATATATATATATATATATGTAGATATATATATATATATAATATTTAACTAATGTCGAATTTTCTATGGAGATGTTTTGAATAGTCATTTCTCTCACCTTATCGCCGTCCATGTTCATAATTTTATCTTTTAATGTTAGATGATAGATTATATTGATAATCATGAAGACTTTATATTTTCTATGACGCCTTTTATAAAGTCGTATTTAAGATGAGCGTGTTAATCATGGTAGCACCACTCAACCACACATATTGGAGGGTCCTAATTGAGGGTGACTGAATACATATATGTATTTATTCATTAATTTTAAACTATATAATATATGAATTTAATGTTAAAAATTAAAACTAATACTCAGTTCCAACTAATTTGGAGGAAAGCAAAATTTACTTATTTAAATACGACATTTCGTTGAGATAACAAAAATTTGGAGACAACTTAAATAAGTGACAATGAAGTGATTAACATTTTTTTGACGATTTTGTTCTGTCATTTAAATCTTACCAAAAAACATGATTTTCTCTGTAATAAATTATTTTTTCTGTAAGAAGTCTTTTGATATACGTTTTCTATAACACATAAATAAAAAATATATAAGAGCAATATATCACATTGTCATTCATCTAATTCTCACTTTTTATATACCAAGTTGGAGTATTAATCCAGATATTGCGATGGTAAAGTACGTCAAAACAAAATTTGAGATTTTAATAGCCTAAACAAATTAACGTTTTCTTGGGGTGGAATTAAAGGAGAATATCAAAGACAAAATTTGTTTAACATTCTAAGTCAAAACTAAATTTATGATGAAATTTAATAATTTAGTAATCTAGTGACTCGTTTTCTCCAATCTATAGTTAAGATTAGTTTGTTTCGTATTTTTTCTTTTCTTTTTCTCATTATAGAATATTTTATGTTCGTGTAATTGTGAAGCAGATTGTTTATCTCGATCATCTAGATTGTTATTATTCAAAATTTTTATTTGTAAATTATTGTATCAATCCAATAGATAATACAAATCTTATTTTCATTGAAAAAAAAAAAGACGACAATACAAATCTTATTAAACACCAGGTTAATCATCTGGACCGAGCCCTAGACGCCTATTGATCCGAATAGCCCGAATTAGTTTCTAGAGGACTTGAGATCATGTGCGCAGAGGTCATGCTTACGTCTTCTCTCTATACCTAAAACAACCACTACTAGTTCATGCTCGGGTTTAGTTTTAACTCTTATTAGAAATTGATGAATTAGTCAGCAATGAAATCCAAATTTGGAATGCAATATCGAATTTCTTCTACGAAACTCTAACAAACGTTTGAACTTTTAAACATTCACATGAAAAAAAGACTACGTAGGAAAAGAGAAATATTATGATTTCTAAAACACCAAGTAGATTGACACAAATCCGGAACAAGAGGATCTAAAGTTTAAACACAAAAGATAGCTAGAAAAGAAAGCAGAAAGGTTTAAATAGAGAAATATTTTAAGAGGGAAAAAGAGATAAAGATTTCCTAAGAGAAGTCATGTGTGTTTTTAGCTCTAGACCACCAAATTTAGGATTGGATTTGGAATCTTTTAGATTATGAAAATCTCTTCAAAAAACTAATTAACAAATGCTCCAAATTATAAAATTGTACATATACATAAGTAACTATTGTTCCTTTAAATAAATGCATGTATATACACGAGAGATATGATAAAGTTGATAGGGTTAATTAAGATTGAATGGAACAATACTATCACTTAAGTATATAAAACAAATGAACAAAAAAAAGCATGTTTATGTTTATCACAAAACAAAGAAGGAAGAAAGATATGCATGTGTTAGGTTAAAGGCTTTAAGGAGACATTGAGCTGTCTTTGTATGGTGTGTGGGCTTTTTTGAGTCTTATCACACATCAACAAAGAGCAAACATAAGCGTCAAATGAATAAGAACATCAACTAATAGTTTATTCATATAATTCCGATTTGTCTTTTATTCGAACATGCACTTTTCTTTCTCTCCCATGTGTTTGAACTTTGAACCCCTTATCTTATCCTTTTGTAGGGCAAAAATAATGCAACTTAATTATCAAATATCTTCTTCCGGCATTTTGATTTCATTCTTGTTATACTCATCTACTTTAGAACTTTCCAGCCATATATCAGTTTGATGATGGGATGTCCAATCTAGATTTCAGTTCCGACTTTTTTTTCTAAGTTTTCTAGTTTTTAGAAAAGTAATAATCGAAATAAAACAAAATCTATTTTGTACTTTGCAGTTTGGTTACTCATAAACACTTTTAGTGGCAAGAAAATCAAAATTTATATGGATTTTAAGGATTATTTTGAATTTTGGTCCGAGATTTTCTTGGTTGACAACAAAAACAAAGTCAAATATAGTACAAGTTGGTTTGGAACAATTTTGATTTTCACTTTTGAACCTATAACATATTATTATATCCGATGAAACGCTATTTGTTTTTAATATACATTGTTCTTAGCGATATTGGGCATAACGCAAAAAAAAAAAAAACAAAATAGCCCATTTTTGAAAATGAATGTGTTTTTTTTTTCATCAAACTGTAGATGTATACTCAAAATAGCCCATTTGAAAAATTGCACTTGTTCATTGTTATATAGGTAATCTGAACCGTTACAATGTTAATTGTTAACTCATAGCGTGTAACTGTGCTTTAGATTACTTTCTGTGGTATCTATCTATGTTTTCTGAATGGAACCAATAGCTAAACTGAAGTTGAAGCATGTGCAGAGGATCCAAGTGTACTATATAGCTTATAAATTGATTTGGCGAAAGTATGGTAAAGACTTTATCTAGACTAGAGTGTCTCAAGGTTTTGGGTAAGTCACGTGTGACTGAGGTCTTTCTCTTGGTTCTCTTTCTTCTTCGAGTTATAATTGGTGGGTGAGAGAATTCTGATTGTAAACCACATCGGAAGTGTTTTCCGATACCATTCTCTCCCTAATCATTAAGAGAAGTTACGATTGGTGTCGCTAAAATCAGAGGAAGATGTTTTCAAGCTGGTTGAAGCTTCATATTGGAAAGATTTCAAGTCAAGATTATATATTCGATTTAGAAACGTCAAGGCGTTGATCGAGTCAGCTAAAATGCCTTGCTTCTTTATGATGAATTATGGGCTTTATTGAGTAGCCTCCGTTTGTTGTAACAATGTCTGATCGATCAGAGCTGAAAGCCTCTGGCTTGGCCTGCTTGAATTGCTTGATATGCTTTAGTAACATAGCTGAATGGGTGAATCGAAGAAGAACTAATAGAGGAGCTTTCTTAATTGCTCAAAACATCACAAGTGAAGATGATCGTAGACAATCTTATGTTGCTTGTTGCTTACTGGTTTTCCGCAATGGTTGAAAGATCTCTTGTTTTTGCGGTTTCTTATGATCGTCTAGCGCTCTGTTTCTTGTGTTATTCTGAAACACTCTTGTTCTGACATTGAACCAGACTTACATAAACAGTAGTTGTTCCACGAAAGATAATAATCATCCACGACCACAAAGGTTCAAACCATGTTTACAAGAAACATAAGACCTATATTCATAGAATCATTGCATAAATCCTTAACCGTAAAGACGCAAGTGACGATTCACTCATTTAACAAGCACGTTTTGAGCTTGATTCTCCTGCTGCTGCTGGTAGTTAAGAGGCCTCCTGAAGAGCATTATATGCGGCTCAGGTCGATGAATCGCGTAATGTACCCATCCACGGCTTTGCTGCACTCCTATCGCTCGCCATTCGTTCTACAAATCCCAACATTTTACTCTCACAAATCCATCAATTTAAATATTCAAATACAACATTGAAAGAGATTGCACATAACAACGAATGTCTCTACCATATCTTCGTCACTAACAATCTTATAATCTCCATTTCATAATCTTATTATTGTAACAGTAGCAAATCTGGATTCAGAGCAGAGATTCAAAATCCTAAACCGAAACTAATCTCTTCTCGATTTTTTTCGTAAGATTCAACAAAGCTTCGATGATCCAATGATTAGAATCAGAAATTAGAGAAAAATGCGAAAAAAACTTACTTCGGAGAGAAGACGATTCTTCGGAAGAAGCTTAGCGACTTCAGGAGGAAGAACAACGTGCCTGTAGTATCAATCGATCACGCTTAGAAATTTTCAGAGACTAAAATTGGAGTGAGAAGAAGTAGAAGGAGAATTTGAAAAGTTTTTACCTGTACTCGAAAGTGTCATCGAAGTATTTCTCAGAGTATTGGATCTGACCCATCTCTCTGTAATGTAAAACCCTAACAATGAATTGGGAAAGAGGAAATGAAGAATCTGCAAATGGATCGATTGGGAATGGGGGGAGATTGTGAAAGGGAATAAAGTGATTGGGGCAGATATGTAATTATGAGGAAATCAAAGGGTGTTTCACTAACTTTTTTTGAGTTTGAAATTTCTTTAGAAGACGGGGCTGATTAACCGGTAAAGTTATGGGTTATTGGGTGATTCGGTTTTGTTTCAATTGAATCTGATTCTGCTGAAATTTAATTGTTTGCAATTGCATCTAAATCTATAACAAATTAATTCTGTAATAATTGTCCAAAATAAAAAAAAAAGTATATAATAATTGTGTAATAAAACCTTCACATTACAGTATAAATTCATATAGCTTATCAATGTAGCACATTTGTTAAATTTCAGAATTTGCGATTTCAGGTTTGATGTCCGGTTATGGGAATTGTTTTTTGTTTACTTTTTATGTTCTATAGTTTCAAAAGAGAAATTCAAAACGCCTTGCTTTGCATGTTTTGTCTCAAAAAAGTACGTGTTTTTCTAAGAACAAACATGTCACCAATGTCGTCAGCAGCAATGAATGGTGTGGCGGCTGCAGCAGCTTTGAGGCTGGTGTTTCAGCGGATAGACGAGGCAGCAGAGAATGCGGGTCGTGTGTTGAATCGGATACAGGTTGTAGCGGTAAGAGTGTAAAACGAAACCAGTCGCTCTGATTCGATAACAGGTTTGACCTTTTAGGCTTTGATTCAAATTAATTATTAGTTTTTTTTTTAATTTCTTTTTGGTAAAAAGTTCATTTAAGTTTTATTCAAGGCTTTCAATCTATAGCAAAACGGAATTTTCACAGTCAAAACTTCAAACCACAAACAAACCCCAAGTTTCAAAATCACAGCTCAAAAAACCACACAATTATTATCTCTTCATAGAACCACACAACATTAAGTTTCCCATTGCCTAACCACAACGAGTCAACCCAAAATTAATCATACAGTAGATTAAGATGCTCAACTTACCCCAGAGCACTTAAAAGAGTTGAAAAATGGTGAAACAAGCGTAGAAGCAGGAGAAATAAACAGCCTAAACATGCAGAAATTCAAACAAAGTCCCTCTAAAGTCCAAACAACGTCTAGTAAAGTATTGAAGTCCAGACTTACATAAGATAAACAGCTTAAACATGCAGAAGTTCAAACAAAGTCCAAACAAATAGTAAAGTATCAAAGTCCAGACTTACATAAGATAAAAAGCTTAAACATGCAGAAGAGTTCAAACAAAGTCCCTACAAAGTCCTAACAAAGTCTAGGAAAGTATCAAAGTCCAGACTTAAATAAGATAAACAGCTTAAACATGCAGAAGTTCAAACACAGTCCCTCCAAAGTCCAAACAAAGTCTAGTAAAGTACCAAAGTCCAGACTTACATAAGATAAGAGTTGTTCTACCAACTCACACAATTCTCTACAAAAGAGAATTCATGAACACAATACGGGAAATTTATCAGAGAGTGTTTTTCAAACCTTGTTTACGAGACACATAAACGGATATTCGGGGAGAAATTCTACTTAGCAATCACATTTTGAGCTTGATTCTCCTGCTGGTAGTTAAGAGGCCTCCTGAACAGCATGATGTGTGGCTCAGGACGATGGATTGCGTAATGAACCCATCCACGGCTTTGCTGCACTCCCATAGCACGCCATTCGCTCTGCAAAACCAGATTGTAAACAACAAAGACAATTTTTTTCAAATCAGGAATCAATAAGCTATTTGCCACTGATGCACAAAAGAACGTCTAAAGTCTAAACTAATCTTCATCACTGTTAACAATCTTGTAAGAACAACACATGATCCTAATAGAACTCATGAACACAGAAGAAATTGTGAAATTTGATACAGACTAAGCTTATATACAATTGACCAAACCGAAAACTATCACTGTACCAAGACTAAATTAACTTAACCGGAATTGAACCAGTTCTATACACTATACAAATGTGAAATGTGTACTCTCTAATAGATCCAGACTTCAAATCCTAAGCCGAAACTTCAAATCAATTCAATTTTCCAATAGATTAAAGATCAGAATCACAATTGCGTAACAAAATAAGAATCGAATTTTAACTTACTTCTGAAAGAATACGATTCTTCGGTAAAAGCTTAGCAACTTCCGGAGGAAGAACAACGTGCCTGAGAGAAAACAAAAACAAAACAAACGATTAGACTGAAACTGAAACGGGAGAGAGAAACTCCATTAAAATGGAAGAGGAAGTGAAATCAAACCTGTATTCAAAAGTATCATCGAAATATTTGTCTGAGTACTGGATCTGACCCATCTTCTTCAAAAAACAAATAACCCAGAAATGGTCTGTAAAATTTCCGAAAATTGGAGAAATCCGTTAGTAATCTAAACCCTAAACAACAAAGAGAAACCAGAAAAAGAATCAGATGGAACCCTAAGAGAAGAAACGCAGACCTTGAGAGGAAGCGAGTGATCGGAAAACGGAAATGATAATTTTGGGGAAGGAGAAGAGGGAAAGCGAAAGGGTAAATTAAAAGGGGATTGTGGTAGAGTTGTAATTATGTGTATATAAAGGGACATTTAGCTAACGGTTATTTTGCCCTTTTTTTTGAGTTTCAAATTAGCTAGAGACGCTCCTTCCCGCTCAGTGTAGCCCTAAAATTTTATTGCGGTTTAATATAAACCAAACCGGTTCAATATCCCGCGTCAACGGATACATTCTCTGTTTTTTTTTTTGTCGGCAACGAATACATTCTTAATTCTAGAACTAGACACTCAGGGCCCAAATGTAAAGCCCAACGCAATTGTCTTTTACTAACATAAATTTGGAAACAATTTCTTTTTCCAAAAATTTGAAAACTATTGAGCTTGTATACCTCAAGTTCATGTTCTTATTAGAGATTTTTAACAAAAATGCCATGAACAGTAAAAAACATTTTCCCCAATGCCACAAACACAACATCTTTCACACAATGCCACAATCCAAATAACAAAAGACTATTCTACCCATCTAATTATAACAATTTAATTCTCTTTTATTTTAACTCTTTCTCTCTCTTTCTCTTTTGTTTCTTTTTTTCTTTTTTTTCTCATTTTTATTTTTCCTAATTCTCTTTCTCTCTCCAAATTCTTACTCTTCTCTCTCTTTCTCTTTTCTCTCTCTCTCTCTCTCCATATTCTTACTCTTCTCTCTTTCTCTCTCCACGTACATTCTTACACTTTACTTTGTGATAAATACACAACACCAAAGAGTTGTAATAATTGGCCGTATTTTCCATCGACGTCAGAAAAAACAACAGCAGAAGACGGTGTTGGAACCACCGTGAGAAGAAGACGATGTGGTGGTTAAAGAAGAGAAAAAAAGGGATTCGACTTCTAACATAAATTAAAGCATACATCTACTCTAAGAATCCATCATAGTTAACAACAAAGCAGAGATCTTTTTCTACTACTCATCCAGGGAGTTTATCTGGATTCGTCTAGATATTATATCCGGAGAAGAAGAAGAATCTAAGAATTCCATATATTGTCCACAACCATCAAAGATATTGATTCATGTTGTCCACGAATCTCTCTAATTTGTCTACGGATTTCTAACTTGTCTACGAATTTCTAACTTGTCCACGAATCTCTAACTTGTCCACAAATCTCTAACTTGTCCATGACCTTAAATTGATGTCCATTACACAGTCTCGTCCACAACCATCCAAAAATAAAGCGATCTGACCACTGTTCTTCCTTGGTAGAACGACAACACAATTAAACTGCTATACGAGAATAGTTTCCAATTCCATTTGAACTCATAGACATTTTCTTTCAAATAAGCTCGAGGACAAGTTACCAAAATGATATTCGTTGACAAGTTACCAAAATAATATTCATGGAAAAATTCACTGGACATTAAATGTTGTCCACCATTCGTGGACATTAAATGTTGTCCACCATTTGTGGACATGAACTGTTGTCCATCATTCGTGGACATGAATTGTTGTCCATCATTCGTGGACATGAATTGTTGTCTACCGTGGACATGAATTGTTGTCCACCATTAATATCACTTTTACTCTTCTATCCGCGCCAATTAATGGCACTTTTTACTCTTCTGTCCGCGCCAATTAATGGCACTTTTTACTCTTCTGTCCGCGCCAGGATATGTCACATCACTGTCAGTTTTTTTTTAATTTAATAATTCTCTCCATTCAATATGCAGGGACAGTTTTGTCTTTTTGCCAAATGCCATAAAATAGATTTGTGGCATTTTATGAAAGGTTTTAGTTTTGTGGCATTTTCTAAAAGTTTTTGGGGAAAAGTGGCATTTTTGGCAAAATTCCCTTCTTATTATTACACTACTAGAGGAAAACCCGCGCAACAATATTAATACTTTCGTTATAAGTCTTTTATATTTTTAATTATGTTTTGCTTATATTTTGCTTATATTTTACTTATTATTTTTTTTATTTTTATCAATTTCTTAAAACTATACTTAAGATCATATACAACTATAAAACATTTTATATTATACTATTAACATCATCTATATAACATCAACATTATATCTGATTTTTTTTTAATCTTTTCTGTAAATAATAATTAACTCAAAAATAGAACTGTTAATTCAATACAAATTATTTATACTCGCTCTTTTTTAAACAAATATTTAGTCTATTTACACTTTTTTTTTGTTCAAAAATTTCGATCATTTATCATTATTCGGTTAACTTTTTCTGTATATTTTTCGTGTTATTTTTATACATCTACTAATTTGTTTTTGTCTTTATCCTCTTTTTTAATAAACCGAACTTCATAAAATTTAATATATTAAAATTTATGTTTTTCAAGAAATCTAATAATTTGTCGATCACACTCAATTCGTCATCTCCGCCTTTGGCCTTCTCGTCTCCAGCACATTCATCCTCTGATATGCTTTCTTCCCCGCGACTGCCACCTCCTCCGGGATTCAAGATGAAGCCTCTGAAGATCTACGCATGGATAGCAAGTGACGAAAGCGGCGCAGGAGATTCTGATAATACATACATTGATACAAAGGTGGATCGATTCATCACTCATTTCAGAAGGCGACTCAGGCCTGAGAAAAGGAAAACTCGAATGGCAAAGAAATGATTGACATGATGGATTGTGTTATTCCTCTGCATATCTTGGTAGTTTCTCTTATTAAGTAGTTTCTCTTCATGGTAGTTATGTTTAATTAGTAGTTGGATTGTCATAATCCAGTCGCAATTAGGATTTGGATTTGGGTAAAAATGATTGAGATGGATTGATTGTATTATTTGAATTTTGTTGTTTCTTACCATATCTTGGTAGTTTGTGAAAACTCCATTTATGATTTACTTTTACAAATCTAGAATTTAATATACATTCAAATTTATTGTTAAAAATTTAGTTATATTTTTTTAACTATAAAACAGGCGACTCTTCTTTCAACCAACTGTTTCTTTACTACCTTCGATTCCGGCCGGCGCTGGCTTCTCCGGCGTCGGTCGGCCTTATTTTTCTTTTGCTATTCTAGTTCCTTGATTTCTTTACATCGTTTGACAATAATCTATCGACATAATTCATAAGTTTCATAGATCGATGTGGAGTTTTCAATGGTTAATTATCCTCCTCTCTTATCGAGTGAGATATCTTCCGACCACGATCCGACGATATCATCGGAGCAGTGCCGGCGTCATCCTGCTAAGGCTTTGTCTAAGCGGCTTCCACATTTTCAAGTTTGCAACAGATCGATTGCACTATCAACGTGTGATTGACTCTAAAATCAGTGTCTCCTTTTTGAATCAGTTTTCTCAAAACCAGATCTGGGATCCGGGAATATCAAATTTCGAGTTTGGAGATGATGGAGTGAAATTATGGTTGGATCTCATTAATCAGAGGCACTTACTACTCTACTCGACGGTTATGGTTTCTTATCTCTCTATTCGGAAGCATTTTACAATTTCAAGGGAGGTTGGTGCTCTTTTCTTGCCTATGACGAATTTGAAGGATGCTACCTTTCGTTATAACACTGCTTATGTAAATGCATCGATAAAGTATACATGGCAAGGATATTGGAGTTACTTATGGGTGGTAGCCAAAGTTGGAAACCAATTTGGTTTATCGATAAATAAGGCGAAGCTAATTGTGATATCAAGGAGAAAACAAGTTTCAGAATCAAGTCTAGCAACATTCAAGTTCTGTTTACCAATCAAAGTTATGCCAAAGGCATTTTGGAGTTTCATCGGAAAGATGATAGCCATTTTCAAGTGTATGAGAGAGGGACTTAACAATGTTATCTGTTAGCCCGTAAGGCTTCCGTTTGGAAAGCAGGGTCACTTCCACTCTTTCATCGAAATTGTGTTCAATTTCCTGTATTTGGGACAACGGTTGTTTTTGATTTCTTTCTGTATTGTAAACTTCTCTTATATAATATATGAAATTTGCCGTTAAAAAAAATAAAATAAAATTTTATAGTATTATTATTCACTATTTTAAGATTTTTATTTAGTTTAATTAATTCGTTTTTATTTAATTAAAGTTTTTATTAATTATAAGTGATAAATATGCATTAAATGAACATTTGAAATATTCTTTAATATAAAAAAAAAATATTATTTAGGTGAATGCTTAGGTGGATGCTTATGTGGATACCCTAGATGAAGAGAAAACTCCCTAATTATATTATAGATTTTTTACCATTCACGAAATTTATTAAGTTTTTACGTTTCTAAGTTTAAAAAAAAATTTAATTTTGCTATATACTATTAAACGTGTTAAATATATAGATAGAAAAGAACAAAACATAATTAACTATTGAAGCTTTTTCATGTTTATAATTATTTTAAGAAAATTTTCTCCAATTAAACTCGTTCACCCAACAGATTTTTTTTTAGATATTCTGTTATTCAACTATTCATCTAATAAGCCAATCAGACCCATTATTTCAAGTTTCCTAGTAGGGATTTCATAAAATCAATTTTCATTTTGGGCACTACAATACAAAAAATTAGCTTCATATAATCAAATAAGAATGCCCAATATTTAGACTCATTTACTTCCCCCTCTCTCTCTTTCTTTCTGCTTCTCTACCAAAACCAAATTCTCTTACCCTTTTGTATCTCTCTAAAGATACATTAAGGGAAAAACCTGTACACGAATACGACTACTACCCGAAAATTAGATTAATAAACGTTTCACCGATTTTCAAAACCAAAAAACAAAAGCAACCTTCGGCTTACTCCTCCATACTGTCCCCAGGTTTACTCGCGGCTCTTGGTGCAGGCACACTCTTTCTCACCATAGATGTTCCATGAAAGACCATCACTGAGTAGTCTTTTCTGTATTCCTTCACCTAATCACCCACAAACATAGTGTTGTATTAGAAATAGGATTCATCTGGAGTTGTGAGTTTATTGACTAGCTTTTATAGGTATGTATATGTATACCTCTTCTTCGGTCATCTTGGTGAAACCAAATTTGTCAGTCCATATGGATTTGGCTTCATCTGCTGCTGGTAGAGTGGTAGCACAAGATGTTTCACGTTTAGGGACCCGAGTAGCCTCTGGATGCAAGGAAACAGACATTGGAAGTAACCCTGCAGCAAAAGGATCAAACTCTCAAATTAGGAACAATCACAAGCATTTCATACGTCCCTAGTTTTTAAAATCACGACTCAAAACCACACGATTGTTATCTCTTTTAAATTCATATTAGCTTTTCGATGTTGCATATTTGTTAAATTTAAGAGTTTGCAATTTCGGTAATGGAAATTATTTTTGTTTACTTTTTAGTTTTTATGTTCTATTGTTTCAAAAAGTGACTCAAATTCAATTAAATGTTAGTTCTTTTAAGTTTTATAATTTTATCTGAGGATTTCAATCTATAGAACAACGGAATTTTCACAATCAAAACTTCAAACCACAAACAAACCCCAAAGTTTCAAAATCACAACTCAATCTCTTCATAGAACCACACAAAATTAAGTTTCCCATTGCCTAACCACAAAGAGTCAACCTAAAATCAAGCATAATAAGTCCGCAAATTAATCATACAGTAGATTAAGATGCTCAACTTACCCTAAAAGAGTTATAAAATGGTGAAACAAGCGTAGAAGCAGGAGAAATAAACAGCCTAAACAAGCAGACGTTCAAACAAAGTCCCTCTAAAGTCCAAACAAAGTCTAGTAAAGTATCAAAGTCCAGACTTAAATAAGATAAACAGCTTAAACATGCAGAAGTTCAAAGAAAGTCCCTCCAAAGTCCAGAGTTACATAAGATAAACAGCTTAAACATGCAGAAGTTCAAACACAGTCCCTCCAAAGTCCAAACAAGGTCTAGCAAAGTATCAAAGTCCAGACTTACATAAGATAAACAGCTTAAACATCCAGAAATTCAAACACGGTCCCTCCAAAGTCCAAACAAGGTCTAGCAAAGTATCAAAGTCCAGACTTACATAAGATAAACAGCTTAAACCTGCAGAAGTTCAAACAAAGTCCCTCCAAAGTCCAAACAAAGTCTAGTAAAGTACCAAAGTCCAGACTTAAAAGATAATAGTAGTTTTTTGGTAAAAGGTTAAATTTTATACCATGCGGGTTAAAAGATAATAATAGTAGTTCTATCAACTCACATAATTCTCTACAAAAGAGAATTCATGAACACAATGCGGGAAATGTATCAGAGAGTGTTTTTCAAACCTTGTTTACGAGACACATAAACTGATATTTGAGTTGAAATTCTACTTAGCAACCACATTTAGAGCTTGGTTCTCCTGCTGGTAGTTGAGAGGCCTCCTGAACAGCATGATATGTGGCTCAGGACGATGGATTGCGTAATGAACCCATCCACGGCTTTGCTGCACGCCCATAGCGCGCCATTCACTCTGCAAAACCAGATTGTAAAAAAAACAAAGACAATTGTTTCAATTCAGAAATCTAGAAGCTATTGCGAATGATGCACAAAAGAATGTCTAAACTAATCTTCATCACTGCTAACAATTTACACACACAAAACTTTGCAAACAAGCAATCTTGTAAGAACAACACATGATCCTAATACAACTCATGAACACGAAGAAATTGTGAAATTTGATACAGAGTAAGCTTATATACAATTGACCAAACCGAAAACTATCACTGTACCAAGACTAAATTAACTTAACCGGAATTGAACCAGTTCTATACACTATACAAATGTGTACTCTCTAATAGATCCAGACTTCAAATCCTAAGCCAAAACAATCCTAAAGCCAAAACAATCCTAAGCCGAAACTTCAAATCTATTCAATTTTCCAATAGATTAGATCAGAATCACAATTTCATAACAAAACAAGAATTGAATTTTGAACTTACTTCTGAAAGAATACGATTCTTCGGTAAAAGCTTAGCAACTTCTGGAGGAAGAACGACGTGCCTGAGAGAAAAAAAAAACGATTAGACTGAAACTGAAATGGGAGCGAGAAACTCCATTAAAATGGAAGAGGAGGTGAAATCAAACCTGTATTCAAAAGTATCATCGAAATATTTGTCTGAGTACTGGATCTGACCCATATTTCTTCAAAAAAAAAATCCCAGAAATCGTCTGTAAAACTTACGAAAATTGGAGAAATCCGTTAGTAATCTAAACCCTAAACAACGAAAAGAAACCAGAAAAAGAATCAGATGAAACCCTAAGAGAAGAAACGCAGACCTTGAGAGGAAGCGAGTGATCGGAAAACGGAAATGAAATTTTGGAGGAGAAGAGGGAAAGCGAAAGGGTAAATTAAATTAAAAGGGGATTGTGGTAGAGTTGTAATTATGAGTATATAAAGGGGCATTTATCTAACGGTTATTTTGCTTTTATTTTGAGTTTCAAATTAACTAGAGGCGCTCCTTCCCGCTTAGTGTAGCCCTAAAATTTTATTACGGTTTTACCGTTTTAGTGTAAACCAAACCGGTTCAATATCTGGGTTCAAACTTTAACGTATACATACTTATTTCTAGAACTAGACACTCTGGGCCCTAATGTAAAGCCCAACGCAATTGTCTTTTAGTAACATAAATTTGGAAACAATTTTTTTTTTCCCAAAAATGTGAAAAATAGCTGTGTAATTGGTACTTGGCAGATTAGAGGAAATTAATATGAACAAGGTTTGGATTGGATTGTCTGAAATGACTGTGAGTGCTCTTGGTTGGTTCGTAGTTGCATGTCATTAATGGTTGCTTTGTACTATTAGTTATAGATGGCTTGTTTGTTTTTGTTGTAGATCATTGAAGGCTGTTTTTTTGTGACTATTTGATTAGGTATATAGCCTTAAGTATTTCATTCAATGCATAAAACACAAACCACAACTACCTAATTTTTGTTTCTATTCTATATAATGGAACTCTTAAATCCATATCTTAACAGACCATAAACCATCAACCTTCTTTGTTCTCTTTCCTTCATCTTTTACCACACCACAAACTTAGAAAATGCATTCGCACTCGGAAAACTTTGTTGACCTAGAGCAAGGCAGAGCTGAGGAGAAGAGACGAAGAAGGCAATGGACACCCACAGAAGATATAGTTCTCATCTCTTCATGGTTAAACATCTGCAAGGATCCATTTGCGGGATATCATGGGCAAAGCGCAACAACGTTTTGGAAACGTGTTGTTGCTTGTTTCGGCTCTAGTCCAAAGCTTGTAGGATTTGAAAAGCGTGAGCCTAATGATTGTAAGCAAAGGTGGGAGGAAATAGATGATCTAGTCCTCAAGTTTGTTGGAGCATATGAGGCTGCAATAAGATTCTCATGTGGTCACAATGACGATGAGATTCTCAAGGTGGCTCACCAGATCTTCTACAGCGACCACCAAAAAAAATTCACCCTTGAGCATGCATGGAAGGAGATGCGAAAAGAACCGAAATGGTGTGCTTCTGTTGATGAACCATTGGCTCGTCCTCCCGGTGTAAAGGCAGCTAAGGCCGCCGCCAAACGTAAGAGGAGTTTTAGCAAGACAAATACTGTAGAAAGCGAATCCACATCTCTGTCTGAGCTTAAACTTCTTAACAGTCTCATTGCAAAAAAAAAGAACCTCTTTCTGAGATTGAAGTAGCTTTGAAGAAAAAGCTAATAAGTGATATGCTGTCAAATTAGTTAAAGAACTTTGTATTCCAATGTATCAAATTAGCTATGTATCAAAGTAGCTCTGTATCAAATTATTTAAATGCTTATGTTTTAGTGTGTTGTAGAACCTCTTTGTATTTCATGTTTATGTATCAAAGTAGCTCTGTATCTTTTTGTTAGTGACTTGTCCCGTTCTTTTCTTTTTTGAGTCCTCTTTTGTTGTGTTTCAAGACTTTTAGTTTACCATTTACTTAGTCTTGTTAGTATCAACCAGTCAAACCCATTATTTTAAGCTTTCTAGTAGGGATTTCAGAAAATCGATTTTCATTTTTGAGCACTACAATACAAAAAATTAGCTTCATATAATCAAATAAGAATGCCCAATATTTAGACTCATTTACTTTCCCTCTCTCTCTTTCTCTCTACTTCTCTACCAAAACCAAATTCTCTTACCCTTTTGTATCTCTCTCTCTCTCTTTTTCTTTTCATTGTAAAGAAAGATAACAGTAGGGGAACATTAAAACCTGTACACGAATACGACTACTACCCGAAAATTAGATTAAAAAACGTTTCACCGATTTTCAAAACCAAAAAACAAAGGCAACCTTCGGCTTACTCCTCCATACTGTCCTCGGGTTTACTCGCGGCTCTTGGTGCAGGTACACTCTTTCTCAACATAGATGTTCCATGAAAGACCATCACTGAGTAGTCTTTTCTGTATTCCTTCACCTAATCACCCATAAACATAGTGTGTATTAGAAATAGGATTCATCGGGGAGTTGTAAGTTTATTGACTAGCTTTTATAGGTATATTATATATATATACCTCCTCTTCGGTCATCTTGGTGAAACCAAATTTGTCAGTCCATATGGATTTGGCTTCATCTGCTGCTGGTAGCACAAGATATTTCACGTTTAGGAACCCGAGTAGTCTCTGTATGCAAGCAAACAGGCATTGGAAGTAACCCTGCAGCAAAAGGATCAAACTCTCAAATTAGGAATAATCACAAGCATTTCATCCGTCCTATAAATCAGATCCTAATGCGTGGGATGTCTGGTAAAATATGGCACAAGAATTCCGTCCACAAATAATATGCTATATACATTGTTCCGCTCTAACTCCATTTGAAACTAAAACATGCAGGCATGGATGTGTATACTTAGGAGTGTTTGGAATCGGCACTAAGAACGGGTCAGTTCTTGACCATTGTATAAACTATAAAGGTTCGATAAAAAAACTAACCTGCCCTTGACAATCTTTGCTGGTAGCAACCAGAGGGAGTTCCGCAAGTTCTGACCCGAAAACCCGAAAGATTCCCACTGACACAATCACTTCACTGCACAAGCAAAAAAAGAAAAAGGACGACATAAAAAAGATGAAACATGGATCACAGAAAAATGACTAGAGTGGAAAGAAGAAGAATCTTACTCCACAGCCAACATGGTGCAGTACATGCCACTGAAATCTTGGCCCTTAGCTTTCCTTCTGTTCCACACCCAAAGTTGTTAATTAGCTAATGGGTTTCATGAGCACACAAGATAATGTACATGACTGATTGAAGATACAAAATTTGCTTACCCGTACACCATGGCTGGTATGAGATCTCCCCTGGTTCCAGATTCACTGATAGGATCAAACCGCTCCTATAACATATCATGGTTACAAGGGACAAACAGAGTTAAACCTTCATAAAGAATACATGGGACAAACAGCACAAAGGACAGAGTTTGAAATGTGGTCTTGAATTACATGAAGAATGGAAACTGCCTTTGCAAGCAACATTTTTGTATCATCCGAAGAGGCCAACTTCCCACTAAGGACCCTCCATCTTATGTCAAGATTGGTGTTGTCATCTGGACAATTTTCTTCATTTTTCTTCTTCCTTATAAAATTCAGGATGTTGTTACTAAGCTTCTCTTCTCCGTGAACTATCAGACTGCCCAATGAAGTGTTGATCTTTTCGCACCCAAGGGAACAGAACCATTTTTCTTCAGGTAGCTCCTGTTAAGACGTAAACAAGGATGAGAGAGATAAATACTGAGTTTTCACCCGGGAGAAAATAAAGAGAGGAAGAAAGAGCCAAAGAGGTGGATCACCTGGAGATCAGCAATGTTATGTTCTTTCAAACAGCCAACATGGAATTCCTTTTCACACTGAGAGAAAACAACAAAATCGAAAATGGTGAAACCAAATGCAGATGAAAAAGCACGGATCCCTATACAGCAATGACAAACAAGATACCTGATCACAGATAATCACAGTGCGGGAATTAAAGCCCAGCCTGCAAAAACTATGACCTCTGCAACAGCAAAGAAAATTAAGTAAGGGTCAAGCTCAGAATGAAAGTTTCAATTAGGAGAGAAGCAGCCAATGTATACACATCTTCTGAACCAAACATATCCAAGTTACTTTAGTTAGAAGAAAAAAACCTACAAGCCATACGAATTAGAAACGTGAAAAAAAAAATCCATTAGACCTCATTAAACTACAAAAGTACAATTTTTTTCCTAAGGTTGCTACAGAATTAGGTAATGCATTAATGAGACACTAAAAAGGAAACCACAAGGATACTTAAAATAATAGAAAAGCTTGATGTTCACCTGCATAACACGCATACACTTGGGAGCTCGCTCCCAAAGGAGCTGACAATTCGAATGCATCTTTTGGTTATCTCAGCAATTGCATCAACTCCCTGAACTCTCCCAGCTGCAATGGCGTTGAGATTGCTATCCATGAACTTCTCTCTCTCAATCATATTCACACAGTATTTGCAGGACCACCTCTCACTAGGAAGGCTTGGTAGAGAAGCACAAACTAGATAAAACCAAGACAGACAGATAAGCTCTATCAAGTTGACGCTCCAAAAACTATTTAAAAGTAGCAATAGAAGAATTACAACAAAAGAAACATGAAAAAGTGCAAATACCAAACCTTTATGATATGATCTTGGACAAGTATCACAACACAAGAGGTCACCCCCATCTCTACATATACTGCAAAGGTCATCATTTTCATGGATGGAAAACCTCTGGTCCATTGATAGTGCTACTGATAGTTCATGAAGAGACACCCCATTGGTTGTATAAATGTGTTGAAACCTGATCATCAACAGAAAATGAACTAGTTGTTTCAACAGTTTTTCTGTGAATCACACAATCAATGAACTTAAGGGTAAAGGTGGCTGTGCTCTTTGTCTATACAATACATGCAGAGAGTAGAATGGTTCTGGTTATCAGGTTTCCAAAGAGAATGGGAATAGCTTCATTATCAGAATCCTCAGTCTCTTGTATTTCAGCAAATTATTATATAAAGGTACTATAATTTAAGTATCAGAATTGGAGATAGAAAAAAAAACAAGAAGCAGTAGAACAGGAACAGGCCCATTACTACTAGAGCATAAATATGGAAATAGTTGCAAGGAACTTACGGCTTCCGACGACTTGCACATCCAGCATGGGCCTCAAACGATGAAGGACTGACCTGGTCCAGTAAACATGATAAAGGATAATTCAGAGCACAATAATTAATGCCAGGAAAGATTATTTTGACGTTAAAGAGGGCTTACCACTTTGTTGCAACAAGAACAATGTATCCCAAATCCCTTCTTATAACCGACGAGCAATTTCTGCACAATGACCGAAATGGTTGGAGAAGACTAAGTTACATAAACGTGCTGGAAAAAAAGCCATCTTTCATGCATATCTAACCTTTCCAGCAACAAAATAACCCACTTCAGTCCCATCTGGCAGTATATCATCCTCAAAAACAAGCTTGTGCAGCCTCACGTCCCTTTCAAAATGACAAAAGATAGACAGAGAACTAATATAAGTATGACAGACGGCAAGGAAAGGCGACAATCTAGCACTATACCACAGATACATCGGATAAGTGCTGTCAAACTTATAGCAACACTACTCACTTTCTGGTTAGTTTCCCTTGGCTGCTGCTTTTGATTGAGCTGGATTTTGACTCACTCAGAATAGTTCCTGGAACTACACGTGGCTCAGTTGACCTGTAGAACCCCAAGATAAAATTTAGCTTACCCAATATGGTCAACAAATATGATGTAACATATAAAATATACATGCAAACCCAAGAGAAAGTTAGGTTATCTTATTCATGTCTTAAGCCACTGCATAACTGAAGAGTATATAACACATTTCCAAAATTACATTCTCATATAATCATTTTCCACAATGATAAATGGTAGATTGTGAGCTAATTATAATATCACAGGTAGCAAAAACACAAAACACAACAAAGTATAACAAGACAGCACAGCCATCAAATAGTTAGCACCATCCACATAACAACAACACTCACTTTCTGGTTGGTTGCTCTCGCCTGTTACTTTGGACAGGACTGGATTTTGACTTATTAAGGATAGCTTTTGGAGCCACACTTGGCTTAGACGAACTGTAGAAAATTGAGAACAGATTTAAAATCAATCATCAATTGAATGAAGGTAAACATACTTAGTGGTGTATTAGATATATCCAAAAATAAAGTTATGCATATTAGTACTTACAGAATTCTACATAAGCAACCACATAATAGAGGAATATACAGCTCATAATTACCAATATATAATAAGAAAATCATTTCCCGGAAGTGTTACCCAGTCTGAAAAACTAACTGATCTTACTTTCACATGATTCAACTGAAAAGATAAGGTTGTAGCGATAAGTAAAGACAGATAGGCCATACCCGTTAAGAGCATCATTTGCTTTAGAAGGACTGTTCTGGAGTTCTGGCTCCTCCAAACATAATTTGCACAAAACTAATGATTTTGTATCACAAGGCTCAACCATTGGACCTGTATTCAGTTGAATGTAACCAGTCTGAATTCTTTAAACGAGAAAAAAAATAAAACAAGTGAAAACAGTCTTTATAATGTTGCACAAACCAATGAACCAATCAGTAACCTTGGCAATTCAAACACAGGCTAGATTTCTTTAAAGTTGGTCCAACTACCACACGAAGTTTTTCTTCAAGTGTAGCCAAGGGAGTTTCCTTGCATGAATTCATGACATCACGAAGTGCGAATCCAGACTCCAGTAAGATATATTCAGGTGGGCGCTTGTTTGTGCTAGAAGCATGCACCTCGTACACGCCAGGGCTCACCACCTGTGAAATGACATTTAAAAAGTTACATCAACCTGCTAGCATTTGGCAGGACCAATTACAAGACCTTTAAGAACAGTAGATATCACTAACTTGAATTCCTTTGCAGGCACTACAAAAGCACAAAACGCCCGATCCTTTTATTACTCCTTTAAGCCCCCTAGTCCCTGCCTCTCTCATCTACGAGAAGATGGTGAAATACACATCAGCTATTTTAAAATCTGTTTTTACATGAATAGAAAATAAAAAGCCATCATATACCTTTGCTCCTCGAAGATAGTACACAGTTAGTCCCTCAAGTATTCCACAATCAAAAATTTCTTTTAGCTTTGCTGGGAAATTCCTTAGAAATTTCTTAGGCCTTCCACGCTTGTTTGGAGTGGAAACTGAAGGACTTTGAAAATCATCCATGTCGACATCATTGGCATCCACATCTACCTCGCCCAAGTCTGCTGGTTCGGTACTATCACCCAAGTTAGGTTTGTCTAACTCACTTTCTTGTTTAACCAATGACCTAGTAAACCTCCTCAAAGGCTTATCTACTGTATCATTAATTGCCTTCTTATCAACACGTCGGGAATGACCACTCATCTGTGATGATCCACTAGGCTGCTCAAGGCATGGATCCACACTATTTTGCTCATTAAGCTCCTCCTTCCTCCCACATGCCACTAAACTAGAAACATCAACACAGTTATCTCCATTATCTTTAGCCTCCCTGTCTGGATTTACATGATCTTCATCAGCATTAACCTCAGATTTTATACCCTCAACCTTAAGCATCGACCGGGTCAACCTTTTGCAAGGTTTAGCATTAACCAAACCTCTTTCCAACTTGACCTTGCAAGATCTAGAAGCCATTTGTTCTAACACACTAAAATTCGCAGGACATGCCACAACCAATTCTCTATCAACAACACTATCTCCCCCAATCACACTCAAACTTTCCTTCTCAGCAGGTTTCTCCATTAACTGATCCTCATTCATCACCACATCCTTCACATTCTCTTCTTGTCCCTTAGATTCAACCAAAGCAGAGTCACTAAACAAACCCTTTCCTTCATCAACATCAACAACATCACTCTTAACTTCATCTTCTTCTAAACCAACACCAACAGTATCAGACATTACAACCTCACCACCATCTTCTTCCTCATCTTTACTAACACGAATCTTCTTAATCCCACTTTTCAAACCAGACCCACGTCTCGATTTCTTAACCTCCGTACTTCTTCTAGAGACACCATTCAAATTTTTACTCCCTCGAGTCCGACCTAAAGACTCACCTCCACAGATCTCAGACTGAGATTTCAAAACGAATTGTAACTCTCTTTTACACCCAGTACGAACCTGTGAAACAACCACAAATTCACCAGTCGCTGTACCTTTCGCCATCGATTTAAAACAAAAGATCCAAAAAAAGCCAAACCTTTTTCTAAAAATCCCCTTTCACAAGATCAATGTCGAATCTCCAGAAAAACCTAGAAACCGCATCGATTTAGCGATTGATTCATATGAAAAAAACTGCGATTACAGGTTTCAATTTTAGGAGTTTTTCCTAATCCTAAACAAAGTAGAAGAAGAAGAAAGAAAATTAGGGTTTCGAAGTTATCAAGAGAAGAGAAAAAAGCTGTTTTGATTTTCTGGCAAAAGAGAAAAAATAGAAAGGACCTCGAAGATGACTTTACTCTCTGTCTCTGATTTCTTTAATTTCATTTCTTTCGAAAACTTTCTAATTTATCTTTTGAGTTATTAACCAAAATCCACCAATTAAATTGTTTGAATTTATGATAATTATCATAAGTATTTTGTTATTTAATCCACCAATTAAATTGTTTGAATTGATGATAATTATCATAAGAATTATCATAAGTTTTTAGTTATTTGTGAACACTAATGCAACATTAATGGTGTACAGTCATAATGGTGTACAACACTAATGCAACATTAATGGTGTACAACACTAATGCAACACTAATGGTGTACAACACTAATGTAACACTAATAGTGTACAATACTAATGCAACCCTAATGGTGTACAATCCTAATGGTGTTGGTGTACAACACTAATGCAACCCTAATGTTGTACAACACTAATGCAACTCTAATGGTGTACAACCCTAATGGTATACAATACTAATGCAACACTAATGATGTACAACTCTAATGGTGTACAACACTAATGCAACACTAATGGTGTACGATCATAAACTTGGTTGTTTAGACCAAGGACGATGTAAAATTGGTTTCTTCACTTTTTAAATTGGTATAAACATAAAAGGTACAATAATTCATAAGTTTTTAAAAAGAACATGTTAGACTAGCTAGAAATTCCATCTAAACTAATTTATCATTCCGCAACTGTTATGTAAATATCCTGTAGTAAATAAAAGTATGCATTACCAACAAATATGTGGTCAAATGTGTATATAGTATTCTTTCTTTGTATACCGACTAATTAATTTTCAACTCTAATCTATAAGTGAACGTCTCAGAAGTCAAAACTAACATTCGAGCTTTGTGAGTTTGAATAAACCCAAACGCACAGTTATGCTACGAATATATCTTGTTTGCTTCAAAATTCAATGTTTCAATAGTTTCATTAAAAAACTAATAATACCGATGGAGAGTATAATTCTTAAAAGTATTATTAGGGTAATTAGTCAAAAAAGATATTTGTTGAATGTTTTTATCGTGGGGATTGATTCAGTGCATTTGTTCCAATCTTTTGACTTTTTCTCTTGTTTTCTTTCGTTTTTTCCTGAATCCTTTTAGACCCTTTCCTCGATCGAACCTTATACTACGATCTCTTACTATCACAGAAGCGTATAATAAATAATCTCTGAAAACTGCATCAATCTGATTACGACAATTTTTATAAAGGAATAATCGCATCAATTAAAACGTGGTCATGATGAAAACGTTTGATTTCTAATTTTTAAAAGAAAACACGTAACCATATTTATTCTTAATTGAACAAAGATCCTCCAATATCATGAAGCTAAAATACTCTCAAAAACAGATTCAATAACGTCACAAAACCCAAAGAAGCATTTGAAGAAACTGTAACTTGTTTCATCATCTCACATTTTTGCTGCTGCATCAGCCAAACGCTTCTTCTTCTTCTTGACACTAGAGGATTTGTAACCACCTTTGCACGGTTTCCCCCACGGAGTAACCGATGTCCTTCCTCTGCTTCCACTACTTTTGCTTTTACCTTCACCTCCACCGTGTGGATGGTCACACGGATTCATCACCACTCCTCTAACTTTGGGTCTTATCCCCAACCACCTACTCTGTCCGGCTTTCCTGGGTTTCTTCGTTCCATGAGACGGGTTCGACACCGTGCCAATCATAGCACAACATCTAGCGTTGATCCATTTTTTGTCCCCTGAAGGAAGCTTTATCAGTGATCTTCACTCAAATAAAACCTAGAATAAAACAACTACCAGATCAAAACGGCAATCAGTTGTAGTATTTAAGGGTCGAATCCACAGAGACCAAAGTTGCACTATAAGACAATTAGACTAAATACAGGTAGGAGCAAATTAAGAGATTTGTTTTAAGCAAACGATTAATTCAAAAAGGAAATTCAATAATGAGACAAGCATTAGGTCTAGGGTATTCTTCCAGGATGTGGGACAACAAGCAATCGTAGTAATTAAAGGAACATTAAAGAATCGTTCTTGAACTCAATTCACAATTGTAGTGGCAAGTCGCTTTCGCATCACGTGCCTACTTAGCAATACTAAATTAAAGAATGGGCATGTCGCTCTCGCATCACGTGCCCTCCTAACAAAGTAAAACTAGCATTAATAACAAGATTGATATGTTCACAAGGTGCCATGGTTATGACTCTCGCCGCCATGGAATCACACTTTGCTCGACTATGCTAATTCCGGTGACTAAACAACACTCTCGTGCCTCGATTAATCCCTAAGTCCTAGAACAAGGTGATCAGTCTAATTCTAGCATTAAGAGCAACATAGAAGAAGAACTATTAATTTCCATACTAACAACCTAGCAAATTACTCACATCCCTTCCGAAACCCTAAACCTAATAAGGAAACTACTCAGACATGGAAAAGGAAACAAAGAATTCAATAAAGGAAAACATCTTTATTTCTAAAATAAAACTTAAAAGGAGCTAGAGAGCTTTGAGGTCTCTTGCCCACAAACAAAGAAAAGTTTTAGAATGAATTATGGTCTCTCCAATACAAGGGACGAGCCTCTCTTTATATAGCAAAGGGAGAGAGGCCGCAAAAGGAAAAGAGAAGAGAAAATGGAAAGAAGAAAAATGGAAAAACTTGGAGAAGAGGGAAGCAGGGATCGATCGATCCTCGGGTAGGATCGGTCGATCCCACCGTCTTTTCGTCTTGGGCCAATGCCCTTGATTGGATCGAGCGGTCCATGGGCCTGGTCAGTCGGTTCCACCGCTTCTTCGAACGCGAGCAGCAATTCTTCAGGGATCGATCGATCCCTGGGTTGGATCGGTCGATCCTTCTTCATTTCTTCATGATTGACCCATTTCTTCAAACTTGATCCATTTGCACTCTTATTTGATCCAAAATCCTTCCTTTTCCACTATTCCTTCTTTGATCCTGAAAAACACTAAGTAAAGCAAACAGTCCTAATATCTATCTAAAATAGGTTAGTTGACTCAAAATACAATCCTAAATCAAAGACTAAAAATGATAAAAACTAGACTCATCAATTCCCCCAGACTTGAATCTTTGCTTGTCCTCAAGCAAGAACAATCAGAAAGACAAATCTCAAAGAGAAAGGTTTGAAAACAGGAACTTACAACTTCTCGAGAATCTCCGTACTTCTTCCGCAGATCCATCACTCAAAAGTTGAGCTTACTACATGTAATGACCATTGGCTTAGCAACTCTCCGTACTGATGTCCCGAGATCTCAAGGAAGCTCCAAAATCTTCTTTGTCGACTCCCTACATTCATTCTTTACAAGCATGCGGTCTCAACGAGGGAGTATCGATCAAAGATCGCGTAGACGCTTACCTTCCTCTAGCTCCCAAGACATTCTTCTTACGGTTCCTTTCCTCTTCTTCCCTTACTCTTTTGAGATTGATTTCTCCCTTCTTTAGGATATGACTCTAATTTTTTATCGATCTCTTCTTTTTAGCCCGGGGTTGGTTTTCATGAATCCGAAGTATGCAAGGGGGTAACCATGCATCCCTCAGCTCACTTCTTTGTTTACCACATCCCTTTTCTTTTCTTTTTCTCTTTTTCTTCTTTTTCAAGGGAAGAGAGGGGAATCCATACTTCTTTACTTTTCTACACGTCTCGGGAAGCATCGAGTCAGAGGTCGCGTTCGATGTATACCAAACCCCAAGTTGAGAAGATTAAGTCCAAATTAGCGTCTTGTCATGGGTGGAATCAACGCCAAGTCAATCGGATTTCCAAGAGATAGGGACTTCTGGTGAGTTGTTCGGCTATAGCGTTCCAATCTTCGGCTCTTCAAAAGGATAGTCGTGACGGATAGCGAGAGATGTTAGTACGAACACACGATTCACTAAAGAAGTTCAAAGTTCCAGACTATTTTGACTCAATAAAACGACTCAACTAAAAATAAAAAGACATAAGGTAAAAATGGTTGCATTCCTCCCCCAGACTTACTTCACACCGTCCCGGTGTGTAAGAAAAAAAATCCAAGACAAAAAGTGCAACGAAGACGGCAAGATCGATCGATCCAGGAGATGGATCGATCGATCCAGTTAATTTGAACCTGAAAAATTCGCATATTCTGCGTGTAAAACCGGGTCGTAATGGGTTGCCTCCCATTCAGCGCTTGGTTAGGGTCGTAAGCTCGACCGGATGAAGATCTAGGCAGGTGGAGGATCGGCCAAAGGGAGTGACAGAGGTTGTTCTAGCACTTCGTCGGCAAGATATCGCTTCAAACGTTGCCCATTGACAATAAATTCGCTCTCATCCTTACAAGCAAGGACCACAACACCATAGGGGCGAACTTCTCGGATTAGAAACGGACCGGACCAGCGAGATTTCAATTTCCCAGGAAAAAGTCGCAATCGAGAGTTGAAAAGCAAGACTTGATCATTAACTTTGAAGTACTTAGGGATAATCTTCTTGTCATGCCAAGCCTTAGTGCGTTCCTTGTAGATCCTGTTATTTTCGTAGGCATTCATGCGAATCTCGTCGAGCTCATTAAGCTGGATCATGCGTCTCTCTGCGGCAGTCTTCGTGTTGAAGTTCATTTGCTTTGTGGCCCAAAATGAGTTGTACTCAAATTCAACCGGCAAGTGACAAGCCTTCCCGTAAACCATTGTAAATGGTGTGGTGCCGATTGGTGTTTTGTACGCCGTTCGATAAGCCCAAAGCGCGTCATCAAGCTTCAGCGACCAATCTTTGCGTGTACTATTCACTGTGCGTTCCAAAATGGCCTTGATTTGCCGATTGGAGACCTCCACTTGTCCACTGGTCTGAGGGTGGTATGGTGTAGCGACCTTGTGGGTGACACCATACTTCCGAAGGAGGCCGGCGAATGTCTTATTGATAAAGTGTGACCCGCCATCGCTGATAACGATCCTAGGGATGCCAAAACGTGGGAAAATCACGTGCTTGAAAAGATGTAGGACCACCCTATGATCGTTGGTCGGGCTGGCTATAGCTTCCACCCACTTAGAGACTTAATCGACCGCAACTAGGATATACTCATTCCCATAAGAGTTAGGGAAAGGTCCCATAAAATCGATTCCCCAACAGTCAAAGACTTCGATCTCTAAAATGTAATTTTGAGGCATCTCGTCTCGCTTACTCATATTCCCGCGCCGTTGGCATGCGTCACATTTGGAGACGTAGGCGTGGGCATCGCGGAACAGGGTAGGCCACCACAATCCGGCTTGTAAGACTTTCGTGGCCGTCTTGAATGTAGCAAAATGACCAGCGTATGCGGATCCATGGCAATGGTAGAGAATACCATTCATCTCAGATTCGGCGACACATCTCCCATAGAGCCCGTCTACACAATGCTTATAGAGGTACGGCTCGTCCCAGAAGTAATGTCGTACATCCCGTAAGAACTTCTTCTTCGCATATCCAGTAAAGTTTGGAGGTTCATCTCCGGCACATAGATAATTGGCGTAATCAGCGTACTAGGGAATGTCGTTAACGGCTCGAGATATCGCTTGAACATCGGCGACGGGTTTGTAATGCTCTTTGAGGAGTGAGATCACGTATACGTTTTCCACTGGAATTCGATCATCGATAGGAACGTCGTCTTCAACCTTCAGACAGGAAAGGTGATCTGCAACTCCATTCTCTATCCCCTTCTTGTCGCGGATTTCGAGATCAAATTCTTGTAAAAGAAGGATCCAACGCAGAAGTCTTGGCTTGGCGTCTTTCTTAGAAAGCAGGTAGCGGAGAGCAGCGTGATCAGAATGAACAATGACTTTTGAACCCACTAAGTAGGATCGAAACTTCTCGAAAGCAAACACGATCGCGAGTAGTTCATTTTCTGTGGTTGCGTAGTTTGTCTGTGCCCCGTCTAGCGTTCGACTAGCGTAATAGATGACGTGGAGTTTACCATCTTTTCATTGTCCTAGTACGGCACCAACGGCAAAATCACTTGCGTCGCACATGACTTCAAAAGGTAAAGTCCAATCGGGCGGTTGCACTATGGGTGCGGATACAAGTGCCCGCTTCAGAACTAGAAACGCTTTCTGACAGTCATCATCAAAAACGAATGGGACGTCTTTGCATAATAGCTGGGTTAGAGGCCTAGCTATCTTAGAGAAGTCCTTGATGAATCGCCGGTAAAATCCTGCGTGTCCTAAGAAACCGCGTACCTCCTTTACCGTCTTCGGTGGTTGCAAGCTCATCATGACTTCGATCTTTGCTTTGTCAACTTCGATCCCTTTTTTCCGATATGCGGTGGCCAAGAACGATTCCGTCGGTGACCATGAAGTGGCATTTCTCCCAATTGAGGACTAGGTGTTTATCTACGCATCGTTGTAGAAATTTGCAGAGATTATTTAGGCAGGCGGAGAAGGATGAGCCATAAACGGAGAAATCATCCATGAATACCTCCATGATGTCCTCAATAAGATCGGTGAAGATAGACATCATGCATCGCTGGAAAGTGGCAGGTGCATTACAAAGCCCGAAAGGCATCCGTCGATATGCAAATGTTCCATATGGGCATGTGAATGTTGTCTTTTCTTGGTCATCAGGGTGGATTGGGATTTGGAAGAATCCGGAGTAGCCGTCAAGGAAACAGTAGTACGGATGGTTGGCCAAGCGCTCAAGCATTTGGTCAATGAAAGGAAGTGGGAAGTGATCCTTCCTTGTAGCGGCATTGAGCTTCCGGTAATCGATACACATCCGATGCCCCGTAACGGTACGAGTTGGAATTAACTCGTTCTTTTCGTTGGCGACGACGGTCACACCACCTTTCTTTGGCACTACGTGGACTAGACTCACCCATGTGCTATCAGAGATTGGATAGATTACACCTGCGGCTAGAAGTTTAAGAATCTCCTTCTTCACTACTTCTCGAAGATTAGGGTTCAGGCGTCTTTGATTCTCGATGGAGGACTTAGACGGATCTTCAAGATGTATGCGGTGCGTACAGAGCTCAGGAGAGATGCCGGTGATATCGTCCAGAAAGTACCCTAAAGCTTTTCGGTATTTTCGTAATTTGCTGAGCAGAAGTGCCATCTCCACGTTGTTAAGGTTGGCATTGATGATGACCGGATAGGTGGAATTTGATCCTAGGTACGCATACTTAAGCCCTGCAGGAAGTGGCTTGAGCTCGAGCTTAGGTGCAGATGCTTCGCTCCAATCTTCTTCCGGTTGGGAGGAACTTTTAAGGGTTGGACCGATCGGTCCGAGATCTAGATCGATCGGTCCGTCTGCTTCGGCCTTTGTGTCGATGGAACAGACGGGATCGATCGATCCTTTCGGGGGATCGATCGATCTGCCCGCTGAAGGTGGAAGAGATGCGACCGGTGCATCGTCAAGTTGGCGTATCAGCTCCGTAATTTCCGAACAGGAAAAGGTTAGTTCGGAAGTGGATTTGGTCAAAGCCGTCTGAACGTAATCGGTTGAGCACACCTCGTCGCATACTTCTTCGGCTAATTTGTCAATTGCGTCGACTTGAAAAGTTTGGCCATCAATTGTTGGATTCTTGGCGAGTCGCTCCAGGTTGAACTCCATTATAAGATTATCCATTCGGAGTTCGATCTTTCCTTCCTTCACGTTGATCAAGGCTCCAGCGGCGGCGAGGAATGACCTCCCAAGAATGATGGGATTCCGTGGTTCTTTGTCAAACTTCAAGACAATCAAATCGGTTAAGATGTAACTGTTCCCTATCTTAACTGGTAGATTCTCGATAACTCCTTCCGGACGTCGCGTTGATCGGTCAGCCAACACAAGGGTCACCCTGGTTGGTTTAAAAGTGAAGAGACCGAGTTTGTGCGCAACACTAAGTGGCATAAGACTCACACTTGCTCCCAAGTCACAAAGACATTTCTTGAATTCCAAATCCTCTATCGAGCATAGCAGAGTGAATGGACCAGGGTCTTTATGCTTTTCTGGCAGCTGATCTTGGATTATCGCACTGCACTCATGTGTGAGATGCATAGCTCCTTGTTCCAAGCTAGCTTTGTTTGTCAGAATATCCTTCATGAGCTTCTTAAGGCATGACACCATCTTGACAGCTTCAACAAATGGAAGTTTCACTTGGAGATCCTCCACTACTGATTTCATCTTGTCGTACTCCTTCTCGCGTATCGCGTTTCTTCTGCGAACTGGAAAGGTGCCTTCCGTGGAGCTACTGGTGGTGGTGCTTTTGCTGGTTTAGGAACTTGGACAGGGGGTTCCTCATTCTCAGGATCTCTAAAGACCTCGTCAAAGTCTTCCACATCAAATGGGTTAACCCTTGTTGAAGCTGGATAGTTATTGGTGGTAGACTGGTCGATCTTAGCAGGGGATCGATCGGTCTCTATCTCCTGTCTGGGGCCGCTTTCTTGTGCGGACCGATCGGTCTGTGGTGGAGATCGATCGGTCCATCCGGCTGGTGGACTGGTGCCTTCTGGCCATTTGGGTGGATCGTACTTTTTTCCGCCTCTTAGCGTTATCGCATGCATGAACTCCCTTGGGTTGTCTTCTGGTTTCCCCGAAAGTACTCCTGGTGGTGCTCGAACATAGGATGCGGATTGTGCCACCTGGTTTTCGAGTATGCGCATATGGGTGCTTAGCGTCTCGATCCTCCCGTTAAGGTCATTGTACATGTTATCGATCTTGACATTGATGTGGCTGGAGCTCTGTCGATGGCTATCCATAAGAGTATGCATCATGGCTTCAAGCTTGCTCTCCTGTGGGATAGGCGGATGATATGCACCGGCTCCAACCTATCAAATTAACACAATCTTAACAGTTTATAATTAGGGATTCTACGCGTGACCCAGAACGATTTTTTTAGATTCCCAATCAGAAAACGCTACGATTACAATTATATCCCGAGTCATTTCTTGAAATGATAATTGGGTCTATCAATCTATTGGCTTAATAATGGCTTCGTATAGTGATGTATGTACTTTGAGATAAGAGACAAACCTGAGGGATGATGCGACTTGCGAAGTCGAAGAAGCTGAGAGAGAGAATGATAGAGGAAGAGAGAACTAGCAAGAGTGAGAGAGAGAGAGACACTAATATTTTCGGTTCAGACTGACCGGTCCGACCTAAAAACTACAAGACAGGCCCAATTTTTAAAGACAAAGAGGACAAGCCCAATCAATCAAACCCACGATAGAAGCCCAGCGCGTGATCACTCACTACTTTTGAATTGTTGTCGTTAAGAGTTAGACCATCAGATTCTCCCACAAGAAGGAAACAACGGAAATTGGATTATCAATTTCCTTTTCTTGTGAACCTCTTTGCTTATAAATTCCTCACGCAGTTTCAACACTTGTTCTAATCATAAAACTCTATTTCTTGTTTCTTCTTCTCGCTCGGTGAATTTCGATGATGATGATCCAAGTAGACATTGATGAAGTAAAAGCCGATGATGATCTCTGTAACATCATGATGTACAACACTAATAGTATACAACACTAATGCAACACTAATGGTGTAATGCAACCCTAATGGTGTACAATACTAATGTAACTCTAATGGTGTACAACGCTAATGCAACCCTAATGGTGTACAATACTAATGCAACACTAATGGTGTACAACACTAATAGTGTACAACACTAATAATGTACAACACTAATGGTGTGCAACACTAATGTAACACTAATGGTGTATAGTCATAATGGTGTACAATACTAATGCAACACTAATGGTGTACAACACTAATGCAACACTAATGGTGTATAGTCATAATGGTGTACAATACTAATGCAACACTAATGGTGTACAATGCTAATGCAACCCTAATGGTGTATAATACTAATGCAACCCTAATGGTGTACAACGCTAATGCAACCCTAATGGTGTACAATACTAATGTAACACTAATGGTGTACAACACTAATGGTGTACAACACTAATAATGTACAACACTAATGCAACAATAATGGTGTACAACACTAATGTAACACTAATGGTGTATAGTCATAATGGTGTACAATACTAATGCAACACTAATGGTGTACAACACTAATGCAACACAACACTAATGGTGTACAACACTAATGCAACACTAATGGTGTACAAGACTAATGATATACAACACTAATGCAACACTAATGGTGTACAACCCTAATGGTGTACAACACTAATGCAACACTAATGGTGTACAACACTAATGCAACACTAATGGTGTTAGTCATAATGGTGTACAACACTAATGCAACACTAATGGTGTACAACCCTAATGGTGTACAACACTAATGCAACACTAATGGTGTACAACCCTAATGCAACACTAATGGTGTATAGTCATAATGGTGTACAATACTAATGCAACACTAATGGTGTACAACCCTAATGGTGTACAACACTAATGCAACATTAATTGTGTACAACACTAATGGTGTACAATACTAATGGTGTACAACACTAATACAACATTAATTGTGTACAACCCTAATGGTGTACAACACTAATGCAACACTAATGGTGTACAACGCTAATGGTGTACAACACTAATGCAACACTAATGGTGTACAACACTAATGCAACACTAATGGTGTACAACACTAATGCAACACTAATGGTGTACAGTCATAATGGTGTACAACACTAATGCAATACTAATGGTGTACAACACTAATGCAACACTAATGTAACACTAATGGTGTACATGATCTGCTTAAAGATATAATGATCAATGATCTGCTTAAAGATATAATGATCAATGATCTGCTTAAAGATATAACGCTCGATTGATCTGCTTAAAGATATAACGCTCGATTGATCTGCTTAAAGATATAACGCTCAATGATCTGCTTAATGATATAACGCTCAATGATCTGCTTAAATATATAACGCTTAATGATCTGCTTGATATAACGCTCAATGATCTACTTAAAGATATAACGCTCAATGATCTGCTTAAAGATATAACGCTCAATGATCTGCTTAAATATATATAGCTCAATGATCAGCTTAAAGATATAATGATCAATTATCTGCTTAAAGATATAATGATCAATGATCTGCTTAAAGAAATAACGCTCGATTGATCTGCTTAAAGATAAACTTGGTTGTTTAGACCAAGGACGATGTAAAATTGGTTTATTCACTTTTTAATTTGGTATAAACATAAAAAGTACAATAATTCATAAGTTTTTAAAAAGAACATGTTAGACTAGCTAGAAATTCCATCTAAACTAATTTATAATTCCGCAACTGTTATGTAAATATCCTGTAGTAAATAAAAGTATGCATTACCAACAAATATGTGGTCAAATGTGTATATAGTATTCTTTCTTTGTATACCGACTAATTAATTTCCAACTCTAATCTATTAGTGAACGTCTCAGAAGTCAAAACTAACATTCGAGCTTTGAGAGTTTGAATAAACCCAAACGCACAGTTATGCTACGAATATATCTTGTTTGCTTCAAAATTCAATGTTTCAATAATTTCATTAAAAAACTAATAATACCGATGGAGAGCATAATTCTTAAAAGTATTATTAGGGTAATTAGTCAAAAAAGATATTTGTTGAATGTTTTTATCGTGGGGATTGATTCAGTGCATTTGTTCCAATCTTTTGACTCTTTCTCTTGTTTCCTTTCGTTTTTTCTTGAATCCTTTTAGACCCTTTCCTCGATCGAACCTTATACTACGATCTCTTACTATCACAGAAGCGTATAATAAATAATCTCTGAAAACTGCATCAATCTGATTACGACAATTTTTATAAAAGAATAATCGCATCAATTAAAACGTGGTCATGATGAAAACGTTTGATTTCTAATTTTTAAAAGAAAACACGTAACCATATTGGAGGGATGTGTTTTGTTCTGTCGCTCTTTATATAACCCTCTTTGATTTGAGCAACACATGCAGCATTGTCTTCGAAGATTGTTGTTGGCTCCTTATTGCTGATAATTCCACTTGCTTCTTCTATGTGGTTTGACATTGATCTGAGCCATACACATTCTCGGCATGCTTCATGAAGTGCTATTATCTCTGCATGGTTTGAAGAAGTGGCGACCAAGGTCTGCTTTTGGGAACGCCACGAGATTGCAGTTCCTTCAATTGTGAAAACATATCCAGTTTGGGATCGAGATTTATGCGGATCCGATAAATATCCTGCATCTGCAAAACCAACTAGACCAAACGCAGAGTTTCTAGGATACAATAATCCTAAATCAATCGTACCTTGAAGATAGCGGAATATGTGCTTTATTCCATTCCAGTGCATGCGGGTAGGAGCTGAGTTGTATCTTGCAAGTAAATTAGTTGCAAATGCAATATCTGGTCGGGTACAATTTGCAAGATACATAAGTCCACCGATAGCACTCATATAAGGTACTTCGGGACCAAGTATTTCTTCATTCTCTTCACAAGGTCTGAATGGATCTGTATCAACATTGAGAGACCTACCGACCATTGGAGTACTCAAAGGAGTCGCTTTATCCATATAAAAACGCTTTAGAATCTTTTTCGTATAATTTGATTGATGCACAAATATTCCATCTTGTAAATGTTCTATTTGAAGACCGAGACAAAATTTTGTCTTTCCAAGATCTTTCATTTCGAACTCTTCTTTCATATGATTTCTTGCATCATCAATCTCCTTTTGAGTTCCAATTATATTGAGGTCATTAACATATACAGCAATGATCACAAATCCCGATGGAGATTTCTTGATGAAGACGCAGGGGCATATTTCATTATTAATATACCCTTTCTTCAATAGGTATTCGTTTAAGCGATTATACCACATGCGTCCGTATTGTTTTAATCCATAAAGTGATCGCTGTAATTTTACCGCATATATCTCATTAGACTTTGCGTTTAAAGTCTCAGGAACCTTAAATCCTTCTGGAATTTTCATGTGTATTTCATTATCCAATGATCCATATAAATACGCTGTCACTACATCCATAAGGTACATTTCTAAATTATTAGAAGCTGTTAAACTCATTAAGTACCTGAATGTAATTGCATTCATGACCGGAGAATATGTTTCCTCATAATCGACTCCCGGTCTTTGAGAAAAAACTTGTGCAACAAGTCGGGCTTTATATCGTGTTATCTCATCTTTCTCACGAAAACCCACTTGCACCCAACAGGTTTTACATCATTAGATGCAGTGACAATAGGTCCAAAGACATTTCTTTTATTAAGGGAGAGCAATTCAGTTTGCATTGCACTTTTCCATTTCTCCCAGTCAGGCCTTTGTTGGCACTCTGACACGGACCTTGGATCAGGATCATCATTTTCATAATCAATCTCTTTAGATACAGAAAAAGAGAATATTCTATTTTCATCATCGATTTCATCTCTAGCCCATAATTTTCCATCTTGGGCGTAGTTAATAGAGATCTCATAATTTTCTGTATTGTCTTCCTGAGGACTTTTCTCTTTACTTGGTTCCTCTTGAACCTTTTCATTTCCATCTCCCATTTTCTTTTTCTTTCGGGGATTTTTATCTTTAGAGCCTATTGGCCTCCCTCGTTTTAATTGAACTTTAGGCTCATTAACCTTTTTCCCATCGATTTCCTCTCTAGGAATTTCAACTCTTGATGGTGCATTTGCAGCGGGAATATGTGATTTTGTCACCCTTTTTGTATTTATGAACGCATCTGGTAATTGATTTGCCAAATTTTGTAAATGTACAATTTTCTGAACTTCCAACTCACGTTGATTCGTAGGGGGATCAAGATGTACCAAAGATGGTGTATTCCATGTAATCTCCTTTGGTGCTTGTTTAATTCCTCCCCCAAACGCTGGGAATTCATCTTCATTAAAATGGCAATCGGCAAAACGTGCCGTAAACATATCACCAGTTTGTGGTTCAAGATAATGAATTATACTCGGTGAAGCATAACCGACGTATATACCCAATCTCCTTTGTGGCCCCATTTTTGTTCTTTGCAGTGGGGCTATAAGAACATAAACCGCACAACCAAAAACACGGAGATGAGAAACGTTTGGCTCTTGACCAGATATTAATTGTAAAGGGGAATATTTATGATATGCACTTGATCGTATTTGGACCAATGCTCCCGCATGCAATATAGCATGACCCCATATAGATATTGGGAGTTTTGTTCTCAATATCAATGGTCTAGCAATGAGTTGTAACCGTTTGATCAAAGATTCAGCCATGCCATTTTGTGTATGAACATGAGGCACATGATGCTCTACATCAATTCCCATTGACATACAATAGTCATTAAAAGCTTGTGAAGTGAATTCACCAGCGTTATCAAGCCTAACTTTCTTTATGGCATGATCAGGGAATTGTGCCTTTAACCTTATTATTTGGGAAATGAATTTTGCGAAAGCCGTATTTCGTGTTGTCAAAAGACATACATATGACCATCTACTAGATGCGTCAATCATTACCATAAAATAACGAAATGGCCCGCACGAAGGGTGAATAGGTCCACATATATCACCATGTATTCTTTCTAAGAATATTGGCAATTCATTCCCGACTTTAGTTGGCGATGGCCGAATTATGAGTTTTCCTTGAGAACATGCATCACATGTAAACTCACCAGAACAATAAATTTTCTGGTTTTTTAACGGGTGGCCATTAGAATTTTGCACACTTTTTCGCATCATGATTGAACCAGGATGTCCAAGTCTTGTCATGCCAAATCTTAAATGTATTAGTAAACTTTGAGTTTACTGTAACATATGATGCGAACACATTTATTTTTGTGTAATATAATCCAGAGGATAACATTGGCAACTCTTCCAATATATGCTTTTCCTCAGATTTGATGCAAAGATATTCAATGCCATTCTTATTCATAGTCTCTATATGATATCCATTTCTTCGGATATCTTTGAAACTTAACAAGTTTCTTTGAGACTTAGGGGAATATAATGCATCTTTTATTTCAAATTTCGTTCCCCTTGGCATTGAAAAATTGGTTTCGCCAAAACCCATTATAATCTTTGCATTTCCAGATATAGTGCTCACGCCTTTAGCGGAGTCGTTCAATGTGAGAGAGGAGAAATACTTTTTATCTTTAAATATTGAGTGCGTTGTAGCACTATCTGCTAGACGGATATCTTCATCCTCAATCTCAAACATTTTCTGGAAATAAACATTCATAAAATATGCATTAATATTATACAAAGTCTTACAAAAGGTTTTGATATATTATAAGAAACTTAAAAGACTTTAAACACAAAAAGTTTCACAAGCATATTTTACATAAAGACTTTAATCGCATGATTTTCCACTCTCTTGATTGACGAGGAAATCTGCGATATCGAGATGAGTTTCATCATTGAGACCATGGTAAGAAGGTCCAGCTTCATTTGAGATGAGATTGGTTTCAACGTCTCTTCCTTTTTCCTTTTGAGACGCTTGATACAGATCGGCCAAATGCTTTGGTATACGACAAGTTTGGTACCAATGACCTTTCATGCTGCATCTGTAACAAATACTCTCATCTTTTTTCTTTATAACACGGCTGGCATCATTTACATGCAGATCGTTGTTGGCTTTGCCAGCGTTGAAGCTATTAGAATAGTGACCTCTTCCTCTACCTCGGCCACGACCTCCTCCACGTCCACGACCACGGCCATGGCCTCGACCGCGTCCGCGTCCTCGTCCTTGCCAATTATTGTAACTGGATGAAGCAACATTCACTTCTGGAAGTGGAGCTGATCCAGTTGGACGAGTTTGATGATTCAACATCACGAGTTGATTATTTTGTTTAGCTACAAGAAGAACATGCATTAACTCAGAATATCGAGTGTATCCTTTGGTTCGGTATTGCTCTTGCAGGATTACATTTGCAGGATGAAAAGTTGAGAGCGTTTTTTCGATCATATCATAATCGCTCACTTCTTCACCACACAAAGCCATCCTGGAGGTGATTCCGAACAGAGCGGAATTATATTCACCAACACTTTTGTAATCCAGAAACCGGAGATTTAACCACTCATGTTTAGCCTTTGGTAAGATCACATATTTCTGGTGATCAAACCTATCTTTGAGTGATTGCCAAAGATCCACAGGATCTTCTTTCGTGATGTACTCATTTTTCAAATTATCGTGGAGGTGGTGGCGTAAAAACACCATGGCCTTGGCCTTATCCTCATCTAGCGTCGTTTCCGACGGATCGATGGTCGGTAAGAGCCCATTCGATCTCAGATGCATTCGTGCATCCGATGCCCATGTCATATAATTTTTTCCAGATACATCAAGGGCAAGAATTTCGAGTCTGGCGAGATTTGCCATAATTATCTACATGAATAATAAATCTATTACTAAATTATTCATGAGATTTTGAGGAGGCAGAGCCTTCCATATAATATATATAGATCTGAGCATATGACCGAGAAAGCAAAGTCTTTCTTCAGATCAAGAATGCAGATCTTGTTATATGATAAAAATATATATAGATCTGGGCATATGACCGAGAAATCATAGCATTTCTTCAGATCAAGAATGCGGATCTATATGATCAAGGTGGCAGAGCCTACCATTATGATCAAGGAGAAGACATAGTCTTTATGATGAATAATCAATATTTTCAATATAATTATCTTTTTAAATAAATATATGTTATACTATATGGATCAAAATAGAATTAAGTTATAACGAAATATGTTTCTTTATACCGCTTTGACTTCATTAAATTTTAGGAAAACATCATTTAGGAATTTTTATAAATTTTATGATAATGTACATTATTATAACTTAGTTACACACTAATTGTTTGTAATCAAAGTTATTAAACTTTGTTTTTTCAAGTAAAATGTTGATTATGTTTTATGCACATAAAAACATAATCATATTGATTATGTTTACAGCAATTTACGAAAATTAAAAATAAAAATCGTAATGTGCCTACTCCCTTTCTCTCGACTTGGGATTGGGACGTTCTTATTTCTTAAAGCAAAACTTTGCATGTTACATTCTAAATTTAAACAAAATTAGTTATGAGCCTTCATTTTCTTATGAACTCTTAATGAAGATTTGCTTCAGAACCACAACCTGATAAAATGGCTGATTAGATCCACGAGGCAACTTTTCAACTTCTGCAGATTCCATCCAGGAGCTTGATTCACAGCAAATTGGATCCTAAATGAAAAGAAACCAATGTAAGTTCCTCAGTATGAATGTAAACCAAAGTGAGACAAGCACTCATAATACATATGACGATGTACCAAAAGTTGTGTGTCTAAGTTTCTGTCCCAAACGAAATGCATACTCTGCTTTCTCAAAAGCCAAGGCTTTCACAGACACAGCTAATGATTCCGCCTCAAGCATTGAGATTTCATCTCGTAACTTAGCTGCCAAACCGTAATCCTCACACCTCACTGTCAATGGCACTTTGGAGATCTGCACATCAAATAAACAATGAAGATGATTTTACTCCAATGTTTACACACACACACAAAGAGAGAAAAATGTCTTAATAGCAGAATGCTCACTGTAGTCTTATAATGCTAATACCCTTGTCTTGAGCTTCACTTTTTGAGGGTGACCCTCTTTTCCCTTCTTGCGGCCTTATAGCCTCCTCTTCCACCTACCAACCACATACCGTTATTCACTCTTGTGTTGCAATTTCGGCGTACAAGAACACAGATAAGTCCAACCAAAAGCTAACATTTTTTGCATGATCGAAAAGTTCAAAACTTTCACAAAACTTATCCTCACTTAAAAAATCATAACATATCATTTCATATATCTCAGTTACCCTTTCTCTTAGTTGTTGCGCAATGTGGTACTGCTCCAGATTCACAGCTTGTTTCAAATCTTCAAGTCATGTTCTTCAAACTCTCAGTTGCCATGTTCATCAAATCTGGATTTGACATCATCTGTAAAACAAAATATATTTAAGTTATCATACAAAACAGAGTACAAATCACCTAGTTACTTTCGACAAAAAAAAAAAAAAAAAAATCACCCAGTTACTTTTTGTCTTTTGTTTGCTAGCACATACAAGTACAAACTAACTTTCGTAAATTTGCTATTCTCATGAGAATATTGCAGACTGATTACATTCCACAAATAATTTGTGAACGCAAGACTGATTAAAATTACGGTCAAAAGCAACACAAAGAGCGTTTATTGTATTGATTTCAAGAAGCAATTAAGCTATAATCACAATCACATCAATCAAATAACTAAATCACGTCAATTGAGCTTAAATTACCCTCACATAGTCACATATCTCGCAAAGAATTGATCAGAATTTGATCATATATTCATATAACTTGAATGAATCTACTTAAAATCGAACTGGAAAATTAAAGAAACCTGCTGTTGTGCGTAGAAGCAGAGATTCTTATATTGGAATTCGGAAAGTACGTCCGATTCGCAATCTTCAATTTCATAATTCTAAAATCTCGATTCAAATTTCGAGTTATCATTCTCCGGCGAATTTCGATTTGAATACTGGATCGACTACGGAATACATCGAATCGACCAATTCTCTGAAAACCACTGAAATCTTCTTCAAGCAGCTTCAGCGTCTTAGCATGAACGATACTTCAACCTCCTCTTGAATTAGATGACGCATCCTCAATCACCACTTAACAGAGAAAGAGGGCATGCGGGTAAGGGTGAAACTAATTCTGAATTGGCAACAACGCATCTGTTTCGTCTTGGTTTGGCTTTGAACTTCTCTGTGTTCGAAATACAGTACTTTGATCTAGCTGAGGGAATTTGTTAATTCGGAGAAACCATAAATCCCTCTCTTCGATCCGGGAAAATAATCGCTTAGAACATAACAGCCCAAAAGAATCCCTCTCGACGAGCTTCCTCGTTCCTCTTTTTCTTTTTTGGGGTGAGATTCTGCAAAAGAATGAAAAAATACCAACTGGGCCTTTAAAAAGCAACAGAGCCATTTAAAAACAAAGAAAGAAAATTGGGCTAACAATTGGGCTATAAGAGATGAAACATTATGAGGTGTGACGTGGATGAAGAGAATAATATTATTGGATAAGAGAAATGAGCTGTATTAATCGTTATGTTCTTATTGGCTAGTCATTTTTACTGAGGTGTCACTCTCAGAACACTACAAAAAGCTGACGTGTCAGCCCCTGGAGAGATCTAAGGACTTTTAGGGTGTTGATTGGGTATTTAATTGTTTATCTACATTTTGCGTTAATCTTATACTACTGGTATTATTTTCGATATATATATAGTCTATTTGTAATATACCACCAAAATTATTAAAGGATAGTCTTCATTGAGAAAAATGATCAATAATACTAAAATATGTGATGAAACTGTGGGCATACCATAGAAACCCGTTATTGAGATAATAATGCCTATGTATTATGCAAATTATATAATAGTTCTAAAAAGTAATTATATTTGTTGAATATTGTTTCAGGTCCACAACCACTAGACATGCAATCTAAAGGGAGGGTTTGCGATGTTCAAGGCAATCATGCATGGGTTGCCATTTCTAAAGCTTTCCTTAGATTAAATATATATTAGCCCAAAAAAAAAAAAAAAAGATTAAATATATAATACTAACGGAATCCACAAACCCTTCTGTAAGATAATCCTCCTGTTAAAGAAGTCGGTGCAAATTTTTTTCTCTCTCAAACCTAATCGCCGCTTGACTTCTCCTCGCCTTGGGTTAGATCTGACCGGCGCGTGGCGGCTCCGTTAGCGCCGGCGTCGGTCCCTTGTCTTGTTTATTGTTGTTGCTTTCTTCGGCTGTGAAGCGTGGTGGTTTTGGTGAGGGGGTTTGTGATGTCGTCGAGTCTTAGATCGGAAGAGGTTTGGTTCAAGGAGACGGGATTCGTTGTGCCTTAAGGTTGATGGTGTAGATGGACTCGCCATTCACGCTTCAGCTTCATTGTGTGGATTCTTGTCTTCTCTTTGGGCAGGTGTTTCTTTGGTTTGGAGCATCGGAGGCTCAATCCTTCTTCTGAGTGACAGCGGCTCTGTTTCTCGGTGGCTCGGTAACTCTCTCGTTATCCTGCTTCTTTTATGTATTCGGCTGGTCTAATCGTTGGTTTATGCTGGATCTATGGAATTGAAAGTTCCTAATCAACGGGTTATGGTACGGCCTAGTCGTGCAATCCGGATTTTTAGGTGTTTTGTGGCTTCCTTTTCTTTGATTTGGTTGATAGCCTGTTTGTCTTGTGTCTTGCGGAAATTTGTCTTGGAATTTGCTGGTGTTTCGTCTCTGTTTGCCCTTCCTTGGTGTCTACTGTCTACTGTCTACAGGCTGAGTTCTCGATCGGTTTGCTCATTTTACAAAATGCGGATGGTAAGATACTCCCACTTGATTGGGTGTCCTCCGGTTTTGCTAGAAGGTTGGTTTGTCGTCTTCGTTTCACGGTCAGCAGGATCCTCTTAAAGGAAAGGTGTGATCTTGGACTGAAAGAGTTGAGCAAGTGTGTCATCTCCTTCGTCAATATCTCTGTCAGGTTTCTCGATCCGATATTTCTCATTGTGGGCTTAATGGAGATTAATCGATTGCAGTTCCCCTTGTTTCCGCAGTTTGTAATTCTCTGGCTCCGGAGGTTTGTTACCTGCCGGCTTATGGCTCCCTTGTTTGGGCTATGTTTCCCTCTTTTGGGCTAACTATCTGTTTATGTTTTGGCTTTGTATAATTTGGCTTCATGAATAAAGTTTACACTCTAGTGACAAAAAAAAAAAAGATAATCCTCCTGTTCGTACCAAAAAAAAAAAATGATAATCCTCCTGTTTTTTTTTTTTTCACCTTAAATAAAATGTATATATCTTTCTTGGTTTTGCCTACGAATAAAAAACTTTTTTGATCCGGATAAGAGATTGCGCTCGATCTCTGTACACAACTACACGGATACGTTTCTTTATATACATGTGAATTGCGTTATATTACATTCAAATGTATGGTATGATTGTATCATACATACTCCTACCAAATATTTGTTATTATACTGTAATTTTCGACAAACTAATAAATTACAAGAAGTTGATGAAGTGCGATATGAATTTGATCTTTCTTTTGCTCGAAAACTTATCGTGAATATATAAGTTCAATACAAAGCTTCATATATTTTTAAAAAAATTATTCTTATAATAACCGTAAGCAGATATGATCGATTTAAATCGTCATATGACAAAATTTCCCTACCAGAGAAAATGCATTTTTATATACTTCAACAAGCTTACAAGCGTAGTAACTTGTACTTCCGTATATTATATTTATATAGTAATATGTGACATCGATCCTCTAGCTAACTATCGGATCAAATACATATCCGCAAGATGAGTTGAATATCCTTTAGTGTCTGTTGGAAAGATATCACTATGTTCTTTTTATAACTCTTAATTAATAGCTTTTTTTTTTCATAAGATTTCAAACCTGCATACATCATTTCTTTATATCAATGTATGGCGGTAAAGTTTTGTTTTTATGTATGAAGGGAGGTAAGGTCTTAATTGTTGTGATAATTTATAGAGTTAATCAGAATAATGTTCGACCAAAAAAAAAAAAAAAATCAGAATAATGATGTCATTTAGTTAGGCCTTGTTGTTATATACTTAGGGCAAGTTTATCGGCATATGTTTGCATATGTTAGGGGAATAATTTAATCTGAAAATAATCAAACAGTGCACTCGGTTGCGGACAAAGGGTCTTGGCGAAGAAGCTTTTTCACTTGTATATGGGTGTTACGTGGTACGTTTTCATTTGTTGCGTGTATTTGTTAATGAAATATTTTTTCATTTGTTGGGAGAAAGAAATATCGGGTTCTAGGGTTCTCGATATTCGGCGACATCTCAAGCGATTCAATTTCTCTGGGTTATTTCCGATTTCAGGGTTATTTCCTGTTAAATCGAGATTTTCTCGCCGGTAAAATCGTTCTCAGCGTCTTGTTTGTTCCGACCTGTTCAGTTTCCGTTTAATTTTTGAGGTTGTTCTATTCATCGGTGGTTCTATTCGTCGATTCATATTTTTCCGGCGAACCTTGGCGAATTAGTTGTCTTCTCTGATATCTTCTCTCGTTGTATTCCGGCGAACCTTGGCTAAAGAAGGTATGTGTTCTCACCAGACTCTTGGAGAATCGGGATTTAGATTTGGGAATCGATTTATGACAAACTAGGATTTAAAAGTTTGATTTTTAATTTGGGTTAGGTTGCTTTATGATCAGATTACTGAGTTTGGTTGGAATGAATTAGAGACAGATTGTGGAAAGTTATGCTTTTGTCGGTTTTTTATTTTCAATGGTGTTGTAGTTCATGCACTTGATTCTAGTGTAGATTAAATGTCGTCTTGTCACTGCCATTGTTTAACTGCCTGTTTTGGTTTGTCTCTGAGGTTTGTAGGTGAGGTAAGAAGACAAGGATTTGTATCGGATTACCACAACAAACAACCCATTAACTCCAAAGTAAAAGGTAACCTGCTTGAGTGTTTCTTATGTAATCTGCTTGAGTGTTTGGTAACCTGCTTGAGTGTTTCTTGTTTTTAGTATAGTGTATAGGTTAGTGACACAGTTGTTGTGATTTTTGGTTTCTTAAACTGATTATAGCATTGAAATTGTATCTTCTATTCATGAGTTCCTTCTAGTCAAGGTAAAGATTAGTTAAAATTGATTAGTTAAAGAGATGGCTTTCGGATTAGTAGGATTGTTTTGAAAAGAGTCTTTGCTTTATTGTTAAAGAAATGGCTTTTATTGTTAACACCTTTCACTTTGATGAAATCAGGTTAAAAATCAAGATAATACAATCAGTAAAGTCTAATAGTTTAAGAGACATATTTCTAAATTCTTTAAGTGAAGTTACAAACCTAACTTAAAGAGTACAAAATCTTGAATGAACTTTCTTTAGTTGTTGTACCCAATTTCAGTTTGCCATTAATGAATGTTTTAAGATCTTGCAAACTTGAATGCTTAAATCTGTTCTCACCTAATATCTGATAAAACTCAAGAGAATATAATCAGCATAGTCTCATACTTTAAGAGACAAATTTGTAACTTCTTTTAGAGAAGTTAAAAACGTAAATGTACTCTTTGCTTGTAAAAAGTATAGAATTTTTAATGAACTTGAGTTAGTTGTTGTAAGAAAATTGAATGCTTTGTAGTTGTGTAAAGTGTCATTACTACTGATTTGACATTTAGGAATTGTGAAACTTATTACTTGATACCTTTTCACCTATTAAACCCCATTCAAGCCTTCTCTCTTTCTCCATCATCTTCTATCTACCTTCTTTGCTACAACAAGAAACCTTTCCGAGTTCTTTTCTAGTATACTCTCTCTTTTGAATCTCCCTGTTTCCCTAACTTCTATTTATGTTCTATGGGTCCTAAAAAGAATCCCTCTAGCCAGTCTCAACCTTACTTTAGCCTTAATAACTTCCCATACAATGGTTTTTCTCCCAATGTCAACATTGGAACATCTCAGATCCCTTCTGGAAGTTCACAACAGAGTCATGCACCTCAGATCATTTCTTTTAGTTCTCAAGAGACTTATGCATCTCAGTTCCCTGAGAGGAGTTCCCAGCACACAACACATTTCCCTTCCTTTTCTCCACAACACTATCAAGCTCCAACTCAATCGCCCAACACAGAACCTGATTCAGCTGCTGACCGTAGGGAGAGAAGACAATGGAGTGACGCAGATGACTTAGTCCTAGTCAGCGCCTGGCTCAACACATCAAAGGATAGCATTGTAGGCAATGACCAAAGGGCAGGGACATTCTGGCAAAGGATTACTGATTACTATGAATCAAGTGACCATGTCTTGATTCGTGGTGGTGAACACAGAACAGTTAACAACTGCAAGCAACGGTGGGCAAGAATCAGCAGGGACACGAGTCATTTCTGTGGAAAATATGCACAAGCAGTGGAAGAACATGCAAGCGGTATGAATGATGTTGACACTATCAACAAAGCTCATGAGAGCTACTACACGGTTTACAAGATGAAGTTTAAACTTGAACATTGCTGGAGGGTGTTGAGGTTTGAACCGAAATGGTGCCTCCTTCTTGACATGAATCCTACTAGCAACACATCAAGCAAGAAAAAGAAAGTCTCGGATCAGGCTGAACCATCCGTAGGCTCTGTTGTTGGTGAAGAAGAGAGCAGGCCTCCTGGGATTAAGGCAATGAAAGCCAAGAAGTGCAAAGGCAAATCTAAGGCTGGCCAATCTGCAGAGTATTCACAAATGTGGGATAATAAACAAAAGGATATGGAGGTGAAGGAAAGACTCCAAAGGATGTCCCTTCTTGACACTCTCATTGCCAAGACACTACCACTAGATGAAGATGAAAAAATTCTGAAGAAGAAGCTTATGTCTGAGCTAATCTAGTTGTTGGTTGAAGTTTATTTCTGAGAGTAGTTCAAGAATTAACTAGCTTCTAGTTTTATTCACTAAGTTTGTATTAACTAAGTTTGTATTTTCTGGTTTACTTTCATTTGTATTATTTTGAATGCTTTCTTGTTGTATTAACTAAGTTTTATTAATCTAATCTACTTGTTGTTTGAAGTCTATAGATTGATTACCTTGCATATATATGAAATTGAATCTGTTTCTGGTTTGTTGCTTTCTTGTTTGAGTAACTCTGTTTTTGATGTCTTATTGTTTTTTTCAGGTTTAATCTCAGATGGGTCAAGACTACAGCTACTCTCAGTCGGATTCCTCTGATGAGTACAATAGGTACTTAGACAACACTGAGGATATTGAAATAGAGGCTCTGATTCGTATGGATGAAGCAGAGAGTGCCTTCATCGAAGCTCAGGCTGCTCAATACCCTCCTCAACCAGAGGTTGAGTTTGGAATCCCAAAGATATGCTACTGTGGTGGTCAGCCCCTTGTAAAAACATGTTACACCAGAACTGATCTAGAGAGAAGGTTTTTTTATGAGTATTATTAATCTTTACAGCACTTGTATTTTGTGTTCGTATTACTAATGAAGTAGCTAATTGGTATGACGAAGTTCTTTTATACTTTGTTTTGCAGGTTCTACACATGTGGGAATGTTGATGATGGAGATATGCATATTCACAAGTGGTGGGATGTGGCTGTGATGGAGGAGCTGACCTCCTTGACTGACACAGATGCTTACCTTGACCAGATCAGGGCGACAATTGATGACTATGAGCAGAAGCTAGTGAGCTTAGACAAGGTAGTGGTTGAGTTAGGTCAGAACAACACTAGGTTTAGAAATGGATTTCACTTGGTTGTTGGCATAATGGTTTTTGCTTTAGTAGTAATAGCTTTGATGAAAATGCTAAACTAAACCAGATTAGTGTAGACATGTCTACTTAAATCAGATTGTAGACATTTAGTTAAGGTGCTCATGTAATGTAATGATTCGGAGGTTCATGCCTTTGTAATGACAATGATTTTGTAATTGTCTTTGTAATGACTCTGCCTTTGTAATGGCTTGGATAATGTAATGAGTAATCTGTTAAAGACTTTTATTTCTTGGCAGTATATACATGCAAAAGATTCACATGTTTTGACACTATAGACTCACAGGTTCTTCTTTCGAACTCAGCCACATGTTTTCAGCAGTCACATGTTTTGGAGTCACATGTTCTTACACTATAGAGTCACAGATAATTAGTTCTTTCGAACTCAGCCACATGATTTCAGCCAAAGAGGAGGCAAGTTGAGGTTCACGGGTTACACAAAGGAAAAATCAAACACTACTCTTTCCATATATATATACGACCATGATGCAAAACCAAACAATATCAAAGCAACAAAACATTCACAAGATCATTCATTATTTTCTCAATACAAGTTATCTCTTCGTTTAAAACTTCTCTCTTTTTCTCTTGTGTTCTTTTTTTGGTTTTTATAAATTTCTCAAAATTTAGTCAATGGCGGGTTCTTCCAACAATTATCGCTATCATCATGACTCTAGAGAGGTCGATGAGTGGGAACAATTTTATGAAGACCAATACGAAAATCAATTTGATGATATAGAAGAGGATATTCCGACCGAGAGGAAGGAACGTATATATATCGATAGAAATCGGGAAGAAGGACATCGAGGTTTGTGGAATGACTATTTTTCTGAAAATCCGATTTTTTCGGAGGGGTTATTTCGCAGACGATTTCGAATGAACAAGGACTTGTTTATGCGTATAGTGAATGAACTCTCTGCAAAAGTGAAATATTTTCGACCAAAAAAAGATGCAACCTTCCGGAATGGGTTATCACCAATACAACAATGTACGGCAGCAATTCGACTACTAGCATACGGGGGTGCGGCGGATGGTGTTGACGAATATGTACGGCTTGCTGATACGACGGCTCTACAATGTTTGACACATTTTGTAGTCGGAATTGTTGACTTGTTTGGCGATGAATACCTAAGACGCCCCTCAACAGAAGATCTTGCAAGGCTACTACATATTGGAGAAGAATGGGGTTTTCCAGGGATGGTTGGAAGCATCGACTGTATGCATCGGGAGTGGAAGAATTGTCCAACCGCTTGGAAAAGAATGTATTCACGAGGAACCGGAAAACCCACAATTGTTTTGGAGGCGGTAGCTTCCAAAGATCTCTGGATATGGCACGCGTTTTTTGGAGCTCCAAGTACGTCTAACGATTTAAATGTTCTCGATGAATCACCCGTATTTAATGACGTTATTCACGGTCGAGCTCCCGAAGTGACATACTATGTCAACGAAACGGAGTATAATTTGGCTTACTATCTGACGGACGGAATTTACCCCGAATGGGCGACATTTGTTAAATCCATCCCACGACCACAACACCCTAAACATGTTTTGTTTGCAAAACGGCAAGAAGGTGCACGAAAAGATGTTGAGCGTGCTTTTGGAGTCCTTCAAGCTCGATTCGCCATTGTTAAAAACCCATGTCGTTTATGGTCAAAACGCAAAATAGCTTATATTATGAGAGCATGTATCATACTCCATAATATGATTGTCGAAAATGAACGACATTCATACACTCTCTTTGACGAAGATGAATTCGAAAGAAACGACGATACCCCCGTTTTTCGAGGATCAGTCAATAATGCTACAAATCTCGGCGGTCTAGGTGATGGTGAGACAAGAATTCGCGATAGACAAGTACATCACCAATTGAAACATGATTTGATTGAGAATATATGGGCAAAATTTGGACATCTTCCAAATAATGATTAAGGGTTTTAAAATTTGTAGTAATTAAATAAAATGTTTGTGTGCTTTAATTATTATGTTTGTTTGTTTTTATGTTTTTTATTTCTATCTTTAATGTTTTGTTTGTTTAATAATAATTTGTAATTGTATGTTGGGTACTTTGTATTTTTAAATAAAAATTTAGTTTAACTATTTTATGTTTCCAATTTAAAAATTATTTTCAATTTTATAAAAATGTTTTATGAATTACTTAATTATATTATTTAAAACCTTATTACATTATTTAATAATTTCTCTCACCAAAACACATATACTCAAACATATGCCTATATCTCCACCTCTTACATTATTTAATAATTTCTCTCACCAAAATACATATACTCAAACATATACCTATAAAGATGCTCTTATATGTGATTCATTGAATGTAGATAAATAAGTAATGTATTGGTAACCTGTCAATTGGATAATACCCGAAAGGCCAAAACCGAGCTGCTGACGAAAAATATCATGTCCCTCATTAATCATGCAACCAAAATGTATCATGTAAAATGCAGAAATTCTCTCAAATTTGTATAACTTTAAGTTTGCAATGCTTTTAACTATTAATATTTGCGAAAAAGATATGGGCAAAAAAAAGTAGAAGATAATAGTAACGATTAAGAAATGTATTAAACCGAAAGAAAAATAAATATTGGACCAACTGTCCCACTAGGAGAACACGATAATATGATATATCCACCACATGAAATGCCGAAGAGAAGAATAACAATATGGGTCCTAATTGGTCGATAAACATAGACAACATTATTATTAGGTAGAAAATATAACTATATAATTCATATATACAGACTCTTTGCAAAGTTTTGGTGAACACATTTTGTAAAATTAAATCGGTAATATCACTACATTCAGTCTATTAATTAATCATTGTTATCCCTTGAATCCACCTATAGTGCAGATTATATGAATTCGAATCTTTAATTTGGACGTTTTTTTTTTTCGTCCATAGTATTACTGTAGTAAACAATGCAAGAACACAGATTAAGTGACCACTTTCACAAGTTTAATACAGTAGTTGTTATCTTTAATTATTTGTTTCTAGCATTTTTAGCGGCTAATGTTCTTTTCCAGTCAAATTGTCAATCAAGCCATAAATAACGCAATCACATTTTTAAATCTCTGCAACAAAGAAGGAACTAGCTTTGTTTTTTTGTTTAAAAACATCAAGTGGTATAACATCTTACTTGTTTTCTTATATTACCTACGAAATCGTTTAAATAATACGAGACTAATAAAGCCTACAACTCAGAAAGGAAAAAACACGACTGTTTTTCTTGGTCAACTAAAAAAAAATACGGCTACAATAGACGAACGATGTTAAAGGTTCTAGATTCGTTTAATTAAAGCACCATTGAATATTCTTAGCACAAATCTAAAGAAACTGAAACCCTCCAACTTCAAACAGAGGCTTACCTCAAATAAATTTCAGTCTACGTCATCTTCAACTTTAAGGAAGAGAGATAAAGTGTCTAGGGGAGAAGAACCAACTGTGATTGTGGGGAGAGAGAGACAGAGAGAGAGAAGCAAAAGTATTGTAAAATTTTCAATATTTCAGGCCTTCCAGAATCAGCAACTTGCTTGTCACACTTTGTCACCCCAAAAAAGATAAAATTTAAATTAGAAAAAACTTTAGTCCCTATTTAAACATTATTGCTCCCAAAAAAAAAAAAATCTGTAAATTCACTGAACCTTCCTCTCTTTCCTGTTTCTTCTCTGATTCCCACAGTCTAATCCCGAAAGTTTATTTATTTACAGTATTTTCTTTCTTTTTATTGCTACTTGTCTTCTTCATTTTATATCTTTTACCCAGTTTTATACCAAACTCGAAATCACAAACCACACACCAAACTTTATTTCTTCTTCTGTATTTTCCTTACAAAGAAAAGTTTCAAACTTTCTCTCGGGCTTCTCTCAAGATTTAAAGCTTCAAACCCAGATTCCGTTTTCTAACGTTAAAACCTTCTTCTTCTCGCTGAAGAACTTAAAAGGTAATTACTTTCTCAAGAACAAAGAGAATATTTTCAATTTTCTGATTTTGCTTGCTACTCAATATTGCTCATATATTGTTCAAGTTTTTGTCTGTTATGTCTACGAATCATAACGGTTCACTGATCAATAACGTCGACAATTTTCTCTTGCAGCTTCGTGAAAGACGCCGAACCGAGTCAACATTCAATCTTCTTCTCTTCCTCGAAAGAAAAGTTTTAGTCTTTTTAGGTCCAATAAGAACGTCGACAACAAATCCTTATAAACATCTGCTTTGGTCTGCATTTCGGAACACGATTCGTGAATCTTTTCCATTTCCTGTATCATTTCATCATCAGAGTTCTTCAATGAAGCTACATTGACAGAAGAAAACAAAAAAGCTAAATCCTTTCGTACATCGATCTGAGTTTCCAGATCAACACTCGAGAAAGAAAGTCTCTTTCTTTTAGATGATTCGTGAAATCTCCAGTCTACAAAACGACGTCATAAACATTCAAGACCATTCTTCCAGCAACATCAACATCAACAGCAACAAAATCATGGATGTGAGAAGAGATAACCGAAAAGACATTAGTTTTCGTGGATCAGCTCAAGCTCCCATGATGAGTAAGCAAAAATATTTTCGGACATTGTCGTCTCAGAGTAGTCCGAGGAGGCTTATAACTGCGAGTTACTTCAGTTTAGAGTCAATGGTTGTCCTTGTTGGTCTCACAGCATCGCTCTTGATCCTTCCGTTGATTCTTCCGCCGTTGCCTCCTCCTCCGTTCATGCTGCTTCTGATTCCCATTGGGATTATGGTTTTGCTTATGGTTCTTGCTTTAATGCCTTCTTCTAATGCCAAACATGTAACAAGCACTTATATGTAACGAACACAACAAGGAAACTTTTTCTCTTAAATTGAAGAAAATGAGGTTTTGTCTGTTGTTGTTAATTTGTTATTACTCAAGGTTTGAGGGTAAGAGATTTTGTATAACTATTTCATTTGTAAAACTTATTATCTGATGCAGTATTACTATACAATATCATGATTTTATCAATAATGGTGTGAAGGGAGCAAAATGTGACATTTGAAAGGAAAGATTTACATTCAATGATCGATCATAGGAGACTTAAAGTCAGAGACAGAAGCAAGTATATTTATTCTTTATGGTTGAAATAATATAAAAGGTTTTGATTATCATCTCCCATGGGTTAGGATGCGTAAGAGACTTGAGACAAAGACATTCTCATAGGAAGTTAATTTGTACAAAGCTCCTTTCATCATCTCCAAACCCTGGATCCGGATCCAAAATTGTAGTGATATGATTGTTTATTCAGTTCTTATTTTCTTAAACTAATTTTAAGGCAATGGGTAAAGGTTAAACCCGAATAACTCGGAATGCTGGATCCATTGTTGGCTCAGTGTGAAGAAGCTTTGACCAAAAAAAGAGGAAGGTGATGCTCCAATACTGCCATGAGCTGATGACCTTTGTACACTTCTTCGGTGTCCACATCGAAGCCTTGAAGCTGCTTTGCGGCTTCCATGAGCTGTCCCCTTAATCTCTGTGAGAGCAACCGCCCTCCCGCTTTCACACACTCTCTGTACAGTGGCATGTAAGCGATCGCAACTCTCAATGGACCTGGGAGATCCTTCAAACATATGGCAGACTCGCCAATCTTCAAAACCCTCATGAAGTTCATAAAGTTATCTCGGCTTTCCCTCAAGCCTTGGTTGAATGCAACCTCTGACCAATGTTCTTGGAGAAACAATTTCAGTTCTGAAGGAACAGACTCGTCTTCTGACTTTGCAATGGTGTCTGCAACTGAATAAGTGGCTACCGGATCCCCGAGGAAATCTGATTTGAGGAGAAACTCTACTCCGTAGAGGGAACCACCGCTTCTTTCTCCGGCTGCTTTGAGGATTTCGATGCTGAGAGCAGTGAGGACAGGTCTTGGTACATGAGGAAGGAGATAAGCAGCGATCTCGACCTGGCTGCTCGACGTGGCGGCTGTGAGAGCCAAGCATAGCTCCATTTCACGACACCCTCTTTTCACAAACCATTCCACAACTTGCATACAACCTCTCTCCGCGGCTCTCATCAAAGGACCCACGAAAGCGATGGCATGACCCTCTTCCATAAGGCAGTCCATCGTTTCGATTTTACTATAATGCGATGCAAAACCCAGGGCAAAGTCAACATCCACGTCTAAGCTATTCCTTTGAGCAATCTACACCAGAGTAATAGAAAGTTAGAGTGTACAAAGAAACTTGCAAGCAATCATTAGGAAAAGAGAGAGTTACCTGCAACAAGATTCGCACAAGCTCTGTGCTCCCAAAACGAGACGCTTCAAGAAAGCACTGGTTTACGTTATCTGCACCTCCTTCCACCAGCATACCGAGCAATCCATGTATGACCGTAGCTGAGATGCCAGAAGCCCATCCAGGATTGAACGAGGTAGAGAAGAGCGTAAGCGGGAAGCAAGCTGCATCAAAGGCTTCTGTGAAATCTTTTCCAGATAGATGGTTTCCTGCAAGATCTAAGAACATCTTGAAAGCAGAAAGCTGGAGTTGGATCTCAGCGGCTGAGTCTTGGTTAGCTTTATCTCTAGCGCCCTGGCATCGGGAGTGGAAACCTATGCATTTGAGGGCCCATTCAGTAAACTTTTGAACTTTGGCACCGGCTTCTACTTTTAGCACTTCATCACCGGTACACTCTTGGAGACGCTCGTGCAACCTGGATACGCCGAGATGGAAAAAAATGGATTTATAAAGTAAGGGTGTCTCACCACCTGATCTCCTCCTAAACGGATAAACAAATAAAAACCTATCATACACTATACCGGATCAAAACGGTAATCATAGTAGTACTTTAGGGTCGAATCCACAGAGACCAGAGATACACTTTAAATCAATAGATTAAATTAAGCTAAGATAAAATAAGGATTTGATTTTCTAACCACCTAGCAATAAAATAAATAAGCAATAATAATAAAAGAATATTAGGCATAGGGAAACCATCCAGGATGTGACAAAACAATTAAATCAATTAGTAGAGAATATTAAAATACGTTCTAGAACTCAATTCACAATTAATAAGACATCTCGCTCTCGCGCAAACACCTACTTAGTAATACTATATTAGAAAACCGCTCTCGCGCGTTCCCTAGAGTAATACTAGCATTAAGAATAGGATTGATATGTTCACAAGATGTCATGGCCCGGGCTTTCGCCTCAAGCCATAAAACCTTGCTCGACTAGTGTTGATTCCAGCGACTAAACACTACTTTCGTACCTAGTTTAATCACACAAGATCTTAGAACAAGTTAGCTACTCAAGCCCTAAGCATTAAGTATAACAATAGAAGAAGAACGATAAAGTAAATTTCCAAATCTAACAACCTAATAATCGGTCACATCCTTTCAGAGAAACCCTAGCCTAATAAAGAAACTACTCAAACATAAAAACAAGAACAAAGATGAAACTATAAAGAGACATCTTTATAAAATAAAACTTAAGAGTGTATTGAGAGGTGAATCTCTTACAAACTCTAAAGAGGAGAGAATGAATTGTGTTTTTCTACAAGGGACGAGCCTCTCTTTATATAGCAAAGGGAGAGAGGCCGCAAAAGGAAAACAAGAGAGAAAATGGAAAAACGAAAAATGGAAAAACTTGGAGAAGAGGCAAGCAGGGATCGATCGATCCTCGGGTAGGATCGGTCGATCCCACCGTCTTCTCGTCTTGGGCCAAAGCCTTTGATCAGATCGAGCGGTCCATGGGCCTGGTCAGTCGGTTCCACCGCCTCTTCGAACGTGAGCCGCAATTCTTCAGGGATCGATCGATCCTTCGGTTGGATCGATCGATCCTTCTTCATTTCTTCACGATGGGCCCATTTCTTCAAGCTTGGTCCATTTGTACTCTTATTTGATCCAAAATCCTTCTTTTTCTAATATTCTCCTTGTAGACCTGAAAATCCCTAAGTAAAGCAAATAGTCCTAAATTCTATCTAATATAAGTTAGTTGACTCAAAATACAATCCTAAAACAAAGATTAAAAACGATAAAAACTAGACTCATCAATTCCCCCAGACTTGAATCTTTGCTTGTCCTCAAGCAAGAACAATCAAAAAGACAGATCTTAAAGGAAAGGTTTGAAAACAAGAACTCACAACTTCTCGGGAATCTCCGTACATCTTCCGTGAATGGATTGAGCTTACAACATGTAATGACCATTGGCTTAGCAACTCTCCGTACTAGTGTCCCGAGATCTCAAGGAAGCTCCAAAATCTCCATTGTTGACTCCCTACGTTCATTCTTTACAAGCGTGCGGTCTCAACGAGGGAGTATCGATCAAAGATCGCGTAGACGCTTACCTTCATCTAGCTCCCAAGACATTCTTCTTATGGTTCCTTTCCTTCTCTTCTATTCTACTCTTTTGAGATCGATTCCTCCCTACTTTTCTAGGGTATTTTATTTTTTTCTATCGATCTCCTTTTCTTTTAGCCCGGGGTTGGTTTTCATGAGTCCGAAGTATGCAAGGGGGTAACCACACATCCCTCGGCCCACTTCTTTGTTTACCACATCCCTTTTCTTTTCTTTTTCTCTTTTTCTTCTTTTTCTTTTTCTTTTTCTTTTTCTTTTTCAGGAGAAGAGAGGGGAATCCATACTTTTTCGAAGTTATGCGCGTCTCGGAAAACATTGAGTCAGAGGTCGCGTTCGATGTATACCAAGCCCCAAGTTGAGAAGATTAAGTCCAAATTATCGTCTTGTCATGGGTGGAGTCAACGCCAAGTCAATCGGATTTCCAAGAGATAGGGACTTCTGGTGAGTTGTTCGGCTATAGCGTTCCAATCTTCGGCTCTTCAATGAGTATAATCATGATGGGTAGCAGAAGATGTTAGTACGAACACGCAATTCACAAAAGAAGTTTCAAGTTCTAAACCATTTTGACTCAATAAAACGACTCAAATAAAAATGTTAGCATAATGGTCACAAATCCCCCCAGACTTACTTCACACCGTCCCGGTGGGAAAGAAAAATCAAAGAAAGGAAATGTAAATCAAATAAAAAAAACAGAAGTCAGAAAACACAAACGAAAGGAATATTATACAGAGGATAGAACCAGTGGATACGAGTCTATGGAGATGGTGGAGATTCCCATTGTCCAAGGCCTCGCCTGTTGCGCTCGCGGAGATCGTCCTGCTCATAAGTCGCGGAGGTGTCATGGCTCGGGGATGATAGCCAAGTAGGAGAATCCTCCTCATCATCATCGATGCGGACAGTAGAAACAGCGGCGTGGTCAATCTCCTCAGTATCAGACGCATGGACCGGAGTGGGCTCGCGTCGGGGTGGAGGTGGTGATGGTGCGATGCAGCAAAGCCAAGTGGCAATCTTCGTCAGCAAGGTGTTGTTCTTCTGCGTAGTCTCACAGACCCATCGCTCCATCTCTGTAGCCGGCTCCGTAGGTGGATCAGTAGCGGTGTAAGCGCTCACGTCAAGCTCAAATGGAGGCACCTGTCCGGAGAATGACTGAAATGGTGGAGTCTGAGATGCAGAAGGCTGAGAAGGTCCAGCCTCATCGGTACGTCTGGTGCGTGCGGCTCTCCTAACGCCACTAGTCTTCGGCGGGATAGGTCTTTCGCAAAGCGCCCCAGCAGGCGGATGAAAGGCAATGTTGTCTGGAATGGCGAGAGACGTCAGCTCAATGCGGGGCAGGCGAATGTACCTGTATGTCCCGTCTGCTTCCTGAAAACGATAGGCTAGTGAGTGGCGGATGAGAATCTCACTCGCGTAGAGGTGCTCTCGATCAATGAATCGCGCCCTGTGCTCAGGAACGGCTGGTGCGATGTGGAAACGTGATGTGTTCATAATTTACCCCTTTTTATCATACACTTGTCATTGTTTCCACTCATTTAGCTAAGTGTTTTGCATCATTCTTAATGTGTTTTGCATGATTTCATACTTAGGAGTGTTTTTACATTAGTTTTGCATATTCTTGCATACATGTTGCATTTGGAGTAATTTCAGGTGTTTGTGAGCTGTTTCTACTCGACGTGTCATCCTGGAAGAACAACTGATTCTGCCTTTTCTCCTGCTGGGACTGTCACCTGCCGAGCCGTCAAGGCTGCTCTCACTCGTTCTGCACCAGCGACAAACACAGTCATTTCAGCGTTTCTCCTACTCGACCTGTCGCCCTGGAAAAACCACTAAATCCACTGTTTCTACTCAGGCTACATCTCACTGGACTGTCTCTGTCCCACTCGGTCCGTCATGCTCTCGCTCCCCCAGTGTGTGTGTCTCACTCGGCCTGTTTGACAGCTTGCACGATCCATCTCTTCACGTATGTTACTCGGCCTGCCTCCAAAGGAAGACTCCTCGTTTGCATGATTTCTCCTGCTGGGACCGTCAAGTGTTGGAAGCCTCTATTTCTTCACATGGTTTATCTCACTCGACCCGTAGGGTCATTACTCTTCTAAACCGACTTAATAATTGACTTTTGACTTTTTAAGTTAGGGTTTTACCCCTTTTAGTATAAATAGCCCCCTTTGTTTAGGGTTATTTTTGGGATCTGATCTTTTTACCTTGATCTTTCGTATTTTTAGCTTTTAGAACCCTTGAAAAACTCAGAAACTTCTTTCTTTTGTAATCCAGATCTCCTTTTATCTTTTTAAGTTTATGCAATTCCGTTTTGATATTATTGTTCGTTTTACTTTACTCTACCCTTCTTTATTGTTTGCTAAGATGTCTAGATATCATTGTTTGATGATCATGCGTTCTGTTTCTGAGTAGTGAACTAGGGTCTTGAGGATGTGATAGATCAGGTGGAGACTCTTAGTATTTAGGATGTTCAAGCTTTGAATTTGATGTTTCCCTTCTGGACTAGAGTTTAACTCACTAGATTTGTTCTGATCAAATCGATCTAGTTTTTAGGCGTTCACACCCGAGAGGTGTTTGGTGAATTGTCTGAACCACTAGTGCTAGAGATTCGTTACCCTTACCTAAGAGATTAGTTGTCTAGGAAGCGTTTTGACAGAAAGTGAACTTGTTCTTACTGCCTGCTTGACATGGTTTCACCAACGAGAGTTGGGTTAGGATGTTGTTAGGTTTGATAGTCTTTATCAAGAGATTGAATTGATTAGCTTCTGTGTTCACTGTCTAGGGAAAGCTTGATTGCGCTTGTTGAGCATCATACATACTAGGAGGATCCACCTGCATCAATAACCACATTCTCAGGAACCTTGCTTTATCTGATTGATATATTACCTGTTTTAGTTTGCTTGCTTGCTTGAGTTTTTATTCTTTATCATTTCGCTTCTAGCTTTACATCCATCTTTTGCAATCTTGTTTATTTTTACATTTTGTTTACATAGGTTGTTAGACAAATCAACATTTCTATCTGTCTTGACTTAGCAGCATCTGATCACATCTTGATTGTTAGCAACTCACCCGATTGGATTGACACCCTTTGTACTGCATCGATGGTTTAAGTGCTTAGGGAATTGAAACCTAGTAAAATCCTATTATCAAAACGGCAATGGGTGATAATGGGAGTCACCAAGCTCCCGATCATGATCACCTTCTTCCTGGACCGAAGTGCCTGCTTCGTCACCCGGATGAACTCCCGAACTAGTAATGCGGCGAAGTTGACGCGATGCGTCTTGTTGTAGTTGGCCGCGGTGGGGCTGGTGATGAAGCGATGGAGCCCATAGAAGCACATGGAGAGCTCAGGTAGCTGCAAAGTACCCATCTCTGCACGGGCAAAGATGGTGCTGCTCATGAAACGGACCGCCAAGCGAATCACCGGGTTGCGGATAAGTGCCTGCTTGGCACCTCGAGAAACGTACTCGCCGGACCCAAGGGTCTGCCAGAATGCAGAGGGGTCAGTGATGCCATCGAATTGGTTTTTCTCGCGAGGCGGGAACCCATAGAGATCACACAACTGAAGGAGTGTGATGGTGAAGTGCCTTCTAGATAGAAAAAATGAGATGAAGGCGTCGGTGGCATCTTGCGGATCCGTAGGGTAGTGGACCTGCAATGTGGCGAGGAACTCGGCTGCGGCATTGGGATAGAGATCCCATCACTTCTCCGGGAAAGAACCGAAGCCGGCATTGCGCAGAAACGTCAAGACATCGTCTAGGATGCCCATAGCCCTCAGAACATCGGTTTCTAGAAACTGTGTGGGCTCGAATTTGCAGCTGCGGAGTGCAATGGTGTCTTCCTGATTCTTTTGGGTCCACTCTCTCTCTCCGGTGGCTGGTTCCTTGCCGCTACGTCGTCCTGGAGCCATTTTCTGAAAACAGAAAACACTCAAACACAAATGAGAAAAACTCACAAAGCTTAACAAAAATCAAAATGGTTTAAGAAGCTAATAAAAACAATGCAGTGCGACGCAAGCAACAATATCCAATTCAACATGAAATCGAAATTCCTATCGCATTCGCGAAATGCAAAACAGAAAATCCGAGACATGTAATGGCATTAAGCATATGCAATCAACAATTAGTACTCTCTCAAACTTAATCGTCTCTCGCAATCCATCAAATTGCATTTTCAACCTCATAAAAATCGAAATTCTATGGCTTATCACACGAAATTTTCAAGTTTCTCACAATAAAATCAAATGCATTTCAAACCAGAGAAACTATCAGTCCTATAGCATTCCCAACAACCTAATTCAACCTAAATCCAAGAGATTACAAAGCTCTAACACCCTAAAGTGGAAAAACCCGAAATCAAATTTCAAAAATTCGGACTCAGTACCTCAAACGAATCAAGCTGGGTATAGGGGAATCAGTTAGAGCTCGAAAAATAGTGTGATTTAGCACCAAAAATCAACAAAAACAATGGAGAATTGAGAGAGATTGAGAGGATTGAAGTTTTTAGAGAGAGAGAGCAATGGAGGTTGGGGATCGATGGAGGAGTGAGAGGACTCGATCTCCATCGATATATTGGCCCTAAACCAGTTTAAACCGGTTTGAATCAAGTGGATAAACCGATTCAAACTGGAAATCCATTTTTTTTCGAAATACCTGAGTCGGGATCGATCAATCCCTGGTGTAGATCGGTCGATCCCGAGGCTTCTGTTCCTCGGTTCATTTTCCAGGCGAGATCGATCGATCCTTCAAGTGTCTGATCACCAAAAATTCGCATCTTAATGCGATCAAAACCTAATCCTGATACACTTAGGAATCCTTAATGATCCACTGATTAGAAATCCTCAAATATAAATAGTCTTAAACTTAAAAGCAAAAGAAACAAAAACCAAAAGCTCAAAACATAATAGTTAGTACAAAATCATCGGGTTGCCTCCCGGAAGCGCTTGTTTTAAGTCTATAGCTTGACTTTCTCTTCTCTTAGGCTTGTGGACGAGGGATTTGAATTAGTTCTCCTGAGATGCGTACGCTACGTTCTTCCTCTTGGATACGAATGGGCCTAAACGCGTTCTCTCTTGGCTTTATTCGATAGAAAACCCTTTCGTCGACATTGGCAAAGCACACGCGGTGATTGGGAATGTCTATGACAGCTCCAACAGTGTTCAAGAAAGATCTTCCGAAGATGACTTGTTGACGCTTCCCGGGCACATCTACAACTTTGAAGTCCGTGGGAACATACACTTCCCCAATTCGCATCATTTCATTGCGTAGCTCTCCTCTTGGTACCACCATAGACTCGTCGGCCATGTAAAGATTTGAAGTGGATGGATAGCAATTGGTGATTCCACATCGAGAAGCTATGGCGGTGGGGATCACACTTGTTCCGGCTCCGGAGTCGCAAAGGCAATTGTAAACCGAAGTACCATTGATAGCACATGGGATTACGAAGCATCCGGGATCTTCCATCTTAGGAAGGCATCTCCTCTCCGCGTTTCTTTCTCGTGCCCTATAGAAGTGTGCTTCGATGGAATAGAATGGTTCTCTACTTCTCCAAAAGCACTTTTGCAAACAAGGATACTTGAACCAAGCTTCGTCAAAACTATAATCATCCGGCACCATCTTTACTCGCATCTCGAACATGTTGAGATCATGTGGATGAATCTCATCTCTCATCTCTTCTTGATTCTCGTCGGCGGGAAAACATGGAGGATTGCAAGTACAATTCCTCTTGACTTTTGGATAAGGCCATTGGCGATTTACTTGCTTGCGAGGCGTCCTCTTCATCACAACGAACACATCGGCAAAGTTAGATCCCAAACGATTTGCTTCAAGCACCGGATAATAGGCCACATCCTTGTCGATCTTAGTGAAGGTCATCTTGGGTTCTTCGAGGTCAAACACGGCTCCAACCGTGGTCAAGAAAGCGCGTCCCAAGATTAGAGGAGTTTCGGATCCTCCACTCATTTCCACGACATGGAAATCGGTGTGCACTATGTGGTTGCCAATGCGCACTTCCACGTCTCCTATGAAGCCTTGAGGGGTTGTTGTGGATGCATTCGCAAACTTTAATGAGCACTTAGAGGTCTCCATCCCTTGGAGATCAAGCCTACGGACGGTTGCCATTGAAATGACATTCACGCTTGATCTCGAATCACACAGGGCACCACAATCGAACATGGCACCACAAACTTGCCCGGATCTTCAAGTTTCTTCACTTTGACAAGCATTGGATTTCTGGCCTCCTTCCTCTTTGCTAGGTAAGTGTCAACTTCTACAGCATCTTCAGTACCGTCAATGACATCCTTGCAGATCTTTTTCAAGAACGGGAGATCTCCCAAAGCTTCGGAGAACGTGGCTTCTTTAATCAACTCGCCAATGATGCTCTTGAACCGTATGTACCTTGTCTCATCGATCTTGGTCTTAGGCACCACCGGATAAGGGCTCTGAGGTTTGTAGAGAAGTACATCAGCCTTAGCAACAAAGTTTGCATCACTCTCTTTTGAAAACGAATCAGAAACGTCCTGAGCAGTGGCACGGATCGATCGATCTGGTTGGGGATCGGTCGATCTGGCTTCTCGGGTCAGCAAAGTGAAACCAGCAGGCGGATCGATTGATCTGTGAAGGAGACCGGTCGATTCTGGCTTCTGAAAACTCGATACTCCTCCAATTTCATCCGCTTTGAAACTTGCGTTGACTCCAGAATGAGCCATAACAGCATTGCAAGCTTCTTTCCCTTTGGAGCTGGATGCCATAGATGAAACTCTCTTGTCTAGAGAATCAACCCTAATCGCCAAAGTAGTGAATTTCCCATTGAGATCGCCATACATCCCATCGATCTTAGCATTGATCTCGGATGCACTCTTCTTATGACTCTCAATCAGTGATTGCATCATCCCCTCCAGCTTGTTCTCTTGAGGAGCAGCTGGTTTGTTGTAAGCTCCTTGTTGGCGTGGTGGATACACCACATCTTGGGGGTTCTCCACGTTGTTGCTTCGATAGGAGAGATTTGGATGGTTTCGATAGTTGGGGTTGAAACCACCACGGTAACCTCCCACGTAGTTAAGATCTTCCAAGTCTTCATCTTCTTCTCCACAAGCTTGCACCGGTTGTTGCTCACGCGCAAGAAGAAGGTTCACCTTCTGCGTGAGGTCCTTAAGTGCATCCGTCTCCACAGCCTTTACCTTCACTGATCGATCATACTCAGGAGCATGATCACTATTGCTCCGTGCCAAATTCTCGATAAGTGCCGTCGCTTGTGTCACCGTGTTGGTTGAAAAGTCTCCCTTGCTTGCCGTGTCAAGAGCCATTTGGTATTGGGTGTCAATACCACCATAGAAAGTGGTCATGAGGCTTTCTTGAGTGTAACCGTGATGGGGGCAGTCCTTCACGTATTCTTTGAATCGTTCCCAAGCTTCATTGAAAGTCTCAGTAGCCCTTTGCTTAAAGGCAACAATTTGGTTCCTCATGCGTGCTGATCGGGCTTTCGTGTAGAAGTGGTTGAGGAACTTAGCTCGACACTCTTCCCAAGTGGTTATGGAACTGGGCTCCAACATCTTAAGCCATCGCAACGCCTTATCCGCAAGTGAGAATTTGAACAACGTCAGCCTCAGATAATCGTAGGGTACTCCATTGGCTTTCGTGGTATTGCACAATGCTTCAAAAGCCTCGATGTGGTCCATCGGGTTCTCCGTGGGCAAGCCGTTAAAGCAACGGTTTTGGACGAGGTTGATCAAGCTATACTTGATCTCATACTCCTGACGAGTGGGATTCAGAGGACGAAGCGCAGACCTATTAGCATAGAATCGGTCCGGTGTATCTTGCTCGCCAAGTGTACGAGCAGGACGTGCAGCAGCAAGAGGATCGATCGGTCCAAGTGGTAGATCGATCGGTCTGTCATCACGAGGATCGACCAGTCCGATTTGTGGACCGATCGGTCCGGCAGCAGCTGGCAGGACGGGTGGAGGATTGTTTCCTCCTTCGGCAGCTGGAAAGGCAAGTGGGTTACCGGCAGCAGCAGGTTGCACATCTTGTGGATTCATCTCAACTGATTCGGAGTTGGCTTTTCTTCTTCGTTCCAAACGCCCAAGTTCTTCGTTAGAGAGTGCAACTAAGTCGGTAGCCTTGTGGCTTCTCAATTAAATGCACCTGAAATCAAAAATAGTAATAGAATAATTAGTATAATGCAGAAAATAAAAATCTTAGACTAAATTCAATTCTAAATCTCTAAAGGTGCCTATTGGTCCCCGGCAACGGCGCCAATTTGATCGTAGGTCAAATAATAAACCTAAATATGCAAACTACTAGATCGAATACGGTAATCAGTTGTAGCACTTTAGGGTCGAATCCACAGGGACCGATAAGTTACACTACGAATTTACGGGATTAAAATTAAGCTAAGACAAAATAAAATAGGAGTTTGATTCTATCAACCTAACGAGAAATTAAATAAGCAATAATAAAAGAATATTAGGCATAGGGAAACCATCCAGGATGTGACAAAACAATTAAATCAATTAGTAGAGAATATTAAAATACGTTCTAGAACTCAATTCACAATTAATAAGACATCTCGCTCTCGCGCAAACACCTACTTAGTAATACTATATTAGAAAACCGCTCTCGCGCGTTCCCTAGAGTAATACTAGCATTAAGAATAGGATTGATATGTTCACAAGATGTCATGGCCCGGGCTTTCGCCTCAAGCCATAAAACCTTGCTCGACTAGTGTTGATTCCAGCGACTAAACACTACTTTCGTACCTAGTTTAATCACACAAGATCTTAGAACAAGTTAGCTACTCAAGCCCTAAGCATTAAGTATAACAATAGAAGAATAACGATAAAGTAAATTCCCAAATCTAACAACCTAATAATCGGTCACATCCCTTCAGAGAAACCCTAGCCTAATAAAGAAACTACTCAAACATAAAAACAAGAACAAAGATGAAACTATAAAGAGACATCTTTATAAAATAAAACTTAAGAGTGTATTGAGAGGTGAATCTCTTACAAACTTTAAAGAGGAGAGAATGAATTGTGTTTTTCTACAAGGGACGAGCCTCTCTTTATATAGCAAAGGGAGAGAGGCCGCAAAAGGAAAACAAGAGAGAAAATGGAAAAACGAAAAATGGAAAAACTTGGAGAAGAGGCAAGCAGGGATCGATCGATCCTCGGGTAGGATCGGTCGATCCCACCGTCTTCTCGTCTTGGGCCAAAGCCTTTGATCAGATCGAGCGGTCCATGGGCCTGGTCAGTCGGTTCCACCGCCTCTTCGAACGTGAGCCGCAATTCTTCAGGGATCGATCGATCCTTCGGTTGGATCGATCGATCCTTCTTCATTTCTTCACGATTGGCCCATTTCCTCAAGCTTGGTCCATTTGTACTCTTATTTGATCCAAAATCCTTCTTTTTCCAATATTCTCCTTGTAGACCTGAAAATCCCTAAGTAAAGCAAATAGTCCTAAATTCTATCTAATATAAGTTAGTTGACTCAAAATACAATCCTAAAACAAAGATTAAAAACGATAAAAACTAGACTCATCACCACCCTTCCCAGCTAACCCAAGATAAACCAGGAGGAAGATGAACACGAGAGATATGTATAGATCTAACAGAAAGAAACTCTAAGATGTAACAAGTACCACACAATGTGGTGAAGCAGAATAAAACACAATGAATCATGATAGAGACCCTTTTGTCTAGTAATCCAAAAAGTGTGTTGCCGTTATAAATTAATGAGAAAAGGGGAAACATCTTATGAGAGAAACAAATGTGTACCTTTGAGCTATTACAGTTACCGTATCAGCGAGACTCACTGTCCGGCTCTGGCAAGATGAGACGCATGAAGCAAGAAATGAAGTCCTGAGTGTAGCTCTAGTGTAGTCATGAGCACCATGACATATGATCTTTGCAATCAATCCGGTGATACCTCGTAACTCGCCCTCTGTGCTCAAGAACCAAATAGAATCTAGACTAATACACAGCAAATCATTCAAAGTCTGTAGATCAGCCAGATGAATCATTCTCTCTGAAAGTTCCCAATCCTGTGAGCTAACAGCACCTTGGAAGAGTCGTCCCAATTCGATTCTATCCTGTCTATTAAGCTTCTGCATTTTTGGCGGGAAAATGACATTTGGCGATTTCGGCATGAAAAAGTAGAATTATTGTTATTGCGGAAAACGATATTTTACGGTTTTGGCGAGAAAACAAAATTTTGCGGTTTGGTCAAAAAATGAAATTTTGCTGTTTTGGAGGAAAAACAAGATTTTGCGGTTTCGGCGGAAAAACGAGATTTTATGTTTTTAACGGGAAAACAATATTATGCAGTTTAGGGAGGAAAATGAGATTTTACAGTTTTGGCAGGAAAATGATATTTTGTGCTTTTGGCGAGAAAACAAGATTTTGCGGTTTGGCGGGAAAACGAGATTCTTCGGTTTTGGGGAGAAAACGAGATTTTTTGGTTATGGCGGGAAAACGAAATTTTACGGTTTTTACGGAAAACAATATTTTATGGTTTAGGCGAGAAAATTAGATTTTGCGGTTTGGGCGAAAAATGAAACTTTGTGGTTTTGGCAGGAAGACGAGATTTTTTTTCTGTTTCTGCGGAAAAACGAGATTTTGCAGTTTTGGCGGGAAAAAAAATTTACGGTTTTGGAGAGAAAAATAGATTTTCTGATTTTGGCATGAAAAATAGATTTTGCGGTTTTGGCGGAAAAACGAGACTTTGGATTTGGACGGAAAAGCGAGATTTTCCAATTTTGTAAAAAAATTGTTTTTATTATTCTATGGTTAAAGTTATAATTATAAACGAAGGTGTTTTGGACTTTTGTAATTTAAGACGCAATCGGAACATATAAATGTTTAAACTCATCTAAAATATCATGTTTTTTTTAATGAGTTTCATTTTGTATCAAATATCGTGCCCTTCCTTTTGAGCTGCAAGATTATCTGCTTTACTTCTAGTAAACGGTTTGTACCAAACAAAATCTTAAAGAATCTCAAATCTTCCCTTTTGTTTTCCCTAAAAGTTTCATTTCAAAGTACCCGTACTTAGTGTGACAAAAGAGTCATACAGAGTTCTGTCTTACAGGAGTAAGGAAAAGAGCTGAAGAGAAAGAGTGCGTCTTTAAGAATAATGAAGTTAATGAAAGATTTATGTGGTGTGCTTTTGATGACTGGTGGATCAGACTTTTGAATAGAGTTGTCTTTTTTTTTGGACTTCCTATATCATTGTTGTCCGGTTCTGTTGGTTATATTTTGTTTAAACAGGGTTTGGTATCGATGCCTAAATGATGACTCTATTACGATTTACAAATATGTTCATCCATGTTTAGCGTAATCTATAATAAAAGAAAATGAACCGTAAGTAAAAGATGCAACGTTTTCATCAGTACCAGATTACCGTTAGATGAAATAATAATCCAAAAAAGTTTCCCTCATCAATCATCTGATGGTGAATTATAGCGTGATCACTCAGGCTTTTTATCAATCGATTTTTACAATTGGATATTGTTTTTATGCGATGATGTCGAAGAAGAGAAGGGACTAAACGTCATCGTTTTAGGTGCATGATTTTGGAAAAATTGTAAATGGGCCTAAATGGGTCCAATTTTAGATAAAAGGCCCATTAAGCCCGCGAAATCCAAGCCCTAACATCCCTGTCACTACTAACTACTTCCCCCTGACTTGAATCAGAGCCGCGTTCTCTCAAGTTCCTTGGAAGCAAGCTTCTCCGATTTCGCATCTCCCAGGTTTGTCTTCTTAATCTCAAAACCCAAATCATTCTCTATCAACTTTTTTAAGTAGTGCTCCGCTCGTAGAAATGACTGTGGGATATTATAGTAATCGTAAAGTTTTTAGATTTGGGAATCAAAAAATCATTGTGATGATTTAGTTATCTCTGCGTCGAATCGAATCGCGCGTCAAGAACCCTAATTTAAGGGATATGCAATCTTGTTTGTTTGTTTGATAGGTTGGAAGCTAGAGCTAAGAGTGCAAAAACCCTTTACTTTGTTACACTGTTTAGAGCAGTCACACCCCAATGTCAGCCCTTGTGGCGCTATGCAGAGCTCGAGCTGCTTCTTCTTCTTTGTTCAACAGCGTTCTTCGTCCAGCATTTCGCAGTCTCTCCACAGGTACTAGTTATATACTCTTGACTTTCCTGGTTTGTTTCCGAGAAACAAAAACGAAGCTTTAATCTTTACAAGGCTCTTGATTATAAAAATTCGTTTTTTATAACCTTCAGCTTGAACAGTTTGCTAGGATAGAATCAGTTTTTTCAATTAGTTTTGGAAAGAGGTGATATTATAGGTCGTAGGATGGTGTATCCTTTGAGGAATCAGGTTGAGTAGCGAGCTGTATTTGCATAAGTATTATTGTTTTACAAAACTTAGAGAATACTGTTATTGTTTCCAACTAGCTTGTGTCAAAATCCTTGCCTTTGTTTTGTGTGCGTTTTGTTCAGAATTTTTTTCATTACGGGTGCATCCAAATTGATGAATCAAGTACATATGGGGCTTGGGTTATGGTCATGTATACTGTCTGTATGGTTTTGCTGTAACCAGGATTGAGTTTTGTTGAGTATATGCTTCTTCAAACTTGGTTAAGGAGATCATATTCATTTATTGGAATATATGCTAATCCCAGAGTTTTCATCTAGCTTTCGTGTCAAAATCCACTGTCTTTCTTTTGGGTGCGTTTCGTGGTGACAAGTCACTTCAATGCCTCTGATTTTATTTGTTGGTATCTTTGCAGGTTTTGCTGATGTGCAGAACAAAACACTGGTGGAACAAATGAAAGAAGAGATGCTCCACATGGACATCAACTCAATGATAGGAAGTTCCATGCCACTAGGAAATATGCGCATAGGAGCAATCATCCACAACATCGAGATGAACCCAGGGCAAGGCGCGAAGCTAGTCCGAGCTGCAGGAACAAGCGCCAAGATCCTAAAGGAGCCTGCTTCGGGGAATTGCTTGATAAGGCTTCCATCCGGGGACACGAGGTGGATCAACGCCAGATGTCGTGCTACGATTGGTCAAGTCTCGAACCCGTCTCATGGAGTGAAGAAGCTGAGGAAAGCAGGACAGAGTAGGTGGCTGGGGATAAGACCCAAAGTGAGAGGAGTGGCGATGAATCCGTGTGATCATCCACATGGTGGTGGTGAAGGGAAAAGCAAAAGTAGTGGAAGCCGAGGAAGGACATCTGTTAGCCCGTGGGGGAAACCATGCAAAGGCGGTTACAAGTCTGCTAGTGTCAAGAAGAAGAAGAAGCGATTAGCGGCTAGAGAAGCCAAGATGTGATATCTCGAAGAAGAAGTAAAAACCTCCCAGGGTTGTTTTGTGACGGTGTTGAATCATTTGAGACTTTTAAGCTTAATAAAAAAGTGGGGCAGAATCTGACTAGACTGGTGGAGCTCCATCAACGGCACATCGGCTTAAGTTTTATAGAAAAAAATGACATTAGTGATGTCTACAACTTCGATGGATTGGAAATATGCTACGTTTCGGAATGCTCTTTTAGAGCTCTTGGGTTTGAAGATGTCACCTTGTTGAACCCATTTTTGTGTTTCGCTGCAAGACTTTTGCAACCCTTTTAAACCATAACAATGTTTGCAGTCCAAGGAACCATTGTTAATCAATCATATATCCATTGGCAATAAAAGAAAAACCGGAAACTTGTGTTCAGTTCAATAACAAACTAAATAAAAAACGAACTAATAGAAACTAAACTAATCGGCAAATTTTCTAAAAGGCAAACTACTCGACCAACTAAACCAAAATAATCGCATGCCAAACTAGTCCGTGGGGGAAACCGTGCAGAGGCGGTTATAAGTCTGGTTGTGTCAAGAAGAAGAAGAAGCGATTGGCGGCTAGAGAAGCCAAGATGTGAATCATGTGATATACTGAACAAGTTACGGTTTCTTGGAATGCAGCTTATCTTGTGACGTTGTTGAATCTTTCGAGTGTTTTTAGCTCAAAAAAAAAATTTAGGTAATTTTAGTATCGTGGATCAGTCATGGATAGCGATAGTACAAATGTCGTTACGTGTTTTTCTTTTTCTTTATCTTGAAATCAAACGTTTTTTTATCGTGGGCATGTTTTAATGAACGCGGTTTTTTCCCATATTAAATGAGTTACGGTTCAGAGGTTATTAGTTAATTATACACTTCTCTACAGTAAGAGACTGTAGTAGTAGTAGCAGGTTAGATCGAGGAAAGGGATCGAAAGAAAATAAAAAAAGGAAATTAGAGAAGGAGTCAAAAGGTTGGAACAATACACTGAATCAATCCCCACAATAAAAAAAACATTCAAAACAAATGTCTTTTTTGACTTATTACTTTTAAATATTCCCGACTTCGAAATTTTTTTTTTCAAAAACGAAATGAAATTTGAACTTTGAACCAGACAATATATATTCCGTCAGCGTTAACGTGTCCGTGTGTTTTTGGCTTATTCATAATCTTAAAGCTTGAATTGTCGTTGGGATTTTGAGATTTTCAATTACATGTATTAGAGTTAGATATTAGTTGGTATAAATAAAAACACTAACCACATATGACTACATCTTTCTTTAATACTTCCATATTAGATGGCTTTTGTTGTCAAAAAATCAAGGTGGCTTTTCTAAAGTAAAGAAGAAAACTAAGAAACCCAATTTGACATTTTCCTCGGTCTAAAAACCTATTCAAAAAGTATTAAGGGAGTTTTGGAAGAAAAAAAGATAAAAATTAAACCAAGAATGGTTTTAGAATTTAGAAAGGGGAATAGTGAAGGGAGCACACAGAATTTGAAGATCGAAAATGAGATTGTAACAAACAACAGAGCAGCCACCATGCGGTCCATGCTTACCATCTTGGGTCCTACTCCTCCATAATTATTCATCATTTTATCTTTATTCTTTACTTCTGTTATTCCTTGTATTTAATTTTCTACTAACTGTTTTATTTTTAGCTTTTCATGTTTTGGTATATACTATACAATACATTGCCACACCAAAAAATATATTGGCATGAAATAACCAAATAATAATAATAATAATAAATAGGTCAATTTCGGACATTTTGCTATGCCTGAAATTAGTAAAATTGGTTGAAAGGAAAAGTTAGAGGCAATTAATTAAGATACATGCAATGAATCCAATAACTTCACGAGCAGATGCATGAATTTTATTTTATTTATCTGTTATCCTCCTTTTCATTCCCTTTTCAGTCTGGTCATATTGTTGCTCAGAGCCTCAGAATTCATTACAAAGCCAGATAAAAAAAAAAAAAGACTCGCTAAAAGTATATGTTACCCATATATTCTTATCTTTATCCCGAAGAAAATAAATACTTTAGATTTATCTATGAATGACACTGTATACTTAATTTTCAATTAGTTCCGAGATTAATTAATGCATATGATTGAATATAATAAATATACGTATTAGGTGATGAAGATCCGCGGTTGTAGTACCGTTTTTTCTTTTAAACAACAGAAACTTAGATTATTCTTTCTTTGTATACCGACTAATTAATTTCCAACTCTAATCTATTAGTGAACGTCTCAGAAGTCAAAACTAACATTCGAGTTTTGAGAGTTTGAATAAACCCAAACGCATAGTTATGCTACGAATATATCTTGTTTGCTTCAAAATTCAATGTTTCAATAGTTTCATTAAAAAACTAATAATACCGATGGAGAGTATAATTCTTAAAAGTATTATTAGGGTAATTAGTCAAAAAAGATATTTGTTGAATGTTTTTATCGTGGGAATTGATTCAATGCATTTGTTCCAATCTTTTGACTCTTTCTCTTGTTTCCTTTCGTTTTTTCCTGAATCCTTTTAGACCCTTTCCTCGATCGAACCTTATACTACGATCTCTTACTATCACAGAAGCGTATAATAAATAATCTCTGAAAACTGCATCAATCTGATTACGACAATTTTTATAAAGGAATAATCGCATCAATTAAAACGTGGTCATGATGAAAACGTTTGATTTCTAATTTTTAAAAGAAAACACGTAACCATATTTATTCTTAATTGAACAAAGATCCTCCAATATCATGAAGCTAAAATACTCTCAAAAACAGATTCAATAACGTCACAAAACCCAAAGAAGCATTTGAAGAAACTTGTAACTTGTTTCATCATCTCACATTTTTGCTGCTGCATCAGCCAAACGCTTCTTCTTCTTCTTGACACTAGCGGATTTGTAACCACCTTTGCACGGTTTCCCCCACGGAGTAACCGATGTCCTTCCTCTGCTTCCACTACTTTTGCTTTTACTTTCACCTCCACCGTGTGGATGATCACACGGATTCATCGCCACTCCTCTAACTTTGGGTCTTATCCCCAACCACCTACTCTGTCCGGCTTTCCTGAGTTTCTTCGTTCCATGAGACGGGTTCGACACCGTGCCAATCGTAGCACGACATCTAGCGTTGATCCACTTTTTGTCCCCTGAAGGAAGCTTTATCAGGCATTTCCCTGAAGCAGGCTCCTTTATGATCTTGGCATTGGTTCCTGCGGCTCAGACCATCTTGGCGCCTTGCCCTGGGTTCATCTCGATGTTGTGGATGATTGTTCCGATACGCATCATACCTAATGGCATGGAACTTCCTATCATTGAGTTGATGTCCATGTGGAGCATTTCTTCTTTCATTTGAGCCACCAATGATTTGTTCTGTGCATCAGCAAAACCTGAAAATACCAACAGAAATAGAGGCCCTTGAAGTGTCTGTCATAGTATAAAACGCATCCAAAACAAAGACATGGATTTTGACACAAAGCTAGATTGAAACTCTGGATCTTTGTATACCAATATATCTTGTCGTAAAATCAACTTTGAGATGTATATACTCAACAGAGCTCACTCTTGATCATAGAAAACCATACAAACTAGACATAGAGAAGTCCCATATAGTAAATACATGCATCGATTCATGTATTGAATTAACCATTTTAAATGCAATCATCAGTAAGCATATATGAGGCAGCCAACAACAGAGTTAGTTAGGAAAAGAATAAGATACATCTAGCAAGAGAATTAGGAGAAGAAGAATCTGATGCAAATAGAAGCATAGTTGGAGAGATCCAAACTTAAGCCTTAGTTATTAACTTTCCTATGTCCTAATGGTCGTGAATTCTTCCAACAAAAGAGTATCTAAACATAGAGTAACATAGTTTCAGTTTCTAAAGGGTTCAAAAATAATTATGAAGAAGAGCTAATCTGATACAAGCTTATGCTTTACGCTTTCACACTTGTTTATAATCTTATTCGAAAGTAAGTTCTTTCATCTAATTCCGAATTCACCTAGAAGAGCTTTGCACCTTGACAGAACTCACAACATCGGATTCTCCAAAAAATCAACTTGAAGAAGAGAAGAAATTATAGGACACAACCATTTCTTGACATAGACAATCGGGAAAATTAGAAGCTAGAAACCATTAGCACATACCTGAAGAGAAATTGCGAAATGCTGGACGAATAAAGCTGTTGAATAAAGAAGACGAAACAGCAGCTCGAGCTCTGCATAACGCCACAAGAGCCGACATGTAGTGGAGACGAAAGGTAGGGTTTTTTCCGCAAGACTCTAGCTCCAACCTATCAAATTAACACAATCTTAACAGTTTATAATTAGGGATTCTATGCGTGACCCAGAACGATTTTTTAGATTCCCAATCAGAAAACTCTACGATTACAATTATATCCCGAGTCATTTCTTGAAATGATAATTGGGTCTATCAATCTATTGGCTTAATAATGACTTCGTATAGTGATGTATGTACTTTGAGATAAGAGACAAACCTGAGGGATGATGCGACTTGTGAAGTCGATGAAGCTGAGAGAGAGAATGATCGAGGAAGAGAGAACTAGCAAGAGTGAGAGAGAGAGAGACAATAATGTTTTCAGTTCAGACTGACCGGTCCGACCTAAAAACTACAACACATGCCCAATTTTTAAAGACAAAGAGGACAAGCCCAATCAATCAAACCCACGATAGAAGCCCAGCGCGTGATCACTCACTACTTTTGAATTGTTGCCGTTAAGAGTTAGACCATCAGATTCTCCCACAAGAAGGAAATAACGGAAATTTGGATTATCAATTTCCTTTTCTTGTGAACCTCTTTGCTTATAAATTCCTCACGCAGTCTCAACACTTGTTCTAATCATAAAACTCTATTTCTTGTTTCTTCTTCTCGCTCGGTGAATTTCGATGATGATGATCCAAGTAGACATTGATGAAGTAAAAGCCGATGATGATCTCTGTAACATCATGATGTACAACACTAATAGTATACAACACTAATGCAACACTAATGGTATAATGCAACTCTAATGGTGTACAATACTAATGCAACCCTAATGGTATGCGTCACTACTTTTTTTTTGTTTTGTGATTTAGTCCTGTAGAAGTATATTGTGTGAGATTACAACCTTGTTCTTGCGATTAACTGTGATAAAGGAAGAAAAAGATTGAATGTATTGTCAAAACTTGGGATGTGTTTTTGTGTTTTGTCTTAACTTTTGGATGCATAGCTTTAGACCATGAGCAATGGTAAAGAGAAATTTATCTGCAACGCCATATTATAAAATCAATCTTTTCCCCACTGCCAAATTCCAAAACTCCTTTTCCCTAGTGCCACACCCCTTACTCGAATTGACAATAATACCCCTGAAGAAAGAAGTATGACAAAAAAGGCTCCTCTTAGACGTTACCCATCCGTGATTTCGAAGAAGGAGATAACGAGGACGAAGAAGATGACGAAGACTGGTGTTTCGTTGATCCAGCGGTTAATTCCGATGATAATTTCCTCCTCGATAGTCCTTACCTTCACCGTCTTCTCCGTCATCTCGCCTCCAATAATTCAGGATCGTCTTCTACCTCTTCTTCTTCTTCTTCTTCTTCTTCTTCTTTTTGCTGTTGAAATCTTCAGATATCGATTCGATTCCAACGATTCAGATCTCGTCCTCTATGCTCTGTTCCACCGATAACTCAGATCCCGATCCAGATTCCGTTTTACTCTGCGCCGTACGTAAAGAGGATTTTGTCGTTGGAGAATCAGCTCGGAGATTACCGTGTAGCCAACTGCGGCAGTGGTTTGAGCTCCCAACTGCGGCGAATGTGGAGATAGGTGGTTCAGATGCTGAGATGAGGATCCGATTGTCGGATCTAGCTACGATTGCTGCCGACGGTGATGATGTATTGATGTGGAAGACGATTGGCTTGGAATCAGAAACGCGTTGAGAAGACTGGCTCGTCGCCATGAGCAGATGAGATTGGGAGTGGGAGAGATGGAGAGGAATCTGGCTCGGACTGTTTCAGGTCTTGGGATTGCTTTGACCCAAGCAGAGATAAGCAACGCCGCCACTACCACCACATATAAATGGGTATGCTTTCTTTCCCAATATCTTCTCCGATTGTTACAAAATGGACTACTTTCCATGTTATATGTCATGTCCACCATATATAATGTCCACTTATTGTCATCCATGAACATCATTCGTGGACAACATTCCATCCATCCATATAATAGTCATCCGTGGACTAAAAACTATATTACTTGTCCACCATCCGACACTTAATGTATCCTACTATCGGCCACGTAGTCCGACATAATTCACATTTGTAATTAATGTAATTTGTGGATTGTTTTCCATGTCCAAATATCATGTCCACCAAATAACAATCCCAACTTATGTGTAAGAATATACGACTATTGGTTTCACATGGACAATTTCACCGTATACATCTTATCCACCTTCCTCATTTCAGTCATCTGTGGACTAAACCACATGTAGACCAAATCATATTTATTGTCCACCATTCGACCAACACTTATGTATCATATTATCCTGGACAACATTCCATATGTGGACGAAAAAGCATGTCCACCATCTGACCATAATAAATGCTCTGTGATATAGTCCATATTTTACCCTCCATCTATACGATTTAGGATATGTTTTTAGAGTCTTTCTAGTGTTTTTGTAGTGTTTTGCTATGTAAACAGGTCAATGTACGTTTGGAGCTTGCTTGGAGCAAAAAGATCAAAAAGGATCAATTTGGAGCTTAAAATGAAGATTTGAAGACAAATGAGGATTTGCAGCCTTCTCTGTCCAGAAACACGATGTGTGTCGATCGACAGGTGACCCGAAGACAGAAGCTGTGCGAGAATTCAAGCCCAAATCGTTTCCTACTCAAGATTGGATTTTAAAGACCGACTTAACCAAGCCCTAGACGTCCAGAGACTTGTATATATAGTTATTTTAGGTTTTCAAAAGAGATATCCAGACTTTGTCTAAGCTTTAGAGAGATATCTACTTGTTCTAGGTTTTGAGAAGAGAGCCTTGGGAAGATCTTTCTGTTCTTGATTCTTCAAGTCCTGATTGTGAACCCCTGTTATTTCTTACTCTTAATCTTAATAATGATTTCGTTTCTTATCTCTTGTGTTATTGCTTTGATTATGTCTGAGTAATTCACTAGTTAGATTTAGGGTTTCTCATAAGGGTTTGATGGTTTGATTGAATGGAATTGATTAGTTAAGGATTATCTATCTTATATTGTTCTTAATCTGAGATTGTTCTTATTGCTTATTCTTGATTGATCACCTTGAATCTGATCCTAGGTTGTTAGTCTCTGCGAAAGTAGGATTGATAACTTGAACCTATCTCTAGATTAGCAACACTCCTGATTCACAACGACAGTTGGTTTTAGGGTCTTGTGAACATATTGAACCTGAACATTAATGCTGATTTAGATTCTAGGATTTCACAACGATAGTTGGATTTCTGTTTCTAGGTTTAGGAGTATTCACAGCGACAGTTGGTTTACTTACTTTTATATTTGAGTTCTAGAACATTGATTTATTATCCTGACTAATCATTCTATTTATCATTCCTGATTTCCTGAAAATTCCCTGGATCTAACGCTTGCTTCTTATTGTTTACAAACTCGATTTATTATTCTGCAATTGCTTTCTTTTATTTACATCTTATTTGGTTTAGCATAATCTGATAATTAATAACCTATTGTGTAACACAGTCCCTGTGGATTTCGACCCCTAAGTACTACAGTGATCTCTTAATTTGAGAGAGTAGTTGTGAGGGATAATTTGAGCATATCAAATTTTGGGGCCGTTGCCGGGGACTGTTTGTCTACCATTAGGTTCCAGTTTAGGATTTTGTCTAAACTCTTCCTTTTTAATTTACTCACTTTCTCTTTTTCTTTCTTTCTCTTGTGTGTTTCAGATGCATGACCAGAACGACCAGAAGCACAAAGAATCCTGAGTTACTAAGCTATTCAACCGAAGAACTTGGGAGAATCGAAAGAGAAGGAAGAAAGAACAAGAAATCAGCTGTGATGGAAGGTCAAATCGCACCAATTCTTCAGGCTGATGGGACCTATTTGAACGCAGCAGGCCAAGTTTGTGATGAACATGGCAATCTCATCAATCCGCCACCACCACCAGTGGATCCGCGTGCATTAGCCGCAGCAGGAGGCAACATGCCCAGGTGGCTGTCGCTCGACACGACGGCAGAGAACAACCAGTGAACGTTGATGATCCAGAGAATGCTCGGACTCTTGCCGAGTACAATCGTCCTGACTTGTTCTATGCCAACCGGTCAGCCATTCGTCTTCCAACCTTCCAAAGGAATGATTTGAGCTCAAACCGGCATTCTATACTCTTGTGGGTCAGCATCCTTTCCATGGATTACCTACTAAACATCCAATGGACCACATAGAGAACTTTGAGGATCTTGCAAGCAGCATTAAGGCCAATGGAGTCTCCAGTGACTACCTCTACTGCAAGCTTTTCCCACACTCACTTGGAGGAGAAGCCTCTGCTTGGTTGAAGAATTTAGAGCCTGGTTCTCTAACTACCTGGGAGGAGACTAAGAACGCATTCTTGTGCAACTTCTATGATGATGCGCGTTCTGAAGAGCTGAGAAAGAAGATCTCTCAATTCACCCAGGGACCAGCTGAAGTCTTTAAAGCCGTTTGGGTTCGTTTCAAGTCTCACCAAAAGGCTTGTCCTCACCATGGCTTTAGTACCGTACAACTCTTGGGTATCTTTTATCGCGGTATTGATTGGAGGCATCAAATGGCTCTAGACGCATCTAGTAATGGAAACTTCAACACTCGCTACCCTGCTGAAGCTATGAAGCTAATTGAGAATTTGTCTAAAGCCAATAGTACCAAGAGTGCTGATCTTGAGCGTGCAAAGCTAGCAGGGACTGGTAGTGGAAAGGAGATTGCTGAGGTGAATGCAAAGATTGACATGGTTGCCAACTTCCTCATGGGCAAGAAATCAGTCAACTTTGCTGATCAAGTTGAAACAATTGAGCCAGAACAACAAGGAGAGGAAGAAGACGTTAACTATGTCAGTGGTGCAGGTTTTCAGGGACAACGATGGTTCGGAAATCAGCAGGGAAACAGAGGATTTAACAACACGAGTGGCCAACGCTTTGGTTCACCAGGCTATGTTCCCAAGACGGATTTCCAGAAGAACTTTCAGCCCAACAACAACAACACTAGCTACACCAGGAACTATGGTAACTCTTCTTACCAAGCTCCTCCGGCCAAAAATGATGTGACCGCCATGTTTGAGCAGCTGCTAGAAGGACAAGAAAAGCTCATCGTTTCTCTAAATGGGAAACTTGACAACGTCTACCCAACTCTGAACGATAGGATCGAGGCTCTCAACACCCATGTCAAGAAGCTCGATGTTCAGGTTGCTCAGACTGCTGAGACTGTTAAACGCCAAGAGGGATTTCTTCCAGGGAGAACCGACCAAAATCCCAAGCATTGCAATGCTATTTTGATTCGAGAAGGGGATGCAGTTTGGGAATATGAAGAGAGTGATGAGGATGAGTACGAGGAAGATACTTTTGAGGATGTCTCTGGGATTTTAACATCAAATTTGACTAGGCCTCGAGCATGGAAACGCGAAAAACTTGTTGCTGATGCTTCTGCGAGCAATCAGCAATTGAGGCACTGTGTCGATCGACACACCATAGTTGGTGTCGATCGACAGCCATCGGGAAAACATACTGAAGACAGAAGCCAACCTTCTGCTCAATCATCGACTTTGGAGAATTGTGTCGATCGACACGCTACATCTCCTGTCGATCGACATGACCCGATGAGAGACCTGGCTTATGTTGTGATTCCACCATCCGTGCAATCCAACGATTACGCTTCTAAGACTTAATCTGTAACATTAATCAACCAGGCAAAACACTAAAGAAAAAAGATCATAGTTTTCAACAAATTTTGACTCAATAAAACAAAAATGACTCAAATGGTTAGATATAGAAGGTTAGAGAAATCAAAAACCAAAACAAAGAAAAATACGTCAGTATTTTCCTCCCCCAGACTTGAGAAACACTGTCCCCAGTGGTAAAAAGTCTTAGGTTTGGAGAAAAAGTAAAAATAACTTGAATTGAAATTTGAGGAATTTTTGCTAAGGTAGAACCAGTTTACCCGTGGGGTGTCGATCGACACGGATGTAGTGTGTCGATCGACACACTATCCGAAATCAGAAAGACCTGAGGCAAAATTTCTGCAAGATTGTTGAATTGGAGTTGATGTTTTCACACATGGGTTTCCTGCCTATGCTGTGGAAAGACAATCAAACATCAAAGCAAAACATAATCCTGAATAGATAAGCATTAGTTCCAGTAATAGCAACCAAGTTAGAGAAAAACAAAAACCAAAAATCCTAAATATGAGTTAAGATAGTGTGAAGAAACTAGAGGAGATGCGAAATCTAATCACTAATTTCTTCGGTGCTGCTGTCGTCATCAGAGACGTGGCGTCGAGAGCACTTAGGACGAGCACACATGAACTTCTTCATCACCTCCCACATAGCATCCATCCTCTGCATCATAAGCTGCTGGAAAGTGCGGTTGTCCATCTCGTTCTCTGAATACGCAGGCCAGGCAGGAAGTGCAGGCTCGTTTTCAGCGGTTGAAGGTGGTGCGGAAGAAGATGTACCGCGACGACGACGTGCAGGAGGCTGCTGTCTCACCTCCCTTGGATCAGGCTCAAAGCTAAGGAGGCGCATGGAGTTACGGACGATACCGAGTCTAGACTGTGGCAACCGGACCTGAAAATGCTCCCCCGAGCTGATGTACTTCCAAACCAAACCATCATCCATCCAGTGAGCCTTCTTCAAGTAATTCTTATCCATATACCTGCGAGACTGGTCAACAGTGGTGAAAGAGAGATCAACATTGCATTTGCGGAACAGGGGAGTAAGCAGGCTCCCAACACTCTCAGTCTTCTTCTTCGTGGTACTCTTGCCACTAAAAGGCTTGGTCTTCAAATCAACCAGATGGTGCGCGAAAACAGCTCCCATGTTAACATTGACATCCATAATGTCACTAGGAATCTCAGCATCCACATCCTCATGAATAACATAGTAGAGAAGGATCAACTCAGCCAATCTCATAGTTCCCGGTTCCATCTTGCATAAGAAAGTGTTGCCCACAAGACGAACCAGGTATCTCAATGCAGGGTGCCGGATATCGGTATGTTTGGAGCCTCCAGGTGTAAAGGTTCCCTGATGAGTCTCAAAATTACTGTTTTCTCTATAGGATTTAGGTTTGTATATTGAGTCAACTAACTTATATTAGATAAAATATAGGACTATATGCTTTACTTAGTGTATTTTAGGTCTAAAGAGCATTTGGAGCAAAAGGAAGAGTTTTGGATCAATTTGGATGCAAATATACATTGAGAGATGCAGAGTCCAGTAGACCCGTCAGAAGTATGGCCTCAGACGAAGATCTTCCCACCGTTGGATCGTTCTGATATTTTGACACAAGATAGCCACGGATGTTAGCTGTCATCTCCAAGTGGTTTCATGGAAATCTAACGGTGCAATCAAGAGTTATGGCCGATTTACTGAAGACAGGTCAACCTGCCGACCAAGCTGACGAAGCTCAGGCCCATGAAGATGGGGATCGACCGATCCACACTTGGGATCGATCGATCCTATGAATAATTGCGGTCCAAGTTTGCCTCCTCTCCAAGTTTTCCATTTATTTTGTTTCCTTTTGTTACTATCCCCTTTTCCTATATAAGGAGAGCTCGCCCATTGTATTTCACACCCCTCAGAGAGCATTAGCTCTCACCTTTAGAGAGAAATAACTCTTCCCTAGTTTTGTAAATATTTTAGTTTCCTTTTATATTTATATTATTGCTTTTTTTTTAGGTTTAGATTCTTTAATAAAGATGTTTCCTTTTGTGTTCGTCTTTGTTCTTGTTTCTATTCTTAAGTAGTTTCCTTATAAGGATAGGGTTTCTCTGAAGGGATGTGACCGATTGTTAGGTTGTTAGTTTGGGAATTTATTTTATAGTTCTTCTTCTATATTTGTTCTTAATGCTAGGGCTTGAGTAGCTAACTTGTTCTAGATCATAGGTTGATTAATTAAGACACGACAGTGCGGTTAGTCGCCTGAACTAGTATAGTCGAGCAAGTAATTCATGGCCAAAACACCCATTGTAGTCGTGGCATCTTGTGAACATATCAATCTTGTAATTAATGCTAGTCTTACTTTGTTAGGATCACGCGAAAGCCGTTTTCTAATTTAGTATTGCTAAGTTAGGTATTTACGCGACAGCGACTTACCTTTATCATCGTGAATTGAGTTCATGAACATATCTTAATATTTCCTATTAATTGATTTAATTGTTTTGTCACATCCCGGATGGTTTCCCTATGCCTAATATTCTTCTTTTATTATTTGCTTTATTTAATTTCTCATTAGGTTGTTAGAAAAACTCTTATTTATTTATGTCTTAGCTTAACTTTAATCCCACAAATTCGTAGTGTAACTTATCGGTCCCTGTGGATTCGATCCTAAAGTGCTACAACTGATTACCGTATCTGATCCGGTAGTTTGCATATTTAGATTTATTATTTGACCTACGATCATTCCCTCAGCAAAAACTTTCCAAAACTCCTTAACCTTGTCAAAGGCAGCAGGAAGCGCAACAGCTGTACCATCTGCACAAAAACCATAGAGAGCGCAGAGATCCGGAATAGAGATACTATGGCGAACGCCCCAAGCAAAGAAAGATAATGTGCCTTCCTGAGCGTTCCTAGCATACTCCTGCTGATAATCAACTCTAACAGAGGCCATGAACTGCCTAACCAAATCAGGATAGAGCTCGCAATCTATGTCGGTAATATAACCGATTCCCATCTCATGAATCAAACCAGTCATCGCCCAGCTCATTCCCATTTCCTCTAAAAGCTTCTTATCCTTGAACCTAGTGGGTTGGATTTCTACTTTCAACCAGCCATTGTACAGCAATATCTCATAATCTTCCCAATCCTCACTAAGTTCCCTATTGATATATTCCGGTTTGTCGAATTCAGAGATAACCTTATTCGCCCATTGGCGCTCAGAATAAATTGGTGTGCCTTCTTCACGGGGCCATGGGAAACGAGAAACAGGAGTTGGCGAGCTTGGTTGGGACTCAGAAGGGCTCGCCGGAGGCTGTGGAGGCGGAGGAGGCGGCGGATTGCTCGAGGAACCTTCCCCGTCGCGTCGGATTCGCTTCAAATTCCGAGTCATTGCTTCACAGATCGATGCAATTGAGTTAGGGCTTCGGTAGAGGACTCAATCACGAGTCTATAGCACCTGGAATCAAGAGATTTGGTCAAGAAATGAGAGAGTTAGAGATGAAATCGTGAAATCGGCGAGAGAGAAAACGGAAACAAAAGAAAAAGAAAGATGAAGAAGGAGAAGGCTCTCGGGTCGTTTTATGTTTCTGCGATGTGTGTCGATCGACACACATAAGTTGTGTCGATCGACACAACCCTCTTTGGTCGACAGAGAAGTCTTTTTCTTTTTTTTTTCTGCATCTTCTTTTGTTTTCCTTAGAAATCCTAAAAATCAATTAAAACCAAAACTAAAAATTATATATATATTAGTAAAAACAAAATAAATCAACACCAAAAGTCAAATTAAAAGTAAAAACAAAAGAATCTTGGGAGTTTCTTGGTTTCATTGTGATTTCGGCGGAGAAGTACATGGTGGTTGGTTTTGACTTGTCTGTTAGGCATATGGATTTGGTTCAAATGACTAAGGCATTGCATTAAAGGCAAAGGTGAGTTTTCGCGTTTTCAAACCTCTTTCCACATGTTTAGTTTCTGATTTGCTTGAGGGCAAGCAAAAGCTAAGTCTGGGGGAATTGATATAGTCCATATTTTACCCTCCATCTATACGATTTAGGATATGTTTTTAGAGTCTTTCTAGTGTTTTTGTAGTGTTTTGCTATGTAAACAGGTCAATGTACGTTTGGAGCTTGCTTGGAGCAAAAAGATCAAAAAGGATCAATTTGGAGCTTAAAATGAAGATTTGAAGACAAATGAGGATTTGCAGCCTTCTCTGTCCAGAAACACGATGTGTGTCGATCGACAGGTGACCCGAAGACAGAAGCTGTGCGAGAATTCAAGCCCAAATCGTTTCCTACTCAAGATTGGATTTTAAAGACCGACTTAACCAAGCCCTAGACGTCCAGAGACTTGTATATATAGTTATTTTAGGTTTTCAAAAGAGATATCCAGACTTTGTCTAAGCTTTAGAGAGATATCTACTTGTTCTAGGTTTTGAGAAGAGAGCCTTGGGGAGATCTTTCTGTTCCTGATTCTTCAAGTCCTGATTGTGAACCCCTGTTATTTCTTACTCTTAATCTTAATAATGATTTCGTTTCTTATCTCTTGTGTTATTGCTTTGATTATGTCTGAGTAATTCACTAGTTAGATTTAGGGTCTCTCATAAGGGTTTGATGGTTTGATTGAATGGAATTGATTAGTTAAGGATTATCTATCTTATATTGTTCTTAATCTGAGATTGTTCTTATTGCTTATTCTTGATTGATCACCTTGAATCTGATCCTAGGTTGTTAGTCTCTGCGAAAGTAGGATTGATAACTTGAACCTATCTCTAGATTAGCAACACTCCTGATTCACAACGACAGTTGGTTTTAGGGTCTTGTGAACATATTGAACCTGAACATTAATGCTGATTTAGATTCTAGGATTTCACAACGACAGTTGGATTTCTGTTTCTAGGTTTAGGAGTATTCACAGCGACAGTTGGTTTACTTACTTTTATGTTTGAGTTCTAGAACATTGATTTATTATCCTGACTAATCATTCTATTTATCATTCCTGATTTCCTGAGAATTCCCTGGATCTAACGCTTGCTTCTTATTGTTTACAAACTCGATTTATTATTCTGCAATTGCTTTCTTTTATTTACATCTTATTTGGTTTAGCATAATCTGATAATTAATAACCTATTGTGTAACACAGTCCCTGTGGATTTCGACCCCTAAGTACTACAGTGATCTCTTAATTTGAGAGAGTAGCTCTGAGGGATAATTTGAGCATATCACTCTGCCATACTTGTCCTGTCACATCACTTGTTAGACACATTGCCTCTTTTTTGTGTGACAAGGGTTTTTTCGTCATTTTATCTAATGCCAAAAAGCAAAGAAATGGCATTGGTCGAAAGGAATTAGAGAACATGGCATTGGAGGAAAGAAATTAAAATAATATGGCATTTCTGGTAACATTCCCAATGGTAAATTTGGGTGGGTGTGTGTTAGTGGGGTGTAAATATTTTTTTATTATTATAATTAAAGATAGAGAAAAGAGAGAGGGAGAGATAGAGAGAAGAAATTTTTTTATATTTTAATAATGCCTCACACTTGAGTGTAAGGCTACACCCAAGTTTTGTTGAAAAGGTAAATTTTACATTATTTCTCAATTTTAAAATACTCACACTCCTTGCTTGGGTATACCATTTTGAATAAATTTCGATTGATGTATAGCTTTTGAGATAGATTATGTAGAAGTAGTCGTTTTAATGGATCTTTAGTGATTGATCTGTTTTTTTTTTGCCGATCTGTTTTTGATGAGTTCATTTTTTAGGTTTCCGTAAGTACGGGTGATTGTTATTTATAATATTTTCGTACATACGTGCTTGCATCACGTCACTTCATTACTCAGCCGACTCGAAATGATCTGGTCTGATGCTAAGGTTTTAACACATCTTGAAGATGAAGAATAAGCGACCATCAGCTCGTACAATTGTGACGCCGAATTGCTGGTACTGATATTTGCTGAATGAGCATGAGAATCGGTCCAATAGTATTATGGGCTCTCACAAACGTCATCTTCCTTCTACAAGTCTAGTTAAGTTATCTCCAAGTCAAGTTGAGTTAAATACCAGTACTTTTATATATTTCAGACTCAAAATATGTCAATATCTATGTACAGTATATATATTGATGACCCAAAAAAAAAAAGCTGTGTCTACACAAATGTTGATGATATTCTCTGCATTTGTTAATCCATCTGGTTGTAGTGGATGCAGTCATTTAAGAAGCTTACGAGATCGTTGTCTTTCGATTTTATTTAGTCTTTTTTTTTCGATTTGTATCGTCAATCTATTTCTAGTTTAACCATCGTTTGGTATTATTTCTTTCCGCACTTATTATTTTGCTTTTATTTATTTCATGTTTTATTAGGTGTAATTCTTCCTCTTGTATTAGAGTTTGAGACTCTTTAAATTAATCAAATTATCAGTTTAACCAAAAGAAAAAAAAACTAGTGATAACCTAAGTCTAATCAAAATCAAAATTTTCCATTAAATAGCAAAACCAAGATTTTTGAATCATAATTTTGTACAATACAAAAAATTGTAATTTAACGCCAAAATCTAATAGTACTAACTTGGTGATCAATTCACAATTAATAAGTATCCAAAAAGTTTGTAAAAGTGGTGTAACATTGAATGGTTTGGTTTTATAGTCATCAGTGAAAGTTAATAATATAGATCTATATTATAAAGGGAGATAATTAAATGTTGACCAGACAACTTGGAATCGTCCTAAGTTAAGAGGTCAAGACAACTTTGGTTTGTCTGTCTACCTGTAGGAGACAAAGTCTCATTCCCCCTCTTTGGCAAAACCACAATCAACTTTGTCCTCCTCTAATCTCAATGCCACTTTCTCCTTTAATGAAATGTGTGAAGACAAAAATACCCTTCTCCACCAATTACCTAATTTTCAATTATAATTAAAAAAAAAACAAAAGAAGAAGCTTCTCGTCACCTCCATTAACGAGCTCCGCCGTCGATCTTTGCCGTCGAACTCCGCCGTCGAGCTTCGCCGTCGAACTCCGCCATCGAGTTCTCCATCGCCACCATTTTCTTCGCCTCCCTCGAACTGCATCGATCTTCAAAACCCATATTTATTTTTCAATCTAAAATTAGTTGATTTTGATTTCAAATTTGATTCAAATTGAGAAATTGAATTGGATTTCATTATGCCCATTATTTTGGTATGCACAGTGGGTGTTTTACCATCGTTTTTGGGTCGATTATGACTTTAAATTGTTAACAAATGGATTTCAGTGATTGAATCATCGTGAATTGTAGATTAGAACCCGGAACAGATTTTATGCTCATATTACGGGCCACTTTGGAAGCCCTTCCCGATATCCAAATTCATTGATTTTGGTGTCTATAGAAAGCTTGAAGAGTCTAGTTTCACCTCCAACTGGAATTTCTCAATTCCGATCAGAAAATCTGAAGTTATGAAGAAAACACTGAATACATATCCCGCAGACGCGAGATGAACTAAGCTGAAGAGATTGTCTCCTATCATCCGCGATTTACAAGTCCAAGTCCAACGGTTTATTCTCCCAATAAACAAGGTCTGAAGCTTACTAAATCATGAAGAGCTCATTGCCAAAGTCCAACAATAGCGATGAACAACTCAACGTAAGTAGAAACAACGACGGACAACGACGGCGATGAACAACTCAACGTAAGTAGAAACAACGGCGGCGATGAACAACACTTGAGAAATGAATGCGATGAACAAACGATATCTAGATAAAACTCATTCATTTTGGTTATGAAGAGATTCGTGATTTGTTTGTTCTCGAATGATTCTGTAATACCGGTAAAACTAGATAAAACTAGTCGGATTTTATTTTGTAATGAAGCGTTTGTTAGAGACAAAAAAAATTTAGCTTGCCAAGAAAAAAAAAATTAAAGAAAATTTAAATTGTATTGCCACGTGTGCAATATGTGCGTTCACACTGTGTGTTCACACTGTGCGTTCACACATAGTTATACCCAGTATATTAGTAGTACCAAAATTGTAAAGAGTTATACTTTTGGGGTTTTTCCATTTAATTAGTTTTACCCAGGCTTAAAATTATACTTTTTAGTTTTACAATTGATTAAAGTTTATTAACATATAATTATGAGTTTTTTATGCATTCATATGTGTAAAACTTATAATTCTACAACTTTGTCATCCTAACTTGGTTATTATTTACAAAGTGACCTTAAAAGTATATGAAAACACTTGTTTAGAAGACAAAGTTGTAGAATTTTAGGTTTTACACGTATGAATGAATAAAAAACTCATAATTATATGTTAATAGACTTTAATCAACTGTAAAACTAAAAAACATAATTTTAAGACTGAGTAAAACTAATTAAATAGAAAAACGTCAAAACTACAACTATTTGCAATTTTAGTACAACTAATATACTTGGTATAACTATGTGTGAACACTAAGTGGGGTCTCTAGTGTGAACAAGTGTGAACACACATATTGCACACTTGGCAATAAAATTCAGATTTTTTTATTAAAATTTGGCTAGTTTTATCTAGTTTTACCAGTATCACAAAAATATACTATTTATACATTTATATATACCTTCTCGAGTTGGTTCCCTAGTTTGAATTTACCTCATCATTATCTCCTTTTCTTTCTTCTTCTTGAGATTGTTTCAGACATTGTTGTTCATCGCCGTCATTTCTCAAGTGTTGTTCATCGCCGTCGTTGTTTCTACTTACGTTGACTTGTTCATCTCCGTCGTTAGACTTTGGCAATGGGTTTTTCATGATTTAATAAGCTTCAGACCTTCGTTATTAGGACAATAAACTGCTGGACTTGGGCCTGTAAATCGCGAATCATAGGAGACAAACTCCTCGGATTAGCTCTTCTCGCGTCTACGTGATATGCCTTTAATGGTTTCATCATAACTTCAGATTCGCTGATAGGAATTAAGAAATTCCAGTTGGAGGTGAAACTAGACTCTTTGAGCTTTCCATAGACATCAAACTAAATGAATTTGGATATCGGGAAGGTCTTCAAAAGTGGCCCGTAAACTGTGTGAAAACTGGTTTTCTTTCTATTTGATTTTACTTAGTTATACTAGTTATCTCGCGTCTGCGGGATATGTTTTCAGTGTTTTCTTCATAACTTGAGATTGGCTGATCGGAATTAAGAAATTCCAGTTGGAAGTGAAACTAGATTCTTTGAGCTTTCCATAGACACCAAACTAGTTGAATTTGGATATCGGGAAGGTCTTCAAAAGTTGCCCGTAAACTGTGTGAAAACTGGTTTTCTTTCTATTTGGTTTTACGTAGTTATACAAGTTATCTCGCGTCTGCGGGATATGTCTTTAGTGTTTTTTTCATAACTTGAGATTGGCTGATCAGAACTAAGAAATTTCAGTTGGAGGTGAAACTAGACTCTTCCAGCTTTCCATAAACACCAAACTAGTTGAATTTGGACATGGGAAGGTCTTCAAAATTGGCCCATAATCTGAGCATAGAATCTGTGCGAAAACTGTTTTTCTTTCGGGATATGCCTTTAGTTTTTTCTTCATAACTTCATATTGGCTGATCGAAATTGAAAAATTCCAGGTGGAAGTGAAACTAGATTCTTCAAGCTTTCCATAGACACCAAACTCGTTGAATTTGGATATCGGGAAGGTCTTCAAAAGTGGCCCGTAAACTGAGCATAGAATCTGTGCGAAAACTGTTTTTCTTCCTTTTGGTTTTACTAGTTATACTAGTTATACCCATAAATTCAAATACGAACATAAACCCAGAATTCACAAATTCTAATTCCAAAGCTTGTTTTTTAGACTCATCTTTCTTATCAATTGAACACAATAATAGAATACCTAGTTTCTCAGGTTTTACAAAATCGATTTTGAGATAGCAGTTTTGATTTCAAAAATTTCTTAGATTTTAGGGATTGGATCTAGTTTTTAAAAAGAAAGAATGGATTTGCCATCGTTTCTTCTTTTCGAGTTGGTTCCGGAGATCGCTTGTTCTTGCCGTCGTCGTTCATCGTCGCCGTTCATCCTCGCCGTTCATCGTCCGCCAACGAAGAAAGTGAAAAGAGTTAGAAAAAAAGGAAGATAACGATTATTGTTTAGTTTAATTTTATTTTTTTTTGTTTTAGTTTTAAGTTATTTGTTTTATGTTTCGGATTAGATCCATTTGTTCTTGGGTGGGTGGATTAAACCCAGGTTTTCAATGTAATTGTCTTGTTTTTTCTAGGGTAACATAGTAAAATACCAGTTTTCTGAAATAAAAATAATTCAAAAAGAAAATTGTTTTAAGAGGGGGTGGTTTTAGATTTGGTTTTGAGCAAAGAGGAGGTTTCAGACTTTGTCTCCTACCTGTAGTTCACTATGGACCCAAACACATAGGTGAAACAAAAAGCAAAACGGGCTTTAACCCACAAAGTCATGAAGCATTTGGATAACATTGTCTAAACAGATCATGATCCTGCGTCTGCGTTTGGATAACATTGTCCACACCATGCCTAAGCCTTAACTCGAGTGACACGTTCCCAAACCCTCTATGGAAATTCCTCATGTCCATATCATTGTCCCACACGTTGTTAAACCTCGACCGTTTTGTCCCCGGGAGGTTCATGATCAGCGTCTCTTCATGGCTCGGACTACTAACAATATTGGGCCTTTTTGATGACTCCACGTTGTAACTAGTATCCGCATTTTTAATGGCTTTGGTCTCGAGCATGTGTATTTCCTCCACCATCGGTTTCCATAATCGCACACGTGCGTTTATGAACCAATTTGATACCTACGGAACCAAGTGAACAATTCATGTCAAAAACAAAACCTAACATCAAGCAAAGTCTATAAGAATTTTTTTCATTTGTAGATGATGACCTTAGTTCATTGTGGAAATTAATGTTTGCAATAAATAGTTGATCTTCTATTCATTCGTTGAACAATATCATTTTTTTCACATGCACTTATCTTATGTGCAATCTAGACTATGTATGCTTTTACTTTTACAGGTAAGCTTAGTTTTATTGAAGTGAAAAATTCTAAAAAACTTTAGGTTATTGTCCCCATCATCATGGGTTAAACCAATAGAAACCGGCCAAGAGCAATAATTCAAGAGACAAGCATATTTAAAAGTTCACCAAACAAAGAATTACATAATTGAGCGTACCTGGTTACGAGAGAGACCGGTTTGAGTGGCTAGCATCTGCTTATCAGAATCAGTGGGGTACCTAATAACAGTATTATCAATAAAGGATGTGAGTAATCATATCAAAACATCAAATCAAATCACATCAAAAACGTTGAGACTTAACGGATGAAGAAAATGGTCAAAAAGCCATGCTCTTAGGACCGAGACTGCGCGTTCGGGCAATCCCCTTTGAGGCTTCCAGATATGTTGTTGTTGAGATTCAACAAACCCGACATTGTTATCAATCAAAGATCTTTGTTGCTTTTGAAATTCGTTAGTGTCACCGCCTGATGAGTATTGACTTGATATTTGCTTCATCTGTTCGGATATTGCGGTTACAAGGTCCTTAAAATTTGTCGAAATCCGTCTGAGAGCCAACGAGATATACGGTGTTGCGTTGCTTAGACCAGCCACTGAATTGAAGGAAGACACAACTGTTTGCAACTGATGATTGTATAATTTGTACCTCTTGAAAACCTTTTCGATCTCACAAGTTTAAACACCAAGCTCGTTAGTTTCGTAATGAATCTATAAATTAATATAAGCATAAATATATATGAAAATAATTTCACAAACCTCTTCTTGCAAAAAGAGAAGCTTTGCTCTCTTTAGTCTATTATTCGGCTCCAATGGCTCGGAAGAATTACTAAACCTATCAACCGCGTGATTTGACGAAGATAACATCCCCAACGAGTCATCTTTATCCATTGAAGTAGATTCGCTTCCACTGATAATCTTTGAAGTATAAGAGATACAAAACTCTTCTAACATTTTTTGAGCCGGCTCCAAGAACATTGAGCTCTTTAGTATAGATGCATATCCCGTGAAAGGCCCGAGCGGGCCAAAATGTTTATGGACATTAACCGTAGACGATATATCCGCATTTCCACCATCTCTAAATGGAGGTATCTCAGACGAAAGTGAGAATGAAAAGCCTTTCTTATTAGTATGAGAAGTGGCTGTCAAATTCAGTGGTTCTTTACAACTCGATCCGTGGTTCCCCAAACTTGGGAGAAACAAAAGTTCTCCTCGGTGACTTCCAGAAGAAGAACCTTGACTGCTCTTTAAAATCTCATTACCAGTACCCGAACAAGCCACCGTTACACGATCCTTTTGATTATCCTCTAGACAAGAGTGAACCATAGTGTCTCGGCCAGCATAATCATGTCGGTCCAATATTTGGTTTCGAGAACTGAAATGATCTGAAAACAAATCTCCAACATTACTTGGCCTAATACCAGCCTGATCATCATACCCGTAATTCACCACCGAACAATTCATGGAACATGGTTGTGACAAACCAATGCTTCTCCAATTACTAGAGACTTGTGGGTTATTCATGAAGGTTGTGGTACAATCTTGATATGCATTGGTTTGAACCGGTACGGAATTCTGGTTATGCAAAACACTAGTCAAACCAAGGTTGTTGGCGATTCTGATGTTCTGATGATGATGATGATGATGATCCCAAGTGTTGGGGATATCATTAATCTGCTCAACTCTACATTTATCTCTCCGGATTTGTTGTACTACATGCAACTCTGGTTTTATCATATCCATATTCTGTGATTACAATAAACATGCATGAGTTCCATGTAGCCAATTAATAAATTCATCTATTGCAATAGGTTTCTTTGATGAATCATATGAATCTACGAATGTTGGTTAGTCATAAATGAAATCATCACTAGATGTTCAAAAAAAAAAAAATTCTTACTAACATTATTCATGTTACATGAACATAGAGATCCACATGCCTAGTTCACACATGTTTAACCTTTTCTACTACTTTTAATTAGTTACATAATATATGCATTAATTTATATATAACCAGGAACAAAAAAAAAAGGAGGATGACCCTAATTAATTTCACAAGTGTATAAAAAACAGAACTTTGAAAAACACTAAATGAAAAGATAGACGAAGTAAAACACCTAGAAAGTAAGAATAAAACCCTAGGAAACTTCAAGAACAACAAACGAAGAAGAACAAAGAAAAAAAAAGTTTGAGATTATAATAGTAGTTGGATTTATATTTGGTTAGAGAGGTCATAATCGTCAAGATTACAATTTGAAACTATAAACTATAAGTGCCATAAGCAAAACAAATTAAACACTGTTTTATATTATTGGCGAGGAGAAAATTAAATGAAGTAGGTAAGTGGAAGTGATGGAGAGAATACAGATCTCAGATGACAAAAGGGAACACATACCGATCGAAACTTGGAGGGTCTCCGGAAAACTTGCCGGAGCTCCGGTGGTGAGTTTAGAAATGTATGTGAACGGAGGGTGGGAGAGAGAGAATAATGATTGCGTAAAGATGTATATACTCTGTAATGGTTTTTTTCTTAACGTACTAAGTTGGGTTTTATCAGTCTTTTTATTAATAAAATAATTATTGAAAAACCAACAAAAAAATAATAGAAATATTTTATTATTTAAAATGATATCCCATGTATTAATATCAAAATTTGAAACACCTAAGAAACATTAATTGAACATGCAATAAAATACTAATCAAACAACCATTTTTCCCTATTTGTCTTGTATTAATCACAAATTCTTTAACAAAAACAAAAATTCATAAATCTATAAATTATTTAACCAATTTATGGTGGTTTAATGGTTAAAAAGAATTATTTAGAACATATATAAGAACTTCACATCTTTCATTACACATGTCACATGACACATCTTTTTTTTTTTATAAAACGTTTTAACTTTTTTCATCGCACATATTTTAGAAAATTAGAGACGCATATGCAAACAAACATCAACGATCAACCCAAGTTATATATATTTCCATTTCAATGTTGCTAGTTGTTACTATATAGCTTGCTTATCCTAGCTAAACTGTTTGTTTTTAAACATTAACGACTTAAGGAAATCATTACATTAGAGTTCTATTTAAAAAGACAGTGTTATTTACTCTTTTTGTCCTCATGCATTAAATCAAATTCATAATTAGATGAGTCCTATTTTCATCGGACAACTGTTAGTTTACTCATGTTTTCTATATAGTACAGAGACAGTCAATTTTACAGCACGATTTTCATTAAAGATGATCGTCATCATATGGTAAGCTACATCTTTTGACGTCATTACTTATTGTGGAATACATATAGACCTCTTTTTTTTTGGTAAGGATACATATAGACCTCTTTATTTGTATTTCTGTGTTACGTAACATGTTTTTTGATATTTGTTAAGTGTGTTTATTTAGTCATTTCACTCAAATCAAATCAAATCCAACGCCAAACTTAAAACTATTTATGTGATTGACGCTTCAGAGTTGAAACTGCGACTTTTGTCAGATTATCTCCACTTCCCAACTTTGCTTTTGGGAGACACGACCCCCGTAAATATTTATTCATGGCAGACTAATTTAACGAATCGTATTTGATGTATACAAGAGGCTAATTTTATGAAACGTGAAGCAATAAAATTTTTATTTTAATTTTAAAATATTTTGAAGTAAATTGTATGGGTTAACTGATATTATAAAAATTTAGAAATAGATAGTATTATTAACTATACGGATTATGTCATAAATATATATCAAAATTATCCAAACCGACTTGTCATCTCCTAATTTTTGGAAAATTAATGTGTACTAGTTTATAAGACCATGCGCAGTGGCAACACATTTGCCCGGGTGTAAGTAATTAAAAAACCCAAAATATTAGAGCATGGGCAATGGTAAAATAGGTGAAGTGGGTGTGAAATATTTTTTTATTATTAAAATTTAATGAGAAAGAGAAAAGAGAGAGAGAAGGAAGGAGAGAGAGAGAAGAGATTAAAATAATCTCTACAACCGGTTGTAAACCTACAACCCCTCTCTCCTGATTTTTACACTGTTTGATTACTTTTTAATTTTTTATTAGTCACAATCCTTCAAAGGTTGTGCCATTGCGTTTGGTCTTAGAACTGAGTGTGTAGAAATGAGAAACGGGTGTTAATTAGCAAGTTGTATGCATCGGATGTAAAGCCCACGTGGCAATATTTGAGTGGATGGAAAAATTAGAAAAAGAAATCTCTCTCTATCTCTCTCCTCTCTCTCTCTCTCTCCGCCTGCCAATTCTCCTCCTCTCTCTTCAATAAATTTTATAATAAATCTATTATTAACATCTATCCTCATGGTTGGACCACTGCTGATGCTCTAATGATTTCTATATGAGTTTCTCGATAATTTCGATGTTAAATCCATTCCAATATATATTTTACAATTTTTCAAATTTCACACGTTTTACATATATTATTGTTTTGTTTTATGTTAAGATTTATACCACATAAAAAAGGTTACATTTTACAACGTTATTCAAAAATAAAGAAACCTTGCTCCTTTTAAAGGAGAGACTAATGGAACAATCATAAGCGTAGAGTTTGTACATTGCAATTATATGTTCGATCCAAATATTATAAGAGAGAATTTGTTGTGAATGGGTTTAGAATACTACCCATTGGATAGCTAAACAAAAAAAAAAATACATTTAGGGCTTCTCCAACGATGATACCAAAACACCAAATAATGGTGTTAAGGCTCTCCAACCGAACGACATTTTCCACAATAAAACTTTAGTGTTATGGTTGGAGATGAAACAAAAATTAGAACACCAAATTTCTGAATCCTTACTCGATTTAGTAAACTTTGTAAATGTATCGGATAATAAAATTTGTGTCCCGAGCTTTCATATACCGCGAATTATCAGTTTTGTTATTACGTGAGAATATCATCAATTAGTATATGTATCTTTCTAAACTATCTGTTTCCGATCTTTACCCTTAATTTATTGTCCGTTACTCGAAATAGACATACCTATTACACACATTGAAAGAAATGAACGTTTATCCTTTTATATAATTATATCATCATAAAGCCAGTATACTTATTTACTAATTAGTTATCATTGTTTTAAATGTTAAACAATAACAATCGCCTGCAGCTTTCTCACAACAGGGATAGGTGATTCTCATCCCCTGTCTTTCCTGACACGTTTGTGTTATGGCTTTCTTTCGAAGGACTGGATTGTCCGAATTGTTCATGTGTATAGAGAAGCTAATCACCTAGCGGACGGATTAGCTAACTATGCTTTTTCTCTTTCTTTGGGGTTTCATTCTTTCATAACAAGTCCAGATTGTGTTGATTTGATTATGACAGAAGACAAGAATGGGGTGGGGAGTTTTAGAGATGTTTTAGTGTAATTGTTTTAATTTTTTTTTTAATAATATGGGAGACGTGAGTCTCCCTCCCCTTACCAAAAAAAATAAAAATAACAATCGCCTGCAAATACCACATGTTCCCCAATCAAAGCCCTTATACAAGTTTCTAGTTTCTTGACGACTGTTTTGCGTTTTGGGCCATAAACAACTAGGCCCAAATTGAAGTAGGTGAAGAAAAAAAAGCCTTTTTAAAAAATATCAACGGTTCTCTCGTTACGAAACGCAAAGAATCTTCTGGATCCTTTCTTCAACTACTCTCTCCATTTATCTAATAAACCCTAACCCTCTCTCACTCACTATTCGTTTACACTAACCACTTCCTTATCCACACCAATCCAGAACGTTCCTCAAAAAAAGCTCACTCCTTTTCTCTCAAAAATGGCTTCCGCAAACGCTCTTTCTTCTGCCTCCGTCCTCTGTTCTTCCCGTCAGGTACAAAGTTTGTTCCTTTCTTTATCTTCATCACCTACTTACTGAAGAAGAAATTGAATCTTTTCCATTACTTGTTTCGATTGGATTTGACCCTTTTCAATATCTTTTATCTATTTGGTTTCTGAGTTTGTGAAGAAATTGAATGTCTTTCATTACTTGTTTTGATTGGATTTGACCATTTACTTCATCCTATTTCAATTGGTTCTGTGTATTTGGTTTCTGGGTTGGTGTAAAAATGGTTAATTTCAATTGGGGTTGATATAAATGAATCTGCTTTATTGATTTTGTGGGTACAGAGTAAGTTGAGAGGAGGGAATCAGCAACAAGGTCAAAGAGTAAGCTATAACAGGAAATCAAACAGACGTTTTAGTGTTAGAGCGAGTGTAAAGGAAATAGCTTTTGACCAGAGCTCTAGAGCTGCTCTTCAAGCTGGTATTGATAAGCTTGCTGATGCTGTTGGTCTCACTCTTGGTCCTAGAGGTATTGTTATTACTTGTAGCTCCTTCGCTTTCCACAATCTCCTTGAGTGTGTCTAAAGTTGACTTATTTTGGTGTTTTAGGGAGAAATGTTGTGTTGGATGAATTTGGAAGTCCTAAGGTGGTTAATGATGGAGTCACTATTGCAAGAGCTATTGAGTTACCTGATGCTATGGAAAACGCTGGTGCAGCGCTTATTCGTGAGGTTGGTGTTGTGTGAGCCTTAGCTTTGTTAATACTTTTTGTTCGGTGTGGTTTATGTTGTTGTTATGTGGTAGGTTGCGAGTAAGACTAATGACTCGGCTGGTGATGGGACAACCACTGCGTCTATCCTTGCTCGGGAAATAATCAAGCATGGTTTATTAAGTGTCACTTCTGGTGCGAATCCTGTTTCGCTTAAGAGGGGAATTGATAAGACTGTTCAGGGTTTGATCGAAGAGCTTCAGAAGAAAGCTAGGCCTGTGAAAGGTCGTGATGACATCAAAGGTATTACTAACTTTTCAGTGACCTTCCTTGTGATGCATCAATGTCGATTTCTTTTGCTAATCCAAGTTGTTTTGTTTTTTTCAGCTGTGGCTTCTATCTCTGCTGGAAATGATGACCTTATAGGGTCAATGATTGCTGATGCCATTGACAAAGTTGGACCTGATGGTGTTTTATCCATTGAATCGTCATCTTCTTTTGAGACCACGGTCGAAGTTGAGGAAGGGATGGAGGTATGATGATTTGTCTCGACTCTCTTCAACTCTTAGTTCGATTTACCAATGGCTAACTTGATTATTTACCCTGAATTACAGATTGATAGAGGTTACATCTCGCCTCAGTTTGTTACAAACCCTGAGAAACTACTAGCTGAGTTTGAGAATGCTAGGGTTTTGATCACTGATCAGAAGATCACTGCAATCAAAGACATCATCCCTATATTGGAGAAGACCACTCAGCTTCGAGCTCCGTTGTTGATCATTGCAGAGGATGTTACTGGTGAAGCCTTAGCTACCCTTGTCGTTAACAAGCTCCGTGGTGTCCTCAATGTTGTCGCCATTAAAGCTCCAGGATTTGGAGAAAGAAGAAAAGCTATGCTTCAAGATATCGCAATCTTGACAGGTATATGCAGATTTCGCTGGGGTGTATTTGTAGTTTTTATCTTGGCTGTGTTGTGCTCTAAACTTTCTATCTTTTTGTATGTTCTTCAGGAGCTGAGTACCTAGCCAGTGACTTGAGCTTACTGGTCGAAAACGCGACCATCGAGCAATTGGGTATTGCCCGAAAAGTCACGATTAGCAAAGATTCAACTACCCTTATTGCAGATGCAGCTTCCAAGGACGAATTGCAGCAACGGATTGCCCAGCTGAAGAAAGAACTATTTGAGACTGATTCTGTGTATGACTCAGAGAAGCTTGCTGAGAGAATTGCTAAGCTATCTGGAGGTGTTGCTGTCATTAAAGTCGGAGCAGCAACTGAAACTGAGCTTGAGGACCGTAAGCTCCGTATCGAGGATGCAAAGAACGCAACATTCGCTGCTATCGAGGAAGGCATAGTTCCAGGTGGTGGTGCCACTTTGGTGCATCTCTCCACTGCTATTCCGGCCATTAAGGAGACACTCGAGGATGCTGATGAACGTTTGGGAGCTGATATAGTACAGAAGGTAAGATTCCTAACTCCAACATTTGGTTTGTCGGTTTGATTCGTGACTGTACCTTATTGAGGGTTTACGTTTAAATAGGCATTGGTGGCACCAGCTGCACTTATTGCACAGAACGCTGGAATCGAAGGAGAAGTTGTTGTCGAAAAGATTATGTCCAGCGAATGGGAGCTTGGGTACAACGCGATGACTGATACATACGAGAATCTGTTGGAAGCTGGAGTGATTGATCCCGCGAAAGTGACAAGATGTGCGCTTCAGAACGCTGCTTCAGTAGCAGGAATGGTACTTACCACTCAAGCCATTGTTGTTGACAAACCCAAACCTAAGGCTCCTGCTGCTGCTGCTCCTCAAGGTCTCATGGTGTAATCAAATCACACATCATCTTATCATCACATGGCATATCTGTCTTTTTGCACATTTGTCTTCCCCATTTATCTGCAATGTTTTGGGGGATTGAGATTAGTTTGTTAACAGTAATGAGGAAATAATTATCTTTTTGTCCAAGGATCATTTTGATTGTTGTTACAAAGGAAATTGCTAAAATAAGACTTGGACAAGCTAATTACTTGCTTCAGACGCTAGGGCAGAGAAAAGAGACTCTCTTGGTTTGTTTCTTCAACTCCACAATGTAGAACAGTCGGTAGGCTTGAAAGAAACTATCAGTGAAGAAGAATCATAACCCACCAACAAATTGTTCTGTGCTCTGTTCCCAAAGATAGCTTCATTTATCGGACCGTTACATATAATAGTCAGACAAAAGAGTCCTCTTCTATACAATTCTCTATACACATTGTACTTATCCAAGACAAGATCCGCACCGCGAGCAAAATGCATTGTAATCACCGGAAAGATCTCTATGGTGTCCGAATTGTAGCAAAGCATGTCTTGACCGCTCAGATCAGCTGCTCGATCCGCTGTCACAACGTTTTCCACTGCCTCTCTTACTTGATTGCAATAGCTTCCAGGCAAGTAAGTGTAAGTGGTTCCAGAGTCTATCAATATGTTCCCGTCTAAGGCGTGAAACGATGTTCCTAGTGTCTCAATGCGTGTGTCCTCAACGCTAACCGCGTCTAGATTTAGGTAATAGAAACCATGTTTCTCCGTCTTCATAAACATAGTGGTTGATACAGTCCCATCTCCTGCCACAATAGCATTCTTTCCAAAATTGATCTTACTAGTTCCTTGACCAGCAAGGCAGTAAGAGATAAGACCTGGGAAGTCCCCACCCATCTGCGAGATGAGCGATAAAGATCCCCAATCTAGACCAACAATGCCCGAATAACTCGGTTTAAACCCTGAGTTGTTGTAGCCACAACCAATAATGGTTTCAGCCATCACAAAGGGTTCTCCTGAAGTGGAATGGATTGTGACTGTCTCGGTCGCAAAAGTTCCCTTGGTGTAGCTTTCGTCTCCGTAGACAATCTCGTAAGGACAAGAGTGGTCATGGTCATGGTCATGGTCATGGGTGTGGCATCTTTTCTCTTTGAAGGTTGAGGATTTCGAAGGGTCGAATATGGGAGCGTATTGGTTGTAGCAATGAAGACAAGGCAAACATTGTGTCCATATGATCTCACTTCCTGTGTCTAAGACCGCTTCGATCTCGAAAGGAGGAGTACCGATTTGTAGTTTCATTAGATACACGGAAGTATCAAAGACAATATCAGCATAAGGTGATGATTCGAGCTGAGTATTGGAGCGACGGTGGATCAAGTCGATGGTGAAGCCGTGACGTGACGAGGCTGTGGTTGTAAAGAGAAAACAAGTAATGATTTGAAGAAAGAGAGCGATCATTGTGGTTGCAAGAGACACAATGAAATGTTTTTCATTCATGCACATAATTATACATGTTAAACTTTTTGTCGTAATTGTTAATAGTCCAATTTTGTCAATTTCGTCCAATTTTGTTATTTCCGGTCTTGTGACTTGGGGTAATTTTTACATTTTGTTACTAAGTTTTACTTTTGTTTTAGGGTTTTACATTGTTCCTTTTAATTACTTTGCATTAATAATGGAAATTAGATGGTCACTTTTTCTATCGCAAAATGCATAATTTCTTGGAATTTTTAGTTTTGAGTAATTGTTGATGAATGAAAAACTTTTTTCTTTTTTTTTTACTTCAGATATACTTTTATAGATAGATAAGGTTTTTGGATAAACGATGGAGTAACTTAATCTTATTGCCATAAGCTTGCTAATGTTGTTCTTCTGTTATAGTATTGAAAGAAATTGGTTTTGAGATTCAAAATTTTGTTTTGGTTTTGTGTATTTGGGTCCAAAACGTCGTCTAACACCAGCAGTGTGATCTATGATACGAAAAACTTTTGTAGAGATTGAAATTAAAATGAGTGTTGAATGATTAGGTAGAAGAGAGAAGGTTGAAAAATTTAACCATTGTACATAGTCAATACTGACATATGTGTCACATAGTAGGAATATCTGTCAACGGATAATCTGAAAAAATATTTTAATAGCTACTAGCACTGTGCCCAGCCATGTAAAACACATAATTGATCTCTTCAACTGTAAGTCTTCTATTTACGGAAGCTATACTGATGATTAAGTCAAGAAACTCATCATCAAAGTTGATGTCCTGTAAAGTCGCCATTACCTGTGTCATTTTATATCATCAGAGTCGAGCTCAAGCAACAAGAACTAATAGAAGAGCTACATAGACGATCTAGAGTGTTAAAAGATAAAAAATAAGTGTTGAAAATTTAACCATTGTACATAGTCAATACTAGCATATGTGTCACATAGTAGGAATATCTGTCAACAGATAATCTGAAAAATATTTTAATAGCTATGCTTATCATGTCTTTAATGCAACCAAATTCAGAACAAGTAATGTAAATAAATCGACTGAGCAAATGAATTATGTTAAGATCCAATACTTGACGAAATTAATTTTTATCTCTTCTTCTTATTTCTTTGTTTTTCATTTTTCCTTGCAACACTTTCTTCACTTCTTAAAATAGATAATTGTGCTTAAATTTATAATATTATACTTTTTGGGACATTTTCAAAATTGCCTCTTTTGGTATACCCATAATCAATAATATCTTTTTCAAATGTTCATTTTCAAAAATGCTTCATTTTAAGATCTCTCTATCATTAGATTTTTTTTTTTTTTTTGGTCAACCACACATTAATCAAAAATTAACTCCATAATTGGTAATCCAATCGGGAGGGAAAGAGTTTACAAACGAATTTCAGAAAATCGCATTCTAGAAAAGCGAGCTAAAATCGCACATTAGATTTTTTTTTAAACTCAATATTTAGTTTTTACGCACCACCTTCTAAAAACAAAACAATTAAGATGGATGATCTTTCTACAAGCTGGAATCAAAACATACATATAAATTATACAAATTTAAGACGTACCAACTCCAAATTTAAATTTACTACCAAATGAAATAATACAAAATTGAATTTAAATTTACTACCAATTCAAATTATAAAAAATCGAATTAAGTTTACTCTCTAATCAAATAATACAAAATTAAAATTTTATATTTTTACATAAAGGACAAAAAACACACACATAAATTAATTATAAACAACCTAGATGTTATTTATATTTTGTAGACAAGTAAAATGATAAACGTGTCCCATGAAATAGACGCCACCAGAAGTTCGTCGCTAAATATGTCTAAGCATATCATAAATATATCTTCCTCACATGTAAATGAAAATTGTGCCATCGGGATATGTTGAAGTCGCAACAACTCAAGAATAATAGGATTCACTAATAGTACATATTTGAGCACCTTTAAACTAGTACTCAGAGCCGGACTTGAGGGCAGTTTTATGAAACATTTGAATGGGGCCCCCAGTTGTAGAGGGGCCCCACTTAATTATTTTATTTAAATATAATATATATAAACATTAGTGTTAATATGAAAAAAAAAACAAATTTCCTAAATATATGATACATTCTAAATTATTACGTGGCTTTAAGATCTTTATAGTTATTATATAAGATTGAATGTCAAAATAAAAAAAAAAAAGAAAATGTAAATTATCTTTTTCTATATATCGATTTCTTGAACCTTTTATTAAAGAAATCTTATGAATTTTTTCTTTAAGTTTTAAATTGTTGTTAATTTTATCAGGAATTTTTTATACTCGGTTTTTTAAAAAAAGTCTTGTTTAATTTTTTTTATTTAATAGTTTTTTTCTAATAAAAAAAAGAAAATGTTATTCATTTTTTAATTCGTATGGGGCTCCGAATTTTGTTGGTCCGGCTCTGCCTGGCATTAACTATGATTACCATGTCATTAACGCACTCAAATAAAAAACAAATGATATGAATAAATCGATTGAACAAATGAATTATGTTAAGATCCAATACTTGACCAAAATTTTTCTTTGTTTTTTTTTTTTTTGCAACACTTTTTTCACGTTTTTAAAATAGATAATTATGCTTAAATTTATAATATTATGATTTTTTTTTTTAGTAACTGGAGTAGATGGCAAAGAAAAAGATGGAAATGATTACCATGCACTTTAAAATGAAAAATATATAGAAAAATAAGAAAAAAATAAGCAAAACATAAGATTTTTTTTTTTTTAATAAAGAAAGTAATAAAACTATTATGGTTCAATGTTGAGACATTAAACTATTGAAAACGTGACTTTGATGTCAAGAAAATAAGATGTGCTTCCTTTAGTTCAGACGTACTAACTCTAAATTAATTTAAATCTACTACCGAATCAATAATAAGAAAACTAAACATGATCTACATTCATAAACAAGTAAACTGATAATAAGCATGCCAACAATAGATTATAGCATGCATCAACTAACAGTATATATTTTAGCTTCTAGACAAGTGCATGTAAGTGGTTCTAGCTAGAGTCGATCAATATGAGGTCGCTTCCTGTCTCTACGACAACTTCGATCTCAAAAGAATAAGTTGCTTTCATTAGATACACATAGTTATTGAAAACGGCGGTATCAACAAAAAGTGATGATACGAGATTTGGGTTGCGCAACGGAATGACCTTAGATGTGAAAAAAAGGAATGTTATTGAGTTTTCATAGCGGTTAAAATAATTTATTCAAATTCATAGAACGTATGAGATACTTCAGCTTCTTTTTTACCACCCTCTTGCTTTTACAATTTATTTTACGTTGAGATTCTTGTAGAAAAAATTACATCTCTTTTTTGTGTTCTACATCAACCAAAATTATGGTTTTATTATAATTGTTTTTTTCAAGTCGCAGTTAATCAAGTATATTTAACCATATATTTTGAATGATTTGAGTTTTAATGAAATTTTAGATGATTTTGGACAAATTTAGAGAAGTTGTTATGATTTGTTATAAAATAAATTTTTTTACACACAACCTTCTAAATAAAGATAGTCAATATAGATAACCTTTTTACAAGCTAATTTGGGGAATCAAAATATGCATATAACTGATGAAAAACATTTCTCAAATACTCTCTAATATAACAAGTTGGTATAGCGTAAATCTACATAGCCATAATCATTCAGTGTTTAGACATTGCATCCTTGCTTTCTCACGATCCAAAAATAGGAACCAGAACTTTATGCTTTACTTCCAATCTTCTAGGAATCTCCTTAGATCTTATTTCGGTTGTCACGGAAGACTCAGCTACTATGGACCTAATCAAGCTCACGTTCATCATCCTCATCATTTCTTCGCCTTCTTGTTTTTGTTCATCACCATTCCCCTTCATCTTCATCATTAATCCATATGCAATCCTCTCGGACAACAAATAAAGTTGACTCACTAATACTCATCCCAAGTCATCCGAAACTACTAATCTTCTCAAGAATGTATATCACATTTGCATCTTTTAGAGGTATAGAACCAACTTTGTGCACATCACCATCCTTAAAAACAGTTTTTGTATTTGAAACTCGGTAGGGCAAAGACGTGTTTTTGATCACCATCCTTAGATCATAAGACAGTAGATAAGTGTTTCTCCCCAAACGATCACATCTTTATTTCAGACCAAATTCAGAACAAGATTTTGGTTTGATGCCACTCTTAACTACAAATGTAACCATCATTTGTGCCTCTTTCCGGTTTACTTCAAACAATGCATCAGCTAATCTTTCACATATCGTAGCATCCGGAATGAATCCTTCCCTAATCATCTCAGCCACCACTTCCAACGATTCATCTATCATTCCCGCTCTATAACACCCTTCACTTAATGTTACATACATTGCTTCGTCAATCTCAAACTCATTTTCTCGTAACTCGTTAAACAATCTCATCGCTTCACACACTTTCCCTGCTTTGCACAATCCATTCATCAAAACCCAATACGTATCTTTATTTGGTGTAACACCTCGAGAACTCATTTCGCTATGTACTTCAAACGCTTTCTCCACTAGTCCGAACCGAAAGTACCCATTCATAATCAAATTATACAGATAAGTTTCAACTCTAAGCTTCTTATCATGCATTGTCAAAACCAACCTCTCTGCTTCTTCAACCTTACCGTAACTCGTAAACCCGTCAATCAAAATCTTGTAACTATCAAGATCAAGCATCACACTTTCCTTCTCCATTAACTTTAAAACCAAATCCAACTCTTCAAAATCCCATCTTTTCACACAACAATCAATCATCGACTTAAACGTAACAACATTAGGCTTAACCCCTTTAACAAGCATCATCTCCTCCACTAATTCTCTTCCTCTCGTAACCTCTCCATTGTAACACAACGCCGAAACAACAACCGTTAAAGAGTACACAGACACAACATCTCTCCCTGACCCAACCATTAAACGAAAGAACTCGCTAACTAATTCAATCTGATTACATTTTCTAAGATTTAACAAATGTAAAGTACAATTCTTTTCATCAATCTTAACTTCATTCTTCTTCATATACTCAAAAACCTCAACAACTTCATCAAATCTCTCATTATCTGAATAAACCATAAGCAACAAATTAAAGAACCTCGCAACAACTTTCGTCTCACAACTACATTCATCGACAAATCCAGAAGCAATTTCGTGAAAAGGGTACCTGAAAATGTCATCAATCACTACAGATTTCAAGAGTAGTTTCGCATCTGAGAACTTCCTCTCAGACAAAACACGGTAAGTTAGAGATAAGTGAGTTCTTAGATCAGGTTGGAATGAGAAAAGAGATGGGTTTTCGAGGATGAAATTGAAAAAGGAGACGCATTTCCAAGATTTGATATCTGGGTCTGATAAAATACGACGAAAGGTTGAGAGATTGAGATCGGAAAGTGGGTTTTTAGGTGAATTAAGAGTTTGGTTTATAGATGAAGAATAGAGAAGAAGCTTGTCGATTGAGAATGGATAAGTTCGTTTAGCTGTTTTTAAGGTTTTCAAGAAGCTTTGTAGAGTCATCGTCACTGTCTTTCGAATCGAATCGTCTCGTCGGCTTTTTGGTTCCCTCACTACTCCGTTCGTCAGAGTTGGAACTGGCCGCAAAAATAAAAACAGGCTGATGTTTGGTTTTGTAATACGAGAACGGCACGATTTCTTATCGCCTTCATTCTTCAAACGTTTTGTTTATTTATTTAAAAAATGTTTTTTATTTGTTTTGGTCAAAATTTGAAAAAGGATTTATGACAATTGAAGAAGCTTATAAAAGTTATGGCTAGTAAACTTTTGGGGTGACTAAATAAAAGTTATAAGCTATAAAAATACTCTTTATTAAAATATTTTAGATAAAAGTGTGAAGATTAAAAAATTACTTTTAAAAAATATTTTTCAATAGTTACTTGAAATTATATACAATTTAACTAATTGCAAAAAACTGTAAAATTAAAAAAATAAAAATATGAAATAGCAATAAAATCTAAATTTGTAAAACATGTTAAAAAGTAAAATAATTTTTTCTTATATATCTTTTATTATAGGACAGAGAGTACAAATTAACAACATAATTTTATGCGGTTAACAGAGTAAAGTCATCTAACCAAAAAGAAAACAAAAAAAAAGGAGTAAAGTCAACGCCAAAAAAGAAAAGTGTAAAGTCTTAGAGCATACATAATGGTGTATGTTTTCCTCGGGTGTTAGTATTATAAAAAAGAGAAATAATGAAAAAGTTGGTTTGGATACATATTTCGGGTGTGGGCGAAAACTCGGGTGTGAGAGCCACGTGTCATGGTGTGGTTGCTATCATCTCTCTCTCTATTTTCACACCTCTCTCTCTCCAACGATATCATCTCTCTCTCTATTTCTCTCTCTCTTACTTTATTATAATACTGTTATAATTATTTTAAGATGTAACCCTAAACATATTCCACTAAAGATGCTCTTAGAGTATGATTATCCCACAAGTCCTTATGACTTGTCCTTATAATTTTATATTAGTATTTTAGAAGAGAGAAATGAAAGAGAGAAGATGACTTTTCAGCCAATCACAGTATCAGATGGCACTAAGGACCCAACAGAGAAGTCCCTAATTAAAGAACGTCTCTCCACTTTTTCTTTCTTTTTGATTTACTTTTTGCCCCTTTATTACTAAGGACAAGGCTAAGAAGTGCCGATAATCATGCTCTTAGTAACATGGTATAGGCGCATAGCGAAGGAAAGGTTTAAACTGTTTGGTTATAACATTCATGTCCACGATGTCCTCGGCATGCACCGCATCCACGACGTCCTTTATGTTCACAGCTTCTGAATCCTTTGTGGCTAGTAAAGATCTGAGATGTAGGCAGACACATCATCTTTCAAGCATTTTGTCCTTTTGTTTAGCGTAGATGCCATACAAAGAGATTCACATTAAAAAGGTTTTAGTCTAAGCTTATAGGTGACGATGTGTCTATCAGCTCCTAAATTATAAAATACATATACATAAGTGATATGACCATTAAAATTTTAGTATTCATTGTGCCTTTGAAGCTCATCTGTCTTCTTCGACCTTATGGTTTGGACCGGGCCTGCATACGAGTATTTAGTTAATAATTTAATAGTTCATACTTCATAGTTCATATATACACACCTTTTGCTTATGGTTAATTCATAAGCACCGTACCAGTTAGTTACTATCATGTTATATTAAAATTTAGATGTTTGTCCTGCGCCATGAACGATATTTGTAATAAATTTTAAAGTGTTAGATAAACAATAAAACGAATTATTTCTTCATTGAATATTGTTAACATAGTTCAATCCCAATTTTACTTTGGTTTCGGTTCATGTTTTCAGGTTTTAGTATTTTCAGATTATGAATAATAAATTTTAAAAACATAATTTAATATGTATGGTTCCATATCTTTTGATTTCAATATTTATTTATATATATTTTTAATTTTCAAGATATTTTAGATTGGATATAAATTTAATAAATATATTTAAATAACACTAAGATATTTCATTTTGGATCCGGAATCATATTAAGATATTGTTAAATTTTGGATCGATCATATCGGTTCAAATTGGTCTATCCAAATGGAACACTCTTCATTACTATATTTATATTAGAACGTTAATTTTAATATTTTAACAAAGAAATCATACATGTTGTAGTGCCCACTCATTGACGTCCGCTAGTTGGTGGTAGTGACTAGTGAATATTAATAGGCATATGCGTGAACAAATGTAAAATAGGTTAGTAATTTCTTCTTCTTTTTCGACGTCAAAAGTATAGTTATTCTACTTTAATTTGGGTCTACCTATGATCATATATTCATATCTATTCTATGCTGTGACGCTTACTAAAGATAGTTTTTCCAACATTCATTAATTGATTGTATACATTACTTTGTACCTTTAATCATTTTCATCATAATCAAATATATATTAAAAAATATAGTGAGAGCTATAAATAGAAAGCGAAACTATTACATATTTATATTTAGAAAAAATTGAGTGACAAGGACAAAACAAAAAGATAAAAAGAGATTGTGTAGTCAGAGATATAAATTTTTCTATATCAAAAGATAAAACTGTCTCATCAATTCTATACATGTGTTTTTTTTTTTTTTTGATGATTATTCATCAATTCTATTGACAGGGTAAAATATGTGATATACTTATCCAAAAGAAAGGTGATATATATATTAACGAGGAGTTCTTGGCCTTTAGCTTATAGTTTTTTTTTCTGGATCAAGGATCAGATCATGCTATGGATAGGTTTCATGTTTCCCCAAGAGCTCCACAAGGTCGATCGATACAACTACCGACACAAGGGTCACTGAATTGCTATATATATTTGTAGAACAAACTAAGGAAATTGATAAAATTGTAAATAACCCGTAAATTGCTATCCATACAAAATACTTGAAAGACAATATCATATCTAAAGCTTTAAATAGTTAGTAAGACAAAAACATTAAATGCATAAAGTTTGAGAACATTGGGGAGAATATGGACAACTATAATGAAAATGGTCCTCCCATACTCAGCGTAGCGTTTGATTTTAATTTCAATGGACCACTCACACATATTCATCCTCTCAAGCCAATATACCATCTCTTGTTTTGTCAGACTTATATACGCAAAGATTCTAATGCTTTACTTTTTTGCATACATATCTATATAAACGAGATGTAATTAATAACATAATAGATATTTAGATAAATACGAAGATAATCAGAACACACAAAAACATATCATAAACTCGTCCATGTTTCTAGCTTATACCCTCACTATAAGTTCGAGCAAAGACATGATATATATATATATTAAATAAATATTCATAAAATAACAATATTCGTTTGCAAATACTGAAAAAGAGATGCAAAATACACGTGATTGACGGACCTATCAAAGATATCATCATGATATGAAAAAATAGTTGCCATTGTACATTACAAGAACTAGATAGAATGATTTCGCTTCCACTTATGGAGCGTGATCAATGGACGAAGTTTAGGTCACCTAATGCATTGCTCAAACCATTTGATTTATAATGGAAGTTATGATCAAAAGATTTGAATCATTTCTTTGAATAACTAAAAGTATGTGGATGGAGAGTGATTTGGACACACACATCTCCATGACATATAAGACATTACTAAACACATACATGTGTACACACATTTCCATGACATATAAGACATTACTAAACATATATTAATTAAAGTATATAGATTTTAATTTGGAAGCAAGAAAGATGTCATATTAATTAATTAGAGATGATTTGTGCTCAACGAAAACATGAAACTTCATAACTATGGATTGGTTTTGTTCACAGTCTTAATTCGTCATGTCAACATATATATGATGACAGAGACCTAATATTACCCTATAATTAATAGAATAAGGAAAAAATGAGAGTAGTTTTGCTCCATTGCTCATCAGTACTATTGTAGTTATAAGAACATCTAAATATGTTTTCATACCAAAAAAAACAAAACTAATTATGTTAACAAGGGGGACACAAAATAGGTGGGACTGAATATGCCAAGACTACAATGTGTAAGGTCCACCAACAAGTTCTTGATTGATTCTCAATTTGAATGTAATAGACAACAACAACAAACAAAATAAAAGAAGTGACAGTGTGACTTGGAAACCTTTTCTTTGCTAGACATCAACAGTTCCCATATAGACCCTTTTACATTATCTCATAATATCCTTTCTATTTCCTAAAAAAAAACAAAAGAATATTGTGTTGTTTTAGAAATGCAAGCTAAAAGAATAAGGCACGTATATTAATTACCTTAATTAGATCCTTTAATGATATTGTTGTCTCTCTTACCTTACTAATCTTGACATAAAAGCTTGTGGATCCTTTCATTTCTTGAAAAATATTCTTGAAAATTACTGCCAAAAACCTGAGATCTTAAATCAAATGCCGAATGTTATCACATGAAACAAGATATACCCACAACCACAAGAGTTCTTTGTCAGATCTTTATATAAAGAATAAAAAACGAGGAGAATAGGTTAACATATATAAAGGTGAAAAAATGAAAAAAAAACACAAAAATATCTCAAGAAGAAACAAACCTACCTGAAGATCTGGATGGAATCCAAAGAATCTTAATAGAGAGAGAGACATAGGGAAAGAATAGCCGTTGATTGCCGATGCAGCATCATCAAGATTCCCATCTTCACAGAGAACTTTGGGGAGAGTGAATCACCACCGTCCATCAACAGATGTGAATCTTGATGATGCCACAGCAACAAACAACGACCGTGGCTCCGGAGAATAGTCTTTCATTTTTCTTTAACAATCACTTTTGTCTCTCAAACTCAAACTCAAACTCACAATGACTAACATATATCATCTTAAAAGTAAATAGTTAGCCTTCTTAATTTATAGACACTAGAAACTCGTACCTTCATATATATAATATAATATTTATTTATAATATGCGGAATAGTCCATTGTGATTGGAGGAAAATGTAAAGTAACTAATATGTCAATTTAGCTCTCTTCTAAATAGTTGGAACCTAACCATATCCAAGTGTTAGAGCAGAAGAAGCGAAACCCTAACTGAAAGATATGAGAAAGGGGAAGAAAAAAAAATATTGAATACCCTCTGAACTTGGTAATATATACTGCTAAAATAGTAAAATGAGACAAAACCACAAATTTCTATTATTGATTTTGCAAAAAAAGGTATGACGTATGTAATACATGTTACCAGATCGTGGAAGCTACATACCAGAGAAAACCTGATGAGATCTAGAACAGAGAGAGAGAGAGAAGAGAAGAGAGAGAGAGAGAGATGTGTCATGTGTGTGTAAATATATATGCACAGTAAGTGATGTGAGTGCGTATATATAGATAGATATATAAATATATATATGCTGATTTTTGTGATTAACTGTTAATATATGCATAAATATATCATGACCAAAAAAAAATGCATAAATATATATTTTGATAGAGAGTTGAATTGGCAGAAGGTGAGTTATGGTAAAGACTAAAGCGAGTTGGGCCAAATGGAGTCAGGAGCTGCCGTCTTGGAGTCCACCTCGTGAAGGAATATCTCACTTTCCCACTTCACATGTCTAACTTCTTATTATTTGCCTAACTATTATTATTGGATATGCCTTTTATAAAATTAAAAAAAAAAAAAAACTATTATATATTGGATCTAGCTAAAGTTCTAATAGTTCAGCTAAAAAACATTTAGTGGTTACAAAATATACGACAATAGAAAAGAACGGGAAAAAATAGCAAGTCAATAATAGTCTTTCTATTTGTGGAACTAGCTAAAGTTTTAACAGTTTAGTGAAAAACATTTAGGTCTAATTAAAGCTTTAACAATATAGTGAAAAACATTTGTGCGGGACACTCACCACTCGAGGCTTAGGTCTAACACTTTAACAATATAACGAAAAGTTTTTAATGGTTAAATTATTGAGTGAGTATTGCTTATGTATATATAGTAGAGAAAATATTTTTTGATTCTAAGGTCAGCCATTTTCAAGTTTCGAGAATAGACATGCAGAATCTTATACACATATATTAAAAAGTATCAGGAGAAATTTACCGAATAATATTAACAAAGAAGAAAAGAAATATATCGAAGAATATGTTGTAATAACCATAGAATTAGTTTGAATTATTAGTTTTTAAAATAAATTGTTAAATACTATAATTTTTTACTAAGAAAGTGTCCGATTTATCACAGAAAGTTAATTTTAAGTATTAATTGGTTTCTATCTTTTATTAGTTACGTTAATTATTTTGTTCGATTTAATCTCTTTTTCTTTGAAGACTGCAAAATTAATGTTTACTTTAATATCAATCACAAATTTCTACAAAAATAATATAACAAAAAATTGGAATTACAGGAGTGTTGTGTTATCTTTTTGTTTTCTAGTTCCTTTTGAGGAGGAAGTCCTAAAGCCAAGGTTTACATGATTTTATTCTGCACCTAACACATGACATCCCAAAAACAAACCATATCCTATGTATGTAATTAGCATAACATTTTTCCTGATTAGTAAATAGTCTTGGAAGGTTACAAAAGGAATTTCTAACAATAGCATCTATAGTTTTTGTCTTCACTCTCGACAATGCTATCGTTTTATCAGAAAAATAAAAGCATCTATATTTTTTGTCCTCAACAATAGCATCTAACATATAGTGCAAACTATACATAATTAAATACATAATACATGTATACATATATATTGATGATGACTCCTAAAAACTATTTTTTTATTCATTTCTCGCCATCCAATTTTTCTATTATAAAGATCTTATTGTTGTAAATTTAGCTTAATGCTTGAGAATTATATGTTCACCGTTATTTTCCGTAGATTATACTTTATCAAACAATTTTGTCACCATAAGATCTTAAAAAAACCAAGATGTCTATGTAAATAGATGATGATCTACCGCAAATATAACCCTCGATGTACGTGTAATTGACACAAAACAAGTGAAAACCAAAAAATTGAAGAATCTACCAAAAAAAAAAAAACAAAAAAAAACTATGTAAAACAGTCCATGAAAAAGTGTTAAAACCAAAACACGTAGTTACTCATATTTAGCACTAAATCTGCTTTCGAATTTGTCAAAAATATGATCAAAATATGATAACCAAGTAGTAGTGGTTTAGTGATTTTCATTTTATAAGGAGTTGTTTTATATGTTTAAACCAGAGATCGATTCACATCAAACACAAAATTTAATAAATCACTCTATGTGATTAGTCAAAATAATATCATACTTTAAAACCGTTAGAAAATCCGGTTAGTGGAATAGTCTACGAATCCATTTATCATTGAGGATTAGTCGAGTGGTATAATTTGACACTCCTAATTATAAAAAAAAAAAAAAAACATGATATCACAAAAAGAAAAACCACATGTCACTGTTCAAATACTCTTTCAATTGATTTGTCGATATCATTTTCTACAATATTTTTACTCTCTTTCCTTCTCTCCATAACTATTATATATGTCTAACTCTTTTGTACAATGTTTTCTTATAGACATGATCAAGAAAAGCTGCAGCAAAAGATACTGAATTTGTGGGGTTAGTAGAAACGAAAATTTCTCTAGTTGCAGGTTAGAAAAATCGATAGTACTGCCTAACCATGCACACGAACCTATCTTTAAACCAATAGATCTAGAAGACAAAGATTTTACGACCAGAAAAAATGGTCCAAATATTTTTCATTTCGAAAGGAAAAAAAAAAAGCCAGAGTTCACGTGTCAAAAAAATGGTCAATAAAAAATGTCGGTCGACAAAATGAAACGATTGGAGCATTACGCAAAGAAAATTATTATCTCGTCTAGATGTTAAAGTTGGATATCGACTTCTACATATACGTATATATTAACAAAAACATTTACATCGATACTTGAGATAAACTAATAATCTCGACGGCATCTATAATAACGAATAAGATTTATTTATAGTACAAAATCCTGACTAACACATAGCTCTGCCGTGTGTAATTAAATTTAGTTTATAGATCATAATCGCTTAACAAAATAAAGTATGAGCAGACCTCCTTTACCTGTCATGTGTCATGTAAAAAAACATTTTCATTGGTTAGTTATTAAAATAGATTTGTCATAAATGTGTAAGAGTTGAAGAGAAAACAACAAGATGGGGGTGTGGTGCTTGATTCTGGACGTGTCTCTCTCGAAGTTGGGGATTTTAATTGGAGCTTTTCATATTAACTTGTCTCTCTCAACGACTTATAATTCAAAAATGTATAATGACTAAAACATAAAGGTTTATATGACATGTATTTAGGGTTGAATTGAAAAAATTGCACATTATTATTTTTACTAGGATAATGACTATGCAAGCAAAATTATTGACTAAAATGCATCATCTGTCTTTGGATCCAAAATTCGACTCTTTCAAAATAGTTAGAGTTAAAAAAAAAACAAAAAAAAAAAAAACAAAAAAAACAAACAAATGACATACGTTTTATAGTTTATCAACCATATATCATTATAATAAAATAGATAGTTTACAACTGTTTTTATTGTATGCTCCACATGAAACAAGTTCGGTATTAATAACATATATATAAGGACAAATAAATTATAGGAACAACGAATATAAATTTGAAATATCCAAAATACCTTATAATCCCTAAATTATTATTTCCGTTGTCGATAATCCTTCCAATCCTATGCAACTTAACGGCTCAAAATTATCAATGTAAAATGCAAATTTTATGGCATTGTCCAGAAATTAGACTCCACAACTGAACAGTCAGAAAACACGATATAAGTTAGACACTTAGACTTTGCAGTGTGTAATGAAACTAAAGACAATGTAGTGACCTATATAGGTCAAACACAATAATATATAAGTTTAACAATAAGTACTGTAAGTTTTTTTGAATAAATAATAGACTGTTAGAAAATATGATATTTGAGATAGAAATGGACGAAATGTTAGTCGAAAATTATGTTTTGCTCATTTTTATGGACCGTATTACGCTGCTATGATAATATAAAGTAATATTTTTTTTTACAACTAATAGACCAATATTTTTACGATAATCAATATTACTAATTAATTTATCTCTTTTTAAGAAATAAGTTACTTAATTTTTTTTTAATGAAAAAGTTATTCAATATTTTACGAGTGGAATATAATTGACAAAATGAAAGGACTTGCGCATACAAGTTGCCTGTAATTTAACCAAAAAAAGTTGGATTGAATCGACTTTTATTAAATGAAAGAAAAAGGTTTAGCTTTATTGATCCAGATCGAATGTAGATAAACCTACCCACTAATCATATATTTAATTACAAGACAGCAAAAGCAAATCCATATTGTACCAATCTTTTTGAAAAAACCACTATTAACTTTAGCCAGATTAATATTATTCATTGTATATGTATAACTGATAATATAGATAATTAGAAAGTATGGTCTTCACTATTCAGGTGGTTTGAAGTACTTTGTTGAACCCAAGGAACTCTGATGCTATTACGAGGATATGGTCTCTGGATTCTTTCGTTTAGGTACTTCTTTTCTTATTTTATTTTATAAAATAATCGTCCACTAATCTAGCCGATAAAGTTTACTTGGTTTAGGGTAAAGAAAGCATTTGAAAAAAGAAAGATAGATTACCACAAGTATTATTAGACTACTACCACTAAAATAGAATATCATGTGCTTTTTCTGTCATTATACCAAAACGCACTTGCCAACATACGTCATTGTGTTTAAACTAGATAAAATTTTATAAAATAACAGTTTAAACAACTTTTTCGTTGTCAATCTTAAATTTTTAATTACATTTAATTAATCTGAGACTAAATTTGAACGAGAAGAATTTACAAAAATAACACTCGTGTATAGGTTTCTCAAAGATTGCTCAGTAGTATCTATCTTCCGAAAAAACACGTCTAAAATTTTGTGTATTTGATATTGGAAGACCCAAAATTTTTTTTTTTTTCTAATGTATCATTTTGGGTACAATGAAATTCATAGATATATAAAAAATCTCTCACGAGGCACACAAATTACAATTTATAATAACCAACAAATATTCAACGTATAAACACACAACAAAAACTGTCTAAATGGTTTATGTTGGAGTAAGAATAACCCTAAACAATCAGAGTCAGGATAATTCTATCGAAATACGTTTTTTGAAACTCTTTTAGGATATTCAATACAACTAAGTAGATTTTAGATTAGAGAAAGAGAAAACAAGGAATTAGTTCGATTAGATTAGAGAAAGAGAAAACAAGGAATTAGTTCGATTAACCGTGACCACTTAAATGTATGTTCTTCTCTTTTAATTACTTAAAAAAATTATATGACCTTGTAATACTTTTATGCATTTAATTTTAATACCTTTTAACAAAAAAAAAACTCTTTTAAGAACTATCCAACATTCATTTATCCCACATAATACCTTAACGGGATCTAGGCAAGTGTTTATATCCTTCACAATCATAGCTATGGGTATAGCAACTTTTTTTTTTTGGCAACTTTTTTTTTTTTTCTGGCATTCCAAAGCCTCCTAATAACATCACTATTAATTGTAACACAAAAAACAGATTATAAAAATAATATAAGGGAACCATATCTTATCTAGTGGATATGCGCATGATATCAAATTCCATCTTTCCTATCTTCAATTAAATTTGATTTCGTTGTCCAAAAATAATAGAAAGTATCTCTAAAGGTAGATTCGTATCAGGCCCAGTCCACCTGAAAGGGACCCCAAGTCCGTACAGTCTGAAGTGGATTGGTGCAGATTTTGTGAATAAGTTGTTGGCTACTTGCCGTTGATGACGTGTTCCTATCGAACCCTCATGATTTATTAGCCAACTCTCCCTATACAAGTATAAACAAAGGTGTAAAAACACAACCATTATTTTGTGAATAAGTTGTTGGCTCCTTGCCGTTGATAATAACACCCCCAAAGAATGGACCATTCGGACTACATGATGTTTTGGACTTAATCCGACTGGACTTGGGGTAGTCCGAAATATCCGAAAATGACCACACTATGATTTAGTTTGTTTAAGGATTTAATCTTTTAAAAATAATAAAATTTTCGAATACGTTAAATCATATTCAAATTTTGACTCTACTAATCTAGATTAAAGTTTTTTGTTTTATGTTTTATTTTGTATAATTTTTATACTATTTATTTGGATTTAAACTTTTTATTTTTATGTTAAATTGAATTTGGTGAAAACATATTTGTTGTTATTTAAAGTTAGATTTACTCAGTGCTATAAAAAGCATCGTTTTAAAAATATATTTAACCATTCCAATATATTCTTCAATCTCTGTTAACAAATATGGAACCTAAAATATGAACTATGGAATTAATGATATAATACCTAAAAATTTTGTATATGATACAATGATATATATGACAAAATTCAAATACAAAGATTTTTTTTGAAGTGAGCTTTTATTTTGTTGTAAACGAAAACCTAAAATGGTTAAAAATAGCTTTTTAATTTTGTTCGGATCGAATTAAATGCATGTTTTGTGGGTTTTGGACCATATCGAACGAGGCAAACTCGATTGACATGCATGTTCGACCCATTTAAAATGATTTCATTTCCAACGATTACCAAAAATAAATTGCTTTATCAATGGATAACCATTTCAAGATTTCATCACATTCAAGTGGATATCAATATGGAAGTATTATAATAGATCCAAGAATTAGATTCACGAACAAAGTTTTTATTATATACTAGTTAGATTCGGTTCAAGTGAATCTAATACAAAATAAACGTCTAAACTAGTTTTCAACATTTTTTCGAGTAAAAAAAAAAAAAAAACATTTTTTCGAGTAAAACTGTAAAAGACTTGTAATTTAAACTTTTTATCAAGAGACAACTAATGACATGGCTCTATGAGATGAGGTGGACCAATAGCCCCAATGGTACCTCACGTGACACTCATGGTGGTTTCAATAAAAGTGCACCAGTAAGACACTCCTTGCCACGTGACCAATGGGCTCAAGGACAGAGCCATGGACCAACTCTTTCACCCCAATTCCTATCTGGTCCCCCTTCACTGTCTTTCTCTCTTTTACTTTTCCCATTCTATGTGAAACTGAAATATAAAATAATGTAATAAAATCATGAAAATACCTTTAAATATTACTAAATCATGTTTTTTAAAAAAAAATTATCATTATTCATTTTATTTTTCAACCATTACAATCTTTTTAATCCAAAATAGCACAGTTTATAATTTAAAATTCGATGAGAGATAGAAATGGAATTTAAAAAACTACACGCACAAAAAAAAAAACGACAAATAGAAATGTGTTGGATAAGCCGAAAAAAAAATTGTATTGATGGAATCTCATAATGAGAGTGGAACATATTATGTCGATACACAGAGTCAGCCAAATATGAATAATAATCACAACGTTTCGGATTCTCATTGGCTGCTAGATGTCAACAAATCAAATGAAAGACACTGTTATTTTATTTTTGTATTTATAAAACTCTAAACAAAGAAAACACAAAGCATAAAGATGACAAAGAAAATCTCATATGAAAAAGTTAAACTAGATCGAGTAATCAGTGTCAGTTTTAAAGGTGAACAAGATATATGCCAGTTGCCACATCACAAAGCTTTTAATTATTATTATTTTCTATCTTTTAGAGTCCAAATTTTCAAAAGTATTCGTGTTTTAGAAATTAAAGTGCAGAGAAATTAGCAGAAGACTACAAAAAAACTAGGATTTAGTGGGAAAAGATAATGAGCACGCCATAATTAATGAACTAAAAAAGATTCACATGCGTTAAAAAAAAAAAGTTATGGACCTAGGGTATATGATTTGATAGCCGATAATTTGTTATGGACCTAGGGTATATGATTTGATAGCGATAATTATAAATTATTTGATAAAGATAGCTATGTTTTACTTTTAGCATAGAACTCATAATAACATTGTACCGTGCCTAGGATAGCTATACCAAAAATAGCCAGAGAATCCAATTTTAGTAAATCATAATTTTGTACTAAAAGTTTGAGAAAAAAAGTGTGGCTTAATTTGAAGTCTCGAAATATAGTGACTCAAACTCGTGTTCAAGAGTCATTTTGGTCTTCGGAGTTACATTTTAGTGATATGAGTAATCAGAATGAATTTACAAAAATAGATAGATAATATTCGTTTAATAACTTTTAGGGGCTTGAACGATTTAAAGAAGATGCTTCTAATATCAAAAAGTTATTATCGGTAACGATTTTAAAATTCATACCAATATGACAAGTTGTGTATAATAATCGAGTCCGATTATACATTAAAATCCTGAAATATATCGATATATCTGGTAAAAACCAGCTGTGGTCAGACGAAAGCCCACAACACAAGTACACAACCAGTTCATGGATTAAAATATAATTTTTTTTTGTCGTAAAATATTCTATTTTGATTGGAATGTTTTTTTTTTTTTTGTTAATTTGATTAGAATGTTTTATCTACACTGCTCCCTTTCTTGTATTTGATTTTGCCTTCTATTTATTTATTTGATCAATTTCGAAATTTTATTTGAATTTGCCTTTCTTTCGATTTATTTTAACTTCACTAAATTCAAAATATTTTAGTTATAGTAAAGTTAAAACTTATTAGCCAAGCTCATAATCTGAATTAAAAAAAAAATAGCAGTCAGTTCTCAGTTATGTTTGTCGATTACATCCTGCAGTTGGTGACTGACGGTAAAGAAGTATGAGATTTGATGGCTTTTTGTTGAGAAACCAATAAGATTTGTCATCGGCGATTTTGGACTTATCACCGGTTCTAACTGTGGTAACAATTGGATTCAATAAAGAGGATGTGAAAATAAATGGGAAGAAGAGAGTGGTATTTTCAAAACTTTATTTGAGAATGAGAAAAAACCAACAAACGATATTGATTTTGGGAAAGCTAACACTTGAAAAAAAAAAATACAAAAAAATCCGCTAACTTGTCTTCGTCTCGCGTTGTTACTGTTAGTTGATGGAATACTATGCTCAACTTGTACACAAACCATCAGCAGTCCTGAACATGTTGAAATGAAATAATATTGATATATTTCTCAAATATTCGTGGGACATAAACTCGTTTATAACAACAATTTGCTGTTTCCCGGCCTTTATTTTAATTATGTTGTTTTAGTTTTTTTTTTCAATGTTAAAATGCATAATATAATGCTCCGGAAAGAAAACATTGGTTACTTATTGGACATATAAGTTTTGGTAACTTTACATTAATTATAGAATGAGTAAATAAAGAACTTCAATATAAATATTTGAACTCGGTCAACCAAACCCAATCTAAGGGTTATTACAAACAAACAATGCCCAAGTCTTATCAGCTTGTTGGCCCTAAAAATGCAGGTAGATTTTATATAAACTTCGAACAAGATGACTTCAATCGAATTACCTAGAAACCGTCTAAACCGAATCGGTAAGAGAAGAAATAAATTGAGTCTGAACCAGCTGGTTTTGTATACCAAATTAAAGAAGCAAGATCTCAACACTATTTAAATAGAGGCATCATCATTTAAACATTGGCGTTCCCTCTTCTTTGGACTGGCTTGTATATCACAACAGTGACAAACTTAGACCTGAACCGATGCGAGAAACCGAGTGCTACAACGGATCTTGGAGCGTCTCGGTTTTCGATATAGAGGTGGTTCAGGACGACGTTCTGTGGCACAGAAGGTAATTCCATGCTACCCATATTGCCTAACAGAGAGTGTTGGAGGTGTGGCGGTACGGCTGGAGGATCTCTTGTCTCGTCTTCTGTTGCGGAATACACATTGTTGTAACTTGAAACCGGCGATATAGGTACTTCAAATCCCACAACCGTTGTGTCCTCCTATGTTTGAGAATAAGATAAAAGAATGAAAATTCATGCGAGAGAGACTAGAAATTATTTGGTTTGTCGGTTCAAGACAAAGAGTATATAGCTGGCTTACATGATCATCAGGATTTTGGTTGTTCATGTTGAAAAAGATAGCCACTTAGTGCCTGAAACAAAATATAATTCATAACTTAACCGCGATAAAGTAAGTAGCATGAGAATAGACCATCAAAAATAGTGTAAGTAAATTTGTTCGAAATCTTGCAACTTGATAAACCATCATAACACTCAAGCAGAAATGAAAACAAAGATATTCTCCACAATGATGCAAACTCTTATTTGTGGGCACTCTGTAAGACTTTGTCTAATTGGTAATTCTACTCAAAGAATTTCTAAACCTAAAGACAAGCGTAAGGATCCAAAGACCAGAAAATTTTAAGAAAGATGGACCAGAGAATGTACATCACTTTCTTTGGCATATTTTCCCAAATCCCTTATTGGAAGAAAGTACTAAGCTGGACAAAAGATTCAAGAATCAATGGACCACAAAGAGCTAGAAATGAAAACATATTGATCATTATCACAAATCACAATAGAGACAAGTTAGAAGACATAAACTACATTGTTATTATCATGTACATCCAAATTCCTCTCTATGTACACTGACTAGGATTTAACCATTATATGAACTCATTGCACGGTTATATCTTACTAATGTATTGACAAACATCATAGCAATAATATCTTAGCTAGAGACCATTGAAACCTATAAGAAAACTACATTGTAAGCTTTAAGGTTCCCAACATTTCCAATACCGAACCATGAAGTGTTTCGGCTAACCAAATTCCATGTTCAGATGAAAAATGTAATAACGTCCTCCCATCGAGTGATGATGAAGAAACTAGACACTTAAAAGGTTAAAGAGCATCCGAGTTTCGAGGCCTAAATCCTAAACCCATAGAATCAAATTCCCACAAATAAACTGGAAGATATCAATCTATAGAATAATAAAGAACAAGACTGACCCAATCTGATGAACACTCACACACTTAGCAACCAAATTAGACAAATTGAAACACAACAACTACTAATTTAAAGATACATAACAATGAGGGAACACAATATCTCAGAGATCAAAACATAATCTGGAGTTAAAAATCTCACCTTTTGGAAGCTAAGACCTTCAAATTACAACGCAGCAGCAATAAATCTCTACACAAATCCTTAAAAACAAACCTGCAAAATCATTAGTGACGACCCATCAAATGATAAATCCTAACTCACAGAAAACCCTAGAAATCACCAGAAAATCAAAATTAAGGAATCAGTCGCATAAAAGACGAAATTTTGAACAATGGGTATTCAATAAATCATCGAAATTAACGGAAAATTTCGTAAAAAATCAAACAGAGCAATTGGAGAAACGAAGGGGAGAGGAAACAAAATTGAGAAAGAAGAGAAAAAGGGTTTACTCTGTTTTTTTAGTTTAACCTAAAATATAATTTGCTCAATGATTGATAGATTTATACAGCTTCGATGAGAAGATTAGCTTTGTCGTGAGATTCTTGACGAACACAAGAGCGACAAGCATCAGCTTTTGTTTTGCTTATTGGCTCAAACTTTGCTATCCTGAGAAAAAAACATTTTCTTTCCTCTGAAATCATTTTTTTTTCTTCTTACAGGGAAAAAACAATTTTACTCTTTAACTTTCTTTAATTCCAAATAAAATAATTGACTAAGAGAGTGTTTTTTATAATTAAAAAAAAAAACACAATTTGTGGTAATTGAATTTCAGATTCGTATTGTCTATTTTGTTTTGTTGTTTTCTTTTATAGATGTACTTTTTTTTTTAATTCTAATATATGAGATTGAATGGTATTTGTGGTAATCATAATAATATAAGATGGAATTTAAATAAAATAAAGTCATAAACATTAATTCTGTTTCAATTTTTGGTCTTCCTTAAAAATTTAATTTATTAATTTAATATATGGATATATAATTAAAAACAGTTTATTTAAGTATAAAATAACATAAAAGGTTTATTTAAGTATTTTGTTTGATATATAATTCATTTAAAATATGTGTTTTAAGAAGACATATCCTTTTAGATTAGTTAATATTCAGTATTCACTAATAAATTCATAATATTAGGTTTAAAATAACATATGTTTATAAAAATTTGAAAAGGTTATTTCTTGCTAGCTAGGAACATTTTTTTTTGTGTGATCGTTCTCAGCTATCTTTGTACGAGTGTTATAGGATGTTTTGGTTTGAAGGTGTAGTGTATGTCATTGCCTTTTTTTGTTTTTACCCATTTTGGCAATCGAGTTGGCTCTGGCCGAGGCTCATCTCACTTTCCTTGCATGATCTACCAATCTACCATCTTTGTCCGTTCCGACATTCCTCGATGTCTTACCAAAATACATCAACTTGACACTTTTGCTTCATGAACATTCTTTTGTTTCTAGAGCGGTTTTGGAATGTTACAAATTCTTCCTCACTTTAAAATGAATCAAACCTATTATTTGTCAACTTAGCTTCAACGTAACCAACACTTTGAAATGTCTTAATCGCATAAACATTCCGCCAAATTTTTTCAAACTACGCTCCCATTGGTTTCATAACGACCAACTAGTTATATGTTGATTAGATGATCGAACACCCGAAATAAGAGAAAATTGCTAGATTTGTCACTATTGGTTTTTCCCACCATTGCGAGACTTGTCACAAATTGCGAGTTTTGGAAAGAATTAAAAAACCAATGATTCTGAAGTAGTGATATTGTGACAATAACATTTTCAAAAATATTGTGACAATAATTCATTTTTACAACATCAACAATAAGAGTTCGACCAAGTCAAAGCATACTGACATTAAATCAATAGTTGTAAATTAAAGGATAAAATACAAAATAAAGAGTGTCTTATAGAACACTTATAGGGACAAACCTATGTCAACATATGTCTTCTCACAAAGCATCACACTCGAGGTTTTTCATGACCGTACTAATTCAAGAGAGTTTTAGTGTCTGAAGAATCTATAGCTTAATGGGAGTTAGCAATTCGTTTGTGGGTTCTATAATTTTGTTTCTCGTTAGCACGTTTGTTTGATAGAAAATAAATTACTATTTAGTACACTAGTTCATTGCATGATAAAATTAAATTTTCTTGATAAACTAGTACGTACATTTAAAATTTACCTGTATTAGTCACTTTTAATGCGATTTTATGTCATATTTTACATAGAATTGATGTATATATGCCATCAGGTTTACTGATTTCGGTGACTACATTTGTTAATGATTTATATAACGAAGACATGAATAATCCTATGTTTTAATTATAGTTACTGGACAAGATTCTTTATGCTTTTATACATAATTAAATATTGAGTTCATAATGTTTATCACATATAACATGATGATATATATGGCCTAGTGGAAGAGTTTTATAAGCTTTTGGACCACATGTACGTGTGTGTTTAAATATAAAATAAAATGTAATAAGGACCTTATTTTAATATCCAAAAAATATAAAATGATCACTTTAGTTCATTAACCAAAAAAAATGACCACTTTAGTTTAAAGTAAAAGATGAAGAGCATCAATATCATAAAATGCTAAACTATTTTTAGTTTGATGAGAAAAAAAAATTAAAATATTATCTTTATAAATAGAAGATACAAACTCTTAATCAGCTCTAATACGAAACTTTATTCCTCCTATCAATACAATTTGTTTCCACTTGGTTTGGTAAACCACATGATAAGCTCTAAATTCAAGCTAGTCCAAAAAAATCATGCAACCGTGTACATAAATAGTTTAAAATCATGGCAAATCTCTAAGCCATTTTAAAAGGAGAGAAACAATAGTTTGAAATATACACAAATGCGTGTGAATGTGTCATAATTCATAAATGCAAAGACAAATGTTTGACTTTGATTGCAATTTCAGAAACTCACGGACTTCCCTACCTCTCTCTGATCTTCTTGACCCCATCAACACTTTTTGTTTCTCTATCACACATTTTGATTAATACAATTTTCCTTCTTAGTGCCAGCCATTTTGTCTCTGTCATCTTATACTTACTCTCTTCTCTTTTGTTTCCAGCCATCATACTCACGAGCCCATTTATGGACCTTAACCCTAATTAAACCAATGTGTGTATATATATATATATATATATATATATCTCCCTTCACTTATATCCTTCACATCACCATACCAAACTCTCTCATGAAACAAAACTAATAATCACTTCAAAAATAGAGCTCAATGTTCAACACAAGATTTCATACTGTTATCATCACTCTAAACCTTATATTCATATACGCCGGAGGGCGTTCAATACCACTGGAAAGTGTTCCAAGCTCGTCAATGAGACCTTTATCGGTCGATGACACAGTCAAATTGGATCCAAGGAATCATATTTTCCGTGGGACACAAGTAAAGAGTTGTATGCCTAAAGGGTTTCGACCGAGATCAGCTCCAAGCCGGTTTGTAAATTATCAGCCTCTTGTTTCCGTTAAGTGTTCCTCATCCAAAGTTACCTCCCGGTCCAAGATATCGCCTTGATTAATTTTCTTTTCTATATATTTGAGAATTTAATTATGCAAATAAGAATGATGTGTTGATTCTTTTGGTGTTGATATTATATGAAGAAGTATATGTAATGCAAGTATGTGTTATTAAACAACTCTTCTTTCTTTCATGTGTTGGTTACTCCTGATGATCTTGAGGAACTCTTCCTTTAGAAAAGTTCTAATACAAAAATCAAGCTAGTGTCGTTGTGGCAAAATTTGGCGACACCAAATATAAAGAAAAGGGAGATAATCCTCAACAGTTTTGGTCATGCGGCGAGATGTAGACTTCATTCTAGAAAAAACTTCTCTGAATTGATTAGATAATCCGAATTATAGGAGTATAAAGTTGGTTCAAGCCCCAAAAAGAAGCTTGGTGAACTAAAGAGGAGAAGAGTAAAAAGAACTAAAAAAAAAAAAAAAAAGAACTAAAGAGGAGAAGAGTAAATAGAGTGGCAATGGAGAAGAATCATGGATCACGTGATCGATTTCAAGGAAAATGATCAGAAGAAGGACACTAATTGCAAATTTCAAATTTGTATGTGGGCCATTTACTTCTTCAAGCCCACTTGAAACATAGCCAAACTTCAACAAAACGAAATATAGTTTCCTTTCGGATAACAAGTCGTTAACATTGAAAATAATTTCTGTAAACATTTGTTTGCACAAAAAAAAAAAATTCTGTAAACATTTATCGTCCAAATAATATATTTTTATTTATTTTAATCATTTGCTTTTTTTTGGTAAGATATTTTAATCATTTGCTTGATCATAAGATAACCAACGGTTATCTTTTTCTTTTCTTTTCAATTATTATTTTTATTTGTCTAATCACATAAAAAGAAGAAAAGTAGATACTAATAGCAAAAAGAGATTAGTACTTCAAATTAGCAGTTTATTTGCATAATTAAAAAAGCACTACGCAAAATCTTGGGTCAGAAAAAAAAAAAAAAATCTTGGGTCAGATATCTAAACTTTTTTTTTGAACAAAAAAGTTAATGTTAGTACTTGTTATTATTGTTTTTTCCACCCACACTTTAATTAGAAAACTACTCCTTGTTAGATATTTTTTTGATATCTAAACATTTAAAAGTTGATGTTAGTACTTATTTAATTTGGTTCATTTAATTAGACACCTTTTATTGTGAAAAAATTTCAAAGATTTATTATAGAAATAAGGACATTTTAACTAATCATAAAAAATAAAACTCTAAAACAATTTTATAAAGCTTGAGGAAAAAAATTGCGTACGGTCAAATTTTAAGAAATCATATTTTCACAATACTTTTTAAAAATAATTCTTTATATGCATATAATTTATAAATTAAATCTGAATTTTTTTCTATTTAAGTTGGAAAAATGGTATTTGCTTATATTTTGTAATTTGTTAAAACATTTTTGTTTCAGACAAAACAAAAAATAAATCCCAATCCATTTTATTTCTGTATTTGCAGAACCTGAAGAGTTAGAGTCTTAGAGAGACTCAAGACTTGAGAGTTTACTCTGTGCGTCTCTCACTTCTACTACCAAGAAGAGATTCTCTTCATTCTCTTTGTGTCTCTCTCTGTGGATCTTACTTCTTTCAGATCCAGGTTTGTCTCTTTCTCTTTCATTTTCTCATCATAACTCAAACTGGGTTTCTTGTTTCTGCTTAGTCTTCGTTTGGTTGCTGAGAAAAGCTACGAACTTTAAGCTCTCTGCTTCAGTGTCTCTCAATAATGCAGAAATTGAAAAAAAGTTAGGGTTTTTATGATTAACTCTAAGTTACTTAATTAGCACTCACTTCTCATTTTATACTTCGTTAGTCATTAAACTGTAATTTAGTGAGCTTATGGTAAAGTTTAGATTTTTATTAGTGCTTCTTCACTGATTCCTACTATAGACTACTTCACTGTATTGGCCTTTTGTGTTTTGGTTGCATTTGATTATGGAATCTGAAACATTTTACTGATTGTTAAATTGTAGTTTCCTTTGGGAAAATTTGGGTTCTTGAAGGTTAAAGAATGGAGGAGATACAGTCTCAATCGGATTTATATCGTTCATCTTCGTCTTCTGCAAGTAGTCCTACTAGTAGAGTCCCATCTAGTCACTTTTTCTATGTAAGAAAACCTGGTTCTCTTCGACAACCTATATCTTTTGAGGATTCTCCTGAGTGGGAAGAGACAACTGATGTTGATGTAAGAATGGAAGATGAAGTTGGTGGTGGTGATTCGATTAATGATGCTACAACAACGCCTATTTCTCCTTCGTTGTCGAAGATGAATAGCGGATCAATGGCTTCTCCTACAATGCCTGAAGGAGGAGGAGGAGGAGCTGGTGTTGTTAGAAAGATTGCAGGTGCTTCTATTGCTTGGAAAGATTTGACTGTTACAATGAAGGGGAAGAGGAAATACTCTGATAAGGTTGTAAAGAGTTCGAACGGTTATGCGTTTCCCGGGACTATGACTGTAATTATGGGTCCTGCAAAATCCGGGAAGTCTACTCTACTGAGAGCACTTGCTGGTAATAATGCCATTAGTATTTGTCAGTTTGTTCATTGTTAGTTAAGAGTTCATTTTTTTTGTGTTGTTTCATTTTTTCTTGGTCTCATGTTTTATAGGAAGATTACCTCCTTCAGCAAAAATGTATGGCGAGGTGTTTGTAAATGGTTCAAAATCACATATGCCTTACGGATCCTACGTGAGTCTCTATTGAATAGTTTAATTGAATTGTTCTTTCAGCTTTGTTAATGGCAAATTATTTTTCTTTTGTTGCATTGCAGGGATTTGTTGAGAGGGAAACACAACTGATTGGTTCGCTTACAGTTCGTGAGTTCTTGTACTATTCAGCGCTGCTTCAGCTTCCCGGTTTCCTATTTCAGAAAAGAAGTGTTGTGGAAGATGCAATACAGGCGATGTCTCTGAGTGATTATGCAAACAAATTGATTGGTGGTCACTGTTACATGAAGGGTCTCAGAAGTGGTGAAAGAAGACGTGTCTCTATTGCTCGTGAACTTGTGATGCGACCGCATATCTTATTCATCGATGAGCCTCTTTATCATCTTGACAGGTTTTAACCATTTTCTAGACTTATGTTGTTATCTGCCCTCTACTACAAAGTAGAATCCTTGCATTCTAAAATTGGCCCTTTTGCTTTCTTGATAGTGTTTCGGCACTGCTTATGATGGTGACACTAAAAAAGCTTGCAAGTATGGGATGTACTCTTGTCTTCACAATTTATCAAAGCAGCACCGAAGTGTTTGGTTTGTTTGATAGAATCTGCCTTCTATCAAATGGAAACACGCTCTTCTTTGGGGAGACACTGGCTTGCTTACAGGTAAATATAAACAGTTTAGAACTCGAAATATTTCTCATTTTTAAGGCCAAAAGATCACTCTCTAAATCATGTTTACTCGTTATGTGTCTTCTTGAAGCATTTTTCAAATGCTGGATTCCCATGCCCGATAATGCAAAGTCCATCAGATCATTTTTTGCGGGCTATAAACACAGATTTCGATAGGATTATTGCAATGTGCAAGAACTGGCAGGTACATACACCATTATACAACTAGAGTTTATATGATTGTGTTTCTTGTAACGTTAATTTGCTAATATGAGCTAAATACAACAGGACGATAATGGGGACTTTTCGGCAGTGAATATGGATACTGCTGTCGCTATTCGCACTCTTGAGGCGACTTATAAATCATCTGCAGATGCTGATTCCGTCGAGTCTATGATATTAAAACTTACTGAAAGGGTAACAATTGTCTATTGATTACTTTTGGATTCTAACTTCATAACTGTAAAATATACATATATGTAAGTGTATCTAAGTTTCTTTTTGTTTCCTATAACGTTCATTTTTTTTGCAGGAGGGCACACAGCTTAAATCTAAGGGAAAAGCCGGTGCTGCTACACGTGTTGCAGTGCTCACATGGAGATCGCTTTTAGTGATGTCGAGAGAATGGAAATACTATTGGCTCCGACTTATCCTCTACATGATTCTTACACTTTCTATTGGCACATTGTATTCTGGCTTGGGTCACTCTTTGTCTTCTGTTGCAGTAAGTCTTCTCAACCATTCTCAACATGTCACTTTGAGTACCAAGAGTTGGAATATGTCCAATGTAAATATTTCTTGCAGACAAGAGTTTCTGCTGTGTTTGTTTTTGTCTCCTTTGCCTCACTATTGGGGATTGCTGGAATACCTTCACTTCTGAAAGAAATTAAGGTAACTTATTGATTTTTCTCCTCTTTGATCACATCTTATTTTGAGATCTGAAGTTCACTTTTTTTTGTGTTCTAATAGATATATAGAAGTGAAGCATCGAACCAGCATTCGGGTGCTTTTGTCTTCTTACTAGGACAGTTTTTGGGAAGCATACCGTTCTTGTTTCTCATGTCCATTTCCTCAAGTCTTGTGTTCTACTTCATGGTCGGATTAAGAGACGATTTCAGCTTGTTGATGTACTTTGTGCTCAACGTCTTCATGTGCCTATTGGTGAACGAAGGATTGATGCTCTCCATTGCTTGCATTTGGCGAGATGTTTACTGGAGCACTTTGACTCTCATCTGTGTACACGTAAGTTTTGTTAAAGCATTCTCTCCAACCAAAAATAGTATTGTAATCGTAGCCTAAGCCAATGAGAGTTGAAGTTAGGAAATATTCTATGAGCTTTATGAACTTGAATTGTTTGCTTAATAGTCAGTTGGATTACAAATGAGAGTTTAGCCATCTGTGTGATTAGTAAAGGAGATTAGTGCCTTTAGAAATGCGTTAGTAATGAAAATGTTTCATGCTTTGAGATTGACATTTCATTGTTCCTTTGCATCATTGCAGGTGATCATGATGCTCGCTGCAGGTCACTTCAGAATCCGTAACGCTCTGCCAAAACCCGTCTGGACTTACCCATTCGCTTACATCTCGTTCCACACTTACTCCATTGAGGTTAAACAGTCAACACTCAAAAAACAAACTTTGCTTTCTTCCTCGGAAACCTCAAGAACATTCATGTATGATTTGAATGGTTTCAGGGTCTTTTAGAGAACGAGTACCTCGGGGAAGTTTTTGCGGTTGGAGAAGTGAGGAGTATATCGGGTTACGAGGCGATCAGTGGAAATTACCAGATATCTCCAGACACAAACTCCAAATGGAGGAACATGCTTGTGTTGTTGGCTATGGCTTTTGGCTACCGTCTTCTTGTTTATGTTTTACTACGTTTTGGCCTAAACAAGAACGTGTCTGGTCGTTTACTGCTTTGTCATAGGAAGAATAACAGTTCTAGGTAGATGAATGATGATCTTAGATAATATTACTTTAGTCTTTCTTTTTTGTAATTGTGGTAGTTCAAAATGAAAACAGTTCAATTCTTAATTTGCCGCATGATGGACTTGCTTTGGCTGAGTCATTATTCCAGCTCCCGTTCTTGCCTCCTAGCTCAATTTCTTGATTTCGGTTATTCGGTTCGGTTCGGATCGGTTTTATCGGGTAATCGGTTTATTCGGAAATTGTAAATTACGCCGAATTAACCGAAATTAATAGCGGTTCGGTTCGGTTTGGTTACCGGTTAATTCGGTTTTAAAAATTCTCACCGAACTAAACCGAAAATTTTAATAAAATCAATTTTTCAGTTAAATGCGGTTCAATTCGGTTAAAATCGGTTCAATTCGGTTTAATTCACAAATTCTGAGTTCTAACGAAATTCATCAAAAACTCTTCAAAAAATCAACAATCCTCATCAAATCTACTTATAACTACCATAGATCATCATCAATTGATCATTATATGATCAAAAACACACCTAAATCAGTTGCAATATATCATCATTCATCAAATGAAGAGAGAAAAGTCTGAGAGAGTAGAGAACTAAAACTTAAAAAGGATTCAAGAGTAGATAGAGATTAGAGAGTTAAAGAGAGAGAAGTTTGAGTAGTGATTACATAGATAAAGAGAGATCGGTTTAAGTGATCAGTCTCACACCAGCCTTAAGCCTTCAAGAACCTGCAAAATAAGACAGTCATGTTAAGAAAACAGAGATTATAGGTTTAGAAAACACCAAATTTTTCTATAAACTTGTTGGCTTCAAACAATGGAAGTGAAAATGGGGAAACGACGCTAAAAGAATCTAAGACCATGAATGAATGTTGTTTTTTTAATTCAGTTTTTGGTTTTAGTTTTTAGTTTTTAATTTTAGATTTTGTTATTCAGAAAATATGGTTTTTGTTTTTTTTTTTAACACTGGATTATTATTATTCAATTGCAAATCATGATAAATATTACATCGGTTACTCTTACGACGGATAATTCATAATTCTACCGTCTGGCCTTTATGAAGATCCATATCTAGCGCTTGCACCTGCTCCACGCAGAAAATCTCATGTAAACTTAGGGAAAAGGGCCATTTCATACCCGTACCTTTCTCAAAGTGCGAATTCATACCTGTACAAGTTTGTAGTGCTAATTCATACCTATACTCTGTTAAAATTTAAATTTCATACCTGTACTTTTCAAATCGAGCCAAATTCGGAGTCAACGTTAACGGGTATAAATCAACCGTTACGGTTGCTGACTCAGCCTCCACGTGTGAAATGATGTGGCATTAACGACGTCGTTTCGATTTTTTTCGTTTTGGATTGGGGGAAAAAAACGCAGCGTTTTATTTAATTCAGAAAAAGGTATTTTAAAAGGCTTATAACTATATAACTTTAAGATTTTGTCGAGAATTGTTGTGGGATCAACTGGTAAAGACATAAGCTTCATGATTAAGAGGATGCGGGTTCGAGTCGTATGGGACGAGATTTTTTGTTTTTTTTTTGAAACGAAAAAAATCGAAACGACGTCGTTAATGCCACATCATTTCACACGTGGAGGCTGAATCAGCAACCGTAACGGTTGACTTATACATGTTAACGTTGACTCCGAATTTGGCTCGATTTGAAAAGTACAGGTATGAAATTTAAATTTTAACATAGTATAGGTATGAATTAGCACTACAAACTTGTACAGGTATGAATTCGCACTTTGGGAAATGTACGGGTATGAAATGGCCCTTTTCCCTGTAAACTTGTCTCCCTAAAATCTTCTTAAAATTACCAAATAAATTACGTATTCCGGGAATTGAACCCAAGACCTCCTGATGTAGAAGCATAATCAACACATTTGGTCAAACCACTGGACCAAGAGGGCTTCCACAAATCGGTATTCAAGCCTCTGTTGTTGTTGCACCAGGATCCACCAGAAGATGGACAGACCCATGGTGACATCAGCATCAAAGCCAGACCAAGAGGCCCCAACGATAGAATCATAACTCCATTCCAATTGGTTTTTGGTTTTTGAGTAAAATAACGTGGAAGAAGCAAAAACTAGATCCCTAAATTGTAGGACAACTAAAAATCTAAAATCTTGAATGGGAGATAATGGTAAAATCGATTTTTTAAATTTTAGAGAAACCAAAATTTTAAAATCTTGATTGGTAAGACAATGAATTTTTGAAAATCAAAAACCAAAAACTCTTCTAAAATCCACCAAACATTCAAGGCCTAAGACTCAATGAAAATGTAAGAAAACAATGATGCGACCACAAAATATAACAAATGAAAATAGAAATCTAACGGGAGTTATGTTGATTAGAGTCATTTACTTTTTTACTTTTAGTTCTTTAGTTTTAGTTAAACTAGTTATCATAATCAATGCATAAAATATATAAGTACATTTTTTAATATAAAAATAAATATTTTTGTTGGTCAACGCCGATTAATATTGGTCAATATCGGATTCCGAACGAACGGTGTACTGGAATAAGATTTTATATAATGTAAATATATTATATATGTACATTTACATTACATTTTATATAATTTATTTCAATACAATTCAAAAATTTAAAATCTAATAAATACATGATTTCATTATGTAATTTCAATAAATTGGTTAGTTTTACAAGAAAAATTTGTTAGATATGATCATATTTATAGAAAATGAAAATTACAAAGGATTTTTCTTCTAAAGTAATGGGTTTGAAATATCATATTAACTTCCACACTTTATATTCTCTCAAACGATCAAAACATAATATCTTTTAGATATCATAGTAGTAATTTATTTTGTTACCCTCAAGCTTTTAATAATCATATTAATTGCTATAATTTGTTGTGGTGGTGTATATAATGTAGTGTATTTTTCTAGATACACATAAATATTTCTTATAAATTGGTGAAAACAATGAAGAAGATGTTATGTATGAGGAAGAAGAGATGTTGTGTATGAGGAAGGAGAAGATGTTGTGTTTCAGTATTTCTCTGATTACGAAGACGACACAGAAGAAACAATTGATATAGTTATACCTCACATAAAATTTCCAAGCAGAACTACTCTCAAGCAATTCTCGGAGGTTTTCAATTTTGTTTTTTTTTTGTTAAAAGTACGAAGAGACTTGTTGCTATGTGATGTTATTTTCAGACTGGTTATCTTTTTGTCAAAATGAATCCTTCAATTGTTGCACACAAAAATTGCAAGTGTTAACACAAATTACAAGTGTTTGGACCCCATGAACTATCCAGTTGGCCATTGTCCAATTTGGTTTTGGTCTTATTTGGATATGTCCTATTTGGACTTAGACCATAATTGTCTATAAAATGGAATTGTCCATTCGGAAATAGACAACCCATTTGACAATCCTACTTACGGTGGTTGTTGATCTATGACAAAAATAATTTTACATGATAACTACTTACGGTGGTTGTTGATTTTTTTTATTAACAAACAATATATATATTTACAAGTAGTTGAAATAATATACTTTAAAATAAACATAAAAATGTAAATAACTCTACTCATAAGATTTGACTCCATTAAGTTTCACTAGCTAAAGTTTAATGGAGTACAAAATCGTATTGATGTTAATGGAGTCAAATCTTATGAGTGGAATTATCCACATTTATATTTTTATTTTAAATTATATTATTTCAACCACTTGTGAAACTTCTATATAAAGGAGTTTAAAGGTGGTTTTTGCCATGAATTTCGGTTAGATCTATGGTTTGGGATAAAGCTAAAAAAATGATATATACAGTATGTATGGTTTTATTAGTCATGATGCACTAGAGCTTGAAAGTTTTTTGAATTTTGAATATCAATGATGGAAAGACCGGTGACTCTAAAGATGGAGATATTGATATTAATATTCTTTGAGAATTTGTTGATAACTGAGTGTAAAGAACCCATGGAAGAAAGTCTAAAGAAAGTTTATGGAGAAAAGGTTTCTCTTGGAAACCTGTTATGTGTCCAACAATATTGGTTCATGTGGATATGAGTTGAACATAGGATTAGAGATTCTACGATTGTTCATAGAAGGCAACAACAACCTTCTTCAATATTTGGTGGTACTATGGTCCGAATGGTAACTGCGTTTTGCGGTACGGGATAAGTGTGGTATTGCAGTGCGGGACGGTTCAACTGCGGTACGTGCGGGAGAAATATATTTGCGGGACAAGTGCGGTTTTTACAAAATAAGCGGTAAAGAATAATGTTTGATTGGTGAAAAAAACTATTTACAGTGCGGATTATAGATTATATTAATAATTAAATATTTTTTTTGTGTTAATAAATAAACAATAACATATATTTATAAAACACTAATACAAAAATTGATCAAAATATAAATTTATTTTGGTAACATACATATTGTTAAATCCGTTGAATAGTTTATCATAAACAGTTCCAATACATTAAAAAAATATTATCTATTACTTTGATTTTTCTATAACATATTTATAATATTGTCTCTTATATGCGTCATATATTTTGTGTTAAAAAAAATATATTTTCATATAGTTATGAATCTTAAATATCCAAAATGATTTAAAATATAATTGAATGAATATGTTTGGATTGATAAAGTAAAAGGAAAGAATACTAATTTTTTTAAAAAAAATTAAACTAATTTAGAATAAAATAATAATAAAATATATCACCTTATTAGCTGTTAAACTATTTGTATTATCCATATACTCCCACTCTACATATGACGCTACAAAACATTCGGACCCTTACTGAAGTTTTCTAGTTACTAAAAAAAATAAAATAATTAGGTAATTATATAAGTAAGGTGGGTGAAACAATAACGCTACAAAACAGGTGTGGGTTAAACGTTGTGCGGTTTTCATGAGTTTTCTTCCTAGTTTTGTACCGCAACAGTACATTTCTTTTTTTAATAATTTAAAATTAAAAACCACAAACAGATCTATAATGTATGTGAATGGTAACTGCAAAGCGGAATTGACCGCACTATCTTAAAACCGCCTTTTTTCAGTTCACCATTCAAGGCCTATATTTCAGGAAGACCGTTTAGTTACTCTAGCGTTTTTGATGGGCTTTCGAAGTAAACGGCAAAGTCTCTTTATTCCTCTTCATTCAGAACTAAATTAAAAGTGAAATGTCAAGAACTTCAAACGGATTATTCAAAGTTAACTTCAATGATTTAAAAAACTTACTGAATCACCTACGTTTTCCAAGATCCATTGGACGAGTTCATTTCAGTTTGAAATAGGTTTGTCTAATTTCCATTATTCTTCATTCCACGTTGGTTTAACGTTTGGACAAAATATTTGGCATGTTCTACTAAATTCAGAAACTATGAATCCTCCTTTGTAAACTTATTTCTCCGAGATTGACTTTTAAATCCAATTTTTATATTTGAGTGGTTGACAATAAAAGAGGAGATTTTATCTTTACCTTCTTTTTTTTTTTTATTTGGTTGTTTTACTTTTATTTTCTCGGAAGAGTTACCCTTTACATTTGAAATTTATTTTTTTTCAAAATAAGAATAATTGAAGTTTTTCATAAATTTATATTCTTTTTAAAGGGATATATAATAAAACCCAATAAATAAATTTATTCATCTTTCATTTTCTTTTATATAAATGATATATATCAGCCTTTCTTTTTCACGATTTCAATTAGGAGAAATATATTTGACAACTTAACCACTTTGACTCAGCAACTTAAAAACTTCGAAATCCTAATCAACATGGTCATAAGTCATAACCTTTTATTGTGGGTGGCACTAGATTTTCTCCATAGCATCTAACTAGATTAAATTAAAGATATTTTTTTAAGGAACAAATAATTAAATCATATTAAAATCAAAGGAGAAAAAAAATGTAAGAAAATGCATAGAAATGCCACTAACCATCCACTTCTATGGGTATTTCCGCGAATCAATGCAAAGTCATTCATTTATTCACCAACTTGCCCCATATGTTTTTCTTTTTTCTTAATCACAGATTCTTTCTTTTTATATAATCAAAAAACAAAAAACAAAAAATATAACCTTTAAATTTCTCTCATCTTTCTTCCTTCTCCTCTCCACAAACCCCATTTTAATGGCGGACGTTAAAAACCCTAAAAATCATCATAATCATCATCGTCTCCATGCTCTCTTGATCCCATACCCATTTCAAGGACATGTAAACCCATTTGTACACTTAGCCATCAAGCTAGCGTCACAAGGGATCACCGTTACATTCGTCAACACTCATTACATCCACCACCAGATCACAAACGGTTCCGATGGAGATATTTTCGCTAAAGTTAGGTCTGAGTCTGGTCTTGACATAAGGTACGCGACGGTTTCAGATGGTTTACCGATCGGATTTGATCGGTCTTTGAACCATGACACGTACCAATCGTCGCTGCTTCACGTGTTCTATGCGCATGTTGAAGAGCTTGTGGCGAGTCTTGTTGGAGGAGACTCCGGTGTGAATGTGATGATCGCCGACACATTCTTTGTGTGGCCGTCGGTGGTTGCTAGGAAGTTTGGTTTGGTTTGTGTCTCGTTTTGGACCGAAGCTGCTTTAGTTTTCTCACTTTATTACCATATGGATCTGCTTCGGATTCATGGCCATTTTGGTGCTCAAGGTAAATTTTCTTCATCTTCTTTAATTTACATTGTTAATAACGGTAGATCTTTCATATTTCAGATATATATATTTTTCATCTTTTTTTTTTGTCTTGGTCAACGTCAATAATTATTTTGAAATGAGAGATAGATTTAGAGAATTGAAATTGTTGAGCATGTTTATCGATCCAATATTCGAATATTCTGTTAGTGTTTGTGATACTTTTTTTTTTTTAAATCATTTAGACAGATTGGACATAGGGATTATAATTTCTGTGTTTATATTTCTTATTGAATCTTAGTAATATTTTGATGTTGACAAAATTAAAACATTTATATTGAGTTAAATAATGTATTAAAAAAAAGATATACACTAACTAACCTTACATTGTACATTTTTTTTTTTTCTGTAAATAACTTTAATTTAATTATATATAATTCTACTTGATGTCAAACAATTTTATTAAAAAACGCTTAATTGTGCACACTTACTCATGCTATGCATTTTTCATTTATTCTAATAATAGTGTATTATATATTTATATTACACTATTTTACCAAATATCACTTTATTTCATAAAAGTACATAATTTCACTTCAACAATGAAAAATATTTTAATAAAACCGAAAATATTTCCTTTTTCTTTACCATTTTAGTATTTCTTTGGGGTCAATTTCTCCATATTATCTATTTAAACAGCTCTTAAATAAAGCGTTACGATTTGCCGACCAAAAAGGAAAACAAAAAGGCAAACGTAACGATTAAAATATGGGAAAATAAATGTTGTAGTAGTAGGGACTTTAAAATTAAAGTGTAGGGACTTAACTTTTGTCATGTAATGATGCATGTGAATAATGTCAGGGGGTCCATAAATTCACTTTCTTAAATATTCGACAAAAACTGTCATTATTTATTGTCCCTTCTTTAAAACTATTTACCAAACCCATCCTTCAATTTCCCCAAATTCTCTAAATCTCACCCCTTACTTTTTTTCCCTCTCACAGAAACCCGCGGCGATCTAATCGATTACATTCCCGGAGTCGCCGCAATAAACCCAAAAGACACGGCGTCGTATCTTCAAGAAACCGACATTTCATCAGTGGTTCATCAAATCATCTTCAAAGCATTCGAAGACGTGAAAAAAGTCGATTTCGTTCTATGCAACACAATTCAACAATTCGAAGACAAAACAATTCAAGCCCTTAATTCAAAAATCCCTTTTTACCCAATCGGACCAATCATACCATTTAATCACCAAACCGGTTCCGGTTCAGTCACAACATCACTCTGGTCTGAATCAGATTGTACACAATGGCTCAACACTAAACCAAAAGGCTCAGTTCTTTACATCTCATTCGGTAGCTACGCTCACGTGACAAAGAAAGATTTGGTCGAAATCGCTCATGGGATTTTGTTAAGTAAGGTTAATTTCGTTTGGGTGGTTAGACCAGACATTGTTAGTTCAGATGAAACCAATCCATTACCAGAAGGTTTTGAAACAGAAGCTAAAGATCGTGGGATTGTGATTCCATGGTGTTGTCAGATGACGGTTTTGTCACATTCGAGTATTGGTGGTTTCTTGACACATTGTGGTTGGAACTCGATTTTGGAAACGATTTGGTGTGAAGTACCGTTGCTTTGTTTTCCATTGTTGACTGATCAGGTTACGAATAGGAAGCTTGTGGTTGATGATTGGGAGATTGGGATTAATCTTTGTGAAGATAGGAGTCAAGTTGGGAGAGATGAAGTGAAGAGGAATATTAGCCGTTTGATGTGTGGAATTTCTAAGGAGAAGATCGGACGGGTGAAAATGAGTTTGGAAGGTGCGGTGAGAAACAGTGGATCGTCTGAGATGAATTTGGGTTTGTTTATTGATGGGCTTATGGCTAAGGTTGGGTTGTCAAATGGGAAAGCTTAAAAAATCATGAAATATTTTATTATTAATTAATGGTTATAGATAATAATAATAATAATTGTATTGATTTTGTCAAATTTTTGTATCAGGGTACGTTTTTAATTCACTCTTATTTTGAAACAGTAGTTCATTTCTTTTTTTTTGTTCTTTACATTGATGGTATAGAAGATTATAAATTTCAACATTGATGCAGCTATGTAAAATCCAGAACCATGCTGAAACTGTAACAAAGATGGCAACATGAAGAAAGATTGTTATAAAAAGTTAGGGAAAATGGGTCTTAGAGAAGATGCAATCATAACTGAGAAGCTGGAAGACTCAATCTCTCTATGTTAGATTGAAATTACCCAATAGAAGAATGGGTACTAAGAAAAGATATTTCCCTAAGTGTTTATTGTAGAATGAAGAATGGCTTAAAGTCTCATTTGGCTAACATAGCCTTTGGGCTTTAATTATGTTAATAAGAAAAACAAGACATCAAAAGAAAAAGGTTAGCAATGGCATAATTTAAAATCTCCAGCCAAGTATTGGGTTGAAAATGGAATTAAAAATCTTGGATGCATAAACTTTCATACAAGCTTAGAGCACCCACAATGGTGCATGTGGGAGTATAGTTGTTAATAAAATTTTAATATTATAATTAAAGAGAGAGAGAAAAGAGAGTGAGAGATAGAGAGAGATAGAGATGTTAAATATTCTGATCCACTCAAACCAAGCCACGCGGGACTAACAAAGGAAAAAAGATGTTAGTTCACACCCGTATTTTGTCTCAACACCTCCAAATCTATTATTTTCGATTTTTATAATGGTCACACCCGAGATAAAGGTGTGCCACTGCGTATGCTCTTAAACCGTCTTATTTAATTAGCTTTTTAAATAAAAGAATTCAAGTAACAATAAGTGTGGAGATGTTAATTAAAAAGGGTGATTTATGCATTATCCTACCTTTGTCTGTGCACATTGAATTGAAAATCTTATGTGTGTTCTTTTGGGTATAAATTTCTCTCTTCAAGTTCGACAAAAAAAAAAAAAAAAAATTCTCTCTTCAACATCTCTTTTTCATTGTACTTCAATTTGTTTGCTTGAGGACAAACAAAAAGTAAATTTGGGAAAGTTGAAATTCTTAGTTTTTACCATTTTAATCCTTATGTTTTCATTCTTTTTTTTTATGTTTCTATTTTTTTGTTTCATTGCATTATCCAATTATGTCTTCTAGTATTTAAGAAATCCTAGAGTCTTTCCGGTATCTTAGTTGCGTTTTAGAGTTATTTTAAGTGCATTTAGCAAGGTTGACAGGTTTAAAACATAAGTAGATAGAACTAAGCAAAAATGGTTTCATGAACAAGTGAGTGTTGGATCAAGAAGCTTATCTAGAGTTGATACGAGCAAATCAACTAATCAAACTGGATCAAAGACCTTGAGAGAAGAAAGCTCATAGTGACGCACGTTTCTAAGGAGGAGTGAAGATGAATTGAGGAGAGGAACCAAAAGCCAAACCAAGCAGCACATCTATCGCTGTTTTGCACTGTCGACCCCCACCCGACAGCTGAAAAAATCAGCACTAATCTCGTCTGGCGGATCGAGGAATACAATTAATGTAGGGTACAATATATTTAACATATAATTTTTTAATATATAATAGTATATAAACATTCATTAAAAGACATGTAAATGAAGCAAATTTATTTGATGTGTTAATCAACCATTGATTATAATATTTTACTAGATACTAACCCGTGCCCTGCACGGGGAATAATATACTTTATATAATATTAAAATTAGTTTGTGTATAAATGTAACTTCTCAACAGTATTTTTTGGTGTTGTTTTATGTATGGATAATTTATTATACTAAATATTATTTAATGTTCTTAACCAAAATATTTAAAAGTGTTAATTTTGTCCTAATTTTATTTGGTATAATTTATAACAATTTCAACATAAATAGGTCCTCTTTTTCGATTTCCAAATTTTTGTCCCGTTTCTCTTCCCGTAAAATCTCATCCTAAATTTATGATCCCGTCCGATCCCGTTTTCGTCCCAGATTGTAAATAGGACATAAAAGGAACCTCTTTTTCGATTTCTAAATTTTGTCCCGTTTCCGTTCCCATAAAATGTCGTCCTAAATTTTCGGTCTCGTCCCATCCCGTTTTCGTCCCTGATTTTAACTCAAACATAAATGAACCTCTTTTTTATTTCTAAATTTCCATCCCGTTTCCGTAAAATTCCATCCTAAAATCCTAATCCCGTCATGTCTCATCCCGTTCCAGTCCCAAATTTTAACTGAGACATAAATGAATTTTTATTTTTTGGTTTCTAAATTTCCTTCCCGTTTCTATTGCCGTAAAATCTCGTCCTAAATTTATGTTTTCGTCCCGTCCCGTCCCATCCCCTTTCTCGGATTGTAACTGGGACATACATAAAACCTTTTTTCGATTTCCATGTTTCCTCCTTGTTCCCGTAAAATCCCGTTTGTCCACCTTTATTCGAGAGATTTTTTATTTTTTGATCATTGAATCTTTCAAAAATTACTTATTTTCAGATTCTTATTTCCTTTTATAATTAAATAAATTATAGAAACATAGTATTTATAGGAATTATTGTGTACACAAATAAAATTTGGTTTTCGTTTCCTAAAATTTTTAAAACAATAAATGTAGCTTTTGTTATAAGGTTAGGAATATTAAATTGATTGATGTATTTCAAAAGGACAATAAGTATCGGAAGGTTCCCACCAAAAAAAAAAAGTATCGGAAGGTTTTTTGAAAATGAATTATACAATAAATGTAGTTTTGATTTTAACCAATAATCTAACTTATACAATAAATTTTGATCATAAATCCCTAAAACCATATCTCTCTTTTTTAAGGAATTCAATATTGGTATGCAAGTTAATAAAAGAATTGAATTAAAATATATTGTATTCTTTTTACCTTGAGTTATAAATCTCTTAAAGCAGTTGACCTGTTCTTTTTACACTAAAAGATTGATTTTTTAACCATACAAAACAATCACACGAAAAAATATAATCCATTAGATTATATAAGAAGTTTAAAAATAGAATAAAAATTTGCTAGCTATAAACTTGATCTCGTTATTGCTAAAAGATAAGATCTGAGAAATTATTTAAAAGTTTGATGAAAAAATTACAGTTCATCTCTTTGCACAAAAAAGAAAACTATGGCTGCTAGAAATGAAGAATATTGTCTCGGCTGCACCAGCCAGTTTTGGAAAAAAAAAAGCTTCACGTCTTTACATAAGACGTAACATATATCACACACACAACATACTACAGAAGAGAAATCAAATGTACAAAACTGCTCACTTAAAAAAAAAAAATGCTAAAACTGAAGCCTAAACATGTCTGAACCATTTTTCTCTTTACTTCAGACCTTCACTCCTATCCGTTGAGCAACCTGCAGAACAAAAAAAAACATACATTTCATTTTAAGATACCAAATTATTTTCAAACTCTTGAGAGATTTTGAGCAAAACCAAAGAGATTTGTTTACCTGTTTAAATGAAGTTGCTTCACTTCCCCAAAGCCAAGCATCACAACCTGCGTCTCTAGCGCCCCATACATCATTCATACGGTCATCTCCCACATGAACCGCATCCTCAGGGTTCACTTCTAATAACTCACTTGCTTTCAAGAAGATAGTCGGGTTTGGTTTCTCCGGTTCAACCTGCGAAACAATCAACCAAAAACCTTTACTATATACACACTCACTCCCAAAACGTTTCAGATCATCAACAAAAAAATATAAAGGAAAGAAGTTATGTTACCTCTGCTGAAATAGCTACAGCATCAAACCAGTCTTCACATCTCAGTGCGCGTAGGAGAGATCTTAACCGAGTATCGAAGTTGGACACAATTGCAACTTTTACACCCGCAACTTTAATAACCTTGAATACTTTCTCTGCATCTGGATCACATAGCATCCATGCCTGGGAAAGCAAATGGATAAATATCAAGAGAAAGTAACAAACTTCAACGCATTCCTAAACAGCAACGAAGATCAAACTTGTTCAGTAGTAAAGTAGTTGTAAAGCTCTTCAAAGTACTGAGATTCCTAGCAGCCTGTTGATGCAGTCACTATATACTGCCAGAATGGTCTCGCATCATTTACATATCTGCAAACAAAGAAATTAAAATCAAGAACACGGCACCGAATCACGCACAAGTAACTCGTCTTAAGCAGACACCTTATATGTATCCCACAGAAATGCCACAACAAACGTATCTTCCAAAGAGTCAGTTTTTAAACGTATCTTTCAAGAATATCCCAACAACATATATATACCAATGCAAGAGTTACCAAATTTCTATAATTCTACATTCAATTTCCACACACACACATACACAAAAGAAATTTTAGGAGAACACGAAATTACCAGAAGAGCAACAGGAGACTCTAGCTCTGATATGGCGTAAAGGAGAGTAGTAGAAGGAGTTAAGTGAAGGAGGAGAACCTCTATATGGGATTTTTAGTTAATTTTTTATTATAAATTTAATGTTAAGATTAAAGAAGTGGAGAAGTTCTTAAGATTAATATTTACATAGTAGGCTAAAGAAGCGTAGAAGTTCTCCATTTCTTTAATGTTATAATTTTTTCTATGTAAATATTAGATATATTTGAAAATTATCAAAATATTTTGTAAATATTTTGTAAATCAACGAACATTATTAAGGATCTAGTACAAGATCGAGACTTCACTTGGTTAGATCGAAGGAGAACCTCTATATGGGATTTTTAGTTAATTTTTTATTATAAATTTAATGTTAAGATTAAAGAAGTGGAGAAGTTCTTAAGATTAATATTTACATAGTAGGCTAAAGAAGCGTAGAAGTTCTCCATTTCTTTAATGTTGTAGCACCGACGCTAATGGATTGAAAATCGGCGGTGATTCTGATGAGCTTTGACGAAATCAGAATTAGAAAGGAAGAGAAAATTCGATTTACCTTGACCACTGACCCATGTTTGATTCTTCCTCTTCTTCTTCGTTATGCTTTCCTTATTCCTCTTCGCCATTAAAACCAAGCGATGAAATCCGGTAATAATTAAATATTCACACAACCCATTCCTCAGCCACGATTATAATATGAAAGCCACGATTATAATCTGATAGACTGAAATCCATGAATCACAAATACAAAAAGAACGAACAAAAATTTGATTTGATTCATGATTCATGCCTAGCTGCCATTGTTTATATAATTAGCGAGAAGAGTTTATGAATATGAAAGGGTGAGTGATTGTAAACGTAGAAAATGTAGTGTGTATATATACAGTGAATGAGATATTGATGGTTAGTAAAATCCTAACTTGATAACCAAGTTTTAGAGAATATTCGAGCATAAATCATCTTTGATTCGGGTACGTAGGATTATTAGGATAAATTACGTAGGATCATTAGGATAAATCTAGGATAAAGTAGCATAAATCATCTTTGATTTTTTGATGAAAAAAAAAAAATCTTTGATTCGGGTAATTATCCAATGAATGTATGTAACAATAAATGATAAAATCGAAGGAAAGAATCACTAAATATTTGGGTAATATCTAAATTAGTAAACATGATATTATCTATATTAGTAAACCTGATATTATTCTAATTACAATTTTTAAATGGCAAAAAAAAAATTCATATTATTTCATTTAGAAATTCAAATTTTTATATATCAAAATTTTATATTATTTCATTTGGTTTATGTATAATACCGTGGGATTAGTTGTTTCGCAATCTATAAAGATTTAAATCAGTGATCTGCAACTACACTAATTTCCTAAAATGATAGATAATGGAGTAAATATGAATGGTTAGTTGGGCTGCCACTAATAAAGAAAGGCAAGTGGGGTAAACAAAATGGGCCGAACAGGCCCAAAAACGAAAACCCTAATTTTCCTTTGTCTTGCTCGATGAAGATCTGTGTGTGGTGGCTAGGCGGCGGCGAGCTGCAGATCAGAGTTGGGATGGGCATCGCCGGCGGTTGTGGCCTCGGAGCAAGCAAGGTCGGCGGATCTGGGGAGGGGGAGGCTTGACGGATTAGGGTTAATCTTTATACCACACAAAATCAAAACAACAAAATCAAACAGAAATATTTCATCTAAATGGCAAAAAAAAAATTCAAACTTTCGGATTTATAATGAATCCTAATAAGATATAATACGGATTTTTGAATCAAAATCGATAACGATGAGATCTCAGTTTCTAAGGAACAGTAATAAGAAACTCACTCATGAATCACGATCGAACTCCACAAAATCGAACTGCACAAAATCGTACTGCACAAAAATCGAAGTCGACAAACCCTTAAATATGAGTAACTAATTCACAATTCATCGACATAGAAGAGATTCACTCGGACTACTCAATCATTAGCCAAATTTCTCGAACTTTTATATTATCAACATGAGCAAATAATTAGCAAGGTTCCGGCAGAATCCGAGTAAAGAAAATGAACCCTAGAAGAAGAAGAAATCAGAGAGAATTTTGAGTTTTTTTTTTTTTTTGTGAATCGCGAAATGAGAAGCAATCGGATCCGCAAGGATTGTCTCGCGGGTCGGATAGTCCGCGTGTGGACCCGAGAAAATGAACGATGAAAATGACGAATTTACCCATTAAGATAAACCAATTCGATTTTTATATTTCATGAACAGAAGGATATTTTTGTCTGATTTTCAAAGAAGTACCTCCGGATTATTTATATAGATATTAAGATAATCTCGTTAAACAATAACAAAAAGAGGTAAAAAAGGAAAAAAAAACTAATATGAAAATCATTTATTACTTGAAAATAGTAAAGAAGGAAAATAATTACCAATTGGCTTAACAAAATCAGGGAAAGAATATAAGGCACAATAGACCAATTGTTTCATTTCTACTATAAATTTTAAAATTATCAAATGTTGTACGGGCACGTGCCCTGGTAATTTATACACGTACGTCCGCCACTGCCGGTCTGACGATCCTATAAAGACCACATCTCAAATCAATACCGAGTTCAGCTACATGTCAAACGTGGAACTGTTCCTTAGTCGGCCAAGACTCGGCAAAACCCTGTCGATTTCATCCACCAACCCCTCTTACACCAATCTAATTGGCCTAGTGAAAAAAGAAAAAAAAAAAAAAAAAAAAAAAAACTGGCCTAGTGTAGTTTCTCTTAACTCTCTCATCTGTTATCCTTAAAAATTTTAATTATTTCTTGCTTTATTTTTATCTTTTTAATATGGTATTTGCGAGAAGTGTTTTTGTGCATTATAAATGTGGTAGATTAGGATGATTGTTGGTTGATTCATAATGCGTATGCCTAAATTTGCACGTTACTCATCATTTAGTATGTGTTTAATGCTAGATTGCACCTTGCTAATGAAAAACTACATTATGAATATTTTGTGGATAGATATAATTTATAATGAAAAACATGTAAAATCTTGATTATGGATATAAATTAATAAATTATAGAGGTTTTACTGTATAATATGACCCACAATGAGCTTTTAAATCATTTATAAATTATTAATTTAAGTTTATATGTTTAAAATTTAATAGATCATAATCTTTAAATCCATTCGTCTTTTTTTTTTTTTACTTTTCTATGACTTGTATATGTGTGGTTCCATTCCAGGCTCTTTAGTAATAATTCTACAGATGATAAACAAAAGAATTCCGTAAATCTGTTCGATCCGGTTGAACCGTGATCAACATATAAATACGGTTTTGGCTTTTATAATATATATTTTATACCATGTCCGATCTAGTGAAATCAAATTAAGCCACTATCCAAAACTTATGTAATTCAAGTTCTGTTCCCGTTTAAAAAAGTAACGGTAATTCGATAGTCATACATGTTCCAAGCTTCAATAAAATGTTAATTAAACTTCAACATAATTTTTTTTTTCTTATTTTCTCGCATCTTATGAGACTATGAGTTATGATCGCTCTTTCCAAGTTAGACATAAGCTTGGTTTGTACGATGTGGCCGCCTAGCCGGTTCAGCTCGATGTTTACTTGCCCGACATGTTTTTCGAAGTGGGCCGGTCACATGTACCCATTTACATGCATAATAAGTTCATTGCTTAATATTTATTGGCTGTTGTCACTGTTGAAGAACTGTAGGGCACGACCAAAAAGGCATCAAACTATTATTATATTTTTCATATCGACATCAAAGCATGGTTCTTTGGTTCCTTACTCTAGTTCTTCTTTGGATTTTGAGATCTATAGTTAGGCTGTGTGGCTAACAAATAAGTCTGTTTTAATTTATAGCTTTGATTATTTTTTGTCTTCATGGTATAAATATGATATTTGACTGCTCTGCGCAACAACAAAATGTACGTAAGGTAAGTAAATAAGGACACTGGACACATATGGTTTATAGAGGAGATCAAAAGTCATAAAAGTTATGTTCATTAGAATATATAATCATCAAGGGATGACAAATAAAAATACATTAAGTTTTTGCTAGATCCACCGGATTTGATGTAATTTTTTCACCAATCCAACGGATTTGAACTTGCAGTCTTGCCTAAATAACTGATATTATTTTTAGTTTTTTTTTTTTTTTAATTTCTATATGGAGCACTCTTGCCTAAAAAGAAAAAAACAAACTCATTTGGTTGTTCTCACTTTATTATTACTTGTACTTTTGTTTCAACTTTGACTTTGCTTCTGCCATTTTAAGTTCATAAATACCTCTGGCTATGAACCTTCACACGTATGCATGTGTTGAAGTATTGTACATGATGTTAGTTTGGGAATTCGCTTACTCATTATATAACCGCATATAAAATCGGTTTGGGTTAATCGGTCCATATACGAAAATTAATATGATCATAGTTTTCGGTTCAACTCTTTGCTTCTCCATAATTCCCCTAAATTAATAAGAAGAGAAATTTGGTGTTCAAAAAAAAAATAATAATAATAAGAAGAAGAGAAATTAATAAGTGTGCGTTGTTTTTTTTTTCCTTTTCAATTAAGTGTGCGTTTGTCGAAAAACGTTTTACAGAGATTGAAACAAAAAAAAAAAGAGAGAGAGTGTTGGAGAGAACTCCGAATAATAATCAAAAGAAAATTTCAAATTGTGAAAAGTTGTTGTTTTTTTTTATCAGCAAAATTTCTATGACAACTCCTGACGGACGTAGTTTAGAGAAACTCAATTGATTGCCAAAACCAGTCTAAATTAACAATAAATCACTTTCACGAATTAATGCCAACAGCGAACGTATGATCTTTCTATAACAGAGTGAGTTGTACAAAAAGTGACTCGACATTCAATTAACACTTACTTCCATTTATATATAAAAAGCCACATTAACTAACAAGCAATCATCAAACTGTATAATGGATTGTAGTCTAAAGTGTTCTTTTTTTTTTTAAGAAGTCTAAAGTGTTGCAACCCATTGTTTGCTTTTGTGTTTACAGATAAAAATCTGAAGAGATTTTATTTTTCACATTAATAAAAACTATGAAATTTTTTGTTTAATTCATAAATTTATTTTTGTAAAATATAGACGCAAACGCCATATGCAAACATCACTTTTCTTTTTATTTTTCTTTCTTTTCATTTGCATTCACGACTTACAAAAGAAACTTTAATCAATAACACTAAAGATAGTCATTTCATTTGATATTACAAGTTAAAAACAAAAAAATAATCGACCCCGATAAAGCTAAAAACCTTTGTTTTAAGGAAAGTTGTTAGGTACTATATAAAAGCGATAAAACTTTAAACAATGTCCATATTTAGACAAGTCCTAATCACCTTCACGCAGGTCATGTGTGTGTATACATATATGGAGATATATGGAGGGGGCACTGATTGTGAAAATGCGAGTACGGATTGGTGTACATTGTCCTACCATTTTCTTTTGGTTTCGTGGGCATGTCCTAGTGTTACATTCATATATGTATATTTAGAAAACAACAAACCCTTTAACAAAAAAAATATATTTAGAAAACAACATAAAATAAAAGGGCCGGCCAGTTATGGCCATCACACCAGGGATCACAGTAGACAGACACCATCACACCAGAGATCGAGTCCCTAACCCTACAATTTGTAGGAATTAGGCTAATGGACCGGCCAGTTGTGGTCCAAATGTTGACCCAAAAAAAAAAAAAAAAACATAAAATAAAAGAGAAATAAAATATCTACAAGACTTAATATCTATGAGTAACGTCTCATATCTCTACACATCAGCTTGTTACTAGTCCTCATGTAATCATGTTCTACCTATGTTAAGTTTACTAAATTCGAACCAAAGCTGTTAACAAATATACATATATCGGTCCCCCACTTTCACTTTTTCTAATCATTTGTAAGCATATTAAGTGAATATTTGAAGTAACAAATTCAAAAGTGAACTAAGATGGTCCATTAAGACATCGACGTACGCCGCTTGTTTTTTTCTAGGCTTCTTGTATTCTAACAGCATCTTGCATTAGCACAATACAATTTTAGGATTTCCATAATACACTTTTTTGTTTAATCCTAGGTTTTTGGTCCATACAAATTTTCGATGAAATTTGTTTTTTAACTAGGAATAACCATTTCAAGCGTGAGACTCGAGTCTAACAACACCATATTTTTAGCAGACTGTTTCACGGTAAAAAGTATTTCAATTTTTTTTTTTTTAATTATTAGGAAGTTATGGATCTAAACCGTACATCCCCACAAGTCGGATACCTGAACATTTAATATCGTTTTCTCGTAAGCATCACTTGAACCAGTGACCTCTAGATGTTGTCTGAGATTTTTACTAATTGAGCTACTGACACTTGGTGGTACTTCAAAATATTAGACCATTTTATTTGTTGTTTTACTTATTAAGACTCATTTCGCCGAAGTATTTGCATTTGAACTGCTCATGTTACAAGTTTGAGGTATGAGAAGATAGATTATTCATTAGCTACGCATTCGCATAGTGAATATCATAAGTGACTAGAAAGCACAAGAGTCCTTCTAGTGAATAATCCGGTTTTATTATGTAATATCAAGTAGATAAGTAATAACTACATCATAAATTCTAACTCCATTGCTCGGTTAATATCATTCGTAGGTGGCTTGGACGGCAAGGTACCATCAGGGCTCCGTGGTGATCGAACCCGTATTCTTCCTCTGCTCGTTCTAGAAGCTTTCGGAACGTAGGGTGTTCTAGAAACATCAATGGGACAACGAATCTTTGTGTAGGCTCATGATAACCATCAACGGCTATCACCGCGAAATGGCCTTGTTTCACGTCTTTTGGGACACAATCACGGCCGTATTCTTCGGAACACGGTTTCTTGGCCGAGGAAAAGCCTTTGATCTGCACCAATCTCTCTACAACATTCTTGAGCTTCACAATACCACCCTTTTTCTTCTTCGACGGCTCAATTGTAATCATATTTTGCCTGGCCATGCTAACAGATTAGGTTTACTTTCTTTCCTTTTTTTTTCTAAGGATCTCGTGTTTGTTCGGAAATATATGTTTGAATATAGACATGTAAGAAGGAGTATATATAAGGAAAAATGGTACAAAGAGGATAAGAAAGAAGAGGAAGAAATAAGAAGGAGAAGTGAGTAAGGGAGACCAAACCATGTGGCTGAGTTGGTTGTTTTCTTTCTTTTGAATTTTCCACGAAAACGGTTTCCATTGTAAGTTATATAATTTGTTTTTTTTTTCTGTTTACCGTCTGTAAAATTAATATAGACCATGGAGGGAAAAAATCAACCATGACAACCCATAAACCCACAAAGATTATGTAAGTTCTATTCTGCACTCTTCACATATAGCAAGTTTTAAAACTCAAATAGGATGAGAATTATATTTTCCTTCTTAGGCTTTTTTGTTTGGTTTTGGTTTTTTTAAAAGATATGCTTCTATCTTTTGTTATAATATTAGTTAATTATAAGGCAGGAACGAAAACAAAACTTGAGGAGCAAAATGTTCGGTTAAAAGAGATGAGGAAGCATTTAGTTGTAAGGGAGAAAAGAAACTATATAAAACATGATTTTAGTTGAGAGAAAAAAAATTTGACATGAGAAAATAAAAAGCTTTCATCAACGGGGCAAGTAAGTTTGGAGAAAGTATCCAACTCGGTTGGCACGTTTACATTTACAGAGTTTTTTTTTTTTTAAGTCTACATAACACTAGCATTTCTAAATTTAAATCCAATTTATACCACGACAACAATATTATTATAAATCATACGACTAAGTTCCTGTTACCAGTACAAAAAATATTTAACATGTCATTGCAGGCATCTAATTGCATAGTATTACCGATTTACCGTATTGTAATATTTACGACACGATTAATATGTATTAAAAAAAATTATGTTAAACAAAATTAGTTTTTAAGGTTTTCAATAGGTTTTCAAAGATCACAAAGAAACTTAGAAAAAAAAATTGATATGATTACTCTATAAACGAATATTTATGAGTTTTTTTTTTTCTGTTCGCAAAAGAATATTTATGCGATATCTAGCTTTTGCTGCATCAATCCACAACCTTCAAAGTACATCCGTCCTTGGGGTAAACAGATATTGGCACTTGTGTTGAAAACGTTTTTACAATATGACTGTGAATGTAGCATCCATAAAAGCTTGACGTTAGTATCATTTAACTTGTAGTACTACAGTATTAAATATTCACATGTTTATAAAAGTCTACTCTATCAATAATTTGTTTTGTAAATTGAAAATCAAATTATAGCTATGTGATTGTCATAGATGGACGATCGAAGAAGATTCTTGAAACAGTCTTAAATTTCTGTGAACATCTTTTGCAGTTTTTACCAAAAAAAAAAAAAACATCTTTTGCAGCATGTTTTCAATGATTTGCAAAATCATTTTTTTATCAGATATTCTACAATGTAATTATTGTCGTGCTTGTGTTCGTCGAGTCCCAGAGCGATTATATATATATATATAGAGTCCTGTAAATAAATGATTATAAATTTATAATATGGCCATGAAATAAAATAATATATGATGATGAAATTAAACAAATATATAAAGGATTTAACCATAATTTGTTTTTACTTAAAACGATCACATAATCTTTTAAGTTTCTTGGCTTTAGTAAGTTTTTTGTTTTATTATTATATACTATAATAAATTAATAATATTATGGGTCTCTAATATTATTAAGGCATGTATTTCAAGAAACTGTTCATAAAAGTATATTAGTAAAGAGACACCATTTGATAATACATTGTACAGCTTAAAGATGATTTTTTTTTTTGATAACCGTGGGGATCCTAAAGGCTTTGTAGGTCCAGTGTCGGTTTAGAGGGAGGGACAATGGGTGCGACCGTCTGGGGCCCCGTCCCGTGCCCTAGTAATTAAGGGCCCCATTTTTAAAAATATTTTTTTTTTGTAAAAAAAATATATAGTAAATTAAATATTAAATTAAAAAGAGGTCCAAAAAAAAATTTGTGTATATATTTTTGTTTTTAGAGACAATTTGCAATATAACGTAATTGGACATGGAAATTAGTAAAATAACCATGTGTCAGTTTTTTTTAGTAAATGACTCTTTTTGTGGTGGGGTAGGGGTGGAGAAAAGACCAACTACCCTTGTAAAATTAAAACATTTACAAGATACCATTCTACCGAACAAGAAAGAGAGAGAGGAGAGAGGAGAGAGGAGAGAGGAGAGATGAGAGAGAGAGAAGAGAGAGAGAGAGAGAGAGAGAGAGAGAGAGAGAGAGAGATAGATAGAGAGAGAGAGAGAGAGGAGAGAGAAGAGAGAGTTCATCGACACAGTTAATCAAGAGTGATATATGAGAGAAACATGTAATATAAATCAATTGTGTGTTATACAACAAAATAACATGGTATTTCTTTAAGATCATATATAATTGGAAAACGTTATGCTTGTTTTTAAAAGAAATTACAAGTGTTTTAATTGATTGTCATGATATTATGTTATAAAACATGTAATTTGAGGAAATTATCTGTTATTTATGAATATTATATGTGTTTTGAAAAAATAACTTGAAATATTGAGATATGGGGAGATAAAGAGAGGAGATCATAATCGGAGAGAGAGACTGTGGAAATAGAGGAGACTGTAATTGGTGAGGGATTGGAGGAATCCATGAAAAACAGAGAAGATTTCGAGAGTGAAGGTAATTGAGGTAATAGTATCTGAGCTGAATTTGAGAGAATTTGAGAGAATTTGAGAGATTTGATTAAGAAAATAAAAAAAACTGAGATCTGGCAAAATAAAAAGAGAGATTTATGCTGTTGGAAGGAGAGAGAACCCAGGAAATAGAGAGAAAGAGATCTTGGGGAGAGAGAATCCAAAGAAAGAGAAATCTAAAAGAAGATTAAATGGTAATTTCATCTATCCCTCCGACAATATATTGTAGCTCATAGTTAGTTTCTCAATTCTTTTCAAATTCATAGTCATTTACTGCATATTCTCTTGTTTTTATAACAAATTTATATGATAAAAAATACATTAAAAAAATTTTCTAATAAAAAAATATCTAAAAAAATATTTTTAGGGTCCAAATTTTTTTTTTGCCCAAGGGCCCATAATAATTTTGAGCCGGCCCTGTCTAGGTCTAAAGACTAATCCCACGAGGCCCACGAGAAATCCACGTTGTCTTACCACTTAAGGCGTCTCCGGGTGGCCAAAGGGATTCGAACTCAGGGCGGAAGCTCCAGCTGGAGCCCCTTTACCACTAGGCCAAAGATACTTGGTTTAAAGATGATATAAAGAGAATTAAAGAGAAGAGAACCTATATGAAAGAGTTATATGAGAATTGATTTGGAAAACAACTAAACAAGTAAGTTAGAGTTGAATAAACTGAAACCATGTTGAAAGGTAAGTTTCTTGAGATTGTCGTGTTGATACGCTAAAGGTGAAGGTAATAACACTTTTGCTGCGATCCAAACCATAGAACGGTCAGTTATGTTGCTCTATATCTAACTTGAACATTGGAATATCATTCAGAAGACAAACATCTTTTATTCATCTTCAGAGTCTTTCTTATGAAAGCATAAACCAAACTAAAGACAAAAGAGAAAGAGTCCGAGAGCTCAAGTTCTACAAACAGACTCAAATGGTTTACCTTATTTGGTCTCATTTCTTTTGAAACAAATAAAACTTAAAACTGAAAACGAAATTAAGCCCTTTTAAGTTCATAAGTTTTATTATATTTAAAAATATATATATATGTAAGCAGACAACGTAAACAGCTATATATTTTCTTCATATTTTTCACGTTCAATCCACAGTATTTTGCCTCCTGGTGAACTGTGTAGTTGTACTGAGCTTTGTATCTTTGCATGCAGAGTCATGGTCGGTTACTCGGTTTCGTACTACATCTATATCATTTAAGAAATGTTCATGTGAATCGTGATCAAAATGATGTATCCAATTCTTTTATTTCTTTTGGACGGCAAAATATTGACATATTAATATTTTTTCATGTTTAGTGACCCGTTTGAAAATTAAAGAGATCTGTATCGATCTACAAACAACAACTTTGCGGTAAAACAATTAATGATCTATCTCTTAACCACTTGGATGTCTCTACCTAAAACTGGTAATTAAAATATGTTGAATATATATGATTATCAAACGTGTGATCATAGTTGTTGAGGCCATCGAAGTTTTGTTGATCATATTGTGTTATTAGTTATTTGTTTTTGTTTTTTTTTTTTTTTTTGACAAACATACTTCACATATTGATTAGAAAAATATATATATGATCGACATCGTTCAACCAATAAAAAACAAAAATGCTAATAAAGTAAAATACTGTTATCTCCACGAGCATTCCTTATTAATGGATCCCGCCTTATTTTTGTCACTCTACTGGTGCAGAAGAACGAACTCGGAGAAATAAGTACGTAACATTTATAATTCACTCAATTATTATCTTAAAGTTGTATATGCTTCTGTGTTAGTTATTTGTTGTTATGTAACGACACTCAATTATTCCATCAAAATGCAGTACGTGCATGGACGTGTCATACAAACAGTGTCGGTCGAATCTAGAATGGGACGCATTTGATTCATGTGTTTGACATGCGCATGCGTACGATATCTTCCATATCTCTACGAATCAATTTCTAATCTATGACAAACCAATGTGCAAGGCTGCAAGTTATGCACGTAACCAAGATAATACATGTACACTTTATCAAAAAAAAAAAAAAAAAAAGATAATACATGTACATGATTCTCAACCTATATTCCATTTTCTTCAATTTTCTTTGTTATCTTTTGTTTCATCTAATTTATAAATGTATTTTCATAACATGTACTTCAACAAAATATACAGATAATAGTGATGTTTGTATATAAAAAAAAAATGATTTGAAAATATATTTTAGTATTACATATTCCCTTTTTATAATTTTAAGTAATGTTTAAGGATTTTACACATAAATTAAAAGAACTTACATTTATCTATTATACCTCTACTTTTATATATATATTTTTTAAACAGATTAAAATTTATTGTACGGTTAATTGAAAAAAAAAGAATAATATAAAATATTACTTAAAATGAAACAAACAATTTTGGCTCAAAAAATTATTTAATATGATAATGAGAGAGAATCTTTTCAGAAATCTATGTCAGAAGTTCTGAATTATAACTCATTCATCCATATGATACATGTTGGAAAAAAGATCAACTATTGAAAAATAAATTATTGTAAATCTAAAAATCTTATAAATTTTCGAAAGCCCTTCCATCTAAATTACAAAGTTATGCTTTTTTCACCTACTAAAAGTGATAGTTATTTTATGTGGAAACAAATTAAAGAATATAATACTAAAAATGATTGTTGGTGATCTATATGCTAAAACTTGTATTTTCTATAAATATTCCTGATCAATTGTCGAACGAAAACAAACCCACAATTCGACAATGAGCTCAACACAATAATGGAACGGTTGATAAATTGCATACTTACACATACCTAATTACCTCGTACCAACACAATAATCGTTTCTTAAAACAACAATTTACCATAAATAAAAACATTAGTCGGCATTTAACAAAAAAAACATAGGAACATGTGGCAACAGAAGAAAGGTCATTGTCCAAAAAGATCACTTCTGAACGTCATTCCAAGGAAGAAACTTGTTTAATAATATCTTAGGATTACATCATGACTATATAACAACACCATCTTGACATAATGTGACCTATAGCTAGTTGATAAGACATATGATTGCGTAAATAATTCCACGTTTGTTTATTAATTTATTTATATGATTAAAAATTTGAGGAAAAGGGCATATATAATGTCGTTGGCAATCCACAGTCCATATTTAATTTGAAAGCTACGTGACTATAAGTCCCGCTATAACCGGGGGATGGTCCGACACGGTCTATACGTGTTTATCGTTTTCTTGACTTCGATATATATGGATTTGCACTTTCTGTAGATACATGAACCCGCGTATATATATCCAAGTGAATGAAATTTGGCAGGATATTTTGATTAAGAAAACATTGTTAACTAACAAAATAAGTTATTGACCTATAAACAAAATATTATCATTAATTAATATCTAATGACATCATCTAAAAAATATCTAAGTACGAACGCAAATGGAAAGTATCTAATCTATTGATAATTCCACTTGGTGCTATCATTCACTCTATATATGACTAAGGTTGGACTCAAAATTGGAGATTTATTTTGAGTTAATGAAAAATTGAAGCTTTTTTTTTGTCGAAAAGTTGGTTTTTTTTTCTCTCTTAAAATATATGAAACAACATGCATAATCTATATATATTATTTATAAAATAATAACCGGAGATTCTGAACCGACTTTATAGTAATCCACATGATATATATGTAGAATAATAAAGTATATAATTTAATGGATTCTTTGGATCATGGTCTCTTAATCAACACGGTGAATTTAACCATTAAATCAATATAAGTTGGTTAACACGTGATTTGTAACAATAAATTTCTGCATGGGAACCTGAAAGCTTGAAAACATAACATACAATATTTCCATAGTCTAAAAGAAGAATGTACAAACTATGGTAAGAATAATTGTCGGAGCAATTGTTGGACCAGTCCCTAGATTAATGTGGTAAGAATAAAAAAACTAAAAAAGACGTGACAAAAGAGAAGGAATTGCACTAATAAATCCATTAAACTCATAAACAATTGCTTCGACGTATATTAAGGTACGTACTGTCACTTAACTACTTAAGGTAAAAAAGAGTTGACAAAAGTAAAAAAGGTTGACACTATAGTTAGAATAAAAGTCCATCTCTCAGCCTTTTGTACACTTTCTTTTTCTTTTCTTTTTTTGCGGTGTGATTAATAAATCTCACAATAAGCCGCAGACTAGTGTTTTTCACACTTTGTCCAACAATGTTTTCGTTTTTCGACTAATCATGTAATTTCTTTACTAATTTGACCGTTGGAGACCATTGCTATGCAGTATATACAATTCATTCCCCGACATACGAATCTACTCTTCATATCAGTTTATTCCAATAAATGACTATTTTTTTTATGGTGATTCACCACCATATAATTATTTTTTTTTATTTTATTTTTTTTCTTTCGAGTTTGTAAACAAGCTTTTTCTTTTTTTCTTTAAATTTTTAATAATGGTTAATTTACGAAAAATACTGAAAAATTTTAATTGCCAAAAAAAAAAAAAAAAAAACACTAAACATTCATTCATAATAATAGCACAAACTTAAATGAATGTCAAAATATGCATTATGTCGAACAATGTACTAAGGTTATATATATTTTGCAATAAAGAACATTTTAGTGAGGTTATTCTTTACTTTACTCAGGTATGTTTTTGCTTTAGTTAAAATTCAAGTCCAAAATTACTTTACTATGTCGAAAAGAGAGTTCCTCTCATGTGATATTACAGACCATCCCAAAATATCTCTCTTCTGACTTTAGCTTTTCTTTTTTTCTAGTTCCCTATTAGTTATTTACTCGTACTATATAATAATGTGATATACTCAAAAATGTTTTGTCTGGTCGCCTCGAAACTCACATAACGTTGCAAAAGCTCTGATCCTCCTCACTGAAAAACCCAGTCATTGGGCCTGCTGTGTACCTGTAAGGCCCAAGCCCATTGTTACAACCATAACCAGGTTGACCCGGAGACCCGACTTTAGTGATTCCCTCTGCATTGTCCTTATCTTTCTTCTTCTTCTCAGGCACGACCTGGACTGTTTTCTTCAGCTTACGTTTCAGATTCTCTGTCACAGACTTAACGTCCATGGTCCCTGTGACTGTCACCAGTTCCTTTGCCTTGTCCATTTTGACTTGATACACTCCTATTGACACATCACATACTCAATGCCGTTACAAAATTACTCAAAATGGTCTCAAAAAAGTTCTGTATATGTGTAAATACCAAAAATACAGTCAACAAAAGTCTGACCTTTAGTCTTAGAGACAGTCTTGTAAATCCTCTTGATGCAACCATCACATGAGCAACTCAGTTTCAGTACCACAGTGCTCACAGCAACCTAACAAGAAAGTCAAGAACATATCTTTAAGTCATAGCAAGTATTTTGAAAGGCTAAAGTAGTTAATAAACCATACGAGCACCTAGAAGATAATGGCTACAGTACATTATCAACACAAATGAATGGTTAAGAGTAATCTCATAAGAAGAATTTTACTTGATCCCCAAGTAAGTCTGAGAAAATCTACCTTTTGATCCTATCTATACCTTCTAATCATGGTTTGATTAGCAGTGAGAAACATATATTCTATAATCAATCGAGTCTAAACTTATGCAATGAATGTAGTTAAAGCTGAGTTTAGAGCCTAACCACAGTCTGAGTCTTATTATCAGCCTTTTTCTCATTGTTATCTTTTGTTACTTTCTTTGGTTTTGGAGATATCAGCTCCACTTTCTTCTTACTCTTCTTCTGCAGTTTCTCAGCAACCTTCACTGGATCCATAAATCCCACTAGAGTCAGCTTGTTCGAAACAGGATCTGGTCTCACTGTTTCAACTCCTGATTCAGTATAAACACATGAGAAATTAAAGAGATTGTTCAGCATTGACTGCAAATTTGTTGTCAAAGTAAAACCAACAGATCATGATACAAATTAAGATCCACAAATCCAAAACACAAGAGACAAAATTCTTCACAATCGCTGCGTTTCAATGGCGGAAGCAGAGATATGTACGCTTTTGAAATCAGATTCAGGAAAGAGATCAAAAATCGTCAGGGTTTAGGGTTTAACAATAGTGTTCACAAACGATTCACAATACTCGAAACCATTATCAGAGAAGAAACAAATCAAAACGATAAAGACGAACGAGTCGATTTTCAGATTCAGCAAACGTATCAAGCAAAACCTAAATCGATGAACAATCGAGCGCGAGATTGAAGATTTTAGACTAATCGATTGAGAAAATAAAGTACAAAAACGAGATTATATTCAGAAAAACAAGACGAATCATTCATGGATTATCGATTTTTGAAATTTCTAGGGTTTATACGAAGAAGAAACCTTCCAAACGACGAGATAATCTGACGATTCTAGCGATACATCCATCACAATGCATATCAACCTTAAGAACGACGGTCATCGGAGACGTCGTACTATTATTCTGTTTCTTTTTGTTCTCTTCAACATCTCCGTAACATTCACACACCGCATTCTCAAATTCCGTCTCCATCTGCAACAATCAAAATCAAAAACTCAAAAAACACGAAACAGAGAAGAGAGAAGAAAAACAAAAATCTGAGAGAGGAGAAAAACAGAGAGAACCTTGATCAATCTCTGGAGATTACGAGTTTTTCGAGGTTGCAGAAGAATGGAGAAGAGAGGGGAAAAAAGTAGAAGACGACGAAAAGTTTCAGGCGGCTCCGTAACAGAGTGTGTGTGTGTGAAGGTTCGTACACTTTGTTGTTACTGTTAGTCCTTTCGTTACTCAGCTTTTTTTTTTTGGTTCTATTTTTATTTAATTTCAAAACTTGCATTAAATGAGGGAATAATAAGTTATTTAGTTTCTCATTTTGTCGTCTATGACAAAACTTTTGTGCACGCTGCTGATGAAATTAGTTAAAGCATTTTGTAATTTGAGATTCGAATTTTTTTTGTTATATATGTTTTGATTAATAATGTGTGAGTTTTTGTGTTTAGTGACAAAGTGACAAATGGAGTGTGATATTAAGGATTTTATTTCTTTGGTTAATTGATAAGGGTGAGAACAAAATCTAGACTTTGTACTCCAAATTATATAGAAAAAAATAAATATTTGTCCAACATGTAAATACTAGTAAATGTTTAATGGGATCATCACAAAATCCCACTAAAAAGAGACAATTTGTTGTTGAAAAAATGATTTATATGACCTTCAATGAGATTTATTAGGACTACAAAACTATATAATAGTTTTTTTTGCTAGAATTACAAAGAGATTGTTGACGTAAAACCATACATCCCCTCGAATCAGAGACTAAAATATTTAATATAATTTACTTTTTAAGTGTTACGAACCTTATATGTGTAATGTGGCCTATAATAAAATCCTATTATAAGAGAAACTCTTACAACTATTTTTAACTGTTTTCTAATTTCTATAATTGTATATTCATATGTATCATACTTTTTTATCTTCAAATTTTGTTTAACGCCTTCGTCACCAACCAATCCATAGAAAAAGAATATAATCAAGTAAGAAAAAATAAAAATTGGAGTATGCACGAGAAATTGTGTGTCGTTTGCCTCAAGTTTCCAATTCTCTAATCAAACTCTTAAGAATAAAAACTAATTAATCACTAATTAATTACAACGAAGCTTAAAGATAGAGAAAGGAAAGAGACGAACAAATCTCTCCATTGAAGGACTGAAGAAGAAGAACAAAAGTAAAATCCACTAAAATCTCTCAAGACACATGAAGTCTCAAATCACTCTTCTCTTCTTCTCAATCATCTCTATCATCCAAATCTCAACTTCATCTCCTTTAAAACCAAACCCACTTCCAATTTTACCCCTCCCTTCATCTCAACAGCTTCAATGGCAACTCGGATCCATGGCCATGTTCCTCCACTTCGGACCAAACACATTCACAGACTCCGAATGGGGAACTGGAAAAGCTAACCCATCTGTTTTCAACCCGACCCATCTCAACGCAACCCAATGGGTTCAAATCGCTAAAGACTCAGGCTTTACTCGAGTCATACTCACAGCTAAACACCACGACGGATTCTGTCTCTGGCCTAGTGAATTCACTGATTACTCCGTCAAATCAAGCTCATGGAGAAACGGAACCGGCGATGTAGTGGCGGAATTAGCTGCTGCGACGGCTGAAGCTGGAATTGGACTTGGTCTTTACCTATCTCCATGGGATCGACATGATCAGAGTTATGGCAAGACATTGGAGTATAATGAGTTTTATCTGAGTCAAATGACTGAGTTACTAACAAAGTAAGCTCCTTTTTATCAGATCAGTCAAATGGGTTTGTGATTCCAATTCCAAATTTTGAATCTTTATTTTTAGGTATGGAGAGATTAAAGAAGTTTGGTTAGATGGTGCTAAAGGAGAAGGAGAGAAAGATATGGAATATTTCTTTGATACTTGGTTTAGTTTGATTCATCAGCTTCAGCCTGATGCTGTTATATTCTCTGACGCTGGTCCTGATGTCCGGTGGATCGGTGATGAAGCTGGTTTAGCTGGCTCCACTTGTTGGTCACTCTTTAACCGAACCAATGCAAAAATCGGTGACACTGATCCTTTGTAAGTCACTCTTGAATGTTCAGACTTTTATGGGAAGAAACTTGAATTTGTTTGATGTTTTGTAGGTATTCTCAAGAAGGTGATGGCTTTGGGCAAGATTGGGTACCAGCGGAATGTGATGTATCGATTCGACCGGGTTGGTTTTGGCACGCGTTGGAGTCGCCTAAACCGGCTGTTCAGCTTTTGGATATATACTATAACTCGGTTGGAAGAAACTGTCTCTTCTTGCTTAATGTGCCTCCTAATACTTCAGGATTGATATCTGAACAGGACATTAAGGTTCTTGCGGAGTTTCGGGGAATGAAAAACTCCATTTTTTCGAATAATCTTGCTAGTAAAGGCTTGGTTAACTCGAGCAGTGTTCGTGGGGGTCAAAGTTCACAGTTTGGTCCTAAGAATGTTTTGGAAGAGGGATTGGATAAGTACTGGGCACCAGAGGAGAATCAAAGGGGATGGGAGTTGTACTTAGAGTTTCAAGATTCGGTTAGTTTCAATGTTTTGGAAATTCGAGAACCGATACACATGGGTCAGAGGGTTGCGTCTTTCCATCTAGAGACGCGGAACATTGGAAGCGGAAAGTGGGAGAGAGTTGTGAACGGCACGACGGTTGGGAACAAAAGGCTTTTACGGTTTCCGAAGGTTAAGTCGCGGTCTCTGAAACTTGTGGTAGACAAAGCAAGGACCGACCCGCTTATATCATACCTTGGAATCTACATGGATAAGTTTTCGGTTTCGAGTAGAAACACATCAACTAACAATTCCCCAATCTCAAGGACACTACATGAGGAGCAACATCTACATGATTTGTAAGAAATAACTCTCAAGGATTCACCACATAAGTTTTGGGTTTTCTAGAGAATATCCCTTATGTGTATCAAGTCATTTATATGACACTATCATTGTGAATTCTAACTTTGTCTCTTTTATCGGTCATAATTTCACCTAAAGATAAAGTTAAGGACTTTTTTCATCTTCCTTGACATAAGTTTGGAGATTTGGGTCTAATTTTGTAACTCGGCCCAAATGTTTCCAATGAGTTAACAGAAAGGAGAAAATTTTTGATGAATTGATGGAAACCAGAGAAAGCCCTAAGAGTGAAAGAAAATGGAAGCCACTGAAACAGTTCTTTGCACGTTACTCGCCGTCGACCTCACCGATTATTGCTACAGAGTTTGTTCTCGCTGCCAAAGAGTCCTTCCTTCAGATAACAATGGCTTTACCTCTTCTTCAATTTGCAAATTCTGTAAATCAAAAGAACCAAAACTTCTCTACCGAGTTCTCGTAAGAACCCTTTTGCCTCTTCTTCTTATTCCTTCTAGCTTTGGTGAGTCTGTTAATCTCTTGTGAATTAGGGATTTAGAAATGGGTTTTGTACAATATGGTTTTATCTAATGTCAAGAATCAAGTTTTGGTGAATTCTGTTAGATTGAGAGAAATTGAAGTTCAAAGTTTCAACCTTTTTTGAAGAATCTGTGTTTGGTGAATCTATAACAGATGTCTATAGCAACAGATACATCAGTGAAAACTGTGATCTGTTTTGATAGAGCTGCGACTGTTCTCTTTGGTTGTTCAGCTGATGAGTTCTTTCACTTCACTAAGCTCAATCCTACCGCTGGTAATAAACCATCACAATTCAATTTACTAAACGTTTGAGAAGATTACATTACATTGAAGCTTTTGTTTTCCATTGTAGCTTCTATGGTTAATCAGGTGTTTGATGGTGAAATGCTTAGGATGACATTAACTCGGCCTCATAACCGAAACGCTCAACACATGAGAGTTGCTTCAGTTGTTCCTCTAAGATCAGGATTTCAGCCAGCAATTGTAACGCTGAGACAGATTTGTATAAAGAATGCTTCTTTGGGGAATTGTTCCACAACAAATCACAGTTTCTAATGTTGGAGTTTACTTAGATGCTACTACAATCACAAATTATTTGATATCTTTTTTTTACAATTGATTGTGTTGGAAGTACTAATGTAATGGGAATAAGTTCTAATTAGGTTCTTGAAAGTGGATGCTGAAGGTTTAATCAAGTTTGACATTAGCTTAGTTGGTAGAGCAGAGGATTGTAGAATATGTTAGTGTGTTTTAACTGCAAAATTGAGGATTTTTGTTTTCATAAATGTTGTGCATTTTTTAACAAAAATTGTGATATTTTATTTTTACGTATTCCATCTGTTTCAATTATAAGTGTCGTTTTAATTTTTTTCATACATTATAAAAATAATTAAAAATTCTGTTTTGTTTTTAATTAATATATTATACAGTTTTTTTATTAGTCAATACTCAAAATATACAAAAGAACAATATATTTTAAAATAATATTTAAAATCTAAAACCACACTTAATATTAAACAGAGAAAGTATTATCGAATAACCTAACATAAAATTTAGTGAAAACTAACACCAAAAAAAAAAAAAGTAAAAACCTCAATTCACTTAAGATTTAAAGATTAGTTTGCAAAATTAAAAAATAATGGTTATTTTTTTGGCAACTACTTTCTACATTTTGCATCTCAATTTATTTTCAAAGTAGTAATATACACGTGTCAAAATTACAGTGGTTTACATGAATGAGTTTGACCTTCTAACAGACCTATTCAATTTCTTTGACAAAGCCTCCAAAACTTGCCACGTGGCATCTCCCTCTCTTGAAGGAACATTAAACATAAGGGCCCGCCTAATAGACGAATCCTCCAAGTTTCTCTGTATGACCGACAAATTAGTAGCCGCCACGTGTTCCAAAATCTCCCCGAGCTTTCCAACGTCTCTCTCCGCCACAGTAAGCGAAATATCCGGCCAACGCACGGCGGAAGGGAACGGTAAACGTATCCCGTCGGCTATAATCACGGGAACACAACCAAGAGCCACCGACTCAACAAGTCTTGGACTCCACGGTGCCCACCCAAGAGGACATAAACAAAAAACAGAACGAGCAATTTCTGACTGGTAACCGGCAAATCTTTGTCGCTGGAGATAAAACCTCCGGTCACCGCCGTAACTCCGCCATATCTTTGTCCTTACTCGCCTGATAGATATAAAAAAAATATGTAAATATTAAACAAATAAATAAATTAAAGTTTAGGTAAAGAGATTAGCTTTAGATAATTTTTATTCATGGTAGTCCAATTATTTCAATCATGGTCGATATTACGTTTTAAATGGTAAAAAATTGAGATTTTTTTTATGTCTTCAAGAATTAGTTATTAAGAAAAAATAAAATAGGTTAGATAAGATTCTTTTACTTGCTATAAAAGCGTCCACTGATGTTTTTAGGATGAAGTTCCATCTTGCCGCGGAAAAAAACCCAAATGTCTCGTTCTTTAGTTACCGGAATATTCTTTTGAGTCTTGTCTAAACTTTCCGGCGAGATGTACGGTGGTATCACCACGTTCTCTACCTCTTGGCATGGATGCTTGAAAGTAACACCAAACGTTTGCAAAACTATAGAATTTCTCAAGATCTTTGGTACTCCATCAGCAATTGCTCTATCCTCCTTCAAAAGATAAAAAATCATTTTCAATAAAAATAAAAATATATGAAATTGGCAAAACAAAATAAAACATAGGTTTTTTGAACTAACCATGGTGTGGAAGCAAGAACCAAAGTCATGTGTGGCCGTGAAGACGTGGTCAGTGCCATTGTTTCGATTCCAAAACGGGTATTGAGTCGAGACAAGCTTAATGGCGTCATTGATGAGAGATCGGGCGTGACCGATCGCTGGAAAGCCATTGATGGTGCTGAAGTTGCAAGAGACATAGACAGGGACAAAGAAGAAATCGGCTTCGTATGGATCTTTGGTACGTACTTCTTTATCGAGGCTGAGTAACGCCTTGTGGAGAGCCACCTCCGCGGCAAAGAGGTGATTACTGCACCTATCGTTGGCTAACCAGTCTGTGTTGAACTTTGAAGGCAAGTAATAGACGTAGATTTTCAAATTGTTGAATACATCTGAATGAAAAATTAATACAACCAAAAATATTGTTATGACAAGGTAAGATTATTCAATTTGAGCGGACAACTAAAAATCATAGACCGAAACCTAAACTAATCTCCAATATATGCCTGTAGAGAGACAGATAATTTTGCCACCAAACGGATAGAATTTTTTTTTTTTCTAAGAATGTAAATATTTCATTAAAATAGTGAAATTTTTAGGAGTTACACAATGTAAATCCTAAAATTTTGGTTCTATGGTAAAAAAGATAAAAAAACATGGAAGCAAAAAACATCAAACGGATAGTTTTACAAGAACAACCTTAAAGAACATGAACTAAAGTCATGTATATGTACCTGTTCTGATATTGGGACGTTGAGGAGTTAACCCAAGTGTGTGATGATGGATTTTAGATTCAAACATGGCACGAGAAGCGAAAAGCTTGGTTTTAGGGTTAGTAAGAAGAGGACTTGGTGGAGAAGGATGGTCTTGATCATGATCGACAAAGAAGGAAGCAAGGAAATAGAGAGTGAGACAAAAACAAAGGACCCATTTGTAGTAATGTTTGAAACAGAGACTTTTCTCTGTTCTTCTCTGTTTATGTGTTATCATCGTTCTTGCTTTGCCGGGATGAAGCTTACGGCTTGAGTTGCTTGTTGAATTCGAATCATCTGATTGTTGGAATTAGTTAATAGGGTTTTAAGTTGGTGAAGAGGGGTTTTCGGATTCGGGTTTGAGAGATAAAGTGGAGATTAAGGAATGGTGAAGGTGGAACAACAATAGAAGAAGTTGGAGAAAGATTGATCAAGACTATCTAATTAATATTCTTTGTTGACTCTTAATAGATTTTTTTTTTTTTTTTTTTTTTTGTCAAACGACTCTTATGACATATTAAACGACTATTATTCATTTCTTTATATATATATATATATATATTTTTTGTTAATATTTTCGTTGTATTTGTTTTTTTTTTTCCTAATTTTTTTTACTACTATAATTTCATATGCCATATAAAGTCGTACGTAGGATATTGTTTTACAATGGGGCTGATCCGATCTTCAGTTAATCTACTTTGTGGAAGAAGTCTCAAATAACTTATTTGTGCTTGTCATTGCTTTCGGTTTGGTCGAATTGACTGTGTGCTTGTGTATCAGACAAAGTCATCTTTAGATTGATCGTATTTGACCACGTACGTATTCGTATGTTTGTTATGTGTATTCTTCAAGTTATATACTTTTTTCTTTTTATAAAAGCAAAAGGAAAGTAATTGTACACGATCTTGTTAATTGATTTTACATACGCATAATGACAAATTAATTTTCTTAAAAGTTTTTTAGCTTTAAAAGAATTGTAATGTCGAACATATAATTTATAAACGTTTGAAAATTGAGAAGTTGCATTCCAATAAATTTGTGTGTCATACTCTGTAAGTATTTTCACATGTTACTCAGTAAACTAGTTTTTTTTTTTTTTTTTTTTTCATCTGATAAAATACAATGGTTGAATTACCTGAAAAAAGGAATACAGCCACCGAAAAAACATCAATGATTTAGATACAAAGCTTACAGAAATGAACAAATGTCACAGACAGAGCAAATTTTTATTTATAATTTAAATGAAAGACTAATAAAACTTTATCCTCTTATCATATTATGTTGAGTATTAATTTCCGTACACGGCAAGGGATAATGGACCCAACTCAAATAGGGAACCAACTGGAACCATTGTAGCCACCAAATTTTGTTATTTTTCTATTACTTAACGAATATATATATTTTTAATATAAATGAAAATTCAGTCAAATTAACCAATGAACATTTGGCATATAACACAATCATTTTTTTATTCAAGAACCTGAGAATTATGAACGAAAATTAAACTATTATTTAGGACATGTAAATTTTTTTTGTTTGTTCTTTTAACTACTACTTAATATGTTCAAAACATGTAAAAGTGGTTACTAATTTGAAAAAGATAAACTATATATAATATTAAATACTTTCGAAAATGGAAAAGTATGAAAATACATATAAATAGTTTTCTAAGAAACTAATACTTACCCAAAAATATACTTATTTAATGATATAAGAGATTTGAACAATAATATTTGTATTCACTTGGAAAATGACACGTCAACCAATTTTCTTTGATTAATATATAATGATGGATACTTTCAGTACAATCAAACTAGATAAGTTCATACAAAAAAAAAAAAAAATCAAACTAGATAAGAAGTTAAGAATATTAGGTGGAAACTCACGTATAATCAAAAATATGTGGATGTCTTAAAACACCAGTGTGGTGTTTCAATAAGATTTTTTATGCTTAATTAATTAATTTAGTAAGAAAATTGTGAAATTTAGTTCGAAACAGGAAAAAAAAAAAAAATTAGAAGACAAACAATAAATCAAGTTTAGTTGAATCACCTTTCCAAGTTTCCTTAATCATCAAGGATATACAAGGTTCTCCGCCACCTTAAAATTAACGAGTTTTATTTTATACTTTTTTTTGTTAACTTTTAGGGTCAATTAGCTAAATGACTAAATGTGACATGAATATTAACAAAATAACCTTGGTGCAGAATTTTTTGTAAAATAACCTTTTGTATGGTGGGCCATGGGTGGGCCATAGATGGACAAAAGACAATTTAACCCTGACAAATTATTGTTTTTACAGAAATATTACCCTATTCCGTGAGAAAGAGAGGAGAGAGAGAGAGAGATTTACGCGAGGTTTTTTAAAAATATTACAAGTGTTTTAACTGAATGTCATGATATTATGTTTTAGAACAAACCAAAAATTTTAAAAGTTATATCATTTGTATTCACTAAACCCTACCCGTAATTAATTACACTAATTCTACCATAATCAACCCAAACCAAAGATTTAAAAGTCTATATCATTTGTATTTACTAAACCCTACCCCTAATTAATTACACTAATTCTACCATAATCAACCCAAACCTAGGATTTAAAAGTATTTATCATTTGTATTCACTAAACCCTACCCCTAATTAATTACACTAATTCTACCATAATCAACCCAAACCTAGGATTTAAAAGTATATATCATTTGTATTCACTAAATCATACCCCTAATTAATTACACTAATTCTACCATAATCAATCCAAACTTAGGATTTAAAAGTATATATCATTTATATTACACTAAATCATACTCATAATTAATATAATGTACACTAATTCTACTATAATTAAGCCAAATCAAATATTTAAAATGTTCTACGTGACATATGGAAAGCACTTGTAAGAGATTTGTGATATATGGAAAGTACATGTAATATAAATGTGGCTGAAGATTAAATGGTAATTTCACCTACCCTTCCAACATACTCCAGACAAGGTCCTATTCACCCAAGGTTATTTTCTTAAATACTTGGTACAGTAAGGTTATATTGTGTAGATACTCTAACTTTTAAGTATATATATTTTTAGTTAATTAATTTTTATTTAATACATAGGTTTTAGAACATAGAAGAAAAGGTAAAACTTTACCAACCACTCCTTTTTCTACACCTTTTGTTTATGTAAAATGAAGAGATAAGAAGTCCATGATCGTTTATAATCTATCAGTTTTTGGTAAACCGACCACATATAAATAATGTATGTGTAGATAGTTTAGTGTTAACATTAGTGTCCAATCGCATATTATGTATTATATATAACAAACTAGATAATATAAGGTATAAAGTCACTTTCAAGAGGTTGCTTCATGCTTGACTAAGTTGGAGTGACATAACACAACCAATAATATAATGTCAAAAAGGAAAAATAAAATATAATACTAGCATAAAAACTATAGAGATTGATGGGTGGTTAGCGACTTAGAGTTTTAGCGATTAATCTAATAGGTTTGGTTTCGTTTTGTATCGTTGAAACTATTCCATTTGTTGTATATCGTTACGTTAATTTTAATTAAAAAGGTTATAACGGACATAGACATTGAGGCCCAATGTGGTTCCATTAAAAAAGTTGAACACTAAGCTTTAGGAAATCTTAAATACTTAATTTGGAAACTAGTTTTCTCATGTCGTTGATTTGAACATTGAATAAGAGACTAACAAACTGAAGTAGCAAAAACGGAATATAAATAAAGAAAGCATATAACAAGCCAATAATAACCTTGTTCAAGAAATCAAGTACAAGTTATCAAACCGTTATGGATAGACAACGCATGAACTCGTATGAATACGGAACCGTAAGAACATTATCTTCCACTCAAGCTTCCCCCAAATCTCACCTCCATCATCATTTCTTTCAAGCGCAATCTCAACACACCAAATATTCCTTTTCCGGGTTCGATTAGGCCCAGGAAGCCCAACACCATCCCAAAATATCACAACGTTTCCACCATTGTTAGCTTCAAACATACCTCTAACTCTCAAACCACAACTACTATGAAACTTATATTGTAGTTCATTTAAACCCTTGACGTCTCTCCATATTCCACTCTCCATGTCATACCAATCAAACCCAAAAGAACCATAACAGTACAACACATTCTCTATCACACAACAAGCTCTATCTTTCATCATCCAATGATTAGCTTCACCTCCACAACGTTCCCATGTACCCTTCTCCGGATCATAAACATAAACATAACTCACACCTCTAACAGCTCTCACGTTAACATAAAATTTTCCTTCAAACTCTAGCATTTTTTTAATTAAAGCGCGACGTACATCAATATAATTAGGACTTGGTAAAGACTTCCAAGTCTGAGTCTTTGTGTCAAATACCTCAGCCCAATTTATAGATTCTTATGGGTCACATCCTCCCAACACATATATATATATTTTCCTAGTGATACCAAAGAAGACGAAGATGGTACATGAGATGGGCAGCGACAAAGGAGAAGAAGAGGATGATGGTTCAACTACTTTAGGATCCATAGGGGAGGAAGTTGCACCAATGGTGATGGAAGACATTGGGAACTTTGGTTTAAGGATGAAGATTATGGATCTTAGAAGGCTTTAATATCTATTGATTTAACAAGATATTAATTTATGAATTAATATATTTTCAGTTTATTACAGCAACCAAGACAGATTTAAAAAATTAATAATAAAATAATTAAATAATAATTATAACTTTGATTTTGTTATGTTAGAAGTTTCCATATTTAATTGTTTTGTCAACAGCTTGTAGCAAATAAAATCCAGGAGATGCAATCTTCTAAGAGTCTAAACTTCTGGCGCTTTGCTATATCCAAGAAAATCTCCATCCTCTTTCTGAAATCTGAACCACTCTCCTTACATCTAAAGGATCCAGAACACTGATCACACTGCTCTGTCAAATGAGCAGCTTTCACCTGATTGCATCTATCACACACTAGATCCTGCAACTGGTACATTCTCTCCTTCTGTCTCAGTACCATCTGGACAAGGCTATTCTCTATCTGTTCTTTGTCATATATCTTCCCACATTGTGGATCTGCACATGACCATTCTTTCTCTGTTAAGAGATCTGGGTCTCTGCATAAATCTAGGTCTCTGTAGGCATCACAGTTGCTGCAACAAGACAAGGAAAAACAAAATTAACACTAGGCATCACAAACTGTCTTACTAGTTACTCCTGCAAGAGAGTCAAGTAATACCTGCAAGTCACGTTAGGTAAGATGAAGGATGGACCAAGATCCATAAATCCGGCTTCAGTAGCACATTCTTTTACATTAATGTACTTCAACAGATTCTTTCTCATTACCTACACAGAAGAAATATGTTATCCAGCTTATAGTTTCAAGAACCAGATTTCGAAAAGTTTAGGTTGGAATGGATGGTGAATGAAATCAGATACATAGATGGAGAATATACCAGAACATCTTGCTGGACGTTTTGATCAAGAGCCAGAACAGCAGAGATAATTTGTATAAATTCGAACGCGTAATTTCCTTTGGGAGCTTCACCAGAAACCCGAGATGCATCTGACATGTTCATCTCCTTCATGTGTGACATGATATCACCAACCTTTGTAACAATCATGGTTATGAAATTGGATCCTATCTGCATAAAGTGAAAAAATATATATGAGACAAATTTTTTTGAGTGAATGAAACATAAACCAAGCGAACTGACTTTAAGACTAACCTGTTCCCTGAGATATTCTACAATCTCTGCCTCTAAACTCTCTGAACTGCTCCTTTTCTTCTCTAATGCAAATTTCCAGGGGTCAAATATAAAATTGCCAACGATTGTGTTGAAATCTTTCTGCCAAGATAGATGAGTGTTCAAGATAAAATAGTCCATGCCGCTCAGCTTAATAATGAACATAAGGGATCATCTGTCTGAAAACCTGAATATACTCGGGTAAATGTCGCGCAACGCTCCACTTTGGTTCAATAGTCACTTCTTTAGGTGAAATTTCATCACCAGTAGCTCGGATACCAGCGTAGTTATACTACAATGTTAAAGAAATGGCTTGTCTCAATGAGAGAAAAATATTAGGAATTGATAATACAAGAGGGAAGTAGAAGACATAAGAACTCCAACCTGGTCCATGAAAAGTAACGAGTGCCAGTATTGGACCGGCTCGAGCAAGATCAACTCAAAGATATCTCTGTCGGTGGCAAAGCATAAGAACCAGTGAAATGAAAATGAGTACAGTCCATTAGAGATTTAGAGTCATATATAGAAGTATATAGTGGAGACTGGAGAATGAAGAAAACCAACCTCTTCCCCATCACTGTGAGCAAGCTTTCACAATAAGCCTTAGCAGCAGATAGATCAAATCTCCCTGTGTCGATAACGACCTTTGAGAAGTCTGCGTATATTATTATAGCACCTAACCTCCGCAAATCAGTCAAAAGCAGCGCAAACACCTTTTGCATGACCTACAATATTGACAAAAACCGCAAGATGTCAAATGGATTAAGAAATATTGAAAGCAAAAGACCGTGAAATGTAACTCGCAAATCTCAAGATCTCAAAGCTGCTTTGGGAATTATATGTTATGACAGGGATACTGAACCAAGGAGATTTAACTTATAAGCTACAGATTCGACTAAACAAGTTGATCGAGAAAGATTCAGAAAAAGAAGCAAGGAGGAATTAAATATAAACTTTCTCATAAAAGCACAAAGCATTAAAATGTCATTTACCTTGTGAAGCATGAGATGAAGAGCTGGATCGTGAAGCTTCGAGGAAGGGCTACATACAATATGAAATTACTGATTAGTATTTTAACAAGTCAAGAATATGTAGTAGCAGGATGTGACATAATCATACCTGCAGAGCCACCAAGACAGATGTTGCAGAATGGAATCAGCATATATATTGCCAGAATTACACACATCATCCAAGCAACGCTGAATCAATTGTTTCAGGATACGAAACGCTTGAGCACATCCAATGGTCTCATCAAAACTGCCATTATCGTTTAAACTAATTCCTCTAGAATTCACACCATATTCAAATCCCAAAAAGCCGCCTCCTTCCATTTCACTCACAAGGTCGCTTTTCAGAAGGGCATTAACATCTAATCCATGGACCTGCACAATGCATGTTATTTAGGATAAAATTCCAAAAAGCATTAAGGAAAAAAAAGATTATATAATGACCTTTAACTCCACAGACACTTTTCTGTACGCTCCAGGGTATATATACCAAACTTGTATGTTGTACCTGTGACAAAGAACAGAAAAATTCACATAAACCAAAAGGCCAAAAAGACAAACCACTTGATGACATACCTCATCAGCTAAAAATGTATCTTCATTGTTTATATTTCCAAGGTCTGGAACACCATTATCTGACACCCAAAGGACCTGTTATACAAAACCAAATTCAATAATATGGGAAAAAAAATCAGTGATACAGAGAGAATAGCCTTTTGCCAAGGTTTCAGGAATATATTATGGAAAATTATCTAGACCGGAAAGTCGAAATAAGAACCTGTTGCTGGTCACGGAGTGCCCTGGACAGGAAGATATCTACTGTGAATGTTAACCAATCAAGTCCAAAATTCCCCAGAGGTACCTAATCAGTTGTATAGGAAATGTCTATAAACTGCATTAAAACACTAATATGAAGAACTACATTTCCACTTTACAAACCATAACCTACATGGGCGTATCTTGACTGGGCAATCCTCCGATCCAACCACTGAAATGCTGCAGCACAACGGAACATTGCTATTTTTGCTGCTGGACGTTGCCAGGAGACAGGCTATATGCATCACAACCACATCCAAAACGTACATATTTATCATTACTTGATCAAACTAACGTTTATCATAACATAAGAAAAAAAGAAAAGAGAGAGAGAAAAGAAGACAATTGGTTGATCAGTCAAGGAACCTGATAACTATTGTCATCGCCGTTGAAGGGAATCCTCAAACATGGAAAATCATCCAGGACCTTTATATCTTCCTTCATAGAGTTAAAGTCAGGGCATTCGATGACTACAACAGTTGGTCCACTATTTTCTTCCCTGAAAGAAAAGGTAACAATGGGAAAATTCAAACCTGATCGACGTGACCGTCTTAGAGAAGTCCAAAATCGGTCATTGTCACACAAATAACTAACAGAATTTATCTAATTAAGTAGTAGTAATAAGAAGAAGAACTAGCTCTTTGTATTTTAAGCAGGGGAGTTGAGTTTACTTGTATTCACTTAGCGCTTTTTGTATAATCTTCTTGGCAGCTTCGGGATGCTCAACATAGTCGACCTGATGATTAGCATTAGACAAGCTTGAAAAATGCAGGACTGTTATTGCAGGAGTTCTAGGTATGTTAGAGCTTACCTGGAAAAGGATACCATCCCAAGACAATGGCTTGGGTGACAATTCTTGACAACTATCTCTAAACTGTTTCTCTAGGGCAGATGATAATAATTCCTTTTCACCGTAAGGACTGACTACCACGGCAGACATAAGCTTCGAAGCATGACAATATAAAACATAAATAGCACGACCCGTTGAGGTGCTGCAAAACAAAGGAAACCAAGATATAAGATATTATGGAATCAGATAAATGAAACCAAATAGAATATTCCGAAAGAAGAAAAGAAACAAAAAGTTCAAAATGTAAAAGGAACTAATTTGAGAAAGCAAAATTCACAAGCAAAACCTTCCTTCAACTTATATTGTATGAAGTAAGAACTCCTTTCCATCATGTTTTCTTAACAAAATGAAGATCTACCTGTTATACAAATAAACAAGTGGAATTGAATTCTCCAAGTAGCGACATTCAGTTGTAGTTTTCCTATGAAGTTCACCAAGTTTCCATCCATCTTGGATGTTACGGTGTTTGGCCGTGTCTTCAATTTTGCATACACATCCAATCTGGCATATAGCACTAAACTCCAGAGGCATCTTAGTTTCATATATGCCCTGCCAAACTCAAAATGAAATCACACAAACAAACTAAGAGAATTGTTTTTATTGTTCAACATTTTATTTGATTACTTAATCCAACCTCAATTTTGGGGTTTGCAAGTAGAGCTGCAAGCTTTTTGCTTTCTTTTTTAAATTGATCCTCCTGCATATTGACCTGTAAAGAAATAAAGAAAAATTATAACTAACTAGAAGGAATACAAGAAGCAACATGTGTAGTGTGTAAAAGACATGCCTCAATCAAATTATAACAAGGCTTTCCATGAGGAAGAATCTTGTTGATACACTTTCCCGTGAAATTTCCAGGTATGGGATCGTCAATGGGATTAATGTAATTAATGTAAAACACCCTTGGGATCGTCAATGGGATCTTAAGCATCAATCCTTCCACAACAACCCAAGCAAAAAATTGCCCGCTCTGTGGACTTTGGACAAGTTGTATTATCTGAGAAACTCGGAAAAGACAACATGTTACATGGTTGCAAGAGATTAGACAAATATATAAACACAATGAGGTCTCGCCAATCGCCATGCATACCTGCAAATATGAACTAGTCAAAGCTTCTTCAGGTCTCCTAAAGTATGAGCCTACACCTCCTCTTCCCTTACAGACTTTTTTATTTATCTCGTGACCATCAATCTGATTACAAGGCCTTAGATCATCAAACCTACACAAGGAAGGGATAGTGGGATACACAGTCGACAAGTTAAAGAAACTTTTCAAAATACATTTTGTTCCAAATCAAAACTTTCTTGTTTTAAGATGAACTTCAGGAGAATCAATACCATTAGTGAAAAAGTACCTTCGTTTTTTCTTCTTCTGTAGAGTCATTTTCCATCTTCTTTTTTCCAGTTCAAGCCATCCTTGGTAATCTACATTCTTGTCTGCGTTCTTAAATGAGATATCATTGAACTCTGGATCCCAACTCTTTTGCTGCTTACCTTCAGAGTGATTTCTATCGACTTCATATGAACGCGCAATTGGCTTTGGCCCTTTTACGGAAGGTCTGTTTTCTTTGCAAAAATCCTCAATATCTTCCAGTACAATATCTTGAGTTGTCGAACGATTTGTGTCAAAGCCATCATCTTTGTTTGCTGAGCTAAACATATCAACAATTTTTCTCTGGCGAAATTTGTCACGGACCATTTTATCGACCCAGTCAGGATGACGCACCCTAGGCACGGGATTCGCCACCTATATAGGTCACATAAGTGGTTACATGTTTTTTAACATTAAGCACACACAAAAAAAAAGGGGGTGAAAATAGTTAAAATGAACCTTCTGCATTGCAGCAGGAATGGTAATAACTTTTTGGATACCTGAATGAAGTCGCTGCTTGTAATACGACCAGTCAATAATTGAACGGATTCCTCCATATGATGATATTTTGCACCATTTTTTCAGATAAATCTTTCTTTCTGTAAATTTAGAATACCTCACATTTGAACGTTAAGAATGCAACAATACATAATCAAACCAAATAACGGAATGCTTACCAGGATCATCCGTTTGAAATATGGCAACAGGAACAGCGCGTTCACTTACAGGTGTCCCCTAATCATGAAAAGGTTGGTAAATCATAAGAACACAGAGATTTTAACGAACAGTAGATACTATAATACAGAGATTTTGCATATGTGACAACATTAATTCTTGAATAAGAGAACATGTAAATATCAGCAGTGTTCCTAACTAAGAGAACCTCCAACAGTAAGCCACTGTCATAACTAGACGTCAACGAAGGAGGACAAAAAAGTTGCATGAAATTTCTAAATTTGACAGAAAAATGTACCTCTGGTTTACAAGCAACGATGTATTGGCAAAGCAGTCCTTTATCTTTGACCATTGTACCACCGAGAAAATCAGCAAGGCGTTTTGCTGTGGTCACTGCACATGACTTTTGTTGACCATATTCTGCTAAAGATTTGCTCATAGTGCTTGATTCTGATATATAATCTAGCAATTCACTATCCGCGATATCTTTTCCTTGATCCTGAAGAAAATGTGAAGGAAAACCTATGAGCAAAATGACACAGTTGTAAATAAGAGAAATCATCCTTCTCGGTTTAAAAATAATCAACTTAAAAAAAAAAACACAGAAACGAGATATTTGATATACATCGAGTAGGTCAAGCCACCGATTTGCAACAACTGCAACAGCAGAATAACACTCTCCAAGAGTTGATCCATGCAGAAACTTGTCAAATAGCTCGGCCTGTAGAGAAAGGCAAGAAAAAACAAAAATGATCTATTTCAGTACTTGACAGATTCATGAAGTATAAAGTAAAAAAAACAGAACAAACTTAGCATATACATTTATCAAGTCCATATTTATAATAAGCTTGTCAACACAAGAATCCAATAAACAAAGATGGAGATGTTTAAGGAAAATATATGTAACATACAATCTTTTCATATAACAGAGATGATTACTAAATCCCTTATTTCTTTTGTGAACAATGAAAACAGATGATGAAGTGGATACCTGGAAAAATTTAATGAGTTTGAGCTCTCCTCTACGCTTCATCTCAAACCCCTTGAGTTCTGCTATGGTTCCGTCATGATTGAAAACAGCATACTTCTTCTTAATTAAGATTCCCTCTTCCTTCGATGCAGGAATAATCATTGCCTGAATGTAGAGTATTACAAATATTATTCTTGTCAAGCAAATCAAAGAGCAGGACAAGTGTTTATATAAGGCATACCTTGTACGGTCCATCCACTTCAAATTCAATTGAGCATTCACTATGTGACTTATATGTCTTGCGTACAGGATCTACAAGAGTCTGTTTCAAAACCAATTAGAGATGTTATTATGGGCTTGTCCAGCCCGTTTACGTCCGTGTGCATTTATGTCCGTCCGTTTATGTCCATGTCCATTTATGTCCATTTAAGTTTTAGCCCATTTATGTCCATCCATTTAAAACCCGCCGAACAACAAAATCCATTTATGTCCAATTATATGTTGATAATTTGATTTTTAATCAAACTCGTGAAATCACGTTTTCCCGCCAAAACCGGAAAATCTCGTTTTCCCGCCAAAACCGAAAAATCGCGTTTTCCCGCCAAAATCGCGTTCCCCCCCCCCCCAAACCGGAAAATCGCGTTTTCCCGCCAAAATCGCGTTTTCCCGCCAAAATCACGTTTTCCGCCAAAATCAAAAAATCGCGTTTTCCCGCCAAAATCCTGTTTTCCCGCCAAAATCGCGTTTTCCCGCCAAAATCACGTTTTCCCGCCAAAATCATGTTTTCCCGCCAAAACCGGAAAATCGCGTTTTCCCGCCAAAATCAAAAATAGTGTTTTCCCGCCAAAACCGGAAAATCGCGTTTTCCCGCCAAAATCGAAAATAGTGTTTTCCTGCCAAAACCGCGAAATCTCGTTTTCCGCTATTTTTATGTTTATTATTTAATATTATTATCTTTGAATTAAAAATTAAAAAAAAAATTAAACATGTTAAATGGACTGTCCGTCTAATTTTATGAAAACCCGTTTATTATATGGACGTAAACGGGCTCGTCCATTTATGTCCGTTAAATTTATAGTGGACATGGACGTTAAACGGGCTTAAAATTTTGTGAAGGCCCGTTTATGTCCAATTACCATCTGTCCATGATAACTTCCCTAAAACCAATAATCAAAGCAAAATGCGTTTCAGAATCTCCAAATAATTTGTTATATCATTCTGCCTATTGACTAAATTGAAAACAAAAACTACTTATTCCGTAAGGTATACCTGATATTGGTCATTTGAATTATTCTTCGCCACATCAACATTAAGTATTACACGCGGATACGAGATGGTGAATGTCTTCATGTCTCTGCAATAAACAAAAACCATTGATAGTTTATTTAACATCTTCAGAACCACAAGAAATGTAATTAAACTCTTTAAAAACATCTTAAACCGAAGTATGTAATATAGTATAAGGAAGTTACTAGCATGGAAACATCCAAATCATGGAGATTGCAAAACCTTACATCGTTTTAAAAGTAAAGTTCTCAGGAAAAGATCCAGGGAGAGCACACCATATACCATCTGTATCCAGCTCAAGTGGTTTCCCAATTCGGTCAATAAGCAAACGAGCATTCTGGATGATTTTGGCTCCAGTGTAAGTAACTACACCAGCCATTTCCATAGAGTACCATCTTGCGCCCCTGGAACCGGGTTTCAAGTGAAGCTTTCGGGTCAAACAAAATACAAAAAGATGATGTTTACTATAACCAAATTCCAAGCTCTTTGCAAGAAATTAGAGGGCTCACTTTCGCATGACATATCCATAGAAGGAATTAAGTATACACTTATGAGCTAGCTGCAAGGAATCGTAAACCACTACCATGTCCTGTTGCAAAAGTTTTGATGTCAAATAACCATAAAATCTAAAATAAGTTGCAAGGATATAAGATATACCATACCTTTGCTTCCTGGATCTTGATTGAATTGCCACTTGCCTTGGCCTCTGACAACTTTCCCTTCCAGACCTTGTTAAGTGTTTTGTATTCATACCTCCTATCTCGAAAGCTATAATTACATGCATATACCAATAAAAAAAAAAAGAAAACAGAGATTGTTTCACAAAAGACTAAACATCCAAACAGAGTCTCTCAGTCAAGAACAAGATTGGTACAAAAGCCACGCACCTGCGAACAGTGTCCACATAGAACGGGTAATTAAAAAAACCTTGTCCATCAACCATGTAGGATATCATCATAATTTGATCAGATTCAGCATCCGGGAACTTCAAACGAAGCTTTTCTGTCTCTATATCGAATGCACAAACGCGGACTTCTGCGCGTTGGAGAAGATCCGTCCTCTTTTCTAGTATGACATCAGTGCTGAAAATACTAACATTGTACCATTGCCCACACCGCACATCTGGACAGCAAGAAAATACCATGATGTTGACAGCCTTGAGGGCTAAACTAAGATTCAAGTTTGACTAAATAGGTTACCATTATCAATTGCAAATCGGACATGATAAGGAACATCGTACTCTCGGAGGTCCACCACAGAGTCTAAGCAATATTGAGGACGCTGTTCTCTGCATTCCAAGAATTAAAGAGAGTAACGAAAAAATAATCTGAAACACCCGAGAAGAAACTTGGAAACTATAACTAAGGAACAACAGAGTTTAAGGGATGGAATTTGTAAGAACAAAAATACATTGCCTTACCGTTTTCCAGCCAATATGGATTCGTATGCTTCAAGTGCATTAAATTTTTCCAGGTTTCGTTGGACAATATGCAACAGATCCCTCTTAACTTCCACTAATTGTTGCACAGTATCAAATGATACTTTAAGATATTTTTTTCGCAGGCTAGATAGATGATTTTTCTGCTCATGAACATAAGAAATCAAGAAACTCAAATTGGTATGGTATGTAAATTAAAGTTAGCAAAAGTGACAAGTAAAAAAAAGGTACTGAAAAAGTTCATATTTTGCATATATATATTGTTGCACTAAAGAACAAGCAATAAACACTTTAACATTTACCTACTAGCAAACGTTTTTGAGTTACAAGAACGTTTTTGGCAAGCTAGATAGATGATTTCAACACATGGATGCAAGATCAATTTTGGACTTATTACTAGAGCTGCTCAGTTTTTAAGTTCCAGGAAGAGGAAAAATAACTAAAAGTTGAAGCAAATGTAATTGATATGAGTCTAATAAACTGGTGGGTTAACTAATAAAATGAGTTATGATTTACTGACTTACAAGATCAAGATCTTCTTTGTGAACAATCTCAATATCAGCAACTTGTCTTTCATATCGGCGTCTCAAGTAGGCTTCAACTTCCAGTTCCATATTGTCCTGTAATTTAGCATTGCAGTGTAATTGACATATAGGATGAAAACACTCAAGTGGGTTCAATTCAAGGAGCATTCAGATGATGGTCATACTTTGGTGGCGGCATACAAGTAAGGGCGGAACTTGTACTTAGTCTTAAAAGAAGACCCGTCCTGAAAAGAAACAAAGAGGTTAAGCAACTCATACGAAGAAGCTAACAATAGTAATGACCAAATGGTCCAAAACTCACCTGAGTGACAAAGTAAAGGTCCACACAACTAAAGGTTTTCCCAGTATCTTCATCTTCCCAAGATGACTGCAAGAATAACTAATCAGTGAGTGTACTCATAATATGATTATTGCATTCTCGTATCTCTGTCAAATAAATGATGATACTCGAACTTGTTTGTCATCTCCTATAACCAATGCCTCTAAATTGTAAGAGAGAGACTTACTGATGCGAATGTGAGTAGCCACCCGAGCCGCGTTTCCCCTTGGGAAAAAAGCCCAAATCCAAGTTTAGTTTCGAGTTCATCTACGGACTACGGCTGAAACTTTCTGCCTATTCGACCTCTGATCACATCTTCTTCGTTTATCTCCGCTCATCTTTTTGATGTTTAAGGGATTTGCACAGGGAAGAGGCGAAGTTCCAGCGAAGAAGAAGAAGAAGCGATGGGATTGTACCTAAATTGAAACTGAACCTTTGATTAAACCTGCAAAAGAGAAAGCTTTGAGTGAGAATAAGCAAAGTAAAATCTTAAGCAAACGCATAGAGAATACATAAATACAGAGAAGAGTCTAAATAGAAACATCACTAACAGATGAGTACTAAGAATCAAAAGAGGTACAAGCTTATGTTACTCCAACAACACAGACACACAAGTCGATTAAGAAATAAGATCAATAAACGAAACACAACAATCAAAGTTTCCAGCTCCATCATACATACCAAACCACAAAAACAACCTAAAAGCCTCAATGCATAACGCACTCTGACCTATTCCCTTAAACCTAGTAACCTGTTTGAGCAAGTCCCTGATGAAAAAGATTAAAACTTTCAAAAGAAACGCATCAGAAACCAACTTGCAGATGTATCAAGTATCAACCAAATCAGAATCACACAAAAAAGAAGCAACTTTTGTGCTAATCGCAATTCCAGGACAAATCCAAAAATAGGGCAAGACTCAAGAGAGAATATAAGCAAAGAGAACATAAACCAAAGTCACACCCAATTGAACAAAATCAAGAAGTTTTGTCAAAGTAATCGAAAAATCAAAACCCTGAAAAGTGAACGAATTTGACCAAGACGACGACAAAGAAACCCAATTGAAATTGAACCATAACAGTAGAAGAAAACCTAAAAAAAGGAGAGATTTTTCACACAAGAAGAAGAAACCCAGATGAAGAAACGGCGGATGGATACCTAAAGAGAGGAGCTTTAAGACATGAGAGGATCAAAACAAAACAAAACGTCTTCTTCTACAGTGAGAAAGAGAGAGAGAGAAGCTGTGTGTGTCGTGTGTGAGTCAGCAGCGAATCAAAATGAGCAGAGAGAGGAATATATGTATGTGTGTGGTGTGTTGTAGAAGTTAAGTTAAAAAAAAACCAAAGATTCTTAAATGACGATACAAGGAAATGAAGATGAAGCAGTTGAAATGTTTTCGATTGTTTTGTATCATCGTGCCTTGTGTTTCACTCCAGGGTTTTCTGTTGTTGGGCTTGGTTTTCATTTTCCGGCCTCATAAGAAATAGTGATCAATGTTTTAGTTGGCTTTCTCATAACCAAGCGTTTGTATGGTTTATTAACAAAAGGCCACCTTCAGGTGATTGTAAACAAAAAAAACTCGAGTGCTCAGCACTAGACTGAATTGATGATATCTAAAGTTATGAAAAAATTTGGTTAAATTAAAGAGATCATGTATGTAGGAGATGATAATAATACAACAAAGGAACAAGGAAGAGGACATATTACATAAAGTTATGTTTTGATCCCTGAAAAGAGAATCACAGAGCAGAGAGTTTGACTTCTTGAGTGGAAGGTCGATAAACTATGAAGGTACTATCAGTTGAAAAGGAGCCTGGATTGAAACATGTTGTTCCTTCAAATTTACACACCTTTTGCTCACTCTTGTCACCTAATACTATCTGTTTTATAACAACAACACAATCATTTTTTGTTTTTAAGTTCGGTTTAGTGCTTCCAAAACTATGCGATATTCAACCTATAATAAGATGTATGAATATACCGTATGAGGAGTTGGATATAGTTGTAGACAGTGATCATAGTTCCAAATGATTGGTTGCTCCATGAGAGGTAGAGGACATAGATGGCTCTGATGAATTATTGTGGAGACCAGCTGAACCCATGAACATATTCGTCATTACCCGAAAAACACTGTCAAATCAGAAGTTAGAAAATAATGTAGACGAGAGATGTTTTACGTGATCAAAGAGGTCATTAGTTTCTTCTAAGGAAGGGGTTATTAAGCATGAACGACGCATTCGATACACAAGGTCTTGTCGGAAGAACACAATCTCCTGGTTGTAGAACTTTACTCTGCATTTTACAAAGACAAGATCATTGCTTCAGCTTTTGTGTTCCGTTCCTCATACATATTCAGAAGCCAAAATACCATAATAATGAACAATATAGAGCTCACACTCACCTGCAAGGATTGCTTGAAAATATCGCATTGGGAACAATGGCTTGAAGCTCTTCGGTTAAATAGTTTGGTAAACCGCATCTTGGCAAGACTGTTGAAGGACCTGTTAGATATAATGAGTTTTTATTAGTCATGTCTCCTCATGGACCTTGGCGTTATTTAGATAGTGATATGGAGATGGTACCTGCATCACCAGGACCTGGAATGCATAAAAACCGACTGCTTTCGTTTAGCCGTGGATGGTTTTCAATCATTCTCCCAAGTTTACTGCCTGAAAAATGAAATGGATGCATGTATAAGAAGAGATTTTGGATTGACACAATTCAAGAGAGTTTTAAGTAAAATGATCACTTACCTAAGGCTTGAATAAGAACCAAATGATAAGTTACATGGGCGAGAACAAAAGTTTCCCATGAAAACAAACAAAGATGGCACTATCTCCTCACTTTCAAAACCATCAAGAACCGTTTCAAGCTTCCCAAGAACCTTTTCACAACGGACAACACATTTTGGGTGATCTTTAAACTCAAAGATTGATGCTAAAAATACAGTAGTTGGTACTTTAACTCACCTCTTCATCATCCAGCCATATGTCAGACAATATGACAAATGTGTCATCCACCGCTTGTCTTTCTAGTTCTGCAAGTCTACTCTGTAATCAGGGGAACAAATCTAGCTATTATGTTTTTATTTCTGCTGTGACTTATTCTCAATCCACAAGTAGAAAAACAAAGACTCAGGGATTACCATCTTTTGTCTATTTGGCCTACCACATCCGAAGAAGTCATCCTCAGGGTGTTCCTTTAGTGTTTTAGCTCTATCTTCTAAAGGAGGAAACCCACATGTTATCACCTTAACCAAAACATGAAGAAAAAGCTTTTAGAAAGCGGAACAAGTAAGTCAAAGAATGTAGTCGCTTGAAACTGAGCTCAAGATACCGATTAAAATTGTAGAACCTATAAAATATGCACCTTGCAGCTCTAATATACCTGAAAGATACCATTGTGCATTTCACCTTCTGCCAAAATTATAGTATTCTCTGTGAAAAAACCAGTGGTTATCTTGTACTAATTGTCAAAGAAAACTAGTCCAGATTTTTTAGATGGAACTACCAAAAATTAAAGAGAAGAAAAAAAGGATATTGCTTTGGACAAATCAACCTCTACAGAAGCTGAAAGGTCTTCAAGGTAATAATGTCCATCTTCCAACTGTGATATCAAGCCCATCACCCATTTCTTTCCCATTTGAAATACTAGAGACTGGATTGAAGATATCTACTAGACAAAGTCATAACTAGTCTTAGCTTTTAACACAAGAATACAAAAAAAAAAAAAAATGAAAAAATGGGAAGAGGAAACTAATACTAACCTCATAGTTGTTAAATTGATATATCTCAGCATCAAATGTTAGACTAGAAAAATACTCAGAGCGAGAAACTCTCTGCAACAGCAACTTGAATCGTTCCCTGTATATCTCTGTTTTTGCAGAAGCCTCACCATGAACAGGCAGATTACTCTCATGCCTAGAATCAATAATTCAATCAGTGCAAAGTTGTTTATGCCATCAACATACCAAGGCACAAAGGAACATTGTGTCATCATATCTATGAAAAGCTTTATCATCTATCAACTCTCATCTTTAGAAACTCACTGACATTGTCTTAGTAACAGAAGAAAGTAGAAGCCTTACTGGATGAACCGCTTATTAACACTATCGTATCGATATTTCGGCACCAGAAACACGTCGTTGATGATGGCCAAGGGATTAACAGTGGTGGTAGATTCTTCTGCCGCGTTAATCACGTTTTCAATTGATTTCACATCGATTGTAGAAGAACCTGCAACATTTTTTTGTTAAAAAAAACCTAACTATATGAGAATTGATAAGTAGTCGAATACTCAGGGGTATGCAATACGTGATTCTTGCTGGAGACGATTGAGAAGAAGATTGATATCTTCATCGGGGAAGGGTATAATCATCTCTAGGGCTTCGACTATGAGGTTGTACCCTCTCAATTTGAATTGCCTCTGTATTTCTTGACTCCTCTTACACTTTATTCTCATCTACGTCTCTTTTTGCTTTCTTCGGTTCGAATCCAAGAGGACCAAGACTCTCTCTCTCTCACTCTCACGGCGGAAAACGAATTGGTTGAGTTTCTTAGAACGTTTTAAATTTTGGTAACACTCAGGGTCAGGGGCGGCTCATTGTTATAAGTACGCTTCGACCTGTGCCATATGTGTATTGTTTAATTTAAGGGCAATTCTCTAGACACTAGAAAATGACAAAATGTATGGTAAATATTAGATAAAGTTCTATAATTCTTTTGCGTAGTCATCTTATGATGTGTGACCAGATTTTAACTTTGAATAAACAGAGTGAAAAGATTCCAAGTGCACAATCAATCATGTGTAAATGTGTAATATTAAGGATCAATTCCACTAAGAGAAAGTAGTTACACAATAAATTCAGATAACAAAATCTAACTAAGACAAAAATAAATTAGAGGTTTGTGGGCTTTTCTAAATATAAACATAAAACCTAAAAACAAGTAAAGACTATACACATATTTGAAGACATTTGAGTACCTTCATTATGTTTCTATTTCTCCTAAACAGAGACATAAGTTTAAAGAGAGAGAGCTAGAGTTTGTGTTTTTCTAGGATACTCTTTAGGTTAGTAAATTTGGAGTACGTGTAATTTGGTATGAATCTCAATCGGTGGATTGAGTTGTATATTGACAATGAATTATATAGAGATACAATGGTAATCAACACCCTAAAAGATACAAGGTCTCTCCAGGGATTGACACATCAGCTTTTTGGAGTTTTCTGGGAGTGACACCTCAATTAAAATCGTTACCCAATCAGAACATAACGATTAATACAGCTCAGTTTTCTTATCCAGTAATATTCTTCTATTCTTCCACATCACACTTCATAATATCTCATCTCTTATAACGATTTAATTGTTGGCCCATTGTTTTTATTTGATTTTAAAATGGCCCAGTTGCTTTTAAAATGGCCCAGTTGCGGAGGAAAAAATTACGCCACGATATTGGGAGCTTCGAGACCTTCGTCCTCTTCACGATATTGGTACTATCTTCGACGAAGTATTTAATATTCTGGCTACCATCGGCCACCGGAAAGAGATCTCTGGTTTCTTTAGCCGGAGGACGAGGAGGAGGAACGACGTCATCATCGCGTTTGTGAATTCCAAAACTCTCAAGAGGAGGGGTTTGATTCTTCTTCACCGGTGGTTGAGAACATTAATGGTACTTTCCGATCTTGATCTTCTTTATAAGAAGAAAAGTTTTGGATGTTGAGATCCAACATGATCAAGAATCTAAGCTACAAACGGCGTACTGATTTGCGGTGCTCTTCTCTGGTAATTTTATAATTCATTCTGGGAAGAAGGAACCAAATGTTACTGACACCTAAGATGTTTAGTTCTTGGCTTCGTAAAGATGTCAAGAAGATTCTCAAACGCAAAGATAGTGATGCTGGTGAAAAAGGTAACTTAAAAAGCGTGATTGAGGATGCGTCATCTAATTCAAGAGGAGGTTGAAGTATCGTTCATGCTAAGACGCTGAAACTGCTTGAAGAAGATTTCAGTGGTTTTCAGAGAATTGGTCGATTCGATGTATTCCGTAGTCGATTCAGTGAATATATTTGGAGTTCAATTGGAAATCAACCAGATCGGAAGTTCAATCCTGATTTGCGGTGCTCTTCTCATTCCAATTATGGCTACACAATTATCATCTCATTCCACATAGCTAAAGATAAGCAAATTCATATAATACAGGATATGAATTTCAAGTAGTTTGATGAAATCCTTAATTTCCTTATGTTTTTACTGACTAATCAGTAGAAATCTGCAGGTATATGCAGTCTCAATCATCTTCTTCCTCAGTTTGCCACAGTACTGATCCAGATATGTTTTCTTCCGAAACAACAACAACAACTACAACAACAACAACAACAACAGATCTCTTCTGCAACAATCCTTATCTCAATCCATTAATGGATGATCATCAATCTCTTAATTTCTTTGATAATTTTGCCCCTACGACTCATCATCTCCTCTCTTCTTTGACTTTAGTGTTATACGCCTAACTCTCATGGATCTACTGGATGAGATCACTAAGCTGAGCCGCATGGCCCCGAAGAATTTGTTCTTTCACGTCAATTCCTATATACAAATGGAGGATCTCATGTTCGCGGCTGAGAGGTAAATCTCATCTTTTCGTAATGAATCATAATTCAGAGTCATAGGCAGAAGGAAGATCTCTGGATGCCAAATATAGAGAAACTTATTTTACCTTATTTTACCAATAATCCCGGGTTCGAATCCCCACGGCTGCAAACACCTTAAGTGGCCACCGCAGACAATTTAAAATCGGGTTATGCGGCTTCCAGGAACTACTCTTGCCGCCTTCGGGATGCACGCAGTGGGCTAGTCTGGATCCATTGGGCTTGGGATACCTGAGTTATCCAAAAAAAAAAAAAAAAAAAGCCGAAGATGGACTAACTTACACAAATATGCCTTTCATAAGATCAAGTTCTAAACATATTATATGAATATAAAATATAAATAAATAAATAATGGCAACTTGTTAGAAAAAAACGATGTACAAGTTTGAGAATTGGGCCATTAAGAGTCCTTTATAACAAGTCACTATGATTATCAACTTCTTAAGGCCATACATAACAAGACTCTTAACATGTTGCGGAGGACCATTCATAGCTTTTTGGAGTATCATGATTCATGACCCGAAGCCACTCTTTGAGTCTCGAAGAAGCAATAGACTAAAATGGGTGATCTCTGTGACTAATCTTGAGTTGTTTTGGCACAATGCTATAGATACATAAAGAACTATAGAGAACGAAGAATGGAAACTTTATGTAAAAACATGAACTTTGTAAAAAAAATTGCAAGATTTTTCGTTTTACCAAAAGTTATTGGTCGCTTGAACCAGAAAGAAACGGATTTAACGTATCTTACAAGAAAATTTCATATATTTCGACTTTTTAGTGATCAATGAATGAAGTAAGTCAACGGAAATGCAAGTGATGAGCAAACATAATTCAAGACAAGCTAAGACGATTCTGATAAGATAGAATTAAGCAAAAAATTGAATCTAAATTTGAAACTAACCTTCTAAAGCTTTCGTGGTGATTGGGAGGCACCGATGAAAATGCGATCAGCGTCGGAGATGGACTGAGAGTGCCGGTCGAGGATCACATTTCAAAACCATGAAACATTTTTTTTTCTTTTTAAATTCCGAAAGAATGGGATTTTTTGGGTTAAGCCGGTTTAGGCTGAGGTTTACTGGGTTTAGTTTGATTGGGTTCAGGTTAGTTTTGAAAGCGCAAAAAAACTAACAATTTGATTCAACATTGACAATGTTATTAGTTTAAATGGAAGGTTGCTTACATGTATTGCATCAAGACCCGGACAATGTGGTCGTGCTGATGTCTAGAAAAAAAAAGATTTTGGATTGAAATTTGAAACCATCACATGTTAGAAAGTAAGTTTTTTTCTCAGGTTAAAGGCTTATCTTTGTTTTGGTGTGATTTGAAACAAGTACATATTGGAAGGTAAAGAGATCGAATTCTACATGAAGAAACTTCAAAAGAAGAAGGACAAGAATGTTGGTGCTGCATATTAAACAATTTTTTTCTATTCGGATTATACTTACATTTTTTTATCTTCCAAATTGAAAACCTTTTCTTTATACTTTTGTTGAGTTTTTAGAGTTTGAGACAGAGATATTGATGTTATATAATTAGCATGATTGATCCATATTTTTTATTAAACTGTTTTCCAATATTGGTACGAGGAAAGGATAATACAGTTTTGAATCGTTGCAGACTTGCAGTGGTCAGTGGTATTATAGTTTTTTTTTTAAGTTTACACATATGGTTTCGTTTTAAGATTCCGGATTTAATCCTTTAAATTGTTAGCTTTCAAGATTTGTTATTTTCTAAGTTTAATTTGGTTTAGATTTGGATTCTGTAAGTAAAAAAAAAACAACAATAGAGGTAATCAAAAATATTTTAAACAGTTCTTGCTTATCCAACCTTGCTTTGTCAGGAAAATAACACATGTGAAACTAGCTATCGTCCGAGACATTGAAAGTCTTTTCCTTTGGTATGTTTGATGACTCGTCGTGATTGTTGAGAAAGAAATATTCAAAATTTCAAATACTTTGATTAAGATTGATTATATAAATTGAGATAGGTTATGACTTATGAGTGTATGACACACGTTATGAAATATCGGCTTTAAGTCAAAGATATAAGAAAGAGGGTTTAGTGTGTATCAACGATTTGAGATAAGATGCTGAAAAAGCTTCAAACGTTTTTCCATATAAAAAAACGTCAAAAGCAAGATGTTTAATCTGAAAAGAATCTATAGATTAAAAACCTAGACAGCACGTGCTAAATAGAATTATAGGTACCAAAAACAAAATTTGGAGAAGTATAGAGAAATGTTATTGTGTCATAGTATCCACCCTAATTCCAAAAAAAAAAATTCTACAAATTTACTGAATCTTGGGGTGGTCTTGGATAATAGTTGGGTTGATCAAAAGAAGTGAGAGAAGAAAAGTCACCGTTTTAAATCATTCTTAAGAATGCAGTGTAAACTTTAGGTACGTTCCATCTCCATCATCTGAGAGAGTTAACTGGACATCAATCAAGCAAGCTCCATCTTGTCCCAACAAAATCATCTTCAACATGCTGTTACCAATTTTTATTAATTTTTGTTTCCTAATCAATCAAACGTCTTTTATAAAATATTTTTATATTATAAAAAGAAATGGAATATCCTTTGTATAAAAATAATTTCAAAGATATAATTCGAAAGAAAGATGAACATAGGTTTACTCATAAGTTTTAATGTTATTAGTTTTTCTAATTACTATTATCTTAGAAATAAATATTATATAAAAAATCTAAATATAAAATAAATATACATTAAAAAAAACCAACAATATAACAAAACACAACAAACAATCAAACAAATAAAATTTACATCAACCAAAAAAAAATGTATAAAAAAATATCCCGCGGCATCGCGCGGGTATCTATCTAGTAATCATAATTAGAGGAATATTTAGTATTCCATATCTATATGAAGGAAATCCTTAGATTCCTATTCTATCAGTACGTACCTTTGAGAGTGGCAACTTGAAATCAAACTAATATCTTTCTTTTAACACATGACATGAAGGGATAATTTCAAAAGAAAATATCTCGCCTAATTTAAGAAGATAAAAAAAACACAAAAATGATATTGGTGTCTCTTTTTTCAAAAGAAGATCTTAGCTTTAGATCAGAACACTTTTTGGCCTCAAAAACAAGTCTCATCCTCTTTCTGACCATCGTTGTTGTTGTCATCTTTTTGACTTTCTCGCCTTGTAGCATTAAAAAGCCCACTAAACTGACAAATGATGCCGCAAACCTCCTTTCCTTCAAGGTCGACATGATCACTAACCATTCTTCCTATTGCATGGGATTTGTCCTAGTGGCTGGAATCACGTAACAAAAACAATCTGAAACAAATATGATCAATGTTATTAAATATACATTTTCAATTGAAATGTTAAATATATATTTTCAATTGAAAATTGAATAAAGTGATTATTAGTTATTCAAGTAGAATATTACCTAGTCTTGTACTTATTATTATTAATGTATTAATTATTTAACTGTATCATTCATTTTACTTGATATTTTGTGTCTTAAATTTTTATTTAAATTTATGTGGTAAAGAAAAAAAAAGTTAAATATAAATAAAAATGGATAAAATACACATTTTATTCATACTAAAGTTTATTTAGTTTGTTTTGGTGGATATTCTATATAGAGAGGATTAGTTAACCTTAGGTGGACACTCTAATTGTTTGGTACGCTTAGATGGACACTTAATTAAGATTTTCTTTTTGTGCAAAGTACACTTAATTAAGATAATATTAACTTTTAATGTTAATCTTCTTGTCTTTTGACAGTAATTTCTAACAAAGAGACAAATTTAGAAAAGACAGATAAATGGTCAATCTTTTTTATCTTTTATGGGCTTCGATATATATAATGGTCAATCTCCTTCAAACCTTCCGACAATTAGCTCTCTCTTCGATACATACATATACACAAAAGTCTCCTATTCCTCTGATCTACTTTATAGCCTTGAGACTCTCTTTCTGTACTTTAATCATTCATCTCTCTCTTAGTTCTCTTATTCTGGATCATCCAATACCAAATCTTGAAAGACTCAAATCTTTCCAAGATTCAATTTCATAGATATCTTGAATCTTGATAATAGTCTCACACTTTGGTTTTCAAGATGGGAAACGAAGAGACCGTAAGATTCTTGATTCACTTATTCAATGGAAGATGGTTCATGGTGTTTGCTTCATTCCTCATCATGGCTTGTGCTGGAGCCACTTATCTCTTCGGGACTTACTCCAAAGATATTAAATCTACACTTGGTTACGACCAAACAACGTTAAACCTCTTAGGTTTCTTCAAAGATCTAGGAGCAAACGTTGGAGTCATGTCCGGACTCATTGCTGAGGTCACACCGACTTGGTTCGTCCTAACCATCGGTTCTGCGATGAACTTCGTCGGTTACTTCATGATCTGGCTTACCGTCACAGGCAAAGTGGCGAAACCAAAGGTTTGGCAAATGTGTCTTTATATTTGTATTGGAGCCAACTCGCAGAATTTTGCAAACACAGGAGCTTTGGTTACTTGTGTTAAGAATTTCCCTGAAAGCAGAGGAGTTATGCTTGGTTTGCTTAAGGGTTATGTTGGACTAAGTGGCGCAATCATGACTCAGCTTTATTTCGCGATATATGGAAACGATTCCAAGTCTTTGATTCTGTTGATAGCATGGTTGCCTGCTGCGGTTTCACTTGTGTTTGTGTATTTGATAAGAGAGAAGAAGGTTGTGAGGCAGAGGAATGAGCTCAGTGTGTTTTACCAGTTTCTTTATATTTCTATATTCTTGGCTTTGTTCCTTATGGCTATGAACATTGCTGAGAAGCAAGTTCATTTCTCGAAAGCCGCTTATGCGACAAGCGCTACAATATGCTGTGTTTTGCTCTTTGTGCCTCTTGCGGTTTCGGTTAAGCAAGAGGTTGAAGTGTGGAACATGAAGAAGTTGCCAATCGAAGAGCCGACCGAGCTCAAGGTTGAGAAACCTATTGATCTTTGTCAAGGTAAAATCGCCAAGGTGGATGGAGAAGATAAGGAGACGAAATCTTGTTTCTTGACGGTTTTTTCTCCACCGCCAAGAGGGGAAGATTACACAATACTGCAAGCATTGTTCAGCACCGACATGATAATCCTATTTGTCGCGACATTCTGCGGTTTAGGATCGAGTTTGACCGCGGTAGACAACCTCGGGCAAATAGGGGAATCACTCGGCTACCCGAACCACACGGTTGGATCATTTGTGTCTCTAGTCAGCATATGGAACTATTTTGGTAGAGTATTCTCAGGTTTTGTCTCGGAATACTTGCTTGCAAAGTATAAATTACCTCGACCGCTTATGATGACATTAGTCCTCTTATTAAGTTGCGCTGGCCACCTTCTCATCGCGTTCCCGGTACCAGGCTCGGTATACATAGCGTCGATTCTAATGGGATTCTCTTTCGGTGCACAACTTCCTCTACTCTTTGCCATCATCTCAGAACTCTTCGGACTCAAGTACTACTCTACATTGTTCAATTGTGGACAGCTAGCTAGCCCGCTCGGGTCTTACATCCTAAACGTTCGAGTAACGGGAATGCTTTACGATAGAGAAGCATTGAAGCAACTTGCAGCTCGAGGGCTAACACGAAAAGATGTAAAGGACTTGACTTGCTTAGGAAGTCAATGTTATAAGTTGCCGTTTGTGATTTTGGCAGCAGTAACGTTCTTTGGAGCACTTGTGTCTTTGGGTCTAGCAATGAGGACGAGAGAGTTTTACAAAGGTGATATTTACAAGAAGTTTAGGGAGAGTCCTGAATCTGAGTCAGAATTGGTGGTCTCTGATTCAAGAAAGTCTTAAATTTGTTGGTAATCATTTTGTTATCAAACAAATTGAATATTGTCTATAAAAGTTTTATAGATGAATATGAATAAATTAATAGAAGAGAGCCGTTTCTTTAATCTTCTTCAACTTGGCTTTTTTCTCTTTAATTCAAGACAAGTTGTTGAAGCTCTTTTTTTGTCGGTTAATCTAAAATACTAAAAAAAGGTGTAAGAGTAATGATGTGATATAATATCACATCATTCCAAAACATAACGTTCACGAGTTTGCAATGTCACATTGTAAGAGCTGTCTCACTCTCACCAACTATGGATAACGCACGCCGATTAGTTGTTGGTTTACTTATTTACCCCTCTCAGTCTGAGCTCTTGTGTAATATTTGGACTTTGACTTATTGAGACAAAAGCCACGACACATATTTGTCATTTTTTAGAGTAGCCCCTGCGCATTCTTTTTTTTTTTTCGGATTTTTTGGTCTGGTTAGTTAAAATTTTGTTGAATTGAACCGAATAAAAGTTTGGCTCGATTAGATTCTGCAGTCGGTTTTTCGATTTTTAGAAGGTTTTTGAAGTTTTTTTTTTGGTTTACAGTTCGGTTAATCATATACCAAACCGAACTGCAAACCAAAATACATTTGAAAAATTACCGGTTGATTCGCAACTCAAAACCGAATTGAAACCAAAAACCGGAAATTTCGGTTCGGTCGGAGTTAGAGGAAAATTATCCAATTGTGTGACTTCGTTGTGAAAGGAGACTCCATTGCGGTTCAAGTGTGTATTAGTTCAACTGTCTTCGTTTTTATATATCACATAAACAAATTTGTAGGCGGATTTAAAAAAGAAAAAAAAAATCATTGAAAAAAAGAAAATTTTGGTTCTTCTTTTTTCATGTGTAACATGATCACACATGGGCAGATAGCAAAACTTAAATTTTGGACGCTCTAAATTGCATGCCTTATTCATCTTTTGAAAAGGTTTTAAGATTTTTTTTGAAACTTTTTGTATAATTTAAATTTATCGGCCAATATATATATGATGTTAATGTTAGAAAAATTAGTCAAACAACAGCAATTATCTCTGGCATTTTGTTTAGGGTCATTTTGTGCAGAAACGCAAAAGAAAACTTTAATTAGGAAAGCTGCACTTAGTTTAGTTGTCTCGAACAAGCGGAAATAAAACTGCGAAATCAACCTCTGCGTGGCACTATATTTACCAAAATACCAACTCATGCGCGTGGTATAACAATAAAGCAGAGTTAGACTTTTGTGCACTCATGCATTAAATGCTATACAGACGAAGTGATTCGCCTCGGCTTATATATCTAATATCAGCTTTTATTTAATGTGTTTTGGTGGTAATAAAAACATTACATATATATATTACCTGATATACACGATATATAGAGTGTTATTAACATTTGAATACATGCAAATACATATATAGAGTGTTATTCACATTTGTAGACATATACCCAGTGGCAGACGCAGAAAAAAAATTTAGTGGCGTCAAAAGTATATATAACAAAAAATAATATTAAAAATATATATCATAAACAAATTTTTTTATATAATTATAAGCTCAATTTTAAAAAAATTTACATGGCCTAAATTATTAATATAAATTTGGGTTCAATTTAAAGAAATCAAATATATTTTTAGTTAGGGAATCTAGATTTGAGAATTTTTAAGGAAAATGTGGCTTTCAATTAGATTTATTGGGGTCAATCTAAAATTTTAAATGGGGTCAATATTACATTTCCTTAAAAAACATAAAGGGTAATTAAAATTTTTTTGGGGTCAGTTGACCCCACTCTCCCTCACCTGCATCCGCCCCTGCATATACCTATATATATAACGTTATTTACATATGTATATATATATTAACATTTGTATACATATAAACACATATATAGAGAATTATTTATATATGTATACATATATATAAAGATTAACGAATGTATCTATGTAAATACATATATAGAGCGCTATTAACATTTTTATATATGTAAACACGTTTTTATACACACTACAATCATATGTTAAAAAAAACTTGAAATCTAAACTATACATGCTGCATGCTACAACTCGAATCTATGAAACTGGAAAAATAATAGTAATAAAATTGGATGAAACGGACTGCTACGTAGTCAGAACGGAGGCAAAACCCACCGTGAATCAGTGCGACGGCTCGGGATGGTTGATGAACAAAGATTTTGGGAGAGAAACTTTAAGAACGACGGTGGTGAGAGAGACGGTGGTGAGAGAGATAGTGGTGAGAGAGACGGTGGTGAAATATTTTTGAGTTTCGAAGATGAAGAGTTCGATGAGAGAGATGATGAAAAATGTGTCAAATGGAGATCCAAAAAGTATAATAATACAAAATAAACTAGATGAAGTCAACCAGAGCGTGGGGGTAAGGTGGTCTGTTTACGGGGCCAAATATTTATGTTGTTAGAGACAAAGACATCAATTACAAGCAAGGTTCAAAAAATCGCTAGGCGCTAGTTAGGCGTTCGCATGGGGCCTAGCGCCTAGATCGATTAATCGGGGCCTAGTCGGGGCCTAGGCGTTAATGAATTATTATTATATTTCTAAATATTTTTAATATTTTTATAACAAAATATAATTTATAAAATATGAAATACAAAAAATATTACATATTTGAAATTCTTATATATATTTATACCTATTTTATATAAGAATTATATAGTTTAGTCACTGTAAATAAAAAAAACTGAGACTAACTAAATTATAATTTACAATTTAATAATTAATTATCTTTTTTCTAATCTTTTTATTTTATTATTTGTTTTCATTTATTCAAAATAATGTTATATTAAAAAAAATAAAAAAAAAAAATCAGAAAATAAACCGGCCGATTTGGCCGATTTCTCCGATTTTTAACGCCTAAACCGGTAAACCGATTTGATTCACCGATTTTACGAAAATCGGGGCGCCCGGAGGCTCATGAGCGCCTAAGCGGGCGCCTAGTCGCCGCCTAGGCCGATTTTTAGAACCTTGATTACAAGAAATTTAAATAGGTTCAAAATCTTTGTCTCTGCCTTAATTATCTCTTTTGTTTATTCGGAATACATCTAATTTATCTAATGGATTTACTGTAAAATAGCAACTATTTTTTTTTTTTTTTTTTTTTGAACACCGAAACTAGCAACTATTTATTACCTTATAATATGTATATTTTTCTAAATCTATAGGAAACTTTCTAAATTCAATACAATAATATAAACTCTCTTATGGTATTTGACAGGATTTAACCTAAAATTTCTCTACCATCTCCTAAAATTTTACAGTTTTTTCGACAATACCTCATCAATAACTACAAACCCATTTTTCAAAAGATTTCATTGAACTTTCAGCCACCACCCACGTGCATAATGGCATACAAAACTTGAAATCTAAGCCACCTCTGTTGGCTACTTGGTAAAAGAAATAGCAACACATGCAGGCTGTGGGGTTCGAACCCACGCGCACTTATGTGCAGAAGAACTTAAGTCTTCCCCCTTAACCACTCGGGCAAACCTGCTTGCTTACCTCTGTTAACTTCGCCAAGACAAATTTATCTTCATGGGTATGTACAGTATAGTGCATGCCATCTCCTCCACGCTAAAATCAATCATAGCACAAACCTCGACAACCTTTTGAAGTCAGGACAATTCTTGCTACCACATATAGTAGGTTCGCTCATGTTCGTAGTAGACAACTTAAGAATTTTGACCTCAGAATATATTTTAGTTTTAAGAGGCATTAATTTATAAAAATGTCTAATGGTGCATTGGTAGTTTTCTCGTTTATTGCTGGAAGATGACAAGTTTGAGTCTAACAGAGCTAAAATTAGCCAAACAAACATTAGATGCTCATAAAACACGTACGTATATATGACTCAACTGCTCATAAAACACTTTACCGACCGAATGCAAGTCTAGCTAAACTGATACAATGTGATCACATGACATTTGCCAAAAGCATACAACTAGGAAAACACGACCAGACTACGGCGAGAAGCCGATCTCTAAACCCGAGTCAAGTATATATTCTCTTATAAATCCCTCCTTATTGTTTCTAGCAGAAAGGATTATCATTAGAGGATGGGCCAATTCGATACGCCATACTTGATACTTCTAGGGATAAAACCACATGTTTTGTTTGACAAATATGCACATATCTAATGAAGAGAGTGATGCATGGAAGGCAATAAGCATCCCTTGTACTGCCTCACACAAAATAAATGTCGAACATATCTCTTTTACTTAGCTCTTAACAAAATCTTCGATCGAGAGAATTCCTCTCACTCGTACACGCCTTCCAGAAAATTCTAACCATTTCCTCTTCCTTAAACACATTATGTATGTCCTAAAGTAATGTAACAATCAGTCTTTAGCTTCGATTGGTAACCCGTATATATGAGAGATCAATCACGTCAATGATTGAAATATGATTGAGATATTCCTTGATCCAGTTATGTAAAGATATTAAGTGCTGTACAATACCCTAGCTATTCTCTCTGTTGTATATATACTGTAATTCGTACACTCAATAAGATCATAACATTCACATTATTACATGGTATCAGAGCTATAGGCTCCTAAACCCTAAAATTTTCTTTCCTGCCGCCATCAAATTTTCATCTCACAAATGTCGACTCCTGCAAACAATCTCACTACTGCTGAAGCCATCACCATCAACGCCAACACAATCCTCCATGTCAACCTCTCAAGTGTCACCAAACTCACAAGCACCTCCTACCTCATGTGGAGTCTCCAAGTCCAGGCTATTCTTGATGGTTATGACCTTGCTGGTCATCTCGATGGCTCAAGATCTGCTCCATCCCCTACACTGACGACGGACAACACTACCTCCGAGAATCCAGCCTTTGCTCGCTGGCGCCGCCAAGACAAACTGATCTACGGTGCTCTCATTGGTGCGATTTCTCCTGCTCTTCAGCCAACGGTTTCACGTACCACCACTGCTCGTGAAATTTGGGAGAAGCTCGCCTCTACCTATGCTAAGCCTAGTCGTGGTCACATCAAACAATTGAAGGATCAACTCAAAGGCTTCACTAAAGGAACCAAGACAATCGATGAGTACCTCCAAGCTGTTACAACGAAATTTGATCAGCTTGCTCTTTTGGGTAAACCTTTTGATCATGAAGATCAAGTTGAGCTTATCCTTGAAGGACTTCCTGATGATTACAAGCCTGTAATCGATCAAATTGCTGCAAAAGATACCACTCCCTCTATTACTGATGTTCATGAGAGATTGTTAAACCAAGAGTCCAAGCTCCTCTCTACTGCTGAAACTGTGTCGTCTACCGTCCCTGCTTCTGCCAACATTGCACAACAACGTCATCAGCACACTAACACAAACCGTGGCAACTACAACAACAACAAACGCCCAAACAACAACTATGGCTCCACCACGCCGTATCAACAACAACAATTTCAGTCCCGACAAGACAACAGGCCCTACAAACCCTACTTGGGGAAGTGCCAGCTTTGCAACACACAAGGCCACAGTGTCAAGCGCTGTCCTCAATTTCAATCCATGATGTCTTCGATGCCTCCGTCACAGAACAGTTCCTTTATGCCATGGCAGCCGCGTGCTAATCTTGCGATGAGCTCTCCATACAATGCCAACAACTGGTTGTTGGATAGTGGAGCCACACACCACATCACCAACGATCTCAACAATCTTGCCTTGCATCAGCCTTATAGTGGAGGTGATGATGTTGTCATTGGAGATGGTTCTGGTCTTGCCATTTCACACACTGGTTCCACTTCCCTTCCCTCTGCTTCACGCAATTTAACTCTTAATAAAGTCTTATATGTGCCTAATATTCAAAAGAATTTGATTTCGGTATACCGTTTGTGTAACGCTAATCGTGTATCCGTCGAATTCTTTCCTGCACATTTTCAGGTGAAGGATCTGAGCACGCGGGCACCGCTTCTTCAAGGCAGAACCAAGGATGAGCTTTATGAGTGGCCAGTGAATGAGTCTCAGGCTACGGCGCTGCTTACTTCAACCAGTCCAAAGACGACAGTAGCATCTTGGCATTCACGCTTAGGCCACCCATCTCCTCCTCTCTTGCAATCTATCATTTCAAAATTTTCTTTACCTATTTCTCAACATTCGTCCAAACCTTTGTTTTGTGAGGACTGTCACATCAATAAAAGTCATAAACTCTCTTTTTCAGAAACCTCAATTATATCAAACCGTCCTCTTCATTATCTCTTCTCCGATGTCTGGACATCCCCAATCATATCTGTCAACAACTACAAATACTATGTTATATTTGTAGACCATTTCACTCGTTATACTTGGTTTTATCCCCTCAAACACAAATCGCAAGTAAAGGAGACATTCATAGCATTCAAAGCCTTGGTGGAAAATCATTTCCAGACCAAAATAGGAACTCTGTTTTCAGACAATGGTGGCGAGTATATTGCCCTTCGCAGCTTTCTCGCTGAACATGGTATCACACACCTCACTTCTCCTCCGCATACGCCAGAACATAACGGAGTCTCAGAAAGGAAGCACCGTCATATTGTGGAGACTGGCCTAACTTTACTCTCGCAAGCTTCCGTTCCGAAAGCATATTGGTCCTATGCTTTCGCCACGGCTGTGTACCTGATCAATCGCTTACCAACCCCAATTTTGTCGAATCAGTCCCCATACCACAAGCTCTTTGGTGTTCCTCCTAATTATCAGAAGCTGAGGGTGTTCGGATGTTCCTGTTTCCCTTGGTTACGACCATACATGACGCACAAGCTTGATGACAGATCAACCAAATGTGTTTTTCTTGGTTACTCCCTAACACAGAGTGCTTACCTATGTTGTGATGTCTCCACTGGTCGGATTTACACATCGAGACACGTTCAGTTTGATGAAACCACGTATCCATTTAAACATCTTCAATCATCATCAACCGCCTCTGCCACTGAATTACCACCGCCGACAACTATGGAGTTTACAGCTCACCAGGTTCTGCCCTATGTGCCTCCGCGCTCAGATCCTCACCGTGCCTCAGCCTCTCCGCCGATTACATCGTCGCCCGCTCCACCGCCACCTCAGACCACCTCATCGCCGCCGGTCACATCGGAATCACCTGTGATTCCACCGCCGGCGGCCCGAAATCCGAATCCCCAGCCAAACACTCAGGTACGCGATTCTATCTCTGACTCATCTTCTCTCTCCAATTCTGAACGGGCCACAGGCCCACATCAATCTGTCACACGCCAAGTCACTAACCAAAATGAATCCACCAATGAAAGGCCCACTGGCCCATTCCAGACCCACCAAGAACAAACCCTCAATCCCATTGTATCTTCAACATTGACGAACAAGAACACCACTGCACCGTCAATGACGACGAACACCAACACCACAAATCCTTCAATCGATAATTCACAGACCCAACCACCAAATCAACCACCAAATCAACCAGGAAACCACTCTCCAAATCAAACACAACAACAAAATTTACCTTCATCGTCATCGACAGCTCCTGCAAATCAAGGGAATCAACACCCAATGTCCACACGAGCAAAAACAGGGAATGCAAAACCGAACAAGAAATATCTCCACAACACAGCACTTCGTTCAGACACAACGTCAGAACCACGAACAGCACTTCAAGCACTGAAAGATGAGCGTTGGAGGAGAGCTCTTGGCGATGAAATTAATGCCCAATTACGAAATCATACGTGGGATCTCGTACCGCTACCATCGAAACCGGTTACAATTGTTGGATGCAGATGGATTTTTACAACAAAGTATCATCCTGATGGTTCCATAAGCAGACACAAAGCTCGACTAGTCGCTAAGGGTTACAATCAACGGTATGGTCTGGACTATGCCGAAACTTTCAGTCCTGTTATTAAAGCTACCACGATTCGAATTGTTCTTGGTGTTGCGGTTGATTGTTCTTGGCCTATACGACAACTTGACGTCAACAATGCATTTCTTCAAGGCACTTTAACGGACGAGGTATACATGTCTCAACCTCCTGGTTTTATTGATGCTGACAGACCAAATTATGTTTGCAAGCTTCGGAAAGCTATCTATGGGCTCAAACAAGCACCACGTGCGTGGTATATGGAATTGCGAAACTATTTGGTGTCTGCAGGATTTGTAAACTCAGTTGTAGATACTTCACTATTCATTCTGAAGAAGGGACGCTCCATTGTGTATATGCTAGTGTATGTGGATGACATCATAGTTACTGGCAATGACAATGGACTGCTCATACACACATTAGATGAATTGGCTCGTCGATTTTCAGTAAAGGATCATGAGGAGTTGTCTTATTTCTTAGGAATCGAGGCAAAACGCGATGCTTCGGGACTGCACCTAAGTCAGAGAAAGTATATACTTGATCTACTTGCTCGCACAAACATGCTCACGGCGAAACCTGTATCAACACCTATGGCCACTTCACCGAAGTTATCTCTTCATACTGGTACCAAATTGTCCGACCCAACGGAGTATAGAAGCATTGTGGGAAGTTTGCAATATCTGGCTTTTACAAGACCAGACATCTCCTATGCTGTCAATCGCTTGTCACAATTCATGCATGCTCCAACTTCAGATCACTGGCAAGCGGTAAAGAGACTGTTACGTTATCTCAATGGAACAGCTACTCATGGTATTCTCCTACGACGCAGAAATCCACTCTCTCTACATGCTTATTCAGATGCTGATTGGGCGGGTGATACCGATGATTATGTCTCCACTAATGCTCATATTGTCTATATGGGACATAATCCAGTGTCATGGTCTTCTAAGAAACAGAAAGGTGTTGCAAGATCTTCAACGGAAGCTGAGTATAGGTCAGTGGCAAACACGTCTTCAGAACTGAGATGGATATGCTCTTTGCTGGCTGAACTTGGCATTACAGTACCTGCAGTTCCGACGATTTACTGTGACAATGTGGGCGCAACATACTTATGCGCAAATCCTGTCTTTCATTCCCGGATGAAACACATAGCGTTGGACTACCATTTCATTCGAAATCAGGTCCAAGCGGGTACACTACGAGTTGTTCATGTTTCAACAAAGGATCAGTTAGCGGACGCTTTAACAAAACCTCTTCCCCGGACTACATTCACTAACTTTTTGCCCAAGATTGGAGTTACGCAAAGCCCCTCCATCTTGAGGGGGCGTATGAGAGATCAATCACGTCAATGATTGAAATATGATTGAGATATTCCTTGATCTAGTTATGTAAAGATATTAAGTGCTGTACAATACCCTAGCTATTCTCTCTGTTGTATATATACTGTAATTCGTACACTCAATAAGATCATAACATTCACATTATTACAGTATAATGGCGAAATGATTTTTTTTTTTTTTCGTCGAACATTCATTATATTGAACTTGATAAATCCGTACAAAGTTGTTTTTCGAGCCATAATGGCGAAATGATGTTTTTTATGTGATTATGTATAAAATTTATCAATCAAGAAAATTTGCATAATATTAAATATTAGGCAAAAACGCAAATTCTGCATTTTCACCTAAAAAAATATAAAGAAAAATTCATTATACGAAAAAGTGAGTTTATAGTTGTTTATATGGCATAAAAATTGATTCCGTCATTCTGCAAGTGTATCCAATCAAGAAAAAATTTCGTTATGCAAAATTTCATTATGCAATTTTTGTTATTCGAATATCGAATATGCGTGTTTACCAATGGGAGCCGTAAATAACTTAGAAGAAAATCCTGATTTTACAAAATTAAACCCACATAGAAAATCATTATTACGAGTTGACCACAAACTAAACTACTTGTGCCTCTTTTAAAGACCCCTCTTCTTCGCGCTCCTCCCCAACGCTGCAAAAGTTTCAACTTTTAAGGGTTTTCGTCTGAACGAAAGAGGTTGAAGAAAGCCCCAAACTTTGAGAGACAGAGAGAGAGACCAGAGTTAACGATATGGATTTGGATGGACCTCTCGATTTCGAGGACGAGGATCCTCTCGTTAACCCACCAGCGCCAATTGAAAAAAGGTTAATCCTTTTCTATCTATAGCAACATTCGAATCGCTAATTTCTCTGTCTTGAATCCATTTTCAGACTTGTGTAATGTCTGATTTCGCTGAATTGTTGTCATTGTAATGAAATTTTGAGTCTTTGTAGACTAGGGTTTGGGTTTGGATCAATTTGTCTGCCATTATCAAAAAATTTGGTCTTTGTTTAAGGGTTAATGTAAAGTTTGTTACTTTTCAATTTTAAATTTGATACAAAGCTGAAATTTTTTGTATGTCAGGAAGAAAGTTATTGGTTTGGATGATCTTCTCTCTGACTTTTACAAAGAGAAGAGTAAGGTTATAGACAAGCAAAACAAGAAACGGAAAGTCTCTAAGGTTTATGATTCAGATGATGATGAACATGGCCGAGTAGCTTTGCTTACTCAATGTGTTGATGAGTGTCAGAATCAGGTATGAGTTAAAGTCATCTTTTTTAAAAAAAAGTTTATGACCTTACAGTTTGTTGTGTTATGTTTGGTGGTGATTGTTGGGTTGTTACATGTTTTAGATGAATGAGATAGCTGGTGAAGAGGATAATCAAGATTGGGGATTATCTATGTTTGGAGATCAGGTTAGGCTGATTTATTATTCTTCCATGTTAAATGTTTGGTTCATAGTAAGTGATAGTTGTAAAGATTTGTACTTGTTGATGTTACCATACAGAAAACTTCAACACCTTCACTATTTGTTGATCTCGATAGTTGCTGCTTGTTGAAAGAGTTTATGAATAATCAGTTGAATTTGATGGTGGGTCTTAGCGTAGATGAAGGTTTGTTTTCTATGACCTCATTGTCTTTTTTTCTTTTTAATTGAGAAGATGCTAGTCTCTCCGGCTTTTAAAGTAATAGGTTTCACTTTACAATCCAGGAACAACTTTTCTTGAAGGATTGCTAATTAACAGCTTGCTCACAAGACTGATCTTGACGTGTGCACGTGTGGAAAAATTCATATGCAAATGGACGCTTAATATCTGTGTGTGTCTATCTCTTTCCTTTTCAAGTTTCTTTATTCAATGGACTCTTGCTTACCCTATGGTTTTGATGATTGGGACTTGCCAGTGTTGTATTCGTCAAAAGAAGATCTAAGATCATCTGCTTGTGACTTCTGGTGTTCCATACTCTTATCACAAAACGAGGTACTAATTTGTAATTTCTTTCTTTCTGAACTTCCATAGCTTTGTACATTATGTTTCGACTGAATCTGACTCCTTGGATTTTTTAAATGATGTGGTTTAATCAGGTAAATGGAGCTCCTGTTGAAATTAAATGGCTTCCTACCTATCAGGAACTTAAAGAAGCTCTTGAATCATATGGGTTCAGAAGTAATCCATCACAAGATGTTGAACTAACAGAAGCAGGTGGGCTTCCTGTTGCTCCAAATTCTTTTATTAGCGGTTATTTTTTCTTTTAAGTTTTATAATACTACTGAAGTCTAACTTTTGGCTTGAAGATTCTGAGTGCCAAGGTCCTCCTCAGAATATTAGAGCTTGGCTCAAACTTGTCGCAGCTTGTTGTCAAATTAGGTTTGTAACACAAAACTCTCCTTTAATGATAGCACAGAGATTATCATGCCTTTTCAGTGCTCATTCAGCAATTCTTTTGTTGCATCTTAAGTATTAAACTTGTCGCAGCTTGTTGTCAATTCTTTTGGCAGCACTTTGATCCAAAGAGTTATTGGACTCTAGTTCATACGTTTTGATTTTTTGCCTTCTCTGTTGCATTCAGGTGTAAAAATCCTATTTTTGCCACTTCACAAGTTGAACAGATATCCGAAATCCTTGTATTACTGCTGCTAGATCGCGGTCTTATAGGCCTTTCACCTCTCTTACAAGAGTGCTTAGTATCTGTTATTGGATCCTTCAAAGAGAAAGAATGGGTTTCAAGCTGCAAGAAAATAGCAAACTCTCTTGCTTCCAGGTTCGACCTCTTATTTTCTTGTACCATCCTTGACAGTTTGTTTTATCTGTTAATTGACTTACGCAGTTTGCTTTTCTGGTTTGATGCATCTGCAGAGTACCTCAAGACATGAATTGTTTGAGGATGGTGGAATCTGTATCGGGACTTGATGCTCGAAGCAAGCATCTGAGAAGTTCCATCGCAAATCAAATGCTTGTTGTTTTACTTGATCATAAGGTAACCATGAACCAATCTGCAGTATAATATCAATAAATTAAGACTTAAAGGAAAGGCATTTATACATTCTCTGGTCTTGATTCATTATAAACAGGACAGCGATGAAAATATGTTGAGCTCGCTGATGTCTATCAATGTGAAGGAGAAAAGTTGTAATCTTTTCCAAACTTACATTTTCGTGGTTTTGGCGGAGAACTGGCTCTTCTCCAGTACGTTGGTAGTAGAAAAGCCGGTACTGAGGGACATGTGGGCTGTGTTCCTTAGAAACTGTTCTTGTCAGATCAACAGCACTGATCTTCGGTCTTATGCATCAAAAGTGAGTAGAAAATAGATTAAATCAAAACTTTTTAAGTTATCTTTTTAATTTTGATCAACCGGTTTCATTTGATGGAACGATTTTGGTTTTGTGGTCATTACCAGGTTCGTACCAAAGCCGCCTATCTTCTTCAAGGTTACAGCAGCAATTGAAAGGGTTACATCTGAAACTTTAGCAGTAGTTTCCGCCTTTCGGGCATAAAATTTCGTTAAATATAATTAGGTTTTGGTTTCAATTTACTCTTTACCACTAGATATCTAAAATGTAGAACCTTCTTTTCCCGATATCGTTGTCTCATTAGGTCAATTTTAACAGATCTTTAACTCTTCGAGTGGTACTACAATGCTTATAACTTTTTGGGTTTTGTTGTAATGATAACTAATGTTCTCGAAAGAGCTAGACGCTAATGAAACGACTGATGAATATCTAGTGCTTAAAATTAATTGATCGATGTGCCATAACTTGCAAGAATCTTATGTTGTCTTGGAATGATCTATTATGATGGAAAATGTGGTCTTTGCGGAAGAAAGATCGATGATAGATTGTTCTATCATTGTTCTTCTTGTAACTTCAGCTTGGATATGCATTTGTGCATTAAGCCCGCCACTACACTCTTATAAATTTGAAAGCTGATGATCACCAACTTACCCTTTAATTTGCTCAAGACTCGTTTCTTTCACATGTAATATGCTTGCGTGTGGGTTGATGGGAGATCGAAGCCCTTACATATGTGTTCAATGTGGTTTCATGATCCATCAAGACTGTTTTACCCTTTCATGATAACTGTATTTCTCATAGTTATGTTTTTTGGTGTTTTGGATTTTGTATGTGGAGTTTGAAGAGATCATTTGACTTTCCACTTTGAATTAAAAATGCTTAAAAAAGATTTTGTGTATTAATTACTAGATTTTTTTTCTATTAGTAGTGATCTTAGAATTCAGAAATAACAGTGTTAAAAAATCATATTTATTGTAAAAACTAAAAATAGATAATTGTCAAAAGTATCAGGTACCAAATGCTCGAGTGCATGGAAAAGAGGATTATATATATAAAAAATATTAATAGAATTTATGTTTCTTAGATATTGTAATACATTTAGCTTAAATATTTGGGGAAACTTTTTTTCTTAAATGACTAAAAACAAGGTTGTTGTAAATACAATTTACCATAATAAAAATCTATGATTAATTTATACCTATACAATTGTAAATTCATAAAATAATATCTATAGAATTTACTAAATTTAGAGAGTTGTTAAAACAAAATTAATACTACTAAAATTTAAGATAAATATACAGGATAAGGAACATTACTTTTACCAAGAACTATATAAGCATATGTGTTGAGCTCTAGTCTTCTAACTCCTCAAATATTTTAATTTTTGAAAGCATTATTAGTTACATTTGTAAGAAAAAGGCTTAGAAAAATGGATCCAAAACTGATGATAGAAAAAACCTTAAAAGACCGTGATGTTGCCAATCAAGGTTATTTGTATCTACCAAAAAAGTAGATTGATAACATACTAAAGACCACAGGAATTATAGTACCTCGAAATGGTATTCAAGTGGAAATTCAAGACAATAACAAATCTTATTGGGTAAATCTTTCCAGGTCTGATCATAATTATCATCTCGGAAATGGATGGAAAAATCTTAGAAATGCAAGAGGTCTTAAAACCGGTGATAATGTCAAATTATATTGGAATGGTAGTAAATTCATTTTTATTAAGGATTCGAATGAAGCAAGCGGATCAGGTGAATCAAGCGTGCATCAAGCAGATAAAACATTTCAAAATGTAACTAAAAAACATTAATAGCGCTGAACAAATATTTAAATAATAAAAATATAAAAAATAGATATGAAATATTATAATAAATTAATTTAAATAATAATTTACATGTTACATATAATCATTAAATATCTTAAATTATAAATTACTATGTGAATTTTAATCTTTCTGTAATATGTATATTTCGTTTAATGTAAAATATTTATTTTAATATTGTTTCTATTATAATAACATTATATAATCTTATATGTGATTGAAGAAAATTACACAAAATGGGATGTGTTTATAAGGTGATTTTTCAAATATGGGTCATACCAATAGGGGGGAAGTCTCTTGTAAAAACAACAACTTAACCATGCCACAGTCCGGAAAACACGATGGGACGAATATAATGTTTTCCGACGATGACATTAATGCCATTTTGGTTACGTGTGTAAGGGATCTTCAAAAACAATACTTATATAAAAAAATTTAAATGACGATTATCATATCATTAGATTTTCCTTGATACAAGCCTACAAGATAAAAACGATAATACCATTAGATTCTTTGCTTTGTTTTAGCAATTGAGTCATTCTAAGAAAATTTGATTTGTTTAATCGTTAAAATGTGTATAATTTATTTGTGTTTAGTACGTTTTGATTTCCGGATTCTAATAGCCTATTTGACTTTTCCTCACCGACTCTAGAACTTTCGTAACCATTACTTTGTTTTTTTGGTGTTTTTTTTTTTTTTTTTTTTTTTTTTTTTTCTCTCGTAATCATTACTTTAGTATGCGTGAGTGGTTTCTTCTACTCTTGCAAGCAATGGCGAACACTCAAGCGTTTATCACCCCGAACTCCGTTTAGATTTAGGTTTCTTAATACTAGCTAAGTCCAAAGTACTAAGCTATATCCCAACAAAAAATTGGAAATAGTTACTCTAATATCTCTCGTATTCGATATCCCTATTGCTGGATGTTACCTAAGAGAAATTGGTGATGAGAACTTTGCAAGGTACAAGTAAAAAATGCTAAAAACAAGGACATGTTAATTGTGTAAGTGATGGTTCCACTTATGAACTCAAAGTTACGTTTACATTAGGTTGTTCACATGGGCCATCGTGAACCTCGATATAACCAGTGGAAACATTGCAAGGAGTGAAATAGACATGGTGGGAGATATATGAAGAAGATGCGTACGTTAGATATATATAGAAGAAGATGGCAAGAATAAGGGTAGGATACATTGTTCGTAAGGTATGATCACTTGACCGTACAACTTGTTATCTAATCTTTAGATTAGCTGATTAGGCTACCATTAATGTTGTTAGGTCTGAACTAGTATTTCATGTGTTAAGCGCCTTAATGAGAAAGCTGAGCTAAAGAGTTTAGTGAACTCCATCAGGACTTGCACAGTATTCTCGCGTGTTTTCACTTAGTGATAGCTTGCGAATGTTAACAAATTCGCAGACAAGTGCAAAGATTTCAAAGTTGCGGCGAAAGCTGAGATTCTCAATATCATCAATCTCCGGCCTTCTTCTATTGTCGAATTGTTACCGGTTTGTGTTTTCTTTTGTTGTTGCTTCTATCTACTACCAAATCTATCATTGCATTTAGTGGCTTCTTTTTTGTTGTGGTATATAACATTTGTTGATTGTATATGACGTATCAACTCATTTGTTGTGACTCTCTTGTAGATCATAGAGAAACCCGATGCTAGAGAAATCGACACAGATGGGATATTAGAGCTTGTGAATGATTTGCTACCGCCACTGCCTACTACTGAAACTCATAACGATAACGACGAAGAAGAAACAGAGAACGGTGAACAATCGTGACATGCAAATGAAGTTTTCGAGTTTGTTATCTTATAGCTAAGAATAGTTTATGAAACTGAAATTGTACTAAACTAAATTGAATTACAGCTAGATGATTTTAATTTGGATTCAAATTCTATAATTTGGAATGATCTATTATGATGGAAAATGTGGTCTTTGCGGAAGAAAGATCGATGATAGATTGTTTTATCATTGTTCTTCTTGTAACTTCAGCTTGGATATACATTTTTGTATTAAGCATGCCACTACAAATTTCTTATAAATTTGAAAGCTCATGATCACCAACTCACCCTTTGCTCAAGACTCGTTTCTTTTACATGTAATGCTTGCGCATGGGTTGATGGGAGATCGAAGCCCTTACATATGTGTTCAATGTGGTTTCATGGATCCAGCAAGACTGTCTTACCCTTTCATGATAACTGTATTTCTCATAGTTATGTTTTATTTGGTGTTTTGGATTTTGTATGTGGAGTTTGAAGAGATCATTTGAGGTTGTGCTTATATATGCTTTTTATATTCCACACAAGTTAAAATTGAGGTAACTTAATTTCAGGAGCAAGATATCTAGTGAACGGGATAAATCGTTAAAACCCCACAAATGAAATGAAGTATGTAAAGCAAGATTTTCTTTCAGATTTCTTTTATTATTTCTTTTACAAGTTCATTATGAGTTGATTTCTTCAATGTATTGCTAGGTATTAAGGTAAGAATCCACGATCTTCAGGGATTGTGTTATAAATTAATACTGTATATATTTTGGATCTTTAATTCGACTATCAATCACTTTTTGTGTTTTTTTTTTAATGATGAATTTTATAATTTGAGTTTCTAGTTTTAATTAAAAATGCTTAAAAATGATGTTGTGTATTAATTACTAGATTTTTTTTAATTATTAGTCGTAATTATGTCAAAAGTATCAGGTTCCAAATGCTCCAGTGCATGGAAAAGAGGTTTATATATATATATATATATAATATTAATAGAATTTATGTTTCTTAGATATTGTAATACATTTAGCTTAAATATATGGGGAAACTTTTTCTTAAATTACTAAAAAACAAGGTTGTTGTAAATACAATTTAGCTTTATAAAAAAACTCTATGATTTTAATTTAACCTATAAAGTTGTAAATTCATAAAATAATATCTATAGAATTTACTAAATTTAGAGAGTTTTTAAAACAAAATAAATATTATTAGATAAATATACAAGATAAGAAACATTATTTTGACCGAGAACTATATATAAGCATATGCGTTGAGCTCTAATCTTCTAACTCCTCAAATATTTTATTTTTCGAAAGCATTATTAGTTATATTTGTAAGACAAAAGTTTAGAAAATGGATCCAAAAATGATGATAGAAAAGGCCTTAAAAGACCGTGATGTTGCCAATCAAGGTTATTTGTATCTACCGAAAAAGCAGATTGATAACATACTAAAGACCACAGGAATTATAGTACCCCGAAATGGTATTCAAATGGAAATTCAAGACAATGACAAATCTTACTGGGTAAATCTTTCCATACACAATGGTACTTATCATCTCGGAAGCGGATGGAAAAATCTTAGAGAAGCAAGAGGTCTTAAAACCGGTGATGTTATCAAATTATATTGGAACGGTAGTAAATTCATTTTTATTAAGGATTTGAATGAGGCAAGCGGATCAGGTGAAACAAACGCGTTAAGCAGAGAAAACGGTTCAAAATATAACTAAAAAGCATTAATAGCTCAGAACAAATATTAAAATAAAAAAAAATAGAAAAAAATAGTTATGAAATATTATGATAAATTAATTTAAATAATATTTACATGTAACATATAATCATTAAATATCTTAAATTACAAATTACTATCTGATTTTTAATCTTTATGTAACATGTATATATTGTTTAATGTAAAATATTTATTTAATATTGTTTTTATTATAACAACATTATTTAATCTTATATGTGATTGAAGAAAGTTACACAAAATGGGATGTGTTTTTTTTTTTTTTTGTCAACCACACATTAATTAAAAATTAACTCCATGATTGGAAATCCAATCTGGAGGAAAAGAGTTTACAAAAGAAACTTCAGAAAATAACACTCTAGATGAACGTGTTAGACAATCTGCCTGAGAATTACAAGAACGAGGAATACTAAAAATCGAGAATGAAGGAAAAGAAACACAAAGCAAACCAAACTCATCTAAAAGATTGGAGAAAGCGGGCCACTCTTCAGGAGACTACACCATCGAGATTAACTCTGTACAATCTGTTTCAAACACCTGACATTCAAGTCTTCTTGCAAGAATACTCTTCATAGCTCATAATAAAGCTTCCATCTCCGCATGTAGAGGGGAGGGTCTCCTCCGGTGGCATTTTGCTCCAAGTAGTATTGTTTGATTATCTCCCTGAAAACACCACCCTCCTAACCAAATGGGATGTGTTTATTAGGTGATTTTTCGAATATGGGTCATACCATTAGGGGGAAGTCTCTTGTAAAAACGACAACCATGCCACAGTAGAAAACACGATGGGAGGAATGTTATGTTTTCCGACGATGACATTAATGCCATTTTGGTTACGTGTGCAAGGGATCTTCAAAAACAATACTTATAAAAAAATCTAAATGACGATTATCATATCAATAGATTTTCCTTGATACAAGCCTAGAAGATAAAAATGATATTACCATTAGATTCTTCGCTTTACTTAAATTGTTTAAATTGATTAGTTTTAGGAATTGTTTTAGCAATTGAGTCATTATAAAGAAAGCTGAGATTCTCAATAGATCAATCTCCGGCCTTCTTCTATATATTGTCGAATTGTTACCGGTTTGTGTGTTTCTTTTGTTGTTGCTTCTATCTACTACCAAATGTCATGAACATATCTATCATTGCATTTAGTGGTTTCTTTTTTGTTGTGGTATATAACATTTGTTGATTGTATATAACGTACGTATCAACTCATTTGTTGTGACTCTCTTTTAGATCATCTAAAATGTAGAACCTCAATTTACCCTCCTTTCCCCAATATCGTTGTCTCATTAGGTCAATTTTAACACATCTTTACTCTTCGAGTGGTACTACAATGCTTATAACTTTTCGGGTTTTGTTGTAATGATAACTAATGTTCTCGAAAGAGCTAGGCGCTAATGAAACGACTGATGATGCTAACAATTGATTGATGTGCCATAACTTACAAACCCAATAATACTCTGAGGAAGTGTTACTACCTATCCACAAGAATCTTATGTTGTCTTGGAATGATCTATTATGATGGAAGATGTGGTCTTTGCGGAAGAAAGATCGATGATAGATTGTTTTTATCATTGGTCTTCTTGTAACTTCAGCTTGGATATACATTTGTGTATTAAGCCCGCCACTACAATCTCTTATAAATTTGAAAGCTCATGATCACTAACTCACCCTTTGCCCAAGACTCGTTTCTTTTACATGTAATGCTTGCGCATGGGTTGATGGGAGATTGAAGCCCTTAAATATGTGTTCAATGTGCTATTAGAAAAGATGTATGGAACTAGAAAGAGCTTATAGAGAGTAACTGAAGAAACATAAGATATGGAGCCATATGTGGTAATAGATGGCAACACAATACAACATTTCAGCCACAAAGAACATTACTACATGAGACTCCACATTAATCGTGTTAACTATATGTGAGGAGAACAAGTGGTGCAACGTATGCATCCATATCCCATATGTGTCCAATCCTTCTATGGCTGTCTCGAATCTCGATTGTAATTTCATGTATTGGTTTAATGACCAAAAACTTCAATAAAGTAAATTCGATCGTGATATATATAATCAATTCTTAATATCAAGAATAGCTTCACGAAAATTTTCATTTGACAATAAACTCTTAATATTATTATTGTATGATGAATTTTATAATTTGACTTTCCAGTTTTAATTAAAAATGCTTAAAAATGATGTTTTGTATTAATTATTAGATTTTTATTTTATTATTAATTGTGATTGTAGAATTCAGAAATAACAGTGTTAAAAACTAATAGATAAATGTCAAAAATATCAGGTACAAAATGCTCGTGCATGTAAAAGAGGATTTTTTTTTTATATATATAATATTAATAGAATTTATATTTCTTAGATATTGTAATACATTTAGCTTAAATATATATATGGGGAAACTTTTTCTTAAATGACTAAAAAAAAAGGTTGTTGTAAATACAATTTAGCATAATAAAATATATGATTAATTTAACCTATAAAATTTAAAACTCATAAAATATTATCTATATAATTAACTAAATTTAGAGAGTTGTTTAAACAAAATTAATACTATTAGGATTTAAGATAAATATACAAGATAAGGAACATTATTTTGACAGAGAAGTATATATAAGCATATGTGCAGAGCTCTAGTCTTCAAACTCCTCAAATATTTTAATTTTTGAGAGCATTATTAGTTATATTTGTAAGACAAAAGTTTAAAAAAATGGATCCAAAAATGATGATAGAAAAAACCTTAAAAGACAGTGATCTTTCTGTTCACGGTCATTTGTATCTACCAAAAAATCAGATTGATAACATACTAAAGACCACAAGAATTATTGTACCCCGAAATGGTATTCAAGTGGAAATTCAAGACAATGACAAATCTTATTGGGTAAATCTTGGCAGTTCCAATAATAGTTATTTTCTCCGAAACGGATGGAACAATCTTAGAAATGCAAGAGGTTTTAAAAACGGTGATGTTATTAAATTATATTGGATAGGTAATAAATTCATTTTTACTAAGGGTTCGAATGAAGCAAGCAGATCAGGTGAAACAAGTGCGCATTAAAATGTAACTGAGAAACATTAACATCGCAGAACAAATATTTAAATAATAAAAAATATAAAAAGTAGTTATGAATATCATGATAAATCAATTTAAATATTAGTTTACATGTTACATATAATCATTAAATATCTTAAATTATAAATTACTATATGATTTTTAATCTTCTGTAATATGTATATTTCGTTTGATGAAAAATATTTATTATAATATTGTTTTTATTATAACAACATTATATAATTTTATATGTGATTGAAGAAAATTACACAAACTAGCATGTGTTTAGTAGATTTTTTTAATATGGGTCATACAGTACATTCATACCATTAGGAGAATGTCTTGTAAAATCAAGAAACAATTGATGTCATTTCTTCGGTTAGGTGTGTAAGGGATCTTCAAAAACAATACTACTTATAAATTAGAGATCCGGACTTATAATTTCTCTTTCAGCATAAATTGCCACCACATTCTTCACAGCATAATCCGTTCTACAAAACAAATAAGAGATCATTAACTCTGGTCTTATAATGGAATGACGTCACCCACCATAGTTTTGATTCTACCCGCCTGAAACCACCTTTGGTATCTCAGTACAACTATTCCCAAATATTCATTGTCCCTAAGAAATCACACACATGAACTTAAAGACATAAACCCAAAACACCAAACATTAAATCTAAATGACAATTATCATATGTAAGTATGTAAGTCAAGTCACCTCACACAAAAGCATATCTTCTTCAGGGGATCTTTAAAAACAATACGTATAAAAAATTAATCTAAATGACAATGATCATATCATTAGATTTTCCTTGATACAAGCCTACAAGATAAAAACGATAATACCATTAGTTCTTTGCTTTACTTTATTTTTTAATTTAATTGATTAATATTAGGCATTGTTTAAGTAGTTGAGTCATTCTAAGAAAAATTGTAGCTGTGGGCGTTCTGTTTTATCGGGTTATTCGGTTCGGTTTATTCGGTTATTTGAAATTATGCTGAATTGAACCGAATCAAAATTCGGTTCGGTTCGGCTCGGTACTCAGTTTATTCGGTTCGGTTATAAAATTTATAATATGTTCCGAACCATCTTTATAGGTTTATGATTTTTTGGTGGAGACTGCTGCTTGCACTCAAACACGAGAGAAAGTTTACAAATTCGTAGACAAGTGCAAAGATTTCAAAGTCGCGAAAGCTGAGATTCTCAATATCATCAATCTCCGGCCCTCTTCTATTGTCGAATTGTTACCGGTTTGTGTTTTCTTTTGTTGTTGTGCTTCTATCTTCACAACCAAATGTCATGAACATATCTATCATTGCATTCACTGGCTTCTTTTTTGTTGTGGTATATAACATTTGTTGATTGTATATAACGTATCAACTCATTTGTTGTGATTCTCTTGTAGATCATAGAGAAACCCGAGGATCGAGAAATCGACACAGATGGGATATTAGAGCTTGTGAATGATTTGCTACCGCCGCCACTGCTTACTACTGAAACTCATAACGTTAATGACGAAGAAGAAACAGAGAACGGTGAACAGTCGTGACATGCAATAAGTTTTCGAGTTTGTTAACTTATAGCCAATAATAGTTTTTTTTTTTTTTTTTTTTGTTCACTAGCCAAGAATAGTTTATGAAACTGAAATTGTACTAAACTAAATTGAATTACATATGATTTAATTTGAATTCAAATTCTATAATCACTAAAATCAAAAACCAAAAAAAAAAAGGACCCGAACCTAATTAATGTCTAATACAAGGTGTAGTCCCATGTCTTTGCAAGAAGGCTTTTAGCCGTCAAGGGTTCTCTGTTCTTATGTGGTGTAAACTAACAGCAAGTTGTAGAATTCTCAAATATCATAATGATAATTAGCTCCAACCTCCAAGTGAACATTGTATCAACTGTAATATTTAAAGTATCGATTTCACATAGACTTAACAAATTGCACTAAGAATTCTAAAAGAACTAAATCGAGGTAGAACTATAAATAAACGGGTTTTGTTCTGTTGATGTGATGATAACTAAATAAAAGATAAATAAAGATCGATGATAGATTGTTTTATCATTGTTCTTCTTATAACTTCAGCTTGGATAAGCATTTGTGTATTAAGCCCGCCACTACAATCTCTTATAAATTTGAAAGCTCATAATCACCAACTCACCCTTTGCTCAAGACATGTTTCTTCTACATGTAATGCTTGCGCATGGGTTGATGGCAGATCGAAGCCCTTACATATGTGTTCAATGTAGTTTCATGATCCATCCAGACTGTCTTACCCTTTCATGATAACTGTATTTCTCATAGTTATGTTTTTTGGTGTTTTGGATTTTGTATGTGGAGTTTGAAGAGATCATTTGACTTTCCACTTTGAATTAAATATGCTTAAAAAAGATTTTGTGTATTAAATAATAGATTTTTTTTTTATTAGTAGTGATCTTAGAATTCAGAAATAACAGTGTTAAAAAATCAAATTTATTGTAAAAACTAAAAATAGATAATTGTCAAAAGTATCAGGTACCAAATGCTGAGTGCATGGAAAAGAGGATTATATATATAAAAAATATTAATAGAATTTATGTTTCTTAGATATTGTAATACATTTAGCTTAAATATATGGGGAAACTTTTTTCTTAAATGACTAAAAACAAGGTTGTTGTAAATACAATTTAGCATAATAAAAATCTATGATTAATTTATACCTATTAAGTATTTTATACCTATAAAATAATATCTATAGAATTTACTAAATTTAGAGAGTTGTTAAAACAAAATTAATACTACTAAAATTAAAGATAAATATACAAGATAAGGAACATTGCTTTTACCAAGAACTATATAAGCATATGTGTTGAGCTCTAGTCTTCTAACTCCTCAAATATTTTAATTTTTGAAAGCATTATTAGTTACATTTGTAAGACAAAGGCTTAGAAAAATGGATCCAAAACTGATGATAGAAAAAACCTTAAAAGATCGTGATGTTGCCAATCAAGGTTATTTGTATCTACCAAAAAAGCAGATTGATAACATACTAAAGACCACAGGAATTATAGTACCTCGAAATGGTATTCAAGTGGAAATTCAAGACAATGACAAATCTTACTGGGTAAATCTTTCCAGGTCTGATCATAATTATCATCTCAGAAATGGATGGAAAAATCTTAGAAATGCAAGAGGTCTTAAAACCGGTGATAATGTCAAATTATATTGGAATGGTAGTAAATTCATTTTTAGTAAGGATTCGAATGAAGCAAGCGGATCAGGTGAATCAAACGTGCATCAAGCAGATAAAACGGTTTGAAATGTAACTAAAAACATTAACAGCGCTGAACAAATATTTAAATAATAAAAAATGTGAAAAATAGTTATGAAATATTATAATAAATCAATTTAAATAATAATTTACATGTTACATGTAATCATTAGATATCTTAAATTATAAATTACTATGTGAGTTTTAATCTATCTATAATATGTATATTTCGTTTAATGTAAAATATTTATTTTAATATCGTTTCTATTATAACAACATTATATTCTTAATTATATGTGATTGAAGAAAATTACACAAACTGGGATGTGTAATGTGTTTAGTAGATTTTTGGAATATGGATCATACATTCATACCATTAGGAAGAAGTCTTGTAAAAACAAGAAACATGCCACAGTCCGGAAAACACGATGGGAGGAATGTTTTCCGACGATGTCATTAATGCCATTTCTTCCGTTACGTGTCTTTCAAAAACAATACTTATAAAAAATGAATCTAATATCATTAACTCCGTTTAGATTTAGGTTTCTTATTTTTTTTTGTCAACATTTGGGCCACAACTGGCCGGTCCATTAGCCTAATTCCTACAAATTGTAGGGTCGGGGACTCGATCCCTGGTGTGATGGTGTCTGTCTTCTGTGGACTTGCCACTAGACCAAGATCACTTCACGATTTAGGTTTCTTAATACTAAGTCCTTTTGACAAAAAAAAAAAAAAATACTAATTAAGTCCAAAGTACTAGCTATATCCCAACAAAAAATTGGAAATAGTTACTCTAATATCTCTCGTATTCGATATCCCTATTGCTGGATGTTACCTAAGAGAAATTGGTGATGAGAACTTTGCAAGGTACAAGTAAAAAATGCTAAAAACAAGGACATGTTAAGTGTAAGTGTGTAACTGATGGTTCCACATATGAACTTAAGTTACGTTTACATTAGGTTGTTCACATGGGCCATCGTGAACCTCGATATAACCAGTGGAAACATTGCAAGGAGTGAAATAGACATGGTGGGAGATGAAGAAGATGCATTAGATATAGAAGATGGCAGGAATAAAGTTCAAAGGGGTTTTGCATGTGGTCACATGACCTCATCTCGGGTTATTAGCCGTAACACTTTTAGGCGTTCGTTGGGAAACCAAAGAGAAGCAAAATGGGAGATAAACTATTAAGTCCACGGATTTCTTCAAAGAATATTTGTGTGTGCATACTATTGAAATTTTAAAAAATTCTATATAGATAGAAACCGGCAGAAACTAGGCAAAAATGAAACCAAAAAAAAAAACGAAATCTGCATCTCTTGTAACAATAAATTTGAAATAAAAGGAAGAACTATGACAAGAGCACGTAAACTTGTAAATTGTGTTTAATGTAAAATTGTAGTTAATTTGTTGGACATTAATTCAAGACTAAAGGTGAAATTGATTGACGATAAAATCATCACTCCAAGAAGCTCTCTCTGCATGCGTACCTCAGACCATTTCACCAATTAGTGCTACCTACGAAGATGCACCGGTGTGCGATGACTAGTTCTTGAAGTATGGGATAACTTATGCTCCAGGCTTCATTGATGAACACCACCAAAACGTGTAAGAATCGATCGGCATCAGAATGACCAGAATCGCTCTGATTAAATTGGTGTTCATGATAAAAATTCCTAGCATCGACTTAGATATTAGATTAAGAATTGATTCATGCATGAAAAGTTTCATTTGACAAAAACTGTTAATATAATCAATTTATTATGATATTGATAATTTTGTAATTCTCTGAAATTAATATGTTTATTTTATGATTTTTTTTTTTTTTTTTAATTTTGACTTTCCAGTTTTAACTACAAATGCTTAAAAAGAAGTAAAATATTTCTAAAAAATATTAATATTGCATAACAAATATTTTAATAGTAAAAAATATATATATAGTTATGAACCATTTTAGATAAATCAATTTAAGAATAATTAACATGTAACAAATAATCATAAATTACTAAATTATTTTTAGTTTTTCTGTGACATGTATCTCTTGATTAATGTAAAATATTTATTTAATATTGTTCTTAATATAATAATATTACTTAATCTTATATGTGACTCAAAAAAATTACGCAAAAAGGGGATGTGTTTAAGAGATTTTTCGAATATGGGTCCTAATGATGGGTCCTATCATTAGGAGGTAGTCTCTTGTTAAAACAGCTGCCACAATCCGAAAAATACAATGGGAGAAATGTTTTCTGCGTGTTTCTGATGTTCAAGTAAGAAATTGGAATAAGTAAAAGGCATACCATAGTTAAATGAAGAGGAGTAAAAGAAAAGAATTCGTTTGAAATTGGATGAAAAGATGGTTTGTATATACATGAGCGTGCGAAAGGCATGATTCATGGTGTGTTTGTGTTTGTGAGTTTGTGAGGCTTATGAGGTGGGTAAAAGGAAAAGTGCTTAGGATTAAAATGACTAAAAGTGGTCGAGAAATGTGGCCAAGGAATGGTCGGAAAGATGGCGTAATATTAGGACGACAAAGTCTGAAGAACAACATGGAGAAATTGTTTATATGCTCTTTATAGAGTTAAGAGAAAAATCATATCCCTTCTTAATAAGAAAATACTTGTATTTAGATATTGGGTCATGCGTTCGAATCTTGATCAGGCAAGGGTACTTGAGTGCTTTTCACTTACCATCTTTTGTCTAATTATTGAGAGGGTTATGTAATTAGTATATAATCTAGGTCCATTTATGTAATTTAGATATGTACTTAGGTCTAATCTCATGTGTATATAAGGCTGGACCTTGAGCCACTAATGAAACAAGAAAATCTTTATTCTCTATTAGGTTCCTTGACATGGTATCAGAGCTTAACGTATATTTTTAGGTTTACGATCTTTTGCCTCTCTCTGTATCAAACTCTGCTTTTGATTTCTATCTTTCTTTGACCTTGAGTATACCGATCAGTTTGTCGATATACTCCTTCTAAGCGATGTCAGAAGACTCTGCATCTAATGTTCTCTCTGGTTCCCGTACACGAACAGAGAAGGGCCGTAAGAGAATTGATCCGTATGATCTTTCCTCTAGTGACAATCCCGGATCTGTTATCTCTCAACCTCAACTGCGTGGCCCTAATTATGATGAGTGGGCTATGAATCTTCGAATTGCGTTGAGAGCAAGAAAGAAATTTGGTTTTGCGGATGGATCCATCCCTAAACCAGAGGAGAACTCAGAGGATCTTGAAGATTGGTGGGCGAATAATGCAATGGTTGTTTCTTGGATTAAGTTGACAGTAGCTCCAGATTTGAGCAGCTCACTGTCTCATCATGAAATTGCACATGATCTATGGACGCACATACAAAAGCGTCTCAAAGCGGAGTTGGCGAACTGTCACCAGAAGGGATTAGCTGTGGAAGCTTACTATGGAAAACTCACAAAGCTTTGGACAAGCCTATCTGATTTCCAACGCGCAAAGACAGTGGAAGAGATTGCGAAAGAACGCGAAGAAGATAAACTCCATCAATTCTTAATGGGTCTTGATGAGACGTTATTTGGGGCTGTGAAATCTTCACTGTTATCCCGAGACCCACTTCCCTCTATTGATGAAGCATACCAAGTGGTTACTCAAGATGAAGAGTCCAAACGAGCTGGTCGTACACTTGAGGAACGGGCCGATAGTGTCAGTTTTGCGGTGCAATCGGTGTCTCGTCCTCGCCAGCAAACAGAGTTGCGCGATCCATCTGCCGTGTGTACGAGCTGTGGAAGAAACGGACACTTGGTTGAGAACTGTTTCCGAAAAATTGGATATCCATGGTGGTGGGGAGACAGACCTCGTTCTAAACTCCCTAGCTCACAACAAGGCACCTCTAGCGCTACTCGTCCCTTACCTCCGTCTACACCATCTCCTAAACCAGCTCGGGCGAATCAAGCTATGATGTCTACTCCAGCCTTTGCCGCCAATACGACTCTGACGGATGCTGATCGCACTGGTTTTGTTGGTTTGAGTGACCAACAATGGAAGACGTTGGTCAATATGCTCAAGGACCGTGAACCAGACAATGGTGATCGTCTCTCGGGTAAGTTCTTTGTTGAATCTTGGATCATTGATACAGGAGCTTCAAACCATATGACTGGTAATATTGATTTTCTCATCGATGTGTGTGATATGGCTCCGATGTTTATTAAATTACCTGATGGTCGCCTCACTATGACTATTAAACAAGGAAAGGTTTCATTAGGATCTCAGCTCCAGTTGCGTAATGTGTTTTATGTTGAGGGATTACAGTGTCACCTCATCTCCGTCTCACAGTTAACCAAAGATAGTGGGTGTATATTTCAGATTTCTGACAGACTTTGTGTTGTCCAGGACCGCACCACCATGACGCTGATTGGAGCCGGTGAACAACAACGTGGACTTTATTTCTTTAGAGGAATCATGACGGCGAGTATGACACAGACCTTGGACAAGGAGACGTGTGATGTGTGGCATCGTCGTTTGGGTCATCCTCCTCATAAAGTTATGAAGTTGTTACCTTTATCAGATTCTAGCTTTCGTAGTGGTTTTGATTCTAAGTCTTGCGACGTTTGTATTCGTGCCAAGCAAACACGAGACTCTTTTCCCTTAAGTATTAATAAAACATCAGAGGTTTTTGAATTAGTTCACTGTGACTTATGGGGTCCGTATCGGACTACATCTCTTTGTGGATCTCGCTACTTTCTCACTATCCTTGATGATTATTCTCGGGCAGTATGGATTTATTTACTTCCCAATAAAACTGAGACTGCATCTACTTTACGGAATTTTATTGCATTGGTTGAACGTCAATTTTCCAAGCAAGTGAAAACGATTCGAAGCGACAACGGCACTGAGTTTATGTGTCTTACAGATTTCTTCCATGAGAAAGGCATTATTCATGAAACCTCATGTGTCGGAACTCCGCAGCAGAACGGTCGTGTCGAACGTAAGCATCGGCATATTTTGAATGTTGCACGAGCACTCCGTTTTCAAGCTCAGCTTCCGGTAGAATTTTGGAGCTATTGTGCTCTCACGGCCGGCTATTTGATTAATCGTACTCCCACTGCGATTCTCCATGGCAAGACTCCATTTGAGATCCTTTATAACCGACCACCTCCTATGACTCATTTACGAGTTTTTGGATGTTTGTGTTATGTTCATAACCAACGTCACGGTGGAGATAAATTCGCTTCACGTAGCAATCCTTCTGTTTTTCTTGGTTATCCGTTTGGGAAGAAGGGTTGGCGAGTCTACAATCTTGATACGGGCATTGTGTCTGTCTCTCGTGATGTTGTTTTTCTAGAAACAATTTTTCCACTTGGAAAATCTGGTTTTTCTCCTACCACGTTACTACCTCCACTTCCGCCATCGGTTAATTCATCGCCACTATCCATTGATGAGATTGTTGATTCCCCTGATGATGAGATTGTTACTTCTCTTCCTCACACGATGAATTCTGATCCAATAGAGGTGACGATTTCGCCTGAGGATACTACGCCTATCACACCTACTTTTAAGACGCCCATTGAGCACCATGATTCTCATTCTGCTACTCCACCATCTACGTCTCCACTATCAAGCTCTTCGGTGACACCTCTACTTACGAGTCCCACTGATTCACCTTCCGGAGATATCCCTTTTGACTTATCTGTTGAAGATTCTTCTGACTCCGACGCATCGCCTGATTTGCCTATTGATGTTACGGTTCCTATGGGAAAAGGTTGCCGTCAGAAGTTTCCGTCAGTTAAGCTTCACGATTATGTTACAAACACTACACATCAGGGCTCCGATAGTGATTTCGTCGACACCTCTTGGTATCCCATCGATTCATATGTTGACTGTGATACTTTTTCTGACCATCACCGTGCTTTTTTAGCCGCTATCACGGCTGGTGTGATTCCTCGCACTTATGATGAAGCAGTTTTAGATGAGAATTGGCGAGAGGCTGTTCGTGGTGAAATTGATGCTCTCGAAGAGCAAGGCACATGGACAGTTGAGACTTTACCTCCAGGAAAGAAAGTCTTAGGATGCAAATGGGTTTTCACGTTGAAGTATCGATCTGATGGTACACTTGAGCGCTATAAGGCTCGGTTGGTTGTTCTTGGCAATAATCAAACCGAGGGTCTAGACTATACAGAAACTTTTGCACCGATTTGTCATATGACTACTGTACGCTCTTTTCTTGAGGTTGCTGTCTCTCGCGATTGGGAGGTTCACCAAATGGATGTGCATAATGCGTTTCTTCACGGAGATTTAGAAGAAGAAGTCTTTATTCGCTTCCCACCAGGTTTTAGAACAAATGACAAATCCCAGGTGTGTCGATTACATAAATCCTTGTATGGTCTCCGTCAAGCTCCCCGCTGTTGGTTTGCTAAGCTCAGCAAATCTCTCATCGAATACGGCTTTGAACAATGCGTTAAGGATTATTCCTTGTTCACATATGCCGTGAATGATATTCGTCTTCACGTTCTTGTTTATGTTGATGATCTCATTGTGACAGGGAGTTCTCCGGATATCATCGCTAAATTCAAGCACTACTTAAGCTCGTGTTTTCGTATGAAGGATTTGGGCATCTCGAAATACTTCTTGGGCATCGAAGTTGCTCGTAATTCTACTGGGATGTACTTATGTCAGCGGAAATACGCTCTTGATATTATCTCTGACACCGGCTTACTTGGCGCTAAACCGGTTTCTCATCCTATGGAACAAAACCATCGCTTAGCCTTAGCAAGTGGTGAGTCTTTACCGGATCCTCATCGATATAGGCGTTTGGTGGGTCGGCTTATCTACCTCCGTATCACCCGACCTGATCTCTCCTACGCCATTCACATCCTATCTCAGTTTATGCATGCTCCAAAGACTGAGCACTGGGATGCCGCTGTTCGTGTTGTTCGTTATCTCAAAAACAGTCCCGGCCAAGGTATTTTTTTAAAAGCTAATTCTGATCTTCGTCTTACGGCTTGGTGCGACTCCGATTGGGAAGGTTGCCCTCTATCGCGTCGCTCTCTTACAGCTTGGTTCATACAACTTGGCGGGTCTCCTATCTCTTGGATAACACGTAAGCAGGATGTCGTCTCGCGTTCCTCGGCCGAATCTGAATATCGGTCTATGTCAGAAACGGTTTGTGAGATACTATGGCTTCGCGAGCTCCTCATGGCTCTCGGTGTTGACTGCTCCTACCCGATTCCCTTACATTGTGACAATAAGTCCGCTATTTACATCAGCAAGAATCCCGTTTTTCATGAACGCACCAAACACATTGAATCGGATTGTCATTTCATTCGTGATGAGATTGTACGTGGTGTCATTGCTCCTCAATATGTCTCCACCAAGCAGCAACTTGCAGATATTCTTACCAAGGCTCTTGGTCGCAAAGAGTTTGATGAATTCTTACGCAAGCTGGGTATTTGTGATCTACATACTCCACCTTGAGGGGGGGTATTGAGAGGGTTATGTAATTAGTATATAATCTAGGTCCATTTATGTAATTTAGATATGTACTTAGGTCTAATCTCATGTGTATATAAGGCTGGACCTTGAGCCACTAATGAAACAAGAAAACCTTTATTCTCTATTAGGTTCCTTGACACTAATTTGCCAGCAATCTGAAAAGGTAATCCCGAGGTTTTGAATGACATCACGTCCGTACCAACTGCATCTTGAGATGCGGCAGATCGGGCGCTATGAGGCTTGAAACCTTTCTCTTGTTGCTTTTATCGTTTTGTAGAGCAGAATTTAGTAGTTTTATTTTACTTCTCACTCAATTTATCCCTTACGATGTATTTGAATTCTATCAATTTATGGAAAAGCATCCTCCTTACGGATAACTAGTTAACTACCAATCTCTATTGACAAAATTCTAAATAGAATTTTTTATTGCCAACATGATCTTTTCAACGTGTACCATGAAATATTAACCATACTTGAAAAAAGTTTGGTACGGAACCCCTAGACATGAGAGCCATAAATACCAAGTGCATGGATCTGGATCGTGGAAGTGTTAGGACTTGTTAACATCGTATTTTAACCAATTTTTACTATGCTTAAAAAAAAAATTAATAAATAAACTAGTTGATTTTGTTAGTATATTGGTGTTTTCAATTTTTTCAAGTTTTAAGAGTCATTATAAGTTATTGTGAAAAACGAGCAAAAAATGACGTAAAACAAGTATTTTAGAGATTGAACAACTTTCTAGCGTAAAAAGTTTGACATCAAATAATGAACTTCCTAAAAAAAAAGATATATGTTATTGTTGTATATTACTTTGAGATTACCTAGAATGCCTAATGCTTGTAATCACTAATTCTTATTTTTATTTAGTTATCATCACATCAACAGAACAAAACTCGTTTATTTATAGTTCTACCTCGATTTGGTTCTTTTAGGATTGTTATTGCAATTTGTTAAGTCTATGTGAAATCGATACTTTAAATATTACAGTTGATACAATGTTCACTTGGAGCTTATCATTATGATATTTGAGAATTTTACAACTTGCTGTTAGTTTACACCACATAAGAACAGAGAACCCTTGAAGGCTAAAAAGCATTCTTGCAAAGACATGGGACTACAAGAACCATCGAAGATTGAAGGCCTAAGTCCGGGACGTGGGAGTATAAGAACCTTTGAAAGTCTTTATTACAAGCTTTATCGTTCTAGAAAATCTCAAGAATCTCTCGTGCATTAAACGAAGAAGACAATTTATATTTTTAATCTCAAAAGAGAAGCTAATATACTAACAAACTTCTAACTTTACGGTTAAACACGTCTGACTGACTAACCAAAAAAATCTATATATGTTTATTACTTCATATACTAGGTTTTTAATTAATATTTTTTATAATTAATAATATGTTTTAAAAAAAAAATTGAAAACTAAAGAAAAAAAAAAAGAAATTGGTTGTTTCAACACATAAAATCAATCGAATAAGAGGAAAAATTATTAGTCGGTTGTTGATAAAAACAATAAAAAATAATTTAAAACACAACAAATAACCAAAAAATAGACATTGATAGTACCTTATTCATAGTTTGAAAGCATCAATATTAACCATCAAACGTTCATAATATATATTCGACTTTTTACTAATTATTGATGGACCTGTTGATCATTAGTAAAAATTAATATCAAGATTTAATGAGAACTTATACACTAAAAAATCAAACTAAACTTTTTAATATTTTTAATAGATTATCGATGTAAAAATTAGAACACTAAAAAAAACTCATTGATTCATAAAGGAAAAAACGAAAAAATATTATACTTACAATATATATTAAGACATGTTGATCAATTGAAAAAATCCAAAATTTTAGATCGATTCACGATTTTGTTTTCACAAATCCAACCTCCAAATTTACATAAAACTAAACACCATTAATATTTCAATAAAACTTTCATGTCATAATTAAATGTAATATCAAAGCAAAAAAATGTAGGGATTAGTTATGATGTGAAAGTGAAGATCAAGCAATGTATTTATATAAAATTAAGAGGAGGTGTAAAATTAAAGTTTCCTTTTGTTTGACGATATCTACTAAACAAAAAGAAAAATTTATATATATAATAATTAGAAAATTTACATTTCTTTTATTTCCAAATTATTTTCTTCATTTAAAATCTATATTATATAAAACTAACTTTTCTTATTTGTTTACTACGTAATATTTTAGCAAGTTTCTATTTATCTTATTTTCATATTATTTTCTTCAACCAACTTTTTACATTTGTCTACTACGTAATATTTTAGGAAGCTTACATTTCTCTATTACATAATATTTTAGAAAATTTACCTTTTACATTTCTCTACTACGTAATATTTTAGAAAATTTACATTTCTTTTATTTCCAAATTATTTTCTTCATTTAAAATCTATACTATATAAAACTAACTTTTCTTATTTGCCTACTATGTAATATTTTATGAAGCTTACATTTCTTTATTACATAATATTTTAGAAAATTTATATTTTACATTTCTCTACTACGTAATATTTTAGAAAATTTACATTTTTTTTATTTCCAAATTATTTTTTAATTTAAAATGTTAATTAGTGAGGTGTCTAATCGTGATTGGTCGTCTAAAATCCTATGTGGACGGTCTTAGAAGCATTTAGCCTCAACTTTTATATATTTTAGGAAGTTTCTATTTATCTTATTTCCATATTATTTTCTTCAACTAACATTTTACATTTGTCTACGTAATATTTTAAAAAGCTTACATTTCTTTATTATATAATATTTTTAGAAAATTTACATTTTACATTTCTCTACTACGTAATATTTTTTAAAATTAACATTTATTCTATTATATATTTTAGGAAGTTTCTATTTATCTAATTTACATATTATTTTCTTCAACTAACTTTTTACATTTGTATACGTAATATTTTAAGAAGCTTACATTTTTTATTACATAATATTTTAGAAAATTTACATTTTACATTTCTTTACTACGTAATATTTTAGAAAATTTACATTTATTCTATTTCCAAATTATTTTTTTTTATTTAAAATGTTAATTAGTGAGGTGGCTAATCGTGATTGGCCGTCTAAAATCCTATTTGGACGGCCTTATAAGCATTTAGCCTCAACTTTTATATAGTATAGATTGGTTTAATAACCAAAAAATCAAGCAATAACATACCTTTTATTTTGATATAATCAAGGGAATCTTAATATCAAGATCATAGTTATCATGATATAATCAATTCTTATTTTCTTAATATCAAAAATTGCTTCCTGAAAATTGTCATCTGACAATAAACTGTTAATAGATTCAGTTTATTTTGATATTGATAATTTTAAATTAGATTAAATATTATATTTATTGTATGATGCAATGAAAAGATTGACTTTTCCATTTTAATTACAAATGCTCCAAAAATCACGTTATTTATTAGTTACTAGATTTTTTTTTTTTTTATTAATGGAGATTTTAGAAATCAGTAGATGGAAAAGCGGTTCAAACAATATGTAAAGAGTTTATGTTTGTTAGATATTAAATTAGATATTGTAATAGATTTCTTAAATATATGGGAATTTTTTTAAGACTAAAAACCATTTTTGGTAAATACAATTTAGCATAAAAAAATATGATTAATGTAACCTTAAAGGTGTAAATTTAGGAAAATAATATCTATAAAAGTTACTAAATTTAGAGATTTCTTTTTTTAAAAATTAATATTGTTAGGATAAACACAAAAGATAAAATATATTATTTTGACTGATAACTATATATAAATATGTATGTTTAGCTCTAGTTTTCAAACCCTCAAATCAGTTGTCTTCCAAAAGCATTCTTAGTTATATTTCTAACACAAAAGTTTAGTAAAATGGCTCGAAATATCGATCTAAATATAGATCTAAATATGATGATAGAAAAGACGCTATTAGACAAGGATGTTTCCAATCAAGGTTATTTGTATTTACCAAAAAAGCAGATGGATAACATACTAAAGACAAAAGGGAATTACAGTACCTAAAAATGGAAATGGTATTCCATTGGAAATTCAAGACAATGACAAAACCTATCAAGTAAACCTTACATTAACGAGTGTCTATATTATTAGAGGTGGATGGACAAACCTCAGAAAAGCAAGAGGTCTAAAAACCGGCGATATCATCAAGTTATATTGGAAAGATACTAAAATTATTTTTACTAAAGAATCAAATGATCAAAGTGGATCAAGCAGTGCAAATCAAACGATCAAGTAGACCGACGAATTAAATAAGTGCTGGTAAAACAGATAAAACAAATTAAAATATATCTTGAATGGTGAAAAATATCAACAGCGTTGAACATATGTTTAACAAATAATAATAACAAGTTGTAAATATTTTAGATATATCATTATATAGAATAATTTGCATATTATGTACTATCATAAAATATCTTAAATTTGAAATTCGTATATTATTTTTAATTTTTTTGTTACATGTATTATTCTAGTTAAATGTTAAATATTTAATTAAATTTATTTGATTGTAGCACCATTATTTAATTTTATATGTGATTGAAAAAAAATTAGATTTTCTAATGTAAATTATAAAAAATAAATTGATTTAATGCATATAATTTGCTTTTAAATGATTATAAAAGATAAAGTATAAGTGGATATGCATCTGATGATGAAATTTAAGATATAAAATATTATTATCGAAAGTGTAGTTAAAAAAGATCGAATAATATGGGTAACATGTTGGATATATGAAATTTATACAGAAAAAAAAAAGTAAAATGGCATATTATTTTACTAACTAAAATTTTTTAAACGAAGAAGACGATTATATTTTCAATTCAAAAGAGAAGCGATCGAATCGGTACTAACAAATTTTTTTTTTTTTTTTTTTTTTTTTTTAACTATAACAAACTTCTAACTACATGATTGATTGATTTCTCATGTAACTAAGAGAGCACATGATAGTCACGTGTGATGACTTAAAACTGATCCAAGTGAAAACCTTTCTTGAGTATGAAACTTTCTCATAGTTAAGATTTAAGCTCAAATCTTTTTATCTTCATTTTTCAAACCCGTGATCAAACTTTAACAAATTTATGTTATCTCATAGGGTTGTATTTATTCGTTAGTGGGTTATTTCCACACCGTTTAAACAAATAAGTTGAAAAAAAAAAATATATATATAGGTTAACTTTAAGAGAATTAACAAATGTAAATGCTAATTATCAAATCAATAGATAAAAATGATAATAAATTACATGACTGGTCTGTAACAATGTCTGTGCAGACTACTTAGTTAAAAAGATTAGAGCACGAAACTATTTTTTTTTCATGTCGAGATTGGATTAGTTCTTTCTATCATAGAGTTTTCGATCGGCTACTTAATAAAGTGGTGTTTGTGTGGAGAAAAAAAAAACTATATGACTGATTATGGCACAATATAAAAATATAGAGGGCAATATATGAATGATAAGGACGTATTTCCCGCTTATAGCATCACAATCATAATGGCATTGGCACCGTTGGGATGGGACATAAAGGCTTCATTTGGTTGCTCCTTATTTTTTCCCTTTTTGAAAGGTGCGGTTTCTTTTTCTCTTCTTTTTAACCCACCAAAAGATTATTCTTTCACTCCAACATCAATTGTCTAATATGACTCTGGCTTCTAAATTTTGTAACATGATCTAGAGTAGAGATCAATTGAAGTATTGATGCGTTTTTTTTTTTTTGTGCAACAAAGTGTTGAAAATATTGATGCTTTAGATTTAGATTATGACTTGGTCTTGGCCTCTAATTTGTGGGTCTTTCGCATGTCTTCAGTTCGCAGTCGCCGACAGCAAATACTCATTCGATTTACCTTTTGAAATGTGGTATTGCATACTAATATATTTTAATTCAAGTATTAAGAGTTTAATATATATCTTAGAGAAATTAATAGGTTTCATTAAAAGCAAGAATAGATGAATATATAACAGATAAAGTCTCTATTTAGCATATAAAGTTTGCTTTATTTATTTTCTTTTTGAGATTGAATGAGTATATATAAATCATTTAAAAGTTTGGGGACATATTAAAAATATTAAGGAGATAAGTAGTTAATCTTATTATAAACATGAAGGTGATACGAAAGAATTTCTATTATAATTTTATTAATTTATCATCGTATAAAAATCATCAATGTATGTTAACGCAAGTATGATGTATTTTTTATTTTTGGTTGAGATTTAGTTCGAAATTAGTAGAAAAAAACAACCTTCGAATATGCTAGAAATCTTACAACAAAAATTTGAGAATGACATAAAACAATATTAGATATGAATTAATCTAATATTCAATTCGGTTTAAATTGAAAATCTATAAAACTCAATAAATGTTGTAAATAATAAACGGAATTAATTTGAGAGCTGTGAATAGGAACAAAAGGGTAGATGTTAGGTTATCAGTTCCCTCCTTTTGCTGACCAACTTTTCTCTACCCACGTTCACATCACAGACATACTAATGAATACGAGTATATGAACACAGGTACGTGTGAATTCACATGCGCAAAAGAAAATGTGTGCGTGTGGACAAGTGTGTGTGATCGACTCAGCTTTAGAAAATATGTTTCGGAATGTAGCAATATTAAATTCATCGACGTGAAAGCTATTATATTATTTTTACCTCTTTTTACGAATTTTCTTAGGGTCCCATTGCCATTGGCTCTTATTATAATCTCACTGCGAACAACTGTAAGAAGAGGTGAGGTGGCCATGAGTCCATAACTTGTACTGTATGAGAAATATTTTAAGAAATTAATTTACTACAGAAAGGATCCAATTCTTCCAAATACATGTATAACATGAATGGACCCAATTTTATCTTGTCGTATACAAGATGAATGTTATGCTTGTTTCCAAATGAATCAGATTATATTTGAATTTTAAATTTTAGTGTATACATTATTCCATTATAAAATCATGGCTATTCGGTGAGATATTGTTTTCATGACCTTTTTTATCTGAAACTATAATGATTATCAGTTCATCACAACCAACCAATAATATTGAAGTGGTTGTGTGTTTTAGCTAGCCTTTTGGAAAAAACCGTATATGATTCTTTTTTGAATCACAATATAATCTTGCTATCATATATGTGGTGATAGTGGTGATGGAGAGGTCCAATGATGGTTCGATTATTTGATAACACGTTATATGATATCAAGTTTTTATTTAAATCAAATCATTTGCGAAAAACTACATCATTTAATAACGGTTTTGTCACCACTTTTTATTTTTGTCAATTTTGAGCAAAATTGTTATTATCTAACAAATAAAATCATGTATGTGCGAAAATTGTTTGATTTTTAGTAAACTTAGAAACTTGCAATATTTTCTTACATTATACAAAATATTACAAATATACTAGTTTAGTAAACAAAGTTGGTATTTTCTCTTTACTCTCTTATTGCAACGAAAAATCCTCTTCTCCTCTCAAATCGAGGCCGAAGAAGTCTATGGGTTAAAGAATGTGTCCAATATAAATCATAATTACCGTTAGCGCGTTATTTTTTTTGTTTGTTTGTTTAATTTGTATTTGTTATAAAGATTAAAATAAAAAGGAAGAAAAAAGTCAATAAAGATTCTCTTTCGTAGAAAAAGGTTTCACATTTTTTTGAGTCTTGTCCCAACCCCTTGTGACCAATTTAAAAGCAAATCAAATACTCAAAAAAATACCCACTGAATTAAACCAAATCTATCCTATATTTTGCTTATAACTATCACAACAACAATACACTCATAATAAGTCATATATATAACTCACTCTCTCTTTAGAATATATCATTGAGGAAGATGGAGAGACAGCAGCAAACTTATCTACTTAGTTGGGGTCACCAAAACCATTGTGGTATAAAGGTAATTGAACACTATTCTACATTCTTCTTTTCTATTATAGATTGCTTAATTCCTCCGAACTCAAAAACTGTTTATTTTGGTTTGTAGACAATGGAAGAGCTTAGACATTCTCTTCTACACACAACAATGGAGTTAGAGCAAACAAGAATGGTGGCCAATGAAGAACTCATTGCCAAAGACGACCAGATAATGCATCTCAAAGATCTTCTCAACAAAGCTATCAAAGAGAAAGATGAAGCACAAGAAAGATACAAGAGGCTTCTTCTTGATCAAAACTTCCTCCTTCAACGCCAAACTGATGAGGAGCAAGACCCAAACATCAATGGTTTTCACTCATCAGACGGCGAAGAAAGCATTGTCTCATCTTTTGAACCGCCAATGGAAATAGAGTTAGATTTTCCGGAGATGACATTACCGGAGAAAGGGAAGCTTTTAAAAGCGGTGGTAAAGGCAGGGCCATTGCTTCAAACTCTGCTTTTAGCTGGACAGCTTCCACAATGGCGTCATCCACCACCACAGCTTGAGTCCTTTGAAATTCCACCGGTGATTATTGCTGAAGCATCACCATTGTCACAAGATAGTTGTGGAAATAATTTAAACAGGAAGAGGGTTCACTGTGACGAGTCTAATTCTAAACAAGAGATCAAGTACCAAAGGCTCTTGCCTTGATCGTTTATGTACTCACATTTCATTAGACCATTAAGTATGTATAGAATGAGTTCACTTTTCTTTGTATTTTTTTCAAGGGTCATTGTATGCAAAGAACTGGAGCATGAATGAATCATTTTTCTCCCATGTGGGGTTGTTATAGTGGGCTGGTTCGGTCCCGGGGGTTAACCCATTCTTATTTTATGGTCTAAGAAATGGGTTATTTTCCTTTGTAGTTTTCAGGCTAACCGCGGGTTGGCTTGTGACCCACTAGCTAAGATCAAAGCTGAAACCGGCTGAGATTTAAACTATCTAGGCTAAAAGTGGGCCGGGTTAAAACATGTTGCCCCGGTCTATCGCCATGAGTCCTTTGTATATGAGAAGGATGAGAAAAAGAGACTTTAGGATATTATGATATGATGTGAGGTTGATGAGCGTACAGTGATTGGGATTTGGTAACACACAGATCTGAATTAGTCTCCTCTTAAGAAGACAACTTTGTCAGCGACAATAACAGTGAGTTCTTGCCAAAAGATATGAGTAGGAGTCGGTGGATCCTAAAGAAAAAGTATGAAGGACCCTTTTTTCTTGGCTTTACTTTGTGCACTATCATTTGACTAATTCACCCACTAATATCATATTTTCCAAATACAAGTTGATCACTTTTGCCTGAGCTATTTATGAGCAATTGTAAGTTAAAGGCTCTTACAATGAAATAAACGGAGAACTTAGTTTGATACATAATTTTGTTTTTTCAGTTTTTTCAACTGATACATAATTTTTTTTATATGAACCAAAACGAAAGATAATTCCCATCATTATTTTTAACAACAAACAAATCGAAATCTTCATAAGTAAAATGATGAAGAAGTTTATGAGTGTTGTGTAAAGTCAGGGGGTCATCTTCATATTGAGTGGTTATTTTAGTGGGCCTAAATTGGGAATAATTCAACAATTCGTCGTTCAATCTAGTAAACAATATTTTAGAGACAAGAGCTAAAACCTCCCTTTCTGTTGAATCAAAATCTCAAAATACCCCCTCTGGTAAAAAGAAAAAATTACCCTTAATGACGAGTGATAAGGGTTAAATATAATTAAATCGGTAAGTGTTCAACGGAAAACACAGTGGCTTAGTGGTTGCGCGTGTGTTGCGAGCGCCGCGCACATGCGCGCGCGCCCAGGGTTCGAATCCACTATGCGGAGTACAACTGGTAATAACAGGGTATAACTGGATACATGGTACAACTGGTGGGTAGTAGTACTAGTTGTACGTAGAACTGGTAGGTAGTGATACTAGTTGTACTAGATAGTTGTAGTACAACTGGTAGGTAGTGATACTAGTTGTACGTAGAACTGGTAGGTAGTGATACTAGTTGTACTAGGTAGTTGTAGTACAACTGGTAGGTAGTTGTACGTTCAATTTTCATTCAAACATTATTAGAGGGGTAGTTTCGTCCTTTCATTAAAACAAGGTGGCAGTGAGATTAGTAGGGGAGGTTCGAGATTTGGATTTGAGATTCGGGGGGATTCCAGACTTTGTTTCAATATTTTATGTAGTATGTCTCGCTTTGTTACTTTAAAGTTTAACCTCACATGCATATTATATAATATACTCAGACTCCGAATGGTAACCGCGGTTTTTGTTGTGCGGAGAAAGCGTTATTGCAGTGCGGGACGGTTCAACTGCGGTACATGCGGGAGAAATTTATTTGCGGGACAAGTGCGGTTTTTACAAAATAAGCGGTACAGAATAATGTTTGATTGGTGAAAAAAACTATTTGCGGTGCGGATTATAGATTATATATATTAATAATTAATTAATTTTTTTGTTAATAAATAAACAATAACATAGATTTATAAATCATTAATACATAAATTGATCAAAATATAAATTTATTTTAGTGTTAGTAAATAAATATTTTTAATATATCATTTATGAGCTTTAAATACCAAAATTTATTTAAAGTTAAAATTTAATCATATATATATATATATATATATATATATATTCTATTTATTTATTGTTAAACCAGTTAAGAATCTAAACATAAAAATATAACATAATTAAAAAATATTATTATGAAGTACTTTGACTTTATAAATTTATTTGTAATTATATTGAAATGGATTTCTTATTATATTAAAACAAATTTGTTATTTTAACAAATGGATTTGTTATTTTAACAAATGGATTTGTTATTTCAAAATATATATTTATAATTTATTCTATTACTCTCTCATAATTTATGATGCTTTGATTGTTTATGTACATTTTTTCATCAATGAATAAGTTGTCTCTTTCGTTCTCATAATTCTATTCCTTTTATTATTAAGCACTGTATGTATTCAGTTCACATTTGATCTTAATGGAATAAGATGAAAAAAAAAAATCTATTATCCACTGGGTGCGTTTTCTAAAAAACGCTGGGTAATAACTGGTTTTGGTTTGAATCGCGGTCCATTAGGGCATATTTATCGGCATACACTTAAGGTTATTAGGCCCATTTAATAATGGATAATAATAGAAACAGTGTTAGAGATGTGGTATATCGAGTCTTCTGCAAGAAGTATATTGGGTGGGATATACGGGTGACGTGGCAGCATTTTATTGGTTACACTCGATGGAGTCTCCAACGCCTTCTTCTTTCTCCACTCTCTCACCAAACTTCTGATTTCTTATTTAGTACAGTTTAATAATAAAAAATGCTTAAGATATATACTCAAGCATATAGCGATAAATATGCTCTTACAATATCCAGCGGACAATTCCGCAAATTTTGAGATTTTTTTTTTTTTAAACGCAAATTTCAGTTTTTACTTTGATCGGTGACACATGTGCGGATTTATCAAAAAACAAATGAAAAACGCTTTTTCTATAGTCACCATTCACTGCCTCATTGTTTCCGTTGTTCCCGTTATATGTTTGAAGATTTTCACACATTTTAAGAAATTACTTGCCATACTATATGTGACTTCGCTCTTATAATTGATGTTTAAAATTAATTAAAAATTTTCTTCAAATGAATTTAATTGGCATGAGTAACATAAAAAATGAAACGTTAGTAAAAAGAAAAAAATCTAAAAATTCATGTAATGCATATTATTGATACAAAAAAAAAAAAAAAAAAAAAATCCTGGAAACATATACTTACATCTTTAAGAATAGAGGGAATACAATTTTTAATATATTATTTTTCATGGATTAATGTATTCATTACACTAAAAATATGTTTTTAAGGGGTTCGTGTGTTTAACCAAAAAAAAAGGGGTTCGTGTAAATATTTAACAAGGCCCACTAGCGAAATTGGTTTCCTGGATTTTATTTGGTTAGGCTTTTTAACATTTGTCTTTATGTGCTCCAAAATTTTTGCAAGAAACAAAGGAGAGGAGAGTGTGAAAGAACCAAACTTAAAAGAACAGAGAAGCGCCCAAGTCACATTAGTCAAGTGGCCTTGCCACTTTGTCTGTTCCCATGTGGGTTAAAAATAGGACTGTTAAGATATGGCAAGATATGATATCATCGTATATCTTGCATATCATTGTATATATTCTTGTATATGTACTTTATAATCTTTTAATCTTGGTACATTAGGTTTACATAGCTTGTATAAATACCAAGCCACTTTGGCATAATGAATACACAGAAAACCTTCAAATACGTTTCATTGTTTTCTGACATGGTATCAGAGCAATAGCCATATACTCAAGGCTTTGTTCGATCTCTAATTCTTATTCTCTTTATTTGACCTAGTTTTGTCGATCTATTCTTCTCGGTAAAACCCTCTTTCCACATGTCTGTCTCAGGAAAAGACGTGGAATCATCTGTGACTAAACCTACACAGTCACAGACGGAGATCACACGACGAAGGATCTCTCCCTATGACTTGTCTCCTAATGATAACCCTGGTAACGTGATATCAAAACCTCTATTGGTGGGACCAAACTACGACGAGTGGTCAACCAATCTTCGTGGGGCTCTCAAGGCTAGAAAGAAGTTTGGCTTTGTTGATGGATCTCTTCCCAAACCGGCTGAAGATCACGAAGATCTTGAAGACTGGTGGACCAACAACGCCTTGCTTGTGTCGTGGATCAAACTTACGATTGATCCAGATCTGTGCTCTAATATCTCACACTGTGATGTTGCGAAAGATTTGTGGGACCATATTGAGCGTCGATTTGCGCTGAAAAATGGACAACGTGTGCAGAGGTTGAAGACAGAACTTGCGAACTGTCGACAACATGGTCTTGCTATTGAAGCTTACTACGGTAAGCTTACTAAACTTTGGAAGTCTCTTGGTGGTTATCAAAAAGGAAAAACGATCGAAGACATAGAAAGGGAACGAGAAGATGACAAGCTCCATCAATTTTTGATGGGAATCGATGAGTCTGTTTTCGGTTTGGTGAAATCTTCTCTTCTATCTCGAACGCCTCTTCCCACCGTTGATGAGGCTTACAATGTTTTAAGCCAAGATGAACAATCAAAGGCTAATGCAAGACTACAAGAAGAACGTGCAACGGAGGTGAGCTTTGCAGTTCGTACGTCCCCCAAAGGACGTGGTGGAGGTGATTTTCGCAGTGGAGTTGATACACGTGGAGCTGTGTGTGGAAGCTGTGGCCGTACTGGTCACATCGCGGAGAATTGTTTTCATACGATTGGTTATCCACATTGGTGGGGAAGCAGACCACGTTCGACTCCGACCAATAATGTGCAACGCACATCTGCGTCTCCAGTTCCTCCACGCATCAACAATGGAGCTCATGTGACTCATGTTGCTGCTCATATGACTACGGCCTCCGCAAACGCACTTCTCACCAACGATGATCGTATTGGAATCACTGGCCTCGATGACATTGAATGGAGAATGCTTAAAGACATGATCAACGAACCCAACTCAAAGACAGGCCCATCGACTTCTGGTACGTATCACTATAACTTCTGGATTATTGACACAGGGGCATCTAACCATATGACTGGTTCATCGGATTTTATCACTGATATCTCCGATATGGCACCGGTTTTGATTAAATTGCCAGACGGGCAGTTTACGACTTCTACCAAGAAAGGGACAATTAGTTTGGGTTCACATCTTAGTCTTAGTAATGTGTTCTATGTTGCTGGTTTAGACTGTCACCTGATATCAGTTTCTCAGTTGAACCGGGAAAGAGCTTGTGTGTTTCAAATCACTGACAAATTGTGCATTATCCAGGATCGCATCACGAGAACCCTGATTGGCGCGGGTGAGCAGTCTCGTGGATTGTATTTCTTTCGTGGAATGGAGAGTGCAGCGGCTATGCAAAAGTCTGAACAAGTGTCGCTGGATGTGTGGCATCGTCGCTTAGGACATCCATCTTCGAAAGTTTTAGAGCTTTTACCTATTTCTGATTTTAGTAGTAGTGGTGTTTCTGATAATAAGGCGTATGAAATTTGTATCCGCGCCAAGCAAACAAGAGATTCTTTTCCAATAAGTTTGAATAAAACAACGGATGTTTTTCAACTTGTTCATTGTGATTTATGGGGACCGTATCGTTCTACGGCTATTTGTGGTTCTCGCTACTTTCTCACAATCCTAGACGACTATTCGCGAGCCGTCTGGATCTATCTCTTGCCGAATAAACAAGCCGCACCATCTACACTCAAAAATTTCATTGCACTCGTTGAAAGACAGTCTGAAAAGAAAGTTAAATCGATTCGTAGCAATAATGGATCTGAGTTCGTGTGTCTTGCTGGTTACTTTCGAGAAAATGGAATTTATCATCAAACTTCTTGCGTTGGAACTCCACAACAAAATGGTAGAGTTGAACGTAAGCATCGTCACATTCTCAATGTTGCTAGGGCTCTTCGATTTCAAGCTTCACTTCCAGAGGAATTTTGGGGAGAATGTGCATTGGCGGCAGGATACTTGATCAATCGAACTCCGTCTTCCGTTTTGAATGGAAAAACACCCTTTGAGCTCTTATACAATCGGCCTCCTCCACTCTCTCACATACGTGTGTTTGGTTGTTTGTGTTATGTGCATAATCAAAAGCATGGTGGAGATAAATTTGCTTCTAGAAGCACAAAAGCAGTCTTCTTAGGTTATCCTTATGGCAAAAAGGGTTGGCGTGTTTACAACTGTGAGACTCGAACCATCTCCATATCGAGAGATGTTATATTCTGTGAAGATGAGTTTCCCTTCTCTGTTGACTCATCTTCTCCATCACGCTCCATTCTCTCTCCTGACGCCGACATATCACATGATCCTCTGGTATTATCTGATTATGTGATCTCTCCTGCTCCTTTGATTTCACCTGTACACGAGCCGGCTCCACCCGTTCCCGTTGCTCTGATTCTTGGCAACGACTCTGTTTTGCCTGCTGATATTGATTCTGAACCGCCTATATCGACAAACTCTGGTAGTGAGTCCGACACTGAGCCAAATACGCCTCCATCGGCTTCGATCTCACACTTGCCACCTTCTGCGACTCCGTCGCCGGCACAGTCTTCATCCTCTTCCGCTACCGAACTCGATTCACCGGTTTCCCCTGATGTTGACTCTGCTTCTGAACCAGAACCAGAACCGCTTGGGTTTGGTTTTCGTCAACGGCATGCACCTGCAAAATTGGCCGATTACTACACTAATACCATTACTGGTGTTCCTCCGGATGATTATAACCCATATGCACTTGGTTATTTTGTTGATTCCTCTCAGTTCTCTGCTGATCATCGAGCATATCTTCTCGCCATCTCAAGCAAAGCTGAGCCCAAATCTTATTCTGAAGTCGTACTCGATCCACACTGGCAAGATGCTGTTGGAAATGAAATTGAAGCCCTTGAAGAAAATCACACATGGGATGTTGATACATTACCCCCGGATAAGAAAGCTCTAGGTTATAAATGGGTTTTTCGTCTAAAATACAATGCTGATGGCACTCTCGAACGGCATAAAGCGCGTTTAGTAGTTCTTGGCAATAATCAGATCGAAGGCAAAGATTTCTCTGAGACCTTTGCTCCTGTTGCTAAGATGACATCCATTCGCTCATTTCTTGAAGTTTGTGCTGCCAATGATTGGGAGGTACACCAAATGGATGTGCATAACGCTTTCTTACACGGTGATTTGGAAGAAGAGGTTTACATGCAGTTTCCACCGGGTTTTCGGACTCATGATAAGACTCAAGTTCTTCAACTTCATAAATCTCTCTATGGACTTCGTCAGGCTCCTCGATGTTGGTTTGCGAAACTCCACACATCTCTACTTGAATATGGTTTTCTTCAAGCGGACACTGACCATTCTCTATTCATCTATGAAAAAGGTGAATCTCGCATCCATGTTCTTGTTTATGTTGATGATCTCATCATCACTGGCAGTTCTCTAAGTCTCATTACTAGCTTCAAGAGTTATCTCAGCGAATGCTTCAAAATGAAAGATCTTGGCATTTTGAAATATTTTTTGGGAATTGAAGTTGCTCGTAGCTCTACTGGGATCTATTTGTGTCAGCGAAAATACGCTCTCGACATCATCGCTGAAGCTGGTCTCCGTGATGCACGACCTGTAGCTTTCCCTCTAGACCAAAATCATCGCCTCGCACTCGCTGACGATGAATTTCTAGACGATCCAGCTCCCTATCGACGCTTAGTTGGTCGACTTATATATCTTGGCTCTACTCGACCTGAACTGTCATACTCCATTCACATCCTCACACAGTTTATGCAAAAGCCTCGTCGCTCTCACTTGGATGCTGCTTTCCGTGTGGTACGTTTCATCAAAAACAGTCCAGGCCAAGGTATACTTTTTCGAGCTGATCGTCCCCTTACCTTAACTGCTTGGTGTGATGCGGATCATGCAGGCTGTCCCATCACACGTCGTTCCTTGTCTAGGTGGTTTGTGCAGCTCGGTGACTCACCTGTTTCTTGGAAAACAAAGAAGCAGGATACTGTCTCTTTATCTTCGGCTGAAGCCGAATACCGTGCAATGCAACAGGTTGTTAAAGAGATCGTCTGGCTTCGTTCTCTACTTCAGTGTCTTGGCTGTCCCCTTTCTGATCCGGTTCCTCTATATTGTGACAACATGGCAGCCATTCACATCAGCAACAATCCGGTTTTCCATGAACGGACAAAGCACATTGAAAAGGACTGTCACTTTGTTCGGGAAAAGATACTTAAAGGCGTCATCAAGACGAAACATGTTGGCACTAAAGATCAGTTAGCTGACATCATGACTAAAGCTTTGGGTCGTTGTGAGTTCGACAGTTTTCTGCTCAAGTTGGGCATTTGTGACCTCCATGTTCCAACTTGAGGGGGGGTGTTAAGATATGGCAAGATATGATATCATCGTATATCTTGCATATCATTGTATATTCTTGTATATGTACTTTATAGTCTTTTAATCTTGGTACATTAGGTTTACATAGCTTGTATAAATACCAAGTCACTTTGGCATAATGAATACACAGAAAACCTTCAAATACGTTCCATTGTTTTCTGACAAGGACCATGTGAAGAAGAAGAAAAAAAACAACCTTGAAGCAATACAAGGAAGCTTATTTATCTTCTAAAAATACGAAGTAAGTAAGTGATCGTGGAATTATATAGTTAAGAATGGTTTTAATTTTGTTGGATTGATATAATCCAAAACTGTTTTTGGATGATTTAAGAAGAAAAAGTTGTTGGCTTGTCCCAAATAGATCTGTTTATATACATCTGTAGTTGACTGAAAAATGTATATGAGACTATAAATCTGACCGTTTACTACATTTTTATAATTATAATTTATAAATCTATATATGCATGCTTTCGGCATTTACTTTATATAATACGAACATGATGCATTATCATTCTAAAATATCAGTTTCCGATTGAGAGTTTAATACTGGTCCATGGCTTTCTATGTTAAACCTCTTTCCTCTATTAATACATGCACTGCTCAATCATATATGCATTTGTTTTTTTTTTTTTTCTAAATTTAGTTTATAAACTCTTACACATCAGTTTTTTCTAATGTTAAAATTTTTAATTAAAAAAAAATTATTAAATAACGAAAAAGTTTTGCAAAGAATGTTTGCATAAATTTGGTAGAGTAGAAAGTAGAAAATGAAAATTCGGAATAAGTTATGATGATGGGAACAACATTGATAGAAGTCTAGACATTATGATGATGATGGGAAGAGCATAAAATAAAACGATATGACTGCTTAAGTTGACTAGTGTTTGACCTGATCGATGAATCTTCGTAGGGGAAACGAAAATCTGATTTTACAACGCAACATTAAAAGGCATAATATAACCCCAAAAATAAGAAAAAACAACATTAAAAGGCATATTTGGCATCGCTAATTTTAATTGATTTGTCATAGATTATGATAATATTATGTTTTTCATTTCATTGCCATATCACCACGAATCCGTTTTATTTAGTCAATTATTACATGCATGATTGGTTATTTTATATTAGGGGCTATAATAAAGAAATAAAGCATGCACGTATATCTAACAAGAGACATCTTCATGCACGAGTTTTTATTCCATTTCAGCTTTCCAACAAAGAAAGAGAAAGCAAATAACTGCTTTAACCTTTTCGTAAATTGCAAGTTAATGCTCGCATTAAATCATATTATTTATTTGTTCCTCAAAGAAGATGCAAAATTGAAATTTCGCTTAAATGTTTGACCATATATTCGGAAGGGAGATTATCTACCTCAAGGTGGTCATAAATTCATAATTGGCATATTGATCGATTGTTACTTGAAAGTGGTCATAATTGGTGTAGTTGAAGATAAAATGCTTCTTTTTTTTTTTGGGTTTTTCATCTTTTTGAAATCGTTGATTATATTTCAAAATAATAGGTATGATTTCAACCAAAAAAAAATATATATATATAGGTATGATCGGTAATTTTTTACTGCCAAAATAAGAGATTTCCACTATAGTAATTAATTATAAAAATAGTAAAAATTAATAATACGAAAAACAATACCACCAATTTATTTGTGTACAATTATACTTACCACTTTCTCTTATCTTTTTTTTTTTAATGTTATTGTTTATCGCTTTTTTACCATTTATTTTTAATTATTTTATTTCATTTATTGGACCCAGCTTACTATATATGACTAATTCCACTAATGTATCAGACTTAGCTTACTATATGTGGCTAATTTCACTAATTTATAACTTTCTCATAATGTATGATCACTTATTAGTTACTAAATGATTCATTCCTGAATTTAGAGTTAAAAGAGAAAGTATCTTTAGTAAATTAATTATCGCTCCACCTCTGTTGTTTTCTACACCAGAGTTCAATTCCAACAAATTGTGTTATTTTGCATAGTAGAGATTGGGTTCGGTAGAATTTAGATGGTATACCAGGGAATTTATTATACCATTTATAGTCTACCAACCCGAATAAATTTGTAATTTTTCAAAAGATTCTAACTCAAAAAGGTTCAAAAGATAATCCTAGTTGTTTTATCCTTTCAATTCCAAATTTAAAATGTTGGAAGAAACATAAGAAGATGTACAATCTTGAATTACCTTTATGTTTATGAGATTTGTACAAGCCTTCCACTTTCCAAGAGATAAGCCATGACTAATGAGGCTTTCGATGAAGTTTTTTCGTTCTTTGAAAACGGTAGTTTGATCATGGTTTGAGACTCTAAGAATACTTGAGGTGAATCGATTTATTTCCATCACTTGCAACAAAGGTTATTGGGTGCTAGGCTCCCAATTTGTGTTTTCCAACTCATCCTCAATCAGTTGAATCTAAAGAAAATTAAGCCTCTCAAAGTTTAAACAACTCATCCAAAAAACAATAAGAAAATATACCATAAGATAACAAGAATCAATATGTCATTTCCTAATCTTTACAATTTAGGAAAGCCATAAGCTAAATGCATGTGCATATTTATGTTGCAATACCATTTAACGCTCAAACCTAAAAATAAAAGTTAATTAGGTCATATTTATATTCATTATAAATGAAAGTTATGAAACTATATGTTTCTTATGTGCCATGTGCATGATTAAATGTCAAAAAATTTTAGCAAAAGATATCATTTTATGGTTGAATAATGTTATTGGTTCAATAAAAAGTTTTAGTGAGCTATCGTTTAACTGCCGGTGGCGAACTTATCGTCACTTCTCATTTGGTTGGGGTCCAAGTCCTGGAGGTTGGCCTACGAGTGTCGTTATATGGGAGTCTGAAATAATTACATGATCAATACCTAAATGTTTAAATTGATTAGCACCTCATCTGATAATTGAATATTTACATTGTCAACGAAAAATTTGACTCCACAATTCAACAATAAAAAACATAATATATTTGACATCGCTAATTTTAAAACAGATTTACCATGAATTGTGAAATTTATATGTTTTTTCAACCCATTGCAAAAAGTCAATAAAATGACATATACATTTTTTTTTTGCTTAATCAAATATTTGTTATCTGGATTCTCGCCTAAGGATCCATAATCATACTCCCTCTGTTTCAGTTTAAGTTATTTTTTAAGAGAAATTTTTTGTTTCAAATTAAGTTATTTTTTCAGTTTACAATGCAATATTAATTAGATTTAAATTTATTTTAACCAATAAAATTATACCTGCAATTTTATTATTGGTTGAATTATGATTAGATAAGTGATAAATGATGTTTTTTAATTGAAAAATTTCAAAATTAATTGATTTCTTAATTAGTGTGCCAAAATCTAAAAAATAACTTAAGGTGAAACAGATGGAATAATTTTCTAGTATAGTAGATGGAATTAGAAGCATATGTGAGATGGGTAATGAGTAACCTCGTTTTACTTATCCAAAATTTTTTAATGCTTATAATGTAAAGTTTTTTGTCTTCTTGATTGGATCACCAATAATAAAGTTTTACTTTAATTCAATTGTTTGATTCAAAAAAAAAAACGTTGAGAATAAAAGAAGAATACAAACTTTATTTTCTTTAAATTCACAATTTTACAGTACTGAAAGTTCAAGAATATTAGTAATATTTAGTGTAAGCAAACAATACTTTCACTAAATTATTTTAATTTAAACTCTAATTCTTTCTATTAAACTAATTAAAAATCCAAATTTAATTATTTATCCAGAAAATCTACTAAAATTATTGGTGGATTTTCTTTAATTATACTGTATTAAATGTAAATAGACAAAAAAGAAGAAGACACGAGCGAATAAAAATCACAGTGATTTTCAGTGTTTTTTCCCCTCGTTACAAAACAAAACAGTTCTGTCTGAAAAATAAGGTAAAAGCCACTTAAAGCTTTAACTCTCTCTCTTACACTGTTACTGTCGTCTCTCTGTCTCTCCCATTAATCTCCACTGCTCAAAAAAAATAAATCATAAATTCAAGAAACTCTCTCTATCTCTCTCTCGTCCTCATCCTTGAGCTCTGTTAGATTCTCTTAACTCTGTGTGTTTTTATATCAAGATTGATAGATCTGATTCATTTCAAGAAATGACACAGAGAGATTAGCAAATTAGGGGTTTTTCTCAATTGGGTCAGTGAGAGTAACCATGGAAGCGAGGATGAAGAAGTACAGTAGAGAAGTGAGTCCAGAAAGAGCAAAAGTCTGGACTGAGAAATCACCAAAGTATCATCAAAAGATTAAGAAAGTCCCAATTGTTTATTATCTCTCCAAGAATCGTCAACTTGAGCATCCTCATTTCATGGAAGTTCAAACTTCTTCTCCAAATGGTTTATACCTAAGAGGTAAATAATGTTTGATAATGCTTATAGGTTTGTGAAGATTTTGAAGAATTGTGAATTATGTTTTTTTGTTTTTGGTTTTGCAGATGTTATAGAGAGACTTAATGTTCTTAGAGGTAGAGGCATGGCTTCAATGTATTCTTGGTCTAGTAAGAGGTATGTAACTTTCTTGATTTGATTTCACTTCTTGATTCAGCAACAAGAGTTTTGCAGATTCAATGTTTTCTTGATTTTGACTCTGCAGAAGCTATAGGAATGGTTTTGTTTGGCATGATTTATCTGAAGATGATTTGATTTTACCAGCTCATGGGAATGAGTATGTTCTTAAAGGTTCTGAGCTATTTGATGAATCCAATTCAGGTAAGAAAAGGATAACATCTTTTGTTCAATCACTTGGTCTTTGTTTCAATGAAGAAGCCTTAAAAAGACATGTGTTGTGTACAGATCACTTTAGTCCAATTGTGAATTTAGTGAGTCAAAACATGAAGCAGATAGTTGTGGAGCCACCATCATCTAGAAGTATGGATGATTCATCTTCTTCTTCGAGTATGAATAATGGGAAGGGGACTAATAAGCATTCTCAAGAAGATGATGAGCTTTCTCCTCCAGCTCTTCGTTCTGTTTCCTCCTCTGGTGTATCGCCTGATTCTAGAGACGTGAAGAACTCGTCTTCTTGGTGTTTGGCTGAGTACAAGGTGTATAAAAGCGAGGGACTCGCGGATGCTTCTACGCAAACTGAGGAAACTGTGAGCGGTTGTTTTAAAAAACCAGTAGAGACTCTTAGTAGAGGTGTTTCAACTGATGATGATGGGTCATCAGAACCTGAATCCTGCGAAAATAATCTTGTGAGTGAGGCTTCGTGTGCGGGGAAGGAGAGGGAGAGTGCGGAAATATCAAGAAACTCGGTCTCTCCGCCTTTCTCGAACAGTGCTTCTTCGCTTGGCGCAAAGACTGATACTTTGGAGTCTCTAATAAGAGCTGATGTTAGTAAGATGAATAGTTTTAGGATTCTTGAACAAGAAGATATTCGGACCACCGCTAATCCGAGGCTTAGGGCCTCGAATATGTTGATGCAGTTGATATCATGTGGTTCAATATCAGTCAAGGATAACAATTTCGGCCTTGTACCGACTTACAAACCGAAATTTGGTCACTCGAAGTTTCCAACTCCTTTTTTCTCCTCGTCGTTTATGATGGGAGATCTTGACCGTTTGTCGGAAACTCCGAGTCTAATGAGCTTGAGATTGGAGGAGAAAGAGTATTTCAGCGGGAGCTTGGTTGAGACTAAGTTACAGAAGAAGGATGCAGCAGATGGTAATGCTTCTCTTAAGCGTTCTTCATCCTACAATGGTGACAGGTAGATTTCTAAATCACCCTAAAAACATCCTGCTAGTGATTTGCCTGCTTTTGTTTACCTTGATGCTGTATTATGTTACAATGTTAAGACACTTCTTAATTGAGTAGTAGACTCCATCTATGTGAATTCTTGAGGACACATCTCATGTGAGTTTATGCAGGGCATCCAAGCAAATGGGTGTAGCAGAGAATGGAGACTCAAAACCCTGTGGTTCGAAATATAATCCAGGCTCGAGAAAGGCTTCATCGATATTAAGCAAGCAACAACCGCGTAGTGAGTCCATGAGATCTCCTATCTCAGAAAAGAAAAGAAACTCATCAGAAGATACTACCAAATCTGATGTTTGCGGTAAAAGAATAACCGAATCTTCGAGGAAGCCTGATTCTTTTAGAGAAGACGAAGAAAATGTGATCAAGATCGATGAAAGGTAAAACATAAACCTCTTGTTGCTTCAAGAATCTTGTTATGAACATATTATTCTTATTTTGATTCATATTAGATTTCTTTAAAACTGGTATGTATCTTGAACAGGCTTGCTTCAGGAGCAAGAGTAATAATCCAATCAAAGCCTTCAGACTGTTCATGAGGGAGCCTTAACCAAGTTTCTGAGGCTAGTTTTTGGAAAAAATTGAAATTATAAAGACCCTTTTTCTGGTTTGTTTTATGGCGGCAACTTTCTCCATTTTGATTTGTAAATCTTGAAAGGTGGTATGAAAAAGGTAATGTTAAAGAAAGTTTCATAAAAAGCCTAAAAAGATCAGAGAGAGCACTAAATGTTGGTTATTGGGAAGAGAAAAGTTGTAAGTATAAATTGAGAGAAAGAAGTTTGGTAACAAAAGGTATTAATGTTTTGATGTGATGTGTGAGATGAGAAGATGGACCACTGACCACTGTTACTGATTGGTGTGGTCATTGTTTACTGATTGGTGTGGTCATTGGTAGGTTTGGTTTTATTAGTAATTCCATGCCATTTCGGTTTTCAAAATGTAACCGGAATGTTACATTTATATGAATATCTGACACATCACTTTATTGGTGTTCATGAATTATCCATTGTTGTGTTTCTAAAGATGTGATAAGGTTACAGCAAAATTGAATATGTTCCATATGTCAATTGGTGAAGAAAATGAGTTGTCATATTTTTTTTAAGTAAAAAAAATAATAATAGATTTGTCATATTTTTTTTGTTGTTGGGGTGAAAGATTCAAGTATATGGCAGGAAAAATGGAATTGGAAGAAATTCTTTAAAATATAATTATGCATAATTTTAGAAAAATAAAATAAAAAGTTAAAAACAAAGTTTCAAATATATTTGAACCAAATCTATGAAAAATCAACGATAAATTTGCCACGGTTTGATAATTTATTCTCTTCCCCACGCCATCGAAAAATTCTATTTCCTATAAAATATCTTTAAATATAAATTTATGTAAAAAAAAAAAACCATGATATTCTAAAGAATTGCCCTTATAAATATTTATAAATTATTAAGATAATACTATAATATTCAAAACGAATTTACACGTATGAAAACAACTAATATATCTAGAACTCTTCATAATTTATTGGTACAATCGAAAATACAACACCATAATTAAATGATGTAAAAAAACCTAGAAAATAACTTTAACAAAAATTCAATTCTAGGGAAAAAGAAATATTAGAATCATATGCCAATAATATTTTTTTTGATACATTTACGTAATGAGATCATATATCTTTAGGGGTTTTAGAAGTATATACATTATTGATATTTGTTAATAATTATTTGAACCGATCTAATTAAGTGGAGATTGAAAAAAAAAACATAATTTTTAATTATATATTAGTTTTTTTAAAAAATATTCATTTAGAGAGGTTTTACTGTAATTTATTGGCCAAGCATAGAAACACGGCTTAATTCCTAACTTAACTATACTTTTAATTTGTAATAACATATCATCTCTTAACTAAGTGCTCTAAAATAATCCTTCAACCTTTAGTAATATGAATATCTATTTCTGTTTACCGGTGACCTTTTTTTTGTCAACTATTTTAAATCGAATAAATTGGCATAATAATGTATTTGGAAATTGGTTGAGGTTTTGAGGGTTCTGGAATATCCCAAAAAACCATTGCTGCTCAAAAGATCAATTTCTCTAAAAATTCAAAAGCTAGAAAGGAATCTATTGTTGGTTGACCATTTTTTTTGTTTTACAGTATATACGTGATAAAATATCACAATTTAATATATAAAATTAGTTGATTATTCACCTCACCGGCCAAGACTATAATATTTTATTTACTCGAGGTATTTGCGTTTTTTTAATCCTTTGTCTGTTTGTTGAGACACAAGAAGCAAAACCGTGCATTGAACAGGCTTCTTCATAATTAATTGCGATTATCCATAAAATGATTAGAACGATGGAAATGCTTTTAATATTCCATCGATTCAGAGCCGGCTTAATAATATTAGAAGTATTATGAGTTTTGTTTTATAACCTTAGTTTTGAACTTTTGAGACATTAAAAAAAAAAAAAACAAAACTTAATCATTTTGAAGTAGTTTTAAAATTCTAATACAATAAAATGGAAAATTGAGAACTTGAAAAAGATAAGCCAAATTAAGTGGATCAAAATAATTCTTAGATAGCAATCAGTCGTTTAAACCATGCAACGTCCATTAGGAGAAAGTCTACTAAAGAGTTCCATGTAAACGTTGAAAGAGCTATACTAATGAGGACTTGCCGATGAAGGTAATCGAGGAGAAGCTTTTGGACCAAAATCAACAAGAAGATCAGACCAGAATTGGTCTAAGGTTACCACTCACCCTCTAGAATTCGGAGTACATATTCAGACCAAGTTCAATGAGTACATAGAGACGATTCTAGGCCAGATTAAACAAAGAGAGAAAAACAAATTGACTTAATGGTCACAAAGCATACTTTATGAATTTTAAGCCGAATCAAGTTTGCATAGACAAGAAGTCGGATAAACGTCTTGTAATTAAGCTAAGTCAACCTCGCATAAAGACAGTAAGTCCGATACAAATATTTTCTTGCACATAAACTTGATTTTGTGATTTCTCAACCAAGATTTTGACCCCCTTAATTTCTTGATCCCAGTCATATATCACATCGTCGGATCTTGACATCTACATTTGTTGTGAGCCAAATTGCAAATTTATTCTTAACATTAAAATTTAATATCAACTCATATAATGTGGATCTAATATATAAACATTACACTGACATACGTAAGTGTATCTTATTTTCTAAATATCGAACCTAAACTAACACTTCCAAGCACCCCTTTAAGACGGTCTGGTACGTCGATTTATTATTTATCTAACCAAAAACTATACGATTCGTTGTTTCTTCATAAAAATAAATTAAACAATAATATATGTAACGGAAGTGGATGGATAAACATCTCTTCTGATTCCTTTCATATACACACATATACATATATGGATCATATAGTACACTGACACATATAATTAATACTATTTTAGTATAGTGGACTCAACAGCCTACAATTAGATCGATGAGAATGTCAATTATTTTAATATATTGGTTTCGACTTTCATTTTTGTGAGATTATAAATTATCAATTTCTTTTTTTTTTGTCGGCCAACCATATTATTCAACACACAAAGTTTACAAAGAGTTCCAAGATACAACATAACCTTCTGAACGTTTTATAGGTAATTTAGATTATCTACATAACTATTAAGTTTTCTTTGCACATATACATATTCAAACTGACAAGGAAACTTAGACACAAAGATGATATCTTTTACATAGTTTGCTATATCATGATGACAGCAAACATCTTCATAACTTGCTCCTGAAGCAGATTGAAGACATTGATATAAATGCTCATGTTTATCCAAAAAATATGATAAAACGAGTGTAATATATTTGTAATGATTATTAATATGTTGTGTATACTAATTTTGAATTTGTTTAAACGTTTTTGGAATAGGCGGCAGACAAGAAAGAATATTGTGTGATATATGTTGTTTTGTTTCTATTGCATTTCCTTCGCCATTAAAAATTCAAATGATAAAATATAAAGAAGAACAATTTTTTATTTTCCTAACAAAAAAAAATGAAGAAGAACAATGCGAAAGTATAAAATTGTCATGCAACACGACAAGTCAATCATTTGAAAAAATTATATTTAATCGACAGCTCATGCATGACATTATCAAGACGTAAACTGAATAATCAATAATCTAATTAAGTCCAACCAACTTAACAACTAACAAGTGTATATTTCTTTATTGATTTCTTAAGTTAATATATCAATCTGAATTGCATTGCCATAAAATTTGTTTTTACAAAAACTAGAGTACTAAACTACGTTAATTTAGGTACATGCCTCCACATATAGAGTAAATACATGCAGGGCCGGTCCTGGACATAGCCAGGAAACATTCGCCTAGGGCCCCCAATTTTTTTTATATAATAGGCCCCTAATTTTATAAAATAGGCCCCCAAATTTATATATATTTTTTTTAAAAAACCCTTAATTTTGAAAATTACTTTTAAATTCCTTAAATTTGCCTTGGGCCTCCAAAATATCAGGGTCGGCCCTGAATACATGGATCAAATAATGGGTAGAAATATAGTGACAATTCTAATACAAATGAAGTTTCCAATTAAAAATAAAAATAGATGCGACGTTGGTGGTCCAATTGGTGTATTTGTTGGTTTGGCAAAATGAAATTAAAACACCCCGACCCGATTTTTTTTTGAATTTTATTACCTCGTTAACTAGTGATCCCATACTCACTAATCAACCTAGCCAGCACCCAACAATCACATTACTCAGCGGAAATCATAACATAATAATACTCACATTCATCATACAACCAGCAACCTAAGTGCCAATTCTAAACAACCATTGTTCCAGAATCTAACAACTTAACAATAACAATACAACGATAACATATCACACGAATCCCTAGATCATCCTCCTCCTCATTGCCATGATCCCACGGTCACACAAGCCTTTACCTGCATCAACAACACAAATGAGATGCGTAAGTATTATAATAAATACTTAGTGAGGCAATCCTCCCAAGCAACAGGCTATACACACAAACGATTAAACCAAAACACAATCAAACCAATAAACCAGACAAACTCCTCAGCCTGTGTCGATCGACACCCACACCCTGTGTCGATCGACACTACACAGCTTGGTGTCGATCGACACACCACCTCTGGTGTCGATCGACACCGACCGCGATCCTTCACGATCAGCCTCTTCCTGGTGTCGAGCGACACCCAACCCTGGTGTCGATCGACACCGAACACGCAGAACCCTCTCCAGCGATCTCTCCTCCGCGCACCAGCGCCTCAACCACCCTAAAACTCAACCACGAGACACACAGAAGCCACCAAAGCTCCTCACAACACAATCACGCAATCCACATCAAGTGAATTCATCAAAACATCACATCAATCACGTAAAACATACAATCAAAGAGATCTAATCGCTCAGATAAGCCCATGGTCATGCACTCACCTCGAACAAGAAGATTCTGACAGAGAAACAGCAAGGAAACGACCCTATCCTAGCCCTCCACGACACACCAGCCTCAGATCTCCTTCTCCACAGGAAGATCTCTCAAGAACAGGCACCAACCTCCACAGGAAAACCTCCAGAAACCCTCAGGAACTTCCTCTCTCCTTTCTCCTGCACAGAAAACGACCAAAAGGCTAACCAAAACCCTAGGTCGAGTTCCTGGTCCTTAAATACACGCCCTCCAGGGTTTCTTCCCGAAAACCCAACAAAACACGCGATTAAAAGCCCAAAGGCCCAACTACTCGAAATGCTAGTGTCGATCGACACACTCCCCGTGGTGTCGATCGACACGACTTAACCAAAGCCGCTCAAACCGTGCAATTAAACCCGAAACCCTAATTGCACCAACACTAGTGTCGATCGACACACCACCCTTGGTGTCAATCGACACCCCCTCCCAGAAATTGGGACACGGGCGTTACAGAAATAGTTTTAAAAGTTGTAAATTGTAATATTAACAATGTATAAGAGACCACTTAATCTATCATAGATCCCATTTAAAAATCCACAATTTTAGGCTACCAGAACAAAATATATCCTAAATAAACCCTAAATGATCTAACGTTTTATAATAATTCTAAATAGATATAAATCTAATAGCAATTTTTTTATATAAAAATATATAATTTTTTTTTGTTAGCGATAAAATTTAAGATCTTATTGACTTTACTCTAATTTTAAATACATCACTATCTCAATTTATATATTTGTTATATAAAAAATGATTGTCTAAGAGACACAAACATGAAGTGTATTTATAGAAACTCATTTTGTCTCTCTTTCGTTGTCAGAAACTTTCGAAACAGTCTTTTCATTTTGACAAAACAGACAAAACAACAAAACACAAATGGAGGGAAGAGTCAACGCTCTGTCAAACCTAAACGATCTAGAACTTCACAATTTCTTGGTCGATCCAAATTTCGATCAGTTCATAAATCTCATAAGAGGAGATCAAACAATCGAAAACAATCCAGTTCTTGATTTCGATCTTGGTCCATTACAAAACAGTCCATGTTTCATTGACGAGAATCAGTTTATCCCAACACCTGTTGATGACCTCTTCGACGAATTGCCTGACTTAGACTCTAATGTTGCTGAATCATTCCGTAGCTTTGATGGTGAGAGTGTTAGAGCTGGTGGTGAAGAAGAAGAAGAAGATTACAATGATGGTGATGATTCTTCAGCTACTACGACGAATAATGATGGAAGCCGTAAGACGAAGACTGATCGATCAAGAACTTTGATCTCTGAGAGAAGAAGGAGAGGTCGAATGAAGGATAAGCTTTACGCATTGAGATCTTTAGTTCCCAACATTACTAAGGTAAATCTCAGTTTTACATACACAAGATTTGGTAATGTTAAACTATGATTTAATGATGATGTGTGTGACGTTTTAGATGGATAAAGCATCTATAGTTGGAGATGCTGTGTTGTATGTTCAAGAACTTCAATCACAAGCCAAGAAACTCAAATCAGATATCGCGGGTCTTGAAGCTTCTTTAAACTCTACTGGAGGGTACCAAGAACCAACTCCTGATGCTCAAAAGACTCAACCTTTTCGCGGTATCAATCCTCCCGCTTCCAAGAAAATCATTCAGGTAATAACCGCCTTATTGATATATCGAAACCTTGAAGATTTTGTGTGTTAAAAGTTTGTGTGTTTTTGTGTGTTAGATGGATGTTATTCAAGTGGAGGAGAAAGGGTTTTATGTGAGATTAGTGTGTAATAAAGGAGAAGGTGTTGCTTCATCTCTTTACAAGTCTTTGGAGTCTCTTACAAGTTTCCAAGTGCAAAACTCCAACCTAAGCTCTCCTTCTCCTGACACATACCTCTTAACATATACGTTAGATGTAAACCATTTTGTGCTCTTCTATTTTGTTTTGTTTCGGAATATACGTTTTACTTATCGAGTTTCTTTGTTTGGTGGAAACAGGGGACATGCTTTGAACAGAGCTTAAACTTGCCTAACTTGAAGCTGTGGATCACTGGATCACTTCTAAACCAAGGTTTTGAATTCATCAAGCCATTCACTTGATTCTATAACGCTTACATCTCGTTGATTGTCTTCCTTTCTTGCATGTTTCATAACTTTCAGTGATCTAATTTTAATTCTAGTGATGATGTAATCGAGATTGTTGATTCTCTATTGAATAAAAACGTGTTATAGATTAATTTAGCGGCAAAGTGTATGGTTTAATGACGTAATTTTTATGTTTTGTTTATAATCTCAAGTCTTAATTAGTTTGTCTTGCTTTTATATGTTGTTGCGCCACGACCCTTCACATCTTGATTATATGTTTTGTTCTATGTTTGATTGATAAACAAATAAAGATATATAACACTGCGAAAGTAGTACAGACGATCCGTGGATCGCCGACTCAACTCTAGGAACCTAATGTATGCTTTGAAATATCCACAACATGGTAAAATGAAGGATGGTCCTAATATTGTTGCTGTTGCAAGACCAAGACAGATGCTCTTGAAGGAAATTCCTTTGACGCTATAACATCTCCTATGGCTCCAAGTTCATCAAACTCTGTCCATTCATTCAATCCTCTTGTAACCGCGCTATTCATTCCGCTACTTCTTCCAACTATAAACAAATCATAATCATACGCCATAGATCTTAGTATCATTGAAGTCTCAGCCCCTTCTTTGACCATTTTGTCGATATATGTGATGGAATCATTTTCATTTGAATCCTCCTCGTTCTTCATTATCTCCTTTATGTCGTCGATGTCTAACTTCTGTATTGACTCATCGCTTTCCCCGGTTGTAATTTGAGGGATGAGGCGTAAGATGGTTACGCTTGTCTGCGTGTTTCTCCTCATACGGTTGGTGAATGCTAAGGCTTCTCTATCGTCTTTCCCTCCCACAAATATTGCACACACCTGAAATTAAAACCGCGAGACTGGTTTATTACTTGTTAAGATCACATATCAGAAGTGTGTAGGGACCTAATACTAGTATAAAATAAACATGGACCAAATATACTCATCGTTAATTGGTTTTGAGTTGGAAGCCACAACACTCTAAAACTTAACCATGAGATCTTGAAGTACCTTGTAACATGATCCGCCCATTTGAGACTCCCATAAAGGTTTCCGGTAGACAAAGATTCCAACAGAGCAAGACGCTCTTTTCAAGACTTTGCGGTTGATATTCTGCATGGCCTTGTCGTCAGAGACGACTGTTGATCGATCAACAGACCAAGAACGATGAAAAGGAAGCACAACAAGAGCTACACTTTTATCAAGGGCAAGCCAACAAAGGTCCTCGTGCATGTGCTCTACCAAGCTTGCTGAAGTAAAGATGTCAATAGACAATGCCTCTTCAGTGAAATATCTACGAAGTTTTATGAATGTGGTTATGACATTTCGGGAGCAAGAGCGTGCTCCAACCATCGGCTTTTGCATCTGGTGGGAAATGAAGGTAGGACTAGCTTGACCTATGAGCTCCACTAGATGAAGAACGTTGCATTCTAATTGTGAATGTTGTGTTGGGTTAAAAACTTCCACAAAGTTGATCATGGAGGTTATGTGGTCAGGCTTGTGAATGCATACAAGTGTCTTCAGCTTAGAGTCATGTTTCAATGTTAGCAAGTTCCTATCTCGGTAACAACTAAAGCTATGATGTGGTTCGTACATGAAATCTATCGCGATCGGTATCAATAGAGAGTTGACAAGTACTGATGCAGCCGCGACCGTGAATGTCTTGTTGTCAAACATCTGTTTTGAGCATTTAAATGGAGAATAAGAATTGATTGCTTTTGGTGCATAGTGATATGAGATCAAGAAGTTTGTTATTGTTTTGAACCTCAATATTTGCTTCTGCATTTGCATTTACATGTTAAAGTAAGTCCTAAATTCCAAAAAAAAAAAAAAAAAAAAAAGAAAAAAAAAAGTCGAAAAAAGATAAGACATTTTTAACTTTTTAATTTTTGCAAAGTTTAAACGTATACAAAGTTAACAAATAAATGTTGTTTGAAATACTAGGTTTTGGTTTGATACGAAATGATTTTTCCAAAACAGAATTATAATTTATTATGTTTTATTTAAATTCATTTACGAATCAAAATCTAAACCAAATCGAGAAAAATGGAAGAAAACACATTAAAAACCGGGTTTTTTTTTGAAAAATTATTTGACTAAAACACGAATCAAACCCAAATTATACCAAATCATCTATAACAGATAATTATTGTTCATAAACCGAAAACCTGAAAATTTGAAATATCAAATTGAAACCAAGCTAAAATCCATATTGAACAGCCCTAAAGTTATAGCATGTAAACTCACTCAAAAAATAAAAATAAAAATGCAAGAATTGAAACATGAAAGGAGTTCTTACTTTAAGTTCGACAATGTAGCCGAGGTAGCCAAGCTCAAAGATACTTCTATTTGACAAAACCATGGCTAAAACAATGGAGTCTCGGTGTGGAATCCTCACAGCAAAAGCAGTTATTGCCGTGACGAACAATTTAACCACGGCTACGACCAAGATCAAGGAAATGGCTTCATAAGCAAGACCCTCCATATGTTTCAAGTTCATTATCTCCCGCATCAACCACGATATATCGAGTTGTTCCATGCTAAGAGATCCAAAGAGTGGCAATAAAACGCCAACGTTAAAACATTCGAATCTCTGAATGAGAGCAGATCCGAGTGGAGGCCCGGCCGGGACAGCCAAACCGATAATAAACCAGCCATATGTTGAGAACTGAAAGAATTTAAGCCAAAACAAGTAAACCAAATAGGCTGTAGCCATAACCGAGTAGATGTAGACATCTTTAACCGGCCTTCCTTCTGGTGTTTGTTTGATAATCCATAACATAAACGGCCATACGATGTAGACCAAGAAGACGACAACGAAAACGACAATCATAACATGTTGTAAACCCTTTTGTCCTGTAAAAACAACGGTCATGGAGGCCCCTATAAAGATTATTAAGTCGGTGACCGCGGCACAAGACTGAACGATTCGTCCAAACTCAGAATGGTTGATCTTGAGATCTGTCAAGAGCCCATTCACACCAGCAAATGATGACAGACTTTGCAATATCGTGATTCGTTGGTACTGAAATTCTGTCATTGCCAACTTCCCAAAATGTTTCCTAGTCCTCATGAGAATGTAACCGGATATACACGGTATGACCACTGAAGTAAACCCGATTAAAGCAGCCCTTGGTTCAGTTTTTCTAAGCATCCCAACGTCTATAGTAACGCCTTTAAGAAACCAGTACATTACTAACCCGAATGCACCACCGGTCTCCGCAAGCTTTGGCCTCCCGTCGTCCGGGAAAAACATCTGATGAAGCAAAGAGCCTGGACTTGTGTAAGAAAATAGGTTGATCACCACACCCCCCTTCAACAATACAATTTATTTCACGTAATCAAAATCGCAAAATTCGCAAAATATGAAAAAATGTTCTTTTTCATATATAAACACGAATTTTAAATGAATGTTTTATATAAATGATTTGTTTTATCACAAATAAACACAAATGAGGAAAATAAATTTTGAAATAATTGGATATATTTAAAATTAAGAGATAATCACTTTACTTACAAGCAACATGGAGGGGATTTTAGGAATGGGAATATTGGACATTTTGAACAAGATCTCAAAGAACTGCCAGAAGAGGAAGACTGAGAGGATCATGAGTTCTAAATTAGGAAGAGGATAGTCCCAAAAATACAACCCTAGTGATTTCTGAAGAATCCTCTCCGACAAACCGAAAGAGTTGATCCTAGTTGGAAGGGTCTCACAGAACATAGTCCCGTCCTCACTCAGCGCATAGCCGCGCCAAACCAGATTCGTCCACCAACTCGCATTGAAGGTATTCATAGAATGTATAGCTAGTAACAACGTTGTATGGTGTGGGAGTGGGAGTTAAAATCTAAATGTTAGATTTTTAAAGGATAGTTGTTTAAGAGTTTTGGTGCAACAAAGAAATACTAAATTTAACCATTAATTACATGAGTAAATATATTAAAACAACTTGCTGGTGTTTCGGTTCTTGGCTTCTTGGTGAACTGATTAAATTAAGGGTTATGACAGATAGATTTCGATTTTTATCCTAAAATTGATGAAACTCCCTTTACATACTCAAATCTATACAAAGCAACACACTTTCGGTTGGTGATCAGTAAACCATAACGGTTTGGTTGTAGATAGTTACAACTGTATGGTAAATGTTTGATGATCGAGATTCAAATTTAGTTTAAAGATAGATAAAAACAATAGGATATATATTGAAAGGAATCATTTCTAATTAATGAACAAAAATATAAAGAAATGTGTATGCATTTTCATTTCTTGTGTCCAAGATCGGTCTCTTTCGGATCGGTCATGAGGTTTAGATATGTTTGATATTGATTTTTTTTCTAAGTAAGAGAAATCAGAAAAGTTTAATATTCATTTCATTCATAAGAAAGCTCAAAAGAGTAAACATTTACGAAAATACTTCTTGTAATTTTAAGAAATTTTGCACTACTCTAGTAATTAAATCATTTTTTCGTTATTTTATTTACCCTAAGAGTCTAAGACTAATGAAACAATTTGGTTTGCTTCACTGATCAATTGAAACTTTGTGTGTCCGGTATGTAAATGGATCTCTAACTTATAGTCAAAGCATTCTAAGTGTTTTCCTTTATTACCTTTCTACTCTACAAAATTTAATAATCGACAACGACAAGTAACAATGAACAAACCAAATGATATGTGCTCATATATTTTTTTGTCTTTTCAAACATCTTTTTGTAGATGCTACAAAGGAGAAATATATGTAACAACAACCACCACAAGTATAATGTATTTCTTCGCTTCTAATTAGTATTATTCGCTACCGTTCGTTGTTGTTGCACTACTAACACCGAAGTTTTGCTCGGGAAATCCGGCGAGGCCAAGAAATCACCAATGACTCCAAGCTCCTCAAACTCACACCAATTCTCTATCCCTCTGGTCGCCTCGTGGTTCTCGCCGCAAGTTCTTCCCACGACGAAAAGATCGTAATCAAAAGCCATGGAACGTAGTAGCATTGACGTATCAGCTCCATCTAATATCTCTTGTTCCAAGTAAATAGTTGTTGAACTTTCTTCTTTTACCGTTCCCGAATCGTTGCTTCTCATCAACTCTCTTAGTTCCACTGTATCAAGCATTTGATCCCATCCCGTCGCTTCTTTGCTTTTTCCCGATGCCAGGAGGCGGAGAACCGTTAATGTCACGTTTTCTTGACGGGCCATTCGCTTCGCAAAGGCCAGCGCTTCCCTATCGTCTTTTCCTCCCACGAATATCACACACACCTGTCATCAAATAGCTCCGTGTGCTTAGCCTTTATATATATCTATATTAACATTTTTGAAAGATAATAAAATGTAACTGTATTACCTTAAGGTTTTGCTGATCAGATTCTTGCTTTTTGTTAACAAGATGGCGTTCGATAAGGATGCCAATAGAGCAAGGAGCTTGTTTCAAGACGTTCAAATTGAGAAATCGGATCATCTCAATGTCGGATATGATGGATGTTCGGTCGAGTGACCAAGTCCGGTGGAAAGGAAGAATGATAAGCGTGACAGCTTTATCGAGAGCTAGCCAACAAATATCATCCTGCATATGGTTCGGGTTTGCGATGCAAGTGAATGTGTCTATGGAAATGGAACTGCAGATATAACGGTTGAAATGTTCGAAAGAGAGGATGACGTTTTCGGAATATTTTTTACCGTTCCCGGCTCCGAGTTTCTGAACTTTGTGTGAGATCAAAGTGGGAACATCTTGACCTTGTAACTCCACTAGGTGAAGCACGTAGCAAGTGAGAGGGCACTCTTCAGATTGATAAGAAGCTTCTAGAAGGTTGATCATGGAAGATATGTGGTCTGGTCTGTGGATGCACACAAGAGTCTTTAGCTCTCCACTGTTCTTCAGAGTCGCTAAATTTCTCTTTTGGTAGCAAATGAATTGCTTCGATGGGTCGTAGAGAAGCCCGATCGCCACGGGTATGAGCACCGAGTTGAGGACGATGGACAAGACTAGGACTGAGAATAATTCTTTTGTTATAAGCGGCACCTAAATCAGAAAAGAGGAAGAAAAAGAAATGAATATTTCTGTTCTTGATTATTGCAAGAAATTGAAATTGTGATCAAGAATCGAAAGATGAGAGACTAACTTGGCCTTTGGGAAGTTCGGCTTTGTGGCGAAAAGAGAAAAAGTAGAAGCTGAGTTCGATAATACCCTTATGGGACATGATAAGCGCAAGGATAACAGAGTCTTTCAACGGCATTTTATAGAGGTAAGGTACGATCACTGAGACAGAGAACTTCAACGAGAAGATGAGCAAGACGAGAGACGCAACCGCGAATCTCTTATCGTCGTTGCTAAAGAATATCAAACAGTCTTTCCAGGATATGATATCAGCCCTGAGCATAGTGGCTGATAAGAAGAGAGGCAATATGATACCAAAATTGAAGCTCTCTAACCGTTCGACCAATGCAGATCCAATAGGAGGTCCATTGGGAATGGCGAGACCGAGAAAGAAGGCTCCAAACGCAGGAAACTGCTCAAGATCGTTCCAGTACATACAAGATAAGCAAAGCAAAACAATAATCCCGTAGATGTATTTGTCTTCGATCGGTCTCCCTTCTCCTTTCCGCTTGATTATTTTGAACAATATCGGCCTCACAATCGCAAATGCAATGGCGAGAAAGAAGAATATCTCTATAACCAAAGACACACCATCAAGTATTCTATTGTTACTCATATAAACGTTCCACAACAAAAACAGGAGTCCAACCATGTCAGAGACTAAGGCTGAGGATAAAGCAACCCGGCCAATAGATGAATGGTTCATGCCGAGGTCGCGCAAGAGCCTTGCGATCCCCGAGAAGGACGTTAGGCTTTCCATTAGCAGCAATAAGTCATACTGTTGGGAAAGGAGCGGTCGAGTCTCAGCTGATTTGAATTTGTAAAGAAAAAACCCAACAATTATAGGGAAAGTAACCGCTGCAGCTCCAGTGACTCTCGCCTTTGCTTCAGCCTTGAAGATCCTCTTGACGTCCATTTTCACACCTTTGAGGAACCAGAAGATCGTGAAGCCAAATCCTCCAAGGATTCCTCGAATGTCGATTCTGTTTTTCGGGAACAAGATCTCCTCAAGGATCGAGTTATTGCCCGAAATAATAAGTAGAACATTCAAGAGTATCCCCGCCTTCAATGCAGCAATAATTTAGTCAGTAGCAAAACACAAAACTTTCAAGAACAAGAACAAGAACAAGAAGAGGAACTCACAAGCATCATTGAGGAGAACTTAGGAACAGAAAGACCCAATTTCCTAAACAAGATATTAAAAGCTTGCCAAAGGAAGAAGAAGAGCAAGATGTTAATCTCAAGATTCGGAAGACGATATTGCCAAATGTTTAGACCGACTTCTTGCTTAATAACTCTCTCCCAAATACCATCCGACGACATCTTAGGAGGATGCTCCTCGCATACCATACCATCTGATCTCAATGTTTCACCAAACCAAGCAATCTCAAAAACCCAATTAAATTCATGACCCATACCCTCCATTTGGCCAGCTTGCATGAAGTCGCCACCTCCCATTTCCGGCATTCCACCGCCATCAACAATTTCAGGTGGTCCTAGCCCATTCTCCATTTCCATGACTTAAAAACAATCTTATGAGACCCTCTTATGAATAATGGGGAAGACGATAGCGTAAAAAATGTTGAATTCCTTTGGAGAGTGCAAAAGAGAAACCATTTGTAAACAAGAGCACACAGATATACATGCTGTTAATAGATTTTGCCGTTTGTTAAAACACACTTTGGTCATCTATAGACATGTATAGTTTTGGACAGTTGTTTCTCTCCACTATAAATAGCATGTCTTCGGCTTCTTACAGTTAAACCATAGAAGAAGTCAACTAACACTTACTATAAAAACAAAAAGAATTTCTTAAATACTGTAAAACCTCTGTAAATTAATACTCGATTAATTAATAAATACGATAAAAATAATAATTATTGTCGGTATAGAGTCGGAACAGTGTAAAAATTAACAAAATTCGATAATAGGATAATAATTTTTTTGAAACCCATATGTAAAAATATGGTCCTAATAATATCATAAATTAATAATTATGTAAATTTACATATATATATATATACATATAAAGATAATATATCAATATATGGTTTTAATTTTTTAAAAAATAAATTTATATTAAAACTTATCACTAATTAATCTGATATAAAAATCTTTTATTGTGTTTTTAAACTATCTTATTGTACCATCGTATATAACTTTTTTATAAATATAGTCAAAATTTTATGTAAGTTTTCAAATTATGAATATACATAATTTTCATTCTAGAGTTGTATAGACGAATTAAATACAGTAATTGAGGTCGCTAATCATTAATTTATCATTAGCATTTATAAATTAATTAATATTTAATTAATATCACTATAATTTATAGAAGTTTTACTCTAAGATGACTGTTTTTCATAGCTCTGTTCACACAGAAGATAGGAAACTTCAAAAGCACATTTTCTCCGGATAAAAGAATCATCAAATCTGGCTGAGATGTCCCAATCCCAAAAACCTGTTTCAGCAATCATGGCTGAGGATGGCATTGTCTCCTCTGCTCCAAGCTATCTAAATCAGACCACTAGACCATCTCACTCCGACAAAACTAAAAAGATAAAGAAAGAAATTCAAAAGTAGAGGCCACAAGGAAGAGTACCTGAAACGCGGCTAGTGACCCTCATCACCTATCTGTTCATTCTATGCTTCAAATTTATAAACCAGACTTCAAAAAGCATCTTATAGGCAACTGTAGAATCATGGTACTGCATGCAGATACGGAAACTAAGCGCTGTGTATGAGCACAAACGAGTAGAATTTCTTTCCCCATCGGACAATCACTAACCGACAGTGTCTGGTACAGAGAACCATGCTCGGTACACACAGCATGAGAGGAGCATCACTGTGATGATAATTTGTAAGGCCTAGAGAAATTCACACTACGTCTGAAGTTTCTCATCGAGATTGTTCTCCTTTGTTAGAAACTGAAGCACCGTGTCCTTGACAATCCAGGCAGTTTTCTCAGGTTCTTGTGCAGATGGCATTAGAGGAAGTTGTGTTCCATCTTCAAGTTGCACGCCGTACACAAATGGCAATCTTAGAGAGAGAAAACTATCAGGTGGTAAAATCACTGGGCAACCAAGTGTGAACTGCAACTTCTGTTCACGGTCAATGATGGAAGGAGGGAGACATGACTCCTGAAGTAGAGATAATGCCAGAGGTTACGTGCAATCTATTAATATCGATCAAATTAACGGAGAAAAATGAAAAGATTCAGCGGTTGGGTTCTCATCATACAAATCATACCGAACTATGACCCATCACTAGAAACAGCTTATAGATGTGTAAATCGGTTTGAGATGAAATATAGTGAAGCATATTGTTTTTTGGCTTTGACAAAAGCCCATTCTTTACAGTAGTCATTCTCCATTTGAAACTAATGGAAAAATGATATCAGAGAGCAAAAAGTACCTCAAATTTTATCACTGGACAGGTCGCCAACACTACTGGAAACTGAGGCGTAACCTGAAAGCAAAATGTTTGCAATAAGAAAATTTTCTAAAACAGCAGCTTTGTGTTACAATGTTGCAATTCAACTCATAGAAAATTGCTAGCTATTCAATCAAAATTTATGTGACATGAGTTATTGTAAGCAAAATTTAACACCCAAGGTATGCCGTCATTTTCATGCTTATCCTCGAGAATCTAAAGAAATAGTAAAGATTTGAATGAATGCAAAGAGTTTTCACATTATAAACAAAAACGGTCAGGACAAATTCAATAAGAAAATACTTGCTACTTCCATATCTTACCAGAAAGATCCTTTGAAGCTGCGATATTGTACCCGCATACTTGACATCTGAAGAATCTTTCTTTCCAAAAGCGGCTGAGCAATGTGGACAATTCATAAATATCGGCAAGTTTCTATTCAACATAGAAAAAGCCACCCCAGAATCTTCACCATTATTAACTTGGTTGCTGGCCCCAAGGTTATGTATAAGTTGATTGATGGGTTCAGTGTCAGCTGAAGTCCGATTCCCTTTCTTTCCAGGAATTATATTATCTTTTGAGACCAATTGATTTGACCTATCCACGTGTTTCATCCTATTCATTCCAGAAGCCATCCTATTAGTCTTTCGGCGTCCTTTACCATAAACAATATTTTTCTCCAGCTTTGAAGTGTCAGCCTTAAATTTTGAACTTTCTGCAGAATTAGGATCTAAATATTCTTCAGGGACAGAGTATGAAGGGCCAAGCTTAGCAAGATGCTCCGTATTCAATAAAAAGCGATGACCACGGGGGCACTCATGCTCAAACCCTATGTAAGCAATCAGAGGTATCTGTACGGGGCTTGACATAGCCTTCTCAGCAACTTTCATGTTTACTGGCACAGCATTACTACCATTTTGCAAAGGAAGGTCGTTGCCGGTTGCAGAGATGCTTCTAGACATGCCTGTTTCCTGATCACTGGAAATGTCCTTAGACTCTTGACATTCTTGATTACGAGCATCCTGAATACTCTCTTCACTCTGACCATTCCGAATCTTTTGCTTGATAACCTTTTCCAAGGCAGGAGGAGGCTGCCTGCTTGGTTGAAGGGGAGGAAATGACAAATCTGTACTCTTAGATCCAGCAACAACCTCGGAGAAAGGCTTCCTCATTAGTAAATTGGGAAGACCTTTACCAAAACTAATTTTCTTGTCACCAATACTACTATTACCAACAGATTCTTCACGAGTCACTGTCGCCAACGTAACTGGTGCAGAATCAACGTTAGTTCTGATTGTCCTAGCCATGGTGACATTTGACGTAGACATAGAAGCTTTCTCCGAATCCTCAACCAGCAAATCATTTGGAGCATCATCTTTCTGCGAAGAGAGTACCAATTTTAAAAGGAACTTCTGGATTGCAGAAAATCCACTTTGAAGTAAACCTTTTGACGGTTCATAGTATCTCGAACCACCAACTCGAACTAGACTCCATGACGATGATTTTATAGGCCCTGCATGAGCTATTTCAGGAAGCTTAACACTAGGTAGAAGTTTGTCACAGTCTGGAAAGCAGTTGAAAGAAATATTTGCCGAGTCAAAATCAAAAGGATCACAACGTAATTTCCGTGAACGGCCACAAGCACAAGCATGAAGAAAAACATAGCCACTGGAATGTGGCATGATTTCCGCTCCAGTAAGAAATTGCTGGTCCACAATATTGTGCCTCTGGTGCACACATGGTTTACCGGTTAAACTGGTAGCATCACACAGCTGCCTCCCGGATTCCCATATGGATATGCACTCATCCTCTAACCTCTTTGTGAAAATCTGCACTGAGGGTCCTCTAACCATTGAGCGGAAAGTATATAAAGCCTTTTGTAGCTGTGCTTCATGCACTAAAGTAGGATAACAGGCGGGAAGATCTTTCAAATACACGTCTTTAGCAGCCGGAAAGGCTCTTTCACACCATAAGGATGAAAACTTCAAATTCAGACCTTTTCCACTTCCCAGCAAAGAGACAGCAATATCCAGAGTTTCTGGGCCTTTAGATGACCTTGCTTCATCTTTCACAGGGGACATGTTTCTTTCACGAGATTTCTTCTTGCCAAGGTCAATTTCATCAGTCGACACAATTTTCGCAGTTATAATTCCGTCTAGAATTTGATGACTGCAAGAGAGCCATTCATCTAATCGTGGCAGCTGTGGTGCACTATACGTTTTTCTGGATCCAGTTGAGGCAGCTGCTGCTGCTGCTGCTGCAACTGCGACCATTCCGACGCCAGCACTATTTGAATTAGCAGCCAATCCTCCTTTACCTCTTAAAATATCAGAGCACCTGTAGATGAAGTCTTTCACGCATAGCACATCTTCTTTGGTAGACATCTGGCAATTGTTTTCAAGCAAAAGAGAGTCTGGATTAGCCTTTCCATTCAAAACATCATCGACAAGAGAAGAAGCAAACTCCAAAGCCTCCCCTTTCTTGTTTGAAGACCGATCTAAGAGAATGACAGCCTTTGATGCATCAAGCGAAAATAAAGGTGCACAACTCGAAATGCTCCCACTTCTTGAACCCACATGATTCGTATCCGAGCCTGTGAGGGTTCGGCATTTCTTGATCAAAAACCTAATTTGTGCTTCGAGAGATGATTGTAATTTTTTCCTCAAACCCCCTTCAGATTTACTTCCTGGGCGAGATAAGACAACTACAGAACCAGCATTTCTCGTTGGTAACTCCGACCTAGCAAGCTTTCCTGTGTTCACAGACTGATCATTATCAGATGAACTGGTTGTTGAATCCTCTACACTAGAACTGGACTTCAACATATCTGAAAAATCATCCAAGAACACAAACAATGTAACAGGATTACACTGTCCAGGGAACAGAGAAGTGTAAGAGCCTCCACCAGACTTAAGAGACACAGATGAACCACCCCGACTTACAATACCCCCACCTCTCGACGAAGCTGAGTGAGGTTGTGAAAAAGAATTCGACGACGAATGAAGTCTTGATGTCAAAGGTAAAGCTGTCTGAGACCTAATATACGGGGCCAACGCTAGCTTAGAAGCTTGCAAGACCCGAAATTTCTTCAAAAGCCGAGTATCAAATCGCGACCCTTCCTGAATGTTTATGATAACATGACAAACCTGCATTGCTAATTGAATTACCTCAAAGTATAATCATTAAGAAACTAAACAAGACAACATCTACTACCAAACCAGGATACACTACTCTACATAACCCACATTGTTATTCCATCTTAAAAAAACAATTCTCAATGTCCTAAATCAATTCTCAATGACATAGCTTAAGTTGAAAATTGAAGTGAAAGCTTCAAACTTTAGCTAAAGAAAAAACTCACAGAGAACATGAAGAGCAAACCCTGAAGATCACCAAACTCTCGTTCCTCAAGAACAGAATCAAAACCAGAGGCAGAACTCGATAAAGCAGGGCAAAGGGTAGGTGAAAATTGCAGAAAGATGATTCCTTTATCCACTTGATGATAATAACTAATCTTCCGGAACCTAAACCAATCTTGAAAATCCGGTTTATCAACGGTAAGGATCTTGTTCAATTTGCCAGAACCGAAGACGTTGTTGTCTAACACTTGGTTAATGAGGTGTGATGAATCGTCTGGTCTTCGTGAGATGAAGCCTACGACAACGACTCCGTTTGAAGAAGAAGGGAGGTTGGAATTTGATGGAGAGGCGAATTGAGGTGGATCTGGAGATGGAGGCGGTGGTGAGGGATTAACCGGCCGGCGGATTAAGCCGGGGACTGGCGGTGGACGAGGGAAATTCATGACGGAGCTCTGAGTTTTGGGGGTTTTTGATTATCGACAAGTAGAAAGTTATGTATTTGTGTCTTAAGGACTTTTGTAGAAATTTACATATTCGTGAAACTCAATTAGATTTTGACATTATCAATTTTAAAAAAAATTGAGTTTTGAAATTTAATATAACAACATAAGTTGTTTAATATTTATTTAAATAGATAAAAATTAATTATCGTTTTATTGTATTATTTTTTTATTTTAGAGTGAATACACAAAAAACTTGGAAAAGTTAATATTTGTTATGTACTATATATATTGTTGATAAACATTTTAACAATAATAAAAAATGTTTTAGAGAATCACAATTTTTATAAATATTCGTCATGTAATTTTTTCACCATGTGTAATATTTACTATGTATATATTTCTAACCCTCTCTACTTTTATTTATATTTTAAAAAAACATTGGTTTGCATTTGTACGTACTAATTGTTCAATGGATCAAAATTTTAGTAACAAACAATTTGCAAGTATTTTAAATAAATAATTATATATTATTAAGGTAGCGTTCATTCATATTTGAATCTGGATCATAAATTATATATTTTCAAGTTATAAAGCTTTATTTTTAATTATAAAGATATATTTCTATTTTCCTAAATATTTTAAATATTTGACTTTCTTCTATCTAGTGATTAAATTTTTTTATAGACATATCATTTGAAATTATAAAAATATATTTTCTAATTATAAAGATATATTTTTAGTGTCCTAATTACTTTTAAATCTTTGACTTTCTACTATATGGTAATTTTAAACTTTTATGGATTTATCATTTCAAATTATTTAGTCAGTTCTCTTTAAATCTTTGACTATAATTAATATTTTATTTGACTTAAGAAAGATATTTTATAATTAATGTATCATTTGATACAAGTATAGATATAAATTAGTAGTATATATATAATGACACATATATATCACATATCACCAAAATTAAAAAACTAAATATCATCAAATTTGTTGTAAAAGTCAAAGAAATCTGCGACATCAAATACACATGCGTAAACGATCGTAAAATAATATTTTATGTGGAGCCCATCGTTACTATGCAGCATAGTAACTTTTCTTTTCTACTTCTATATAAACGAACGAAATCGTTCGATGTAATTCACAATTCATACTTCGATTATTAAGAAAGTATAACATTCTCTCTTCCTCACGCTTCCTTTTATTTCGTATCCCGATCTTTCGGCGGGTATAATTTTCTCTTCATTATTTATATATATATCCACCATAAAATCAAATACTCTTTTATAACAAAATTATCATTTTAAACAATGGCCAAAATGTCATCTCCTTTGACACTCCTTTGCATCCTTCTCTTTTCCATAATGATGAACCATCTCCATGTGGTGAGTTCCAAACAATGGTGTATAGCAACTCTGACAGCGACGGATGCACAACTACAAGCAAATATTAATTATGCATGTAGCCAAGGCGTTGATTGTAGACCAATCCGACCCGGTGGATCCTGCTTTGTCCCAAATCATCTTTCAAATCATGCATCGTTTGTGATGAACTCTTATTATCAGACTCATGGTCGTACTAGCCAGGCGTGTAGTTTTGGCAATACCGGCACATTTGCTGCTACCGATCCCAGTTTTGGTAGTTGTAGATATTTGTCTTAGATATGTTTATGTGGTTTTGATAATTTATATGCATAATAAACGATTGGATGAATAAAATCAAGGTTTGAAATTTTGTTCTTATCCGACTATATAATTATAAAATATCATGACTAATATTTAAATCTTCTGTAAGTTTAGTAGGAAACGTTTTACAAAAATACGTACGGAAACCAATCCAAAAAGGGGAATTAAACTGAATTTGGAACCGATAAAATACCCGAAAATGTGTGACCGACCAAAAGAATGGATATCAACCAAAGGAAGATGGTAAAATTATATTAATAAAAAAATGTGTGAGACTCTAAATTAAGCAAGACATTTAGTCATGGATATCAACCAAAGGAATGACCGACCAACTGACTACCGACACTGTCACCGGAAAAAAATTTTTTTTGGCTACTTTTTCAACTATTGATTGTGTAGCCGTTGACAAATAAAAGAAAAAAAAATTGGTAAGAGACACTCAAAATCAGTTTTGTATTTGTGTGGGCCGAAATGAGAAACAAAAGGCGGCAACACAAATATTAAAACCTCATTTCTCATTCACTCACTCTTTTGCCCACTCACTGTTGGCGAGAAGGTCGGAGAGAGATTTCAGTTTTTGGCAGTAGTCGTGGATGCTGAGATCACCAACGGTTAGGTTACGAAGCTCGTTATCAAGCTGCAGGGCACGAGCCTCTTTGTTTTCACGAAAAAGGTTCTCGATGTTCAACCAAAGGTCACGGGATGTGCACTTTGTTTTCAAGACGGTGTCGAGGATGGATTCAGATATATTCATATCTAATCTAACACTCACTTATTCCAAACGTCAAAGCAAACACACAGCAGCAGCCATGGCTGCTCACGCCACAATCCTCACATTCTCATCTCCTTCTCCGCTTCTCGTCTTCTCATTCCTCCTTCATCCAATCCCTCTTCTTTCCATATTTGTAATTAAATAATTGATAATTACATAAGTGATATATTTGTATCTAAAGACTTCGGTTAATTTTAAATATTTGTAAAACTCGTCTTTTACATTATAGTAGATGTTAATACGTATTAAAAAAAATTAAAACTTTTTCTCTTTAATGAAATAGTAAAACTATTAAAAAAAATTAGATATATATATATATATATTAATTTATATAAGTATATCTAAAATTCTTTTAACTTTTTTTTCTTTACCCAAAAAAATTAACAAATAATAATAATATTTCTAAATACTAATTTATGTATATCATTCCGTTCCAAATATTTGAAGGAGAGAAATTTATGATCTAATTGGGTATTTTAAAATTTTGGTTCCGACTCGGTTCGGTTTTTTAACTCTATTTAGCTTGATTTTGGTTACATAAATATTGGAATTTTTTTTCAAATAGTTAAATTTGAAAAAAAAAATTGGTTCGATTTTGATAAATATAACTAAGAATTCTCGGATATTTTGATTATTTTAAGTATTTTAGTTATTTTAGTCTAAAAATAATTGATATTTTTGGGTTTATAATTGTAATTTTGGCTAATTATGTTATATCATGTCTAAATATAATTATATTTACCGGTATTTCGAATATCCATTTGGTTCTTAATTCGGTTCGAATTTGGTTTCAGTTCTTTAGATATAAAAGTTTAGAATTCGTTCGTGTATTTTATCGGTTCCAAATTCAGTTTGATTCCCCTTTTTGGATTGGTTTCCGTACGTATTTTTGTAAAACGTTTCCTACTAAACTTACAGAAGATTTAAATATTAGTCATGATATTTTATAATTATATAGTCGGATAAGAACAAAATTTCAAACCTTGATTTTATTCATCCAATCGTTTATTATGCATATAAATTATCAAAACCACATAAACATATCTAAGACAAATATCTACAACTACCAAAACTGGGATCGGTAGCAGCAAATGTGCCGGTATTGCCAAAACTACACGCCTGGCTAGTACGACCATGAGTCTGATAATAAGAGTTCATCACAAACGATGCATGATTTGAAAGATGATTTGGGACAAAGCAGGATCCACCGGGTCGGATTGGTCTACAATCAACGCCTTGGCTACATGCATAATTAATATTTGCTTGTAGTTGTGCATCCGTCGCTGTCAGAGTTGCTATACACCATTGTTTGGAACTCACCACATGGAGATGGTTCATCATTATGGAAAAGAGAAGGATGCAAAGGAGTGTCAAAGGAGATGACATTTTGGCCATTGTTTAAAATGATAATTTGATGATATTCAAATAGTTTTATTTTTGGTGATATGTGATATGTATATGTATCATATATATATATACTACTAATTTATATATATACTGTGTCAAATGAAACATTAATTATAAAATATCTTTAATTTGTTAAGTCAAATAAAATATTAATTATAGTCAAAGATTTGAATAGAACTGACTAAATAATTTGAAATGATATGTCCAAAAAAGTTTAAAATTACTATATAGTAGAAAGTCAAAGATATAAAAGTAATTAGGACACTAAAAATATATCTTTATTAATTAGAAATATATTTTTATAATTTGAAATGATATGTCTATAAAAAAAAATAATCACTAGATACAAGAAAGTTAAATAATTTAAAATATTTAGGAAAATATAAATATATATTTATAATTAGAAATAGATCTTTATAATTTGAAAATATATAATTTACGATCCGGATTCAAACTTAAGTTTAATTAATCCTATTTGTGCATTTCTCTAGTTTATGCTATTCCACATCTTTGTATCAAAATATTAATGAAAGCTACCTTAATACTATATTTTTAGTAATTTTATTTAAAATACTTGCAAATTGTTGGTTATTAAATTTTTGATCCATTGAATAATTAATAAGTACAATGCAAAACAATGTTTTTGAAAAATAAATAAAAGTAAACAGGGTTGAAAATATATATGTAGTAAATATTACACATGGTGAAAAAGGTACATGACAAATATTTATAAACATTATGACTCTCTAAAAACATTTTTTAAAATTGTTAAAATGGTTATCAACAACATATAAAATACATAACAAACTTTAGTTTATCCAAGTTTTTTGTGTTTTCACTTTTTTTATAAACACCAAATAGATTCCAACACTAAAAGTTCAGGTCATACAAAGTAAGAGCTTGCTTCGCTAATCCGTCGGCCACGGCAATTTCTAATCTTGGGGTGAACTGACACAAAAAGCTGGAAAAGGAGCTAATACAAATGTTTGAGATAAACCCATGAATTTCTAATAAGACAGAACGAGAGTTTATTGCCTGCACCAAAGCTTGGCAATTCGATTCAAAGCTGAGATGTGTTACACCTTTTTTGAGTGCATCCATAAGAGCAGCTCTACAGGCTAAACTTTTAACCATCAGTGGGGATGTGACCTCTTCACAAGACGCCGAGTGGAGTGATGAGAAATCTGTAAGTGTATCCGAGAAAACCCATCCTAACCCTGTCATTTTAGAACCTTGACGCCAGGCTGCATGCGACTTAATTGCAGAGCTGTTTCCATAATAGGAGGGGTACCATTTCTTGGAGTAACCGGATTTACCTATGGAGTTATGCATTTGGCTTCTTGTGCAGTTTGCCACTCCTTTGCATTTTTAATGGTTTTGAGCAAGGTCTCCTCAACACTAAAGCACCTGTTATTGAAGATCTTTTGGTTTCTAGCATTCCAAAAATTTCAGCAAATCCAAGAGAACAGAGGATAGACTCCCAAATCACTAGGTGGGATGCATACTTGCTGTTTGGCTCGGATTAAACTTATTCTTACATCCTCAACATCAAAACAAGAGAAAGGTGATTTAAAGGTAGCAAGGTTCCAAACCTTGAGAGGAAAACGGCAGGTGAAAAGTAGGTGGATTATAGTTTCTTCTTCTCCACATCTACAACACGCTACATTTACATCAATGTGTCTTGACATAAGTTGGTGTCCTGTGGGCAGTGGCGGACCCATTAAGTAGAAAGGGGGGTCAGTTGACACAGGTTAAATTAATTTTAAAAATATACTTTGTGCATGTAAAATATTAAAGTATGGATAGTATAGTCGGTAATTTTCTTAGTGATGACACCCCATTTTTTTACAATTTACATGTGTAGTACTTTTGTTTTGTTATTTATATATTCTTTTCTCTTATTTTTTTTTAAATTCACACCTTTTTTGGGGTTTAAGACATCAATATTTATATTTTAGTAATATGATACTTATATATGTTAAAAAAAATGTTTAGTGTTAATGTAATGTCATTTCATAATATATTATATGATATAATTTATAAAATAAATTTATATTATGATACTTATATATGGTAAAAATTATTTCTGGATCTACCACTGCCTCTGGGTAAAGCTCTTTGGAGTGCTTTGCATAAGAATGATTTCACATAAACTAATAATCTATTAAAGTTATAAAAAAAAACTTTAAATTAATCAATATTTTTAGGCTTCAAATAATGACGGAATTACCATACAATCACACTGTAATAATAACAAAAATATATACATATACAAATATTTTTGTTAATATTAAAATTGCTCCGTACTTCTCTTTTAAATGGTAAAATGCGGAATAATTATAGGATAAGTGCGGTACAATTATAAAAGTCACGAAAATACATACATACATATATATAGATATTTTGACATTTTTACAGTGTGGTTTTGTGGTGCGGTTTTGTGGTACGGTATAGTTACTATTCGGAGGTAAGTTTTAAATGCTGGAAAAAAAAATGGTAAGAAACACTCAAAAATCAATTTTGTATTTTGTGTGGGCCGAAATGAGAAACAAAATGCAATACAAATACTAAAACCTCATCTCTCATTTGCCTGCCTACTCACTTCCTCCAAACGTCAAAAGCAAACCACACAGCAGCAGCCATGGCTGCTCATACCACAATCCTCGCATTCTCATCTCCTTCTCGTCTTCTCATTCCTCCTTCATCCAATCCCTCTTCTTCCCGTCTCCGTTCATCTTTCCGCGGCGTCTCTCTCAACCTTAACCGTCCCCAATCTGTTTCCTTCTCCCCCATCAAAGCCTCGTCTAAAGCGTTGACAGTTGTTTCCGCCGCGAAGAAGGCTGTGGCTGTTCTTAAAGGTAACTCCGATGTCGAAGGAGTTATTACTTTGACACAAGATGACACAGGTCCGTCTCTGATTCCTCTGTCAATTGCTCCAAATTCTCAATTTCTCATGTGGGTTCGTTTTGATTGATCTATTAGGTTACTCTAGTGTTTAATCTGCATCATATCTGATTCAAAGTTTCTTACTTTTTCTTCGATATCTTCAAAGTTTCATACTTTTATTGAATTCGTTATATCATCAATGTTTGGTTCTTGCTGCTCTGTGAAATTGAAGATGTGCTGATTAAAAAAAGATTAGCTTTATAATGTTTACATATTCTTGTGGCATTAAACTCTGAAATCTTTGAAGTTTAGAAAGTAATCTAATAGTTGTAACAAGATTGGTTTCTTGCTAATTTTGGCTATGTTGATTGGTCTCTAAGTGAATGGTTGTTAATGTCAAGCAGGTCCTACAACTGTTAATGTTCGTATTACTGGTCTCACTCCAGGGCCTCATGGATTTCACCTCGTAAGCTTGTTAATGATTATGTTATGTTCTTCTTATTTGGTTTTATTGCGGTTTGATTCTCTGAGCTATAATGTTGTAATTGTGTCTTGTGATTTGCTTTTTTACAGCATGAGTTTGGTGATACAACAAATGGTTGCATCTCAACAGGTTCATAACAATACCAATGATAGATTTGTTTCGTATAATTATCGTGATTTGTGTGTTTCTAAAACGATATCTCTTGTCTTGAATTGTCATAGGGCCACATTTTAACCCTAACAACATGACACACGGAGCTCCTGAAGATGAGTGCCGTCATGCGGGTGACCTGGGAAACATAAATGCCAATGCTGATGGTATTACATCCTCGCTTTGTTTGCATCTTCAGTAATCAAGAATTTGTTTGAACTAAGTACTTTTTATTGTATCAACAGGCGTGGCAGAAACAACAATCGTGGACAATCAGGTTCGGGTTATATCTCATGTTTTTGCCTTTTAAGTGTTTTTGTTTTTCATATATAAGAAGCTTTTGTTTACTGTTAAATGAATTGTGCAGATTCCTCTGACTGGTCCTAATTCGGTTGTTGGAAGAGCCTTTGTGGTTCACGAGCTTAAGGATGACCTTGGAAAAGGTAAACCATTATACTTTACTTTTCGATTCTCGATACATCATTGCATTGTGGCCCGTGAAATCTTCCTACTCTTAAGTGAAGAGGATGGTTCTTTCCAATCTTATAGAAGTTTCTTAAGCTAAGTTGTGATCTGATTACTCTCTTTGATTTGTCAAATACAGGTGGACATGAGCTTAGTCTGACCACGGGAAACGCAGGCGGGAGATTGGCATGCGGTATGGTTAATCTTCCATCCCTATGACTTAGGCCGCGAATGCCAATAATTGTGGTCTCTTTGTATCAGTATCCTCATGAGTTACATTGGTTCTTTGGCAGGTGTGATTGGCTTGACGCCGCTCTAAGTGTGGTCTAAGTAAGTACTCTTATGTCTACTGTGTTGTCTTCTCTGTTGAATCAGATGTGAGAATCTTAGCAAATAATGTTTGGTTGAATAAAACGTTTGATGTTTTATGTACATTGCATCAATTACGCTTTATGGATATGTGACAGTGATATGTTACTTTTGATTCAAATTTGCAATTTATCGTTTTAGTATATTGTTTTATTTTAGAATCTTTTTTATTTCAAAATTTTCGAAATGGTTCATGCGTTTGATTTTGTTTTTAGATAAAGTGACTTTGAGTTTTAAGGAAATTGATGAATAAGCATTATTTTACCAAATTGTTATTGTAACAAACTTGTAGCTAAAAACACGTAAAAAAAGTGGGTGATGTAAATTGGAAGAAAGATTTTAAATGGTAACTATTAAAAGTAAATGATTGAGTTGCTATTTGCACCCCAAAAAAAAAAAAAATTGATAGTCAAAAATTTATTTAAATAAAAAAGAAAAGAAGACAAAAATTGCAGTTGTGGAAGATGGAATTATTGAATATGAATCTTGAATTTACATAAATTTGTTATGAAAAACGTGTGAAATTGTGGATTCATTTATTTAGCTATTGGACATTATCAATTAGAGCCATAATTATTAAACAACAATTATAAAGTCACTATAAAAATCACATTCAGTCATTTTGTTATCTATTATACAACAAATATTTGCCGATTACACAAATATAAGAAGCCAACTCGAACCATTGTGAACCAAAAAAAAAAAAAAAAAAATCCTAGAGTGTAACTATTACATGTGAGCAAATCTATGTTTAATCAACCTCCCAAAGATTATGATAAGAAAAATAAAATAACATTACTTTGAGTTAATTGGAATTTTTTTTTCAATATCAGAGGCGAATCATTAACCCACTTGCTTACTCAACATTGAACATTTTTCCGCAACAGAAAAGGCGCCGTCACCCATTTTTTTTTCAATTTAAAATTTTATTTATATAAATAGATATATTACACATGCACATGAATATAAACATAGTTAAAAACTTAAAATGATAATGATAAATAATTATAAAAAATGTAGTAAGAGTAGGATCAGCTTACCCACTTGGTTGGTCCAATTTGTATGCGTCTTCCAAACCGTCTGTCTGTTACTTCAACTACCTTATTAATAAATTATTATAAATATGTTCATGTTATATAATAAGTTTTGCTTTCTCAAAATTTCCGCTGTCAACTTGTGAATATATTTCTTTCCTTTGACATATTTTGAGATAATTTTTATTGATAAAGTCATCTATGAAAATTTGACTTGGTTCGACTTACTAAAATAACAATTATTGGAATATGAAGATTCTATCTTTAATTTGAAGTCCTTACCCAAATGGCAAAGTATATAGCTATGTATGTTTTTCTGACATAAATGATGTGACTTCTATTTATAGGTTTTAAGAAGTTTCAGATGATCAGATCTATTGGTCTGAAAATTTCTAAATAAAACACTTAAGAAATCTTGTATTTTTCTTACAAATCAGAAACAGAAGAGTCTATACTACCTCAGTATATCTATTATTATTCGTTTTAATAAAATAAGATTATATGAAGAAAATTAAAGCTGCAGCAAAACAATAAGGCTGATAAGTGATGATAGCTAACACTCGAACGGACGAACCGAATATTCAATCAGATTCCAAATTTGGGTTTAGCTGACAATATCAAATTTGATCACTAAACCATCACAAAATCAGAACCAAACTTCACAGCCCTTAATACCAAGTACCAAGTAGTTACAACTGGCTAATTAATGGTTAGTTTAACCAAGAAAAACTTTAGTAGGAGCGATATAGTTCTAGCTAATTTTGACAGCTACATAACACGATATATACATATGATGAACATTTCATATGTACACACATACACACACACTCGTATGTATTTTATACTAACACTCAAGACTCCCCATGTAGACGTAGAGCCATAATTTTTGCTTGGATTTTAGTTGCATTACATTATCCTCTTTATCTTCTTCTTTTTTTTTTAATCTTTTAAGTTATATATGTCTTTCTGTTATTTATATTAGGTGTCAAGTATATAAATACACATATATATTAGGTTCTGATTATGATGTGTTTCTTATCTTTCAAAGGACTATGCAAATTGATTGATGGCAAAGTAACTATCTTACTATTTCAATTATATTATTCAAAAGAATAATTTAAAAAGTTCTGGAAAAGACTAAGATAGATGCTTATCTTTGGAGTAGTGGTAGATAATTCACTACTCACAGATAAAACTCACTAAGATATTTTGAAACTGGTATGAACAATATATTCCTACTCTAGATAAAATTTAACAAACTAGTCTCGTTTTCATTAGATTTTTCTTCGTTTTAATTTGTATCCTTTTTTAGTGCAATTTTTTAATTGTATCTAAGAAGTATAAAATTTATAAAACAAAATTGCGACAATGAAAAACACTAAAGTGGAGTTTCTCTTCTATGACATGACTTTTATAAAACTGAGGTGGTAAACCTTGTTTTTATTTACTTTTACTTAACACAAACTATAGTTAAGAGTTGATTTACCGTTTACAAAAAAAGATACAAATTATAGTTTAAAGAAAATAATATTATCCTTTTCCCTTTCATTAATGGGCAATGGCAAGAATAAAGTTGAAATACATAAATGAAACAGCTAGTTAGGAAGAGAAAGGAAGTGTGTGGTGAAGTGGAGTGAGTAAGAAGTAAGAGAGTGAGGTGTAGTTGTAGTGTTGAAGTGTGGTGAGGTGTTGTGTTGTGTCTATCCACTCCTTTTAGACAAAAACTTCTTTTTATATATAATTGTCTTAAAGCCCCACCACCACTCTCTCTTCTCTACTATTTGGTATGCCACCCATTTTCTCACCTTATATATATTTTTTAATATTTAAAAACTTGCCTTCTCTTTCATTAGACATACATGCATGTATATGTTTTGTTGTGAGTTTTTTTTTTGTCACATTTTTAAAGTAGAAGTCAATACTAATCTTAAACTTTTAGTTGTTACAAGTAAAAAATAAACGCACTAGCCAAAAGTGTAATCATGGAGAATCAATAGATCGATAGAACTTAAAATCACTACGTTGTGTTTAGATTTCGGATGTTTTTGATATGAAGAATTGATTTAACATAGTTCAAATATAGTAGTCTTTCTAAAGTTCACCATATTTAGAAATCCAATTAAATGAGTTACACCGGATCTTAATATTCTTTGATTAAAACCTAACACATCTTAACAAAAAGTTAAAGCTTTATGCTTCTGACAAATCAAGAAATGGTATTCTAAATGACTTTATATCTTTTAAGTTTGAAGTTATCATTAGGTTACAACTAATATATGATTTAATATTGAGAAAGATAATGCTTATTTTGTTATAAGAGCCAAATATAAACTATCGTATTGAGAGGAAAACAACAACCTGCAAGTGAAGTAAAGCAAGCGAAAGAGTGGGTTGGATCCGTTTTTGTAGAAACAAGATCTTTTGGTTAATCCTAACTTGGAAGCTATGTCACATGTAATGCCAGACTCATATCCACCAATTATAATTAGATAATATTATTTAAAACATATATAACAGAAAAATGGAGTTGGCTGTTATTTAGAAGATACGTTCAAATAACCGATCTATGTAATTAAAACGTAAATTGGATATGTCTAAATCGTTTAATTAAACTGAAAAATTCTTTAATTGGTTATTTGTATGTATCGAACAAATTTTCACAACGATTAGTCGCCTAAACTCGTCTAGACCGTCTAAATAATTATTTCTTTTGCAGAAAATAGTATTAAGAGTTTTAATGTGCTATTTTATTTAGTAAGAGTCCCATTTAAATATAGTATTTTGTGTAAACCTATATTGAGCATAATGGTTGGAATGAGTTGTGTAATTGGTGGATGAGGATACAACTAAAGATGCGGCGGCGGTGCATCTTAACCCTTACGTGCCTCACACTTCCTTCTCCTTTGTCTTCTTACGCTAAGTATTTATTTCTCTCTTTTGCTAAGTTACATTTTTCTTGTAGTATCTTCTACACTGAACCTCTTTACGTCATAATTTCTTTGCTCTTTCTTGATTTTATATATGGGAAATTGTAGTAAATGACCTACGACTTGATAATATTTAACAAAATAACTATGGCTCAATAGTGCATGTCAGAACGTTACGTTATTTTACTTTTCCACCCTCATAAATTCAACAGACCAATGTCAGATTGCATGTTCCCTCTTGTTATATATATTTTTGACATGTTATTTTTCCGTATAACATGCAATTTTGCAATATGACACGCTATTGTTTTTGTTGACATGCTATTATTTCCTAAATTACAAAAGGTTTTCCTAAATTTCAAAACGTTGTTTTACGATGGCAAGTTATTAAATGTTATTTATGACAATTACATGCAACTTTTTCTTATATGTTATGTTTTTTAATTTATTATATGTAATTTGTTAAAATTACTCAGTTCTATTTTTGCTTCTCTGTGAAAGCTTAGTCTCGTCTCAATATAAAGGGACCTTTTGGTATTTTAAAGTGACAATGGCTATTCTCTTAATTCTTTTCTAGTCAAAGATTATTTACTAATATTACCCTTTATATATTTCTTCATTTAAAATGACATCTACTAGAAAATGGTGAGTTCAAACATCTATGTATAATGATTTAAAATAAAATTATAATGAAAAGATATATGAGTAATTTCATGTGAACTATATACTATTAACCAACGCTATTGTAATGAAAACGAGACTAGTCTGTTAAATTTTATATAGATTTGTATATTGTTCATACCAGTTTTTCAGCCCAAAAAAAAAAAAAAGGTTAAAACCAATTTAAAAATATCTTAATGAACAATATAGGTGAACACATGGTGGAAAAGACTAAAAGTTCATTACACAAACGTGACCAATTTTTTTTTTTTTTTTTTGATAATTATATGAATTTCATTTAAATGTAAAGTTTGTAAAAGTTACAAAAGCTTTACAAAAAGATCATCCCTTGCCAACGTGAACAAAATACTATTTACCAACGCTATTGTAGCTTCTTAGATAACAGTATTCTTCTTGTTGGTTAATTATTATCAAAAAACAATTGTTTCTAAATCTCTTTATTATAAACTTGAATAAATTTCAGGCTCTACATTTTTTTTCACATAGGAAAACATCGTGAAATTGGTCAAGTTATCCACTATAAGCTCGGTCTCATCCAATGTCTTTCGAGCATCGATCAGACCTCGGGATGAGCCTGTCCTTATCACTTGGCTTGGGATCTTTGAACTCATATAGTCACTTGATTTCGTCTGTTTTTTGTTTTGTTTTTTTTTTTTTTCACTTTTCCTTTTTCTTTGCAAAAACTACTTTTTTTTCAACTTTAAAAAGTTTGTAGAGCTCTGTATTTAATCATAAAAAAAATAACATTTCAAAAAATAAAATAATTAAAATGGAGTATGTCAAATGTTATATAATTGTAGCAATTTAATATTATAATTAGGATAAAATTTATGTTTAGGAAATATGTCGCGGTGAGTAAAAAATTGATAGCTTTTAGCCACACATCTGTTGGTGTCGTTGCTTTACGCAACATCATGCATCTCTTCTCCTATTCTTTTCTTATTTATGATTAGCAACCAAATCATTTCAATTATTTCCTCATTATGTATCTAAACACATATATTTATATTTTATATACATGTTTGTGTATCATCGTGACTGTAAAATTGAAACTGATATCATTAGTTTTCTTAGGACCACTAAATAAATATTGATTTGTATAATGAATATCCATGTGTTAGTGTATCTATTAAATTGTTCTGTAAAGGATGTGAGGGCCACTTTAAGTACAAGACAATAAGGTTTGGAATAGCCCAACGTGATTAAGAGTAACATCTTCCAATCATTTCATCGTCTTATAGAATTATTGCGCCTAATCAAATGTTTATTAATTAAAATAACTAGGTCCTATTTTATATATAGCTTAACGTAGCATTTATTTGGTACTACTTACTATTATATTTTTCCTATCAAGATTAACATTAAATATTTGCGGCCATGGAAAGAGTTTATAGGGCAAAAATCGAAATCATTTAATTGGTATAAATTGGTATATTCCAGTGGCAAGTGGTAACACTTTAGTTGCATACACATACATCGATACAGAAACAAACATGAGTATGTATAGTCCATAGTGGCATAGATATTTTATATAGAAGCAGCAATCCCTATGCAAAGTCAAAATGTTGCATGAAATTAGCAAAATATTCCGGTGAAGGAAAGAAATGATGGGTTTTGTGTATGTAACATACTTGCATCCCACACATAACCTTTCCTTAGCCCAAAAATTATGTTTTATATATCCACTTGAGATTTATCCTTTTATCTTTATCTCATCAAAAGTCTTTATGCTAAATAAGACGTGTCTTATTTGCAAAAAAATGTCCTGAATTGATTGATGAAAATACTATCTAGTATTGCATCCATATCAATATAAGTTTCGTTTTACTATAATTCAAGCGATTTTTTTTTTAATAATTCCTTTAAAAGTAAACTGACTCTTGTAATTCTTTTCTAGTTTACAATTTTTAAGGATTTTAAGTAGTGAAAATTGTATTTTTCTAGTCAAATGTATAATTAAATTCTTAAACGATATTTTTATTGTGAAAGAAAATAAAAGTATGAAACAAAATTCACTAGTACTATTTGGTGGGAATGATATGTAAAACATACTCGTATTTAGAAATAATTTTTTAGTCAAAGTGTATTTTTTTAGTGTATTTTTAAAAATCATACTGTGAAAGTGTATTTTTTTAAGTAGTGAAAATTGTATTTTTCTAGTCAAAGTGTATTTTTTTTTTTCTTTTGACAAGGGTTTTGTGGGCTAGTGGTTTAGCGGCCAATATGTCTTGTACCTTATGTATAGATTCAAGCCTAAATTTAACATTGTGAGACTTAGTAAGTTTTAATTTTATTTTTATTTTAATATTTTCTAAGTTGTGTTTCATCTCAATAACCCCATATTACCGGCATCTCTTTCAAGTCTTATGATAACCAATGGATCACTAGCTTTCAACTCTCTCTACATATAAATAAATGTTAATTAAGTTATTATTAAAAATTAAAGAGAAAAAAAAAAAACTAAAAGTCGTGGTGTTGTCTCTTCACATTAACAAAGACTATGCTTACAATTGTTTTTAGCCTAACATGCCACCGATGAATGCACCTAATCCTATAAACACCGGCCACTGCATGTCGCCTCCTAATTATGAACCATATATGTCTGTGAATCATTATTTCCTTGATAATCTTATATATTAAAACATTTAATCAAAAGTTTTATGTAGTCGTCACAACCATTAATAATATGTAATATATTCTTTTTATTTGCTGTCGTGAACATTTTTATCTCTAGTTCTATCTACTTCGGTTTTAGTTGAAAGCGTCGATTTGATTACGTGGACCTAAAGTGCGTGAAAGTAAAACCTTTGCTTTCTTCATAGAACTGAATGTTCACACTCCCAAAAATAAAATTAAAATTAAAATTAAAATAAATAAAAAAACAAATAAAAAAAACGTGAATTGGTGGCCTAAGTGCCACTCAACACTACTAATGAACCTTTGCCTAATTCAGTGGTTAACTCTTCACGGGTTTCACTTTCCCTTTTTTTCTCCTACTTTTGCTTATACAAATCTAAACATTTTCACTTAAAATTAATACACTAGACATAATAATAATTCTCTGTTAATTATGCGGTATGAATGATTCAAGATCTAAGAGTTTTGATTAATCAGACCAATGATATTAATATGTTTGTTATTAGAAAGTATGTACTAGAAGAAGCTGTCTAATATAATACTAATTAAAACAAAAACGTCATGAAGGGTTGACTTCTGGTACATAGATCTAGGTAGAGATCAGATTTCGACGATATGGATTAAAAGTAGATACAACAGAACAGAAACTAGAAAAGAAGAAGACAATAGATTTATATTTTTTTCATGTAATATTTTTTTTTATCATCATTGAATAAAAAATTTGTTGATTTTATTGTTATGGAATTTGGCAGAGAAAACGCAGAAGTGTCAGGTAATGGGTATAGAGTGAACCGTCAAAATGTTATTGGTTAGCTAAAAACATTATAATAATGTAAAGTGGATCGATGTGTAAAATCTTTTGTGGAGTAAACTAAAAAGATTAACAACCACCAAACTTATAACCTCTCTCTTTTTTTTCGATAAATATATATATAAGCAGCCCCACCATCGTCTTCTTCACTGCCTTCTCTTCTCTCTCTCTCTGTCTCTCTTCTCTCTCTCTTTTGTTAGTTCACTCCACATAATAAACACAAAAAATCTCATTCCTTTCACTATAATTTCGAAGTTTCTTGAATTGGGTTTGATTCTTGATTGGATTCTTGAATTAGTTTGGTCTTCTTTTTTCTACTATTTTTGGATATATAATCATGATGATGGGTCAAGATGAGGTTGGGAGTGATCAGACGCAAATTATAAAGGGAAAGCGTACGAAGCGACAGAGATCGTCTTCGACGTTTGTTGTGGCGACGACCACCGTGACTTCCACTAGTTCATCGGCTGGTGACGGCGGAGGAAGGGCAGTTTCCGATGAATACAACTCGGCGGTTTCGTCTCCGGTGACTACTGATTGTACTCAAGAAGAGGAAGACATGGCGATTTGTCTCATCATGTTGGCTCGTGGAACAGTTCTTCCATCGCCGGATCTCATCAAGAATTCGAGAAAAACTCATCAGAAGATTTCGTCGGAGAATTCGAGTTTTTATGTTTACGAGTGTAAAACGTGTAACCGGACGTTCTCGTCGTTCCAAGCACTGGGAGGTCACAGGGCAAGCCACAAGAAACCGAGGACGTCGACCGAGGAAAAGACTAAATTACCCCTGACGCAACCCAAGTCTACTATCTCAGAAGAAGGGCAAAATAGTCAATTCAAAGTTCCCGGCTCAGCCCTACCTTCACAGGCAAGTAACATCATCAGCAAGGCAAACAAAGTACACGAGTGTTCGATCTGTGGTTCCGAGTTCACTTCGGGGCAAGCTCTTGGTGGTCACATGAGGCGGCACAGGACAGCCACCACTGCGGTTAGCCCCGTTACGGCTACCGCAGAAGTTAGTAGAAACAGTACAGAGGATGAAATTGAAATAAATTTGGGCCGTTCGATGGAGAAGCAAAGGAAATATCTACCGTTGGATCTTAATCTACCAGCACCAGAAGATGATCTAAGAGAGTCAAAGTTTCAAGGGATAGTGTTCTCAGCCACACCAGCGTTAATAGATTGTCATTACTAGTTGTTGTATTTTTTTTTTACATAACATGATGAATATTTGTGAATTCTCTTACTTACTAGTTACTACTATATTGTTGATCATTGGAATTATTATTTTTTTAAAAATTGAATCAAATATTATTTTTTTTAAAAGAGGAAAATGAAATGTGCAAGTTATAATGAAAGAGAAGGGGAGGAATATAGTGGGAGTTAAGTAAAGGGTTGTGTGATAGTTAGATGATCTACTTGTTGAAGTAAGAATAGTTTGAGTAAGCAAGTGGTTAGTGTTCTCATGGTTGCCTTTCATTCACGAAAAGCAAGTGACTTCCAAGGCATCTTTTCTTTCCCTCTTTTTAAGGTATATTTTTGTTATTATTATTTTTTTTTAAAGTTTAACAAACTTGCAAATTATGAAATTAAATTGAACATGTGAACCAACTATTCCTATTGCTTGTAGACGCCTCTTTTCCCACGATTACTTAGGTTCCGCGTTAGCAACCAAACGCTATCTCGTGGTGTTCTACTACTTCAAACAAAATATGTCATAGCATAAAAATACAAAAAAACATCAACTATATAGAGAAATAGAGAGAAATAATATATTTTTAAATAAACCAAGTTAAAGTAGTTTAACGGTTAAAAGATTTACCAAAATGTTGGAAGACTAGAGTTCAAACATTTTTATTGTTATTTCAACTATACCAAATAAGATATTTTTTTTTGGTATGAAAATTCTGATTATGAACCTTTAAAAATATATTTTAGACTAGATTTTGGTATGAAAATTCTGATTATGAACCTTTAAATATATATTTTAGACTAGATTTTGGTATGAAAATTCTGATTATGAACCTTTAAAAATATATTATAGTCTCTATAAAAGTGAGTGTTTTAGATCCCATATTTATTTGAGATTCGACTTAGGAATATATACCTGATTATCAAAAAAAAAAAAAAAACTATAATAAAATTTTCTTTATTAGTTTGTATAGATAATAATGTCTCTCCTTTATGACTTTAAGCTCTGAGGAACAATGCTAATTTCCAATCATTCCCATTTCGATCATAACCAACATTTTGTAAACTAATTTGTGGATTTGGTTTTTAATGATTTTGAAGGATTTGAGGGGATTTAAGAGGATTTCCTTAGTTAAAAATACAGATTTCCAAATCCCATGGTTTTAGGTGGAATTTGAAAGAATTTTCAATAAATCATATGAACTTTCATAAAATCATCAAAATCATATAAAATCCCATAAAATTTCAAATCCCTTAAAATAGTAGATTGAATACATCCCCAAAATATACCTGATTATTAAAAAAAAAAACTATCGTAATAAAATATATAATTTTTTTTTTTAGTTTGTATTGATAATAATTTCTCCTAAGTCTTTAAGCTGTAAGGAGTACAATGCTATTTTCCCCTCATTCACATTTCATAACCAACATTTTGTAAATAAGCTTATAGATTAAAACCGCGTTTGATTTCATATTTTCAAAGATTAATTGAATAGAAAAACGTTATCATGTAAAAAATAAATGTGAATGATTAAAAAAGAAAAGGGCAATGGACACGAGATGGACGTGGTGATGACCGGCTTAGGGTTTGGCAGGAGAATCACCACCACAACTAATAGACGTGGATTAGGTTCTTCTTTGGTTTTGGGTTGTTATTTTTTCTGGTCACCACATTTACACTTTTTATACATGAATTATTTTAATAGACTTTCAATTATTATAACAGAACAGAAAAACAAAAAGCAAAAATCAAATACTTAAAGAAATGGAAAAAAGATAAAACAGTGCCAGCAGAAACAGTCACAAGATTCACTCACCGCTTCACTCCTTGCTTCCAATGCTTCTCTTATAAAATTATTCTTGCTGTTGGCTGTTGCATCCATGATCCAACTTTTATTATTAAAATTAAAATCTACAAATTATTCTTGTTCTCTCACGATCTTGATTTCTTCTAGGAATTTATTTATATATTACTATTAGTGAGAAAATTATAGAGCAACAATGAATAAGGTAGAGACTATATTTCTGAATGTGGTTTCTGTTCACTCTCATGATTCTCTAAATCACTAATATATATATCTTATTGGTCAAGATATTCATATGTGTATAAGCAATCAAAACACAAGTCACGAAAAGAACACTTGAATTTAAACTAGTGGCTGTCATATACATCTATGTATATAAAAGCAATATTTTTTTCCCGATCCATAAGTCCAATAGGACACGAGTCGACATCATTTTTTTTTTTTTGGATTTAAGAGTCAAAAACCTTGTTTGATAAAATTTGCAAAAGAATAAACTAGCATCTACCACACCTAGCTAGCTGACTCTTACGGGATACTTTTATACCAATCAATAAATTTTTCTTTTCGTCTTACGTTTATTAGCAATGAGCACTTTTATGCATATATAGTATGAATAAAAAAGGTGAAATCGAATGATCACCTTGACGTATACCCTTATATATGTGGATAGATATTTCCTTTGAGTTATCCGTTAAGTAGTACATGATAGGAACTGATCAATACATCACATCATTCATGTAATCCCTTTGAAACGAAAACATAATCGAGGTTCTGAAACCTAAAGAAATATCAAAACCATTCGACCGTAGGTGTTGTTCATGTATGTGTTTATCACCATAAACTTTCTTTTATACAACTTGTTAATAAAAATAGCATATAACATCTCTTAAATGTAAGAATGTTTTCTGAAACTAACCTTCTAGAGACAAAGGTCAACGATGGTTTGTCCGATTTTGTATTGGAGATAAGAAGATATTTGTTTCATTTACCCGCTTGCCAAATCTTTTTTATTTATAAGAATTAATCCGTAACTAATGAAACCAAATGTCTATTAACTAAGGAAAAAGAAGTTGATAAAACAACGTTGTCATACCGTATTGGATGAGTTTTTTTAATGCATTGTAAATAGAAGTATAGAACCTGTTTAACCTCGACATCCGTCACATCTTGTTGTAGAAGTACACTATTCATGATTTCTGATATTATCGTTTGAATTTGCATTCAAGACTCCTAAAAGATAGCTTGTGGCTATAACCAATTCTTATGTAAACGGTTGTGCATTTTCATATGCATGTTGCTTTTTTTTTTCTTTCTTTTTTTTTTGGGTCTGTCATAGCTCTTAATTTGGTCTTATATATGGCTTCATTACCCCATCACTCTTTTCTTAAGCTAAAATAGAAAGCTTAAAACTATATAGAACCACCTATATTTTTCCTTGTCATAAAGTCAAAATTGTTTCTATCAAACAGTTTGAAAGATTATAAGATATAATAATTAATGTATGGGGATGGACCAGGTTGCTTTCAGTTCTAAGCCAACTCGTTACGCTTAATTAAAATAAAAGATCCTTACTTTGCAAGTCATGTCGCACCACCCGTTCTCTCCAACCATATAATATGTTGCCATTTGTAATTTTGTACCCTGCGATTCACAAATTATTACCATAGTATCCTAATTATATATAATTCGAAATTTGGGTTAAAAAGGGATTAAGATTCATTTGATACATCATATGATTTATAGACTATTCGAAGATAATATGTTTTTCAATCTTATATAAATAGTATTTTCGTGGAAAATGAGTTGGAGGATTCTCATATATGGGTTGGAACAATGCTTCTTATTTATTTTTTAATTTTTTTTTAATAATCGGTTGGAACAGTGTTACTTTGAGCTCGTTCGACTGCAAAACGTAGAAAAAGAACTGTGTGGATAAATATGTTATAGCATCCCCGAGGATGATTTTATTAACACAGCACACTGCACTTAGTGGTTTCAAACGGCGATTATGAAATGGACAGTGCAGAAAAAGTAGATCGGACCAACACAGCAAAAACAAATATGCTTAGTGCGTTATTAAGTGAAAAATACTACTAGAACACAAGTTAAATGGTGACCATAATAAATACGCTGTTTAAATAAAAATAATTGCGGTAAAAAAAAGTAAAAATGACTTTGCTTTTTATAAAATTCCAGTGGATGAAACAGTTTTTCTAATAGGATTGAGCGTAATGGATAAAATTAATATACACAATTCTGAAAATTTTAAGCTTTTATAAAATAAAACGCACTTAAACCGCATTTAAACTGTTCTTATGGAGATTGAAGTATGGGTTAAAAAAACATGGAAAAAATATTTTACATCTTTTTTTTTTTGTCAACAGCATATATTGATTAGCTTAGAGAAGCCAATTTGGCGGAATGTTGTTTACAAAAGTAACATAGTGCGGCATGGTACAAAAATATTTTACATCGTTGGAAAGGAAATATTATGTTTATATATATTAAAAGCTTATAAACTGCTAGAATTTTATATTACAAAATACAATTTTATGAGTGGTATAACTTGCTATGCGCGAGAATAATTTTATCTTTTTGAAGTCAATTTTTTGACATTATGATTTACTTAGTATTATTGAAATGTCAAAACAATGCATGGATCAACTACTATAAAAAATAGAATTTTAGTAAATTACCCACGTTTATATAGGATTCAGTTCTGTTAAAAAAATGTTATGGCAATAGTTGGAGATTATAAATATTTGGAATATTTTGGTAGAGAAGTATATAAACATCTTTTTTTTTTTTGGTAGAATGAGAAGTATATAAACATCTAATCCATGTCTTGGGACCAGTTTTTTAGATTCCACTGTAATTAGTTTAGGAACTCTAACATTCTTAATTAAATCTACTTTTACTGGTTTATGGATAGGGACATTTATAAATCTCTGAACTCTGTAGTTAGAAACTTAGAATTCCAATAATACCATATGCTTTTTAGTCTTTTTATCGATGCATTATGAGTGTGTGTGTGTGTGTGTATACGGAAGAAATGGGCCTTGAGATGGACCGCTTAGATGAGCCCAAAATGATCTGATACTGAAAAAAAAAAAAAAACCATAACCTGTTATAATACATCATATTGAACTTATAACCGGGCCCAATAAACCCATCAGGTTTATTCATTATGTATTGTATCCCGATGTACTTCTATATATTCCCGAGAGGATCAATAAAATAATTAGTTTTACAACACGTTATCAACACAATTTCTGATTTAGTTGTTGCCGGGGAGATAAATCCTGTCCGAGACTAAAAAACTGAAAAAGTAACACACGTGTTTTAGAAGTGAATTTGGGTCTTAAGAATTGGTTGTAAATTTTGAAGTTTTATTATTTTAGGTTTTTCAAAATTCTACTTTATAGTCAAGTTAAGATTATAAAAAAATGGTTTTCTTATAAAATAGAAAATTTAGATTTGGGTTTTTGTCAATTCTCAAAGAAAATCTAAAAATCTATGGGAATGTATTCAATTAAACATTTTAAGTAATTTAAGTTTTAGTGAGTTTTAATATGACTTTGATAATTTTAGAGAAGTTGTTATGATTTATTGTAAAACTTCTTTTAATGTAACTTGATTTTTTTTTTACATCTTATAATTTTTTTATTACAAAATTCAAAAACCATAAATCAAAATCCAACATCCAAAACCTAAAAACTGTAATCCAAAAACCACTTTAAAACTTGTAAACATTCATGCTCTTAAATTTTCTAATTACATAAATATTGTAAAAATATTTAAATGTTTATGCCTAACAACAAAACCAAAACATTACTGAAAAAGTAAATTATTTTTAATGATGATCAAATAAAGATTTTTTAACATTTTCAATACACTAATATATAGAGAGATTATGAACTGATATTTATTCATCGACGACTATACAGGGTATTTATACAAGTGATACTAAACCCTAACATTAGCTTGCCGACCACGCTACAATATTACAAGTCGGTTAGCCCAATACAACACATAGCCCAATACAAAGTAAAGATAATAACTATCTATACTAATATCCCCCCTCAAGATGGACGTCGGTTAGAAAGACCAATCTTGGAAGTAAGATCAACGAACCGAGCTCGGGGTAGCGGTTTAGTCAAGGCGTCAGCGTTTGTGACTGACCCTTAGCGTTTTGGCTTGGACTTGCTCACGGACAAAGTGGTAGTCAAGAGCTAGATGCTTCATGCGTTAATGGAAGACTGGATTGGCAGATAAATATGTAGCTCCGATGTTGTCGCAATAGATTGTTGGTGTTGTAGAAGACCGTAGTCCAAGTTCACACATAAGAGAGTTAATCCATTTAAGTTCGGAAGCAGCCTCGGTGAGTGCCCTATATTCAGCCTCGGTGTGGAGCTCCTTGCGACGCCACTTTGCTTCTTGGATGACCAAGAAATGGGTTGTTTCCCAAGATACACAATGTATGCACCTGTGGAAGTGTAATCATCGTGATTCCCAGCCCAGTCCGCATCAGAATACGCATGAAGAGTTTGTGGTGTGGATCTTGAGAAAAAGATGCCCTTGTTTGCGGTGTCAGCAAGGTACCTGAGAATGCGCTTTACTGCTTCCCAGTGAAGTGTTGTTGGTCGATGCATGAACTGCGAGAGACGGTTGACTGCAAACGCAATGTCCGGACGAGTCAGACCAAGATATTGAAGACTGCCAATGGTAGCACGATACTCGGTTGGGTCTGGTAGGACGTCTCCGGAAGATAGCGTGAGAGAGTCTGTTGAAGACATAGGTGTTGCGACAGGCTTCGCATTTGCCATTTTGGTCTTCTGGAGCAGATCAATGGTGTACTTAGTTTGAGTGAGAAGAAGACCGTCAGATGTACGATGAGCTTCCATTCCAAGAAAATATGACAAATCACCTAGATCTTTGAGAGAGAATCGCGCGGCAAGAAGGTCAGTAACTCGCATGATTTCAGTCATTGCAGTGTCAGTGATGATAATATCATCAACATAAACTAATATGTAGATAAATGATGTGCCCGTGTGAAGTATGAAGAGTGATGCATCACTGACAGAGTTTTTGAAGCCAATGGAAATGAGAAAGTCTTTGAGAGCATTATACCAAGCACATGGAGCTTGTTTGAGGCCGTAGACTGCTTTCTTAAGACGGCAAACATGATCTGGTTTGTCTTTGTCAATGAGGCCTGGTGGTTGTAGCATATAGACTTCTTCATCTAGTGGTCCTTGGAGAAACGCATTGTTAACATCGAGTTGCTTTAACGGCCAATCACGAGCTACCGCGGTGCCAAGAACAAGCCGAATGGTGGCATGTTTGATGACGGGACTGAATGTGTCGTGGTAGTCAATGCCCGGGCGTTGATGAAATCCTTCGGCAACCAAGCGAGCTTTGTACCTGTCAACAAAACCATTAGGTAAACGTTTTATTCGATAAACCCATTTTGAGCCCACTATGTTCTTTGCCAACGAACGAGGAACAAGATCAAACGAGTCGTTGCGAACAAATGCATCATACTCATCACTCATTGCCCTTCGCCATTTCTTATCTTTAAGAGCTTGAATGTGAGAATCTGGTTCGACTTCACCGAGAATGGCTGTGAGACCATGCTTCGGGTTTGGTTTATGAATATTTTTCTTTGCTCTAGTGGTCATCGGATGAGTGTTTGGTGGTGCAGCGGGCTGAGTTGGTATCGGAACAACAGCAGGGACTGGTGATGGTGGAGCAGTAGTAGAGGCTGTCGATGACGGACCAGGAGAGTCAACAGCAGGTTCAGGATGCGGCGGAGCAGCAACAGGTTCGGTCTGTGTTGGTGTTGGCGATGGAACAGGCAGAGCAGGAGAAGGATCAGTACACGGGGCTGAATCTGAGACGAGTGGCCGATGAAATATAGGAACCAAGGAGGCTGAGAACGAGTCTGAAGGAGAGAACTCAAGAGGAGAGGAATGTGTTTGTTTGGAAAGTGTGGAAAATGGAAAAACAGATTCGACGAATTCAACATGACGTGACACATAAACTCAAGAAGTGATGACATCAAGGCAGAGATATGCGCTTTGAGTAAGAGAGTAGCCCATGAAGATGCACGGAGTGGACTTGGGACTGAACTTGTTTTGACCATATGGGCGAAGCCATGGATAGCAAAGACACCCAAACGTTCGTAGTTTGGTGTAGTTTGGCTCCGATTTGAACAGAAGCTGAAATGGTGACTGGTTCGCCAAGTTGGGTGTGATAAGACGGTTGATGAGATACACAGCGGCTGCAAAGGAGTAGGTCCAGTATGTATTCGGTATGCCGGCATGTGTAAGAAGTGATAGACCAGTCTCGACAATGTGGCGGTGTCGTCTTTCCGCCATTCCATTGTGTTCTGGAGTGTGTGGAGGAGTCGTAAGATGTGAGATCCCATGAGTGGAGAGAAAATTTTTGGGCGCAATGTATTCACCACCATTGTCGGAGTATAGTGTTGTTATTTTCGCCTTGAATCGGTTTTCCACTAGAGCTTTGAAAGCAGGGAAGATTTGTGCAACTTGAGATTTGTTTTTGAGAGGATAGAGCCATGTGTACCTAGTGAAGTGATCAACAAAGACAACATAATATTTGTAACCATCAATGGACAAAACAGATGATGTCCATACATCGGAGAAAATAATTTCTAAAGGACCATTAGATATCAGAGTAGAGTTTGAAAAAGGAAGTTTATGACTTTTATTGCTGGAACATGAATTGCAAAATGATAAAGAAGAAAGCGGAGAAGACACTGGTAAAGAAAAACGAGAAATCATAGAATGAAGTGTTTGAGTATTGGGATGGCCTAAGCGTGAGTGCCAATTTGTGAAAGACGACTTAAAACAAGGAAAAGCTGAAATAAAACGAGAAGAGGAGAGAGACTTCATCGGCCATTCGTACACTCCCTCATTAGCCTTGCCGTTGAGAAGTGTTGTCCCCGTGTTGAGATCCTTCACCTGAAAATCATATGGACACATTTGAACCATTACGTTATTTGTTTTCCAAAGCTTGTTCACAGAGATTAGATTCTTTTTCATATCTGGAACACACAAGATGTTGTCAAGATGAAGATTTCTATGGTGAGAGGGAAGAGAAATTGAACCAGTGTGTGATATCGAAAGACCAGCGCCGTTTCCAATCATCACTTGTTCTCCACCGTTGTAAGGTGAGTGGAGAGAGAGATTGTTGAGGTCACTCGCAATGTGATGAGAGGCACCACTGTCTAACAGCCAAGGGGACAGATCAGGAGAGCTTGTTGTTGTATGGTGAGCTTGCTGATTCCATTGAGGTGGCGGAAGCGGAAGATGAGGAGCGAGAGATGGCATGTGTCCGCGGTATTGAGGAGCGGAGTGTTGCGGGTATAGAGACGTAGCAGGGTACTGCTGGTACTGAGGACATCGTTTTGCACCATGTCCTTGGACGCCGCATATCTGACACTTGCCCGGGTACGGACGAGGTTGACGAGAGCCACCTCTACCACCAGAATATCCGCCACGCGAAGCAGAGTAGGGCTGAGATTGTTGTTGTGGACGGAACTGTGTCGCATTAGCTGTCACCGGAACGGAAAGAGAGGTCGCATCAGCAGTTTTGATCGCATGTTCACGATTGATGAGCTTCTCATGAAGTTCATCAAGAGTTATTGGCGTGTCTCGGCCATTAACCATCTCCACGACGGCTCTATAATCATCGCCGAGTCCGTCAGTGATGATGTCAAGAAGATCTTCATGCTCAAGTGGAGCACTAAGGAGAGCTAGTTGATCGGACTTGTCAATGATGATGCGGATGTATTCATGAATCGATTTGGTACCTTTGCTGCTCTGTTTTAGTTGTTGTTTGATTTGTTTCACATGACCTCTTGATGGTTTGCCATATGTTTTGTGAAGGATCTGCCAAATCTCACGAGTTGTTGTGGATCGGGCAACAATAGGTTGAACGGAGAGAGAGAGAGAGCCGATGAGGGAGCTGTAGAGTAGCTTGTCTTGTCGTTTCCAGGCAGTGAGGTTGGAGTTGGGTTCTTTTTCGCCGGACGAAGATGTGACGGTGGCTGGAGGAGTTTGGTCATCGTTGCTGATGAAGCAATGAAGCTCATGTGCCTCAAGAAGCGAACTTATCTGCAGACGCCAAGTGATGAAATTGTTAGGCGTGAGTTTTGTGATGTTGGACATGTTGAGAGAGATCAAGTTCTTTTTCGGGTCTGAGATATTGAAAACAGGAGCCGATGTGGCTGTGGAGGTGGATGACTCTGTTGTCATCTTAGGTTAAGAGAAGAACAGAGAGGGGAATAGAGGAGAAGAGGAGAAGAGAGAAAACAAATTAGGTTAGGATCAGAGGCTCTGATACCATATAGAGAGATTATGAACTGATATTTATTCATCGACGACTATACAGGGTATTTATACAAGTGATACTAAACCCTAACATTAGCTTGCCGACCACGCTACAATATTACAAGTCGGTTAGCCCAATACAACACATAGCCCAATACAAAGTAAATATAATAACTATCTATACTAATATAATATTGATCACCACTCATTATTTAATAAACAAACATTAGATTATAGTTGAAGATATTAGGTTTAAATTTATTATTTTTGAAATTCATTATAATATATTAATATTTACACAAACGATATTATTTTGGAATAAATAAATTTGAAAATTTGGTGAGATAAAAAAATGATATGAAGCATTATGTGTAAATGACTCTCTTCAGTTATGTTATGTTTCTTTGGCAAGTAATAAGTTGGCAAGTAATAAGACCCCTCCTGAGAAAAAAAAAAATTCTATTACTTTTCTTTACTTGGATAATCTATTTCACATATTCCAATGTTCACATGTTCTAATCTCTGTTTTATTTCACCATAAACACATAATTTTAAAGATCTACCACTTATAAACTTTACTAACCTAGCCAACAGCTAAAAAGTCAGCGTCCACTTGAACTATCAACGCAATTGGATATCTATCCAATCTTGCTTGGATAAAGGAGGCGTCCACATTTTCGCAGAGATGAAAAGTTTGTTGAACTCTTTTCCCCATAGCTTTGGCCTAATAAATTTATATATGTATAATTTAATTCGATTAGTTTTAACAATACTAATAGATAAGACACCAATCACATCATAAACACATAATCATTTACCTTTTGAGATCTTTTTAGTGTTGTTGGTTCCTTCAAGATTCATTTCTTAGCAATGTGATCAAAAGCAATTTTAAGGTTGGCAAGTACGAAGTGTTCTGATTTACGAGGCTTGATGTGATTGATTAGTTCAATAACAGATATCAACACATTTTGATTGATTGGAAGACCAATGTTGTGCATAGCTTGTGCAAGTCTAACAAAGCATATTGCCTAACATATGTCTGCATTAGATAACTAATTAATTTTTTTCTTTCTGAAAACTATTTTTTTTAACTATTTTATAAATATAGTTAAGAAAATCACTTTTATCATATTGGTTCATTCCGTAACCAATGATATCTCTACACTTCGCACTCTAGTCTTTAACTATGGTTCCAACTATGCCTAACATAACATGTTCACTTTAGAAAAATTATCTCACAATTCACAAAAATGTCGTTCATACGTATGTATGATATTGATATTAGAGCCATGGGAATTCAGGTTGAGTGATCTGGATAACATGTCAATTAAATAATTAGACTACTCGTTCTCAAATATACTAATAAATTGTAATTGTTTTTATCCTAAGTTTTATCATGCGAAATATTACTATATATCTTAAAACTAGAGAAAAAAACTTTACAAAAAATAACCCTTATACCTCTTGCCAATTTAGTTCATTGGTAACTTGAGACGATGACTTCGCTTCAATTCTTCAATTCATCATTTGCTCTCGCTTGCACCTTTTGATTTTTTCTTTTCCGTCTTTCTCCAATAGGAACTCTACCTGGATTCTTGTTCTATATATAGAAAGAAAATCTTAGATCAATTTCAAACGACCACATTAACATGTTATACAATCATTGAAAACTATCCTTCTTATTGAGAAATTAACCATGGTACAATCATTTTCTATATATTTAAAATGTATTTTTATATCATCCAACCAAAGAGTAAGTTTTCTTAAGTATAACTTGAATTCAAGCAGTAAAGTAGTACCAGATCCCATTCCATAGCTCTGATCCTCTTCTATAGCAATAATAGTACCAGATTAATGAATAAGAAAGTGACCTTCATAATAATTCAAACGAAGAAAGGATTATGGTCAAGATCAAGAAAAGAAAGTTTACACTTTTACATAAAAGAACCCAAAAATAATTGATGTTCATGAAAATATACTTAAAGGTAAAAGAAACAAAGCAAAATCTTGTTATTTTCCTTTTTAAAAAATCTAATCTTTTACATCCTAAAAACCTTTAAAACTTATAAAAAATGTTCAAGTATCGTTCAAAAGACAAAGAGGAATGCTTATGTTTTGGTTGGGAACCCACAGACAAATTCATTGTAAAAGAAAAAAGATAGTATAGTCTTGTATAAGAGGAAACCAAAAAAATTAATGGTGAACAAAAAATCTTGCTAAATAAGACTTGGAAATAGAAAAAAGACTTGATAAATAAGATAAAATAAACTAGAGATTATGGTCAAAAGCAAAGAAAGTTTACAACTTTACATAGAAGAACCCTAAATAAACTGGTGGAGAAGGAAAATATACTCCACTCCAGTAAAAGAAACATACAAAAATCTTGCACTTTCCATAAAAAAAACTAAGCTTTGGCATCCCAAAAACCCTTAAAACGAAGATAATTGAAGTTTTCGTTGAAAAGACAACAAAGACTTCACCTTTTTTAAGGAACCCAAGGAGAAAAAATTCACGGACGAAGACGAAAATGTACTTCAGGTAAAAAAAACATACCAAAATCTTGAACTTATATTTATAAAAAGGGAGAATTACTCATATAGTATACAAATTATGTGATATGACCCGTTAGATACAAAACTTTTTTTTATTACTATCATATTTTGGCCATATTATAGAAAAAAACGTAATTACAAAGAATGCCATTACTATTTAATGCCACATCAGAAAAAACGCGCTGCCACATCAGCAATCGCTGACGTGTATTAATGAACTCAGCCGTAAAGCGCTTCAGCGGCAATGACGGCGGAGTTACGGTATGTTGCGGCTGATTTAAGGAAAATGGTTGAGTTATGAGTGAACGACTGACTTATGAGCATAATCCAGCCATATGTTATGGCTAAGTTATATCCCGATGGTTGAGTTGTCAAAATTTTGCTGAGTTATTGTGTCGACTCGGCTGAATTAACTTTTTCCAGTTGGCTGAGTTATCGCTTCTTTACGCCTGATTTCCATGTAAATGTCATAAATCAGCCGTAATGAGTCGTGTTAATGAAAACTCGGCCTTAATTATGGCTGATTTATTAGCAAAAGATTAATTACCAAAATAGTATGCTTTGACGGCTGCCTTATTAACGTTACGGCTGAGTTAAATATTTTTGGTTTGAGTTACGACATTAAATGGCTGAATTTGGCAGCCGTTTTTTCCTCTTTTAATTACTGAAATAACATTCATGTTACGGCTGACTTAACATTTGCTTCATGGCTCGTTCAAGAAAATTTATTTATTTGTTCGTTTGGTGACTGACTTGCCACGTCATCAGTGACGTGGATGTATATTTCCACGTCATCATCAAGAGAAATACGAAACGTCGTCTTCAATATTTTTTTTCTCGTCGTTGTTGTTCTTCACCTTGTTCTTCACATCAACAAAGATGTAGATATGGATATTTAATACATTCATGTAGTTAAACTAATTTAATAAGATGTAATTAACATTTTTTTTCACTTTGCTAAATAATGATCATGAAATTAGCCCAATTTTGTATATTTTATAACTTATCTAACAAAACGATAAATCTTAAACCCTATACACATACATTGTGAAGCTATACTTAGCATCCATTCGTAAACAATTTTTATAGCTTTAATTCTTTTAATATTGGTATCATTCCAAATTATAATACTTCACGGCTGATTTATATTGTTTTGCGAATAACTTATTTTAAAAAATTATAATATTTCACGGAAGACGAAGGTTGCGTAGATTCATATGACGGCTTATTTATAATGTTTCGCGGCTGACTTATATTGCATCGCGGCTGACTTATTACAATAAATTATAATATTTCACGGAAGACGAAATGTTGCGTAGATTCATATGACGGCTGATTTATATTGTTTCGCGGCCGACTTATTACAAGAAATTATAATACTTCACGGAAGACGAAAGGTTGCGTAGATTTCGTATGACGGCTGATTTATATTGTTTTGCGGCTGACTTATTACAAGAAAACAGATCCAGGAAAAGGAAAATACGAATTAGGGTTTTAATTTCTGAAGAAAATTAAAGGATCGAAGATGGAGTTGATTTGACGGAGGAAGAAAGAAACGAGAAGAATGAACAAAAATTGAAGGATCACTAAAAACTTCCCCAGATTTATGACAACTATACTCTCACTGCCGTTTCTCTCTTCTAAGCCACCAGATCTGTCAATTTAATAAATCCCAAAACATCAAAAGACTCTGATTAACGAGAACCATACATCAAATCTGCGAACAAGCGCAAAAATTTCATGATAATTAACAGTAAAGAAGAATAACTTACTATTTACAAATATGAAAATTGTAATTATAGATCTGGCGAAGCTTTCTACTTGGGACCCTGTATCGAGCGTTGTGGTTTTGTGGTCTTGAAAGATACGCTCAGTCTTGTAATTTGGAGACTCTCCTTTCATGTTATTCCCAAATCCCAAATTTCAGATTATAAGAAAAAGAGAGAAGTTTAAGATCTGGATACTAAATTAGTGTTTGTGTTGCAGAGAAATTTTGGAGAAAGTGGAAGAGAGACGGCTCGTTAAAAACTGAGAGAATGGAAGAAGAGAAATAAATAATAAAAGAGAAACCCTAATGACGTGGATTTAATTAATTTTAACTTAATCATTTTTTAGTTAAAACAAAAAAAAATTAGACAAGGGTGTTAATAATAATTTTACAAGGAGTCAAAACATATGAGTTATTTTTAGAAAATGTATCCCACACTAGCAATAAACCAACTTTTCTACACCATTTAAGTTCTTATTTCTTATCTAACCTTCTACCTCCCAAAAATTCTTAAAATCAAGATGATTGAAGTTTTCGTTGAATAGATGACAAAGATTTCACCTTTTTTCTTAAGGAACCCACAACAAGAAAAAAAAAAATCACGGAGAAGATGTAAATATACTACCAAACTCATGGTGTTTTCTTAGAAAAATCTGATCTTTATATCCCAAAAACCTTTAGATGATTGAAGTTTTTGCTGAAAAGATAACAAGACTTCTCCTTTTTTTCTTAAGGAGCCCAAGAAGAAGAAAATCACGGAGAACGAAAACAAAAATGTATTTTAGGTAAAAGAAACATATACCAAAATCTTGAACTTACAAAATTTGTTAAAATGCCAAAAAACCTTAAAATGAAAAAGATTGAAGTTTTCGTTGAAAAGATAAGAAAGACTACACCCCTTAAATATGAATTAAAAATATATATATATATATATATATATATATATTGTTGTTAAACATAACCTAAGCTATATGTCATGGCTTATTAAACATCTCTGTCTCATTCCTCTTAAACAATGTTGTCTACGTATCATGGCTAGATTTGCAGTTAGAATACCGTCCCAGTAATACCTGCTTATAGACTTTTATCGAGGAATTTCGAATGTGTGTATACGGAAGAACTGGGCTTGAAATGGACCACTTAGATGAGCCCAAATTGATCAAATTAAGAAAAAATATTTTTGTACCCCAATTTCTGATACTAGAAAACTGAATTTAAGAATCATAAGTAAAAATTTTAAGTTGTGTTTCATTTCATTCAATTGGTTTTTTTTTTTTCGGTCATCAATTGCTTTTTTATTGTTCCATATCTCCAAGATCTACTTCAATTTTTGAGTATATTTTTATTGATACAAAAGTAATTTTGAATCTAAGTGTATATACATAAAAAAAATGATATGTCATGTCTTATTAACGTTTCATGGCATTTCGTGTAAATGTTTACAAAACTAAGAATGTATGACACATATATTGTAGATGCAGATTCTGGATCAGCACGTTGTGCGCAGAACAGCTCGCTGTTTGGATCAGGAAGCTGCATCAGATCACATCAGACGCCTGAGTTGCTGACATGGAAGCGGGAGCTGACGTGGCAGAGCAGGAGTGGATGTGAACACATCAGACGCAAAGTTGCTGACATGGAAGCAGGGAGCTGACGTGGCAGAACAGGAGCGGCTGTGGTGACAAGCCAAGGAAGATTGCTGACTTGGCACAGAGAGTTGCGCGTGGAGATATTGAGAATATTCTTCTCGGCAACTAAGGAAGGGAAGAGCTTGACGAGCAAGTCATTCCCATAACTGAAGATCTGGGCGTTGAGATATGGAAGATATCCTCCACGACAGATAAGGACGGGAAAGACTTGACGAGCAAGATATTCCCAGGATCGTGATACTCGGAGATTCGCCTGCTAGGGTTTCTCGAGTACTTGTATAAATAGTCTAGGGTTAGCCACAGAGTAGGAAAGCACTCTAGAATATTGTATACAGCTGAAAAACTTCAAGCCACGAGATAAGGCTTAGAAGAGGGGTGTGGGGTTCTCTCTGATCTTAACGGTAGGGTTACAGAGTGCAGAAAGAATTAGCTTAGAGATTTATTCTTGTCGGGGTCAACTGTATTCGGGTAGAATAGGTTGTGTAAGATCCGGGATAAAGTTAGTCTTTGTGTAAAGAAACTTGTATCTAAAGAATAAATAGAAAAGCGTTTGCTTGGCGCGTTCCAAGCGTAAACAGCGTGTTGTGTACCTCTATACCACTTACAATTGGTATCAGAGCAGTCGCCTGATAAAAGATCTGTTTATCTTTTCAACATGTGAGATCGTGGGATAGGGTATGGATCAAACACAGCAGTACGTTGCAGTTACCAAGCCTCTGAAGCTTGATCCAGAGCACTATGGGTTGTGGAAGATGTTCATAACGCAGTCAATCAGGAGCATTAGCTTGGATGCTTGGTTCGCCGTGGAAAATGGATGGCAGCCACCGACTATAGTAGATGGTGAAGGGGCTACTGTTTTGAAACCAAACCAGAAATGGACTGCTAAAGAGAAGACAACAGCAAAGGCTGATGCACAGGCCTTATCGGCGATCCTCAACTCGTTGCCTGTGAATCAGCTCACAAGAGTACAGGGGTGTACGTCAGCTAAGGAAGCTTGGGATATTCTTCAAGTTATATTTGAGGGCACCAGTGACGTGAAAAGGGTTCGTCTTGATATTCTAGCCTTTGAGTTTGAGAATCTGACTATGGGAGATGATGAGTCGATTGCTGAATTCAGTGGTAAGCTGAGTACTATCGCTCGGGAGGCTGTAGTTCTTGGCAAACGGTACAAGGATAAGAAGCTGGTTAAGAAGTTTCTCAGGAGCTTGCCTGAAAAGTTTCAACCTCATAGGTCTGCAATTGATGTGTCATTGAATTCTGATGAGCTGAAGTTTGATCAGGTTGTTGGGATGATGCAAGTCTATGAGCTACAGATGAAGAAGGAAGCTCAGACGGCTGGGAAGCCTCTCGCTCGGAAGGTGTCTGAGTTTCAGGATGATGTGAGTGATGATGGACTGGGATTGCTGGTCAGGAAGTATGACAGAAGGCAGGACAACAAAAAGTCAGAAAAACAGTGTTATGAATGTGGAGGTTACGGACATTATAAGGCTGAGTGTCCAACATTCAAAAGGAGAAACACGCAGAGATGTTTTGAGTGCAAGGGGCGTGGTCACACAAGAGCCAACTGTGTTGGAAGATCAAAGTCAAAACACAAATTGGATGTCACTTGGAGTGAGAGCGATACTGACGATCAGGATGCTGATGGAGGAGAACATCTAGTAGCGCATCATGGGGTAATTAAAGAAGGAGAAGATAGTGATACGTCAAATGCTACAGACCATGCATCATATGCAGACTCAGAGGAGAGTCTGACTGCTGAAGAACATAGCAAGTTACTGATGAACTTGATAAAGGAGAATCTCGATCTCATTTCTGAACGAGAAAACATGCTGATAAAGATTTCTAAACTTGAGAAGGAACTGGGTGAAGAGAAAAACAAAAGCTCGGGTTTGGAGAAACAGTTGAGTGATCAGATGAAGAATATCAGGATGTTAAGCAAGGGAACTAAGGATCTTGACAAAGTACTAAGCTATGGGAAAGTAGAAAGCACACCATGGGGCTTGGGTTATAAGGAAGCAGCAACTAGTGGCACTACCAAGTTTGTGAAGGCGCATGTATCTCCTGTGAAACCAGCTAGTACCAGTCAGGGTATGGGACAATCAAGCCGGCAAAACAGACGTCTGTCTTGCAAGAACAGTGAAAGGGTCAGACAGAGTCTTGTGTTTACTTACTCTGGAGGAAGAGCAACAGGATGTTGGTATTGCGGCAAGGCTGGGCATGTCAAGTCTGATTGCTACAGATTTCAGAATCGTGTGAACCAGCTCATACGTCAGAAGAAGTTCCACAAGGATGGTAAACGATGTAATCAAGTCTACATCAAGAAGGATGATCTATATGGATATGGCGGACCTTTAAGCAACAAAGCTGGCAATTTTTTATACTTCAGACACATGAAGGCAAACACGAAGTCCAAAGCTAAGGCTAACTTGCGAAGTGTCAGAGCACTAAGCAGAAGAACAGGATGCTGGTATTGTGGAAGTCAGAATCACTACAAAGCTGACTGTTGTAGGCTTCTTGATCGTGTCATACCACACACGTATCAGAAGAAGTGCCGTATAGATGATCAGATCATTGATGCACCTGTGTCTTTTGTACATGAATCTGCTCAAGAATCTGAGAGCACGAGTCAAGTAGTAAAGAGTGGGGACTTAGTCAGTCAGGTGAAGAGATCACAACAAGCTGAGCAATCTAGCGAAGGATCACAACAGGCTGAACAGCAACAACACAGTGTTTCTGTTTCCACAACAGATGCTAAAGACACTGCACTTGGGAGCTCATGCACTCAGCCCATGGTGATAAAACAAATGGCAGCTGACTACTATGGTATGATCTCTGATTCTTTTTCAAGAGTGCAATTAATATAGCCATGAACTCTGTTCAACAATCACGAACTGAACATATTGATATAATGCATCACTTTATTCGTGAATTAGTTGAGGAGACACTGATTATAGTTAGACATGTGAGTATTATTTTACAACTTGCTGATTTATTCACCAAGCCTCAGGACTTTAATCGATTCGTCGATCTAAGAGAGGCTACTGGTGTGAGGTCTAACTTGTTCTGTGAGTTGTGTTGATCAAAGACAGGGACGGATGCTGGAACAGGCCATGTAAATTCCAAAGGATGTATAGAAGATCAGCTGTCTGTAAAACAAAGGTGTGTGGAAAATAGCTGCCTGTCATGCCAGGTTCTCCCAATCGTAAAACGTTGTCGTGTTCTGGGAGGTCAAAGAGCTGAGGAGAGGCATAAGTGTGCATGCCATTCAAGATAGTACCGGACATTGAGAAGTCAAGTGATGTGTCTGGTACAAGCCATTAAAAGGAGTTCTGAACAAAAATCACAAGGGAATGCACAAGTATCAGAGACTGAGAAATCAAGTGATGTCTCTGATACAAATCAGAAGGTTCAACAGAAGCCTGAGCAAGTCAGAGGCTTGAAAAGCAATGATACTTGAAGGTTGAATCTGAAGCTCCGAGGTGCTGTTTTTTTTTAAAAAAAAAAAAAAAAAAAAAAAAAAAAAAAAAACGACTTGACACACTCCTGATCATGCACTCTCCAAAGGAAATTCCAGCTGCCTGGGCATGTTGATTGTTCTGGACTAAAGGCATGACAGTGTGAAAGACTAGCCACTGATCCCGAGCTGACTCTTCGAAGATTCATAAGGTTGTGGCAGTTTCTGGCTGAGTCCTGAACAAGTGGTTGGCACAGAACACAGAGGCGATCTCAAAGGTATGAAGTGTTGTAAAACTGAACTGATTTGTCGTGTGCTCACATGTTGACTACCATTTTGGGTCACTTAACTGTTCATTTTAGAGTGACTGCTTACTGTGCAACTAATCAGAAAAGTTCTGTGAAAATGGGTGTTGTTGATTAACTGGCTGATTTATGATCAGGATTCTGCTGGCAAGTGTGCACTAATGTTTCTGTTAAGTGTTTGTCAGGATTATATGTGTTAGGTTATCATGCTTAAGCCCATTTGTTTCAAATTCACACGGGAGCCTTGAGGAGATGAATTATGATCGACGTAATTGTCTCTCAGTCATGTGTGCTCGGATAGTGTGATGTAATCGCAATGCGATGTAACTGGTTCATACAATGCTCTGTGCCCAATAGCATTGTCATCAGGTAAGTGTTCCCATAACTCTACTTACTGATGTGATACATCTGCTTGTTTTTAACTTAGTTATGCACTCAAGCAGGGGGAGAATGATTCCGATTTTGGTATATTGTTGAATACCTAATGATAAGAGGTTCTTTGATTTAGGGGGAGAATCATTGCTTATGGGGGAGACTTAACGATTGTTTAATTGGGATCCATATGCCAATTAGTTAAGTCTGATTGTTGAACTACTAAGAACATCATTTCCGCTGCAGGCCATTATGGTCGTTGATGTCTTTTGTTCTTAATCATAGTTCTGATTTGTTACAGTTCTCTGTTCTTTTATTAGAATGTTATTAGTCTGCTGGGACTTGTTCGAACTGTAATAATGGTGAACACAACATTGTGGTTTTGGTACTAATGTTAGGTTAAGTTCTGGATATTAGTATGTTGTTGTGTTTGTTTTTGTCTCTTTGTCTTTGACTTTCAGGTTGTGCTTAGGATGTTGCTTGAGTATCAAACTAAGTCAAAAAGGGGGAGATTGTAGATGCAGATTCTGGATCAGCACGTTGTGCGCAGAACAGCTCGCTGTTTGGATCAGGAAGCTGCATCAGATCACATCAGACGCCTGAGTTGCTGACATGGAAGCGGGAGCTGACGTGGCAGAGCAGGAGTGGATGTGAACACATCAGACGCAAAGTTGCTGACATGGAAGCAGGGAGCTGACGTGGCAGAACAGGAGCGGCTGTGGTGACAAGCCAAGGAAGATTGCTGACTTGGCACAGAGAGTTGCGCGTGGAGATATTGAGAATATTCTTCTCGGCAACTAAGGAAGGGAAGAGCTTGACGAGCAAGTCATTCCCATAACTGAAGATCTGGGCGTTGAGATATGGAAGATATCCTCCACGACAGATAAGGACGGGAAAGACTTGACGAGCAAGATATTCCCAGGATCGTGATACTCGGAGATTCGCCTGCTAGGGTTTCTCGAGTACTTGTATAAATAGTCTAGGGTTAGCCACGGAGTAGGAAAGCACTCTAGAATATTGTATACAGCTGAAAAACTTCAAGCCACGAGATAAGGCTTAGAAGAGGGGTGTGGGGTTCTCTCTGATCTTAACGGTAGGGTTACAGAGTGCAGAGAGAATTAGCTTAGAGATTTATTCTTGTCGGGGTCAACTGTATTCGGGTAGAATAGGTTGTGTAAGATCCGGGATAAAGTTAGTCTTTGTGTAAAGAAACTTGTATCTAAAGAATAAATAGAAAAGCGTTTGCTTGACGCGTTCCAAGCGTAAACAGCATGTTGTGTACCTCTATACCACTTACATATATATATATATATATATATATATTTGTTTCATATATATAGTTTTATCTCAAAGGAAAAAATAATAAGCCTTTAATTTGTTACAATTTTTTCTATGACACATAAGTAACAAAAAAATATATGTAAGATCACACACGCACTATCATGATACATTAACGATACTAATCAAACAAATAAACTATAACCTTCGGAAAAAAGCTATAGCTAGCTAATACGATTCGAATCAATACATACATTATATGGAAATATTTTTAAACTATATACTAGTTGAAATTGCATTTGTTTATAGCCACCATGATGCAACTGTAAGACTCTTCTAGAATACATAACGATTAAAAATAAATACTCCATAACTATATCGACCGTGTAAAGTCATAACCTTATATACTATCTTGAAGTCATACAAAGTCACCTCATGTGTTCGATAACATTGGACCCGCTTATGCATTTCTGTTGAATGTTTTTTTGGGCACTAGCTATGATAATTAAGATAATTCAAGGATCATTTCATCATTCACTCGTTTATACATGCATGGAATTTGGAAACTACTCTTTTGACCTTGCTTACGAAACTTCTATTTGCTTTGTAAAATAGTTTTGAATATATTGTGTTTCAACCAATAAATTAACCACCCTAACTAAATTATTAAATGATGATTTGTAATCGTCTCTAAAAAGATAAAACAGTTGGTCGTACACACGAATGTAATCTGACATATCTATGTTGCTTCCTGTTTCCTTTCCCATTCGCCAATGAATTTTAAGATGGTTTGATATCAGACTATAAATATGTTTTTGACAATTTTACCAAAAAAAAATATGTTTTTGACAAGTGTTAGGTTCAAAAATGCAGCACAAGTAACATATAAATATGATTATGCGTGATTATACTAATATGATTTTATAGATGAATTTATTTACTCACATGTGAAGTTTAGTAGAGTAGAGTCGTTGAGAAAATTGGATGCACTGCAAATCGGTTTTCTTGGTTTGGATAACTAAACCGAGATTCCAAGGCTACTTCTACGTTTATTAGCTTTCGATATTTTTGTATTTCGTCTTGAAAAATCGAGTTTAGCAAATGCCAGTAACTGATAAAGTATTTAGATAAAAGGTAGAAGTTACTAGTTTAAATAATACTTAAAAAAAAAATCATATTAAATGCTTTCGCTTACCCGTTTAACAAAATGTACGGCCTATATCAAAAAAACAAAAATGTTTTAGAATTTAAAAGAATTCGAACTTTCTGCAACATAAATAAAATGTCAAATTCTAAATTTAATTATAACTTTTATTTAATATATGATGTACTCGTGTAATGGCTTTTTTCCGCGCATTAAAAGGTGGTGATAACTAAACCAAGCGATATGAAATGTACACGTAGTGCTTCATAGCTGTAAGTATGTGCTATGTGATACCAAATCCAAATGTGTTCATTAATGTGCACGTACATTATTCATGAATAAAGTTTTTTGTCGATATTCTATATTTCTACTTTTTGTTAAAATATGTATATTTATTTACGAGTCATTTCATAAAACACTAGAGTTAGTATTTGATCCATAGTAATTTTATGAACTGTTTGTGGTTTTATTTTCATAAAACGTATATAAAAATAGATTTTGTGTTAGATCCATAGCATTTTTTTTGGTTAAAACTTGAATAGTTTCAATATTGCGCAATACAAGAAACATCATTGAATAAATTTTGTGTCGCTAACTCATCGTTTGTATGTTGTTATATATTTAACGACATTAAACGTCATTTATTTCCGTTGTTATTAGGCAGTTTTTTTAGCTGATGATTGATTTGTGGTTCGAAAAACATGTAGATATAATTAGAGGTAATGAAGATCTTTTGTGTAGGATTTGGTGAAACTGTAGGTAACACGTATACATGCACTGATCAATGTGTGTTTGATATAATTTTTTTAGTACGTTAAAATATACTAAAATGAATAACTACAGTTTCTAATCCAGGGATTTGTATTTATTAGCGGTTTTAGAGTATAGTTCAAATCCAGTAATTAATATGTTAAGTTTTGGAAGATAAAATAAATAACTTAAAAGTGAATTTTAGAGTAAAAATAAATAAATTAAAAATAAATCCACTACTTTTGTGTTCTATCCTATTTTTGTCATCTCAAAAAACTTGTCTGGAAGCTTCACCATATTTATGAACTTGGTCGACATACATACAAAAATAGTCTTGACAAAAATTGAATAAACAATGAATGTGAATTAATCTTGCGAATCCAATAAAAAATCTATAAGAAGAGATTGAAAGAGAGTTGGGAACAAAAATAATGTGAAAGTTAACTTGTCGTCTCGATCGACATGAAAATACTTTAAATAAATATAAGAGATAAAATGTGACGTCTAAGCTAACGATAAACATTGTACTTATAATCATCACCTATATAATTCTGTTGCCTCCATGTAGCATTCCACAAAACAGTGAACTCCAACCATCACCTCTCTCTCCCAACAAAACAAAGATGGCTAAATCATCAACCCAATGCTTTATCTTCTTAGTTCTTATCACCAGCTTCGTCACCAATGTTTCCTGTCAGTATAGAGAAGTTGGTAAGCTACATGAGTTATCTTGGTTCATTGTTGCTTACAAAATTTTTTGTTGCATTTTGAAAACTTAATATATTATGAATGGATGAATAATGTAGATAATCAAACGGACTTCAACTACGAGAGGGGCGATAAGAATGGACCAGATAGATGGGGAAAAATAAAACCAGAATGGAGATTGTGTGGAAAAGGAGAATTGCAATCTCCAATTGATCTTATGAACGAAAGAGTTAGAATTGTTACTAATCTTGAAAAGCTTAGTAAAGATTACAAACCTAGCAACGCCACTCTCATTAATAGAGGCCATGATATGATGGTATCAATTTTTTTTTTTTTTTTGGTTTCATGATGGTATCAATTGTTACCCATTCATATACATATCTCTCATTTAAGTCTTAAAATTTTTTTATATACTTATAACTTATTTTGTCGCAGCTGGATTTTGGAGAAGAAGGGTCAGGGAGTATTAACATCAATGGAAATGAGTATAAACTCCTACAGCTTCATTGGCATTCTCCCTCTGAACATACTATCAATGGAAGAAGGTATGCAACATTCTAAAACATAACTTTATACATGAAATGTTTATAAATTGGACCCACATGACACGATGTAAATTAAAAAAGATGTTGACATAAAATTTCATAATTATTTCACCGGCTAATTTTTCATAACAAATTTTGCTATCATTTCCTATCGATTATAACCTGCTCGATGTACACATTCTTGATTTAATATGACATGAAATTTTTAAATGAAAAACTTTTTCAAAGTCCATTATTTTTTGTTAACACCATAACAATTGAGTATTATTTTCATTTTCTTATTAAAATTAGTTCAACTTCGGTTATGTTTTAACAACTAAACTTCATCTTTATAAATATAACTACGGACCTAAGCAAGATTTAATCCATACCATTATATTGGGACCAAACTTAGTATTTTATACAAAATAATTTTGTTATGTAAAAATATTTAAGAAAATTTAAATAATACTATAATATAGATAAAATATATCTGCACAAAAATGCATCAAAAAAATAGTTGTTTTCCGTTGCTAGTACTTAGTACATATCACGACTTTAATTGAAACTTTTTGCAATTAAAGAGAGTTGATTTAAAGTAGCTTTTTTTTAAGTTAGTTCTTAGTATACATCACGATTTTAATTGAAACTTATTAGAATTATTAGCTTCTGGATAATAAAAGTATAGTTATGCTATTTTCTGATAATTTTCTAGATATATATTACAAACTTTAGATCCGAAACCATACATATAAACTTTTTATCCCACACGTTCATACATACTTGTAAATATTAACATGCATATAAATGAATAAAGATAAATACAGTAAAATAATACTTTTAATATTTTATTTTATTTCTGAACCAGAAAACTTAATTTGCAATGTATATAGAAAACAAAATTCTCTTGCTTGTGTTGATAATTCTTTGATTAGGAGCTATTAATTTTTTTATTATTATTATTTTTTTTTGTGGAACTGATTAGGAGCTATTTAAAACCTACAAAACAAACCTAATAGAACACGAAGTCGTCAATATTAACACAAAAAGTTTTAAGGCAAACAAAGTCACACGCGCACACATATGCATACAGATACAAACGATTAGCTTGAATAACATTTTATTTCATTTATGGAATTAATCATCAAATTAATTTAAAATTTGTCATTTAAGTCAAATTTACCATTTACCTATTTTTAAAATGGAAATTGTTCGCAAAAATAATTAGTACCAAAAATTTTCATTTTTAATAATTTTAATTATAATGTTGAATTAATTTTATCTAAATTGTTGAGAAATGTTAAAATCTAAATGTTTAATTGACATATTTCGTAATCGAGTTACTTAAAATTATGCTATAGGTCGAACTTTTATAAAATGCATTCCACTTTGTATAAATTAATGGCATGGAATCTAATTATTCGAAAATCCAAAGTTATTTTCAGTTTCTAAATACATGATAAATAATAATGGCAGGTTTGCTCTCGAGCTTCACATGGTTCACGAAGGCGTTAACGGAAGTATGGCTGTACTCACAGTGCTCTACAGATTCGGACGGCGAGATTCTTTTCTCAGATTGGTATAAAAATCATCAAATTATGACTAATTAAGCTTTTAGTTTTCTAAATAATTAATTCTTACCGTAACTAATTTTTTTTTTCTTTTTTTGGTTAGCTGGAAAATAAACTGAAGAGGATTACAGACAAAGATGAGGGGGCGAAATATGTAGATTTGATTGACCCAAGAGATATTAAGATTGAGAGTAGAAAATATTATAGATATATTGGATCACTTACCGTTCCTCCTTGTACGCAAGATGTTATTTGGACCATCGTTACAAAGGTTTGTTTATTCATCTTTTTTTTTTCTTTTACTTAAACATACCATTAATATATAAATCATTCCAAGTAGAAATATTGAAAATATCCATTTCCTTTTTTTTTTTTTTTTTGAACACCTGCAAATATCCATTTCCAAAAGGTTTATTTATCTGCTTATTAATTAGGTCTAATTTTCCAACTTTTTTTTTTGTTATATTTTTCTTTATGGCCAATAAAATATTCTTTCGTTTATATTTATTTTCATTATTTTTAGGTAAGAACAGTGTCGAGATTCCAAGTCAAACTGCTCAGAGTGGCTGTTCATGATGTGAGTATTATTTAAGTAATATATTTATCAAATTTTACAACTATACTATATTTTAAAATTGAAATGTATATACGTTTGAAAATTAATTTGCAGGATTCTGATACAAATGCGAGGCCGGTTCAACCTATAAATAAGCGCATTATAAAGTTATTTTGGCCAAAATTTCCGTAAATCAAATACAATACAATTTATTTCATTGTTTTTACAATCAAAAGTAAAGTTTTACAAGCCAAAATATCTTTAAATCAAATACATTACAATTTCTTTTAATTTTTTACAATCAGATATGTAATTTATTTATTTGCTGCCAAAAGAGTTTGTAATTTATATTCTATATAAAATAAAGGATGTCTTTTTCCATGCTTCAAATCTATATGTACGTTCGATTAATATCTCAATTATAACACAATGTAAATCCATGCTCAAAGTAAATGAAATTCAAATTTACAATCTAAAATTAATTATTGTTCAACTAAAATAATGTATTTTCTGGAATATCATTGAAAGATTCGTTAATGCTCAGTTACATAAATATCACAGTTGCTTGTAAATAAAGGTTTCGAATGGTAACCATATAGCACCACAAAGATGTACCGCAATAATACTGTAACAATATCAAAATATTTAATATATATGTATATGTATTTTTGTCACTATTAAAATTGTTTTTCCCGCAATTAAAAACACAGCTACCGTTTAGAGCCAAAATAATGTAAAAAGAAGTGAAAGCATGTTTTGAACCAAGTCGAGCATGTCGTCTCGATTGGCATTAAAATACTTCTAATAATAATATAAGTGGAAATAACGTGATGACGACTAAGCTGACGTTTAACATATATATACGATATCAATTTCACCAACTATGTGTGCTATTGGTAAACATCGAGGATAATCGATAACAAATTTGGAAAGAAGATTTAAGTAGAAAAGAAAAATGATAATTACAATAATTAAGAAAATTTTAGCACTTGTCTTCTCTTTTCCTCTCATTCAAGTGAATGTTAGTTTTATTCTCTACTAGGTGAATACCCACGCTACGCGCGGATTTTTTTTATAAATATTAGTACTTACATTTTTCGGGACCAGTATCAATTTTATAATTATTTAAAGAAAAACAAATGCATACACCATGATGATCAATATCATGTGACTCAAACTTTGGAGTAGCCACCAAACCATTTTTTTGAAGCCATTGAATCATATGTTTCCGCGACATTGTATCAATTTTTTCTTTCCAAAAAATTGACTATAGTATATCATGTTTTTGAATTATGATAAGAAGAAAACATAGCTCTTAAATCTGATGGTCTATTTAAATTTTTAAAATCAAACACAACTTAACCAGTTCCTGATTCTATAGTAAGCCAATATTTAACAACATGCATTCCTGCGCAAGATACATAAAATAAAACTCATAAGCAAATTAGCTCCACTCAAAAACAAAATCCTTAGGTTTACAGGGAGAAGTGCTTACGATTAGAACAATATTTATGCATGAAAATTATAACAAGACAAAACATACCAGCCACCCATCAAAACTTAGAGCAAAAGCACATTCGTCAAACGCTTTTCATATGTGTGGCAAATATCACTTTGTACACAGACAATCAAAGTCTCCAATACCAAGTTTCCATGAAGAAAAAAGAAGATAATATATTCATCATAACCCAAAATAATCAAACTCCATAATCCTCTAAATAGTTTTTATGTAAAGAATATTTTTGCAAATGTCTCCCTCGTTGGATTTGGGCATGATAAGAGCCAGGGAAAGAAGAGAGATGGAAGTAATAAAGAAGATTTAACAAATATATGATCAACAAAATTGTGTGATGTGACCGTAAAACTTTCCGCAATAACTCAAACAACCACAAACAATTTTAAACAGAAATCGAATGGGAGATGATCAGATATATTCAGAGGAAATTGTAACTGATGAGACTTAAGATGTTTGCAACCGATTAATACTTGAAATTTACCTCTACACTGATTCTCATCTTTAACATACGGTGAAACAAAAAGATACTTACCATTAAACTCTAGAAAGGAAGATGAAGAGGGGCAACGAAACTGAAAAACATAACCACGATTCTCCCACATTTAATTGAATATTTAAGTTGTACACATGTCCTCTCCTCAAGTGATGACGTGTCACTCATATGGAGAGAGTTATTCTCTTTTCATATATATGATTCCTCACATTTCCACCGAAAATGTAGGAAAAAACAATTTCTACTAGTTTTTTCTTGACTAGTTAAAAATGGAAAAATCATCAATACGATGCTTCTTTGTTGTAATTTTCACCATCTTCGGCACCATTATTTGGTGTTCAAATGCTGCAGAATATGATAGAGAAGTTGGTAAGCTATACAAATGATCTTGATTCATTCTTTTTCCTACAATATATGGTTTACAAGTTTTGTTTTTTGCATGTTTAAAACTATAAGATGGATGTAGAGGATGAAAGCGAATTCAGCTACGAGCTAAACCAAGAAAATGGACCAGAGAAATGGGGAAATCTGAAACCGGAATGGAAGATGTGTGGAAAAGGAGAGATGCAATCTCCAATTGATCTTATGAACAAAAGAGTTAGACTTGTTTCTCATCTTGGAGAGCTTACTGGAAACTACAAACCTTCTAATGCCACTCTCAAAAATAGAGGCCATGACATGATGGTATATATTATTTACCCATATTTTATATATATATATATATATATATATATATATATATATATATATATATATATCCCTCATAACTTTTTATGTATAATTTTTTTTTTGTTGTTGTCGTAGTTGAAATTTGGAGAAGAAGGGTCAGCTGGAAGTATTAAGATCAATGGAACTGAATATAAACTCCTACAGCTTCATTGGCATTCTCCCTCTGAACATACTATCAATGGAAGAAGGTATAACAAAACATTCTATTTTTTTTTCCTAGTCGCAAATAATGTATAAATAATAAAAATCGACCGAAACTGACTCTTCGAGAATGCATAACAATTTAAATTAATATACTTCATAACTATATCGACCGTATAGGGTCATACAAAGTCACCTCATGTGTTCGATAACATTGGACCAGCTTATGTATTTCTGTTGAATGTTTTTTTGGGCACTAGCTATGATAAGATCATTCAAGGATCATTTCATCATTCACTCGCTTATACATGAAATTTGGAAACTACTCTTTTGACCTTGCTTAAGAAACTTCTATTTGCTTTGTAAAATAGTTTTTAATATATTGTGTTTCAACCCATAAATCAACCATCCTAACTAAATTATTAAATGATGATTTGTAATCGTCTCTAAAAAGATAAAACAGTTGGTCGTACACACGAATGTAATCTGACATATCTATGTTGCTTCCTGTTTCCTTTCCCATTCGCCAATGAACTTTCGTCCATTTTACATCATTGAATACAATTTTGACTTTCGTATACTGGTTTTCTCATAGAATAATGTATTGTCACTGAAACTCGAGGAGTATCCTTAGAGATAGTTTTCGACAAAAAAAAAAAAAAAATCCTTAGAGATAGTAATATTGGTTTAAATGGTACTTAAAAAACCTTTAATATTTTCAGATGTACATCAGTACATGTGTATGACTTTTTTTTCAAAAATGTCATAAATATTTTACTTATTATTTTCAGAAACATAAATAAATAAAATGTCAGTCAATATTTAATTATAACTTTATTTAATAATATGATGTACATCAGTACATGTGTATGACTTTTTTTTCGCGCATTATGGTGATAACCAAACCAAGCGATATGAAACGTTCACGTAGGCCTTGCAGCTGTAAGTACTGTTATGTGATACCAAATGTGTTCATTAATGTGCGCGTACATAAATAAATTTTGCCGATATTCTATATTTCAACTTTTTGTTAAAATATGTATATTTATTTACGAGTCATTTCATAAAACGTTAGAGTTAGTATATTGATCCATAGTTAATTTTATGAACCGTCTGTGGTTTTATTTTCATGAAACGTATATTAAGTTAGATTTTGTGTTTGATCCATAGCATTTTTTTTTTTTGTTAAAACTTGAATAGTTTCAAAAACTTGCTGATGACTGATGTGTTTTTTAATGATGAAATCAATCGACCAGCATGTAGATGTAATTGTAAGTAATGAATATCTTTTGTGTAGGATTTGGTGAAACTGTACGTAGGTAACACGTATACATGCACTGATCAATTTGTGTTTGATATAATTTTTAGAGTACGTTAAAATATACTAAAATGAACAACTAGAGTTTAACATCTAGTGATTTGTATTAATTAGCGATGTTAGAGTGTAGTTCAAATCCAGTAATAGTATATGTTAATTTTTGGAAAATAAAATAAATAATTTAAACGTGACTTTTAGAGTAAAATAAAATCCACTTTTGTGTTCTATCCCTATTTTTGTCATCTCAAAAACTTAGTCTGGAAGCTTCACCATATTATGAACTTGGTCGACATACATACAAAAATAGTCTTGACAAATTGAAAAAAACAATGAATGTGAATTAAACTTGCGAATCCAATAACAAATCTATAAGAAGAGATTGAAACAAAAATAATGTGAAAGGGAAACGAAAACCATATTTTCAACAAGAGTCAAAGATGTCGTCTCAATCATCATTAAAATACTTTAAATAATATAAGAGGAAAAAACGTGACATCTAAGCTGACGATTAACATATCTAATCTCAATGCACTTATAATCATCAACTATATAAGTCTGTTTCCTCCATGTTGCTATTCACAAAACAATTAACTCCAATCATCACCTCTCTAGTCTCTCTCCCTCTCTCTAGCTCCCAACAAAATAAAGATGGCTAAAATATTAATCCAATGCTTTATCTTCTTAGTTCTCACCAGCTTTGTCACCAATGTTTCGAGTTTGAGTGCTGCAGGAGATCAGTATAGAGAAGTTGGTAAGCTACATGAGTGATCGATCTTGGTTCATTTTTGTTCCTACAAAACATTGCTTACAAATCTTTTTGTTGCGTTTTGAAAACTCAATTGTATTATGAATGGATGAATGTAGAGGATGAAAGAGAGTTCAGCTACGAGCCGAACAAGGACGATGGACCAGAGAAATGGGGGAAACTAAAACCGGAATGGGAATTGTGCGGAAAAGGAGAGTTGCAATCTCCAATTGATCTTACACACAAAAGAGTTAGACTTGTTACTCATCTTGAAAAGATTACTAAAGATTACAAACCTAGCAACGCCACTCTCATGAATAGAGGCCATGATATGATGGTATCAATTGTTACCTATTCATATATATATACATATCTCTCATTTTTTAAGTTTCAAAATTTTATATATACTCTTATTTTGTCGCAGTTGAGATTTAAAGGAGAAGGGCCTGGAAACATTAGCATCAATGGAACTGAGTATAGGCTACTACAGCTTCATTGGCATTCTCCCTCCGAACATACAATCAATGGAAGAAGGTTTGCAACATTCTAAAACATAACCATATACATGAAATGTTTATAATTTTTTTTTTAATATAATATGAATTGGACCCACATGACACGATGGTATATAAATTAAAAGAGAAATTGACATAAAATATTATAATTATATTTATAGATCAATAGTTGAATTTAAAAAAAAAAATCAATTTTTATTATAAAACGAAAACCGGTTTACCAGCTGATATTTCATACCAAATTTTCCCTCATTTCCTATCGATTATAACCTGCTCGATGTGCACATCCTTAATTTGATATGAAAAGAAATGCTCGATGTGCACACCATAACAATTGAGAATTATTTTCATTTTCTTATTAATATTAGTTCAATTTCTTTTTTTTTTTTTTTTTAAATTAGTTCAATTTCGGTTATGTTTTAGCAACTAAACTTCATCTTAATTTATAAATATAAATATGGACCTAAGCAAGATTTACTACATACCATTATATTGGGACCATTACTAATACTAAAACTTAGTATTTTATACAATTGTTATGTAAAACTATTTTAGAAATTTTAAATAACATAACATATGAGTAACAAACATCTCATATAATTGACTTAACTAATTACAAAAAAATAAAACTATAATATAGATAAAATATATCTGCTTAAAATACATGTACAAAAGAGGGAAACTATTGAATAAATAAATAAATAATGCATAGTACATATCATCAAAAAATACATGTACAAAAATGCATTAGAAAAAACAGTTGTTTTACATTGCTAGTACTTAGTACATATCACGACTTTAATTGAAACTTTTTGCAACCAAAGATGGTTGATGCTATTTAAAGTTGTTTTTTAGTTAGTATTTAGTACACATCACGAATTTAATTGAAACTTATTACATTTATTAGTTTCTGGATAATGAAAGCATAGTTATGCTATTTTCTGAAAATTTTCTGAATTATATAGATTACAAACTTTAGATTCGAAACCATACATATAAACTTTAATATCCCACACGTTCTGTAAATATTGAAATGCATATATATGAATAAAGATATATAAAGTAAAATAATACTTTTTAAAATGTATTTTTTATTTCTGAACCATAAAACTTTGCAATGTATATAGAAAACAAAATGTTGTTACTTGTGTTGATAATTCTTTGATTAGGAGCTATCTAAACCTACAAAACAAACCTAATAGAACACGAAGTCGTCGATATTTACACAAAAAATTAAGGCATACAAAGTCACACGCGCACACATATAACATCTTATTGAATTTAATGGAATAAATCATCAAATTAACTAAAAAAATTTCATTTAGTCAAGTTTACCATTTACCTATTTTTAAAATGGAAACTGCTGGCAAAAATAGTTTGTATAAAAAATTGTCATTTCTAATAATTTTAAATATAATGCTGAATTAATTTTATCTAAATTGTAGAGCAATGTTTAATTGACATATTTCGTAATCGAGTTTTTTTTTTTAATATTTTTTTATGATAAAATTTTGTAATCGAGTTACTTAAAATTATGCTATATGGCGAGTTTTTATAAAATGCATTCCATTTTGCATAAGTTAATGGCATGGAATCTAATTTTTTGAAAATCAAAAGTTATTTTTAATTTCTAAATACCAGTTAATATATGGAGGATATAATAAATAATAAATGGCAGGTTTGCTCTCGAGCTTCACATGGTTCACGAAGGCATTAACGGAAGTATGGCTGTAGTCACAATGCTCTACAGAATCGGACGGCGAGATTCTTTTCTCAGATTGGTATAAAAATAATCAAATTATGACTAAGTAAGCTTTTAGTTTTCTAAATAATTAATTATTATCGTAACTATTTTTTCTTTTTTTTGGTTAGCTGGAAAATAAACTGAAGAAGATTACAGATGATGATGAGGCAGAGTTAAATGTTGAAAGGATTGATCCAAGGAATATTAAGATTGAGAGCAGAAAATATTATAGATATATTGGATCACTTACCGTTCCTCCTTGTACGCAAAATGTTATTTGGACCATTGTTACAAAGGTTTGTTTATTCATCTTTTTTCTTTTACTTAAACATACCATTAATAAATCATTGCCAAGTAGAAATATATTGAAAATATCCATCTCCAAAAGGTTTATGCATTTGCTTATTAATAAGGTCTAGTTTTCCTTTTTTTTTGGTTATATCTTTACTTTATGATCAATAATATATTTCTTTTGTTTATATTTATTTTCATCATTTTTAGGTAAGGACAGTGTCGAGAAACCAAGTGAGACTACTTAGAGTGGCTGTTCATGATGTGAGTATTATTTAAGTAATATACTTATGGCATTTTACAACTTTACTATATCTTAAAATTAAATTGAAATGTATATATGTTTGAAAACTAATTTGCAGGATTCTGATACAAATGCGAGGCCGGTTCAACCTATAAATAAGCGCTTTGTGAAGTTATTCAAACCAAAATCCCCGTAAATCAAATACAATACAAATTATTTCATTTTTTTTTACAATCAAAATAAAGTTATTCAAGCCAAAATCTCTATGAATTAAATAGATTACAATTTTTTTTTTGTCAACATCAATTTCTTTCATTTCTTTCATTTTTTAATAATCAAATATGTAATTTTTTTATTTTCTGCAAAAAAACTGTGTGATTTCTATTCAATATGAAATAAAGAATGTGTTCATCTTTTTTCATGCTTCAAATCAATATGTATATTCGATTAATATCTCAATTATACTACAATGTAAAAATCCATGCTCAAAATAAATAAAAATTCAAATTTACAATCTAAAATTAATTATTTGTTCACTTAAAATCATGTATTTTCTAGAATATCATTGAAAATTTGTTAACGGTCACTTACATAAATGTCACGTCTGCTTGTAAACAAAATAATGTGAAAGCATGTTTTGAACCAGAGTCGAGCATGTCGTCTGGATTGGCATTAAAATAATATAAGAGGAAACAACGTGATGACGACTACGCTGACGTTTAACATATATGTACAAAATCGTAATGAATATATAATTTCAGCAACTATGTGTGCCATTGGTAAACATCTACAATAATTGGAAAAAAAATGGAAAGAAGATTTGAGTAGAAATATATATATAGAACAGATGAGAGTAGTTGAGTAAACGTTTAATAGAGTAATTAAGAATAACTGAAAAAACATAAGCAACTTGAGAGTTTTTTTTTTTTTAATATGAAATTTATTTTAAAAAAAAAACAAAAATAAAAATAATTAACATATTGTTTAGATAAGATAAATATTTGTTTATAATAAAAAGAATTAAGAAAGAAAATATATGCACTTGTCTTCTCTTTTCTTGTCATCTAAGAGGAGGATAGTTTTATTCTCTATTCCTCACATTTCCACCGAAAATGTAGGAAAAACAATTTCGAATCGTTTTTTCTTGACTGGTTAAAAATAGGAAAAATAAAGAAATCCAATAGAATTTTGTTTCTTTCTTTTATTTGTTATATCTTATATCTTTCCAAGTCTTTTCCTTAGGTCAAGAACAATTTTTTCTCTATCTCTTAAAAATGGATAAATCATCAATACGATGCTTCTTTGTTGTAGTTCTCACCATCTTCGGCACCATTATTTCGTGTTCAAATGCTGCAGAAAATGATAGAGAAGTTGGTAAGCTATACAAGTGATCTTGATTCATTTATTTTCTTAAAAACTTTTGCATTTTGCATATTTTAAACTAAAGTATATGATGGATTTGATGGATGTAGAGGATGAAAGTGAATTCAGCTACGAGCTGAACAAAGAAAATGGGCCAGAGAAATGGGGAAATCTGAAACCGGAATGGAAGATGTGTGGAAAAGGAGAGATGCAATCTCCAATTGATCTTATGAACAAAAGAGTTAGACTTGTTTCTCATCTTGGAGAGCTTACTGGAAACTACAAACCTTCTAATGCCACTCTCAAAAATAGAGGCCATGACATGATGGTATATATTATTTACCCATATTATATATCCCTAAAAACTTTTTATGTATAATTTTTTTTTTTTTTTGTCGTAGTTGAAATTTGGAGAAGAAGGGTCAGCTGGAAGTATTAAGATCAATGGAACTGAATATAAACTCCTACAGCTTCATTGGCATTCTCCCTCTGAACATACTATTAATGGAAGAAGGTATAACAAAACATTCTAATCACATGTAAAATTCTATTTGTATATATACTAACTAAGTAACTCATATGATGTAGTCTTTTTTTATACAACAATAGCTGATTTAGAAAGAGATTATTGTCAACAAAAAAGGAAATAATATGTCGTCACATGTGATTATTTCAAGACATTCTAATCACATGTAACATTCTATTATATTAAGCCTTTAACAAAAAAAAAAAAACATTCTATTTATATACTAATTAATATGATGTAGTCTCTATTTATATAACAATTAATACTTGATTTATATAAACACTATTTTCAACAAAAAATGAAATAATATGTCACATACTCACATGCATATATATGAATAAAGATTAGTAAAATAACATCATTTAAACATTAATTCATTGTAGAAAACAACATGTTTTTACAATGGAAAACATTAGAGATGATAATTCTTTGAATATGGTACTAAATGATAAATGGCAGGTTCGTTCTCGAGCTGCACATGGTTCACGAAAGCAAGACCGGAACCATGGCTGTAGTCACAATACTCTACAAAATCGGAAGTCCAGACTCTTTTCTCAAAAGGGTATAAATCGACAGAATTGTTACTTATTAAGCTTTACGTTATCTAAATAATAAATAGTTTTAACCAAATTTTTTATGTTTTGGTTAGTTGGAATATAAATTGGCGGCGATTACAGATCAAAATGATGCCCAAAAAAATGTAGTAATGATAAATCCAAGTACAATTAAGATTGAAAGCAGGAACTATTATAGATATATTGGATCACTTACCACTCCTCCATGTACGCAAAATGTTACATGGACCATCATTAAAGAGGTATATATATTCAGTTGGATTCGATTGGTAATTTATTATAACGTTTTGTTGTTACCAATTAAAAATTAGAGGTATATATTACCACTAATTTCTTTGCTTTTTTCTAGTTATCCATTTACAGTTAAATTTTTGTTCTATCATCTATGAGATTCTGTCTTAAAAACAAAACTGTGTGTTTCTCTTAGTTATATATCCCTTAATTCATATTTTCTAATTGCATAATTTGTAGATAAGGACTGTGACGAAAAGCCAAGTGAATTTACTCCGAGTGGCTGTTCATGATGTGAGTTTTATTTAAATAATAATTCATAAATTTCACAATATAACAGTTTTTATCGAATGTTACAACTTATATCATAGAATTGAAATATATATGTTTGATAAACAATTTGCAGGATTCAGATTCAAATGCGAGGCCAGTTCAACCTACAAATAAGCGTGTGATACATTTATACAGGCCAAAAATTTCATGATTATTTAAATTCTTTTTTTTTTTACAATAAAGAGTGTAAGTTGTAGGGAAATTGTGGTGTATAATTAAACAAAAATTAAAAATTTGTTAGCTAACAAACAAAAAAATGGTTAGGATATTCTTTTTTTATACACTATAGTATATACAAAATTACCCTTATTACATGTATAACTAAACACACAAAAAATATATGCTCTATACTTTTCTTTTCTTTTCTTTTGTACTTCTTATATATTTTAAATTAAATTTTCATCTATTACTCTATCTTGTTTGCTTCTATCTTTTTCAAAAAAACTGAATCAATTTCGCAATTATATTGGATAATTACATAGATTTTATGATGCACACAACATAATTGAATTTTTAAGACAGAAAAATATAAATTCAAAAAAATTGAATCAAGACTGCATTCTATATATAACACACAATGTCATTTTATTTATGTCTCTTCATATGAAAACCATAGAATATACTATTTCTTTTTTTTTTTTTTTTTTTTTGGTCAAAAGAATATACTATTTCCTAAAACCTTAAGAATATACATAATTCTTAGGCTTCCAATATGTCACCCACGGGTCTTGCGGGTTGATTCATCGCAAATCTAAATTGCTTGGCCCATCGCAGGGTATGAAGTGCCTAATGAGACGGTCGACTCTAATATCACCTAAAAGTATATTTTCCATTTTGGCTTCATCAACAATTACTTGGAAAAAAAAAAAGAAAAAAGAACATACAGTATTCATTTTGCTATAACGAAATGATCTAATTACCATCAAAAAGAATGGAAACCCCGAAAATAAAAGTAAAACTTAATAAAAAATGTTAATTTTCTATACGACTTTAATGGAAATAACGAAATTAGACAAATTTGACAAATTAGGACATTTAACAATTACGACAAAGTCCAAAAAGTTATATATACGTGCATGAATGAAGAGCATTCCATTGTGTTTCGAAATGATCGTTCTTTTTCATATACGTGCATGAATGAAGAGCATTCCATATATGTCTCTTACAACCACAATGATCGTTCTTTTTCTTCAAATCATTACTTGTTTTCTCTTTACCGCCACTGCCACATCACCGCACGGCTTCACCATCGACTTGGTCAAGCGTCGTTTGAATTCGTCTTCTTATCGACTGTCCAAAAATCAGCTTGGATCATCACCTTACGCCGATACCGTCTTCGATGTCGCCTATTATACAATGAAACTACAAATCGGTACTCCTCCTTTTGAGATCGAAGCTGAGTTAGACACAGGAAGTGACCTTATATGGACACAATGTTTGCCTTGTACTAACTGTTACGGCCAATACACTCCCATATTCGACCCTTCGAAATCTTCAACCTTCAAAGAAAAAAGATGCGACGGTCACTCTTGTCCTTACGAGATTGTATACGCGGACAACACCTATTCCAAGGGAACCTTTGCAACAGAAACGGTCACGGTCCATTCCACTTCTGGTGAACCTTTGGTGATGGCTGATACCACCATTGGGTGTGGCCGAGACAACGTAGGGTTTGACCCTAGTATTTCAGGCATTGTTGGTCTAGATTGGGGAGCTTTGTCACTCATCTCTCAGATGGGTGGGGAGTATCCAGGTCTTATCTCTTACTGCTTTTCTGGTGAAGGAACAAGTAAGATCAATTTTGGAGCCAATGTTGTTGTGGCAGGAGATGGGACGGTAGCAGCCGATATGTTTATAAAGACGGATCATCCTAGTTTCTATTTCCTAAACCTAGACGCGGTTAGTGTTGGGGACACCCGCATTGAGACAGTGGGGACACCGTTTCATGCCTTAGACGGGAACATGATTATAGACTCTGGAACCACTTACACGTACTTGCCTAGTAGCTACTGCAACCAAGTAAGGGAGGCAGTGGCGAATGTTGTGGCAGCGAATCAAGTACCTGACCCGAGCAACAACGGCTTGCTTTGCTACAATTCAGAGACGATAGATATCTTTCCGGTGATCACAATGCATTTCTCTGGCGGTGCGGATCTTGTCTTGGAGAAGTACAATATGTATAGAGAATCGAAGAAGGGAGGAACCTTTTGTCTGACTATTGTGTGTAATGATCCGCCAAAACTTGCTATCTTTGGGAACAGAGCACAGAACAATTTGTTGGTGGGTTATGATACTTCTTCACTGGTGGTTTCTTTCAGTCCCACCGATTGTTCTGCATTGTGGAGTTGAAGAAACAAACCAAAAGAGTCTCTTTTCTACATTTTGTTATTCTTTTAACTTCAGTTTTGTTTCTATTTACTTGTCCTTTCATTAAAAGCATAGGACATAGATATGTTTTAGTGAAAAAAACATGCATCCAAAAGAATTATTATAACAGCATTCGGAAGATTCAAGATTCACAATCATAAAACAAGCCAAAACGTTGTGAACATTAATAGGAATTCAAATAAAAATCTGCTACATTCTCAAGTTTTTCTGTAGTTTGCAATTTGGTCTAGCAGCTCTTTTAAAAGTCTATGTTATACATAAATTGACCAACGAAATCACTAATATTGCGAAATGCAGAAGTTTACCTAAAATACAAAGCTGTGTCTTTGTTTAGCCTCTCACAGCTTGAACTGTAGCAATCATGTGAGCCATCACGAGAGCATATCGAACAGCAGTGTGTTGTGGAGTGTAAATGTCTCCAAGTCCAAACTCCCCAAAGTTGAGATCTATGTTCACAAACTTACCTGGCAACGACCTTTTAGCCAGAGCTTCATGCCATATCTCCAAGAACTCCTCCATCACCTTTCTTGCCTTTTCCATTGACGATATAGGAAGATACTCAACCTGAGATGATACATACACAGCTCTAGTTACAAGTTACAACCCACAAACTCCAAATTGAGATTACAAGAAACAAGACAATCTGGATTTAGAAAACTTCAAGATGCATCAAATAGGATCACGGATCATCACCGAAAGGGAATAGCTCCGTATACATGGAGATGATGAAATCCTTGATTTGATGTATCAACATAGTTAAAACCCACAAACTCCAAGTTGAGATCACACGAAACAAGACTAAAGAAACTTGTAGATTCATAATCAACAATGTTCAGTTTTCATCATTAGTCTTAACATCGTTAATAGCATCAAGGATCATCACCAAAAGCACCATAAAACTCTCTCAACAAGACAATCTGTATATAAAAAGCAAAAAAAATCATATATTCTAAAAGCATCAACATTAGTCAATGTTCATCATCTAGCTTAACATAGTAAATAGCACCAAAAGAGATTACAAGAAACTCTGCTAACAATATACTATACAATCTAGAACACTGACTTCATCAACTAAACGCATCAAACATAGTTATTCACCTGTCTCAATTCCTCAAGCTCTAACATTGTAAACAGCATTAAGAATCATCACCAAAAGAGATATTACAAAGAAACTCTCTTAACAAGAACATTGTTCTAGATTCATCATCATTGTTCACTATCTATCTTAAACATAGTAAGATAATATCAAGAATCATCACCAAAAGAGCATGGAGATTTCATCAATTCATCTAAATGCATCAAACATAGTTAAATCATCATCAATCTCAATTGTTTTTTACCTCCATAACAATTCCTCTAACATTCTCAGAATGAGTAGGAACAACTTTACCAACTCTCAATCGAAAATCACCAAGTTGATACTGAAACCCTTCAAAGTAAAGCGCAACTTTCGATTTATAAGACTGAAGCTTCTCCATAATCAATTGAATCGAAGAATCAGCTTCCAGAACAATCCTCTGCGACCTTATAATGAAATAGTACTTATTCGGCTGATCAGCAAGCGAAATCCCTAGAAAATCACGCGGGAACTCGGCTTGATTAGCTTGGTCTCGTAACATAGGTTTGTAATAGTTGAGAGTAGCTTTCCATCTTCCTTCTTTGACTCCATTGATGCTTTCTACGCATTGTGTTGCTTCGTTTAGGATTTGGCTACTTACTGTTGATCCTTGATTTGGTTGCCAATGTAAAACCCTAGAAAAAAAAATCAAATCAAACGCACAGAGATTGAAGAATCAGAGAATTTGAAATTGGAGAAATGATTCTTCAGTTTCTGTGATTTATTGAATAACTTACCATTTGACAGGCATTGTTCTTGACGAAGAAGAAGAAGAAGAAGAAGAAGAAGAAGAAATGGCGAAGTCACAACAATTTTGCACTGATCCAAAAAAAAATAAATAAACACTGTGTCTCTGTTAATTTTAGAAAAATAAAATAGAGATTTTTTACATATAAAAATGTTTTAAAAGGTAAAAAATCATCTTATAAGGGGTAAGCAATATGCCTATTATGATATGGTAAAGATATTTTCTATATATAAAAAAAAAATTCATTGTATGATATTTTCTATCATTTGAAAATTAAATATACTAGTAATACATCTTATTATATAAAGTTGGGTTTTCGAAGTTAGCAACTCAAGAGATCGCGACACGTGTCATATCTATCGGTTAAATATTTTGACACATGTCAACAAAATATTTGTTTTTAATAATTTTAAATATAAAAAGATAATTATGAGAAAAGATTAAAATTTAAATAAATTTAAAAATATAAAAAGATAATGTTAATAAAATTATAACATAAATAATTTTTAAAATATAAAAAGATAATGTTAAGAAAATTTTAAATATAAGTATTTTTAAAAGTGTAAAAAAATAATTATATTACTAATTAAATTTTTATATCACTACTATTTCTAAAAAAGAAATTAACATAAATTAAGAAATTTTTACCGCCTCTAAGTTTCCTATATATAAACTTTGATAGGTTTTCGTATCAACGCATATGGGTTTATTGTGTTTTATAAATATTATAATAATTTGTAGGAAATTTTAATTGTATTTTTTAATTATGGTTGTAGATTTTGAGGATGTGTAACAAACCATATGTATTGATGCATAAAAAATTGGGTGATGTTTCAACTGATTGGTCTAGAAGCTATAATTATATGATAAGATAAGTTTTGATCAAAACCAAATTCTTTTAGTATGGTTTATATGTTTCAATAATTGGTTTAGTAGGTGGATACTCTATGATTTATTTCATTGAATGAATAGGTGAATTTCTTTTTAACGTATAATATCTTTTAATTTTGATTTGATTATTTAGGATTAGTGTACTAATATTTTTGTGGATGCGATGATTTATAGACGTTTGATATGATTATTGTGTGATAATAGAGGTTTTGATCAAAATGTGATATTTTAGTATAGTTCTACATGTGTTGATAAGTTACTAATTCTTTTGTTAACGTTGAGAGAAGGTTGATGCGAAAAAATTGATTTCACCGGATGAAGATATAAAATTATGAAACATGATTGATTAAAAAATTTAGAAATATTTTATAGAATATCTTAATTTTTTATACGGGTTATAAAATTTTTAGTTATAAACCCGCGACGCGAGTTTTATTTTTTTGTTTCTTACACAGGTTATAAAATTTTTAATTAAAAAATAATTAATAAATAAATAAAAAAATTAAATTAAGTAATTTTAAATATTTTACGTAATATATAATTTTGTTTTTTATACGGATTATAAAATTTTTAACTATTAACCCGCGTATATGCGGGTCTTAATTTAGTAATGTATAAAAATGTATTCTTAATTTTGTATAACATTCTGCTGGATATTATAAAAAAAAAAAAAAAAAAAACATTTTGCTTGTTATGCAAAACTTATTTACTCCGCATTCGCAACGTTTCAACTCAGCACCAAGAAAAAAAAAAAAATTCGCAACGTTTCAACTTTCAATGTACCAATCGATGTGTGGGCCAAAAGCCCATCACGGCCTAATTAAATCCCTCCACTAACCCATTGTCTCTATTCGATAACTGTACTTCTAGAAATTGCAGAAACCAAGACGACGAAGATCCTTGAATCGACATTTGTTGCTTCTGTGCTACGCCTAAGATCATTTCTCCACTTTTAAGGTAGGGTTTATCCAATTCACAGCTTCTGGGTTTTTTTTTATTTTTTATTTTTTTGTAGCTTTTTTGAATGCGTTGCTTTTTACTTCTCTTTGTGGCTTTATCTAATTTGGTTGTTCAAGCCCTAAATATCGGATTTTAAGAGAAGAGTCACTTGAGCTTAGTTACAGACTTACACTATAGCGTATGGTTCTTTTATTTGATTCACAATCTAGCATTTATCAAAGTTAGGGGAAAAAGTTTGAGATTTTGATATATAATATGGATTTAATTTCATTGTTTCTATGTTTTGATACTGTAATGGTTCAAGGGTCACTCTCATTTTCAACTTCTTCCAAGATTGTATTATTGTAATTTGAAATAGCTTTGTTTGTTTTATCTAATAAGTCTGAGATATGTTTGTTTGTTAGAGGATCGGGTTTGTGACACAGTGATGCCACCGGCTTCAAATTCTGAAGCTGCCTCCACAGAAGCATCTATGAATGTAGTGGAAGCTTTGATTAGAGAAGAAACTAGTAGAACAAGTCATGATGCTGAAGAGTTTGCGTTTAATTTTCCAGTCCCTGCCTCTACATTAGATGTTCAAGGTTCTGCTAGATCAGATCAGGTTTTGCTTGCTGCTTCTTTTAAAAGATTGTTTCTCTTTGTTGGTTTAAGATCTTTGTAAATGTCCTAGATTACGTGCAGGAAACAAGTCTGATGTGCTGTTTAGATCTCATAGATTGCTTATGAATTTGATTTTTCGTCTACAGGGTGCTCAAGGTACAGGTTCTCCGCCACTGTCATCAGTTCTTGCCCAAAGTATCATAACAACAGCAGAGAATAGGACTTCGAGATCAGCTTCTTTAGGTCAGGATTTGCCCACGGATAGTGATTGCCATGCTTTAGTTATAGTTGGTGTTTACTAGAATGTTACGGCTTTGCTGCGTTGTGATTGTTGTGTAGTTAACCACTCCGATGATGTCCATGTAGGTAGTGTTCAGCCTCCTAACATCTCATATAGCGGATCAAGAGTCGACGCATCAGCGGATACATCTCTTCCCAACAATCCTATGGGACAGAGTCCTCGGTTACATTTCCCTTCGTTCATTGACATATGTGACTGCGAACTGGATAAGCTGAACAGAGAACAAGAGACCTTAAAGAAAAACTTTGAAGAAACGGTTAGTTTCTCCTAATTCTCGGTAACTTTATCTTTTTTCAGTTTTCTGTCCTCTCTGCTCATTGTCTTGTTGTTTGTAAGCAGACATCAGGATTGCAGGCTGAACTTGCGTGGAAGATGGCTGAAGTACTCAGTGAGTATGATAGGAAATCCCAAGAGATAGATGCTGCATATAACACACAAGTGAAGAAAGAAGAAGCCGTTAGGAGTTTGGTTGCCATGAACAGCCTCTTGGCGAATGCTTTCAACTCAACATGTCCAGTGAGGAGTGCAGCCACCGGTACTGCAGCTGTAAGAGGTAACGGTGAATAGTGAAAGCAAAGTGAATTTGGATAAAGCAAATGAGCTAAACGACGACACTCATTCTCTTTTCTTTTTTAGCAGCTAGAAGCTCTCAACATTCAACGCAACAGCAGCAAGCAGTACAAACTAACACGCATATGAGTTCAACTCAGTCCTCAGTCACAGCAGTGGAAGCTCCAATACCAAATCTTTCAAGTCCTCTTTCGCATATCCCAAGCTGCAACACGCCTCAACCCAGACCAGTATCTCAGCAAGCAGCGGTTCAATCAAACACAGATATGAATTCAACCGCCCTACGTCGACCCTCAGTCACAGCAGAAGCTCGTCCTTTACATTCACCACGCATCAACACGCTGCAGCCAAGACCAATATCTCAGCAAGCAGCAGTTCAGTCAAACACAGATATGAATTCAACCACCCTACCTCGACCCTCAGTCACAGCAGAAAGTCGTCCTTTACCTTCCCCACGCAGCAACACGCCGCAGCAAAGACCAATATCTCAGCAAGCAGCTGTACGAGCCAACACACAAATGAATTCAACCGCCCTTCCTCAACCCTCAATGACAACAGAAGCTCGTCCTGTACATTCACCACACAGCAACACGCCTCAGCCAAGACCAATATCTCATCAAGCAGCTGTACAATCCAACACACAAATGAGTTCAACCCCCCTTCCTCAACCCTCAATCACAACAGAAGCTCGTCCTTTACATTCACCACGCAGCAACACGCCTCAGCCAAGACCGGTATCCCAGCTACCACTAGTACAATCAAACACGCCTATCAGTTCAACCTCCCTTCCTCGACCCTCAGTCACATCAGCAGCCATATCTCTGCATTCACCGTCCTCCAACACGCCTCAGCCAAGACCGCCACCTATAATCACCAACCATACTCCGTCTCCTTACTCAGCTCCTTCTGCTCCACCTGCACATGCTATAGTACGGCGTTCCATGGCACCTCATTTACGATCATCTCGACCTCCCAACTCTGCTGCTCCATCATCAACATATCCAAGGTTGGTTCAACAACAACAACCACAACAGCAACAGCAACAAGAGAACTCAAACAGTAGCTTGGTCTATCTCTCAGATGACGACTAGTGACAAATACTATAGTATATAGTCTTTTGTAGATTCTCTGAAAGAGAATATATATATATATAGGTATTGAAGCTTTTGGGTAAATACGTTTTAATATATTGCAAACCCACTAGTGAACACATTTTTTGTCATATCTTTCGTCCAGAAAGAAACTTGATGCTTATATATTTTGTAGTAATGAATAGAAATATTCAAAATGTTAATTTTTAAAAAATTTGGAATATTCAAAATACTTTTTCATTGATGGACTCTAGCAGCAAGGATCATGGACTCTGTCACTCTGCTACGTTACTTTAAACCTCTGAAACGAGTTCCAATGAAAACGTGATCTCTAAAACGCAACGTGGCACGTGACATCTTTCGATCTCCTCTAATAAATGAACTCTTTTTTTAAATCCCCTCGATATATCAGTTCACTGATCTGACTCAACTCCACCGCAAAACGCAAACGCAATCTCATGAACTCCTCTGTTTTTTAGCGTTTTGCTTTCTTAATTCTCACATTCTGATTCGTAACTTTCTCCTTCACTATCTTCGAGGAAAAAAGCTTTATCTTGCTGGAAACTCAAGTGCAAACGCGATTCTGCTCTATTGCGCGTTTGCGTTTTAGCTCTTCGTCTCTGTTCTTCTCGAAGCCGTAGACCAAAAAGCTTAAACCTTCCATTGTTGCTTCTTCATTCTAAGGTGGGGTTTTCTCATTTTTACTGTTATGCATTTTTACTGTTATGCGTTTCAAGTTTACGTTTTCAATTCATTTCGCTACATGGATCAAATAAAATCATGAAATGGGTTTCTATGTTTTTGCCTCAAAGAAGTTAACTTTTTTACTTGGATCATCGTTGAATCTGTGGGACATGATTCTTTCATCAAAAAGCTAGATTTTTTTCGGTCAATGGTGGAGGAAACGGGTCCCAAAATCCAAAACCGGTTAACCGACACCGGAAAATGTGTGTCCCACAATCAAAAACCGGTTCAAACCGGTTTCCGACAACCGACACCGGAAATTGTGGGTCCTCGACAATTTGTACAGTTTGCTTCAACCTATGTTTTGCTTTTCCTTAAAAGCAAAGCCCTTTCGTCATCCTCTTTTTGGCTATATCTAATTTGGTTTGTTCATAGCCCTTAATTTTCTAATCAAGAATTTATAACCATGCTTCTTATAATACCGAATTCAATCCATAGAAGAAGAGTCATTTGAGCTAAGTTAGAGTAACATATGGTTCTTCGTTTGATTCACAATATCTAATATATATGAACGTTGAGAAAGTTAAGATCTTTATGATTATATAATAATGAAAGATTTTGCCATTAGTGAAACAGTTTAAAGTTAAGAGCTTTATTGATATAAAATAAGTTTTCAATGATTCTGCCTTTGATACTACTATAATGGTTGAAAGGTCACTCTCAGATTTGCAATTCCGTTTCTTTCTAAAGGTGGTTGGTCTGTTTTCATTCCATTTATTATTGTATTCCCCATTTTTGACTAATGCTATCTCAATCATTTCTTTAATCTGATTATATTTGATTTACTTAATCAATCCTCAAGATGCTCCATTTATTTCTTCTTTTTATACCCTTTTGTTCTGCAACTTCTTGACACTACTGTAAATTCACTTACCAATCTTGTTCTTACTTCATTTTGTAGGGTAATGTAATCCATATTGTCTCTCTCTCTTGTCTTGTCTTGCTATTTTAGAAATGGTTTTGATTAATCTCCTCAGAGATTAGTGTTGGTTATTGTTGTTCTAGTGTTTGCTTTCAAGAATGCAATATGGATAGCTTGGTTGTTGTTGTTGTTGTTGTTCAGTGTTGTGTCTTTATCTAAAAACTTAATTAACTTACTATAGAGGGAACTAGAGATTTTGCAGAATCAGATGAGTGGCAATGGATCTTAAATGATTGATGTGACCGTGTGTATCGGTACTTTTTATTGATTGGGGTTTCTTGTTTTCTCTTCTAACTTCTGGGCCCTTAAGAATTGGAGTCTCTTGATTGTTTTCTGACCAAGTCAGAGAATGTTTTGGTTTTCCAGTGGGTGCAACAGAGTTAGAATCTTTTGTATGTCTGTTCACCTACTCATTCTTTACATTACACTGTAGATTTACTCGTAATTTTCTATAAAATTCTACTCTCCTTGCAATCTAATATACTTTGTTTCAGGTTGTGGATTGTTGCGCATGTGAAAGTTGAGCTTAGTTTGAGTTGAAGAATAAATCCGACATGAAGGTCTTCATCTAATCTTCCGTGTTTATGAATCTCCACTTGCTTGTGTTGTTGTCTACTCATCTTGGAGATGAACTCTTTTTTTTTTTTTGATAAAGTGATTGGAGATGAACTCTAACAGTCAGTTAGTAATTTCCTCTGGTGTATTATATGCAGCAAATATAAACGAAGATGAGAGTGGAGACCGCACTTGCAATTTTCTTGGTCCTCATATCGATTCAGCTATGTTATGGAGGTTAGTATCTTAGTTTATACACTTTTTCGTAATTTTCATGCTTATGAATTCAAAAATTGGTGTGACTTTCATTTTAACTAGATGAAGTTTTTGTGTTAGGTGCAAACAACTGGACATGCACGTGTTTCTCCTCGGGCAATCGAAGTGATATCCTGGAATCTAACTGTTCCACATCATGTAACTGCACACCAGGTTAGTTTTCTCTTTAGCAAATAGAAAATTTTCAAGATTCTAAAGAAAACTAACTTCAGAACTCTATTCTTACGTGTAGCAGAGAGAGACCAATGGGTATGCTTGTGTCCTGCAAATGGATTTCCGGTAATAGCCATTGCTGGTTCCAATTCTTCATGCTTCACTTCCTGCAACTGCTCTGCTGGTATAGTTTGCTCTATCCATCGTTCTATTGCAAGCTGAGTCGATTATAACAATATTTGTCTGCTTACTTGTTTCCAGGACCTACCAAATCTTCCAAGCAACAATATTTAACGAGGAAACTCGCTATGGTTATAATACTCCTGTGTGGTGTACTCATTTCAATAGCATTACTTGCCTCTATGATTTGCTACGTTTTTCGAAGGAACAGATTTTCTGGACAAACCCCTTCAGTCTCTTCAGATAGAGAATCTAGCTGGCATAGCTCTGCCAACTTAATAACCCGTAAAAGCTCGGTTTCACAATCGAAAATTAGCATCAGCTCGTCAGTGACAGGTCAACCATTTTATTCCTCTTAGTTCCTTGAATATTCTTTGCTTTAATACATTAAACAGATGTCTTTTTCATCAGGTTGCTTCTTTCAGAATGCTTCTTTGTTTTGTGTGAGCAAACCTGAAACAATCCATGGAGCGATTTTTCAGTTCTCATACTCAGAATTAGAGCAAGCAACCAATAAGTTCTCTAGCAGCAACGTAATAGGACACGGAGGAAGCAGCTGTGTTTACCGCGGACAGCTCAAAGATGGTAAAACCGCTGCGATCAAACGTCTAAATACCCCTAAAGGGAACGACACCGACACTCTATTCTCAACAGAGGTATGAACCTCCTTATCCTGCTTCTTTCTCATTTGTGGATTCATATTTGATCAAGGTGTGTAACTGTGTTTTCTTTTTCAATTTCTTTTACAGGTTGAGTTATTATCAAGACTCCATCATTACCATGTGGTTCCGTTGATTGGATATTGTTCGGAGTTGCATGGCAAACACGCAGAGAGGCTTCTAGTTTTTGAGTACATGTCTTATGGAAGTCTGAGAGATTGCTTAGATGGAGAGTTGGGGGAGAAAATGACATGGAACATTCGAATCTCTCTCGCTCTTGGAGCTGCAAGAGGGCTCGAGTATCTTCACGAAGCTGCTGCTCCAAGAATCTTACACCGAGATGTAAAATCCACAAATATTCTACTTGATGAGAATTGGCATGCTAAAGTAAGTATCACAAACATTTTCAGTGTTCAATGAGCCCAAATTTGAACTTGAATGTGTATAAATTGTCATCAGATAACAGATCTTGGGATGGCCAAGTGTTTGAGTAGTGACGGTTTACAAAGCGGTTCAAGCTCTCCAACCACAGGACTGCAAGGAACGTTTGGCTACTTTGCACCTGAATACGCAATTGCAGGATGTGCTTCACAAATGTCAGATGTTTTCAGCTTCGGTGTTGTCCTACTCGAGCTTATAACCGGAAGAAAACCGATACAAAAACCCAGCAACAACAAAGGAGAAGAAAGCCTTGTTATTTGGGTGATTAACAACACTAGTTAATGAACCACTAACTGCTTGCAGCTTTAACCAATCTGAAACTTATTTATTGGTTGCTGTTTTAGGCTGTGCCGCGTTTACAAGATAGTAAGCGGGTGATCGAGGAACTGCCTGATCCGAGGCTAAACGGGAAGTTTGCTGAAGAAGAGATGCAAATAATGGCGTATCTTGCTAAAGAGTGTTTGCTTTTGGAACCAGAAGCTAGACCAACAATGAGAGAAGTTGTTCAGATTCTTTCAACCATCACACCAGAGGCATCATCCAGACGAAGAAATTTCCCCATTAACTATCTTTTCCAGGTATGTTTTACTTGTAAACGCAAACACAAACGCATAAAGTACCACTTATAACAGTCGAAACCTTAATATCGGTGACATTTGGACTCGCAGAGCAACGAGAAGAAGAAAGAAAGCAAAGTAGGATGGTCAAGAGGTGGGAGCAAGAATGGACAGGAAGAGGAAACAGTGGATTTAACTGAGCCACGGTTTGAATCCTTCTGCTTGCCGAATGTGAAGCCGGTCTTGCTTGAACCATCTGCACATATTTAAAAGTAGATAGTAAAAAAACAACACTGAGCCATCTCCCACTGTGTAGATAAAAGCTCACTCTGACGAGTTTGAAGCATTGAGACTTGAGGGTTTTCTATAAGTGAGTGTCAAGCTTTGTTCTATACACTAGTGGATTTTTAATTTATAATCTTAATAAAATAATTTTTAACAAAATTTAGTAATACAACATATAATCCCATACACATTTTTGGGAAAAACCAAACCTAAGTATGACAACTTCAAGTTCTATTCAACATAGTTATGCTCATTTTTTACACCAAACGAACATCCAAATGAACCATCTTACTGAGGAAACGAACATGACCTTATGTGTTTTGCTCATATTAGCTAGTTTTTAGTGCTATAAACTTTCTTCTATAGGCTTGATTAGTATACAAAGAAGAAAAGTTTTCTTGCACTAAGAGAATATTGCATGTGATTAAGTTTTTCTTGCACTATCTTCACACGTTTGCAAAGAATCTTGAAGATATTTTAAAGTTAACCAAAGTCTTTGATAGAAAAGAGAGTCGGTAAGTTTATACCTTGTGACTAATTTTACAAATATGTCTTGGAATAATAATTGAGTACGTATACGTAAGATTAAAATCTTGGATAATCGAAGAAAGAGAAGGTGGGGGATGATGGGATCTAATCAAGAAAAGCCCATATGGTGTGTTCCACAGACTGGACTGACCAAACCCATTTATTCCAAATGAAACCGTCTATTAATTGCCAACCCAAGCTTTGTCTCTTGATTTATTCTTTACCTTATAGCAAATGAACCAAATAAGAAATATATAGAAATAAATAAATGTCAAAAAAAAAATTGAAATGAAAAATAGATGGATTTTTTATGCATTACCAAGTAATGGGAGGTGTATCCAACTTGTTTCTAGTTTTTAAAAATTGTCCTTTTGCTACTTCGAGACTACATTGACCTATTCATATTATACTAATTTTAACAGCTTTGATCTCAATATAATATATAGTATTATTTATAAACATAAAGAAATGCAAATAGTCATAGTATTTTGAGGAGTGTTTGTTTTCTTTAAATACCATATTCTTATGACACGTTAATATAGTATAACATTGTTGCAATTAAAGCAATCTAATCCGATGAGGAAGAACGTCGATATTTGTGTGTGACCAGATTGTCTAAATTTTAAGTTTATCACTTATACATTATTTACAATATACTTTTTGAGATTAGTGGTTTTTATTTGTCAACTGAGTCCATTAAAAAAATTTCCTTAAATCTTTTGCACAAAAGTGGAATTATCAAACTCTAGTATTCAAGAAACTTGTACAACTGACAATACCATTTATGCTAACTTAAAAAAATTAATTAAAATACCATCAAATGCTTGGATGTATTAAGGGCCTAAGGTTTGATTCAATTCACAAACACTTACAAAAGGGTCATCTAAAACATGAGAGAAACTTGAACCTAACTTTAGCGTGGACTAAAATGCTGTTCATATATATATATATATATGAGCCAATATTACCCAAACAAAGCAAATTTAATAGTAAAATTGGGAAAAAGATTAACAAAAAATGTAAGAAACTTGAAAGTCAAGCAGTGTGGTCCGTGCAACGACTGGTACAACCACATGGTTGGATTCCAAAACGAGTCAACTCCTCGGATCTTACAAACCCACCTTCTAATGAATTTTGACTCTATGTTTACTACTATTCATGTACTGATGCATCAGACACTCAACTCAATATATCTAGTGGAAAGAAATATGTCTTTCATTTAATATTTAATTTAGCAAATCTGTCACTTATGATGTCAATATACAAATATTAAAGGAGTTATAGTCATTGATATTTTTGTCAACTAGCTAAGACTCTAAGAGCATGTTTATCGGTTAAGGACAAACCAAAGTCCTTAATATTTTAATATTATTATTTTTGTCTCAGAGTTGGTGGTCTCCCACTAGACAAACCCAACCCAAAAATCTTCAACCTATCACGCGATGCTATGTCACCAAGGACGGATAAACAATGTCGATAATTAAGGACGTTTCACGAGTGTATTGCAATTTTTTATTTAAATTAAATGCTTTTATTACTAAGGACACCACTTTTCACCACCAATAAACATGGTTTTAAAGTGTTGAAGTGTGTAATTCGAATTACTAGGTTTAAGCACATGAGTTTTTTTTTTTTTTTCCAACATCATTATATTTAGAAACATTGTTAACAAACGTATAGACATCATTATATGTTGCGAATACATACGGGCATTACGAGTTAAGCATTGGTTAAAGACATTAAACCAAAGACTAATTGAACTAAATTTGGTTCAGGATTAGTGTTACTAGGTTTGATGCAACTTTCACAACATATATAGATAGATTTCATTATATTAATTAACAAAAAAATTATAAAATTCATCAAAAAAATATATTTAAATGGACAAAATTTCAGAAGCAAGATATCTTTGTTTATTATAATTTTTTATCCCAAAGTAAACCAACTTGTTTTTGTCATCATAATTGGGCTTTGTACTTTATATAATTTATATATAATATGTAAACAAATATAAAACCATAGTAGCTATTTATAATCATGGGATCCGTACAAGAAAAGTTCCACTTTGTCCACACACACCACTGCACTGTAAACCTTTTTTTTCTTCATCTCTTTATAAAACACAAACACAAAGCTAATTTTTCAATCTGCAGAAAACATATATGAACGAAACAGTTCACAATTCTTTCTTTTTCCTTTTTTTCTCTCACCACATTTTCTCAGTTCTGGTCCTACTTCTTCTTCTTACAGCTTCCTTTGTTTGTGTTGTTGTCTTGTGTCGGTGGCTTAATATTCAACTTTCCTTTTTTAAGTATTCACATTGAACATTTCCCGTAAAAGTAGTCTCTATATCTGTTAGAGGGTTTTGCGGCTTTTTTGCTTGTAGCTTAAGCGACTGAAACTGAAACTTTTTTCCCTCAAACCAGATTCATCTCATCTAATTATTCCTCTTCAAATCACATTTTAAGCTCGTCTCTTATTGCTAATCATTTCTTGATATCATTATTTGGATTTGATCTTTGGTACAGTTGTCTTCAAACACACGTGTATGGGTTTAGTTTTCTTCCTTTTTTTCCTGGGAATTTAATGTTCCAAGTTGTCTTCATTGATAAAGTCACGGTTCAAAATATCAAAGAGCCTCTAAAGTTTTGAAATTTCTCGTGTCATCAATTAAATAAAGAAGAAGCAATAATGGGTTATGGTGACTCTAAATCTGTGAGGTTAGGACTTGTCTCTGTTTTTTTTTTTGTTTTTTTTTTCCTTAATCTTTTATCAAACGTAACACAATTTTGATGTTATTAGATTTCAAGAAGATCAAGAAGTTGTTCATGGAGGAGAATCTAGAGTTAAGGTCAAGTTCAAAATCGACGGAACTCAAATAAAGAATGTGAAGATGATGAGTAGAGGGAAGTCTTTAAAAGCTAAAGTACTCTCAAGAGTGTTCTCTGAAGATCTTGAGAGAGTAAAATCCAAAATACTCGATCCTCGAGGACAAACAATAAGAAAATGGAACAAGATTTTTCTTATAGCATGTTTGGTTTCTTTATTCGTAGACCCTTTGTTTTTTTTCTTACCGGTCATGAGAAATGAAGCATGTATCACTATTGGAATCAGACTTGAAGTGGTTCTTACAGTAATTAGATCTTTAGCTGATGCTTTTTACATTGCTCAGATTCTTATACGTTTTAGAACAGCTTATATCGCACCTCCTTCTCGTGTATTCGGTAGAGGTGAGCTTGTGATTGATTCAAGAAAGATTGCTTGGAGATATCTTCATAAAAGCTTTTGGATTCATCTTGTTGCTGCTTTACCTTTACCTCAGGTATATATGATCTATATATCCTCTAGCTTCAGTGATTCTTTAATTAACTCTTAAGAATCTTGGTTTGTTACATCTTCAGGTTTTGATTTGGATCATTATCCCAAATCTAAGAGGCTCACCAATGACAAACACCAAGAATGTTCTTAGATTCATTATCATTTTCCAGTATGTTCCACGGATGTTCCTTATATTCCCGCTATCTCGCCAGATCATTAAAGCCACCGGGGTTGTTACAGAGACCGCTTGGGCAGGAGCCGCCTACAATCTTATGCTATATATGCTTGCAAGCCATGTAAGTGACTCAACTCTTAGCTATATGGTCTACTGTATCTAGTATAGGACTGGATGTAGCAGAATGGACCTGTTGTTAGTTAGTTTAGAGAGAAATTTTTGAGGATTTGGTTAAGAGTTGAGACTTGAGAGTCTCTAATTAATCAAGTCTCTCTGGTTTGTTGAATTGGAATGAGAATAGTACTTTCATAGCTTTGTTCTTGCAAAGAACTAAAAATGGAGATAACTGTTTCCAGGTTTTAGGAGCTTGTTGGTATTTGCTAGCAGTAGAGAGGCAAGAGGCTTGTTGGAGACATGCTTGCAACATCGAGAAACCGATATGTCAATACAGATTCTTCGAGTGCAGAAGACTGGAAGATCCACAAAGGAATTCTTGGTTTGAATGGAGCAATATAACAAAAATATGCGAACCGGGAACTAAGTCTTACGAGTTTGGTATATTCGGTGATGCAGTAGCTTCAGATGTTACTTCATCAAAGTTCATAAACAAGTACTTTTACTGTCTCTGGTGGGGCTTAAAGAACCTCAGGTGATTCAAAGACCATTTCAATAACAGTTTAACAGACTTGACACCGCGTTTTTCTCATTATCCATAATGTGTTGTTATGCTTCAGCTCTTTAGGACAAAATCTCGCCACGAGCACTTACGCTGGCGAAATCCTCTTCGCCATCATCATTGCGACTCTCGGGCTTGTTCTCTTTGCATTGCTTATTGGAAACATGCAGACGTATTTACAGTCAACGACAATGAGACTTGAAGAATGGAGGATAAGAAGAACAGATACAGAACAATGGATGCACCATAGACAACTTCCTCCAGAACTAAGACAAGCTGTAAGAAAATATGATCAATACAAATGGTTAGCCACACGAGGAGTCGATGAAGAAGCTTTATTGATAAGTCTTCCTCTTGATCTTCGAAGAGATATCAAACGCCATCTCTGTTTCGATCTTGTTCGCCGTGTAAGCCACTCTTTTATCAATTCTTGATCCCTAATTGATCAAATCTTGTTCTGAGAGTTTTTCTTAAAACAGGTACCATTGTTTGATCAAATGGACGAAAGAATGCTTGACGCGATCTGCGAGAGACTAAAACCGGCATTATGCACAGAAGGAACGTTTCTTGTAAGAGAAGGCGACCCGGTTAACGAAATGCTCTTCATCATTAGAGGCCATTTAGATTCCTACACAACCAATGGAGGCAGAACAGGATTCTTCAACTCTTGTCTCATAGGACCAGGCGATTTCTGCGGCGAAGAGTTACTTACATGGGCATTAGATCCTCGTCCGGTTGTGATATTACCTTCTTCCACACGTACTGTTAAAGCCATTTGTGAAGTTGAAGCCTTTGCATTAAAAGCTGAAGATTTGCAATTTGTGGCTTCACAGTTTAGAAGACTACATACTAAGCAATTGAGACATAAGTTTCGGTTTTACTCGCATCAATGGAGGACTTGGGCGGCTTGTTTTGTACAAGCTGCTTGGAGACGGCACAAGAAGAGGAAGTACAAGAATGAGCTGAGGGAAAAAGAGGAGTGTCACTATAGGTTCGAGGCTGCAACGGCTAGGTTAGCTGTGAACGGTGGGAAGTTTATACGTAGTGGTTCGGATTCTGGTATGATGTCTTCGATTCAGAAACCAGTAGAACCAGATTTTTCTAGTGAATGAAATTGAAGTAACTATTTTCGTAGCTCTTTTACTTTCATAAGTTCTATGTATTATAGGAGGAAACAGAGAATGTTATAAAACAAAACAATGACATGTAATTATGAGAAGGTTTTAGAAGAACTTAAAAAAAACAAATTAATTATGAATAACTTAAAATAAACCAAAACTTTTAAAAAACTTTTTTTTTCTTCTTCATATATATGATTACAATTATACCATTACTATAATTGTCTGAGACTCGCCTAACAATCTCAAACTAGTCAGTGACGGTTGCAGAAGATAAGCATTGAGTTGGAGAGATTGACCTAGTTATATAAACCCTATATATAAAACACATGTTGCTAATTTAAAATTTGATGTTAATTAGAATATATGTTTATGCATTTCAAAAGTCAACTCTATTTTGTAAATAAATAACCATATATATTAGTTAAACATCATTGGCTAAATGTAGCTAAGCTACAACTTGGTCAATAACTTCACCTTTTGTGGATTTATAGTTTCCAAAGCTATTCTCCCACAAGGCTTCAACCAAAATCCCTAAAAACATATCAAGAAAAGTATGGATTCAATAATCCCGGGTTCGAATCCCCACGGCTGCAAACACCTTAAGTGGCCACCGCAGACAATTTAAAATCGGGCTATGCGGCCTCCAGGAACTACTCTTGCCGCCTTCGGGACGCACGCAGTGGGCTAGTCTGGGCCCATTGGGCTTGGGATACCTGGGTTATCCAAAAAAAAAAAAAAAAAAAAAATCTAGGGGTACTAAACCGATTAACCGTCCATCGGTGAGACATCCGAGTCACAATCATCCGTTGCGGGTTTTCAAATCTCAAGAAGGAGATTATATCATTTGCTATGGATGCGAACTTGAGCTAATCGGGCAAGCTTTCAAATGTACAAAGCCAGAGTGCGATTACTTCTTGCACAAGTCGGTGAGATCCATCACAAGTCTCACCCAAATCACCCTTTGACCTTGCTCCATTCTACACCCTATGGTCTCTCCACTTACACGTGTGATGCGTGTGGTGAGTATGGATCTTCTTTCACTTACCATTGCTCAAAGTGCCAATACCACGTTCACATAGGATGTGCGTTTGTCCCTGAGAACGTGGAGCGTGAAGATCATGAACATACACTCACTCTACTTTACAACACACCGTGTAAAGGTCGTGAGGACGGTGCTATGTTCATATGTGATGTTTGTAAAGAAGATGTGTCGGAGAATCTTTGGGTTTATTATTGCAAAGAATGTGACTATGGGACGCATGTGTATTCATGCGTGACATATGAAGATAGTGAGCCAAAGAAAGGAAAAGAAGAAGGAGAAACTAGCTCGGAGGCTTTAGGGATAACGTCGTTGATGAAGGCTGAGAGAGAGATGAAAGAGATGGCGATTATGCATCAAATACAGTTAGATGCTCTTGACGCAGCTGGTAGTTATGTTGGTTTATGGGAATCAAAGAGAAGATATTATTGGTGAATGATGAATGTTGGGTCTTGGGAGGAGGAAGATATACAAATTTGTGTTTAATTTTTTCTATTTTGAAATAAAACCAAATAAATGCTTTTAAACGGGGGTGTATTGAACTCGACATTTAGAGTGATTTGAGTTTTAATGAGATTATTTTGATGGTTTTGGATGATTTTAAAGTAGTTGTTATGATTTTGTATTAAAATTCTTTCAAAACCCACCTAAAACCATGAGATTTGGATCTTTGTATTTTTAACTAAGGAAATTCCCTAAAATCTTCTAAAATCCTCTGCAGTCATTAAAATCTCAATATTAAAACATTTTCAATAACAGAGGATTTTAAATGATTTCAAGTGATTTTAAATAAATTCCATGTTAAATAATATTGGATTTTAGAAGAGTTTTTAAAATCCTTAGTTGAATAAAAGAAGATTTTAATAAAAACTCAGAATCTCCTAGAATCATTGGTTTGCAATCTTTGTTTGGTTTGCAATTTTTTTTTTTTGGTGGCTTGTTGTTTAAATTTCATGTGTACTCTGTTATGAAATAAAATAATTTTGTTTTTTTTTGTTGGGCAAATGAAATAAAATAATTATGAGAGCTCAATACTCATTTAAATAGAGCTGGGATAAATAATCAAACCGAGCAAACCGAACCAGACCGAACCGAGATTTTTCTGCGCATTTCGATCTTCTTTGCCCTAAATCACTACTAACTCTTCTTCGATTTCCAGCAAGAGAATCAAATCACTCGCCGTCACCGTCGCCGAGTTCAATCACCGGCTAGAGAGAGTGATTCCTAGACAATTGAGGTGAATCATGAACCCTAAATCCGTTGCTTTTTTACATTTATGCTTTTTGGTGATTCCTGAAGTTTTCATCTTTGGTTCTCTATTCTTCTCATTGAGTATTCATGAAGAATTTGTGAATTCTATTCTTCTCCTTTATCATTATTGAATATAATGTGTAGAACTCAAAGCTTATTTCTTTATAAATTAGTTTCGGCTCTTAACTGGTCTCATTTGTGGTTATGAAAGCATTAAAAAGGTTTCATTTCTATGGATACTCGTAAGCATTAAGGATAATATTTTTGAATCAAGATTTAGCTTTTCAAGTGGAACTGAAAGTTTGAGACTTTTTTTATTGAACTTGTTAGGTGTTTGTGAAGTCAAAAATTTTGAAATAACATTAAGTTTAATCTATAAACGAGTCTAGTGTAGAGTCAAAGGCTTGAAGTGTGGACTACTCATAAACGATTGGTAATTTTCATTTTATCTTTTGGTGGTTGAGCTAATTAGTAAGATTTGCTCACTTCACTTCCTCTCTAGTCAATCTGAAGTTCTGAGATTATAGGTTTTCTTAGGAAGTAGATGTCTTGGAGAGGAGGTCGAGGAAGAGGAAGAGGACGAGGAGGGTTTGGCGTTGAGTATGCTAAGGCTGAACCTTTTGTGATTTTCCCTGTAAGTAGAAATTTTCTAGTGCTTTTCCCCAATATTGATCTCTTCGAATAGCAGATTATGCGATTGTTCTTGTTTGTTTGTTTGTGTTAATTAAGTGCTTATTTTGCTGTTGTTGTTGTTTTTCTGGCAGGAAATTACGTTACCTGATCCGAAATCTATCTCATTAGACTCGCAATTAGTTTCGAGCTACTTTAATTTCAATAGGTTTTGGAGAAATTCGCCTTATCATTTAGGCGATGGTAGTTCAAAAAAGCAAGGTATCTGCAATAACGCATTTGTGTAATCTCTCTTTAATAGAGCTATGATTTTTTTTCTTTCTCTTAATGTCTTTTATACAATCATCAGAGAATGAGAGTTTAGACATTGAGAGGTTCTCAGACTCGTTGAAGCCAAAGAGCAAGTCTGATAAGAGTGGATCTTTCTATGATTATCTTGTTCTTAGACCTGATAACTTCCCTAAAGAACTTCTTGGAGGTTTGGAATGAATTATCCTCTCAACTCATATGTCATCTCTTTTAGTCTCTGTGATTGTTGATTTTAAATGGATATGCGATGTCAGATACTCGAAGAGAACGTCCTGTGAAAAGAGCCAAATGGAGTCAAGAAACAGGTATACATTGTTTTATTTTTGTTTCTTGTTTTCTTCAACCAAATAACAAGAATCCCAAGTCTTATGTTTTGTTTTGCAGATTTGAAGAAATTGGATGTGTTTGAGAAGCTTGAAGCTAAGCATAAGGTATATAACATAAACATTTTACCGTTCAATTGTTTTCCTTTTCTCATTAAAACTAATAAAAGTTACGCTTTGGATTATTGTTTGATTAGGCTGAAGGCAAGGAAGAGAAAGAAGAAGGAGAGGATGATGAGGAAGTTGAGGAATCGGAGGGAGAAGAATCTGATAACGGAGATTATGATCAGGTTCCGCTTTATTTTTCCAAATTAATGGTGAATTGAAAACTGTGATTCTTCTTCTCAAGTTACTTAAAAACTTTTTTCTTGAATGTTTTTGTAGAATCAAGAGTTTGACGATGATGATGACGATTATAATCAGGTGGATGATAATGAATGTAAGCATCATCTGTATTCTCTGTTTCCTTACCAAGGTTATATCCTTAAATACTCAAAAACGATTATAACTAGCTTTGTTTCTCTTGTTTCTCTTGTTTCTTGCCAATAGATGAAGAAGTGTATGGTTGACAAAAAAAAAAAAAGATGAAGAAGTGTATTGAGAAGCTTCTTCTTCCTTTTCCCCAAAAGAATCAAGTTTTGCAGACAAGAGAAGCTCAACCTTGAAGGTGAAAGCTCTTAGGATTATATTGGTATTTATTTTGCATCGTTTCCTTGGTTCTTGCATCATACTAAATTAGATTTGTGGGATGCTGTGCTTTCAGTTATTTTTATTTTTCTTTCAGTACCTCAAAAGCATCATCAAAATGTTGTATGATTGAAACCAGCAATAAAATAATATACATATATTTTTGTCGTCAAACTGAGTTTCATTAGCTGAATGTGTATTTGAAATGGACTAAATGAAGTGGTGCTTCCAACTTGAGCTTCTTGGTTAACAACTTGCTATCCTGCAATGAGGTCAAAGAGCTGTTTGGGAAGACAAGTGGCTCTCCATTACTCCTCCATCAGCAGCTAATGGGGCTGGTGCACATCTTTACCCTGATCTAAAATGGTTTCTAATCTCTTCTATGCAGACACAAGAATTTGGAACCTTGCCAAACTCCAGCAGCTGGTGTCCTAGGAAGATATAACCATTAGACCAAGCTTATTTCGAAGCACCAACACAACTACTTGGACACATACCCGCAGAGGAATCTACAGACTCAGATCAGGTTGTTCAGTTCAACATAAACTATCCTTAGATTCCCCCGCTTCATTCTAATCATTCAAATGGGGGCGGGTTTGAGTGCACAGCTGTTGGCCTGAGGATCTCGTGAGTCTCCTCCTTTGGTAGCTCAGTAACATACGCAGCATGCCATATCAGGAACGGGAAAGGGTAGAATGGTGAGAAGAAAGTCGGATATAGTACAGGGAATGAACCAAGTGGCTGTAGCTGCGGTTGGGTGGTGTCTTCTGGTCTGAAAGAAGCAGAAGCTGTTACAGGTGATGGCTCCTCGACACCAGAATTGGTGGAGTTCATGGATTCACACACTCTTCAGTTTCCAAGATCAATGGTGCTATAACAGAGTCAGTGCCCCCTGCATTTGTGTTTTCCACATGAATAATATTCTCGGCTTGCAGTTCTTGAGACTCCATCATAACCTGCAAAAGAAATGATCGCATAAAGAAAACACAAAGTATTTATCTTTGACCCATAAAGTACACTTTGTTAGCACAGAAAGCAATCGGCTTTGACAAGTAATTAGCCAAATCCACAAAAGTTAAGGCAGAGTTACAACCTCGAGTGGATCAAAGTTCTTCCAATAATTCTCATCGGGTCCATAGGACTATGTGCTTGAAATGGGAACTAACCTCAAAGTTCTCTCTTTTTTTTTTTTTTTCTAGTTTGAACGCATAAACGTCAGAAAATTGCTACTTTCAAGCCCTTTTTTTTTTTTTTTTTTTTCTCATTTGTTACTTTTTTTTAGATTTTTGGTGGGTTTTTGATTCAATTTGTTCAATTTTTAGGCTTTTATTAGATTTGAGTCTGTAAATTCTATAATTGTTTCAAAACTCACACATATTTTTTTTTTTAGGAAATCACTTAAAGTTTAATAGCAAAAATAAATATAATACAAATATGAATATAAAAAAACTTTTTTTCTTCATGAGAATTGTGAAAATTTTACATCTTTCTAAGAGTTTACAATAATTTTTACTTACGCCAAGAAAAAAAGAAAACATTTTACTTTAACATCATAAGTGTAATTCAAAAGATTAATTAATAAATATAATCAATAATTAATAAATCTCTTATAGTAAAAAAAAAAACATTTCTCTGCTAATATACGATACGAGTTTGAGGAGTCATTTCATTTCGTGCGCTTTCGCAGAGACGACGCATAGCTTCACTTCTCAGCTCTCTACGTTTTTCACCTGAAAATTCACTTCTGCTTCGTCTTCTGCAAACGGATCTCTCACTTGGTAAAGCTCCCTCTCTCTTTCTTCCTCTTCTTCTCTAAACTGATGAATCGTTACTTTTTAGCTTTTAGGGTTTTGTTACAACTCTTGTTTTGATTTTGGGTTTCATTAACTAGAGCAAGTCGCTGATTCTTCTCTTTTTCCCTTGCGATTCTGGGAATCATTTCGCTTCATCAGCCAATTTTTACGAAATTTTATGCATCGCGTTGATTAATCACATGGATTTTCATTTTTCAGTGTTTGTTTTGTTTGTTTCTCGTTAGAGTTTTTTTGCTTTTAGGTTCATAAATTTCGCTCCTTTATGTTTTCTTTCTCTTGGGTTTTTGTTAAGTCTACATTAGGGATTTAAAAGTAGCTTTTAGTTGGTGTGAATTTGATCCATGGAGTTGAAAGGTTTCGTACTCAATTGTCTGTGTTTTATTCTTAATTGTGTAATTCAATACTTGCATGTTCGGTGTGATGCAGGGATTTTTTTTGTCTTATGTGATGGTGTAATTTTAATTTAAGATGGCATCTTCACATAATATTGAGTTGGAGGCAGCTAAGTTTCTGCATAAGCTTATTCAAGATTCTAAAGATGAACCTGCAAAGCTAGCAACTAAACTTTATGTGGTAATGTGTGGCTTAAACCTGGTGTGTACTTTATTATTTGTATTGTTGAGCTTTGATTCTGTGGTTTAACTTGGTTTATTCGTTTTGATTACTCTAGATATTGCAGCACATGAAAACCAGTGGAAAGGAACACTCGATGCCCTATCAAGTCATATCTAGGTATTGTTTTCATTTGATATCACCAGTTATTCATTAATGAATTACTGCTTAAGGTTGATTAAGATGTGATTAGATTCTTATGCTATGAGGACGTGGGGTTACATCATACTGAAAATCAGATGCTGTAGCCTTGTCTAACTCAAGACTTTGAATATTTCTCATTTCCACAACCTGCCCTGACTTAATTACTTAGGCTGCTGTTTATTGTAGTTTTTCTTACGAAAGTCGTATTTCACTTGAAATGTGGCATGTACTTCTTGTGATGGTTTTGCATGGTCCTGAGGAACTTAGTTTCACTTTGTCTAATATGGTATTTGATTGATTGTTGAGTATGGTGAACTAAAACGTATAGGGCTAAGTCAGCTAGATTTCTTCTGTTTCTTATTGCCTGTTGTTGATGTTTATCAAAATATTATAAAATTTTGACCCTTGTACTTAGTTTAATGACTATCTTCTCCCAAAATCTCATTTTGTGTCTTATGTTAGATTAGAGCAGTTGGCTAAAAGTATACCGATTGTCTCTATAGGAGAATTATATATATATAATAATGTTACTTTTGTTCTTCCCCTTTTGGGTAAGAAATATTGGAACTTTTACAATATCTGTACACAAAAATAGCCGTGTTTTATGCTATCTTTGGAATTTTGATTGTTATATATCAGGTTTCTTACTTCACTTCATTATATCTTGTATTTGTGTCTCAGAAGACTCGCTTAATTCATTCGCAGCTTGTTATTCTGTCTCTTTCAGCCTCAAGCTGCTTCTCATGCTTTTGAAAATTATCACTCTTGTTCCTGTTTTTCATTTTAGTTTTACTGATATGATCTTTCTAAAACTCCAAGGGCCATGGACACTGTAGTCAATCAACATGGTCTTGACATTGAAGCTTTAAAGTCATCGTGTCTTCCTCATGCTGGTGGTACCCAAACAGAAGATTCTGGGTCTGCACATTTGGCTGGTATATCTTTTCTCTCCTTTGGTTCAGTGCAGAATTTTGTTTATTATGTGGAAATTTTGGTTTGATTCTTCTTCTTTTTTTTTTTTTTTTGGTTAAACTTCTTACATCAATGTGTGGAATACAGGGTCTTCCCAAATGGTTGGAGTTAGCAATGAGGGCAAAGCAAATCTAGTTGAAAATGAGATGTCAAAATACGATGCATTCACTTCTGGTAGGCAGCTTGGTGGATCAAACAGTGCATCACAAGCCTTTTACCAAGGGTCTGGAACTCAAAGTAACAGATCATTTGATCGTGAGAGTCCATCCAACTTGGATTCTACATCTGGAATGTCTCAATCTCACAATAGGAGTGAGACAATCAATCAAAGAGATGTCAAGTCAAGTGGAAAGAGAAAGAGAGGCGAATCATCACTATCATGGGATCAAAATATGGATAACTCTCAAATATTTGATAACCACAAGATTGACGATCAGACTGGAGAAGTAAGCAAAATGGAAATGCCTGGTAATTCAGGTAGGAATATATGCTTCAACGTTGTTTCTTACAGAATGGAGCATATTCATTTTAATCTAGAATATAAGAAGCACCCTACTATTCTTTTTAATGTATGCTTCTTAATTGTTTAGCTTATTGTATATATTGTTGCCATTAAACCTCAGGTGACGTTAGGAATTTGCATGTTGGGTTGTCATCAGATTCATACACGACTCCACAGGTACACATACCTTGACTCTATTAAGTTTCCCGGATCCCCCTAGATTGAATACATATTGTGTACACAACATTTTGTTTATGAACCATTCTGGGCCTCCTTGATTTTGCCAGTTTCTATTATTTTGGGACTTTGTGCTACACTTATCTCTTGCACAAAAACATTTTTAAGAATGTATAAGGAGATACAGTGCTGGCACATGTTGGCTTATTCTCTGAAACATTTGTCTATTCTTAGAAGTATTTTTGGTCTATTATTGTTTCGTTATTAGAAAATATGAAAAATATGCTTTAATTTTCCCTTGGTGATTTTTTTTTCTAAAGAAAACTTAGATGCCACTAAATCCATTTTGTCAAAAATGTGATCCAATTATATATGAGGTTTTGAATCTAAGTTGCAATTAGTCTGACTTTGGCTCTGCAAAATGTCCTTTCCCTTTTTACATCCTACCTAACATACCTTGTTGAAATCATTCCCTCTATATATGGCAGTGTGGCTGGCAGAACAGTGAGGTCACAGCAATCAGGCCACCAGTTAATAAAGAACATGGAAATAATGTTGCAGTAGAGGGATTACTGCCTTCAGGTTCACCTTTTAGAGAGCAACAACTGAAGCAGCTCAGAGCCCAGTGCCTTGTGTTTCTAGCTCTCAGGTACTTTACAGTCTCCTAGCATCTTGTTTAGTCATTTTGGTGCTGCAAGTGTAACTCCGGAAATCTCTGGTTGATTTCTTCATGTAGAAATGGTCTGGTGCCGAAGAAACTTCACGTAGAGATCGCTCTTCGAAATTCTTTCCGCGAAGATGGTAATATTGGTTCTCGCTTAAGTTACTTTATAATCTGTTTTTTACATGCTTTCCCTTGGATCATAATTAGCCTTCATTACAGACGGTTTCCGCGGAGAACTGCTTGACCCGAAAGGGAGAGCACATACATCCAGTGATTTGGGTGGCATTCCTGATGTCTCCGCACTGTTGTCAAGAACAGACAATCCCACTGGAAGATTGGACGAAATGGACTTCTCATCCAAAGATGCCGATAGATCAAGATTAGGGGAAAAAAGTTTCGCAAATACTGTATTTCCTGACGGGCAAAAGCTTGTAGCATCTAAAATTCCAGGCTCTCAAACACAAACTCAGGTTGCTGTTAGTCATTCTCAACTGGCTTTTTCTCCTGGTCTGACCAAACACGCACCATCGGAGATGGTGGGGTGGACTGGAGTAATCAAAAGTAATGACCTCTCAACTTCTGCTGTTCAACTCGACGATTTTCATGCTTCGGGTTAGTGGAATACCTTAGATAAGATTTTTTTTATGATGGGTCTTTCCCTTTTTGGTGTGGAGGACTGTAAACTAATGTGGTTGATAACTCTTCAAACATGGATATATGGCACATAGCAGATGAAGAGGAAGGTAATTTGCAACCGTCGCCTAAGTACACCATGTCACAGAAATGGATTATGGGTCGACAGAATAAGAGACTATTGGTTGATAGGAGTTGGTCTCTTAAACAGCAGAAAGCAGACCAGGCAATTGGTGCACGGTTCAATGAGTTGAAGGTCTCTCTCTTGCCCCCTTCTCTGTTTTCTTTTCGTTGGTGATATCTTTAGTTTTCATGAGTGATTGATTTTTTCCAGTTGTCAACTTTTTTGCATTATGCTATTGCTTGTTGTTTGTGGTAGTTCTTGCTTTTATGTGTTCTTGATCTTGTTATTGGAACAGATCAATGATCATATTTAAGTATCTGATTCTGGATATAGACGTGCCTGACATTGTGATGGGGTAAATTTTAGCTATTCCATCTTCAGCTCTACCCACTGGAACCTGTTCGCCTGATCTCAGGAATCAATTTTAATCAAGCTAATATGTTAGATCTGATCTCATTGAGATGAAATAATTTCACGTTGTATTAGGCAAGCATTGGTAACCTCTATTATTTTTTTTTTTGTCAACATGGTAACCTCTATTATTTATGCGTCTTCCATTAAGGAACACTAATTTGCTTCAGTTTACAAAATTCATTTAAAAAAACTTCCTGTGATGAGGTTCTTCGTTTCACTCTTCCATATTTTAAGTAACTGTGAGATGAGCTGTTCTGCCCTTGGGGTAATTTTGTTGAAATGACTATCACATTTGACGTAATACTGAAAAACTAGTTGTACTTCACATTTGTAGTATCACCGAGGAACTAGTTGTACTTGTATCCTTACTTTATTAGGTAACAATCTCACTGTTATATATTCTGGATCTGGATGACACTGATTTATGTATCCTAATCTGCAGGAATCTGTGAGTTTGTCTGAGGATATATCTGCAAAGACCAAGAGTGTAATAGAACTGAAAAAGCTTCAGCTGTTAAATCTACAACGGCGATTGAGGAGGTAAAGTGTATGTTATTTGCTTAAAAGATATTAGGATGGAGATGTTTCGCCTTCTTATACTTATTATGCTAATAAGTCGAGCCAGCAGGCATACATCTAGATATTCTGTCTTTATTATACTACAGAGGATGCAAACTTTCTTCTTAGCTGTTAAAAATGTGCATATACATATTCAACCTGTTGTATCACTTCTCAGCTGCTAGTGTTATGTTGACTTGTTGAAGCAGTGAGTTCGTTTACAACTTCTTCAAACCTATTGCAACTGATGTTGAGCATCTAAAGTCATATAAGAAACATAAGCATGGTCGGAGAATTAAGCAGCTTGAAAAGTATGAGCAGAAGATGAAGGAAGAGAGACAAAGGAGAATTCGTGAGAGGCAGAAGGAGTTCTTTGGGGGGTTAGAAGTTCACAAGTATGTGCAATTAGTTTTCTGGCCTAATTCATTTTTCTTGTTAGGTTTATCGAATAGTAGCGGATATTTTAAACTGCTTTGTACTTAATCCTTGTTTAAACCTTGCTTCAGGGAAAAACTAGAGGATTTGTTTAAAGTTAGGAGAGAAAGGTTGAAGGGTTTCAATAGGTATGTGAAGGAGTTCCACAAAAGAAAGGAACGGCTTCACCGCGAGAAGATTGACAAAATTCAACGTGAGAAGATTAATTTGTTAAAGATAAATGATGTGGAGGGTTACCTCCGAATGGTGCAGGTTTGGTCTCTGAACTGAGTATGGAAGTTTTAGGCTAATACTGATTCTTCTATGCTGGTGTGTAATTATGAATGTTGGCGAATGTGTAGGATGCCAAGTCAGATCGAGTAAAGCAACTACTTAAAGAGACTGAAAAGTACCTTCAGAAACTTGGATCCAAGTTAAAGGAAGCAAAATCTTTGACCAGTCGATTTGAGAATGAGGCAGATGAAACGCGTATGCCAAATGCTGCTGAGGATGAAACTTCGATTGAAAATGAAGATGAGAGCGACCAAGCAAAGGCATGTTCTATTTCCCAAGAATTTCCTTTTTTTGTTTGGTGAGCTTTCTTCCATTTGTTTCTCATGGTTACGATACATGGTATACAGCACTACCTGGAAAGCAACGAAAAATACTACTTGATGGCTCACAGGTAATATTCCTGCATCCTATTATTACAGTCTAAATATCACCCTTAATGACATTCTAACATTTTAACTTTCTGCTTCGTATGTAAGTTGTCATCTTTCTTACCTCTTTATTTTTTTTCCAAAAGTTGGTTATGTTGTTTTTTAAATAGAATCTTATGTGGATATCTTTCCTCTATCATCTATTCACAAGAAATTCTTTTGCAGTATAAAAGAAAATATTAACGAGCAGCCATCATGCCTAGTGGGTGGAAAGTTGAGAGAGTAAGTGTACCATGCCCGTCTTACTATACATTTGAGAATCTTTTGGTAAAAATTTTGCGTGGGATGTTGACAACTACAAAACCTGACATTTTAGGTACCAAATGAATGGCTTAAGGTGGTTAGTTTCACTGTACAACAATCACTTAAATGGCATTCTAGCTGATGAGATGGGTCTCGGGAAAACTGTTCAGGTATTTTAATGGCACACATGTTAGATTTTCTTATAAGATGCCTTTGTTCCATAAGTTGTAAAGTATTTCGTTTTTGTAGGTTATTTCTTTGATTTGCTATCTGATGGAGACAAAAAATGATAGAGGTCCCTTCTTGGTTGTTGTACCATCTTCAGTTCTGCCTGGTTGGCAGTCAGAAATTAACTTCTGGGCCCCATCAATTCACAAAATTGTTTACTGTGGGCCTCCCGAGGAAAGGCGCAAACTATTCAAGTACAGAGAGGCAAATTTCTCTTTTTGTTTTCTTTGTCTCAGATGTTTATAAGATTCACCATCTCCTTTTTCATTGTAGGGAACAAATTGTTCATCAGAAGTTCAATGTCCTTCTGACGACATATGAGTATCTAATGAACAAGCATGATAGACCTAAATTAAGCAAGATTCACTGGCATTATATTATTATTGATGAAGGACATCGCATAAAAAATGCATCCTGCAAGTTAAATGCCGACCTGAAACACTACGTTAGCTCCCACCGACTCCTGTTAACCGGGACCCCATTGCAGGTACAGTTTCGTTCCTTCTGCTTCTCTTCTCATTTTGATATTGACGCATACTCTTGGCTTCACAATCATGTTTGTTGCTATTTTCTGCTGTTGGGATTGTCCACCATCTCATTATATTACATCTCTTATAGAACAACCTAGAAGAATTGTGGGCTCTGCTTAATTTCCTACTGCCTAATATATTCAACTCGTCAGAAGACTTTTCACAGTGGTTCAACAAACCATTTCAAAGTAATGGAGAAAATTCTGCTGAAGAGGTAGCATTGACTGTGTTTGATATTAGAATACTAACTAGTATACACTTCTTAAAGCATTGTGGTATTAACTACATGTGTATGGTTGCAATCTGACTAGGCGTTGCTATCAGAAGAGGAGAATCTACTGATCATCAATCGACTTCACCAAGTTCTTCGACCATTTGTGCTGCGTCGGCTGAAACATAAGGTTACATAATATCTCATTTTTGTTGCTTTAATATGTTAGTGATATGGAAGTATATCTTCCAATGCAATTATCTCCTATTATTTTTTCTTAAGTTTAGTTTAACACGTTCATAATTGTGTCGACTAATTTATTTTGGTAGGTTGAGAATGAGCTTCCTGAAAAGATAGAAAGATTGATACGCTGTGAGGCTTCTGCTTATCAGAAGTTGTTGATGAAGAGGGTTGAGGATAATTTGGGCTCGATTGGAAATGCAAAGGTGTTGTTGTCTGCTTCAGGTGTTGGCAGTTTTGTGATTGTTGAGTTCTTTCTTGGTTAATATTATTTTTTGTTTACAGTCTCGTGCAGTGCACAACTCAGTGATGGAGCTTCGGAATATTTGCAATCATCCATATCTAAGCCAACTGCATTCAGAGGAGGTAATCATTTTCATTCTCTATGGTATTATTGATGTAAATGTAATGAATCGCTGGTTCACATACTATGGAAAATCCTAACGAAGGGCATTTTTATTTTTCTTTAGGTCAATAACATAATTCCTAAGCATTTTCTGCCCCCAATTGTAAGACTGTGTGGGAAGCTTGAGATGTTGGATCGGCTTTTGCCTAAGCTCAAAGCAACAGACCATCGGGTAATGCTTTCTCTCTTCTCCCTATGGTTCTAGGATCATTCTAATGATTATATGGTCTAAAAGGCGAAAGCTGATTATTGAGACTGCATTACGTGTTTTCAAGTAGTGTGCTAGAGTACCTTGCGTTGCCTTCGCCTCTGAAGGATTAGGATGTCTATCACGAGGGTTTTTGAAATTTTTTTCTTTCTTCGGATGAAGCATTACTGTCTTTTTTTTCCTATTGTGTTTCTATTCAGCTAGCATATTTCCCTTCATTTGGTTGCTTCCCTTTATCACTTACATAGAACTTCAAGTCCTCAACTATACAATTTTCTGTTATTTGTAACTTTTACCATAATTTTAATGCAAAAGCTTATAAATGGTTGTTACTTTTATTTTCGGTACCCATACATTCCCGCAGGTTCTTTTCTTTTCCACAATGACGAGGCTTCTTGATGTTATGGAGGATTACCTCACCTTTAAGGGATACAAATACCTTAGGCTGGACGGGCAGACATCTGGGGGTGATCGTGGTGCTCTTATCGATGGTTTCAACAAGTCGGGCTCCCCATTTTTTATATTCTTGTTGAGGTGATGCATCATATATCATGGCCTGACTTTCCATAGCTCTAATCTCTATCGGGATGATTCATGTTCACTCTTAATAGATTAGTTATGTTCCAAAATACTACAAGTTGTAAACTTTTTGGCGTTCATTACTACGGAAAAAAATCATTGGCTTATCAAATTATCTATCGAGCCTTGAAAAAGATTCAATAAGTGTTTGTATGTTATTGCTGAATCTTTCATGGAATTTCAGCATACGGGCTGGTGGAGTGGGAGTTAATCTTCAAGCCGCTGATACTGTGATATTATTCGATACCGACTGGAATCCTCAGGTTAGACATAACATTTCCTCATATTAAGTTATTGTTGAACACTGTGGACATTCAGGCTGGACTTGAAGCAGCATTTATTATGCATCTCAGGTTGATCTGCAAGCTCAAGCAAGGGCTCACAGGATAGGCCAGAAAAAAGATGTGCTTGTTCTTCGTTTCGAAACGGTTAGTTTGTTAGTGTGTTCAAGGAATTCAAACGTCTGAAATTTTTTGTTGATTTGTAAATGGTGATAACCTTTACCCTGCTGTTTTTAGTTTCTGTTGTTTCATCATTGGGCTCCATAATATATTGCTGCTGTCCTAAATTCATGATTGTTCAACAGGACTTATGGGACAAATAGAACAGTGCAGTACTCTTGGGAAATACTAATTGTTTATTGGCTTGTTCCTTTTCAACTGACGTGTAATTGTTTAATTAAACTGTTTGTTTGTCTTTCGTCCTTAACTGTATCCTAAGGTCAATTCTGTTGAAGAGCAAGTCAGAGCTTCAGCTGAGCACAAACTTGGAGTTGCTAACCAGAGTATAACCGCTGGCTTCTTTGATAATAACACGAGGTGACTCGAGAGACATCCCTTTTATGCTTCAACTAGTTTCAACTACCAATTCTCTAAAACAATTTCTTACTCTGTAACAGTGCTGAAGATCGTAAGGAATATTTGGAATCCCTTTTGCGTGAATCAAAGAAAGAGGAGGATGCTCCAGTATTGGATGATGATGCTTTAAATGATCTTATAGCTCGAAGGTGGCTGCTCTAATTCGTATCGTTTTTTTATTCAGTATTTTACTTGTTGCATACATGGTTTTCTTGCATGTGCACTGTGAATAATCTTGCAATTCTATCAAGATTACTGCCAACAGTTTGTACAATAATATTTGTATTTTCTTACTGTAAATAGTTATCTGCTATCGTATCTTCATATCATATTTTCTATTTGCATAGCATCTACAAGGTTTTTTCATATGTCCTGTGTTAATTGATAGCTTGGCTTCTCGTCTTATGACAATTTTTTTACATTTCCATGCATCTCGATTTTCTCTTAACTTTCTTGCAGATCTGACAGTTTTGTTGTCTTTCTAGGGAGTCAGAGATTGATATCTTTGAGTCCATCGACAAACAAAGGAAAGAAAATGAGATGGTATGCATGTTCTTATTAACTTTATTTTCAGGTTTTTTCGTTTTATGATGTTTATCTGAAAAATCTATGGCCCTGCAGGAAACATGGAATACCTTGGTACATGGGCCAGGGTCAGATGGTTTTGCCCATATACCACCACCTATACCCTCTCGGCTTGTTACTGAAGATGATTTAAAACTACTATATGAAACAATGAAACTAAACGATGTCCCGATGGTTGCAAAAGAATCAACTGTTGGCATGAAGCGGAAGGATGGTTCGATGGGAGGCCTGGATACTCACCAATATGGAAGAGGGAAACGAGCTAGAGAGGTTTGTTGAGTTTCCTCTTCGTAATATGATCCTCCATGTAACAATGTTACTTATTACTATAGAATGACAAATGTTGCAACTTCATTAGGTTCGATCTTATGAAGAAAAATTAACAGAGGAGGAGTTTGAGAAGCTGTGTCAGACTGAGTCACCTGATTCTCCCCAAGGCAAGGGCGAAGGAAATGAAAAGAGCTTGGCGAATGATACATCAAATCTGCCTGTTGAAAACCCTACTGACACTCCACTTCCTACACCTCCGACACTGGCAATAACTTTACAACCAATGGAACCTCTAATGACACAACCGCAGCCACTGAAAGAAGAAACACAACCTGTCAAACGGGGCCGTGGTAGGCCGAAAAGAACTGATAAAACCTTAACTCCAGTATCATTATCAGTTGTAAGCAGGACACAGGCAACAGGGAATGCTAGATCATCGGCAGTAACTGGTACTGATTTTCCTAGTCCGGATAAAAAGCTGGAAGCGGCTTCTCATCCTAGTTCGTCTCTTCCCCTGACATCGCCTGATTTATCTGTTCCTCCTGGTTTTCAATCATTGCCAGCTTCTTCTACTCCTACGCCAGTAAGAGGTCGAGGTAGGGGAAGAAGCAGGGGGCGTGGAGCAGGACGGGGAAGAAGAATTGAAGGTGTATTGCATGGTTCCAACAGTTCTATTACTCAGAGAACTGAAATTGCCGCATCTCTTGCAAGTGATCAAGGAGCTACAAACATTACTGTTCCTTCTTCTGCATCTGAGATTGTTTCTAGAGTCCCTAAACCGACTTCGTATACTGACCCAGTACCTTCCGTGCATTCTGCTACTGCAGTCCAATCAGATAAAGTAGCAGATAATGACCTAGATGCACCACCTGGTTTTGATTCAGGATCCCGCGTTCAGATGCTAAATGTACTTGAGAATTCATTGGAAAGAAAAGCAGCTTCTGTAAAGAACAGGCCTGTGATTCAAGATGTGAGCTGCCAGCATCCAGGAGTTAATAAACAGCCACTTGACTTGCCAGTCTCCACTAGCTCAACTTTGTCGGGTAAATAAATTGAACATCACTTTGTAGTTTTCATATTCATCTAGGACAGGTATTTATAACATGCATGAGGATGATGGAGAATGTAATGCACTAATGCTGATGAGAATCTTTATGCCATGTTATTTTGGCAGGTTGTGGCCCAGTGAAAAATCAGAGTGCTGTCTCTTCTCTTTGTGATAACTCCAAAGGTCCTTCAGTAGCCTCTGTTGAGGCTGGAAGAAATAAAAATCCAGAGGGTCGAGCATATACAGCTTCGCCAGGTGTAACAACTACACCTTCTATTGCTACTCTGCCAGTGAGTTCTCAACCTGTCGGTTCTACTGTTGAAGGTATAAATCTATGAAGCATTGTAACTTTCTTAAAATCTGCTCCGATCTCTAAACCTTCTCTGTGTTGTACATGTCATCCTTGCAGCTCAAGAAGCCAATGCTCCTTCTCTTCCTGCAGCCGTGCCTGCTAAGAGGCGAGGCCGCAATTTGCCAAGCAAAGGAGAAACTTCTAGACGCCAAGGAAAAAGGCGTGGTCAAGCTTTACCTGCTACTGATGGCTCTTCTGCAAGGAGTACCGGATTAACACCACAAATAGAGGTCAAGGCTGGTAATTCATCAGGCACCAAAACTATATCGGCTGGAAATAAGTATGATGCTGTTGCGAAAGAACAACCCCACTTCAACCAGTCAGTTGCACCCGATATTTACTCTTCTGGCAGTTTAAGTCAGGAAAGTAGAAGAGAAACCTCTGGTACTGGTGGTTCTGCTAGGAAACAAACTGCTGATGTAACTGATGTTGCTCGTGTCATGAAAGAAATCTTTTCAGAGACTTCCCTATTAAAACATAAAGTGGGAGAGCCTTCTGCAACAACGAGAACAAATGTGCCTGACGCACAATCCCCAGGTGAGATGAATTTGCAAACAGTTGAGACCCACAAGGAAGAGAATGAAATTCAATCTGCCAAACGAATGGCAGAGGATTCTTCCGGTCTTAAGAATCAAGAAGCTCCATATAACGTGAACAAGGCAGAAAAATCAGTTTCAGATGTTCCTCACCCTGTTCCTGGTGATCTGAAAACTTCAGAATCAGTTGCAAACAAAGATGGTGACATTGGGTCGTCTAAGGTTGCTGCCGAGAATGACCTGGTCAAGATTCCTGGTGTTGAAGTAGATTCTTCTGTGATACAACTCTCTTTGGGAAATGCTTTTGCTGCTAAATCGTCATTGGAAAAGTGCACTGCAGATCAGCTTGTGGAAGAAAAACTGTCGCAAGAAGGTGAAACCACACATAATAGTCATGGTGAAACATGCGACGTGGGTGTAGACCTGGCAGAAGCAAAAGCATCGTCATTGAGTTCTGAGTCTATTGCATCTGCATCAACAACTGCAGAACCTCTACCTACTGACAAGTTGGAAAAAAATATTTCTTTTGAAGTTGAAGAACAGACTAATGCAAACTCCAAGATTGAGACAAATTCGGAGGAACTTCAAACCAGTAGAACGGGAACTGAAGTTCCACATATGGATGGAGAATCTTTTGATATTGCAAATCAGAAAGCGAAAGAAGATGAGGCAAAAAGCTCGGTTGAAATTCAACCGTCTATGCTGGAGACTGATGATTTGCCAAATGTTGGACAAAAGGGTCACAGCAGCATTGACATGCAGGCATTGGTTTCAGTTACAAGCAATGAGAACTCTAAATCTGCTGATACAGAACAAGATCCTGAAGAATCTGTTCTGGTTCAAGGTGTTGATATGCCTAAAGATGGTACAGCTGACACACAGATGGAGGATACCGATGATGGTGCACTTCTAGTGGATTGTTCAGTTGAGAGCGAGGAGAAAGAGAAAACTCTTCAACCCATTATGCTGGAACATAAGGGATTTGAATCAGAGACACATGCTCATTCAGATTCAAGTGATATTGACAGGGAAAATGAGGTGTCAGAAAGTACGTCTAAGGTTGCAAACAAAGATGGTGACATTGGGTCGTCTAAGGTTGCTGCCGAGAATGACCTGGTCAAGATTCCTGGTGTTGAAGTAGATTCTTCTGTGATACAACTCTCTTTGGGAAATGCTTTTGCTGCTAAATCGTCATTGGAAAAGTGCACTGCAGATCAGCTTGTGGAAGAAAAACTGTCGCAAGAAGGTGAAACCACACATAATAGTCATGGTGAAACATGCGACGTGGGTGTAGACCTGGCAGAAGCAAAAGCATCGTCATTGAGTTCTGAGCCTATTGCATCTGCATCAACAACTGCAGAACCTCTACCTACTGACAAGTTGGAAAAAAATATTTCTTTTGAAGTTGAAGAACAGACTAATGCAAACTCCAAGATTGAGACAAATTCGGAGGAACTTCAAACCAGTAGAACGGGAACTGAAGTTCCACATATGGATGGAGAATCTTTTGATATTGCAAATCAGAAAGCGAAAGAAGATGAGGCAAAAAGCTCGGTTGAAATTCAACCGTCTATGCTGGAGACTGATGATTTGCCAAATGTTGGACAAAAGGGTCACAGCAGCATTGACATGCAGGCATTGGTTTCAGTTACAAGCAATGAGAACTCTAAATCTGCTGATACAGAACAAGATCCTGAAGAATCTGTTCTGGTTCAAGGTGTTGATATGCCTAAAGATGGTACAGCTGACACACAGATGGAGGATACCGATGATGGTGCACTTCTAGTGGATTGTTCAGTTGAGAGCGAGGAGAAAGAGAAAACTCTTCAACCCATTATGCTGGAACATAAGGGATTTGAATCAGAGACACATGCTCATTCAGATTCAAGTGATATTGACAGGGAAAATGAGGTGTCAGAAAGTACGTCTAAGGTTGCAAACAAAGATGGTGACATTGGGTCGTCTAAGGTTGCTGCCGAGAATGACCTGGTCAAGATTCCTGGTGTTGAAGTAGATTCTTCTGTGATACAACTCTCTTTGGGAAATGCTTTTGCTGCTAAATCGTCATTGGAAAAGTGCACTGCAGATCAGCTTGTGGAAGAAAAACTGTCGCAAGAAGGTGAAACCACACATAATAGTCATGGTGAAACATGCGACGTGGGTGTAGACCTGGCAGAAGCAAAAGCATCGTCATTGAGTTCTGAGCCTATTGCATCTGCATCAACAACTGCAGAACCTCTACCTACTGACAAGTTGGAAAAAAATATTTCTTTTGAAGTTGAAGAACAGACTAATGCAAACTCCAAGATTGAGACAAATTCGGAGGAACTTCAAACCAGTAGAACGGGAACTGAAGTTCCACATATGGATGGAGAATCTTTTGATATTGCAAATCAGAAAGCGAAAGAAGATGAGGCAAAAAGCTCGGTTGAAATTCAACCGTCTATGCTGGAGACTGATGATTTGCCAAATGTTGGACAAAAGGGTCACAGCAGCATTGACATGCAGGCATTGGTTTCAGTTACAAGCAATGAGAACTCTAAATCTGCTGATACAGAACAAGATCCTGAAGAATCTGTTCCGGTTCAAGGTGTTGATATGCCTAAAGATGGTACAGCTGACACACAGATGGAGGATACCGATGATGGTGCACTTCTAGTGGATTGTTCAGTTGAGAGCGAGGAGAAAGAGAAAACTCTTCAACCCATTATGCTGGAACATAAGGGATTTGAATCAGAGACACATGCTCATTCAGATTCAAGTGATATTGACAGGGAAAATGAGGTGTCAGAAAGTACGTCTAAGGTTGCAAACAAAGATGGTGACATTGGGTCGTCTAAGGTTGCTGCCGAGAATGACCTGGTCAAGATTCCTGGTGTTGAAGTAGATTCTTCTGTGATACAACTCTCTTTGGGAAATGCTTTTGCTGCTAAATCGTCATTGGAAAAGTGCACTGCAGATCAGCTTGTGGAAGAAAAACTGTCGCAAGAAGGTGAAACCACACATAATAGTCATGGTGAAACATGCGACGTGGGTGTAGACCTGGCAGAAGCAAAAGCATCGTCATTGAGTTCTGAGCCTATTGCATCTGCATCAACAACTGCAGAACCTCTACCTACTGACAAGTTGGAAAAAAATATTTCTTTTGAAGTTGAAGAACAGACTAATGCAAACTCCAAGATTGAGACAAATTCGGAGGAACTTCAAACCAGTAGAACGGGAACTGAAGTTCCACATATGGATGGAGAATCTTTTGATATTGCAAATCAGAAAGCGAAAGAAGATGAGGCAAAAAGCTCGGTTGAAATTCAACCGTCTATGCTGGAGACTGATGATTTGCCAAATGTTGGACAAAAGGGTCACAGCAGCATTGACATGCAGGCATTGGTTTCAGTTACAAGCAATGAGAACTCTAAATCTGCTGATACAGAACAAGATCCTGAAGAATCTGTTCTGGTTCAAGGTGTTGATATGCCTAAAGGTGGTACAGCTGACACACAGATGGAGGATACCGATGATGGTGCACTTCTAGTGGATTGTTCAGTTGAGAGCGAGGAGAAAGAGAAAACTCTTCAACCCATTATGCTGGAACATAAGGGATTTGAATCAGAGACACATGCTCATTCAGATTCAAGTGATATTGACAGGGAAAATGAGGTGTCAGAAAGTACGTCTAATGGCGAAAAAAGTAATATTTCATCCGAGCAGGTCCCAGATGTATCACATGATTTAAAAGTAGCACAGGATCAAGCAGACGTTCCCCTAGTAGGTGGGATAGATCCTGAAAATGTGCAAGAGAATTTGGATGTGCCTGCATCACCTCACGTGGGTGTGCCTGCATCACCTCACGTGGGTGTGCCTGCATCACCTCACGGAACAACGCCAGCCATTGTGGTTTCCCAGTCTGAGGGAAATCAGTCTCCAAGTATCTCTCCAGACGATGTGGCAGGACAACTAGAAAGTATGTCCAATGATGGAAAAATAAATAGTTCACCTGGGCAGGATGACGGAAAAATGAATAGTTCAGCTGAGCAGGTCCCAGATGTATCACATGATTCAAAAGTGTCACAGGTTCAAACAGACATTCCCCTAGTTGGTGGGATAGTTCCTGCAAATTTGCAAGAGAATGTGGATGTGCCTGCATCGCCTCATGAAGTAGTGTCGCACATTGTGGTTTCCCAGTCTGAGGAAAATCAGTCTCCAAGTATCTTGCGCGACGATGTGACAGGACAACCAGAAGATGGAAATTGTGAGCAAGTGGATACCATGCAGATTAGTACCTATATCGCTGGTGGCAACATTTCAGATAAGACGTGTCAGCCTTCATCTTATTGATTTTGTATAAGGATTTGGATAAGATTAACAAGTAATGGGTTGCATTAGAGCTAACCCCAAATCGTGTAATAGCTAATCTCTACATTGTGAAGACTTAACAACACTTAGTAGAGTATTAAGAGACTACATGACTTGTGAACTTGTGTTTCTCATTAATTGATCAAGTAAGGGACATACAACATATTTATAGAGATAACACTAGGTCAAAACATAACACAAGAGAGAGAAGTTGAATCGCCCAAGATGAGAGTGACTTTTCCTAACGTTAAAGTCCACTTGCTTTTGTATTTGAATTTCTTCTTTTAAGCGCCGAGTTGCTCTCCTTCAAGTAGATCTCCATGGGCCTTTCTCCACTTTATAAGACCTCTAAGCCCTCTTCATTATCCAAATCGATCTTGTTCCCATTTGGTTCTTGACGGGCCTCGTCTCCCCTTCAAGTGTCTCTCGGCCCTCTTCTCTTCATATGCAATTTATCCTCTTCATTCTAACACTCCCCCTCAAGCTTGAATCGTCGGAACACCACAAGTACCAAAGATCAAGCTTTGACACGTATTGACTACCTCATTAAAACCTTAACAAAGAAAACCACTTGGGATAAAACTTTGTTAAGGAAAAAGAGTATAGTCTCCACGGTCCATGATGTAACTATGATCATGGTTTAACGAGTTTATGAACCGGCTTCCTTCCTTCAAGTCTTGCAACGCCACATTCATTCCTTTAGTCCTCCTTGTCTTTATTTCTCTTCTTATGAACTCATTCTTTGACATCTTTTACTTCTTTGAGGCTCTCATGGTCTTCTTTACCCTTTAAACAAGAGATAAAGAAGAAACGATTAAGTATATGCCATGAGGAATATCAAAGGTTTAAATGCCACACATTGAGGATGCATATGAGAGAATAAAGACTAGCAATGGAACCAAAGTAACGAATTTAGCAAAAATTAAATAGGGTAGAGTTTAGAAACATCCTTTAATGGAGGGAGCACTCTTTGCTTGCGGTTGGTCTTTTCTTGCCATGACTCTTTGTTGGGTACCAATACTTCATGTATGTACCAATACTTCATGTATGCATCCTTTAAGGGACTCCCCCTTTCGGTGACTATCATCAATTGATCCTTCTTGAGTTTGGCGTATGGCTTGTAGCTCACGTCTTTAATGGCACACTAATTGTTTTCCCATTACATCTCTTCACGGTTTGTGTTTCCAAAAACTTGGTGTGGATATCTTCTCTTCATCACCTCTTGTGATACTTTTCGTAATCCACTTAGTACCTCTTAGGTTTACCTCTTGTGAGGTGCTTAAGCCTTTTGAACTATGATTAGCTCAGCCACCTTCTTCATAGATCTCTTCTCCTACTCGTCTTTTCCTTCTTTAAAGACCTCTTGCCATTTGTTTCTTTATACGACCCCTTTTTGACTTTAGTTCTTCTTTGTTTGCTTCTTCTTCTCATCTAAGACCTTCTTTAAGAATTTCACGGGTTCCTCCTTTATACCTTCAACATGAAAGTACAAAATTTTAAAGTAATGTCGTGTCAAATAAGAGATCTTTTAGATGATGAGATTTGAGATATGCAAATATGAAGAGGTCAAGATAGGCTTATGTCTAAGATAACAAATGATCGAATGTCATTAGTTCTCCCCCTCAAGCTTAGTCGACGATACATCAAAGGCTAAGCTTGAAGAGCATGTGAGCAAATAATCTCATTTTCTAAGTGTAAAGCGAGTAAAAGAGTATGCTAATTATATTCAAATAAGTGAGAGTTTTAGAGAGTAGCCTTTTTGAAATGAGTCCTCTTGTCAAGAATTGGGACAAGAATTGGTTGATTTTCTTGTCTTTGTATGGCTTGTACTTCTAGATGTCTCTTCCATCACTCAATTCTTTGTGTACATCTTTTCTTCTTGGATCATTGGCGGTTATGGGCTAAAGTTCTTTCTCCATGACTCTTCAGTGATCCGCTTGATCTCTTGAGTTGTAGTGTAACTTAGAATGGTGTAGGAGAGCTCTTGTACTCAGCAAATAAGTTTACACCCGAGATGAGATTAATTGTCGTGCCAACTTGTACTTCCTTGAGATTCTCACACTTGACTTTGAGGCTCTCATTTGTCTTCTTTGAGACTCTTATGGTCTCTGTTATCCTTAATCAAGAGATAACGAAGAAAAGATTAAGTATTTCCATAAGTAATATCAAAGACAACATAATGACCAAATGAGGAATATCAAAGCTTGTGAGAAACTTCAAGGGTCTAAAGACACGAGTTAATAACGATAATGGAAACTGAGTAAAGAGAGAAAGCAATCAGCCTTTAATTGAAGGGTTTGAACTTTTGCGGTTTGAACTTGTCTTGAACCGCCAACAATAATCAGTGGTGTGAGCAGATCTATGACTGGTCATTTGAGTGAACTCAGTGAAGTAATGTCTCTTTGATGGACTGAATGCGGTTTGAATTGATTTGATACCAAGGATCAATGGAATGGTCCATTTCTTGAGCTATGTTTAACTTCATGTCTCAATGAGACTATCATATCAATCATTGAATCTGTATTCTAAGAACATCAAAGATAAAGTCAGTGGTGGAACTTCCTAGTGAGGGCACATATTCACGCTTGTGGAAGTTCCAAATGTGCCAAGAAGAAAGCAAGAGAGCGATAAGCATGAATGATCATTGTAAATGCGAGTATTTAAGCCCTTACGGCAAGAGAGATTATGAAAGATTTGAATAATCAGAGATTGTGAGCATAAGACATCGAGTTTGAAAGAGTAATGAGAGTTTACGTAACCAAGTTTAGAGAGATTAGAGAGATTAGAGAGATTAGAGAGAGTTTAGAGTAACCAGAGTTTAGTGGAGTGTAGATGATGAAGGGACGTGCTCTGTTTTACGGAGACGCTCTGTTTTGCGCTGAGAACTGCAATTCTTCGTCAGAAACGTGCTCTGTTTTGCGCTGAGAACTGCAATTCTTCGTCACCTGAGGGTTCCACTGCAAAACCTAGAAGTGAAAGGATCGAATTCCTTCTCTTCTAGAAGCTAAACTTGGGCTTTAAATCAACGATGCCTTTAATGACATAGTTCTTCTCCTTTTGTTCCCTCATGGCCCATTACGGTTCTCTTTGCTTTATTTTGGGCTTCTCTTTGAGAATGTCCACACATGCCTCCTCTTCTTTTAAACCTTCATTATGAGATTTAAAGAAAAATTTTAAAGTATATGTTGTGGGTTTTAAGAAACACTTAATAAAGCTAGAGGGACCAAACGAGAATTAAAAGATTTAAAAGGTAGAATTTAGGGATTAGCCTTTTAAGTTGGAGATGTGGTTTGAATCATCTTTGGATCGGACCACTCTCTTGATTTGTTCATGGCTTGGACCATGTCTTGAGTCAAGAAACCTTGTGCCTAGTATAACTTAATATCTAGTGCACATCCAATCTAGAACTCCAAGAACTTGACACTAACACACATGTTGTTGAGTTGATTCATCACTTTCCACCAGCTTGCCTTTCCATTAGGCGTCTCCACTAGAACTTCAACTATAGCATCCTCTCGGTAAGTCTCTCGGGTTCACCCTTGTATCTTCCGAAACTTTAACTAGGTTGAACTTTATTGTGGTCTCCGGAGCTTGGTGGCCATTGGTTCTAGCTCCCAACATTATGCTGCGTCATCATTTATAGTTTGGACCTGTTTGAGTCCTTGAGAACAGATTCTAAACATGAAATGTAGAGGTTAGAGAATAACAAGAAAATATAGAGTAAGCGGAAGTAAAGAGAATGGTCATAAACAAATGAGAATAGAGAGATTGCTCAAGAGTTCAAATGGACAGAGTTTTGCTCTGTTTTCTTGAGTTTAAAGAAAGCTTTTGGGAGCCTTGAACAGCCAAGAACATCAAGAATTTAGGCGTTTTAATGGTTGAAGCTTCAAAGGGACCGTTGGGTAATTGATTTGCCCACGGTTTAAAGACATGTACCCTCGGTAAAATATATGAACAAGATGTTTTCCGAAAGTTTAGGGCCTCAAGAACCACAAAATACCAGATAGAGGATGATTTTCGTGGCCTACAAAGGCTTAAAAGAAGAGACAAGCCAATGGTACAAAACAGTTTGCCCATTGGTTCAAAACGTGTCTCATTCGAAGGAAGGTTTTACCCTATGGGTGAAACGAAATGGTGAATGCTTCCAGATCTATTTCTCGCCACAAGCTTGTTCTTAGGACATTGAAGACCAGAAACAAAGCTTTCTCAAATTTGAGGTGCAAGAGAAACGATTTAAGTAAAGAGCTACAACTTTAAAGGAAGCTAAACTACCCAAAACTAACGAGAGATTAAAACAGAAACTTAAGAACTAGATTAGACCTCATAAGAGGTGCCAAGAAAGCAACACATGCTCTGATACCATATTAATTTTGTATAAGGATTTGGATAAGATTAACAAGTAATGGGTTGCATTAGAGCTAACTCCAAATCGTGTAATAGCTAATCTCTACATTGTGAAGAATTAACAACACTTAGTAGAGTATTAAGAGACTACATGACTTGTGAACTTGTGTTTCTCATTAATTGATCAAGTAAGGGACATACAACATATTTATAAAGATAACACTAGGTCAAAACATAACACAAGAGAGAGAAGTTGAATCGCCCAAGATGAGAGTGACTTTTCCTAACGTTAAAGTCCACTTGCTCTTGTATTTGAATTTCTTCTTTTGAGCGCCGAGTTGCTCTCCTTCAAGTAGATCTCCATGGGCCTTTCTCCACTTTATAAGACCTCTAAGCCCTCTTCATTATCCAAATCGATCTTGTTCCCATTTGGTTCTTGACGGGCCTCGTCTCCCCTTCAAGTGTCTCTCGGCCCTCTTCTCTTCATATGCAATTTATCCTCTTCATTCTAACACATCTTCTATCCAGTCTGAGGATGAGAATGGAAATAGCTTATCACAGTGTGAACCGTCAGAAGTAGTTGAACAAAGGGATTCAAGAGATCAATTTTGCATAGCGTCTGTGGAATCTCGGGCAGAGATAAGCTTTGCTATGCTGGAAAATAAATAAGCTAATATCCAGCCCCCGCAACCCATTTTGGTTGATCCAATGGAGACTGATGAATCCAAAGATCCTGGCGCCGATAATATTTGCAACACTGATATAAGTGCTGATATGTCTTCACACCAATTAGCTGATATCCAACCCGGGCCATCCATTATGGTTGATGAAATGGATACTGAAGAATCCAAATATCCTGATGCCGATCATATTTGTAATACTGAGATAAGTGCTGATGTGTCTTTACAGAAATTAGCTGATATCGAGCCCTCACCGTCTCAAAAAGTTGGGCAAAAGAACATTGAGGATCAAGATCAAGGTCAAGTTGAAACTGCAGGATCTGAGTTAGTTGATGTCTCTACCGAATGTTCGACACAACCTCAAGTTCAGTTACCGTCATCTGTAGAGCCAGTGGGAGATATGCACGTTCACTTAGGGGCAAGGAAATCAGAAATAGTTGTCGAGGGTACAGAATTCCCTTTATCTCTCCCAAAGACGGAGGAAGACAATGTCGAGAGCCAATTAGCTAACGCTGATCCCTCATCGTCTCATACAGTTGTGCAAAAGAACATTGAGGATCAAGATCAAGATCAAGTTAAAACTGCTGGATGTGAGTTAGTTGATGTCTCTACCGGATGTTTGTCAGAACTTCAAGTTCAATTACCCCCATCCTCCGAGCCAGAGGGAGATATGGACGTTGACGTAGAGGGAACAAAAAAATCTGAAATTGTGGTTACTGAGAGCCAATTAGCTGATATCGAGCCCTCAACTTCTCCTACAGTTGTGGAAAAGAACATTGAGGATCAAGATCAAGATCAAGTTAAAACTGCTGGATGTGAGTTAGTTGATGTGTCAGAACTTCAGGTTCAGTTACCCCCATCCTCCGAGCCAGAGGGAGATATAGACGTTGACGTAGAGGGAACAAAAAAATTTGAAACTGTGGTTACTGTGAGCCAATTAGCTGATATCGAGCCCTCAACTTCTCCTACAGTTGTGGAAAAGAACATTGAGGATCAAGATCAAGATCAAATTAAAACTGCTGGATGTGAGTTTGTTGATGTGTCAGAACTTCAGGTTCAGTTACCCCCATCCTCCGAGCCAGAGGGAGATATGGACGTTGACGTAGAGGGAACAAAAAAAATCTGAAACTGTGGTTACTGTGAGCCAATTAGCTGATATCGAGCCCTCAACTTCTCCTACAGTTGTGGAAAAGAACATTGAGGATCAAGATCAAGATCAAATTAAAACTGCTGGATGTGAGTTAGTTGATGTGTCAGAACCTCAGGTTCAATTACCCCCATCCTCCGAGCTAGAGGGAGATATGGACGTTGACGTAGAGGGAACAACAAAATCTAAAACTGTGGTTACTGAGAGCCAATTAGCTGATATCGAGCCCTGAACTTCTCCTCCAGTTGTGGAAAAGAACATTGAGGATCAAGATCAAGATCAAGTTAAAACTGTTGGATGTGAGTTAGTTGATGTCTCTACCGAATGTTTGTCAGAACTTCAAGTTCAATTACCCCCATCCTCCGAGCCAGAGGAAGATATGGACGTTGACGTAGAGGAAACAAAAAAATTTGAAACTGTGGTTACTGAGAGGCAATTAGCTGATATCGAGCCCTCAGTGTCTCTTACAGTTGTGCACAAAAAAATTGATCAAGTTGAGACTGCTGAATGTGAGTTAGTTGATATCTCTACCGGATGTTCATCAAAACCTCAAGTTCAGTTACCGCCATCCGCAGAGTCAGAGGGTGATATGCACGTCCACTTAGAGGAAACAAAGAAATCTGAATTCATGGTTGTTGAAGTTACAGAACTTCCTTCATCCCTCCCAATGACGGAGGAAGAAAATGCTGATAGCCAATTAGCTGATATTGAGCCTCATCGTCTCCTACAGCTGTGCAAAAGAACATTGAGGATCAAGATTAAGTTGAAACTGGTGGATGTGGGTTAATTGATGTCTCTACTACTGGATATTTGTCACAGCCTCAAGTTCAATTACCACCATCCGTAGAGCCAGTGGAAGGTAACGCTTATTTAGAGGCAACAAAGAAATCTGAAACTGTGGTTGCTGAGAGCCAGTTAGGTGATATCGAGCCCTCATCGTCTCTTACAGTTGTGCATAAGAACATTGAGGATCAAGATCAAGCTGAAACTGCTGGAAGTGAGTTGGTTGATGTCTCTACAGCATGTTCGTCAGAACCTCAAGTTCAATTACCGTCATCCGCTGAGCCAGAGGAAGGTATGCACGTTCACTTAGAGGCAGCAGAGAAATCGGAAACCATGGTTATTGAAGGTTCGAAACTCGCTTCAACTCTCTCAATGACGGAGGAAGAAAATGTTGAGAGCAAATTAGCTGATGTCGAGCCGTCATCGTCTCTTACAGTTGTACATGCTGAGAGAAAAATAGCTGATGTCGAGCCGTCATCGTCTCTTACAGTTGTACATGCTGAGAGCAAATTAGCAGATGTTGAGCCGTCATTGTCTCCTACAGTTGTACAAACGAACATTGAGGGTCAAGATCAAGTTGAAACTGCTGAATGTGAGTCAGTTGATGTCTCTACCGAATGTTCATCACAACCTCAAGTTCAATTACCGCCATCCCCAGGTGCAGTTGGAGATATGCACGTTCAGTCAGAAACTGTGGTTGGTGAAGGTGCAAAATCCCCTTCATCCATCCCCAAGACAGACAAAGAAAATGCCGAGAACCCATCAGACAGGCTTGACGGTGAATCCGATGATAAAACTGTTGCTGTTGTTGAAGGAAGTTGTGCTGAGTCGAATTCATTGGTTGCCGAAGAGAGCAAAGCAGAGGAGACAAAAGGCAATGAAGATGTTTAGGCCATTTTATCTACATTAAGATGTATAACTTTTAATATCTAATATCACCACTCTTTAAGTAACTTAATTTTCTTGTATCATTTTCAAGAATGAAAGCCGTAAATCAAAGACACTTGAGTCACCTAAATACAGTTAAACCTCTATAAATTAATAATGTTGGGACCATGAAATTTTATTAATTTATAGTGATATTAATTTATAGTACAAATTAATAAATATTAATTTATAGAGTTTTATTATAAGTATTAGTTTTAAAAAAAAATATAATTTAAAATAATTTGATAAAGAAATTAATGTTTTGGATATTATAAAAAAATTTTAGTTTGGATTTGAAAGTTAAATGTTTAGAAGAAAAAAACACAAATTTTATCCATAGTATTTTAGTTTATAACAAAGACAATAGATGAATTCACTTATATAAATGATACATAAATTTAAATTTTTGATTAGTGACCGCAGTTGTTATATTTGAACGGTATGTGTACAACTATCAAAATAAAAATTATGTATATTTAGAATTTAAAAAATTACAGAAAGTTTTGGTTATTTTATGAAAAATTTATTAACAATGCTACAATAAGATAATTTGAAAGCACAAAATTTTATATCAGAAAAATTAGTTATGAGTTCTAACAAAAAAATCATTTTAAAAAACACTAAAACTATATATTGATATAATATCTTTAATATATATATATATATATATGTAAATTTACATGATTATTAATTTATGACATTATTGGGACCATATTTTTACATAGGAGTTTCAAAAGAATTATTATCTTATTATCTTATCGAATTTTGTCAATTTTTACACTAGCCCGACTTGGGACCGGCAAAATTTATTAATTTATAGTGATTATTAATTTATAGAGTATTAATTTATAGAGGTTTTACTGTATATAGTTTCTATACTGAAGATGTATCGACTACATCCAACTTATTTTAACTAATCCTAGAGACCAAACAAAGCTAAGTTTTGACTTCTTAGCTTTTCTCCTCATCCTAGTGTTTATTAATTTCTCTACGAGATGGCACATTTCAGACCTGAAATCTTGTCCCCTCCATACAAAGACCTCGAGTGTACTTCCTGATCAGAACAAAGTCGGGCACATGACTTGTCTTTTTGGTTCTTTTCTTTTGTTTGAACCCTCTTATGTCAACCAACGGCTCCGCTTTAACTTGAGACAATGAGAGTTACACCCTCTTTATGCTACAGTAAGTTCTTCATTTCAATTATCTCACACTTCATACGTATTCGAACCAACTTTCACATATGGAGGAGATCAAAATAATTAACGAAGAAGAGGTAAAACAAAACGTAAGGTTTGGTAATATTATGTGTAAACAACGAATAAGAGAAAAGTATAATAATAATGTGATAGTGCAGATTGTGACTCATACTTTGAGGACCGCATTAATGCCCAAAAATGATGAGTGTAACAGATGTGGATAGTTGAGACAGTGTCCACAAACTTAGAGAAGAGACGTGGGCAAGAGAGACGGCTTTGATATTTTTTTCCTATGAACATTGGAATATTCCCTCTCTTCTTCTTAGAATATATTATAATATATATATATATATAACTTTCTTTTTTCATAATAATTTACACATGCAACGCTTTGTTATATAAAACGTTGTAAATTCCTTTTTAAGATTAATTAGTTGAAAAATAATCATAAACAAATATGTCAAAACATTTTTTGGATAAGATTTGTAAAAAGGCAATATAGAGTGGAGCATTGGCTCCAATTCTATCCACCGTAAAAGTTAAGCTTAGTCCATCTAGATCGCATCAAAACTAAATGGAGAGAGAGAGATTTCAATTTTCTCCACAAACATAAGGTTAGTGACTTTACACAATAGATTCAAGACCCATTAATTTTCATCATCATTAGTCTATTGGTCGGCAAACGTTTCCTAACAAACGTTTTTTTTATAGGACACAAAAGTGAAGTAAAAGAGAATTGAGAAAGGAAGAAAAAAAGTCAAATCTCTTCTTAAAATGAGGATAAGATCCAATGCAAAATTAATGTTGGATTTTGACATGTGTAAGGAAAAGATAGTGAACTACTAGGGGTTGTAAACGGAGATGTGAAAATGTCTCTAACAATGACACATCTAATAATTTCATTTTACACGTCTCTTTAATCTCTCCATTCACTTTATTGTCTAACGATTATTAAGTTATTGAATGTGTCATACCTTTTATTTAAAAAAATTCATGTACTATTGGCTCTTTTTAAGGCTGGTTGTTGATCAATCACTATGATGTTGCTAGCTAAGAACTTTCTTTGCGACATTTTGTTCCGTGAGAAATTTATCTTTCTAAATTTTGGATAAAACGACCACTAAAAAAGAAGACAGGATTCGTTAAAATACTTGAAATAAATATCTTTAAAAAATTAATGCTATTAATTTATGAAAAAAATTGTTTAGTTTTTCAGTTTTTCCATTTAATTAAAGTCAATATCTAGTTCAATTCTTTTTCCTTCAAAAAAACTTAACATACGTACTTTCCGTTCTAATACTCGATCCGAGAGTTATCCTCGAAATAAAAATCGGATGATGTCAGAAAGTCATTGCCCCCGATTTGTTTACTCAAAATACTCGATAACATTCACATGGATTTGAAAACGATTTCCATGTCAACAAAAAGGTGATTTCTATAAAACACTTCAATAAAAATGCAAGCACCACAGTTATCTGAATTTTGTTTGTAATTGGTATTTAATTGGTTAATGAAGTAATAACCTAAACAAAAGTAAAATATCTTTATCTCCATGTATAATAAAGAAAAGTAGAGATACTGTCAAAAGAAATAATCCAGTCACATCTTACACATAATACTTTCTAGTCTTAAATATGTTTTAGCTATTGAAGATACAAGAAAGCTAATGAATTGAAAATGAGTTAAGAAATCATAAAATTCTTTCAACTTAAAAATATATATATCCTTAATTCATGGCCAAGATTATATATTTGATTTTGTCTATGCTATGAGTAAATTTTCTTATGATAAATCTATATGTATGAAAAATTCAAATATCTATGAAATAAATACAACCCAAAACTATTAATGTACAATTTTTTTTATAAAGTTAAACTAGCTAATAGTAAATATATTAGTGAGCTACGTTAAAAAAAAAATCGAATCATTAAAATTGCCTAAAACGGATGAGTAGCTAGTAGTAATTTTAAACTGGTAGACTGATAAATTATGCAATAAGTAACAGAAAATTAGTCAGCTACATAATTATGAGGGAAGCAAATAATTTTTTTTAAAAAGCTAGGGGATCATATTAAGTGAACTTGATGGATGATGTTCCCAAGGAGATGAGGGACAAGATGTGATTTGCATAGAGATGTAGAAAGATGGTTTATGTGGGAACATGTCTTATGTGGAAATAACCTTAAATGGAGACAACATTTTGAATTAAGCCCTATTTTTCCCATTGCACCCTACATGTTCGTAATAATACTACTGCTTTGGTGGCTTCGTAGTGGGATTCCCACCAATTTCACAAATTTTGGGTATGAAAAAAATTGTAAGAAATTTAGAGACCTATCAACTATTCAACTTGATGGAGAGTTGTACACGGTGTGTTGTGTTTTTTTTTTTGTGTTCTTGTTAAAAACTGCATTAATGTGTGTAAGTAATTCGACTGATCAATGAGTGATTTGACTTCAGACAAAAGAGCAAAGATAGAGATGGTGACACGGGAGTTCCACTTCTTCTGTCTCTCTGGTCTCTTACACATGTCCCGTTTTATTCGATTCCCATCGTTGGCACAGCTTATCATGTTACAACATTCACATAACCAAATCGAATAATGTTTTTGGTGTAAGTATAGCTAATAACCAGATCGAGTATATTTAGTATCAACAAAAACGTATAGTTCAATGGTTGTGTTAGTATCGTTGTTGTGTCAGTATTCTAATTTAAATTTTCGGATAGTACATCTTGTTGACAAAATAAAAAAATTAATTAAATATGTTTTGGTGTATTTTTTTATTGTTTAATAATTTGCTGTGTTCGGAGAGTGGATGAACATACAATATAATATTTTTAGCAAGTTTGCCACAGGGTTGGAGCAGTTTCTGAAATTTTCAGCTAGCAACTGGCCAATAATTTTAAAGTAGTAGGGTTGATTTTTACTGCCTTTTTGTGTAAGAAAGAAAAAGTTTTTGATGGGTAAAAAAGTTTGCCATGATTTGTACCGTTCTTGATTATGCCACTGGAACAGTGTGCGTTTTGTGAGAAACCAAGACATCAGACATCGCACTAATTCGATAACCAACGACTTATAATTGAAAAGAACTATTAGCTTAAGGTATGGGCCTGTTCGTTTACCTGTCGCTGGCGACTGTCGCTAATTGATGTCGCTGGTCGCTGTCGCCAGCGACAACGTCTGTTGTTCGTTTTGCAGTCGCTGGCGACTGTCGCTTGCGATTGTCGCTATGTTGTTTGTTTAAAAGTCGCTGCGACCAGTTGCTATATTTCTATACATAATTTTCACATAAATATTTTTTTAAAATTTTTAAAATATGTACATATGAGAATTTGTATTTTCAAAATAAAAATGTAAATTATGTGTATACTAAACATATTATATATTTTTAAATTTTTGAAAAAATAATTTATATTAATATATATACTACTATTATTAATATAATTATATATTTATTTTAAATTAAATTATATTTTATTCAATTAGATTTAATTTTATTAATTACTTTTAATGTAATTTAATTTTAGTTTAATTTAGTTTAATATTATTTAATTTAGTTTTAGTTTAAATTAATCAAAATCAATTTTATTTTATTTATTTATTTTTTTTTATTTTTTTATTTTGAAGTCGCTGTATTGTTCGTTTGACAGTCGCTGGACCCAGCGACTGTCAAACGAACAGTCGCTAGTCGCTGTCGCTGATCGCTGTCGCCAGCGACTGCCAAACGAACAGGGCCATGACTAAAAAAAACGGCCATATATAATGTATTGGAGGGACGTTGTGACAGAAGATGCTAGATATCACTTGGCCGACTTGAATATGGTAATTATAAAAATAATCGCTTCTAAGTGATAACACTTTAAACGAAACTATTATAAACCACTAAAACATATAATCATTAAAATTATATATTAAACATATCATATGACCTATATAAACTGATGAGATGTATATCTATCAATTTCGAAATCACGTGTATTTTTTATAGCAAATCATGTGTATTTATACATATAGATATATCTTTTATGTGTATCTCTTAAATTATGAAAAATGAGATATTGTAATATATTGAGAGTAATAAATTTTCAGAAATTTTTATATTAATAAAGCAAAAAAAACAACAAGAAATATATTTCTGTAATATCAAACATAAATGTAGAAGAAAAAGAATTTCTCAGTTTTCCCTTTTACAACCTTCCACATGCAAAAGAATAATTATCTCACTTTTTTTCTTCAACTCCACAACAAGTACATCATTTTCCTGTATCTGAGCTGTGTCTTTGGGAACTTGATATGTCAAAGGTTGTACAGAAATATGAAGCAACAAAAGTCAAAGTTATAAAACATTGAGAGCAACTATTCATCTAAATTTTTGAAACTTGATATTGTTGAACAAGAAGATATTTACCACCAACTAATTAATAGTTGTATGGTAAATATAGGTTCGTATGTTAAAAGTTAAGTTTGAGTTTAAATGAGAGATAGAGGATAAAGTATAACGGTCATGTTGACCGAGTGGATAAGGAGCGTTTAATGAGCTGTAAAGGTGTAAGGTGTGTGCTGGTTAAAAGCTACACAACACCTCTCTTTTTGTAACACAACTTTCTAATCGATTCAATACATCTCTTTTCTCTCATCTTCAAACATGATTTTTGTATTTCCAACTTAATCTTCTAAATAATTTCATGGTATCAGAGCAGTTTTCGAATCTTAAATCTTTATTCTCTATTCGTCTTTAATCTTCCTCTTCTAGATTCTTCTTCTCTCGGTTGTGTTCTTGGTTTTCTGGGTTTTCGTTTTGTACGGAAGCTTGTTCTTGATTTTTCTGGGTTCTGTTCTTAAGATTCAATCTGTGGAAAGTCGGTTTGGTGACATTCAAGGTTTAAAGGTCGAGACTTTAAGACTTTGGTGTGGGCTTCTCAAATCAGGCTCGACGAAGAAGGGCTCGCGTCACGAGTGGTGTTCCAGCGAAGCAATCTGAGTTGTTCTCGTTGGTTCCTTAGCTAAAGGTGCGAACTTTATCTTGTTGGGTTAGGAATCTTCTGGTTTGAAAGACTTTTCATAGGCTGAGAACTCTAGGTTGGGTTGCGAACGGTTCAGAATCAGACCAGTACTCTTACGGCTTGTTAGTGTTGAGATTTAATCGGGAAAAGGCTGCATCTTTGTCTGAAAATCTTAGGCTTAGAGGGTTATAATGTCTCTCACGGTTCATAAGACGGATGACAAATACAAGGGGCTGAAATTTCCGGTTGTGCTAAACGGTAAAAACTATCTTTTGTGGAGAAGAATCACCACGAATGTGCTTGGAGGCAGAAAACTCACGAAGCACATAGAGTATACCTATGAAGAGTTGAAAGCAATTGATGAGACCATGGAGAAAGACACTTGGAAACAAGACGATTTGAGCGTCTTGAGTGCTTTACTTTGCTCACTTGAAGCTTCAATCTTGGAAGGATACTCGTATTGCGAAACATCTAAAGAGTTATGGGACACTCTTATGATTGTATTCGGCAATGAAGCGAATTTGACTCGGGTCTATGAGATCAAGAGGGCTTTAGGAAGTCTATCTCAAGATGAAAATGACTTCAATACTCACTTTGGCAAGTATAGATCACTTGTAGCTGAGCTGGAGATGTTACGACCATTCACCACGGAGGCAAAGACTCTCAAGGATAGAAGAGAGCAAGATCTTGTCTTTGGTTTGATGATGACTTTGAATCCGACATATAAAGACGTGATCCAACATATCTTAAGAGACAACAAAATACCAACTTTAGAGCAAGTGTGTGCGAAGATACAAAGGGAGTATGGGTCTCAAGGTCTCTTTGGCAACAAAGAAGAAAGCATACCCGTTGCTAACAAAGTCGGAATAATGAAGCGAGACGTCAAGAAGTTGGTGATTAACGATCATGGTCAGGAAAAGAGTCACATTAAAGATAAGGATGGGGTCGAGAGTAAAGAAAAGGCGAGTGGGCAGTATGAGCAACAAGAGAAAGCAATGCAAGCCACTTCTCAAGCTCAGGAAACCATTGCCGTGAACAGATCAGACCTCAAATCTCTACTTCAATCCATTGTTCCTAAAGGCGGTATCTCTCTCTTTACTTCTAATTCTAATGATTTGAACTCGTTAGTACTAGACTCAGGAGCTTCTCACCATATGATTAGCAATCCTAAGTTGTTAGAGAACATTAAACCGGCTTTAGGGAACGTTAAGGTTGCAAATGGCCATAATGTGCCAATAGAAGGTGTAGGGAATATTAATCTGTTTAATAAGAAGTCTAGTGCCTTCTATATGCCTAAGTTCACTTCGAATCTTCTCTCAGTTAAGAAAACGACTAAGGATTTGAATTGTTTAGCTATTTTCAGTCCTAATGATGTGAAGTTGCAGGGCATTGAGAGTGGAAAGGTGTTTGGGCAGGGAAGCACCAAAGATGACTTATATGTGCTTCAAGATATTTCTTTGAAATCTGTGTCTAAGAATGATGGTTCTGATATCTTTGCAAACTCGGTTAAGGCATCGATTGTTTTGTGGCATGAGAGGCTTGGCCATCCGCATTCTAGAGCTTTAAGTTTGTTAATGCCTGGTTTTTCTTATGATTGCACCAATTGTGAAGCATGCATATTAGGCAAACATTATAAAGCTGTTTTTCCTAAGTTTAGTAAGATTTATGAAAAGTGTTTTGATCTTGTGCATTCTGATGTTTGGTCTTCACCTTGTGTATCTAGAGATAACCATAAGTATTTTGTCACATTCATAGATGAGAAATCTAAGTATACATGGGTAACTATGATGCCATCTAAGGATAGAGTTTATGATGCATTTCTAAACTTTCAAAAGTATGTGACTAATCATTTTGATGCAAAGATTAAGATTCTTAGAACAGATAATGGAGGGGAATACACAAGCAACAAGCTCAAAGAACACTTGGACAAATGCGGAATTCTTCACCAAACCAGCTGTCCATATAATCCTCAACAAAATGGAGTTGCTGAAAGGAAGAATAGGCATCTAATGGAGGTGGCAAGAGCGATGTTATTTCAGAAGCATATGCCAAAGCGTTTTTGGGGAGATGCAGTGATGACTGCATGCTATCTCATCAACCGAACACCAACCCGTATCCTTGATGATAAATCTCCATTCCAAATTCTAAATAGATCGAATCCTAATATTGATCATTTAAGAGTTTTTGGAAGTCTTTGTTTTGTGTTTGTCCCAGGTGAGCTAAGGAACAAGCTGGAGCCTAAGAGTAATAAGTGTGTTTTTATTGGATATTCAACAACTCAGAAAGGTTACAAGTGCTTTGATCCAGCCACCAACCGATACTATGTATCAAGGGATGTCAAGTTTATGGAAGACAAGGCATACTTTGGGGAAAAGAGTTGGGAGAGTGTGAAAGATCTACCTAACTCAACCTCTGATCGAGCTGCAAGTCTCCAGCACATTCTAGAGCATTTGGGGAATGTGAGCTCTCCTCAAGTAGATAAGGAAGCTGGACCAACGCCAAATGTGGATTTGAATGAAGTCCAAGAAAGTGATAACAATGTCTCTCAAGATCTTATGGATACTCACCAAGAAAGTGGTAGAGAAGAAGGATCAAGTGAAGAAGTGGTAGAGAGAGCTCAGTCTAGCGAAGATGATATTATTGAGTTATCAAGCGAAGATGAGACTCATCAAGCTCCACAAGTTATACAAGATCCGGTCTACACACGGGAAAATCCAAGAAAGAGTACAAGAGAGAAGAAATCTCCTTCTGAGTGGAAGAAAGCTAAAATTCCCTACTACAATTGTCAAGCCGTGGCTCATCCGATTCAAGCAACTTGTTCGATTGACCTCTTTCCTGAAGAACATCGAGCTTTTATCAGTAAGCTAGATGTGGAGTTTATACCACAAAGCTATGAAGAAGCTAAGGAAATAAAGGAATGGACTAATGCTGTGGATGATGAGGTTCAGGCTATGGTAAGGAACCATACATGGGATGAAGAAGAGCTTCCACCAGGAAAGAAGTGTGTGAGTTCAAAATGGGTTTTCACCATAAAGTATAAGAGTGATGGTGAAATTGAGAGATATAAGGCTAGACTAGTGGCAAGAGGGTTTACTCAGACATATGGAGAAGACTATAGAGAGACTTTTGCGCCAGTAGCTAAGCAGCACACGGTCAAGGTTGTTCTTTCTCTAGCAGTGAATTTGGATTGGGAATTGTGGCAGATGGATGTCAAGAATGCTTTTCTTCAGGGAGAGTTAGAAGAAGAAGTTTATATGACACCACCTCCGGGTTTAGAGGATACAGTAGCTCCAGGAAAGGTTTTAAGACTTCGAAAAGCTATCTATGGCCTCAAACAATCCCCAAGAGTGTGGTACCACAAGCTGAGCTCACCATTGCTGAGAGAAGGCTTCAAAAGGTCACATTCTGATAACACTTTGTTTACTAAAAAGGATAATCAAGGAATCGTAGTAGTATTAATCTATGTTGATGACTTGATTATCTCTGGAAGTAACAAAGAAGGTATCCAAGCCATTAAAGCTTCTTTACACTCTGCTTTTGATATTAAAGATTTGGGTGTTTTGAAGTATTTCTTAGGGATTGAAGTGTGTAGATCCACGGAGGGACTGTTTCTCTCACAAAGGAAATATGCACTCGATCTCCTAAAGCTTACAGGGAAACTTGGAGCTAAACCGGTGGATACACCACTAGAGCAAGGATACAAGGTCAATCGAAAGGGGGAGAAGGATGATACTCCATATCATTGCCCGGAACAGTATCGAAGACTTGTTGGTAAGCTCATCTATTTGACATATACTAGACCTGATCTCTCTTTTGCTGTGAATCAGGTGGCTCAACACATGAAGGAGCCCACTGTTTATCATTGGAGCTTAGTGGAGAGGATTCTGAGATACATCAAAGGGAGTCCCGGCAAAGGCATATGGATGGGAAGAAACTCAAGCACGGAGATTGTGGGATATTGCGATGCAGATTACAATGGAGATCGCAACACAAGACAATCAACAACCGGCTTTTGTACATTCATTGGTGGGAATCTAGTGACTTGGAAGTCGAAGAAGCAGAAAGTGGTCTCATGTTCAAGTGCTGAAGCAGAGTACAGGGCGATGAAGAAGCTCACAAACGAGCTGACATGGCTGAAGGCTTTGCTAAAGGACTTTGGGATCGAGCAGAAGACTCCAATCACCTTTCATTGTGACAATCAAGCGGCGATCCATATTGCTACAAACTCGGTGTTTCACGAGAGAACGAAGCATATAGAGACCGACTGCCACAAGACAAGAGAGAAGGTAGAAGATGGAACCATTCTCCCTTGCTTTATAAAGAGCTCGGACCAATTGGCCGACATTTTCACCAAGGCAGCAAGTAACCAAGTTTGCCAATTTATCCATGGCAAACTTGGTCTTGTAGACCTCACACATCCTTGAGAAAGACTTTCTCGCTTATGTCAGTAATACTCTTTTCCTAAGGTTGGTTTTGTCCCAATGGGTTTTCTGGCCTTAGGTTTTTAATGAGGTTACTCGCATAAGTGTCAAGTCTATATACAATGATTATTGTAGTATAGACTTGAGGGGGAGTGTTGAACAAGAAGATATTTACCACCAACTAATTAATAGTTGTATGGTAAATATAGGTTCGTATGTTAAAAGTTAAGTTTGAGTTTAAATGAGAGATAGAGGATAAAGTATAACGGTCATGTTGACCGAGTGGATAAGGAGCGTTTAATGAGCTGTAAAGGTGTAAGGTGTGTGCTGGTTAAAAGCTACACAACACCTCTCTTTTTGTAACACAACTTTCTAATCGATTCAATACATCTCTTTTCTCTCATCTTCAAACATGATTCTTGTATTTCCAACTTAATCTTCTAAATAATTTCAGATATGCCAATAGAAGATAGTGTCACAACTAATAAGCACTTAATAAAACTCATTATAACTGTAGACAAGGACTATGTCCAACACTAAGAAGGTAAATATAGCTAGGGGTCCCCTCTATACGTACTCTCACTACAAGAAAAATTGTATATTCCAACAGCTCTATTAGTCGATAATTTGTAGGAAATACATGTTTTCAATAAATTTTCAACAAAATATACATTTGTTGGAATATGATTGTTGGAAACCAGCATTTGTCAAAAAGTTGTTGAAAATATTTCCGTCAAATATTTTTTGTTAATAATTTATTAAAACTTTCTCATGAATTATTTGTTGGAACTATGTTGGAGTTTATCATGGAGTCTCCAATGAATTATTTTCATCAAATATTTTGTTGGAATGTTATGAGTAGTTTGCCACAAATATTCAACAAATCATTTGTGAAAAATTATTGATAATATATTTGTGGGAAATTTCTTGATACATTTTATTATAAAATAATGTAAAAATAATATATTGTAATAAATTATTAGATAAATTTTGATTTTAAAATTTTTTTTATTAATTTAATAAAAAAAGAAAACTATTAAATTTGGTATACCAATTATTTATTAAAAAACTGAAATATCCTTCTGAATATTCTCAATTATTACTGTTGCTATAATTGGATAACAAATGATCTTACAAGATATGATTATATGATATTAATATATATAGTAAAAGTCTAGTGCTTTCTTATTCTTTCTTGTCGATGTGGGATGTGGAGATGTTGGGTAAATGAATGATTATTTCTCTACGTGCATTATACAAAGTGTTATTAAATGTTGGTGTAATAATACCCTACGTGCATTATACAAAGTATTATTATATTCTTTCTTATATGGATTTAGCTAATTAATAGTTTAGTCGATTAGTGTTGATTTGTTTTTGTAGGAAGTCGATTAGTGTTGATTGTTACAGGTTTTATTGATGAAAATTAATTTTATTTAATATCAAATGATTTAACTAATTCAAATTAAGATAAGATAATATTACTTTTTTGGTCACAAAATCATCAGAAATAAATCTTTCATATATTGTATCTAATTATTTTCCATCAAATATTTAGTTAATAGTTTTCAACAACTTAAAAGTTATTGTTTATTTCCAACAATATATAATATTTGTGGGAAAATTCCAACAATACTCCTACAAATTATGCAACGTAATTGTCACAACTAAAATTTGTTTGAAATTTATAATGAATTTCCAAAGATATAATAGTTGTTGGACATTTCAAACGATGTTCCTACAAAGTATGCGATGTAATTACCACAACTAAAATTTGTTGGAAAATTGCAATGAATTTCCAACAATGTATTATTTGATGGAAAATTCTCACAATGTTCCTATAAATTATGTGATGTAATTACCACAACTTAATTTTGTTGAAAATTTACAATAAATTTCTAACAAATACAATATTAGACGTAATTTTATGAGATATTCGTTAGAAATTTCCAACAAAATCTGTTTATTAGAAACATTCGTTAGAATAATCCATATTTCTTGTAGTGTCTGTACCTCCCTCTCCTTCTTCCTTCCATGTGATACGTTTCTTTACATTTTTGTGGTTTTGCTTATCTCGTTTTTAACAATCATGCACCTTAGTTTTTGTACATATTATGTGATATTTGTTCACTACCGTGGTATGTCTCAGCTCCAATAATGAAAATCATACCAAAACCGGATGAATTTTTTTTTTTTTTTAAAGATTAATATCGCGTATCTGGTCGCCGATAAAACAGAGATATGGACCAGCGTTGACTACTCTCGGAGGTAGGAGACCCTTGGCTAAAAAATTCTACAAGCTAATTCAACAGGTTAATCATCTAAGCCGAAACCCCAAAGTCCAATTAGTCTAAACAAAATGACTTAGTTTGCAGTGGAAATCGAACTCATACGCACTATAAGATGAGAAAGATGCAATCCCCTCCCCTTGGTCATGGCCCTACTACCACTGAACCATTTTGTTTGGGTTAAAATAGACTAGTTTTTAAGTTACTTGAAAAAATTCTAGAGTAATTAAAATTTCTTTCGATAGTCATAGTCTCTAGCTATCTCATAATTAAGTTTAGAAATATATTATATCGTAATTTTTATTCCGTAAATGTTCTTTGCACAAGCTCCCAATGCCATAGTTATAGAGTGGAAGCAACGGTAGGAGTTCAACTAGAGGATATAAATGTGATTTGAGTGCAAACCTCTTCTTGTCGTCGAGGATTTCTCAGAAAAAAAGGGGATAAAAAATGTAATAGAGAAAATATCATACTCTATTATTAATCTCAAAAAAAAAAAAAAAAAAAAACCGTAACCCTAACTTGATGATATTTATATAAACCTGAAAAGTTAAAAGCAGAAATAACAAAAAGATAATTCTAATTAGAATTTAATAACTACTTATTAGATAATTTAATTAAAATTGTTGACAAAAATATTTTCCTAAAATATAAACAATACATATTATTAGGGGTGTCAAAATGGGTCAAATTTTATGGGTCAACTCAAACCAAACCAACTCATTAGCTTAATGGTTTTAATAAATGAGTCATAATGAGTTAATGGTTCAAATGAGTTAATGGTTCAATGGGTTGATGGGTCATATGGGTTGGGTTGTAATGGTTTATGAGTTAACTATTAACTCATCAAGTATAATATATTATATCACTATTATTATTATATAATTATCATCATCATCATTATTTTCATATTATCATCATAATTTTACGGTTTCACAAATTTTCCGGCCAAAAATACGTTTTCACAAATTTTTTCCCGCCAAAAACGCGGTATCACAAAATTTTCCCGCCAAAAACGCGGTTTCACAAATTTTTACCGCCAAAAAGCGTTTTCACAAAATTTTCCCGCCAAAAACGCGGTTTCACAAATTTTCCCGCCAAAAATACGTTTTCACAAAGTTTCCCGCCAAAAACGCGATTTCACAAATTTTCCCGCCAAAAATATTGTTTCACCAATTTTCCCATCAAAAACACGGTTTCTTAAATTTTTCCCGCCAAAAACGCGGTTTCATAAAATTTTCCCGCCAAAAATGCGGTTTCACAATTTTTTTCTGCCAAAAACGCGTTTTCACAAATTTTCCCGCCAAAAAATAGGTTTCACAAATTTTCCCGCCAAAAAACGCGGCTTCACAAATTTTCCCGCCAAAAAACGCGTTTTCACAAATTTTTCCCCCCAAAAACGCGGTTTCACAAATTTTCTCGCCAAAAACGCGTTTTCATAAATTTTCCCGCCAAAAAATACGTTTCACAAATTTTCCCGCCAAAAACGCGGTTTCACAAATTTTCCCGCCAAAAACGCGGTTTCACTAATTTTTCCGCCAAAAAACGGTTTTACAAATTTTCCCGCCAAAAACGCGGTTTCACTAAAAACGTATTTATTGATGGATGGTGATGAATAGATCGGGATGATGTATGATGATGATGATGATGATGATGATGATGATGATGATGATGGTGATGGTGATGGTGATGGTGATGGGGATGATGATGATGATGGTGATAGTCATTGTAGTAGATTAATTTTTTTTTTGTCAAGTAGTAGATTAGTTATTAATTATTAATTGTGATTATTATGTAAATTATAAAAAAAAATAATAAGTGGGTCAACTCATTTAACCTATTAACCCAATAATTTAAACGAGTTATTGGTTAACTCAAACCATTTACTAATTGAGTTGGGTTGACTCACTACCCATTAAATACTAAATCAATGTGGGTTTGAATTGGTTTGGTTTGGTTTACCCAACTTGACACTCCTACATATTATCATAATTCTATGTGCATCACATAGAATCTGAAGCTTGCAAAAATTTTATAATTGTTATTGAGATGAAACGTCTTCTAGTGGCTAGCACGTCAATAGGTTCTGGACATAGGGTTAAAAAAACAAAGTTTGTGATGTATATGGAGTTTTAATTTGTGGTCAGACAGAGTTTTCTCTTACTTATCCTTCTCTTTGGCTATTTTTGAAGAGAATTTTCAGCCTATTTATGATAGTGAAAACGTGTCTACATGAATTAGTATAAGTTTCTTTATATAAATCAAGAGTTTTTAAATTGTTCAGTCAAGCCATGGAGCCGGTCATACAGTACAAAAATATTCATCAATTTACCAAAGAAAACAATTTTACCACTACATGGCTAATTGGGCATATAGCATATAAATTTCATCGCTAATTATTTCCATCACAAAATTATGATGATAAGGACGTAAATTTTTTATCATAATACATTGACGAAGTACCTATATGTATGGCCACCAAAATAGGAGAACTCTAATTTTTTGTTCAACCTGTCAAAATAAAATATAAAATTTTATCACTAAACCGCCATTATTCTGTCGCCAAAATCCATCGTTAAAACATTGTTTTTATGTTATTCAACTACTGACTCATTATATATCCTGGCCATGTGTCGGTAATTTAACCATTTTACTAATTCTAGACAAGTTATACTCAAATGACATAATTTTACTACTATGCTCTATGCATATAAAAACATACATTCTATACAGATTCTATTATTTATATATATGAATTTGGACCTTTGTTGTATCTATGAAAAATGGTATTGGTGGACACTAGGTGGTAGACCAAACTTTCCTAAAATGGGGAGGCCACAAATGGTTAGTGTATGAGATAGGTGTCGAAATATCTTAGGTTCTTTGGCAATTAAGGAATGTCCATTTAGATTGAAATTTTCTTAAAATGGAAAAGGCAAACGGTCAGTGATCACAACAATAAGTTATCCATACCGTTGTTATGTACACGGACGTTGGAATTTCAACTGTTAAGCTACATATACAATACACATATTTGATGTTCTATACAAATCATAAATCATTGTGAATGTAAATTATAAACCCTTGTGAAGGTGAATCCCCGTATTGAGTTTTTAGGTCAAATTTCTTATCAAACATTAACTTCATCAATTTTAGAATATTATACGGAGTATATTCTTTATCAAAAAAAAAAGAATATTAATATATATGTATATATATATATATATATATATTAATGATCATTCACGTCTCTTGGTCCATTTTAAGCACATGTGAATTACTTTCGTCCAATAGTTGATTCGTTATCTTAAAGTTTTGAACGAGTTTTCGTATGATCATGTAGTCACCACAAATTTTTTGGTGTTTTGTTTTATTCCTACTTTATTAAAATTCATTTATAAATAAAACATCTACCTATCTAACAACTTTTTTTTGGTCAAAACACTTAATTGTGCAGCTCTATCAGAAAATGTTCTATTAATACGTATATTACAAGATATAAGCTAAGAATTGTGAATTTACTCTCTCTTTTTTTTCTAAGTCATGAGTTTAAAATTTCCATATTAGATTTCCGCTTGGTACGTAGTTGCTCCATTGTTACACTTATAAAGTTTTGAATTAAAAGTAATTTTTGTAAAAGGGTGCATTGATCCCCCTTAAATAAAATAAAAACATAGGTGATGCTATACTAAAGAAAATAAATTTTCATCTAATTATCTAAAACAGTATGCTACATACATAATTTTACTGTTGCGGGAGGGGAAAAATTTTCACTATACTTCAACCGAAATTTATATTTTTATTATTGGGGTCTTATACAAAGTATCTGAACAACATATATACTCTAAAATCAATGTAAAATAGTCGGTATATATAAAGAGGATTTGTTCCATCAAGTTAAAGTATTCATTTAAGCCATCATGTTTTTCACATGTTTTTTCTTTTGGCTTTTCTACTCTCTAGATTAGGACCATACATCACCTATCGACTTTCCTAAAATGAATCTTAGTTTTTGCATACCTTTACAAAAAGAAAAAAAAAAAAAAAAAAAAGGAAGAAGATAAAATTTGTATGGGTTTTGCGTCAATTCGACTGGATTTGATAACCAAATACATCTTCTCTTGGGATTTATAAGTTACTTTTGCAACATTAAGTGGCCGAAAAAGAAAAAAAATTAATTAACACTTAAGAGAACGGTCAGTATGGGGAATAACAGTACCAAATGATTGCAGTGGATAAAACATTACAATCTATAGAATTAGTACGACACGAATGAGGTTAATGTGTTTAGTACGGTTGATAGAGAATTAATAAAAAGTAATCAAAATATCATTTTATAATTATAAAAAGTATTAAGAAAAAAAATCATGTTACATATTTCAACGGAAGTTTAAAGTGGACTAATCCATCCCATTTAATTTGCCAAGATATTTTGAATATTTTGAGTTTTTTTAAATTGACGTAAGAAAAAAAAAAAAAAAAAAAAGTTGGTCCCCCTTGAAGACCATGGTCCTAAAAAAAAACTAATCGTAACATGTTTGTTTTATCGCTGTTTGTTGGTCGACCTAGATGCTCTTCAAATTTCAGTCTTCTGTTATTTAGTTTTTCAAAAAAGAAATAGAAAATTGATTTTCAAATTTAGTTTATAAAATTAAATATAGTATAAGAGATTTTAATCATTTTCTTAAAAATAATATTTTAGTTACTTGAATATAAAAAATCTTAAACATCTATATTTAAAACTCAAATATATTTTATATTTTTTGTCAATATATTTATTAATTAAATTATTTAGAAATCTAAACCAAAGGTAAAAAATTTACCAAGGTAATATTTCTAATGACAAATTTGAGCATTATGTGGTAGATAACATAAAATTAATTTTTTAAAGTTAAATTATCGTGTTTGTAGGTTAGTATGTCTTCCATGCTTGTTTAATCTATTATTTGCAGTTAACTATTCCATGATGTTCGATTTTTTTCGCATCTAACACCATAATTATGATATTTATATACGATCCACAGGATATCGATCCTAATTAACATCTCTTAAAATTTTGAAAATAATATTTCATATAAGATATATTATCATATTTTTTCTTCTCTACAACACACATATTTTATCAAATTTAAATTTAGAGTTATAACAAATCAGCTACTAATACAAACTATTAAATTACCTCATTCGAAATAATGTTCCAAATAAGCAATATCGTCATAACTTTTCTTCGTCTACAACATTATCAAATTTAATTTCGAGATTATAATACGGTGACTACACTAAATACATGTTCTGATTTACCCTCATATCCTACTATTCAAATAAATTTTATCTTTCAAAAGAAATGACATTTTAAACCAGTACAATATGACTGAATGCCTCAAAGTAATCATTGATGTTTTTAGAACTGTTGTACTGCTAAAGAATCGTCCTAATGCATGGTGTACAGCTTGTATTTGGTTAAATACGACAATGTTCATAAAACCTTAGTTATACTATTACTTGTATTTCTCCCTTTTTTTTTTTTTTACTTGTATTTCTCTTGTTTTTAGGGATACACCTACATTTGTAAGTATTGAGTATTTTTATTTGTTTTTCTAATCTAGTGATTTTTTTAGAAACTTAAGAGTTCGATCTTAGACAAACTAAAACTAGCTAGTTACACTAGTTATGTATATTAACCATGCTTATTTGTCTTGGTAGTTCTACTTGTTTGATTGTCATGTATTAACAAACATGCTTATTTTGTTTGTTTTGCTCGTTTTTTTTTTAACCAAAAATTTTCAGGTTTAATTAGGTTCATAATTTCATCTCCTCTTTAAAATAACTAGTTGATACGTTGGTTAAGCTATCACCGGATTTTTTTTTTGCTCGTTTTGAAATGTTTTATATATACTAAGTACTCAGCTATCACAATTTAAAATCTTAATCAAAGGAAATTAGTCGGCAACTTCAAAACATATCGTATCCACACACACACCGTGTCAACAAAAGGTACTTTGAAGTATATTAAATACTAGAATGTGATCTATAATGAATGTGAACCTTTTTTTTTCAAGATATTCGGTACATTGTAATTGTATATTATTAATTAGTCTCCAACTAACATAAGGAATAAGACAATTTCTATTCAAATTTTTCTTCTATTTTTTTTCTCTCAACCATTTCTAATCTATTTATTATGAAAGAATGTCAAACTCGTGTTATATAAAAAAAGGAATGTCAAACTCATTTAGCCACTATTTATTTATTTTAAAAGTTTCTTTTTGAGATATTACTATTAGGAAGCGTATGGGATAGGGTATATATATACCCCACCGCCCAATATTCTATATATATGTGCAAAGAACAATTCATACCAACACACAACGAGAAAGAAAGATTCATCTTTTAAAAAAAAAAAAATAATAACAAAACTTTGTGTGAAGAGAGAGATGGAGATAGAACCAAAATTCAAGAGAATATGTGTGTTTTGTGGAAGTAGTGCTGGTAATAAAGCCAGTTACAAAGATGCTGCTATCGAACTCGGAACCGAACTGGTAATTTCCACTTTCACTTTTTTTTTTTTTTTTATAATCTTGTTTTCTTTCTCATTTCTCTTTGTTTCTTAAAATTTCTTTTTTGTGTATAAAAGAAAATTAGTCTTTTCATTTCTTGAAAGCTTACGAGCAACCCAGAAAAATAACCTCTGTTATTTTTTCCAGTTAAAACAATTGAGAGAATTACAGTAAAACCTTAGCAGTTCCAAGAATTACAGTAAAACCTTACCAGTTCCAAGTTTTTGGGAAGAAGACTCATCATGTCTTAGACAGTTAGACCTAATTCTCCTATGAGTTATAGGACTTCGAATTTTTTTTTTTCGTTTTTTTTAACAAAAGGACTTAGATTCTTTTATTGTTCTGTTTAAAGACTTCTAATATTTTTTCTTGGTAGTAAAAATATGAAAACTACATAAATAACATAATAGATAGTAGGGAGGAGATTAGTTTAACCTACTTTGATCTCCGGATAATTTATGAGTCAGTGAGCCACAAATTTCTTTGCTACCAAATAAAAAATAAAAAAAGAATCCATTATCATAATCTCTTTGACTTCTTGACTTCTTGTGAATACCTGAATATCAAATGTTGGAGCTCTAATAATTTAATTTTTTTCGTTGACCCAAATAAAGGTAGTATTTCAAGTTGCTCGGAAATGGGTTTAATCATTTGACTTGTCATAACTAAAGCATTTTAAGCCATTTAGAGTTAGTGGAGTCAACTATTCATATATAAAAAATTTCCATTATCTTCGTTATATGATTTTTATTTTAAAGCATATCATCTTCAATATGTACTTACTGTGGTCAGTGGTAGAAACATAGTCCCAAAGCTTAAAAAAGGATGAAATTCAAAAGTATTTTAGTTAAAATTTGTGATGGGAAAGTTCATACTTTTTTTTTTTCTGTTTTTCCATCTTATTTATTTTTCATGTACTTTCGTGAGTACTTTTACCAGAAAATGTGATAATGGAGTTTCCAACTTTATAGTTTTTCTACAATATATTTATCCACTATTTGATGTATTGTTTTTTTTCTTTCTTTTTTTTTTTTCTATTTTGTCGACAATTGTATTCTTTTATCAATTAACTATGACAAGGACCACTAAATTAACACCAAAATTTACTAAAACAAAATGTTATTCTTGTAGGTATCGAGAAATATCGATCTTGTCTATGGTGGAGGGAGCATAGGTTTAATGGGTTTGATTTCTCAAGCTGTTTTCAATGGAGGTCGTCATGTCATCGGGTTTGTTTTAACTTTATTTTATTTTATTTTATTTTTTAAGTTCCAATTTTCTCTAGTCATTAAAGTTAAAAAGAAACCATTAATAAAATGGATAATTTTGGCATACGTGTAGTATTTGTAACGTTTACTTTTTTAACTAACTTTTTTTGTCTTGTTACTGTCTTCAGGGTTATCCCCAAGACACTAATGCCAAGAGAGGTACGTCCGAAATATAACTCCAGAATAATACTTATTGTATATTGTTTTTTTCTTACCACTTTCATTAGACAAGACTAAAAACAAATTGAGTTGTGAAAATTGGTGGTAGATAATTTAACAAGAACTCAACCTCATAAATGTTATCTTTAAACGCGTACATCATATTTGTCTCATATTAGAGAGTGTTTCAATTTTCAATTGGGACAAAAAAGGCCAATTTATTGGCCGGTGATATTTTCATGTTTCCCTTATCTTTTTTTTTTTTGTTATAATTAAATTATTTTTTTTCTGTCTTTGAAATGTGTAGCAAATTTAGAAATTGTAGGCTTAACACTAAAATAGAAATCTTAGCTGATTTTTTTTTAAAAAAAAAAAAAAAAGTCACCAATCATATTGCTCCAAAATATGATTACCTTTCTACGAAAGGGGTCAAAGTGATAAATGTAAGAAAAACACCTCGAGAGACTAAATCATCATTACATCTATCCTTTCTCACAACATAATGGGCTAAAATATGATTGCACGGAGATAAAATTGGATTTGTATATTACATGTTGAATCTAAAACAGTTGCATAAGAGCCATATATTAGATTCACACATCTTTGGAGGAAGAAAACCATATAACAAGTGGTGTGAGTGTGTAAGAGATTTGTCTTTTTGTTTTGGAATGTACAGAAGACACAAGTGGTGAGTGAGTGGTAATAATAATAACAATAATATTAATAATGTGTAAAAATTGTGAAAATGTGAATAAAGATAACAGGAGAGACAGTGGGAGAAGTGAAGGCAGTAGCAGACATGCACCAAAGGAAAGCTGAGATGGCTAAGCACTCTGATGCTTTTATCGCTTTACCTGGTTGGTTCCTTTTTGTTTTCTTATCCACAATTTTAATCATTGAAATTTATAAAAATTTTGATTAGTAAAATGTTAATTAATGTTGGAAATTATGTAGGTGGGTATGGCACACTTGAAGAGCTCCTTGAAGTAATCACTTGGGCACAGCTAGGCATCCATGATAAACCAGTAATCATTTTGCTTCCATTTCTATTTACATTATATATTTTTAAAAATGATTTAATTTAAGAGTGATTAGCTAAAACGTCATATGATTAACTAGAAGTCTACATAAGAACCGATGTTTTCCGTAATATTTATAGTTAAATGAAGATAAAAAAAATATTAAAATTTGTCAGTGTTTTATGGCAATAGGTCATTATTATTTTCTTAATTATATTTTTATATACTGGTAATTACCTAATTCATTATTAATCTTATGAATGTGAAGGTGGGACTGTTGAATGTTGAAGGATACTACAATTCATTGTTATCATTCATAGACACAGCAGTGGAAGAAGGTTTCATTTCACCAACTGCTCGTCATATCATTGTCTCTGCTCCTTCTGCTAAAGAACTTGTCAAGAAACTTGAGGTTCATTTTTTTATATATTTCTTTAACTGTTTTAACTATCTCTCCTATAAAAAAACTAATTTAAATATTTTTTTGGATTTTTAAAAAATTAGGAGTATGTACCAAGGCATGAGAAGGTAGCCTCAAAGAAAAGCTGGGAGATGGAGCAAATAGGACTGAGTCCCACTTGTGAAATCTCAAGATGAAAAAGGACTAATTAATTTCCTTAATTAGGACAACCCAATTAAATGTTTCTTCTAATTGGGATCCTCTTTATTGATTGTAAAACTTAGTCCCCGGCAAGCAGAAAACAGATTGACTTTCTTCTTTTTGTGTAGTTGATTCTGTTGTTTTAATGTATTTTCTAGGCTTTTATTCAAGAAAAAAGAAAAGACAAGAAAATATGTTGGTTTTTGTTTAGTTTGTAATTTGTAATATGTCCCCCACTCGACCAACTCATTCTCTGGGGTTTAGTTTTGTTGTCGACGAGTTTAAATTGTTTTTTTTTTTAATAAAAAAAAAAATCATTTTTGTTGTGATTATTATATTATTTTTTAATTCTCAGGATCGCATAATATAGTTCTAACAAAAAAAAATAATTCTTCTGTTATTTTTCCTAGAGTTTTTATTTTTTGACTGCTCTTATATGCCCAATTATGGTCCATTTATAGGTCACTATTGTTGCCAATTTATCTAAAAAATACAAACCAAATTCTATTCCATAACTACACATGTACATTACATAAAACATTTGAAACTTGGTTTATCCATTTTATCCACTAATAATTCTCTCATACTAAGCCCAAACTATATCCTAGCCCATTAAGCCCAACTTCTCCTCCCCTTCTCTCAAACTATATCTCCCTTGGCTCAATCTTGGGAAGTTGATTCTTCTCTATCCACCATTTACAAATCATTTTTCTCCAAAAAGCCTCCTACCTTAAAAAATAAAGAATCTCGACCTGTTTGGAATCATTTTTCTCCAAAAAGTTCATTTTTGGTTTGGAGACCTATGGGCTTTACAACAAACTATTAAGCATTTGCGCTTGTGTAACAGTTTTCCACTCTCATGTTTTATAAATAGATTATCTTCTATATAAAAATTGGATATTATTAATTTTGACAAAAAAAATAATAATAAATTGGATATTAATCAACTTTGACCTGTTATGTTTAGTGGTTTTTTAACATTAATTGAGAAAAAAAAGTTAAAACTTTCAAATCTTGTTGGCTCCAAAGAATGTAATAAATGAGTTGTATTAAAAAAAAAAAAAAAAAAAAAAGACAGGAACAAATGTATGTACTGTATGTAGTAGTAATAAACCAATAATAGAGGTTACCTTTTTAATTAAAGGAGTAATTAATTAATAAAAACTTTGGGCCTTTTTTACGAATTTAAAAACCTCTAAATTCGTGGCAAAATAAGCCTTCGCCACCGAATCTCTCTTTCTCTTTCACTCTCTCACTCTCTGCCATCGCAGATCAGAGAATCTCCTCTAAGCCCTAATCTCTTCACCGGCGTTTTCAGATCTCCGAGATCTAATTCCTGTAAGTCATCTCATTTTCCATTTCCAGAAACGATTAATCTCTGAATTCATCTGAATTCGATATTGCCTTGTTTAATTCAGTATTAGGATCTCATAAAATCGATTCCTTATGTTTATTTCTTACATTTATCTGTAAAAATTATTATTCAATTTCACCAAATCTTATTTCTTTGTCAGTACTCTTTAGCTTAAACAAGACGTTTTGGCCTCAAGACTTGAAGAAACCTCAATGGGAACGATGCACCGAAGGTATATTTTTACTAACTGTTTTTTTTTTTTTTTTTTTTTTTTTGGGATTTGCTTTGAGTTTAAAGATTATTACTTAGTGGTTTAGCTTTGCAGTGGTGCTCCTCGAAGAACAAATGAAAATGCAAAAGTTATTATTACAACGATTTTGGGAATAGTGTTTGGGACTTTTATTGGTGTCACATTACCTTCAGGTTCTCTTAAGGTATGATGTTTTGTTTTCATATGGTTGAATTGTGTCTTTTCTTGATGTGTCCGTTTTCACTTTTCATTTTGTTGAATTTTGTTTTGTATATTCCTGCAGATTAACTTACCTTCGAGACTTATATCATCTCTTGATGTAGCCATATCTGATGACAAATCGCCTGAAGATTTCGGTTCAAGAAAATTTCCAGAGGTACTATATAACCTCATGATTTTTAGTTTTTAAGGCCATTCAACGCGTTGGAGACAAATAGTTTTGTTTCATGAATGTAGCGAATTTCTTTCCTCAAGAACAAAATATATTTGTCATGTACTTAAGAAAGTGCCTCGATTTGGATTTTAAGTGTATTGTTTATGTCTGTGTGATTGCAGATATATGTTCCAACAAACCCGCGTGGTGCAGAACTCTTACCTCCAGGAATTGTTGTGGCGAAAACTGATTTTTACTTGCGTAGATTATGGGGAGAACCTAATGAAGTATGAGCTTCTATATTTATGTTCTTAACATCTATTAGTTTACCTGTGAAGGTGATTAGGAATTATAATATTGAAAACAATAACCTTTGCAGGATTTGAAGAAGAAGCCAAAATATCTTGTGACATTTACTGTTGGGTTTGAGCAGAGGAACCATATTAATGGAGTTGTTAAGAAGGTTCTGATATAAACGCGTGTTTTAGTCAGTATTTTTATTATATTCATTGCGGGATACACTCAGATTATTTTTTGTTTCTTGTCATTTTCTTCAGTTTTCTGAGGATTTCCAAATTTTGCTCTTCCATTATGATGGTCGGACAACAGAGTGGGACCAATTCGAGTGGTCAAAGAGCGCGATTCATATTAGTATAAGAAAGCAAACAAAATGGTGAGTCATCTGGGTGGTTTATAGACGAGTGATTCATCAAACATTCTGGAAAATCTTGTATAGTTTGTTTAATCAAAATTATCTAATGGTTTTGGTAGGTGGTATGCGAAGAGATTTTTGCATCCTGATGTCGTGTCAGCTTACGAGTACATATTTATATGGGATGAAGATCTTGATGTGGAGCACTTCAATGCGGATAAGTAAGTAATTTGTCTGGAGTAGCAATAACAATGCCATCTTTTACATATAATGATGGAGTTCTATTAAAAACTTCAGGTACATTGCGTTAGTTAAGAAGCATGGTTTAGAGATTTCTCAACCAGGCTTAGAACCCAACAATGGACTCACATGGGAAATGACAAAGAGAAGAGGTGACCGAGAGGTCCACAAGTAAGATCTCTCTCTCTCTCTCTCTCTCTGTAACCATACTTTGCCTTTCTGTTCTGAAATAAGAATGTGTTGTTTTTATTGGTGAACAGAGATACTAAAGAAAAACCAGGATGGTGTAAAGACCCACATTTGCCTCCATGTGCTGCGTAAATCTCTCTTTCTAAAACCCTCTCTTTAGCCTCACTTGAGAGTGTTTAGTTCTTATTAGTATACTTAGTTTTTTTCCCTCCCACAGGTTTGTCGAAATAATGGCACCTGTATTTTCTCGGGAAGCTTGGCGATGTGTGTGGCATATGATTCAGGTTTGCCAATCAGTAGATAAAGGGAACTAGTCCTAGTCATTGAAACTTGTTTCATGTGATTGATCACTTTGTTTATCTTTTGATGCAGAACGATCTGGTACATGGATGGGGTCTCGACTTTGCGCTTAGAAGATGTGTTGAAGTAAGTATTCTGTTTAGTAATAATAACCATATTCTCTGGATTGGATCATTAAAGTCTCTGTGTTTTGCTTTTGCAGCCTGCTCATGAGAAAATTGGTGTTGTGGATTCACAATGGATAATTCATAAAGTGATACCGTCGCTTGGAAGTCAAGGAAAGTCAGAGAATGGTAAAGCTCCATGGCAAGGAGTGAGAGAGAGATGCAAAAAAGAATGGACAATGTTTCAGAACCGATTGGCTGAAGCTGATAAAGAGTATCTTGGGAGGATGGTTAAAGGATAGAGATATAAATTTTTAATTTTTTTTTTTTAACTTTTCATATATCATTATTATCAAAAACATTTCCCCTGTATATCAAAAAATATTTTACCCTAATTAGGTTTTCATAGAGCATGTGTGAAACCCTTTTTATTGATATTTTTTTGGTAGGGACCCTTTTTATTGATATTGTGTGAGAGATTTATACATTTTGATTTAGCTTTAATGTTGTTTGTTACTTCTTTTCATTATATTAGATGTCTTAGATAACAAAAGATGGAAGTGTTTTTGTATTTTCTATGTAAAATTTGTATTAGATTTAATAATTCATCCCTCTAAATTAGAGTTAAAACAATTAAAGTATATGTGTGTAAAATATAAAAATTTAATTATACAACAGAGTCTACTAGCCCTGGGTAATCGGGTACCCAATCGGGTTTCGGTTCTACCCAATCGGGTTTCGGGTAAATCGGTATTAAACATATAGATACCATTCGGTATTTTACAATAAATTCGGTTCGGTTCGGTTAGTAACTGGTCGGGTTCGGGTCGGTTCGGGTGTACCGAAATGTTTTCGGATTATGATCGGTTCGATTATTTTTAGTAACCAAAGTATTCAAATAACCGATTCAAACCCGATATAACCGATTAAAATTAGAAATAACCAACTAAATAATCAAAAATAACTGATTAATAACCAAAAACAAGAATTTAATAACCGATAATTAACATAACTTTAACCAAAACAACAAATTAAGAACTTAGTTTAACATAGTTTAACATAGTTTAACATAGTTCCGTATTGGGAAGAGAAGAAATTGTGGTGTTAGGGTATCATAATCCTAAAATGTCTAAAGGACATATACTTGTTTGCTTAGAGGATCGGGTAAAATCGGATACCCATATTAACTTAAGGTAAAACCCGAACCGAACCGAAGTTCATTCTACCTTGACATCAAAACCCATTCGGTAATTTTGATGGAACCGTATCCGAACCGATACCGCTTTAACCGGGTGCCAACCGGTGCGGTTCTTCGGTACCGGGTTTTTTGCCCAGGGCTAGAGTCTACCGATGTTAAAAATAGAGATAATTCATACGTAAACAGATCAAATCGAATTGAAAAAAAAAGTTATATGTAAACCGATCAAATCGAATTGTAAAAACAAATATTAATTTTATTTGTAATTGGAATGATCTTTAACTTGATTTAAATTGTTCTGGTGTTTAAGCAAAAAAAAAAAAAAAAAAAAAAACTTAACTTAACTTAAAATAAATTATTTCTTAAACAAGCCCAACTAACAATGACATTAAAAAGGAAAAAATCGAACTAAACTGAAATCTAGTTTAAACATCTCTATTAATACTTGGTTGTTTGTCGTAATCTTGCTGTCAATTTAAATTTCCTTATTTTGACTTTGGAAAGGACAAAATGAAAACAAGACTTACCAGTTTCAATAGATTTATCTATTTCACCCAATTTCCAAAATAGATTAAATTTTATATTGCTCTCAATAGAAAACGTAAATAGTAGAGAAATTAAGGAGAGAAGAAGAGTACACTTGTTTGGAGTGAATGTAAAGCTTTACACCAAATCCAATATTCCATTTTTATTTTTATTGTCTATTTTCAATATTTTCTCCAAAAGAAAAAGTCTGAAAATTTCAGTTTCACCTTCCTTTTTGCTTTTAATTCAAGTCAATTTATTTGTTTATAGAAAACCATAATGTCTCCCTTTATTTATTATTTTTCTCTGTTGGCTGTTAATTTATGGTTATGAGTTTGCTATCATATCATTAGTAGAAGCCTCTTATGATGAAAAACATTAATTAAGCAACATCATAAGAGTTTTTTTCTCATGTATCTTTTGTGCAAATATGTATTAAAGAAAATTAAGAAAATATGAAATTAGGAAGAACAGAAGACTGACCTACTAGAGGTTTGGTGTTAGGCACCAACCATTTTTACAGTAACAAAGAATTAAAACTTCATATAGCTCCTTTGCATTTCCTTCCTCATCACATTCACAATCCTTCTCTCTAATTCTCAACAGTGTATATATATTTCTCTTTCTCTCTCTTCGTTTCATAGATTTGAAGGGTTGGGAGGAGAGAGAGATAGAGAAAATGGGAGAGATGAAGAGTATGCAAATGGGTGTGATTGGAGCATTGTTTTTATCAGTTGCATCTTCTGTCTCCATTGTCATTTGCAACAAAGCTTTGATGACCAATCTTGGCTTCCCTTTTGGTAAATACTACTTTTCTCTTTATTACTATTTTGAAAGATCATTAATCGAAATATCATTCAGTCAATGTGATATGTTGTAAGTTAAAATTTTGATCAAAACCGATTATTCGTCTTCAAATTTATCGGTTTTCGCTATGGTTTTGTTGCAGCAACAACACTGACAAGTTGGCATTTGATGGTAACATATTGCACACTTCATGTGGCATATAAACTAAACTTCTTTGAGAATAAACCAATAGACATGAGAACTGTTGTTCTCTTTGGTCTCCTCAATGGCATCTCCATTGGTCTCCTTAATCTCAGCCTCGGGTTCAATTCCATCGGCTTCTATCAAGTATATATATGTTCGACATACTTTTGATCCTCATCATATAACATTTATATGATTTGACCAATTTGATGTTTGTCCATAAATAATGGCAGATGACCAAACTTGCTATCATCCCATTCACTGTTCTATTAGAAACCCTCTTCCTCAACAAGAAGTTCAGGTGAACCTTTGCTCATTTTTTTAATATACATTTAATCCAAATGAGTGATGTCAAACATTAGAGGATATTATTCAATTTTTATATATAAGATTATTTCGATATATTTCTCAAAATAATTAATGACATTTGGTTTTGCAGCCAGAAGATTAAATTCTCATTATTTCTACTACTGGTTGGGGTTGGGATAGCATCAATCACAGATCTTCAGCTCAATTTTGTTGGCTCTGTTCTCTCTCTCCTTGCCATCGCCACAACTTGCGTCGGCCAAATTGTATGCTTTAAGTTTCATTAATCAATGTTTAATAATTCATCCATAGTATAATTAATATGACCAATAAAATGTTGTGGTGAAGCTAACAAACACAATCCAGAAGAGACTGAACGTGACATCAACACAACTCCTATACCAATCGGCCCCGTTCCAAGCCGCTATACTCTTCGTCTCGGGTCCTTTTGTCGACAAATACCTCACTCGTCTCAATGTTTTCTCCTTCCATTACTCTCCCATCGTCGTGGTAATTTTTACAATCAATATTTGTTTTTAGACAGGCAATTTTTTACATCAATTTATTTGGTATAATTTCACTTATTGCCAATTGATATCGTGGTAGATTGGTCCGGCCCGTTTAAACCTATCTCATTTTTAGATAATAGACGAATTTTGTGAAATTATTGTGTAGTTTATGTGAATTCCTTTTAAATAAGGATATACAGTATTTTGATGTAGCTAAATATATGAAAGTAGTTTTCTTAAGAATTTTTTGAAAATTTTACACCCAATTAAATATTTTAGATGCACATGCTAAAATATGGTCATGAATCTGATGATGATGATGAATAATGTTGTTGTACATGCAGGGGTTCATAACGTTGTCGTGTTTGATTGCGGTTTCGGTTAACTTCAGCACATTTTTAGTGATCGGAAAGACATCTCCGGTGACATACCAAGTCTTAGGACATCTCAAAACGTGTTTGGTGCTCGCATTTGGTTACACTCTCCTCCATGATCCCTTCACTCCTCGTAACATCGCAGGAATCCTCATCGCTGTCCTCGGCATGCTTCTCTACTCCTACTTCTGCTCAGTTGCTTCTAAATCCAAACAAGCCTCCTCCGATTCCACTTTTCTTGTACGTAATCTCACCGAAATGAAAAGATAGTTAAATAATGAGTCTTGAAAGTTTCTAAGTACTTTGGTTTTATTTTTGACAGGGGAAAGATAGAGATACGACGCCACTTTTGGGCCAAGAAAAAGAGAACCATCATGAAGCCAAGAAATTAGACAAGCATTCTCCAGTGTGAATATAATAACTCTTTCTTTTTTAACGTCTCTATAATTCTGTCCCTTTTTTTTTTGTCCATTCATTGATAATGTTTTTGTAATTGAGAAAAATTTGAAATAGCCAATGGGCATTTTCTCTTCTTTTTTTTATATTTACATTACCTATTTCATTATCCTCCTTTTTGGATATTACAAGGTATATTCTCTCTCGTGTTCTTTTGTTCTCTGATCTGATCTCATATTAAGATAATCAAATGGTTGTTCTCTAATAAACAAAATATAATTGTAACATACTAAATAGTTTTTAAAATATAATTCGTACCAAAACTAGTTTTGAGTTTATGGAAAACGTTTTACCAATGCATATAATTATATATCTCCGTATATTAAAGATTTTACGCAAAATTTTTGCAAATCTATGGCAGAAATTATTAAAGAATGAAATATTTGTTGTCTTTCCATACACAATATTTTAGTTCTTTATTTATTATATATATATATATATATATACAAATTTATTGTCCACTGTATAGTCTTACTCTTATATATAATTAACCTATATTACAAGTATGTACATGTGCACATCTATCGTTACGAGAATTCATGCCTTGTGCACATGCTACGTTGTCGTTGTTGTTTTATCTTTCCATGAATATGCATATAACATTTTTTATATTATGACCCACAAAGAAAATTGGAAATGAAACTTTCCCTTAAAAGCGAAAAACATTTAATTAAAACTAGTGGTTGTGTGAGACTTGCAAGCTACGAATGACAGAAAAAAAAAATTAAAAAATGAGAAATGGTCTTCAATCTTCATCACTAGGCCAACTTGTTTTTTGCAACAACCAACAATCCAACTAAAACTTATTTATTATATGTTTTTAAACAAATTATATGATGATGACTTATTCCTACAAATTACTAGAATTTTGTTTTTTCTGGCCAACGACATTGTGATATACGTTTCTATAAATTTCTCAATCAAATCTATTGCTTATTTTTCAAGATTACTATTTCGTCCTAATTTGTTTTCTGTATACCTTTTTGATTGGTTTCATTTTCTTTAGCCATTTTTTTCCATTCTCAACTTTATGTTAATTGATTTGGGAAGTTACAAAATGAAGCAAAATTTTGGATTTCAATTTAGTACAAGTAGTTTCTGTTTTTGAATGTGATTACTCTCTCAAATTTTTTATTCTTAGGTCTTGTTTTGATATGTTTTTTATTTTCTTCACGATAACATGTTTTTAATGCGGTTACAACAAGGGAGGTTGTATGTTTTATGTACAAACCACCCATACTTCTTCTATATTTTTTATTTGATTTTGCCTCAACCCATACTTCTATTTAGGCATCCAATATGACTTTTGTTTGTTTGTTTATTCTGAGCCAGTAACATAGACTCTCATATTCTAGAGTTTTTTTTTTTTTTATCGAACTGATTGCATTAATTGGAAAAAGAGTTTACAAAGTCATTGTGAATGGAATTTCGAATGAAAGGGGTGTAAGTGCAGTTTTCAATGGAGATGAAACTGCAGGTAAAAGTGTTCAGACTGCAGAGTTGCTGGAACAAGAAAGAAGCTGTTTTAGTGAGACGAACTTTTGACAAAGCAATAATTGATGACGTGGACCATGTGCTTAGTTGAAGATATTGACCAAGTATGAGTAGCTGACGTGGAAGATGCGTGCAAGTGAAGATATGGAATATATGGAAGTTACGAGCAAATTGGAAACAAGGATATTGGAAGATTTGGAGTCGGCCAAATCAAGGAGGTGAATCCTAGAGTCTTCATCAACCCTATGAATATAAAAGGGGTTGGATGGAGAGCTGCTAGGGTTAGTCGTTCAAGTCAGAAAAAGAGAGAAAGCTTTTTCTGTTTTTTAGAGAGTACGTGTTTACTCTACGGTGAGATCAAAAGAGAGAGATAACGAGAGAAAAACTCTGTGTATCGTCTCTGCTTTGTTTAGGTTAGAAATCAGTTGGTCACAAGCTAAGAGGGTTTTCTTAGGCTGTGTGTAAATCCAATTAAGAGTGTGTAATCATCTTAATAGATTTCTAATAAAGTTGAAACTCGGTGCGCCGGAGTTTGGAGAATTTTTGTGTTGAGTGCCTATCTAGGTTTTTTCAATTGGTATCAGAGCAGGCATCTGAACCGAGTTGTGTTACTCAACAACAGGTGAAGATCCTGTGTAGAAAGATGGGCAGATCAACGGAGTTAGCGATTGTGCAACGTCAAATCATGCTTGGAGATCAGAACTACGGTCACTGGAAAGTCAAGATGAGGCATTCTATTAAGAGTATCAATGAAGATGCTTGGACTGCGATTGAAACGGGTTGGGCTGAACCAACTGTGAAGAGTGAAGATGGAGGGGACGTGCCTAAGGCTAAGGATAAGTGGACGGATGAGGAGAAGAGGATGTCCAAGATGAATTCAAGAGCATTGTCTTCGATTTTCAATGGAGTCAACGAGGAACACTTCAAACTGATACAAGGTTGTAGTACGGCTAAGGAAGCATGGGATACGCTTCAGAGATACTTTGAAGGAACTACAAGTGTGAAGAGAAGTAGGTTGGATTCACTTGCATCTCAGTTTGAGAATCTTCGAATGGACGAAGATGAAAATGTTAGTATTTTCAGTTCTAAAATAAGTGCGATTGCGAATGAAGCTAGTGTGTTGGGAAAGAAGTACAAGGATAAGAAATTGGTGAAGAAATTTCTTAGATGTCTGCCACAAAAGTTTGCTGCTCATAAGTCTGCAATGATTGTGTCTCTTAACACCGACACCATGAGTTTTGGAGAAGTAGTGGGAATGATGAAAGCACATGAGATGGAGTTAGAGCCACAAATTCCTGTCGTCGATAAGGGAGTCGCGCTTACTGCTCCGAATGATAAACAGAGGATTCAAGATCTTGAAGAGTCCATGAGTTTGTTGGTGAAGAGTTTCAATAGTACGTTGAAACGATTTGATCGAGGAAGCAACAAATTTCGGGAAAGTTCTCAACGTGAAGAGGGTGAAAGGTCGACAAGAAGAACTGAATTAAGATGTCATGAATGCCAAGGGATTGGTCACTTTAAATCTGAGTGTCCTACCATAAAGAAGAGGGATATTCAGTGCTTTGGGTGTAAGGGTTTTGGTCACTCAAAGATTGATTGTGTGAATGGACAAGGAAGGAAGGATAAATCACTCGTTAGTTTGAGTGATAGTGAATCAGAAAGTGAAGATGATGATAATAAGGTCAAGGGTTTTGTTGCCTTTCCAGTAATGATTCAGGAATATGACTCATCTGAGAGTGAGAGTTAAAGTGATGTTGAAGAAGACGTTGCATCTTCAAAAGTCGAAAAAACTACGGAGGAAGAAGAAGATCTAGATACTCTTGAGAAAGAGGTTCGAAGTCTGTATGAGAATTTGATAAAGGTTAGCAAGGAGAACGTGCAACTACTGAAGGAGAAGATATCTCTAAAAGAAGAACTCGACATAGAGAAAGAGAAGAGCAAGTCGCTCGGACAAGAGCTCGCCGAAACTAAGAAGAAGATTCTTATGCTCAACACTGGTACAAAGGACCTGGAGAAAATCTTGGGAATGGGGAGACCTGCAAAAGTCAATTATGGGCTTGGTTATCAAGGAGGTACGTCCATGGAGGCAACA